>CM074738.1:96419800-97839974 GCA_037367245.1 Phrynocephalus guinanensis | reverse complement strand
CCAGTTCTTCACACTATCCTGAATTCCATTGGTTTTCCTCAGTGCAATTGCAGTAAAAACTTGGGAAGATTAGGATGAACAGAATATTAAGGTCATTCAGTACCAGCGTGTGCAAGAGCACAGCAATGTGAACGCAGTGGCCACTGGATGTCACTTGCTTTGGTAGAAATCTAACTACCTGAAGATGTGACAAAAAAAAACCTCGTGCTAAGAGCAGAGATCAATCCTCTGTGCTGAGAATATGGCAATGACGGGAAGATGGTTTTTACATTTCTTAAATTAAAATACAAAAAAGAATTATAAGAATGGAGGAGACCTGAAGAACTTCCAGTTGAATATGTTGTGTGCTATGATAGGACACTTGACCTAAGTGGATAGGCTTGCCTGGCAAAGTCCATCATGCCAAGGAACTCCTGGATTTTCAAACATCTAAAAGCAACTTGCCTGGCAATATCCATCTTGCCGTGTCCATTTGGACTTGGAGTTTTTGGACTTTTAAGTATTTCACCATGGGTGCAAACCTAATGAAGTGGTGTTACCTCTGGCAAGGGCAAATCTATGGCACGGAGATTGTTTTCGAAACACTTTTGACAGGCACCACATTCATGAAGGAGGAGAGCAAGAGCCATAGCTTCATTTCCCCACATGCATGTTTGATGGGGGCATCAGAAAGGAGAGAACATATCTCTGTACCCCAGGCTGAATAATCTGCACATTCTGGCTGTAGGTTCTGATTTATTTTTATTTTTTTTTCTTCAACTGCACTGCAATAATGGGCACAAGCGCTCAGGATACAGTAGTAATCAGGTGCATGGATATTGGCAGACCCAGAAAAGTAAACTTTGGAGGCGGATGGTCTTTCCTAGAACAATAATTTTATAGTTCTTTAATGGAACAGTGTCTGAGGAAAGCCATCTCATTTTTCAGCCTCATCTATCTCGAGGGAGGGCTGTCTCCAAAGATGTATATGGGACAGCGGATACACACTGGTATATGATCAACCCGGTATCCAAAATGGACAGCCACTATAGGATGCTTCTCCACATAAATTCCATGTTGCTGCAATTGCCTTTCTCCTCACCTTCTGCTTGCTTGTTTTAAAAGACTCTGACCTTGAGCCAGTAATCTATAGGTCTTGTGAAACTTTTCCAAGTAATTGGCTTATAGAACAAACCCCTCTACAGGCCGTGATGGAAAACCTTTTACACAGAGACTGAGTGCCCCAAACTGCGATTCAAAACCCACTCAGTTTTTCACAAAGTGCCAATACAGCAATTTAAACCTGAATACAGGTGGCTGTGACCAGGGGCAATGTCGAGTACCACTGGAAGGGCTCCAGAGTGCCACCTTTAGCACCCGTAGCCATAGGTTCGCCGACACTGCTCCTATAGCCATGAATCTTTATCTCTCCTCTTTTCCTTTTTATTTATTCAAAGCAAAATACTGCTTCCCCCCTTTTAATGATTTGCATATCTCAATTTTGTTGTAATCCTCAAGCTACTTCTGCTTCTCATCAGGTGGGTCTTGCAATTAACTGTGGGTGGACTGGGCATTATTTCACATGTTAACAGGAGTAACTCTTGTACATTAGTGGGACAAGTCTAGTTCTCAGCTTTCATGTGCACAACCAAGCTCTGGTATGAAATACAACCTATGTTATTTTTTTTAAATAGACAAATGCGTTAGGCCTTCAATGTATTGTAGGATACAGAAGTCAGCTACAAAGCTTACAAGCTTTTATTGAGAAAAGGTAAAGAGAGAGGAAGGAAGGAAGGAAGGAAGGAAGGAGGAAGGAAGGAAGGAAGAAGGATTATTGCACATGTGGAACTGTCTAGTTCCCCACAGTCTGGTTTCAATTTTCTGGATCTTCCATGAAAACTCACTGGAGGGCGGAACTGGTAAAACTGCTCCTTAAATACCTCACATATCTTGAAAACCCTATTATGATTGCTCTAAGTCAGTTCTGGACTTGATGGCATATGACAACAATGTGGCTGAAAAGAGAATAATAAAGCTGTATTTCAAATATCCAAAAGAGAGAGAAAAAAATATCATGGAACATGTCTAACCCCATATCAGTGAAATTGAAAATTGCATTTACTTGGCACTCTAGACAAAGAAACTAGGCCAAGTTGTGGACCGTCCTGCCCCAACCAATGCTTTCCCCAAGAAGAACCCTGCAGGACTTAGATGTTGGTCTGTCTTTTGTTTTTTAGTGGGCTCATAAAGATATTGTCCATCTTTGCCTTTGAAAAGATGACCACACTGTTCCACCACACTGGGCAATTTTGCTGACCCAGGAACTCTCTGTACAAAACAAGGCATTGTTAGACCAGGCTCATTTGATTTGACGTTAAAAAAATATAGCTCCTGTGCAGACTGAATAATTTTTGCAGGAAACGGGAGAAAACGAGCTGCTGCTCGCATTCCGAGGCAGTTTTTTTTTTTAATTTAATTTTTTTTTTTATTGCACAACCCTGTTCTCTTGCCATGGACATCCAGCACACTTCATCCATTACACAAGGCAAAGAGGGACAGCTGAGGTCGACGGAATCAAGTGTGGATTTTCATGGCAGAGGTGGATGTGCGTGCTGTTGTAAGTGAGCGAGAGTGTTCTAGCCTTTCCAAAGGCATGCTTGTTTTAGTTCTAATTTTACAGAAGAAGAAGAAAAACATTGTTTACACACTTTCCCAGCATGTGCAGTCTGTTTATCTGCCAAGGGGGCGTCTTGAACCAGCGTCCTTCCAGCTAGAGAAACAAATGGCCTCTTTCACAATACAAATATGCAAAGTTTACATAACTTCTACCCTTCCTCCCCCCCCCCCCCCCCCAACCCCCCAACCCACAACTGCTGGAGTTCTACTGTTTCCTACTCCTCTCCTTCAAGCAAGCTCTGAATTCCCTGGCAAGTTTTGGCCAGAATGGTCCACCATCGACCTAAAATCTGATCTGGGATGGTGTAGTGTAGAGGTGTTGAAAACGGGGCATTGACAGGACCACAAGACTTGTGTTGACTGATTAAGCATTTTTCTTTCCCGTGAATAAAAGGATGCCATCTTACACTGTATCAAATATTGATAACTCTACCCTGGCATTGTTAACATATAGTTAAAAGAGTTGACTGCTGTTTCATGACACTTCTGTTTTGCTGCCAGTGGAAGCTATTTCTAGCATTATGACTAGTCGGGAATATTTATTTATTTTTGCATCTGTATACCACGGCCAATTTTCCCCAAAGAGAACTCTGGGCGGTTTACATAAAGTACCATAATAAAGAACAACAAATAATAATAAAGCTAAAAGAACAATAATGCAAGACAACAAGACAAATGAACCAAACCCCCGTGACTGCACACAACCTTCAAAATGGTTCTCTTTCTGTCTTTTGAACTGATGCGATTTGTTTAGGAGGTAATAACCGTTTGCGAAACAGCAAGAAGGCAAGTGAGTCATTAACCGTATAACATAACAATGTTTCCGTGATCTACAACCCCTACCCAATCAATGGCCTCATGAGATGTACCTTATTTATCCTTCATTGTTTCTCCTGTACTGAAATCCATTTAATGTCCATTTCTTTAATGAGAAAAAAATAATAATACACACATTGACCTGAAAAGGCAGCACTGCTGCCCAAAGATTTTCTTGCTTAGTAATGGTTGCATCTGGAATGTTGAGCTGAAAGGGGAATGAAGTGCTCCATTTATTTTCACACCCCTGCCATCTTTTACTGTGAAATCATGGTTATAGATCTGTGTTACATATTTTTGTTATATTAAATGTGTTGATACAAATCCGTAGCCTCCCTGGCCCCTTATGAGGAAATGATGACAATGCCAGGAGCCTTCTAGCACAGTGTTTACATTGCTGTACTGCAGCTAAAACTGTGCTCACGGCCTGGGGTTCAATTCCAGGTAGCTGGCTCCAGGTTCACTCAGACTTCCATCCTTCTGAGGTCAATAAAATGAGTACCCAGCTTGCCGAGGGAGCAATGTAAAGCCTGCATAGTCAAATTTTAAACCACTCAGAGAGTGCTTTAAGCATTATGGTGCAGTATAAAAGCAGAACACTTTGCTTTGCTTTTTGTACCATCATCCTACCACCACCACCACCATCTGAAAATTGTGTCACCAACTGATGAAACTTCAGAAATTCTTCCCAGTGATACACAGGTGGGAAGGGTTGCCATGCCCCCAAGCATCAAATGAAGTCCCACAAAACTGCTGTGTTTTCCCCAGGCTGGTTGAAAAATCTCAGGAGGACTGCTACTGGAGAAGAACAACGTTGATTTCTCTTCCATGAGGTGACTTTAAAGGCAGGGCATCTAACTCAACCCAACTCCTTCTTGGCTGGCATCAGGACTCAGTGGTTTAACACAAATCTGCTTTTATGTATGTTGTATACACACGTCTCTAACTATAACCCTGAAGGGAGTACTTGGCAGGTTTTACCTGGATTTTCGATCTATTGATCCATGTTCCCATTGTGTCCGTTTGTATAATCAGCTAGCTCTGGAACAGTTCTGCATCTTTTTATCCACACTTGTCTGTCCTCTGAGATCAACCACTCTGCTAACGTGTTTCCCCGAAAATAAGACACTGTCTTATATTTATTTTTTCTCAAGAAGACACACTAGGGCTTATTTTCAGGGGATGTCTTACTTTTATTAAGTATAATATGCTTGAATGTCAGCCCTGCACACAACCACAGCCACGCCCATTACTAGGTCTTATTATCAGGGTAGGGCTTATATTTAACAAATGCATAGAACTCCTGCTAGGGCTTATTTTTGGGGGAGGTCTTATTTTTGGGAAAACAGGGTACCAGAAGGACCATTTTCCCTCGTTTCATTTGACCCTGAATTCCCAGAAAAAGAGATGTTGATGACAAACTTAAGCATGAACCCCTAGTGCCATAGCCTCTACTTTGTATGTTTAGCACAGATTTTCTTTAATCCAGACATTTCTATTAATAAAACTCAGGAGCCGGGGAAAGGCCCTACCATTAATCAAAATAAGGCAGCTGCCTCAGGTAGCAAAATGTCAGTGACTAGCCTTGTCAGGGTCAGTCCAGAGCTCAGAAGAGCTGTTTGACATTGCAGCTCTCAGAATTTTCTAGCCAGTACGGCTATATATATTTTTAAAATTTTAAAATCCTATCATTAGTTCATACAGCCGAACAGAGTTTCTCCTGTCATTAGGAGGTGTCATGTCTAATCCTGATAGTCTTGAAATACAAGTACCAGGGTACAAATCCCAAAAATTACTCCCACAAGTATTCATTTACACAAGTAAGACTCCCATTATTCAATTTATGTGTCTTAAAAATGTACTATTATTATTTCACCAATTTGTATTCTTCTTCTGAAAAGCCACTTGAGCTGCCTAACAGGAAATCATGTAATAATGCAATAAATGAAAAAGCTCATTTTAAAGTAGGCAAATTAAAGACAATTAAAATATGAATTAGTTTAATTAGATAAAGAGGATAAAAGTGTGACAAAATTTCATGAAATGAAATGAAATATTTAAGAAGTGGTGACCCCCCTGCTGTTTATCACAAATGACACAATCCAGTTCATTTACTGCAGACTTTTTAGATTCAATGAAAGAGTCAGAAGCCTTGCCTTAACGGATAATGTTCAACTGAAATTAAATAGCCTGAATTTTGCAGAATTTTTTTTACCAGTGACAAAGTACGTGCCTTGTGCTAGGGTTCTTGACTGAATTTGTTCAAATTTGAAGTCAAATAGGAGTGATTTATTCAAGGACTAGGGTCAAAATGGGATGATAAATTGAGTTCCAGAATGATACAAAGTGAATTTAGACACTGATTTGTGTCCAGAGGAAAAAAAAAACATTTCAGCCACTTCTCTTTTTAAAGGCAAACTAAGGTATCTGCAAACCCTTAAGTCAGACATCCAAAATTTGACAGGTTTACATCCTTCTGTAGAGTCTATCCCAGTGGTGGCAAACCTTCAGCACTCCAGATATTTTTTGGATGACAGCTTCCAGAATTCCACGCCTAGATGACCAATGACAAAGGACTGTGGGAGTTGTGGTCCAAAACATCCGGAGTGCTGAAGGTTCGCCCACCACTGGTCTATCATATCCCCAAATTTCATGTGCATCACTGCAAATCCAAAAAAGGTATCGCTTTTTTTTGGCTTTTCACTGCCAATCAAATCATTTTGGATCTGGGCCAAAAATCTATTTGAATGAAACACAAAATTGCTCCAGATCAAACTAGGATACATTCTAGAGCTCTAAAATCAGTCACCACATCAGGTCAGGGATTTCAACACAGTTCAGCTTTGTATTCAAATGGTTCCAAATTCAGTGCCCTGCATTTTCGGTTTGGATTGAGAAAATATATCTGAAACGCCAGATGGCCACTGTAGACTATACTGAGCTAATTGGGCCGATGGTCCAACTTGGCATAAGCCGCTTTCCTATTAATCTGCCTGAGGAGATGCTAAAGAGCCATTTGGGACTCCTTTAAATTTCATTGTCATAACATTGGGGGACAGTTGGACGACTTACAAAAGCAATGTATGCGTGTGTGCATGGAAGGGTGAGATTTCTAACAAATTTTTGTTCCGTATCCAATTCCGTAGCTAAGAGATGAACTCCATATTTGGCTCGAAGGGAGGAATTTTCTCCCCAGCAGCTCTCCCTGGAGTCAATAAAACTGAGGTATAATATTTAGCAACAATCTGATACTATGGAACAGATGAATAAAAAGCAAGGCTTGGATAGAAAGAAAACGCAAGGATTTGCACATAGTAAATGGTGTGTGTGTGTGATTCATTTGACATGCAGTGCCGGAGGATTGCTCTGCAGGTTCCTGGACTGCCAGAAAGATGAACAAGTGAGTCCTAAATCAAATCAACATATTTTTTTTCTGGATGCAAAACGACAATCTGAGGTTGATGTACTTTGGGCACATTATGAGACGACTGGACTTGCTAGAAAAGAAAATACAGTAGGACCCCCGTATCTGCTTATTCATTATCCACTGATTCAGTTATCCACGGTTGGCAGAGGAAAAAGATAAATAATTCAGCAGCCACAAAGCAAGCTGCTGTCACAAGCAGCAGCTGTAAAGCAAGCTACTGTCACAAACAGTGGCCATAAAACAAGCTACTGTCTCAAAACAGCAGTCATAAAGAAAGCTACTGTCAGGAAACAGCAGCTTGGTGGTGGGTAGGTAGTCATTCTCTCTTATCCACAGTTTTCATTATCCACGGGAAGCCCTGGAACCAATTCCCAGTGGATACAGGGGTCCTACTGTAATGCTACAAAATGTTGAAGGCAGAAGGGAAAGAAGGAAACCAAATATAAGATGGGTGGATTCCATAAAGGAAGCCATGGGCTTGGAGATTGCAGGAGACAATCAGGAGTGTTAATGGTGAGATATTTTGGAGGTCACTCATTCATAGGGTTGCTGTGGGTTGAAGGTGACAGTACACAACAACAACAAAGGTAATTAAACTGTATGCTACACAATGATACATCCAGACATTTGCACATGATTAACCCAATTAAGAATAGAAGGATGGAACCTAATTAGCCAAGGTGAAGGTGATAATAGAGGCACTGAGACTGCAGGCAAAATGTGCTCAGAACTGCTCTCAGGGTCACTGGCAGAAACATGGTAGAACATGACAGACAAATCCTACAGGGTTTAGAGTTAACTCTAGAGGTGTTCAGTGTGGCTTCAGGAGATCTTGAAGCAGTTCCTTTCTTTGGACTAGGTTCTCTGGAATCATAAGAACATAAGAACAGCCTTGCTGGAACAGACCACAGCCCATCCAGTCCAGCAATCTGTCTCACACAGTGGCTCACCATTTGATTCAAGGCATTCCCAAGCAGATGTCTTCATCTGCTTAAGATTCCCTGCAAATGGCATTGAGGGACATCTTGCCTATCTCACCAACCCGGAGGTAGTCTTTGGGCATCCATAATAATAGTCATTGATACCCTTGTTCTCCATGAACTTGCCCAACCCTTTCTTAAAGCTGTCAAGGCTGACATCTGTCACCACTTCTTCTGTCAGGGAGTTCCATAGTGAGCCAAAAGAACTGGAGCTTCCAAAGGAACCAACAAGTCAAAAGAGACAAAGTCTCAGGATGCTAAGCAAAAAGATTCTTTATTGAAGCAGAAGCTCAACGTGTTTCGGCATAAGAAGCCTTCTTCAGGGGCTATGTTTAACACAAAAAGCATCACATATTATCTTGAAACAACGTTCCTACTTCACCTCCTAATGACAGAAGCAGTGTTTCAAGAAGTAGGAACGTTGTTTCAAGATAATATGTGATACTTTTTGTGTTAAACATAGCCCCTGAAGAAGGCTCCCTAAGCCGAAACTCATTGGGTTTCTGCTTCAATAAAAAATCTTTTTGCTTAGCATCCTGAGACGTTGTCTCTTTTGACTTGTAGGGAGTTCCATAGACCAGTGATCATCTGGGTGAAAAAGTAGTTTCTCTTATTTGTTTGAGATCTAGCACCCAAAAGTTTCATGGAGTGACCCCTGGTTCTAGTGTTGTGCGATAGGGAAAACAGCTACTTCGTCCACACTGTGTTTTTTATAAACTTCAATAAGGTCACATCTTAGATGCCGTCGTTCAAGAGTGAAGAGGCCCAGCCGTTGAAGCCTCAGAGGGTGAGGAAGTCACCAGTCAGCATGGTCTGCAGAGCAGAAAAACAACCTTTATAACATCTGGGTTTAGGAGCACGCTTGCATAAGGCCCACCTACCATCTTTGCTTATTGAGTGAGCATGGCATACCGTGGGTGGTGGTTTAGCTGAATGTGTTTGCTTTCCCATGGCTAGGAGCATTGATAAGACACAGCTCCCAGCTGCAGGGAGGATTAGAAACATGTGCAGTCAAACCTTCTTACAAATCCCCTGGAAATCTCAGAAGTTAGCAGATTTTTTTTAAAAAGTCCTTGGAGATTCCTTCCCAACAGCCTTTTTACCCCTTGCAGGAAAGTATGTTTTAGAGATTTATCTAGAGATTTTTGAGACGGTAAGATAAGCCTTGTTGGATTGTACCAGAGGTTTTTCTAGGCTAGCATCTCTTCTCTTGGTGACCAACCAGAAAGAAAGAAAGAAAGAAAGAAAGAAAGAAAGAAAGAAAGAAAGAAAGAAAGAAAGAAAGAAAAGGGTCATGATCATATGGGCAAATAGATCATATTTGGAAAACTTTTGGAGCAGTCCAGTGCAGTCTATTTCCAAGTGGCACCTCTTGGGTCTTGCTATAGGGTTCCACTTTTGAGGGGACCAGATTGGAGTGAATCCCTGGTAGATGGAAAGTGCACTTTTTAAGGAACCACTCTCTGCAAAGGGACCCCTTCTGATGCAATGGGATGCATGTCTTTCCAGCCATCTCATAGCAGCCAAAGACTTCACAACTGGTAGCAACTTTACCTTCTATGAATGTGTTGAAGGGCACAAACCTAATTTCCCACCAACTATCCATCCTTTGCCTCCCAATGGCAATGGTGTTAATATTTCTTTCTTTCTTTCTTTGTTCATTGAATCATTGATATCCTGCTCTTCTGCCCAGAAGTGACACTTACAAATAGCATAGTTAGTCAAAACATCCCTTGACTTTTGAGGAGCTGTAGGTACTATTTTTTTCTAGAGATTGCAATCTAAAAAAATTAGTCCTGAACGTAAAGGAATGGGTGGCACTAGGCCAAAGTTTATGATAGACAAATTATTTAATGTTTAAGTTGCCTAGATGCCCTAAGCACATCCAATCTCTCCTGATTTTGGAAGCTAAGCAGGGTTGGCCCTGGTTAGTACTTGGATGGGAGACCACCAGGGAATACCAGGTGCTGTAGGCGCCTGGAGGAGGAACTGGCAAACCAGTCCAGTATTCCTGCCAAGAAAACTCCATGGACATGGGGTCACAAAGAGTCAGTCACGACTGTAACAACACAACACATACAAGGTGCTACCAAGCTCTGTTAGTTTTGCTGAATTGCAAAAAGATAAGTTTTCCAGGCTCTGGAGCATGCGGACGGAGTGGTAAGCACAATCACCACCTTCTCTATCTTGGCTTGCTGGATCGCCTTAGTGGGAATTAGATGATTCTGTTTTAAAT
Organism: Phrynocephalus guinanensis; assembly: GCA_037367245.1. Taxonomy (NCBI): domain Eukaryota; kingdom Metazoa; phylum Chordata; class Lepidosauria; order Squamata; family Agamidae; genus Phrynocephalus; species Phrynocephalus guinanensis. The sequence continues at coordinate 97,829,860 of CM074738.1, read as the reverse complement.
CGAGGCACAGGTGTCTGCCACCAAGTAAGCAACCCTTTTACTGTATATTTCAGTGAAGTATTAAGCAGGGCACACACCAACAAGAAATGTCAGTTAGATGTAAAACAGAAGCAGTTAATCGAAAAGACCATAACACTGTACCGTCTCTAATAGAAAACAGGTTCTATCTACTAAAAGTATCATATACTTTGTTATTGCTAGAGGGGGTAGCCACTCCTGAACTCCACAGAACAAGATCTGAATACACTATTTAGAATAAAAATTGGATAAGGTCCAGGTTGCATGTTCTGGTGAATTGGGATGGTATAGTCTTTCTGTTGATTCTGTTAGACCAAATACTTCTCATTTTAAGAAGTTAGTATATCAGAGAAGCAAGTAAAGCCAGAATGTTCTTTCCAGCATGATGGCTTTCTAAGTGAAGGAATACATTAATGGAAGACAAAGAGGTGAAAATATGCAGGTGACACACCATGACATCCTGCAGTACTAAGCCTATATACTTGAATATAAGCCTAGTTTTTCAGGCCTAATTTTGGGCTGAAAAAGGAGCCCTTGGCTTATATTGAGTCAATACTTTTAGCCACTGAGGCAAGTCATCTGTGGCTAAAAGTCATTTTAAACCAGGCATGTCCAAACTTCAGCCCTCCAGATGTTTTGGACCGCAACTCCCACAGTCCTTTGTCATTGGCAATCTAAGCTTAGAATTCTGAGAATTGTGGTCCAAAACATCAGGAGGGCTAAAGTTTGGACATGCCTGTTTTAAACATTGCATGCTGCTTCTCATGACCCCCCTCGGCATCACAGGGGAGTGGCACACGATGTTTAAAAAGACTTTTAGCCACTGACCCAAGCACTTGCACCAGTGGCTAAAAGTTATTTTAAACATCACACACCACTCCCCCAGCTCACAAAGGAAGAACTGCCAGGCCCTGCTACATTTCCCACCCTAGACTTATACTCAAGTCAATACGTTTCCCCAGTTTTGGGGGGTTAAATTAGGGGCCTCGACTTGTACTCGGGTCAACTTATACTCGAGTATATACAGGTATGTAATATACAGTAACATGTCTTCTGCTTTCTCTTTTGACTCTGAGAGGGGCTGTGGAGAAAACTAGGAAGGGAAAGATGGTAAAGGAAGGGCACAATGTGGGACAGATTGGGGGCAGATATAAGAAACAACTATTTCAAAGCAGATATTTTGCTAATGCAAAGCATAAAGCAAAACAAAGTGTGCTGTTTATATACCACCCCATAATGCCTTAAAAAAAAACACTCGTTGGGCAGTTTATGATTTAATTATGCAGGCTACACATGGCCCTTTCTGTGGGCTGGGTACTCATTTTACTGACCTCAGAAGGACAGATGGCTGAGTCAACTATGAGCTGGCAGTACAGCAGTTTAACCACTGTGCCAGAAACTGTGATGAGACCCATGCATTACATGTACAATGGCTTCAACCGTCGTGTGCTAGTATTTAAAACAAAAACCAGAAAAACTTTCCTGTTCAAGGCCCCAATGAAAATTCCAAAACAAGATATGGTAGCACCATACTATTTGGAACATACCAGTCACATATAGTTTCAGAAGCTAACCAGAACTAGGTCTGGTTAGTGCTTGAAATGGAGACCAACAAGTATTTCCAGGGATCTCCTGCTTAAGACCCCCTGAGTCCTGCTATCAGTCAGACAGTACAGTGGTCCCCCACCTTTTGCAGTTCATATACTGCAGTCCCACTATATCACGGGACTGCAGTATATGAAAAAAGCCCACCTGGGGTAAGGGAAGAAGGCCTGTTCCAGGACAGGAGCTGCTCCGAACGGGCCTTCAAGGGCCTTCCTGGGCCTTCTGGAGGCCCGAAAATGGCTTCCCTGTGAACCGGAAGTCACTTCCGGTTTGTTGGAAGTCACTTCTGGTTCACAGGGAGGCACTTTGGGGGCATCCAGAAGGCCCGGAAAGGCCCTTGCAGGCCTGTTCAGGGCAGCACAAGGCTGGGTGTAAGTACAAGGTCCCCCAGCTAGATCCCCCAGGCCCAGCCCGACCTGCATCCACAGATCGCGGATTTTCAATTATTGCGGGTCGGGTGGGGTCCCTAACCCCCGCGACAGGCGGGGGGGTCACTGTACTGGGTAAGAGAGGGACCAGTGGTTTGAGTCAGTGTATGGCAGCATCCTATGTTCCCTGGGGAGTCTGGCTTGATCATGGAACTCACTGTCAAGTTGGACTTAAGTTGCACTGATGACTTGACTCAGTTTCTTTTTTCACACTGATTCAGACTTGACTCAGACCCATTTATTCCTTTTTTTTCCTGAGGAAAAAAAGCTTGCTTTTAATGGGAAATCTTACTCAAGGCTTGGTACTTGGTACCGGAGACTCAAACTTGAACTTGCAACTCAACATCTCCCGTGTTCCCACACAAATGTCTCATGTCCAAAGAAGTATTTGTGTGAGCATCAAGCATGTTCTGCCCAAGCACATGATGGCCAATGAGTAAAGCAAGTTTAAACCAGGCATATACTTGCTATATTGTGGGATATTTCTTGACCCCAATTCACTCCACCATCTCTTGAACAGAAATCGTTTTGATCGTCCCCATTTGGGGCCAACTTACCAACAATTTGAAAAAGTTGATTCTGTTTCTTGCTATCACTGTTTGCTGAAAAACACAGCACGGGACTGAACACATTAAATTGGTCTGAAGAAAAAAAAAGTACCCCAATGGCAAAAATCAATAGACTTGTCAGGATATTTTTTCTCCTACCCATTTCTCACCTTGTTTGGGCTGGTTAGATGTTTATAGTGGGGGAGGGGGAATATACATGGCAAATATCGGTTGCATCGATGACACTGTCCAACCATCTCATTCTCTGCCGTCCTCTTTTCCTTTTGCCTCCAATCTTTCCCAACATCAGGGCCTTTTCCAAGGAGTCCTCTCTCCTCATGAGGTGGCCAAAGTACTGGAGCCTCAGCTTCAAAATCTGTCCTTCCAGTGAACATTTGGGGTTGATTTCTTTCAGGGTGGATAGGTTTGATCTCCTTGCAGTCCAGGGGACTCTCAAGACTTTCCTCCAGCACCACAGCTCAAAAGCATTAATTCTGCGGTGATCAGCCTTCTTTATAGTCCAGCTTTCACTTCCATACATCACTACTGAAAAAACCATAGCTTTGACTATCCTGACCTTAGTTGGCAAAGTGATGTCTCTGCTCTTTAGGATGCTATCTAGGTTTGCCATTGCTTTCCTCCCAAGAAGCAGGCGTCTTTTTATTTCCTTGCTGCAGTCACCATCTGCAGTTATCAAGGAGCCCAAGAAAATAAACTCTGTCATTGCCTCCATTTCTTCCCCTTCTATTTGCCAGGAGGTGATGGGACTGGTGGCCATGAATAGATAGCTGTCTCACCATACTTGCTGTCAAATACTTGGCCTTACAGATTATGGAAGGCAAAATTCCCCTTATCACTTCACTACAGAAAATGAATGTACTCTTAAGTGTAGGAAAACTTAACTTTGGGTTGTATGGTGCTCAAATTCTCCCATTCCCTTCACAGGATCATTTACAGGCATTTTAAGCTATTTTGGTGTATGGTGGCTGTGTAAGGTTTTGAGGGGGAAGCTTTTTGAGAAAGGCAGCTGTGGTTGACTTCCTTTAAAAATAAATCAGATTTTTCTGCTGCTTCAAAGGGCACTGTGAAAACGACAATGTAATTCTTCTTGCAAGTGTGGCTACACCCATATTTTTCTCAAAATGACTCAGTTTGAATTGATATTACACCATTTTTGAGAGGATATCGGCTGAATTTTAGACAAGCCATCCACGGAAGGGTGACTTCCTTCTATGTGATTATTATAGTAGGAGCGTCTCTCATTTCCCATTATTTGCAACTTTTGCCTTTGTGATTATTTTCTATATTTTAAATGTTCTTTTTCTGTAAATCTGGCTTTCCAGATACAAAAGAATACCTCAGACACATCTCTTCAACACTAACATGCTTCTCTGCTTAAGGATGTTTTTTTCACATACAGTGAAAATGTTCTGCTTATTATATACCGCCCCATACCACTTCAAGTAGTATCTGGGCAGTTTACCGTTTTATTACAGCATGCAGGCTACACATTGCCCCCGCCCCAGCAAGCTGGATATTCATTTTACCAACCTCGGAAGGATGGAAGGCTGAGTCAACCATGAGCCGGCTACCTGGGATTGAACCCCAGGTCATGAGCACAGTTTTACCTGCAGTACAAGCATTTAACCACTGCGCCACGAGTAATACCTTGATTTAAGAGTAACTTGGTTTAAGAGAATTTTGCAAGACAAGCAAACATTTCTTCTAAACTTTGCCTTGATCAACAAGCAATGTCTTGATGTACAAGCACTGGAGCAGGTCACATGATCACAAGTGAGCCAATGGCTCTTTTCCTTCCTCCTTCTGCTTGATTGCGGGTGATTGCCTGGAACATTCTGTCTCAGGCAGCCTCCAAAGCAGAGGGAGGAACATGAGGTTAGGTTTTATTTTTCTTTATATTTTTATTTAATTTGTTTTCAACATGCTTACGTATTTTTTTCAAACCATTTCTAGTCATGGGGCAGCTCAAGTATGTATGGGGCTACAAACTGTGCTTTATTATTTTCACATTAGAAACACAGAGTAAAATCCAGTTGTTAGTCACAAGCAAAGCAGATTCCGCAGCCTGGTACGTAAACCATGGTTGTGGATGTGGACTTTTAGCTAACTTCTTTTGTGAGTTTTGGCATTTTGTGGGTCCAGTATGTGGTCTATGGGACCCCTGGAATGAATAATCTGAGTTTCCATGGTTTCTTATGGGGAAATTTGCTTTGATATAAAAGTGTTTTGGTTTACAGACATGTTTCTGGAATAGGTTATGCTCATAACCCCAGGTACTACTGTATAGTGAAATTTCCATATGCATTCCTTGTTCCTGGCAAGAGAAAAAGCTTATGGAGATTTCCTACCTTGAGGCAGTTTGCACCCACAAGTAGCACCTTTTGCATAACAGCACAATAGGATTTCAACCAATGCTTCCAAATTCTGTTTTCACTTACTTTCTGATGTTCTGATTTTCCTCACAAGTTTTCCACCCTTACATGATATCTCTAGATAGCTCTAGATATCTGGCTATGGAGCTAGAGGTTAGGAGTTTGATGGCCCATTGTCCATGACAGGGGTTTGGCTTGAGGATCCATAGGGTCTTTTTCAGGTCTGCACTACTACTACTACTACTACTACTACTACTACTACTACTACTACTACTACTACTACTACTCTGGAGTAGTAGTAGTAGTAGGTAGTATTTATTTTATTTATTTTGAATATTTTTACCCCACCTTTCTCCTTGGAAAGGGACCCAAGGTGGCTTACAATAATGAGGAACAATATACAATATAGTAAAGCAAAGCAAAGCAAAGCAAAGCAAAGTGTTCTGCTTATATAATGCCCCATACCACTTCAGGTAGTCTCTGGGCAGTTTACAGTTTTAATTACAGTATGCAGGCTACACATTCCCCCCCCCAAGCAAGCTGGGTACCCATTTTACCAACCTCAGAAGGCTGGAAGACTGAGTCAACCATGAGCCGGCTACCTGGGATTGAACCCCAGGTCGTGAGCACAGTTTTACCTGCAGCACAGGCATTTAACCACTGCTCCATGGGGCTCATAGTAGTAGTAGTAGTAGTAGTAGTAGTAGTAGTAGTAGTAGTAGGTTTCCTTGGCAACCAGATGGGTGACATAAGCGTCAAATAATAAATAAATAAATACTTGGCCACCTGAATGAGGTGATTATTGTCTTCTGGGAGCCATTTGATTTCTTACTAAAACTCCAAAAATGGTGCTGATGAGGTGGCAGTAAAATCACAGGCAAGACAACTCCCCTCATTCTTCTCCAATAACCTGATATTTGTGCCTTGGCTGCAGTCGCTACTGTTGAGTTCAGTACCAGAGAGCAGACAAATCCCAGAGCACCTGCTCTTGGTGCTTGCATAGCCCAGACTCAACACATTCCATCTGAAATTCATAACCTCAAGTTCCAGCGGCTATGAAAATACAGGGAAACCACTGACACAGGCATTTCCCTCCCCTTGTTGCTGCTTCTGGGATTAACATGGAGACATGTGGTTTATTGCAGGCGTCAGTTTGAGTGTTCAGAGATGTCATCTCTGGAGTTCTTATGAAGAAGGTGGATACCTTGTCAAGTGGAGGAAGCTTCACTCCCTTACCCAACCGGGCTGAATCAATGTCGCAGACGCTTCTTAGGAAAATAGCTTGTCTCCTGTTGACCCTTGTTCTTTTTATGATCAAAGTCCTTCTCAGAAGTGGTGCTCACACATAGTGTTATGGCTTGAACAGGGATGTGCAAGCTCAAGGCTATAGTAGTAAAGGTATGAACTGTATGTGCCCATTATTTATTTATTTATTTATTTATTTATTTATTTATTTATTTATTTATTTATTTATTTATTTATATACTTATTAACCACCCGATTTTCCCTCGGGAACTCTGGGCAGTGTCCAACAAATTACAAAACAATTTGCCCAAACACAACCCCATATTAAACAAATAAGAACAAAATTTAAAAACAATAAACAACAATAACACCACAACATACAAACCGGCAAGAAGAGGGCTGGGACAAAACAATACAACCAACACACAACACACAATCGTACACTCAGCGATCACCAAAACAAGGTCTTTAAGGCTCTTTCTTTGTGCAACCAGAAATATCTGCAATACTTCAGTATCCCTAAGAATGTTGATGTAGCTGGTAAAACAGCCCTAACTAAATTTTTTGACACCTAGGGTTTACTGACCTCAGTTCTTGTGGTGATTCTATCTGTTCTGCCAAGGCATGCTTATAAGTACAGTGGTACCTTGTATAAAGGAATTATTTCATTCCAAATGAAATTCTGTTAAGCAAATTTTCCTTTATACAGATTTCCCATAGGAATGCATTGAAAACAGAGTAACCCCTAATCGTGACCATTTTTATGTTGTACGGATTCGCCTCATAAAAGATTCTGTTAAGCAAATTCCCCCTATCTCTGGAATTTTTTATGTTGTATAGATTTTATGTTATCCAAACCATTTGTTATATGAGGGTCCACTGTATATGCAAATCATGATAACAGGATTTTATGATGGCTGACAGCATGTTAGATGCACAGCAGGACTTGGAGAAGCCAAGCAGGAATGTAAACCAAAGAAGACATCTGCTGATGCCCTTTTGGTAACCACATCATTGTGACTTTAATTTGCCTCATTTGGTTTCTCTTGTCCAGTGGATACACAAATTCTGACTCCCAGCTTTCCTATGGAGGCTGCTACATTTCTGTATTGCAGTTTGCCAGTCCTGCACCCTCACAGTCCAAAAGGAGCCTTGCATTTCACAAGTGGCCAATGGGTGATGGGTCGGAAGGTTTATGCAGATTGTTTGGTGGCTCTTTGCTTGAAGAGCTAGGTGGAAAATTTCAACCAAATGTTACCAGGGGTGAGGTTTGAAACCACTTCTCCCAATGGCCTTTTGCAATCCAATATTTTGAATTTTGCCCTAAGAAGTAGACATGGGCACGACCAGAAAAATGACGTTTCGAGTTTCCGTTTGTCGGAATGGGTCCGTTTCGGGTCGTTTCCGTTTGTCGTGAAATTTTTCAAAAATTTGTCGTTTCATTTGTCCTTTGTTGTTTATCGTTTCCACCGCGATTTAGCGCGATTTGACTTCCCAGAGCATAGGGGCGTCCTGCAATCAGGGCTGGCGCTAGGTGTTTTTGCGCCCTAGGCGGCGGGTGGGGCGGGTGGCAGGGGGAGGTGCGGGCGGGTGGCGGTGGTGGTGGGGCATGGGTGGGCGGCGGCTGCGGGCAGGCGAGTGGGCGGGCGGCGGCGCGGGCCGCAGGTGGGTGGCGGCGCGGGCGGACGGGCGAGTGGGCAGTTAGGATATCACTTAGGATAGAGCTTCTGTTCTTGGCTTGCACCCCAAATGTGTGTGTGTGCAAGCAAATTGAAGTTGGGAAAATAGAAAATAAATGGTAGTATATAATATATTTTTAAAATAAATCCACACCTCCCACTCCCAGTCGAACCTCCCCCTTTATCCAATATCAGACAAAAATCCTCACAAACTGCCAGAGAAGAAATAAAGAATAAACTGCTATTCCCTTCAGCAGACAAAGCTGCAGGGAATCAAAGAAATTATTTCTAAATTCAATTCCCTCCCTGCCTGCCTAACTTAAATCCTAAAGCCTCCAGCCTCCCTCCTCAATCTCGATTGGATCACACCAGCACCAGCAGCCAGCCCTCCTCCCTCAACCACATCCACACACCAGACTGCGATTTCTGGAAGGTGCCTCGGCTTTTTATGCCCTCCGAGACATCCAGAAGTGTCAGTCAAAAACCTGGCGATGCCATTGGTGGAATGGTTCAAAAAATTTGCATGGTCCCATCCCATGCCCAGCCCAAATGGGCAGGTCTAAAAAAATAAAAAATAAAATAAAATAAAATAAAATCAATATGTTTTATTGCTATAAAAAACCCACTGCTGCTACTATTAAAATTCAGGCATTTAAAATAAATAAATTTCACATGTTTCTGTGGTGATTTGGTGTGTGTTTTGACCACGATTTCAAAAGAAAAATTGTGGTCGCCATTTTGGATCCCCCCCACCGCATGGCATGGCGAAACGATGAGGATGACACCCCCCCAGCCTGGTGCAAACAGCCCAGGACAGGAGAAGAGGGGGGGGGAAGGCCGGGGACCCTCCAGAAACCACCCCTCTGGTAGGTGGCAAAGCCTCAGGCAGGCATATTTTTGCCTGCTTTTTTGGCCAGGAGTCAGGTTTTTATAAAAAAAACTTTTAAAAACTTTTTCTGTGCTTCGCATTGCGTGATCGCTGTGATGCCACAAACGAAAACGAAAAACCCGACCAAATTTTTCTTTTTTTGGTTCGAGTTCGAGTTTTGACGGCTTAATTATCGTTACCGTTTCCGTTACGTAACGGAAACGATAACTGAAAACGGAAACGACAATTTTGCCAAGTCGTGCCCATGTCTACTAAGAAGCATACCTGGCAGTCTTCTGCTAGGAATTTTTTTGGGGGGATCTTTTTTCTACTTTTTCTGCAATACCATTGCACGATGCGAAAAAACTGACTTGATGGATGAAAGCTTGCTAATTGTTTGATTCTTTTAAACTGGTCTAATTAAGATCTCCTATTTAAAAATAGTGGTCTAAATATTTATTTATTTATTAGATTTATACCTCACCCATCTGGTCATCCGGCCACTCTGGACAGCTTCCCACACTATACAAAATCCAGTTAAATATAAATAAGACCAGATTAATACAGTAAAACCACCACAACAACCACAACAAATCTGTAAACAAAATAAAACCAGTCAATAAATTAAATAAGTTTTTACATAAGATTAAATGGCAATAAGCTAATTTAACCATTGAAGAAATGAAATCAAAAAGAATAAAAATTGAGTAAAAATTGAGGTGGCAAGACCATAACTAAAGTGGAATAGCTAAGAGCTCGGGAATGCCTGATGAAAGAGCCAGGTTTTCAAAGCTCTTTTAAATGAAGTCAGAGAAGGGGCTAGGCGAATATTGGGCGGAAGCTCGTTCCACAAAGGGGGAGTGAACACCAAAAAGTCATGAGATCTTGTTTTTTCCTTACATTCCTCTTTGTGGGTGACAGATCTTAGGCGCCCAGTCTGGGAAGAACGTGTATCATAGGCAGTTCTTTCTGGAAGCAGGCATTCTGAGAATTAACAAGGTCCCAAATTGTTAAGGGTTTTATAGGTGAGAGTCATCAAGGGTAGCCCCAGGTCAGCATGTGAACCAGGATGGCGAGGTTGCCAGTATCTAGGCATGGGCACAGTTGGGCTATATGCCTACGATGGTAAAAGGCAGTCCAGGCCACAGACGCCAACTGGAAATTCATGGATAGCGCTGGGTCCAGGACAACACCCAGGGCCAGCGCTAGGGTTTTTCGTACCCTAGGTGAGGGGTGGGGGGGCGCGGGGTTTGGGCAGCGGGGGGGTTGGGCAGCGGTGGCGGCAGGGGGTGTCGGGCAGCGGCAGGGGTGTCGGGCAGCGGTGGCGGCAGGGGGGGGTCAGGCAGCGGCGGCAACAGGGGGATCCAGCGGCAGCGGCAGCGGCGGTGGGGCGGCGGCGGGGAGGCAGCAGGCTGGGCAGCGCCCCCTGTCCATTTTGCCCCCCCTGTCCATTTTGGCGCCCTAGGCAACTGCCTAGTTTGCCTTAATGGATGCGCCGGCCCTGACAACACCCAAACTGCATACCTGCTCCCCTGCAGAGAGGGTTACCCCTTTGAAGGAGAGAGATGTTCCCAGCCTACAGACTGCCGGGGGGCCCCACACGAAGGATATCCATCTTGGCCAGGTTCAGCTTCAGCCTCCACTCCATCACACCCTCAAGACAGTGCTCAAGGCATGGGACAGCTTCATCTGCAGTAGAATGAAACAAGAGGTAGAGCCGTGTGTCATCAGCATATTGATGGCACAAAGCTCTAAACCTCTGGATGACTTGTCCCAGTGTGCTCATATAAACATTAAATAGCATTGGGAGAATGATTGACCTCTGAGGGACTGCACAATTGAATAACCACAGGGTGGAAACAATCTCACTAAACTGCACTCTTTGGGGACAATCTTCCAGATAGGAGTGGAGCCAGGCCAAGGCCAGACCACCAATCCCCAATCCAGAGAGCCTCCCCAGGAGGATACTTTGGTCAACAAAATCAAAAGCCACTGAGATATTGAGGAGAACCAACAAGAACATATTGCCCCTATCTGTCTCCCTCAACAAGTCATCTTGAAGAGTGACCAAAGCCGTTTCCATGCCATGATGCAGCCTGAACCCAGACTGGAATGGATTGAGGGCATGGATCGAGGGCACTAGTTTTCCCAAACTATGGAAAGTTTTGTAAACCAAAACCAATACCTTGAACCTTATCAAGGAGACAATGGGTAGCCAGTGCAGGTGGGCCAGAATTGGCGTGATGTGGTCAAAACGACTTGCACCAACTACCAATCTGGCCGCCACATATTTTTACACAGATTTTACCCTCCCTTTAATCCTTGCCAACTTCAATACACTGCCCTTAGTTTAACAATGGCATAGGCAATGTCCCTCCTCAATAATTAATATGTCCCTAATGTTAGCCCTAGATGGATAAACTTGGATTGAAATCATTTAGTTTCTGTTTACATTTTCACAGGCTCTTTTGGGCCCATAATAGTCATTAAAGGGCTGTAATAATATATACCGTTATTAAAACCTGCAAATGACTCCCTGAGGCAGGCGAATTACTGTGGGAAAATTGAAATTCAAACAGCAACAAATATCTGCAATAGAGATGATAGAAGTGGTTTTAATACAGCCTATAGTTTATAAGCTGTCATTGTAGATAAAATGACAGTACTTTGGTTCTATCTTTGATTCAGCCCCGTGTCCCTTAATTCACCTCTCTCCCTTCACTGAACTGTAACACAAAGCACTACACTATTCCCCAAGCCTGTGTCATGAGATACCAGGCCATAAAATTACTGGACAAATACTTATCTGTGTGGGAAGACCACTGGTAAAAGGGGCCCCCGCGAGAGATAAGCCAGACATCCGTCGAAACATCGATATATCGATAGAGCTGTCAAACGCTTTTGGGAGCAAAGCGGAGAGTTCCAGGAACTGCATGGCAGGTGGCGCCAAAGGGCAAGATTAATAGTATCCTGTGTGTGTTTCCCTTGATAATTGATTTGTAACAATGTGATAACTATGTATCTTTTGAAGTTTTTTGTTGTTGTTCGCGGGTGATTTACGGCGCCCAGATGCATCCTTGTTTATTCTGATAAAGGAGGAGTACTAGGAGAATGTTTTTCTATAAAGACTGTAGAGTTTCTTTGTTCAATGCCCCAGTTTTCCGACTGAATTCGGCTGGGCGCCTCGCTGCAGCGAATTAAAGCTTTTTCTCCGTACCTTTGAACCTTGGCGTGTTCTTTCAACTCTCGGCCTGCCCTAATAGCGGCAAAGGTAACCCGAGGTGAAGCTTTCATCTGGGGGCTCGTCCGGGATTGCCCTCCCTTTTTGGAGCGAGGGGCCAAGCCAAGCGGTTCCGAACAGCCAGCGGTGGACGAAGAGCTCCGGTGCACACCTTTCCACTTGAAAAGGGGAACTTTTTCGTTCAACGTGGTGGCGGAGACGGTACCGCTCGGGGAGAAAACGCTGGCCGGCCGGAGAGGGGACTTCTTAAGAGATTTGGTAAGATATGGGACCGGTCCAGTGTGGGAAGATAATTTGTCTCTAATTTCCTAATTTTGGGGTTGAGCCCCTGGTGTGTAAAAGGGTAACAGAACGACAGTTCTGAGGTTTTTGGGGGAGGAGAGGAGCAGTGCATGCTCTAACATCCTGTGTGTAATAAGGGAACCCATTTGGTGTGGACAGCGAGAAGGAGCTCTCAGCTGTCAAAGTAGACTAGCGGAACAAAGGTTTTCAATAGGTAGGGGGATCCAGACTAGGTTGGGAGGCGGGTTTGAAATGTGGGTGATTTGTGTGGCCACTGACCCAATGAATGTGTGAATGCGTGGAAGGTCGGGGTGTAGAATTCCCTTTGGCCAAGCGACGTCTGGGCTGTGCAGTTTCTGTTTGTGGGCGACCCAACAGATCACAGTCAGTATCGAATGTTGTGTGCATGAAAATTGTTTAAAGAGTTTAGAAGCGGGTCCAGTGGCATTGTGTGGGAGAATATAGGAATATAGTTCAAATAAAATCATTAAAAATCATGGGGCAAAACTCCAGCAAACCCACAACTCCATTAGACTGCTTCCTTTTGAACTGGCACACAGCCACCAAGAATTATGACTTTGGCATCAAAATGAAGAAGGAAAGGATGGAGACTTTATGTCAAATAGAGTGGCCAGTAATGCAGGTGGATTGGCCGGCTCAAGGGACCTTTAATGAAAGTATTATTAGGCAACTGTGGTTAAAAATTCTTAAGAACTGCCCTGAACATATTCCCTACATTGAGGTTTGGAAAGGAAATGTGAAGAAAAATCCCTCATGGATCCAATTCTGTAGAGAATTGCCACCACAGGCTAAGTTGTTAGCCTTAAAGAAAAAGGAGGCAGCTTTAGAAAGCCGTCCTGAAGATTATGATGTTTTTACCCCACCGCCTCCTTATGCCACAGCCATCCCTCCAGGGAATCCGGTGGTCCCCCCCGCAGCACTACCTCCTCCAGGTCCAGCGCCCGCTTCCCCTCCAAAGGCACCCCATATAGATGGTAATCTTCCCACATCTAAAGATCTTCCACAGTTAGGACCTTTTGGCAAATTTCCTAAAGATGAGCCTGGAGCAGGAAAAGGAGTCCCTAAAATAGATGAAAAATATGAAAAGGATGATGATGATGATGAGGAGAGCGAGGAGGAATTTCGTCACAGAATAAAAGGAAATGTTGAATGGGGCGAAGCGGACCATCAAAGAGTGGCTGATTTAATTAAGAAATACCGGGAATCAGTGATGGAAGTAGGAAATTTTGCGTTAGAAGCGGCAGGAGAACGAAACTGGGCAAAAAGACAGCGATATCTTTTAAGGGCATATGATGCAGCAAGGAGACATGAGGAATTCCTTGAGAAAAAGAGGATTGAGGAGCAGGCAAAAGTCATGCCTTTAAGGCGAGTGTACGACCCCTTGCCTCAAAATCAGCAGGGTCCCCGCACATATTCGATGCAGCATGTCCCGTTTACATCAAGTGACATTATAAATTGGAAAAACACCCTACCAAGTTTAGAAGATGACCCTGATAAGAATTTTGAAACTATGTCCAGTATTTTCAATGTGTACATGCCCACTTATGAGGACGTGCAGCACCTTGTGAGAGGTTTATTTAATTCTGAAGAAACCCGGAAGATTTTCGAGGAGGCTAGGAAATCCCGCATAGCTTTAGGGGACACTCCTGCACAAGCGGAAGCCGCTGTTCCGACGAATACTGCACCAGATTGGGACTATAATGCAGATGCAGGGCGCACTGCTTTGAGAAATTATCATACAGCAATACTTCAGGGCATCAGAGCAGCTGGCAGGAAAAAGATTAATATGTCAAAAGTGAACGATATAGTTCAAAAGCAAACTGAATCCCCAGGAGCTTTTCTGGACAGATTGTATCAGGCATTTAGAAGATATACTCCCATTAACCCTGAGGATCCTGGAATGGAGAATATAGTGAAGACAGTTTTTATAGCTCAATCTGCTCCAGATATTCGAAAAAGAATTCAGAAAGAGGCCAATTTTATGGGACAAACATTACAGTGGATGCTCCAATTGGCACAAACTAAATTCAATAATAGGGAGGAAGATCAAAGTTGCCCAAAAGGCAAAGGACAGACTAAGAAAGTGATGGCTCTGAATCAAGTCCCCGAGCCCCGCAATTTCAATACCCCAGGGAACTGGCGTGGGCCATTATTAAAAAATCAATGTGCACTATGTGGACAGACTGGACATTGGCGTAAAGATTGTTATAGGAACCCTGAAAATCAAAGGCGAGGAGGCTTTAATCAGGGTCCACGCCGCCCCTGGCAGCTTCCGGCTTTTGAGAGGTATTCAGTGCCCGCTTCATCCGGTTTTAATCAGCCAGGAAATCGACAGTCAGCACCTGGCCCCTTTAACTACCAACAGCAAAGGAATTTCCAGGTGAATCAAGGACAAGCTGGCCAATTTCAGCCCGCAAGTCAGATTCAAGCACAATCTACTCAGGCTCAGCAAGCACCCCAAAGAGGACAGGGTCCAGCCTGGACCCCACCATACCAGAACATGATGGTTCTGGAAGAAGATGTCCCCTATTGAAGAGGACAGGGCTTTTGTTCCCGTGAGCCCTTGGTCAGCGTTCAAACCGGGAACGAATCTGTCAAATTTCTTGTGGATACGGGAGCCAGTCATTCAGTGATTCCTCAGCTTGTTAAACCCATAGACAGGACTCTTTCAATTAGCGTAATGGGAGCCACAGGAAAGGCGCAGCACGCTTATTTCATGCAGCCTGTACAGTGCAAATTAGGGGGTCAGATCGTCCAGCACAAGTTTTTACACATGCCAGATTGCCCTATTCCTTTGATGGGATGAGATTTGCTATTTAAGTTAGGAGCTCAAATCACCTTCACTCCTAAGGGAGAAATTCATTTAACAACTGACAACAAGGAACCAGAAGGTGAAATGTGTTTAGAATATCCCTTAAGAGAGAGATGGCGTTTGATGGTGGTTCAAGAGGAGCCAGTGCAGCTATCTCAAGATTTCCTGGACAGAGTTAACCCTGAGGTGTGGGCAGAGGATAACCCCCCAGGCATGGCATGGAACATTCCTCCCATAGTTGTTCAACTCAAACCATTTGTAGGTCCAGTTTCAGTACCACAGTATCCCATTGGGAAAGTCGCAGCGGAAGGAATTTGGGTCCACCTGAAGAGATTGATAGATCATGGCATCCTTGTTCCATGTCAGTCACAATGGAACACCCCTTTGTTGCCGGTTCGAAAACCGGATGGGACATTTTGCCCGGTGCAGGACCTCCGTTTGGTGAATGAGGCTATTGAACCTCTTCATCAGAATGTCCCGAATCCGTACACAATTTTGAGCCTGATACCACCAGAAGCAGCTTATTTCACAGTTTTAGACTTGAAAGATGCATATTTTTGCTGCAGGTTAGCGCCACAGAGTCAGCATATTTTTGCTTTTCAATGGGAAGACCCCCAAACTGGCACAAAAACTCAATTCAGATGGACACGTTTGCCTCAGGGGTTCCGAAATTCGAGTACATTATTTGGAGGGGCCCTGGCATCAGATCTTGCCAATTTCCCCCGAAAACCTGGCCAAATAGTCCTGCAATATGTAGATGACATTTTGGCGGGAGCGGAAACCAAAGAAGGCTGTGAGCAGCTCACAATTGATCTTTTGAATCATTTAGCAGCAGCAGGTTATAGAGTAACCAGAAAGAAAGCCCAAATTTGTCAAAAAACAGTGCGGTATTTAGGTTTTGACATTTCCCAGCAAAGGCGCCAACTTCGCGATGAGCGAAAGCATTCAATCATTCAAATCCCTGAACCAAGAAATAGGAGGGAGCTCAGAGGATTTTTGGGAGCAGCTGGGTTTTGTCGAATTTGGATCCCAAATTTCAGCCTTTTAGCAAAACCTCTGCATTTAGCAATAAGAGGAAAAGAAAGTGATGAGTTCCTGTGGGGTCCGGAACAAAGAGAGAGCTTCAAAGTAATCAAACAGGCTTTAATAGAGGTGCCCGCTCTTGGTCTCCCGAATCCAAACAAGCCTTTTAACTTGTATGTCAATGAGGAAAATGGAGTGGCAAAAGGAGTTCTGTGTCAGAAATTAGGAAGTTGGCAGCAACCAGTAGCTTATCTATCGGAGACATTGACCCCAATGGAGCAAGGACTTCCGTCCTGCATGCGAGGAGTTGTAGCGCTGGCAGCGCTTTTAAAGAAAGCGGATAAATTCACTTTCGGACAATCCACAGTGTGTATCACAAAGCATGCAATTCTGCCCTTGTTAGACGCCAAAGGAGGCTATCACTTGTCCCAGACTGCCATGATGAAGTGTCAAAAATTATTTTCAAGAGCTGGTCTAACTTTTCAGACAACAGAGGGTTTAAACCCAGCGACCCTCCTCCCAATAAGTGACCAACCGGCCACTCATGACTGTATTCAGACATTAGATGAAGTTTATTCATCTCGACCAGATCTTCGTGATACCCCTCACCCACAGTGGAGGACTTGGTTCATGGATGGTAGTAGCTCAGTGATTGATGGGAAGAGACAGGCAGGATATGCCATTGTGGAATTAGAAGACACTGTGATTGAAGCCAAGCAGTTGCCCCCAGGAACCTCAGCTCAATTAGCTGAACTGATAGCTCTCACTAGGGCATTAGAATTGTCAGAAGGAGAGAGCATTAATATCTATACGGATTCCAAGTATGCTTTTCTTACACTTCATGCACATGGGGCACTTTGGAAGGAACGAGGTCTTCTTACTTCCGAAGGGACATCAGTAGCACATGGGCATAAGATCGGCCCAGGACTTGAAGCGAGAGGGAACAGGTTGGCAGATCGTATTGCTAAGCAAGCAGCCCAGGGTGCAGTTGAGATGCAACTTAGTCTCATTCCAATTGACATTTTGCCACCAGAATCACCCCGTTATTCGTCCGCTGAGGATGAATTTCCAGAGGAACAAGAGTTTGACAGGACGCCAGAGGGCTGGTACAAATTGCCAGGTGGACAATTGTGGGTTCCAGAGAGTTTAGCCCGTCAAGTAGTTCAAAGTCATCATGACAGTACTCACCAAGGTCCCGAAGTGGCTTACCAACATTTGAGCCCATACCTTTATATAGCCAAGCTTCGTCAGCTAGCTTCAAATATTTCACACAGATGTGTCACCTGTCAAAGGAACAATCCTAGAACTGGACCCTTGCCACCTCCTGGAATTCAATATAGTGGGAAAGAGCCCTTTGAGGATATGCAGTTGGACTTTACAGAATTGCCGAGATGTGGACTTTACAGTTATATGCTTGTACTAGTGTGTACATTTTCAGGATGGGCAGAGGCTTTTCCAACAAAGACTGAGAAAGCTAGTGAAGTGGTCCGCTGCCTCTTGCGGGATCACATCCCGAGGCACGGAATGCCCCGCACTTTATCGTCTGACAACCGGCCAGGGTTCATCCACCATGTTTTGCAAGGACTGGCTAGGGCACTGCATATTAAATGGAATTTACATACAGCATACCGGCCCCAGAGTTCAGGACAGGTGGAGAGAATGAACAGGACTTTGAAGAGTCATTTGTCAAAACTCACACAAGAAACAGGCAAAAGTTGGGTGGAAATGCTACCCATTGCTCTCTTTAGAAGCAGGACCACCCCTTCAAGTCAATCAGGCATTTCACCATTCGAACTTGTATATGGCAGGCCAGTTCTGATTTCATGTGGCTTGCGCCCAGAGATTGTAGCTTCTTTGACACATGTTAAATATCTTCAGATGCTTGGCTGATCTCTCTCTTCCTTACACAGGTGGACTCTTGGACGACTGCCCGTGGTTTTACAGGAGCCCCTTCACCGCTTTGAACCGGGAGATTCGGTTTGGATCAAGGATTGGAACCAACAGCCCCTGCGCCCGAGGTGGAAAGGTCCCTTCACGGTATTATTGTCAACGCCAATGGCTGTCAAAGTCTCCAAAGTGAGTGCCTGGATTCATCACACTCGTGTGAAATGAGCTGCCCCAGCGAGCGAGGGAGAAGAGTGGACGGTTTGAGCCAACCCCGATGACAGCTTGAAGCTGACCTTTAAGAAAGTTACTTCAGACATAGAGAAGTCAAAGTAAAATATTGGCTTCCTATGTGCATGGTGAGAGGTTTCTTTGACAAGAAGACTTGACTCTTTCTTTTCAGCCTTTGAATTTCCCGCCTTCCAAATCCGCCCCTCTATAAGAAGAGGAGGGAGAGGGTTTTCCGATAAGAAGGCGAGCGATTTGGTTTAGCTGATTAGCTAGGGCAACATTTATCTTGTGCGAGACTGTGATTTAAAAGTGCCATGTTTCTTCCTTCCTTGAAGTTGAACAGTGTTTTCCCTTTAAGTACGGCAGCAAACGAGACAGCGCGCCGGTAGCGCAGCAGCTGTCAAAGAACGTTGTACGAGCTGTCAGTGAACGTTCCATGGACTGTCAAAAGCTCTGCAGCTGTCAAAACTCTTAAAGGGACCTGAACATTTATGTGGGTTGACATCCCGAATTGGGTTTGGTTCTTTATTTCGCCAATATATGTGTTGGGAGTGTTATTAATTTGTTATAACTGGAAGCAAAGGTTTTGTGGGATGTCTAAATCAGTAGAAATGATTGTTCTTTTATTTCTGATACCAGTTTGTTTAACTGTCAAGTCTGAGGGTATAGAGGAGTGTACCCCATGCATTATTGCTGCTAGTCAAGGCAATAGAGTAGTAAATACTTTGGTATATTACACTCAAAAGCCAGCAGAGTGCAAACAAGCTGGAACCACATGTTTGAATCAAGATATGATGTATCATATATGTGAAAGTACATCTGGAGATTATCTTTGTTATAGGCCTGAGGTCCCAGTTAAATTTAATTATACAGTGTGGGCTGGAATGGCCAGAACTAAAGAGCCCAGGAGGGACAATCCAGAAGGTGGTGGACTTCTGTATTATGTGAATTCCACTACTGTGTTAAAGCATAATGGCAGACGGGCAGTAATATGGTTCAATGCCTGTGAAAGGGCATGGGAACCCGTTGTGGATCCACAGCATGGGTAAATAAATATAAATCTGAACATAAGTATTTGTGCTACCCCCATGAAGGTGCCAAAGCAGGCAACCCTGAAGTTTGGGCACCATGTGGTTCAAACAAATTATGTTCAGGATGGGGATGTGTGTGTGCTTTTACAGCTGGAGGCTATCCAGGTTGTCCTCATCTCTCACAGTTCAGAAGGATAGGAGGAAACAATATCAGTCTAGTAATCAGTGACACACATCCCTCTGTCCAAGTATATGGTTTTGGAATTGATGGACCTGGCAGAGATCCAGTTACCTATTTGACAATTACCCGTGCAGAGGTGAGAGATGGAGAAAAGAAAAGCCATTCTTGGTCAGTGGAAAATGCAGTAGAGAAACTGAAGGAGAGTCCTTTTGAAATCTCTCAGCATGCCAAGAATTTATTTTTGGAAATGGCTCAGTCAATAGCCACAGAACTAGGAGTCACAAATTGTTATGTTTGTGGGGGCACGAATTTTGGTGAGGACTGGCCTTGGGAGGCGATGGAGGTCCCCCCACAATTGTATAATAACATGTCAAAAATTGGCAACATTACTAAGAGAGCCCAATCTCAGAATATGACATGGACCATCACATCTCAGCTAGTGGGTCGTGTCTGTCTGTTTTTCCCGAAATGGTTCTATTCCAGTGGGTTATTTAATCTGCATAGGAACCTGGGTAGATGGCATTTGGACCTCACCCTCCAATGCTCCACAACCAGAGAAGTTTAATGTCACTTTTCTGCCATACATATACTCAGCATCTTCGGAGGTATGGAGAGCCCCTATGAACATGTATTGGGTCTGTGGAAATATGGCTTATGAATATTTGCCTCATTCATGGTCTGGTTCTTGTGCGCTAGGATTCATAAAACCATCATTCTTTCTAGTCCCAATAGAAACACAACAGTATTTGGCTGCTCCAGTGTATGGCCCTTTAAACAGGAAAAAGCGCGATGATACCCCGTTTGCAGGGTTTCCATGTAAAAACCCAGAGGAATATGAAGGGGATGTATGGGACTCTCAAAGAATTGTTTGTGTTTATGGTCCAGCCACTTGGGCTCAAGATGGTTCATGGGGATATCGAACTCCCATCTATTTGCTCAATAGAATAATCAGATTGCAAGCAGTTTTGGATTTGGCGGGCCAGTGCATTACTACAGCGCTTACCACTATAGCAGAAGTGACAGATCAATTAAGAACAGCTGTTTATCAAAACAGGCTCGCTCTCAATTATTTATTAGCATCTGAGAATGGCGTGTGTGGAAAATTTAATTTAACGAACTGCTGTTTAAAAATTGATCCCGTGGGTAAGGTTGTGACTCAGCTTGCCACGGAAATCAAACAGTTAACTTTTAATCCGATGCAAGAGTGGAAGGGTATGCAATGGCAATGGTTAAATGATTTCATGCCACAAGCCTGGATGAAAACATTAGGAAGTTTATTAATTGCTCCTTTATGTCTTCTTTTATTTCTCTTGATTTGCATTCCTTGTTTGTTGCGGTTTGTACAGTCGACTGTTTCAAAGGTAGTAGAGAAGACAGCTGCTCCTAACCTGATTGCTGTGTTACAGGACTATGAAGCCCTTCAGATGGACGACTCAAAATGAGTGTCCATTTAGAAGAGGAGGGAATGATAGAAGTGGTTTTAATACAGCCTATAGTTTATAAGCTGTCATTGTAGATAAAATGACAGTACTTTGGTTCTATCTTTGATTCAGCCCCGTGTCCCTTAATTCACCTCTCTCCCTTCACTGAACTGTAACACAAAGCACTACACTATTCCCCAAGCCTGTGTCATGAGATACCAGGCCATAAAATTACTGGACAAATACTTATCTGTGTGGGAAGACCACTGGTAAAAGGGGCCCCCGCGAGAGATAAGCCAGACATCCGTCGAAACATCGATATATCGATAGAGCTGTCAAATGCTTTCGGGAGCAAAGCGGAGAGTTCCGGGAACTGCATGGCAGGTGGCGCCAAAGGGCAAGATTAATAGTATCCTGTGTGTGTTTCCCTTGATAATTGATTTGTAACGATGTGATAACTATGTATCTTTTGAAGTTTTCTTTGTTGTTCGCGGGTGATTTACGGCGCCCAGATGCATCCTTGTTTATTCTGATAAAGGAGGAGTACTAGGAGAATGTTTTTCTATAAAGACTGTAGAGTTTCTTTGTTCAATGCCCCAGTTTTCCGACTGAATTCGGCTGGGCGCCTCGCTGCAGCGAATTAAAGCTTTTTCTCCGTACCTTTGAACCTTGGCATGTTCTTTCAACTCTCGGCTCCCGTAATAGTGGCAAAGGTAACCCGAGGTGAAGCTTTCAGAGACAGTAAGAATATATAACAGTTTTCACCCATGGTGTTATATTTTAAAATGCCTTTAGATGCTAATGAGAATTCATCTAATATCCTCAAAAGAAGTAAAATTGGCCTTCTAAAAGTTCTTCTTGAAACACTGATGGCTTGCATTTGACTTAATGATGCAAAGCTGTTGTTGTCTGGCAGTCTAAAACATAGGCTGCATTTATTCTCAGTGTAAAATTACTACCCTACTTTTCTGCAGTGGGTATTTAGGGCGGCTACATTGCAGCGTGTTTAAAGGCACATATCAAAATATATAAAAGTAGCAGATAAAATAGTACCCAATAAAAATAAAACCAACAGCAACCAGTAGCAGCAACACAGTCCAGGAGCTCTTCCAGATGTGTCGACACTGGTGTGTAGATATGGATATATGGATTGCTGAGGGCACAGTTTGGATTGGAAAAGAAGATCTTGCTGCAAGGGTTTCTACTAAGAACAATCAATTCTTCCACTTTAATAGCTATCAGTCACACATCTCTCTGGCCCAGTGGTAGGGCATGCATTCTTTTTGGCACACTCATTTATCCTGGAGATCATATCCTCCAGCAGACCCTGCCCTCATGGCTGCAGATTCTGAGGTGAGAGAGATCTCCCAGCCTCAAACCATGGCATACTGGCCTGGGATGGAGGAACTGGGCCAATGCGAGCTCTGGGCAAGAAAGAGAAACTGGGTTTCTCGACTTGCTGAATGATTGTGCCTTAGAGCAACTTGTCATGGAGCCCACCCGAGAACAGGCAACTCTGGAAATAATACTGTGTGATACTCAGGACCTGGTCAGGGATGTGAATGTCACTGAGCCTCTGGGGAACAGTGACCATGCTGCAATTTCCTTTGCCATGCATGTTGGAGGAAGAGTGTCAACCAAATCAGACATAAAAACCCTTGATTTTCGAAGGGCAAACTTCCCTCATATGAGGAAACTAGTTAGAGAGAAATTGAAGGGGAAGGTTAGAAGAATCCAATCTCTTCAGAGTGCTGGAGCCTGTTTAAAACAACGGTAATAGAGGCCCAGCACAAGTGCATACCACAAAGAAAGATGAGCTCATATAAGTCCAAGAGGACACCGGCATGGTTAACGAGTGGAGTTAGAGAGGCTAAAGCTCAAGGAGAGGTCTTTCTGTAAATGGAAATCCTCCCCAAATGAGGAAAATAAAAAGGAACACAAACTCTGGCAAAAGAAATGTAAGAAGATGATAAGAGAGGCAAAGAAAGATTTTGAGGAACGCATGGCTAGCAATATAAAGGGTAAATAATAAAAGCTTCTTTAAATATGTTAGAAGTAGAAAACCTGCCAGAGAACCAGTTGGCCCTCTGGATGGTGAGGTAGGAAAAGGGGAGGTTAAGGAGGACTTGGACATTGCAGAGAAATTAAATGAGTTTTTTGCATCTGTCTTCACGACAGAAGACCTCGAGCAGATTCCGCTGCCTGAACCGCCCCTCTTGACTAAACAATTAAATCAAATACAGGTTAAAAGAGAGGATGTTTTAGGATTAATTGATAAATTGAAGATTAACAAGTCACCGGGCCCAGATGGCATCCACCCAAGGGTTATTAGGGAACTGAGAAATGAAATTGCAGATCTCTTAATGGTTATATGCAACTTATCTCTTAAAATGGCCACAGTGCAGGAGGACTGGAGGATAGCAGATGTCACACCAATTTTTAAAAAAGGAAGGAGGGGGGACCCAGGAAACTACAGGCCAGTTAGCCTTACATCTGTCCCAGGGAAGATGGTGGAAAGCTTCATCCAAGAGAAAATCATAAAACACATAGAAGAACAAACCTTGCTGAGAGAAAATCAGCATGGCTTCTGTAAGGGTAAATCTTGTCTGACAAATCTTTTAGAATTTTTTGAAAAGGTCAACAGGCATGTGGATTTGGGTGAACCAGTGGATATAGTCTATCTGGATTTTCAAAAGGCTTTTGACACAGTCCTTCACCAAAGGCTGCTGAGAAAATTGCAAAGTCAGGGGATAAGAGGGCAGGTCCTCTTATGGATTGAGAACTGGTTGAGATCCAGGAAACAAAGAGTATGTGTCAATGGGAAATTTTCACAATGGAGAGAAGTGAAAAGCGGTGTGCCCCAGGGCTCTGTCCTGGGACCGATGCTTTTCAATCTGTTCATAAATGACCTGGAGACAGGGATAAACAGTGAGGTGGCCAAGTTTGCAGATGACACAAAACTTTTCCGTGTGGTAAAAACCAGAGAAGATTGTGAAGAGCTCCAGAAGGATCTCTCCAAATTGGGGGAATGGGCTGAGAAATGGCAAATGCGTTTTAATTTAGCCAAATGTAAAGTAATGCATATTGGGGCAAAAAATCCAAACTTTATCTATCAACTCATGGGCTCTGAGTTATCCGTGACGGATCAGGAAAGAGATCTTGGTGTGTTGGTGGACAGCTCCATGAAGGTGTCTCCCCAATGTGTAGCAGTGGTGAAGAAGGCCAATTCCATGCTAGGGATTATCAAAAAGGGGATTGAAAGAAGAGAGCAACTAAAATGATTACTGGGCTGGGGCACCTCCCTTATAAGGAAAGGCTATCATTGTAATAGGAGCGTTCGTCTGGGCTCTCTGTTCTTCAGTAAGTTTTGGGAAATTGGCTTGTTCGAGATAATGAAAGATGGCATCTTGGTCGATCGTCTCTGGCTTAAATAAGTTCTGGTAGTATGCCTCTATAATTTTTTGGATTTGTAACTGCGCTGTCTGATTTTCCCCA
Source organism: Phrynocephalus guinanensis (assembly GCA_037367245.1). NCBI lineage: Eukaryota > Metazoa > Chordata > Lepidosauria > Squamata > Agamidae > Phrynocephalus > Phrynocephalus guinanensis. The sequence continues at coordinate 97,805,454 of CM074738.1, read as the reverse complement.
TTTTTATCTTTGAGCGATGATATGAGTTTTTGAGATTGGCCACCTTACAGACACAGTCAATATATATAAAGGTACCAGGCAAGGATGCCCCCTCTCTCCTCTCTTGTTTATATTAACTCTGGAGGTACTCCTACATGTTATAAGGAAAACCCCTGGTATTCAAGGCTTACAGAGCAAAGGAGAAGTTTATAAGGTACAAGCTTTTGCAGATGATTTGTTGGTAATTATGGAGAACCCCCAGACCTCCTCTTTAGAACTCTTGAAGTCTTTGGAGGCATACTCTAAAATCTCTGGATTAAAGGTAAACAAAGAAAAAACATTGTTGCTCACCAAAAATATGACCTCACCTATGGTTGAAAAACTGGTAAATCAATCGGGTTTTCAACATGTCAGTAAGGTAAAATATCTGGGTATTACCGTATCTAATCGTTGTAACTCTTTACTTAAAGATAACTATGTAAATGTTATAAAAACAATCAAAGCTGACCTCGAAACTTGGTCAAGACTCCAATTATCCTTAATGGGCAGAATTGCTGCAGTTAAAATGAATGTTTTACCTAAACTGCTTTTCCTATTTCAATCCTTGCCTATATTACCTAATTTTAAGATCATTACAGATCTGGAAAAAAGTATACGTATATTCATATGGCAAAAGAAAAAAAGCAAGGATTAAAAATCTCTATCTACAGGATAGAACCAAAACTGGTGGCTTTGCCCTTCCTAATTTAGTATTATACTACAAGGCTGCTGCCATGACCTGGATTAAAGACTGGATTCTGATGACAAACAAAAGAATTTTGCAGCTTGAGAGTTATGGCCTAGACAAGGGCTGGCATTATTACATGTGGTACAAGGGCAACATACCTACTCTCTTCAAAAAACACTGGATAAGGAACGCCCTAGTTAGAATATGGTTATTGATTAAAAAACAATTCTACCCTAAAGCACCACTGTGGCTATCTCCGCTGGGAGCGACTTATAGCTCCCATATAAGTGAAACTCCAAAAGTTATAACTTATAGACACCTTCTGAATGTTGACCTCTCATTGAAACCATTAGGGAAATTAGTATCAGAAGGTTACAATTTAGACTGGTGGAAGTATCAACAAATATATTCACACTTCAAAGACCTCACCAAAGAGGGGGGATTCACGACTACTGATACTCCACTTGATAAAATACTTTCTTCTGGCGATGCTAAGCTGCTTAGTAAATTTTACACCATATTGTTAAATGAAAAAATGATTGATACACTGGTCAAAGACACTATGATAAGATGGGCAGAAAACTTTGGTTATCCTATTCATCTAAACAAATGGGACTCTCTGTGGAATACAGTTAAAATCTTTAAATCTATTTATTTTAAGGAAAACTGTTATAAGATGTTCTATAGATGGCATCTTGCACCACACCGATTATCTAAGATGTATAATTGCTCACACAAATGTTGGAAATGTAAACATGACTGTGGTACTTTTTACCATATGTGGTGGACATGCAAAGAGGCAAAGGCATATTGGAAAATGGTAAAACTATTTTTAGAAAGATGTCTGAAAATTAAGATAGAGCTTAGACCAGAACTTTTCTTATTAAATATAGTAAATATAAAAATATTTCATATGATCAGAGATATGTACTTCACCATGTAATTGTTGCTGCAAGGATATTGTATGCGAAATTCTGGAAACAACCAAACGTGCCAACAGAGAAGAATATCCACGAAAAGATAAGAGAATGTATCGAAATCGATAGACTCTCCGGCTATTTAAAGGGAGACTATGATGAGATCTCTCGGAAAAGATGGCAAGAAGTAACAAACTTATTAGTACTGTGATAATATTTGGCAATTTATCAATATGTTATATTACTTTTCTTTTACTTTGCTTGACATATTCAATGTAAATTTTAAATTCTATCCCTCCCCTTTTTTCCTTTTCCCTTTTCCCCCCCTCAAAAACCCAATAAAATTATAAATTAAAAAAATATATATAAGGAAAGGCTAAAACATTTGGGGCTCTTTAGTCTGGAAAAAAGGCGCCTGAGGGGGGATATGATTGAGACATACAAAATAATGCAGGGCATGAGTAAAGTGGATAGAGGGAAGCTCTTCTTCCTCTCACAAAATACCAGAACTAGGGGACATACACTCAAATTGTGGGCTGGGAGAGTAAGAACTGACAAAAGAAAATATTTTTTCACCCAGCGCGTTGTTAGTCTATGGAACTCCCTGCCACAGGATGTGGTGATGGCATCTGGCCTGGATGCCTTCAAAAGGGGATTGGACAGATTCCTGGTGGAAAACCCCATCACAGGTTACAAACCATGATGGAGATGTGTAATCTGCAGGCTTAAAACCAGGGTACTTCAAGGGCCAGATGCAGGGGAGTAGTATCAGGAGACAGATATCTAGTCTCATGCACTCCCAAACGCATCTGGTGGGGCCGCTGTGAAATACAGGAAGCTGGACTAGATGGGCCTTTGGCCTGATCCAGCATGGATCTTCTTATGTTCTTATGTTCTAACTTGTAGAGCAGTTGGTTAGTATGACTCAGGACCTGGGTCTGGAGGGATGGGGAGGCTACACTTTGTGAAATTGCTTGGCTAAGCAGAACTCCATCACTAACTTCCTCATATCTGGGGAAGAGATAAAAAGGAACTAATCTCTCCTCTTTCATTCATACCTGTACACGTGGATAATGGGAACATCATGTGAATAGGAGGATAATTCCTGCTGAATTCACAGGTAGATATGGGCAAAATTGTTCTACTGCTACCAGAAAGCCTCCAAAGAGGTGGTTCGATGTATTTTTAGATACCCCCCCCCTCTCTCTAAGATGCAGGAGGCACACTGAAGAAGCCTAGATTTTAGGTCATTACCAAATATGAAATACTACCTTCATTCCCATAGTTTGCCAGTTGTGTAAACTATCCTATTGTTACACTGTAGAATGACAATTGAAATTATTCCTAGCATATCCTTTTAGCTTACTAATGAACCATTCCCACTTTGTCTGTTATCTGTATCCCTTCTTGGTTATGGGACTGTGTATACAAACAGCTATCACTCACATACAGTAGTCTCATTCTTACGTCTGAGGCAGGGGACTTAATCCCTGAAAGCATACATTAAAATATAGCAGTTATTCTTTAAGGTGCCATAATATTTTTGTCTTTTCCCTTGCTTTGCTTTGTTTGACATGATTTTTCCTGCCAAATTGTAGAATTTCCTCATTGAAAATTTTTGTTTGTTTTGGTTAAGTTCTCCAAATTTTAAAGATCATCTTGAATCATCATTCTGTCTTCTGATATATCACTTCTCCCTCCCAATATGATGCCATCAGTATGATGTCTATTCACTCATCTCCTTAATCCAGTTATTTACATAGATAGCAAGGAGAAAACCCTGAAGCAATTCACCTGTTCCTTTCTTCAATATTATGAGCAAGCACTACAATTGGCATGTGAGCTACTACACCTTGGGGGATTCTAAGAATTTTTGAAGCTGCCGGTTAAGATGTGGGAAGTTTTTAGTTTTGTTACTGAGGGCCAAACTCTTGCTGGTCAACCAATGGTTGACTACACATCATCCAGGAATCCGTGTGAGCACTGTTCCTAAGTGTGAAACATGCAAAGAGATTGTCAATCAACACCATAGGTCAGGCATGTCCAAACTTCGGCCCTCCAGATGTTTTAGACCACAACTCCCACAGTCCTTTGCCATTGGGAATACAGGTTTGGAATTTCGGGAGCTGTGGTCCAAAACATCAGGAGGGCCGAAGTTTGGTCATGCCTGCCATAGGTGGAAAGTTTGGTTTTTGATTCAAATGGTTCGGTTGCTAGTTCTGGATGACTCGTGTCCTAAAATATATATTGGATCCTTCTGGGCCATCTTTTTATGGTATCCTAGACCCATTAGCCGGTAGAAATAAATACTGGTTCAAATCCCTCTTTATCAACCAAGGCATAGGCTCTTTCAAAGAGAAAGCAGGGACACTTGACCATCTATAACCTTTTCACATCCTCGCCTGATACATAAATGTCAGGAGCAAATGGGTTTTGCATGCATTCATGTGTCCCAAGACACCTTGTTGCTGCTTTCCTGTTTAAATGGTACAGGAATCCAGATGTGGCATAACCCTGACTAGTTGGTTAGGGAATGAATGAAAGCAAACACTTCCTCCAGGTGAGCAGCATCTACCCTGAAGATTCAAATGGCTTTTTTATGTGAATTTCAAATGTATGTAAATCTCCTGTACTTGGGGAATGTACTTTTAGTAGCTACAATGCAATATTGTTTCAACACTAAAGGGGCTCCAACAAAATCTTTGATGTTTTCTACAGATTTGTACAATAGGTACTGGATTTTTCTCCAACATGAATTTAATGTTGATTTGAACCTTGAGTGAAAGTCTACCTCAAAGTTTGGGGAGATTGCTTTTGGGGAGGACATCACCTCAAATTCCTCAGTTAGCATGATCACTGGTCATTCTGTATAAGGGATTTTAAGAATTTCAGTTCACATACAAAAGAAACATTTTAAAGCTCTCATTTAATTACAAGTAGAAGGAAGCAAGTGCATGGATTGTTTTACACCTTGGTTCATTACCCAACCTGAATCACGGGGAGCTCAGAATAGTGTTGTGCTAACGAGCATATGGTTTGGGGACTATTTTGTCTAATATTCTGTAGTAGTTGTTGTCGTTGCCATCGTCCTAGTCTGCCCTCAAGCTACAGTTGATCCATGGTGATCCTATGAGTGAGTTATCTCCGAAAGTCCTCTCATTAATAGCCCTGCTCAACTCTTGGAAACACAAGGCCATGGTTTCTTATTGAATCAATCCATCTCATATTGCTGTTCCTCTTCTCCATCTGTTGTCAATATTTCTTCACATCTGCTGCTGCTGAGCAGAAGGTCCAAACACAGTAGTACATCTACAAATGTTCCAGTTCCAATGGTTTTCTTCATACCACTCACACAGTGGCAACGCTTGCATGATACTGGCAAGACATGGTAGGGTACTGGACAAGCTATTGAATTTATTAACATTAAAAATAAACTACTTACAGTGGTACCTTGTATAAAGGAATTAATTCGTTCCAAATGAAATTATGTTAAGCAAATTTTCTTTTATACAAATTATTCATAGGAATGCATTGAAAACAGAGTAATCCCTAATCACGACCATTTTATGTTGTATGGATTCGCCACATAGACTATTCTGTTAAGCAAATTTCCCCTATCTCCAGAATTTTTTATGTTGTACAGATTTTATGTTATACAAACTGTTTGTTATGCGAGGGTCCACTGTATTTGCATATTATAAAATGAAAACCAATCTAAGACGGTGGACTAATGATAGTAGGGAAAAACTGATGACACAGTAACAAATTATCTCATATAAGAAAACTTTTTGGGATAAAAATGTTGTTCTTTCTTAAGAGATGTCCTCAGGTGCCTTTAAATTCTGCTACCCCAAAGATTTATCATCAGCTTGGACACACAGACTGGGGGGGGATTTGTGTTCTTTTGTTACATAACATTTTTTAAAATCCCTAACGTCTTCCACAGTGTTTAAGGCAATCTGTACAGTTTCCCCCCTTTTGTGTGTGTGTGTGTGTGTGTGTGTGTGTGTGTGTGTGTGTGTGTGTGTGTGTGTGTGTGTGTGTTGTGTTGTGTCATTACAGTTGTGGCCGACTCTTTGTGACTCCATGTCCATGGAGTTTTAGAAGGAATACTGGAGTGGCTTGCCAGTTCCTAGTCCAGGCGCCCACAACACCTGGTATTCCCTGGTGGTCGCCCATCCAAGTACTAACCAGGGCTGACCCTGCTTAGCTTCCAAAATCAGGCAAGTTTGGATGTGCTTATTAGGACATCTAGGAAGCTTTCCCCCCTCATAGCCCCCCCCCCCAATTTTATCCTCACAACAGACATGAGGTCAACATCCTCACGTAAATTTGGTACTTGAGCAGAGATTGCATCTGGGTCTCTTCAGTCCATGTCGGGTACTTCAACTTTTTGTGTGTCTCTCAAATAAAACAGTCCAAGGAGAAAGGAATCCACACTGTGGATTTCCATTGTGGAGTAGTGGATAGAGTAAAAGACTGGGACTCTGGAGAACAGGGTTCAAATCCCCGCTTGACCATGGAAACTCACTGGGGGAGTGGAACAGATAAAACCACTCCTTAAATCTGAGATATTTTTGAAAGCCTACTTTTAGCAGCCCAATTAAGACTGCTAAAAGTGGGCTCCAACTTGATGGCACAGAACACAAGCATAATCTGCATAACATCCAACTTAATCTGAAAGAACCTCAAAATATCTGGCAGTAAAGTCCGTTCTAGTTGGGTGATGTTTGCCAACTATGGATGGTCATGTTTTCCATCATTGGTGCTAAATAACTGTGTATAATTCCTGTGGGATCAGAGAATGGCAATGTATACACACAGGAAAAGTTCAATTTCAAGTAGCTGCTTCCAGTAAACAACGTGTTCAGAATTCTTCTCAAGTTTCGTAGCAAAACAGTGAATTTGGTTGAAGACTTTGACATTCACAAATTTGGGGTTTCCCCTCCAAATGAGTAGGAAGATGTGCTGTAACAGTTTGAAAAAATGGAATTGTGCAGAATATGGTAATTTTGCATGAATAATCCAAGACCTACACAAGATTCCTTAGTTACAATCATAATGTTCTTATGTTATATGTAACATTTTATCTAGACAGGAGATGAAATCATTTTAAAGAATACCCACACATCTAAATCTTAACACTAACAGAGATATTATTGGCTACGGGAAGGGTACTTCCTTCTTTAGATCTATCTTCACAAGTATGCTTGTTATTTCTTTCTGGTGCAAATTTAAACATATTTGTTCTGAAACCCCAATAAATTCAAAGCAGTGCAGTGCCCAACTATTGTAATCATTTTCCTTAGTCTTTTCTCTCAGTGGAAATGAAACCTCTGCACGCTGGCAGGTAGTTGTGTTGGGATGTGACTGGATTGACCAATAATGCAGGGAATACTCTGGGACTGGGACATTATTTGAAGTTGACTGCATCACACACAAATCCATGTGAATAAGCCTGGAAGTCCCCACCCCCCAAATTCATATTCTCCCCTCCTCCAGGAGCTTATACTTTAAAAAAAATGAATGTTTTCAGTTTGGTTCAGGTGGGGTGATCACTTGAGATGATGCAGAGGAGCTTCAAGTCATATTTCAAGTCATTCCAATGATGATGAGAGAGGCAGGGTAATTGAAATCCTCTTACTTCCAATTCTGGTGTATAGTTCTGTTTTGAACTTCCTTCCTTCCTTCCTTCCTTCCTTCCTTCCTTCCTTCCTTCCTTCCTTCCTAATCTTGTGCTAATCTAGTCCTGGGCCTTGAAGGCAAGGACGTTTTATGGCAGCTGTGCTCTAACAGAGCCTTCTCCAAATCTGGACAGACAGAGCAGAGCAGAGCTAACCTAAGAAGCTGGAAACAAGGCTGAAATGACAGCTTCCTCTCTCTCTCTCTCTCTCTCTCTCTCTCTCTCTCTCTCTCTCTCTCTCTCTCTCTCTCTCTCTCTCTCTCTCTCTGAAGATTCCTCACTTTTCTCTTTGGTTACCTAGTTGCCTTCATGCTAGGACAGCAAATCTTTTAAAGAGTAAGAGAGACTGAAGGATCGGGGGAGAATTCAGTTGGTCAACAAGCTTCAAACAAGCCTCTTGTCCTCCCCTCTGCTGACTTGTGTGATTGGCTGAAGTTGGGAAACCCAACTTTGAGTTACAACTAGAGTGAGTTCCATGAATCGGTGGGGATTTGTAAGTCTCTTGTGATGACCTCATAGCCAGCTACAAATAAAATCATGTGGATTGCCATAGCCAATCCGATAAACAGTAACGAGGGCAAGTGAAGGCAGTAAATAGATGAAAGGATATGGGAGGAAAATATAAGCAAGGAGGAACATGAGGGAACCAAGCAGTACAAAAGAAAATAAATATTCTGTGAGGTGATCCTTTTAAAAATAATTTCTTTAACAACATTGGAATGTGCTTATTTCAGTTAGAATGTCAGCATTAGAGAATATTTGGCCCAGCATTAGTCTGAATGCTTCTTGATGAGTTCCAAAGGAGTAGCTGTGCTAGTCTGTTTCAGCATCTTGGCAAAAGAAAAGAAAAAAAAAAGAACAGGGAGGGGAGAGAAAATCCCGAAATACTATGATCAAAGTGCACTTTGATCCACAAAAGCTTACACTAAAATAAAATTGCTGGCTTTCATGGTGCTACAATGTTTGGTTTTTTCTCTCTCTTTTGCCAGCCTCCTGATCTATAAACATCATATATTCATAAGTCTCTGTCGTAAGCTGGAAATAAATGGCTAGAACAGAGCACCACTTGAGATCAATGGATTGGTTTCATTATCCACTGTAAGTTTAAACACTGGCTATTATCTTTTACATGAAAGGGCATAAGTCTAAATCTTCTTCAGAGGTGCTAGAGAATTTGATCCCGGCACCACTAGATGCCATCAAGGCAACTAATTGCACTTGATGTGGCTTCATGAGAGTAGGTCCTAGACCTGGTTGATTGATTCCCACATATAGAATGAAACACCGCATTTTGTTTTGAGAGTGGGTGAGTCCCATCTTGGGAAAGTCGGTTGAGTATTCATCCAGGGGATTTGAGGCCTTTGATGAGCATGCTGTGTTTGGTCTAAATCTAAATGTGACCAGTTTCTGCCGTGAACAGACTACCGTTGGTACATTAATGGCCATCCTTATGCTCTGCTGGTTTTGTTTGACCTGTTATTTTTTTAAGAAAAAAATTTCCTCAGAGGCACCCACAGATGAGAGAGAAAATGTGTGCACTGTACATTGCAAATTCCACAAATATTTGCCTCATTCATCAGTCATATAGAATTAGGCATGCATTAACAACATGAGTAGGAGAAAGCAGCACATGTGGCAGGAATGAAGACCGGCGCTCATACAATCAGGGGATGAAATGCAAAATAAAATGGAGATACGTTGCTGAAGTCCAGAATTTGCAGTCCCCAGTGATTTTGGTTCCAAAAAATGTAAGCAAAGGTTTAAACTATTTTTAAGAAATGGGAAGCACTGCGTTACTCTATGTGTATAGTGTTTATCAATGTTGGAAATGTGTGTGTGTGTTGTGTCGTTACAGTCGTGACCGACCCTTCATGACCCCATGTCCATGGAGTTTTTCTTGGCAGGAATACTGGAGTGGCTTGCCAGTTCCTACTCCAGGCGACTACAGCACCTGGTATTCCCTGGTGGTCGCCCATCCAAGTACTAACCAGGGCCGACCCTGCTTAGATTCCAAAACCAGGCGAGATCAGATATGTTTATTAGGGCATCTAGGCAGCTATGTTGGAAATCATCATCACTAAATTTAGTGAGACTTAAGGATGAGCTACAAGAGATGGTTCTACTGATGCAACTGTTTCTGTCAGTAGAAGGGGCAACACCTCCCTTCACCCCTTTCCCTCCTTGTACACCTTCAAAACCTCAAAATCCCACTGGAACAGCTTTTGTGGTCGTATGGAAGTCAAGAAGCTGGACATTGGATGTTATGCTTGGGATTTCAGCCTTCAAATTATTTGTTTCATTCTACGACCCAGCCACCTCCTCTTCCTTCCCCTGCACTGACGTTTTGTCTATGCGGAGAACTTGGCAAAAATCAAAAACGTCTTGTAGATACCATGTCTATAGCTTCTTTGAACCCCAACTCTTAATGAGTTGTTGCTAGATTCATTACATGAAATCCTAAACATTTCTTCATGCTCATGGAACCCTGTTCTGAAAAAGCAAGGTGCAGTGTTCAATCGAGATGTGACCAATGATGCATTGTGCAGTGTAGACTCTAAAGCACTGCGTATGTTTTAAAATGAGGATCAATTGGATTTTAACACACTGGTGCTTATATCCAACTGTTGAATTATTATGAAACACAATTATTGCTAGGTTTTAGGAAATGTAAACTGGGTTTGTGTGTGAGAGATGTCTTACAACAAAGACAACCACATATAGCCATTCTCTTCTGGGTCTTTGCTCCCATGTCCAGTTTGAGCAGATAGGAAAGGATGGGATGACATAATGAGGAGCTCCTCTCAGGACTGAGCTTGTGCAACATCAGCTCTTGTATCTAGCCAGGAGCAAGGGAAGGGGACTGGGGTTATGGACTTGGCACCGGGGCTCATTTTACCATTTGGAGGAAGGGAGGGAGGGGAGCATCAGCATTGTGGTCCATGAGTCTTTTCTTGCACAAGCCTTGACAGCAGTTGGGGAGATCCTAGAAGTGACCTCTGCGTGGGCTTGAGTTGAGTGTCCCACCAGCCCCATAGGGCCTGGGACAACCCTCAGACTTTCATGCATTGTGCAGTGTAGACTCTAAAGCACTGCAATAAACGAACTAATCAATCAAAACTAACATAACATATATCAAAGAAGGGCAAATAAACACCAATAAACCAAAACCATCCAGCAATTCAAAATAAAGTTGGACTAGAATGATCAAGGAAGGCCAACCTATAAAGCCAGGTTTTCAGTAATTTCTTAAAGGCTTGTAGCAAAGGTGCCAGGCAAATCTCTTTTGGAACCTTGGTTCCACAAGTGGGGTGCAACCATTGAAAAGGTCCAGTTCCTTGTTACCAGTTTGTGGGCCTCCCTTGAAGTCAGCACCTGCAGAGGGCCAGCCTGGCTTGAGCGAGTGATCCTGGCAGTTCTTGGGAGGAAGCATTTGGTCAGATACTGACGTCCCAAACAGTTTAGGGCTTTGTATATTAACATCAAAACCTTGAAGTCATGTGGTAGTGAATTGGCAGCCAGTGCAGAGTGGCCACTCGGCCAGTATAGGGGTAAAATGCAGGAGCCTTTTTAACTTCGTTAGCAATCTGGCTGCTGTATTCTGCAATAGCTGTAGTCTCCGCATTAACCTCATAGGCAGCCCCAAGTAGAGAGCACTACAGTAGTCTAATTTCGAGATTACAAACGCATGAGCCAGCGTGGCCAATGCCCCAACAACTAGGAAGGTCTGTGGCTGTGCAATCCTCCACATATAGTAATGAGCAGAGCAGACCATTGATGCCACCTGGGGTTCCCCACCCACAGAATCTCCATCTTGCCTGGGATGAACCTTAGTCCAGCACGGCCCCCAGGCAGCACTCAACAGCATACACTGCAGAAGATGGAAAGGAGACGTAGAGCTGGGTGTCACCCGCATATTGGTGACATGAAGCTCTATAGCCCCTAATAACCCTTCCCAATGGCCTCAAGTAAATGTTAATGAGCATGAGAGAGATGACAAATCCTTGTGGTACCCCACAATCGAGGGACCAAAGGGCCGAGGTCATCTCCCCCCAGCTGCACTTTCTGTGGACAGTCCTCCAAGATGGACCTGAGCCACACCTGTGTGACCTCCAATCACCAACTCAAAGAGCCTCCCCAGGAGGATACCATGGCTGATGTTATCAAAGGCCTTTGGGAGATCGAGGAGGACCAGCAGGTATATTTTACCCCTGTCAGCCTCCTTCAAGAGGTCAACATACAGGGAGCCCAATGCCGTTTCCGTACTATGACACGTCCTAAAGCTGGACTGAAATGGATCATTAGCTCAGAGTTGCAATATTTTCTGGGTTTTACCTAGTTGCTGGTGTCCATTTAGATTGTTGGTGTGCTCAGAGTCAGTTTTGCAATATATCCACAACCCAGACCTCTGGCTTCACAAGACCCTAACTCTGTGACATCACAAAGTCATGCCCACTGGTTCCCAGTTTTGAAATATCAAACACAGGGATGCTGCTGACCTGCCAACTCTACTGTTAATGGATTTATATTGGGAAAAGGAATTCTGATTGGTGGTCCTTCAGATTTACATGATGTGGCAATCTGTTTTCAGGAAGTTATATTACAATAAAAATGAACACATAATAAATAAATAAATAAATAAATAAATAGTCGAAGTGGTCACTATACTTCTCTGCATGAAGCTGTTGTTGCTATTGTTAGGGGGTCGTATCTCACTTATTTTCCATACATAGATAATTTGCATGTCCAATCAATGCCGTCTCCAGTTATAATAGATAGCAGGTGATGGGATGAGACACTCAGGAGCTACTACAAAAATCATGGGATCAGACTGATTTGCAACAATTATACATTGCAGTACCAACATAATACGATACCTTCAGTAAAAATTACTGAGGAAATAAAAGTGCAGAGGCAAAAACACAGAGATGAATAACATTTAAACAAAACAAAGACTTTTTGGGAAAGGCTGCAAACAGAGACAACTACTTTCACTAACTAGCAAAGGACATCCAGGTAGATGGCATGTCATGGGTTAGTAAGATCCATGCTCCTGGTAGAGCCACCGAGAAGGCACTGTGTCTTGTTACTATTGATGATAGGTCTGTTCCTTCAAAATGGAGAGAATGTATGCATCACACATTTGACGATGGTCCAAGATTATTTTTCTTGTGATGACATGCATGTGAAAGCCAAACAATTCCTCATGACAAAAAGATTTCTCATTTGTAAAGAATTTTGGTAGACTCCCAGGGTAACTTTTTTTTTGAGCACATGGTATTCTGAGCAATGGATTTACAGTGATTCCTAAAACAAAACAACAAAACAAAACAAAAAACCTCCAGTTAATGAATGTGGGATATTTTGCTTCTATATCCATATTCAAAATACAAAGAAATGGCCAGATTTTGCTGCACAATATTATGCCCACATTGCCATCAAGAAATGGATGCCAGACATTCATAGCAAAGGGCATCCAGAGTGTTGATGGTACCCATGTCAGCTGTCAAGATAGTCTACGGGATACTCTTTTCTGCTCACTTTCACACTTGCCTAAAACAGCCCTGGCAATGGCTTTGCGTTTAAGTGGTTAACTGATGAAAACAGGGAGTCAGCTTCTCGGATTTTTTTCTTGTTTTGTATTAATTTATGAATTATAGTGAGCACAAGCGGGTATCTGGTAGACCACTGGTGGCTAACCTTCAGCACTCCAGATGTTTTGGACCACAACTCCCACAGTCCTTTGTCATTGGCAACACAGGCTTGGAATTTTGGGAGTCATGGTCCAAAACTTCTGGAGTACTGAAGGTTCGCCATCACTATAGTAGACCACCTTGATTGATGATATGGGTGTTGTCAACATTCAGGCTGCCCTTTGCTATATAAAGCTCAACACGTTTTCCCTGCTAGCAATCCATGAACATTGTAACTTGTCAACCCTTTGCCCAAAAAATCCAAAAATTGACGCAGAACAAGAGCAGCTTGTCTGCTACAATTTTCTTTTCTTTTCTTTAATCTGAGCTGCCCCCATTTTTAGAAAATCCTTTATGGAATATTGATCTGCTCTGCTAGCATAAGATCACTGTTGCACTCTCATGCAGCAATAATAAATTGTTATCACTACAAAGACTTCTAGTTGGAAGGAAAATGCCAGATCTTCAGGCACCCAGGCTGTCAAAAATTAGATGTTTTCAGCTACGAAAGTGAGCATTTTATGGAGTCTTCTGCAAGCCTCAGTGGCTTTCTCTCTAGACCCTTGCATCTAGTGTTTATGATTTCCCCCCCCTCCAGGTCTAACTATTTGTGTTTGTCTGTCATGCAAATCAGTCCAAGAACTGCTGAGAAAAATCTGCCTTGCATATGGATTAGTTTATGTTTCTACAGTCCTATTGTGTTGTCTCATCCATCTATTGTCTCATCCACCTATTTGGATATTTGTATGGATGGCCCAGTCCCAATGATGTGTAAGGTACTGCCTTTTGCCAACTCTGAAACTTTATTTAAATGTGCTCTATAATCTGGAAGATTGGGCTCACCGTGTTGATAAGAATGACTTGATGTAGCCAAACCAATGCACATGGAACTTGGTGGGGCAAACAAGGAGCCACACTGTTGTGCAAAGAAGAAAAAAAGAAAGTAAATACAGAGGGAAGGGGCATACTAAGATAATCCCCAGGTAATGCAGTCACACTTAAGCATTGATGCATATAAGTGCATATTTTATTTTATTTTTATTTATTTATTCTATTTACCATATATCAGGACTGTTCAACTTTGAACAGGCTGAGGTCTACTTTTTCTGGCCCAAAGTGCCTGAGGGCTACTACCCTAAAACCTCTACTTATGAATTTAATCCGTTCCGAGCACATGCTCATAAGTAAAAACTTTTGTTAAGTACAGCAGCAGTTCCCCACAGGAATGCATTGAAAACCAATTAATCCGTTCTGGAGGGAACAGATTTCAATGCGCCATGGCCTTTGAACTACCCCGCTCGGCTGAGACAGTGGGCTGGCAGACCCAGAACTTTGCTGGGGCAGTGGTGGTCCTTGGGATGGGGGAGAGAGGGGTGGAGAACTCATATCCTCACTTTTTTATTGATGGCTGGTGGGCAACTTTTGAACCCTTCGCGGGCTACTGGTAGCCCGCGGTCTACCTGTTGTGCAGGCCTGCCACATATAATGCCCATCTGATGGGAAGCTACTCTGGGCAGTTTACAAGATAAAAAAGACTACTGTATTAAAATATGTAAGACTACAGAATCATAATAAAAAAATAACAAAAATACAAATAAAAACATAATTAAACCAAACATCACTCATAAAAGTCAGAGATAGAGAAGACAGGCTATGCGCAGACAAGAACAAGTCAAAACAGTGGAGCAGCAAAACAATCAATAACCAGGGAAAGCAGATTTGAATAACCAAGTCTTCAATCATTTTTTGAAATATTGGTTTTGGTGAATTTAATATCGAAACATAGGCTAGTTCCATTTATCATTTTAACTAGCTTAACAGTTCCTAAAATACATCTCAGTGGAAGCCAGATAGGACAGTTAACCCTAATTGTACAAGAACAATATTTACATAAAATAAAATAAAAATTGTAGGACTGGAGACAACAGCAGGAATCATCTAGCCCAGCCAACCAATAGGGTAAATCTATGGTCAAAGGTACTTTTGTAATAGAATCAATGAAACTTAGAATTTGAATATGGGAACAATCTTGCAGAAGGTGACCAAGAGCCACCTAGTTCACCATTCTGTTGCATTATGTCTGTGAAGATTCAATATCATCCAAGTGAGTTTATCTGGAAGTTAAGTCATGGCAGCTGGACCTCTTATCTTGAGAGATTGAAACGTTTTACTGAACACACATATGCTGAACATACTCTGAAACAAACTGGACATGAAATCCACCATGTTTTTGAGGGGAGTGTGCCTTGCCTTCTCTCTCTGATTGTCATCTTCTGCATGGCGCAAACAACCAGTCTGGAGAGGGAGAGGTTCCTGGTCCTGTGCAGAGCCTGCACAGGAACAGGAACATCTCCTTTGCAGAAGTGTCACTTTCTACATGTACTAAGTGATGATGGACAGGAAAAGGGGCCCCGTGGCACAGTGGTTAAATGCCTGTACTGCAGATAAAACTGTGCTCATGACCTGGGGTTCAATCCCATATAGCAGCCTCATGGTTGACTCAACCTTCCATCCTTCCGAGGTCGGTAAAATGAGTACCCAGCCTGCTGGGTGGGGTGGGGGATTGTGTAGCCTGCATTACTGTAATTAATTAAAACTGTAAACCACCTAGAGACTACTTGAAATGGTATGGGGTGGTATATAAGCAGAACACTTTGCTTTGCTTTTCGATTTCTCCTTAAAACTGTGGTGTTTGCAGCAAAGCACAATGTTCCAGACTTCTCAGTATACCGTTTAAAAGCCACTTGCATAAACCAGCCTAATTTAATTTTGCATTCAACAATGCTTTAGTGCTTGGCTACATAATCACTCACTCTTTAGGATTTAATGACAACCACTGCATGCATATGTTGTTCTAATGTTTGTGCCATCTCAAACCCCCTTTTTTATTCTTGTCTTTCCTTTTGTTCCTTTCCTAAATTCCTGGCACAGCATCCTATAAGCTAGTCCTTGGACAGAGTCCTAACTAACAGCCCATAAAAAAGCAGAGCTGCAAGTCTGTATTTATTATCTGTTCTTTTCTCCTCCAAAGCATGTTGAAATTTTGGACATTCGCTGTCATTGCAGAAATGGATGAAGCAAGTGTAGAAATGAGGCAGGAGTTACGTATTGACCAGAGTGAATGTGAAATGAAGGAAATGAGCCCATTGACAGTATGAGCTTCTAACTGCCTGTGCAAAATGCATCTCTCTCTCTCTCTCTCTCTCTGTGTGTGTGTGTATGAGAGAGAGAGAGAGAGAGAGAGAAGAAGAAGAAGAAGAAGAAGAAGAAGAAGAAGAAGAAGCAAGAGTGAGAGAGAGGTTATAACTGGGTTACTTGCGTGCTTTATTTCTCCTGCCATTGTGCAGAAATTATCTGGCAAAGAACATTGACACCTTTTGGTGTGCATTCCCTCTTCTACTAATTTGTCAGCACATCTTATCAGATTTATTTAGAGAGAGTGAATTCTTCCCTGGAATGGTGGTGCTGTTATCATTCTTAACACCCCGAAGATACTTGGATAGTTTTGTGCTGACGGCTTGAAAATGAGATTTACTTGGTGTGCCTGCTATAATTGCAAAATGTGGCAGGTTTCAGATCTTCTTTCTAGAGATGGGCACGACTTGAAAAAAATTTTTTTCGAGTTGTCGTTAGTCGGGCCGGTCCCGTTTCGGGCCGTTTCCGGTTTTCGCGAAAATTCGCAAAAATTAGTCGGTTCATTTTTTTGTTTTTTCGTTGTCATTAGTACTGGTTTTTTTGGGGGGGAGCGGGCTCCTGGAGGCACCTCTGTGGGGTGGGTGCCTCCTCTGGCCCGCTATAAAGGGAAAGTGGGCTCCTGGAGGCACCCGTGGGTGCCTCCTATCCTCACCCACTAGGAAGGGGAAGCAGGCTCCAAGAGACCCCTCTACATGGGGGTCTCCCTTCCTCACCTGCTGCTGCTGCAAAATGCTATGCAATAGCCATATGGATATTGCATAACAGAATGTGCAGACAGTGAGACCAGTGTGAGAGTGATAGAATCATGCCTTCCCTGCACAAGGCTCTCGCACCACCATGTCTCACACAGAAGGGAAGTGTACTTGCTGCGTGTAGTGCAATGCAAGCAAGTAGATCTGGCTTTAAGGTGGCTTAGTGCAAGGGCTAGGGTTAGGCTAGTGACGGGTAAGGTTACGCTGGGCTAGTGGGTTGCACCTCTGGGTGCCTCTCTGACCCACTAAGAAGACAGTCTGTGACGTATGGGTACGGAGTCAAGGGTTAGGGTTAGGGCTAGGGCAGGTTTTAGGGGCTTTTTGGCACATCCCAGAAGTCTCCATGGCCAAGTGGCCATGCGACTGGTGGGATGGCTCCAAAAATTTGCATGGTCGTCCACTCCCACATGGCTGGCCACTCGGCCAGCCCATCCAATGCGCAGGTGTAAAAAAAATAAAAAAAAAATCAATGGAGGACAGAGGAGGAGAGGAGAGACATTTTGTTGCAAGAAAAAACTCACTGCTACTGTGAAAAATCTGGCAGTTTATAAATTTTCGTGTGTTTCTGTTGTGCTTGTGTGTTTTTGGACCACGATTTCAAAAACAATATTGCGTTCGCCGCCCCATTTTGGATCCCCCGCCCACACCGCATGGCATGGCGAAATGGCGACTCGAGTCCGGCTGCCCAGGACGGGGGGGAGGCGGGACCCCCCCCTCCAGAAACCACCCCTCTGGTAGGTGCCCTGCGCCCTTAGTCAAGCAGGCATTTTTCCCGCCTGCTTTTTTGGCCCGGGAATGGGTGGGGGGAGAGTTTAAAAGTTTTTTCCTGTGCCGTCCGTGCCGCTTGCTTGCGCTTTAATTGCGGCGGCCGGCGGCGAGACTGGGCTTTTTGCTGGCTGCGAGCCTGCGGCGAGTCCCACAGAGCAGCCCACTAGGACGGGGGATTGGGGGGGAGGCCGGGGACCTCCAGAAACAACCCCTCTGGTAGGTGCCCTGAGGCACGGCAGGCATTTTTCCGCCTGCTTTTCGGCCGGGAACCGGGTTTTTTTATCCTACCTTTCTCCTTGGAAAAGGACCCAAGGTGGCTTACAGAAAGGAGGGACAATATACAGTCCAGTACAATTAAGACACATTCAGTTTGAGAACAGGGAATTGAGGGGTATCATAGAGCATTAGACGGCAAGGTTAAAACTAGCAGTTGATAACACAGTGTCAGTGCAATCACACCAGGAGTGATATAAGCACAAAGTTATAAGTGGTTATATATTCTTGTGGCAGGTTAGATGATACTATTGCATGGTGACTTGTAGCTGGTTGAAGGTCTGTAACCGTACAGGGTTCACCAATGTCTTCTCATCCCCTTGGGGAGAAGTGAAAAGTAGGATGCCAGAGACTTCAAGGGTTTTGTCCCAAGCCTAGTGTTGCTCAATATCTTTATAAGCTCAGATGAAGCCATGGAAGGGACACTTATGAAATTTGTGGATAGCACCAAACTTGTGTGTGTGTGTGTGTGTGTGTGTGTGTGTGTGTGTTGTGTCGTTACAGTCGTGACTCGTGACTGACTCTTCATGACCCCATGTCCATGGAGTTTTCTTGGCAGGAATACTAGAGTGGTTTTCCAGTTCCAACTCCAGGCGCCTACAGCACCTGGTATTCCCTGGTGGTCTCCCATCCAAGTATTAGCTTCCGAAATCAGGCGAGATCGGATGTGCTTAGGGCATCTAGGCAGCTACCAAACTAGTAGGGTTAGCAAATACTTTCAGAGAGCAGAATTGGGATTCATGATTGTCTTAACAGATTGGAGAACTGAATCTAAATAATTAAAGTAGGCTTTAAAGGGGGACAAATATGCAGTTTCCCTATGTAGGTACAAAAAAATCCAGTGCAGAAATATAGGATGGATAATGGGGTATGACCATAATATTTGTGAAAGTGGTCTAGAAGTCTTTGAATATCAGTATTTCAACAAAAGTCAGCAGCATGATGCAGCATGAAATACAGCTACAAAAGGCCAATGCAGTTCTAAGCTGCATTGAAGGAAGTTTAGTGCCCAGGTCAGGGGAAGCAATATCATCACTCTATTCTGCTTTGGTCACCTGGAATTTCAGAAAATTATAAATGTGAACAAATAACATCAAATAAAAGCACAGTCCTGTTCACGGGGAGATCCAATACCTTTGCCAGAGAAAGGAAGGGAGAAAAAGGAAAAAAACACACGCATAAGCACCCCTTCATATCAAGGAGTCCCCTGTACCGTTGACTGCAATGGCTCTCAGGAAGTTAGCGTGGGTGTTTCTAGCAGCTTTAGCAAGCAGCACAGTTTTATAAGTAACTTGTGGGTCCCAATCTGAGAGTATCCTACCCACCTTTGCCTGAAGGCTCTCCACCTGTGGGGTAGCCAAGATGTTTCCCAGGAATTTTTCCCAACGGTTTTGGTAGAGCTGACAGTTAAGTAGATACTGAATGGCATCTCGTCTCTGACTTCAAGTTGATAAGTGGTTGGATGCCTGGGAAGATGGGGAAGGGCTGTCCAGGCTCCTGCCTGGCTTGATGAAGTGCCACTGCAGCACCTTGGCTGCACACAGAGCCCCTTCAATGGCCCTGCCAGCTTGGTGTGTGGGCGATGGGGCTCCACTGCTCCCTCTAGTCAGAAGCAATCTAATGGCACCGAACAAAAACAGTCTGCTACCCATCGTCAAAACATTTGAACAGCTATCCCTTGGAAAACTTTGCAACTGTCTTTCAGTGTAGGCTAGGAGCTGAACTAGCAGATTCTGATTTCAAGATGGAGATTTCCAAGGAAATTTAGGAAGAACTATTTGGCAATAAGATAAACTGTGGTGGAAGGAAGTAGAATCTTCTTCACTTAGAGCAAGCATGCCCAAACTTCGGCCCTCCTGATGTTTTGGACCACAACTCCCAGAATTCTAAGCTTAGATTGCCAATGGCAAAGGACTGTGGGAGTTGCTGTCCAAAACATCTGGAGGGCCAGAGTTTGGACATGCCTGATTTAGAGGTTCCAAAGCAGAGGTGAGTGATGCTTTAGTTGATTTCCTGCATCAGCAAGCCATGGACTAGATCACCCATGCAGTCTATGGCAATTGCTTTCATACTCATGTATACAATGCTCTATATACGAAAAATGATTCATCGGATAGTACAAAGACAGGGACAGGGGCGCCAGTCTTCAAAGAACTGACTGGGTTCTAAACAGTGAATTCCACAGTAGACCTGGTAGTGATACTGTTGGCCGAGGTTAGTCCAAGGAGCTCTGATACATAGATAGGAGCCCCCTCCCCAAGAAAATGGAGGAGGGCAATGTGGAGTCTCCACCAAAAAAAAAAAAAAGAGAGAGAGAGAGAGAGAGAGAGAGAGAGAGAGAGAGAGAGAGAGAGAGAGAGAGAGAGAGAGAGAGAGAGTTTAGAGAGAGATAGATGAAAGATAGATAGATAGATAGATAGATAGATAGATAGATAGATAGATAGATAGATAGATAGGCCCACCCACCCACCCACAAGTAATTACGGGTAAGAGGAACTGCAGTGTATTTTCCTAACATTCACCAGCACGTTCCTTTCTAAATTCAGATGCCTTCTAAATGTTGGCACCCTGGAGCAAAGCCCTGCTCACATGTGAAAGCTGTGGCGTAGCTCCATTGTTTCCATATCACCACTCAAAATAAGTAATGACAACTAACCACCGCTGGCTCAACTGACATTGTGCAATTTCCCACAGCCACCAGTTGAGACATACAGTAAGCTAAGTCACCTATGCAGCGAGGGCAGTGAAAGAAGAGCTATAACAATGAGCTGCCCTTTCATCACCTGACACACTGCTCTCCATACTTGTAGGGTCTGCCCTGGAGAGAAGAAAAAAGGCATAATCTTCTGTTGATCATTGCCTTCCCTTCCTCTTTTCTTGTCACTGTGTTGAAATTCAGATAGGAATCTCCTTGGAGCAGCAGCCTGCCATTTTGTAATCTTCAAAACACCCTGTGCACTGCTGGCAATCCCTGTCTGTCAATGTAAACAAAGACCACTGATAAAAGACATCTCAAAACAATTGGTGCTATATGTTTATGACAGTTCTTACATTGTTAATTCTTCCTTTCCCCACTTATTACTGTTAATGTGCTGAAAACATTGCTGATCATACATTTGAACTTATGCAAATATGGAAGTCATGTCATGGTAGCAGATGGGAATGGATCTTGGAAATGTTACTTTTCGGGATTAATCCTGGAATCCCAGTGGCCATGCTAGTTGGGTGAGATAGGGTCCTGTACCCCAAAAAAGAAACTTTTCCTAGCTCTGATATAATGGAACTTGAGTCTTCTGTTGGAAATATTGTGATGGGGTTCCTGCATGGCAGGGGGTTGGACTAGATGGCCCTTGAGGCCTCTTCCAACTCTATGATTCTATGAGTCATAGCAACTGGACTTCTTTTGTTGTGAGATCGAAACATTACACTACTCATCCAAGCAGCTTTGTTGGATGAGTAGCAAAAGGTTTCGATCTCACAGGAAAAGAAGTCTAGTTGCCATGACTCAGCTTCCAGATAATCTCGCCTGGATGACTGAGAATCTTCACAGACATATTTAAAGGCAGATTTACCTAATTTGCGGCACCATGTTAATGATGAAATGGAATGGGGACTTCTTAATAAAACTGGATGCCCAAAAGAGTGGAATGTGCAGGACAAATGTGCTTAGATTTACATTTTTATTACTCTAAGCTCCACCAGAATGGAACACTGATGACACCAAACATCCACAGGAACATTCTGATATCAGTTCTGGGAAGAAACTGTTTTTCAAGATTGTGAAAAACAGTTCCAGGGTGCCTTCTGGAATGTAGAACCTCAGTCAAGAAGAGAAATGAGAATGTGGCACCATATGATATTTTGGGGCTTGTTCATTAGCTGTCGTTGAGTCCTATATGGCTGATAAATAAAGCTGATTCTCCTGCTTGTAAGTTAGTGCTCCAAGTTGTTTTCTATAGATTTGTGGACATAATGAATAAAGGGATCTAGTTCCTAGAGATATTTTGCCCGTGCAACATTACTCCCCAATTCCCATTAGCCACATGCGCCAGAAAATGGATATTATGTTTGTTTGTTTATTATAGTGATTAACCTAATTCAGTTGAATTTGTTCTCCTTATTAAACTAAGAGCACTAATATTTGACAGTTTCACCACTGGGAAAGCACACAGCCACAATCTATGTTTCTCTGTGCAGTTTGTGGTTTCTGTGGAAGTTTGGTGATAGAGCCCCCGTATTTGTGGGGATTGGTCCCCACCCAACCCTGCAGATACTGAAATATGTGGATAACAGCAAATGATAAATATAGAGTTAGAATATAGTAAAATGTGTGTGTGGGTGGGGAGGGGACTGCCACAAAAACATTTTAACATGCATTACAAGAACTGGCCACTAGATTCCATGCTATGAATAATATTTCAGACTGTAGATAAGTGAAACTGCAGGTATGGGAGTCCTATTGTACTCCCATTGAGTCATAAGTGACCAATGAATTAGCTGGTGTCATCAGTTCTGAAGTTGCTGTTCATGCCATTTCCAAAACATGAAATTCAGGTCCAGAATGGGCCCGGGAATGTGGCTTCTGCGATTGTTTCTGTAGCTCGATATGTTAGTCCCTTCTAGCCCAATGAGAGGGGTGAATCTTTTTGTGCTGACATACCTGGAAGTTGCTATTTCAGCCATCTTAAACAATGTTGGTTTCCTGCCAGGAATGGACATTGGAATTTGGTTCCTGAGGAACCAAATTCCAGCTATCAGGCTGTGATTTCAACAATGCCTAGACAAATAAAAATACTTCATGCCTTCACCACCAAGGCCATAGCTAATGACCCATACTTTATGGGTTTCAGAACTTTAGGCCATTGTTTACCTTAAGGCTATTGAGACCCTTTGGGAAGATGGGCGGGGTATAAGAGTAACAAACAAACAAACAAACTGTTGTGTACCGAATGATCCTATTCAGGCCATTGTTCATCTTATGAGCCTGTTTCAGACCAGGGGGACTAGAGGTCAAAGTGAACTATAAAATGGAGGACTCGCAACTAGCTTTCTTCAGATTGACGAAGCTGTTTGGATGAGGAGCGAAATGTTTCAATCTCTCAAGAAAAAGTCCAGTTGCCATGACTCAACTTCAAGATAAACTCACCTGGATGACTGAGAATCTTCGCAGACATATTCCTGAGGATGTTTTCTGGCTTGTTATATCATTCCTCTCATATCTGACGAGAGTGATGAATTTCACCGTTCCTGGCTGTTTGTGTGATTTGGATTTTCTCCCTTGAGGGTGTTCTGAAATCTGGTACCTGAGGCTTTAGGTTGGTTGCAGCAGTTCTCTTTAGTCAGATGGGACAAGGGAATTTCATTGATTTTTGTCTTAAAGCCACTGTTCTCTGCTGTTTTTCACAATATTCATTTTCTGCCCAATACAGGTGCTGAAACATTGTTCCAGGGGATGTTTTGTGGCTGGTTATCTCTCTCTTCTCTAGGGAGATGTGTCTGGTGAATTTTATGGGGCTGGCCTACTCAGAAGTAGTTGTTCCAGTCTGTTGTTTTGTTCTTCTGCACCATTGTGTTCTGTTCCATTGGGTTTTGGATAATAAAGCGTTGACGAAAGAGTAATATTCATTGGGTTTGAGATCTAAAATATTGTTTGGATGTTTGTCCAGTATATTTGATTGTTTTGGGCAATTTTTATAAAGAAGACCCCATTCTGTTCCATTCCACTCCATCTTTTACCGATTCCCTCATATTTGGTAGTTTGGAACCTATACACAAATTGAAACTTTGTAGTGCTGTTGAAACAAAAAAGTCCTATGGCACTGTGTAGGCAAGCAAACTGTATTTCATTTGGCCTCAGAATGCTATGGGTGGTACTTAAGATGGTACGGTATATTGACTGGATGGACCAGGACTCAGGAGATCTGGGTTTGAATTCCCACTCAGACAAGAAAACTCTTTGAGGGGAGGGCAATGGTAAAACCATTCCTCACACATCTCACCTATCTTGAGAACCCTGCTAAAGTTGCTATGCCACTTCCAACTGGATGGCACTAGTGTAACATAAACCCTTTAACATCCCCACTTTTAATGGACTGTTGGCTCAAGTGAATGATTGATGGTCATAATAATTAGACTTGAAAGTTGCAAGGGAAAAAAACACAT
Organism: Phrynocephalus guinanensis; assembly: GCA_037367245.1. Lineage (NCBI taxonomy): Eukaryota > Metazoa > Chordata > Lepidosauria > Squamata > Agamidae > Phrynocephalus > Phrynocephalus guinanensis. The sequence continues at coordinate 97,781,308 of CM074738.1, read as the reverse complement.
TATTTAATCTTTCCTGAACATCTTTTTTGCCTCCCTTCCTCTTGGACTCAATCTTAAAACCAAGTTTGTTGTTTGAATTACACCTTCCCCTTCACAGATTTCCACGCACCCTCCCATTACCATTCAGACGGACAATGAAGCCAATAAACTTTGTACTTGCCCATATTTGTTCTTTGGCTCTAAATACTCCACAGTCCTCAAGACAGGGGGATGTCTATTTTCTACTCCACTCTATATTTTTCTGCAGCTTGTGTTGTCATGTGATATACACAACATGACACGTTATTTACTTCAGTATGTATAGGAACTCGGGACAGCTTCTGTGCTCCAAGAATTTGAAAAATAAATCACTCACATCTTTAAAAGCTTAGTTTCCATTTAAGTTTTTTTTTTAATTTTCAGGGTGTTCAGTACTGTCCAGAGTATATATAAGGCATATGCAGTGTGTTAAGTGTGGAGGGTGATTAAAATAAGATGTTTGGTTCCCCACCTCCTCAACCAATCTTGCACCAAGCTGTTCTTTGATTAATAGGCGAGTGAGAGAATTCCTCACTTAATGAACAACAGAATGAAAAAGAACACGTGAGGAAAGTGAGCACAATTGCAAAGCACAACTTTGTTTCACACCTGTAGCTAAACTGATTAAAAATCCCAAACATTTTTGTTTCAGTCCCCGCCACCTCCAGCATCGGACTGGGAAATGTTTCTGTCCCAAACAATGGAAAGCTGCTACAGATCAGTATAGACAACATAGGCTAGTTGGGCCAGCAGTCTGACCTGGTGAGGTTAGGATTAAAACTGCTTTTGGAAGGAATTTTGCCTGCATTTATTGCGAAATGGTGCCTTGCCAAATTATCCCGCCATAAAAGGAAGTGGCTCTCCCTCTCTACTCTCAATATATGCAATCAATTTTGCCAGTTCTGCTAGGAACGGTCAATTTATCATAGTGGTCCATCAAAAAAGTGTTGTGTTGCCTATTGTAATGTATTTCACACTCAACTGATAAGTTTGACAGCAAGTGTCAGTTCGGGGAACTGGAACTGTTTAATGGATACATTACAAGAACTGGCCACAAGATTCCATTAAACATTAAACAGGGATTGAAAATAAAACAGCCGACATTATAATGCCATTATACAAAACAATAATAAGGCCCCACCTGGAGTATTGTGTACAATTCTGGTCACCGCATCTCAAGAAAGACATAGCGGAACTGGAAAAGGTGCAAAAGAGAGCAACTAAAATGATTATTGGGCTGGGGCACCTCCCTTATGAGAAAAGGCTAAAGCATTTGGGGCTCTTTAGTCTGGAAAAAAGGCGCTTGAGGTGGGAATATGATTGAGACGTACAAAATAATGCAGTGCATGAGTAAAGTGGATAGAGGGAAGCTCTTCTCCCTCACAAAATACCAGAACTAGGGGACATACACTCAAATTGTGGGCTGGGAGAGTAAGAACAGACAAAAGAAAATATTTTTTCACCCAGCACATTGTTAGTCTGTGGAACTCCCTGCCACAGGATGTGGTGATGCCATCTGGCCTGGATGCCTTCAAAAGGGGATTGGACAGATTCCTGGAGGAAAAGTCCATCACAGGTTACAAACCATGATGGAGAGGTGTAATCTTCAGGCTTAAAACCGGGGTACTTCAAGGGCCTGATGCAGGGGAGTGCTATCAGGAGACAGATATCTAGTCTCGTGGGCTTCCAGAGGGGTTTGGCGGGGCCACTGTGAGATACAGGAAGCTGGACTAGATGGGCCGTTGGCCTGATCCAGCATGGCTCTTCTTATGTTCTTATGTTCTTACTCCATACACACATAGTAGGTGGCATTTGCATCTAAAATGGATTTTAGATGCATAATGGGTTTTCTTTTCTTTTTGCGTGCTCTTTATAGCTTTAATGTTACCTTTTAATGTTCTAAGATGATGCCTAAAATGAATAAATAAAATTATAGATAGATAGGCCGAGGTTAGTCCCAAGGAGCTCTGATACATAGATAGGTGACCCCTCCCCAAGAATAAGGAAGAGGACAATGTAGAGCCTCCACCAAAAAAAGGGAATGAAAATGTTTATGCTTAGATAGATAGATAGATAGATAGATAGATAGATAGATAGATAGATAGATAGATAGATACAGACAGACAGACAGACAGACAGACAGACAGACAGACAGACAGACAGACAGACAGACAGACAGACAGGTGTTCCTCTCTCCACACAGAGAGGAAAGAGTAGATGGTCAGATTCTTTCCTGTGTCCACCCCTGAGTCCTTAAGCCCTACTAGTCTCCAAGTGAGGCATTAGTCTCCCTCTATTCACTACTGGTAGGCCTCATCTTGAGAAACGTGTCCACCACTAGATACCTAAGAAGGATGGCAACAAACTGGAGCGAGTTCAGACGAGAGCAAGAAGGATGATTAGGGGACTAGAAGAGAAGCTGAAACAACAGGGCATGTGGCTGTATGAGGAAAGACTGAGGGAAGACGCGATAGCTCCTCTCTCCTTCTCTTCTGGCTCAATCAGCCACTCACTAGGTCCAGTGTGGTAGCTTCCCTCACCTACTCAACTGATCTTCTGGTCCTGGCAAGAGTGGTGTAGCTAGACTTTATTTATTTATTTATTTATTTATTTATTTATTTATTTATTTAACTTATATGCCGCTTTGGAGCACTGGGGACAAAGTCAATTTTTGTGCCCTCTCCTCCCCCCCCCAACCATGTCTCACCCACGCAGAAAGGGGGGGGAGATCCTGGGGGAATAGTGGGGGAGGGGAAGAAGGGTCTCTCCTCATGCCCTCTTTGTGGGTCTTCTTTCTAGTTAAGGCTCTCCTGTGCAAGCTGCACAGCATGTGGATAGCACCAAGCAGGCGATTGTTTTTCAAGCATCACCTCCATAGCACGCTTTCCCTTCCTCTGTTCCCCCGGCTAAGGCTTGGCAATTGGAGAAAGGAGGAGATGGAAGCAGGCAATGGGATTTTTCTTCCAAGCAGCACCTCCATCGCACGCTTCCCTCTCCTCTTTCCCCCAGGCTAAAGATTGCCAAGCCTTAGCTGGGGGTGGGGGGAGAGGAAGGGTGAGCAATAGATGGAGATGGTGCTTGGAAAAAAATTGCCTGCTTCCCTCTCCTCCTTTCCCCTGATTAAGGATCACCAAGCCTTAGCGGGGCGAACGGAGGACTGCTGGTGGGATGGCACATGGCTTCCTCCCCCATGTTCCCCCTCCAGGTACCCCCAGATTGCTGCGCACCCTGGGGCAAATGCACTCTTCTGCCCCTCCCTAGTTGCACCAGGGCCTGGCAACAAGGCAGGCTTCTCTGCCCCGCCTTCTTGACTGATCTCCCAATCAGAAAAAAAGGTGGGTCAGAGAAGTCTGTGCTCTTGCTCATGAGAGGGAGGTTAGATGAGGAGGTGGAAAAGGCAAGCAAGTTGGGCCTGGTCAGTGGCTGATTGAGTCAGAGGAGGCAGGGCAGGGGGGCAGTAGACGTGTGCTGCTTCCTTTATGAACCGGCGCGAACTGGGGCAGACTGGCCCATGACCATATCTATTTGAGATCATTGGGCAACAAAAATTAAACTCCCTTAAGAGGCAGCCATTTTAGTCTCTTTTAGTATATCTGGCAAAACTAAAGAAAAATAAAAACCAAGAAGACAACAATGTTGTGGTACCTTAAAGACCAACTGCTGTATTTGAATGCAAGCTTTCGAGGACAAGTCCACTTCTTCAGGCTGCATGGGCTCAACTGGAGTGGCCTGGATCGGTTTGAATACAGAAGTGAGCCGACTGACCTCACAGGATAGTGCCTGGTTCCTTGAGCTCCAGAGGAAGGTTGGCATAGAATTGCCAAAAAGAAATAAAGGGAGGCATTCATGCCTGCATATGTGGGTCCCAAAGCAGGCTTTAAAAATGTGATATCACTGATTCCTTCTCCTTCAAGTACCAAAACCCCTCTTCCCATCTCTGTCTGATGTGTTGCCCTGTTGCGAAAAGAGGTGTGTTTCCAGAAGCATTTGCAGAAGAGCGGGGAACTCAACACCCTCCTGCCCACCTATTTCCCCAATACATACACAAAAGAGCTAGGGTCGGCACTCGGTAGTCTGTGATCTAACATTGCTTCTGTGATCCAAAGCAGAAATGGACGAAATAACAAGTGAAGGTTGGAGGGGTGAGGGGTGTGTGTGTGGGAGGGGGAGGGATGACCAGGCACCACTTTCCTCCCAGACAGTGAAAGAATTTGGAGTGGGTGAGATGAAAGGAGGACGCAGCATTGTTCCTTGGGCATTGCAGCTGGTGGGAGAAGTGCTTATGCTTAATGAATGCTTTGGCAAGGTGCCCACGTTGGCCTGAACCACCGTCCCTAGCTGTGGAGCGTAACTTTGGGGAAAGTGTGCGTTTGTGTTTCAGCTCCGTCAGCACTTCCTTGGCAAGAGAACTTCACTTATTCCAATCCCCATTTTCACACTGACTTCCTTTTCTTCTTCTTCTTCTTCTTCTTCTTCTTCTTCTTCTTCTTCTTCTTCTTCTTCTTCTTCTTCTTCTTCTTTGTACAGTGGGCTGACATACCATCGAGGATTAGAGAGAAACACAAGAGGAATCCCCTTTTATTCTCGGTTACTTTGGTGAAATAATTCCTTTGGGTTTGTATCATGTTCCATTTAATGCCCTCCATTTTCTGAGACCTCTTTTTTCCCTTTCACCCCCTCCCCTTCCTCTCTCCTCCTCCTCCCATAGAAAGCCTCTCAACTGACATGGCAACAAGACAACCTTTCTCTGATGTCCCAAAGTGCTGGACTTGACATGGTATCAGATAAACACTGGGGATGAGTGACTATGGTTAAATGAATGAAGTGGCTAATTAAAGCCTTGCTCTCAACACTTTTGGAAGACCGGACTTTTAGGACAGAAAGGGGAGATTTTTCCCTTTCAGCTTTGCATACACAATTTGGTAAATAAAAACCTTAATCATCTGAAAAGAAGCCATGCCAAGGAATGAGCAAACAAACAAATGAAAATCTAAAGAAAAGCTCCTTTTGGGGGGACAAAATGGGGCACCATTTGCTTGGTAGCATGGAAGGCTTGACTTAGCGCAAGCAACAGGTTTGTTAATGGGAATTCAGTTATCATGCATCCTTTGTGGGCATTTGTCTGGTAATTCTCAACCAGAGTCCAAGCAAAACTGGTCAACATTCTTTCAAGGATGGCTCTGCTGATGGTGAAAGATGCCTGAAGCAACTTTTGACAGTCACTGTGAATTGTTCCACCTTTCTCAGTCTTCACGATCTGAGACACGATCTTGTCTCCAAATCTGTTTGGTTATGTCAACTCACTCATTTTTATTTACTGAGGACAGGTCCCAGCCACATGCCAGAAATGGTGTTGTTACATTATCACATTTGTTAACATATCACTGTTTTGTTGGGGTCTCGCAAACAGCTCACTATAAATGGAAAATGTATAGCTTTAGGAAACGAATGTCTCTTCTAGACCAGGGGTGGGGACAGGGACAGGAGGCAGGGGCAAAAAAGCAGAGTTCTGCTTAAGTTTCACTCACCTTTCTCTTGTTCCTCACAAGGGAGCTCATGCTGAACTCATGTTCAGCACAGCAGCATTCATTTAGAGAGCTACCTGTACTTCTTTGAAAACCGCTTCTCTTCAGTAAATCCAGAAACATTTTACTAGAAGTGCAGGCAATTGACTGCTGCTCCAGTATATCTTTTAGAGCTTTTCTAAGAGTGTGTATGTGAGTGTGCGGGTACGCGATCATGTGTGCGTACATGCATGCAAAGTGAAAGCAAGTTTGAACTTACTTTCCAGTAGGAGACAATGAATGAGTAATGAACTTCATAGAAAGCACAATTATGGTAAACTCCATCCCAGGAATCAGGCAAGTTAAGGCACACCTTCAGGAGGGACAAAAAACATAGAAAATAATAATAAAAACACTGTTCTGTTTGAAACAACAGGTGCATTCTATAGCTAGCAGGAAAAATACCAACTTAAGTGACAAATAGGATTTATTACAGAAAACAAATACTTCATCTGGAAGGCACCTAAATATTTTGGGAAAGATATATATTTTAGCGCAACTTACAAACCATTCTGACAATTTGTCCCTACAGCCTTAGTCAACAATGTGTCACCAACCTCCTAAATTTCAAACTGGCCCATAAATTAAAAAAAAAAGACTAGATATCTGGAAGGGCATATTGTTGAACTGGAAAGCTCCTCAATAGGAAGCCATGTAGGTAACCCTATTTTATAGATGACTGTCTTGATAGCTCCCAAGAATTAAGCATCTGACTGTGGCGCCAGAGTGTGGGAGTTCAGTCTTCCAAAGAGCAAGCCTGAGTGACCTTGGGCATGCTGCACAGTTTCAGGATGCCCCTAGAAGTAGGAAATTCAGTAAGATCTCTGTGTCCACTTCATTAACCACTGATTCAGTTATCCACGGTTGGCAGAGGGAAATAAAGTGTTCTGCTTATATACCGCCCCATACCACTACAAGTAGTCTCTGGGCGGTTTACAATTTTGATTACAGTGTGCAGGCTACACATAAATAAATAAATAAATAAATAAATAAATAAATAATTCAGCCGCCACAAAGCCAGCTACTGTCAGAAACAGCAGCCATAAAGCAAGCTACTGCTGCAAAAGCAGCGGTTTTGGAGTTTTTTGGGTGTTCTCTCTTATCCATGGTTTTCATTATCCACGGGAAGGCCTGGAACTGATCCCCAGTGGATACAGGGGTCCTCCTGTAGGCAACCACTGAGTAACTTTCCCTTCTGACAACTATTAAACTAAGACATCTGCATCATGCAGCAATGACAGGAGCACGAGACTATGTTTCTACCGATCACTGGTTAGTGCCTGGACAAGTCAGACGCAGTGGGGCATGAGGTTGCTGTCTTCACCCTTATGGTGAGGTTTGCTGAACTTCTACTAAAATTAGACTAACGTGTTCCTGTTTTGCATCTATACATGCCAGTACCAAAAACAAGGTTGAAGATAATTATTAAATGATAAAATTCTAGATGGTTATTGAGTTGACTACCCTGTTATTTAGGCCTAATGGGCTCTGATACTTTACTTGTCCTGGTTTGGGTGTAAACGTCATGTTACTGTGTCATATTGTTCTTGCATGTATGTTTTTATTCTGGTTTTATGCTGAATTAATATAGGAATGTATTTTTTTTTGTCTAGTCAATGACCGAAACAAAGATCTACTTCTACTTCCATCTATACATGGAAATTAGAATAATCCAATATTATCCAAATCTGTGTTCCCTTTTGCCCTTTGCTTGGTGGTACAACTCCCTGGGGTTTTTTTTTTAGTAATGTATAAATGAATGATCTATCAGGCTTATGACAGTGTTCTCTTTCTACCAGGTAAAGCAAAAACAAAGCAAAGCGTGCTACTTATATACCACCCTATAGCTGTGAAAGCACTCTCTGGGTGGTTTATAAGTAATTATGCACATTACAGATTGCTGCCCCAGCAAGCTGGGTACTCAGAAAGATCATGACTTAATCCAACTGGTAGTCCTAACTTGAGTAGAGCAGTTAGGTGGTTTCTTGTTAGCCACTGGTGGAAGTTTACCTGATTTCTGTCAAATTCTATTAACATAGGTAGAAATTACAGTGCACCCCCATTAATGACAACAAGGTTTCTACTGGGACAGAAAGGCACTGGGTATTAGGGATGGGATTTTTGAATTCACCCAAATGCCAGGGGACAAACACAATATAGTTTCTTTCATTTCCAGAGTCTTTAGTGGCATTAAGATAGAAAGTTTGTGAAATAAGAAAGATCATGATTCTGAAAGTGACGTGAATGAAACTTCCATTTTAAAAATGTGTTTCATACAGGTGCTCTGTATTACTTCCGTTTGACCCTTGTATGCAGAATAGAGATGGGCACGACTTGAATTTTTTTTTCGAGTTGTCGTTAGTCGGGCCGGTTCCGTTTCGGGTCATTTCCGTTTTTCGCGAAAATTCGCAAAAATTAGTCGGTTCGTTTTTTGTTTTTTCGTTTTCGTTAGTACTGGTTTTTTTTGGGGGGTAGCGGGCTCCTGGAGGCACCTCTGTGGGGTGGGTGCCTCCTCTGGCCCGCTATAAAGGGAAAGCAGGCTCCTTGAGGCACCCGTGGGTGCCTCCTATCCTCACCCACTAGGAAGGGGAAGCAGGCTCCAAGAGACCCCTCAACATGGGGGTCTCCCCTCCTCACCTGCTGCTGCAAAATGGTATGCAATAGCCATATGGATATGCATACCAGTTGCAGACAGTGAGACTAGTGATGGCAGTGAACCCAGAGCCATAGGTGATGCCTAAGGCTCTCGCACCACCATGTCTCACACAGAAGGGAATTGTACTTGGGTGTAGTGCAACGCAAGTAGATCTGGCTTAGGGTTAAGGTGGGTTAGTGCAAGGGCTAGGGTTAGGCTAGTGACGGGTAAGGTTACGGTGGGCTAGTGGGTTGCACCTCTTGGTGCCTCTCTGACCCACTAAGAAGACAGTCTGTGACGTATGGGTATGGAGTCAAGGGTTAGGGTTAGGGTTAGGGGGGCTAGGGCAGGTTTTAGGGGGCTTTTTGGCACATCCCAGAAGTCTCCATGGCCAAGTGGCCATGCGATTGGTGGGATGGCTTCAAAAATTTGCATGGTCGTCTACTCCCACATAGCTGGCCACTCGGCCAGCCCATCATTGCGCAGGTGTAAATAAAATAAAATAAAATAAAATCAATGGAGCACAGAAGAGGAGAGGAGAGACATTTTGTTGCAAGAAAAAACCCACTGCTACTGTGAAAAATCTGGCAGTTTATAAATTTTCGCGTGTTTCTGTTGTGCTTGTGTGTTTTTGGACCACGATTTCAAAAACAATATTGCGTTCGCCGCCCCATTTTGGATCCCCCGCCCGCACCGCATGGCATGGCGAGTCCGGCTGCCCAGGACGGGGGGGAGGTGGGACCCCCCCTCCAGAAACCACCCCTCCGGTAGGTGCCCTGCGCCCTTAGTCAAGCAGGCATTTTTCCGCCTGCTTTTTTGGCCCGGGAATGGGTGGGGGGAGAGTTTAAAAGTTTTTTCCTGTGCCGTCCGTGCCGCTTGCTTGCGCTTTAATTGTGGCGGCCGGCGGCGAGACTGGGCTTTTTGCTGGCTGCGAGCCTGCGGCGAGTCCCACCAGAGCAGCCCAGGACGGGGGATGGGGGGGGAGGCCGGGGACCTCCAGAAACAACCCCTCTGGTAGGTGCCCTGAGGCACGGCAGGCATTTTCCCGCCTGCTTTTCGGCCGGGAACCGGGTTTTTTTAACTTTAAAAAATTTTTTTTCTGTGCCGCATGGCATCGCGCGATCGCGCGATGCAAGGAACGAGCACGACAAATCAGACCAAAATTGTTCGTTGGTCGGTTCGAGCTCGAAGTCTGGCAGAGTAATTCCCGTTACCGTTTCCATAGAGTAACGGAACCGAGTAACGGAAATGGAAACGGGAATACCTCTAAGTCGTGCCCATCTCTAATGCAGAATGACTTCGTTTGATATTCCAGCAAATAGTAGCATTGCAAGACTGCAAAGGACTGCTGACAAGGACTGTCAATTGACATTTGACATCTAACAAGGACTGTCAGCTGTCAATAAGGATCCAGAAAACATATTGAAAAGGATGGGTGGGAAAAGTGAGCCTTTAAATGAACCAGGAAAATGGCAGAGGCATCTCTTTAGCTGCCTGGTGAATCATTTACTGTTGCTGCTGTTACCGCTTTTCTTCTATTGTGGATGATGATGAGGATTCTTGCTGCTATTTTCCCATTTTTAGATTTCTTCTTGGACTACAAGGATCCCCTTTCCCATTGGCCTTTTATATTATTGATTTTTTGCAGGGCATTCCTTCTTCGCCTTTTATTGCTGTCTGAAGTGCCTGTCTGCCTGCTTTTCTGTAGCCTGCATAATTTAAACAAATTGTAAACTGCCCAGAGAGTGTTTGAAGTGCTATGGGACGGTATATAAGCAGAACACTTTCTTCACCTGGTGGACTACAGCCTGCACTGCTGAACTGAAACTATTGATGTGTGATTATTTATTTATTTATTTATTTATTGGATTTTTATACCGCCCATCTGGCAGCAAGGTCACTCTGGGTGGTTTACAACAATTAATACATTCAAACAATTTATACAATAAAACTATAAATAGTAACACAATAAAACAAAAATAAAATAAAAATAATATTAAAGTGACATAAAACAATAAAACAATATATTATTATTGGCAGGCTAATCAGTTAAAATCAAGATTTAATGGGTGAACACTGAGTTGGAATTATATTTTGGGGAATCCCTGCTTAAATAACCAAGTTTTTAATAGTTTTTTAAAGGCAGCCAAAGAGGGGGCCAGGCAGATGTCTGGTGGAAGGTTATTCCATAGGCGAGGGCAACGGCAGAAAAGGCCCTATTTCTTGTTTTTTTTTCCACAAAGCGGGGCCAGGCAGATGTCTTGGTGGAAGGTTTTCGGGCCTCTCGTGGGGTTAGTTGCCTCAGACGCCTAGCCTGGGAGGATTGGGTATTATGGGTGGTTTTCAAAGGGAGAAGGCGCCCTGACAAGTAGCGATGTCCTAAACTGTTTAGGGCTTTGTATGTCATAGTTAAAACCTTGAAGTTGATGTGGAACCAAACTGGAAGCCAGTGCAGGGCGGCCAGCGCTGGGGATATATGATCGTATTTTCTACTCCCAGTCAGCAATCTGGCTGCCATGTTCTGGGTCAGCTGGAGTCTCCGCATCAGCCTCAAGGGCAGTCCCATGTAGAGAGCATTGCGATAGTCCACTCTTGAGACTACCAATGCATGGACCAGCATGGTGAGAGCCCCCATATCCAGATAGGGACACAGTTGAGCAGTCTGCCACAGATGGTGGTGGGCCGAGCGGACCACTGACGCTACCTGAGAATCCATGGATAGCGCCGGATCCAAAAGAACACCTAAACTGCGCACCTCATTCTGAGCAGGGAGAGTCACCCCCCCAAATGAGAGGGAGTTTCCCAACCCGCTGACAGTAGGAGCCCCCACCCACAAGATTTCCGTCTTGTCTGGGTTCAGCCTCAGTGTTTTTGCCCTCATCCATCCCAGAACGGCATCCAGGCAGCGCTCAAGGCACGGAACAGCACCCACTGCAGAAGATGGAAAGGAGAGATAGAGCTGGGTGTCATCAGCATACTGATGACACGAGGCTCCAAAAGTCCTGAGGACCCCTCCCAGCGGCCTCATATACATGTTAAATAGCATTAGTGAGATGATCAACCCCTGTAGAACCCCACAGTTGAGGGTCCATAGGGTGGACTGCATCTCACCAATCTCCAGTCTCTGGGGACGGTCCTCCAAGAAGGAAGTGAACCACGCCAAGGCGGGCCCCCTGACTCCCAACTCGGAGAGGCATCCCAGGAGGATACTGTGGTCGACGGTATCAAAGGCCTCTGAGAGATCGAGGAGGACCAACAAGGACATCTTGCCCCCATCGGCCTCCCTCAGTAGGTCATCTTGCAGGGCAACCAATGCTGTTTCCGTGCCATGCCATGGCCTGAACCCAGACTTGAACGGATCAAGGGCATCAGTTGGAGAGAGTGCCATCTGCCATCACCCTCTCCAAGACCTTACTCATGAAGGGAATGTTGGCGACTGGTCGATAGTTGTTAATATCATCAGCCGCAACATTCACCTTCTTACGGATAGGCCTAATGAGTGTCTCCTTGAGGGTCGGGGGTACCCAGCCTTCAAGGAGGGACCCATTAATTATTGCTGTGGCCCAATCCATGGTCACCGGCCTGGCTGCTTTTATTAGCCAGGCCAGGCAATGGTCAAGGGATTAGAGGGATGGGTGTCTTCCCAGTCCTTGTGTTTTGGGTTTTGGGTTTGGGAGTTTGATTTCTTACCCACCTTTGGAGTAGATGATTGTTTTGTTCCTAGTTCTTTGGGTTAGTTTTGAGGGTTCTTAATTAGCTCTAGACCATAAACCACAATGGGAACACTGACATGAGAGAACCCAAAACTATTCTGGTATTTTTGGGTTTACCAAAAGGACCTTCATCCAGGAGAGGAAACTGCCCTCTTCTTGGCATCTCTATACGCGTGCGTTCTAAGTGTTGTTCTGTTGATGTAGAACAACACTTGCACAACTGGTACAGTCAGACAGGACTCTCTGCTCATTGAACCAAATGTTGATTTACCACCCAGCAAACAATTATGTATGGGTCCAGTGTAGTTAAGACTAGCCATTGGATTAAACCCAGTTCATTTTTCCAGGCTTTGAGAAACCACTTTGAAAGTTTTTAATTCCCGTGCTTTCATAATTTATGGCTATTAGCTGTCTTTTATTTTTATGTTTTAAAATTCCTGCTGCACCTTAATTTTATGAAGTTCACTGGATTTTTCCCCCAAGTAGCCATCTGACGGTATTTGTCTGTCTGTCTGTCTGTCTGTCTGTCTGTCTGTCTGTCTGTCTGTCTGTCTGTCTATTAAGTGAATAAGATTTAGTGTGGGGGGTAGGAGGATGTGTCTTAATCTAGAACAGTGGATCCCAAGCTTAGTTCCCCATATGTTCTAAGAGTGCAACTTCCTTCACCACTAGCTATGCTGGCAAGGGCTTCTGGGAACTGCAGTCTAAGAATGTTTAGCAACCTAAACATTCTGAACTAGATAATCAGCTGCTTTGTAGATGTCCAGTTCTTTGGTGTTAAGCCCTTACTCTCACAAAAAACACTGAAGTACTGGCTAAAACAGATCCACCAGTTCGCTGTAGCTGCCTATCCACTCAAACAGCATCTTACTTGGATTTCCTTTGTTTGTCTCCAGAGGTGTAGCTGTGTTAGCCTGTTGGAACAAACCCAACACATAGTTTTTGGGTTATCTTAAAGATTAATAAATTGTGTTTGGCACCAACTTTAGATTTCACATCTGGACAAGTGGGCAGCAGTCCACAAAAGGACATGCGTGATAAAATTTGCCAGTTCTCCAGAAGACGCAAGTTTCTCTGGTGTATTTTAAGCAGCTTTCCAGACTTTTTTTGTATGTGGTTTATATACCCATCTCCAGATAAAAAGCTACTACTCTTTTTTTTTTACTGGAATTTATCTATTTGGCAAGAAGGAAGGCTCAATTTCCAGCCAAACGGCTTTCTGTGATGGCTAGGATTGGGAACTGTAGTTTCCAGGGAAAAAACAGAAACAGATAGGAAAGAAGATTAACAGAAAAACATTCCTGATCTGGAGTCAAAAGTGAAATACTGGAAAAAGGATGACAAAGCTCATAACTGTTACTATTGCACTCGTTTTAGGCTCAAGTGAAAGGAGTTTACTTGTCACCTGTGGACTGGCTTCCATCAATAACATTGCAGTCTCTCAGAGGAACAATGAAACTTCAGATCTCTTGAGGCCCAAGTCTGAGTGCCTGCAACTTTAGCAAATCTGTGCATATATGTCTAAATGGAGCAAAAATGTGAACACTTGCCTATGAAGGCCAAAATCAATACAAGATTAATGGAGCCCGTGAAAGCTGCCAGAAAAAGCACAAATTTTGACAGCATGAGATAGATTGAAATTTATTTAATAAATATTTTGGTAAGCAGTTGGGGTTCTATTATATTACTGTGTACCGGAGATGAGCAGCCAAGTAATGGGCTGGCAAAACATAATTCCACCCTCTCTGTCTTCTGCTTTCATACAGTCTCAGTCTCTGGCCTATGAGTTCAACCATCTAAAACCTCCTTGCTTGTCCTCTGTCTTCTAGTGCATACTAAAGAGTTTATACAATGCATTGATACAACCTGATTGATTTCTAGTGGCTCTGCTGGCTAGGAATTTTGGGACTTGTAGTAAAAAAATAACATTTCCAAGTTCTAGAGATTTCGTCATGTACTCCCTTTAAGATCTGTCCTATCACCTGAACAGATGTTGGTAGATAGATCTCTCTTTGAAGGCACTCTCTGTTTTTAGGGCTGTGTTGTCCTCATCCAGTTTAAAACAAAAGCATCCTAAAGGATCAGGCCCCCAAATTATGCATCAGAGGTTAAAGCATGGAGAGCAGATCAAGGTGGGCCACAGGCCATTTGATTCCAGTCTTTCCCACTATGGTGAATAGAGATGGGCACGAAACGAACAATTTTTCATTTCCGTTTTTGTTTTTTTTGTTTTGTTACGCAATGAAACAACAAACAAATTTTGTCTCTAAAACGAAACGAAACAAACAGAAACACCAGAAATTTTGTCGTCCGTTTCGTTTTCGTTGCGGCAATGCATTGAACTGCTTTAAATGCTAAAAAAAATCACAAAAAATGAAGTAAATGGTAACAAAGCGGTAACAAAATGAACAAAAATGAAAATGAATTATTTGCAAAAATTCACGAAAAATGGAAACGAACTGAAACGGACCCCCTAAATGACAAACGACAAATGAAACGCCAGTTTTTTGATTTGTGCCCATCTCTAATGGTGAAACATACATGCATTTCTGCTTAAATGATGGTCGCTAATTCTAAATTGGCAACTGAACATGTAAATCAGAATGTGCAAAATTTAAGCAAATTTGTATGATCTATTTAAGCGATTTCTTCCTTCCTTCCTTCCTTCCTTCCTTCCTTCCTTCCTTCCTTCCTTCCTTCCTTCCTTCCTTCCTTCCTTTTTCTTTCTTTCTTTCTTTCTTTCTTTCTTTCTTTCTTTCTTTCTTTCTTTCTTTCTTTCTTTCTTTTTCTTTCTTTTTTTCTTTCTTCTTCTTTCTTTCTGACAAATGCCCACCTCAACCCATTAAACACCCCCCCCCCCAATATCCTGGTCTCGCGTTTGTGCATGTCCACATCTCCACCATTCGTCCAGAAATATAAAGAAATCTCACCAGGGGCTTGTTTCTGACTTTTATGCCATGGCAAGTCCATCAAATGCTCAAAAGTATCTCCCAAAATTACCAACATGTTTTCTGCGTCTTGCAGCAATGAGTATTTTTTTTGGGGGGACCTTTTTAGATTCACCCGAGACGGATGACCCAAACTGGCAATTGCATCCTGAATTTCCACTTTCTGTTCCCTCCTTCTCTATATATTCTGGATTCAGGTTCCTGTTGTTCACCTATTGTCTACTGTCTTTCCACTATTCTCTCTTTCCTTAGCTTCCCAGTCTTCCATCCTTCTGCCAGGAGCAGATGTTGCTTTTGTTCTTATGACAGAGTTCTCTATAGTGCCTCTATTGGCCCTGGATCTTTCTCTTTGGAGAATTGGTCCTTGAGCATGTCCTAAGTTGTCTTGCAAGGAGGCAGTTTGGCTTAAGCTCTTGGAAGGGTGTAGCAGCCATTCATAGAGTCATTATATTTATATTATATGATATATCTCACTCTTTCTCCAAGGCCACGAGTCCGACACATGGTTTTCCAAATCCCATTTTATCTATCAGGTAGATGAGGTTGAGAGCACGGTTTGGAAGGATCGTGTTACAAATAGCACAGTTAGCTACAATCCCCTTTTAACAATAAAGGTATAATTCAAAAGCAGCAGAATGACAAGGGAGCAATGTATGAATGTGCCTACATAAATAAACAAGCAGCATGTGCTGGTTTCCTCTGAAAGGTTCCTTTTATGGCATTTTTGATGGTTTTGTGAATCATTATTCAAGTTTTGGCCCATCTACGTGTGAATCCTAAAACGTTACTTTGAGTTTTATGTAATAAAATCAAAAGGAATAGATAAAGCCAATTACTGCAATGAGGAGACTTTGTAATGAATTACATAAATAATTTCTTTTTACAAGTTACTTTCCAAACTGGCTGAGAGAGGACTCCTCTAGCAAACATTACTATACTTTTTTTTTGCCTTTTGAGTTGTAGTCCAAAAAAGTAATGTTTCTAAACCTTGGAAGAAACCCACTGTGTTCCACCCCCACCACTTTTTTTTTTTAAAAAAAGGCAAATTTGGGTATGCATCCTTTTCCTATCCTCTGCTGAATTCTGCAGCTGACGAGGAAGGGGCTCCACCAGGGTTGCAGGGACTACCTGGTGCCAAGAAGATATTTTATGCTTGCTTAAGCACTTCTGATGAGTTGATAGCTGAAATGTTTATGCCTCTATTTCACATAGATAGCATAGTTAAAAACTGTGTTTCTAAACAACAGATAATCTGAGTGGGACATTTAGTTTGTGATGTAATCCTGGTTGCGTTCAGTGACTGCCAGGACCTGATTCCATTTCTGCTGCACGCTTTTCTTTAGAAATCTTCATTTCTTTCAATACACGAGAAAAGTACAGGCAGATTAAGGACAGCATAATCACATAAGATCGTATAGAAAGGAAATCCAGAATAGGAATACTATTTATATTTTGCATTGCTTATAGGAAGCTTCACTACTTGGCGGGGGGGGGGGGAAGCTGATGAAGCATCAAAACAAAATTTTTAAGCCATGATTAATCGGTCTGTTGCAGAAACAGGAAACGAGCTGTGAGCTAAACCTTGCAGCTTGGTACGCTGAATTTTGTGATTATGAAATCAACTGACTGGAACAATTTGGGAGAATAAACTATTCTTCACCTGTGTGATCGTTGAAGTCCTCTTCCAGTGCACATAGCAGATATATGTCAAGAGTCCTACTCATTACATGTCATGTGTAAGATGTACTATGTAGGACTAGGTGTCAGCATCTCACGGAGGTGACCAAGTTATGCATGGGGAAGGTGGTTTCTCGTTTACTGTACGAAAGCATTCAAACATGCATCCTCCAGCCTGCATAGTGAAATAGTACAGAGTGAAATAGTACAGAGTGAGGACTATTCCTCCAGCCTGCATAATGAAATAGTACAGAATGAAATAGTACAGAGTGAGGACTATACAATGTATTATTTTCTTGAATATTTGAAGTGCTTGTCAGGTCTAGGGCCTTCTCGGCAGCTGCCCCCAGGTTGTGGAATGCCCTCCCAAGTGACATCCACCTGGCGCCAACACTGATGACATTTCGGCGCCAGGTAAAAACCTTTCTGTTTCTGAAGTTTTTTTAATTGGCATAACATAGATTGTAGGTCCTGGTGGCAATTTTAGTGTTTTTTGCTTAAATGTTTTTATTGTTTTAATTGTCCATTGATTTTTAACGTTTTAACTGTTTTAAACTTTTCATTTTAATTTTAAGCCGCCCAGAGAGCTTTGGGTAGTGGGTGGCATATAAGTTGTATAAATAAAAATAAATAAATAAATAAATAAATAAAATAAATAAATAAATAAATAAATAAATGTGACATTTCCAAGGCAGTTAAGAAAGCCTACCTGAAGAGAAAAGGTCTTTGCTTGGAGAAGGACAGCAAAGGTGGGCCCAGCCTGGCCCCTCATAGGAGGGAGCTCCATAATCTGGGAACAATGATAGAGAAGGTAGTCTCCCATGACCTCACCAAACTCACCTGGGAGGAAGGTGCAATTGAAAGAAATCTGGCCTGGATGCCTTCGGAAGGGGATTGGATGGATTCCTGGAGAAGTCCATCACCAGTTACAACCCATGATGGAGATGTGTGATCTCCAGGCTAAAAACTGGGGTACTTCAAGGACCAAATGCAGGGGAGTGGTTTGAAGAGACAGAGATCTAGTCTTGTGCGCTCCTGGACACATTTGGTGGGGACACTGTGAGATGCAGGAAGCTGGACTAGATGGGCCGTTGGCCTGATCCAGCATGGCTCTTCTTATGTTCTTATGTTTAAATGCCTCTGGTGATCTCAAAATCCAGCAGGCTCATAAAGAGAGATATGGTCTTTCATATACCTTGGACACAAACTATGTAAAGCTTTATAGATTAAAACCAGCACTATGAATTTCCCCCCAAAATGGACTGGGGCAACCAGTTGGGGCTGTTGTAATGAGGGAGTGATGTGATCCCAGTTACCAGCCACAGTTAACAATCTGGTTCCATCATTTTGGACCCGTGGAAGTTTCCAGATGTTTTCCAGAGGTAGTCCCATGTCGAGCTGTTACGGTAACCCAACTGGACATGGGCCGCTCTAGTCAGATTAGACATCTCCAGGTATGGGAACAACTAGATCATTAGTTTTAAGTGTCCAAATACACTTCTGGACACTGTTGAATCCAGGCTTCCAGATTCAGGGATAATCCAGAAGCTATCCCAAGCTGCACCCCAGGTCCTCAGGGGAACAGTACCTCCATCAACCCGTATTCCTTGATCTACTTTTTGACTGACTAGGAGAATTGCTGTCTTGTCTGAATTAAGTTTTAGTTTATTCACTCTCATTCAGTCCCTTATTGACACCAGATGCTGATCTAGAACCAAAACAAAGAAATTTAACAACTGAAGATGTTTAATAACACAGGGTACAAAATAGAACCCCGAGGGACACCACAAGCCAATGATCAAGGTGTCAAACAAGAATCCCTGAACACCACCTCTGGGTTTTCCCCTCTAGGAAAGACTGGAGGCATTGTAAAACACTGCCTCCAAAGTCCCATTCTGGAAAGACAACCAAGAAGGATCCCATGTTAGATGGTATCAAAAGCCATCGAGAGGTCCAGTAGAACTAAGAGGGACACACTTGCCTTGTCCAGCTTTTGGCACAGGAACACACTTACCCTGTCCAATTTTCGACATGGTTCTCAGCACTAAGATGACCAAAGCAGTCTCTGTCCCATAACGAAGCCTGAAGCTAACCTGAAATGCATCAAGATAATCTGTTTTATCCAGGAATCTCTGGAGCTGAGAAGTCACAACCTGCAACAACTTTTTGCTCAAGAACGAAATATTAAAGACTGGCTGGTAATTATCCAATATTGTGTGATCCAAGGAGGTCCCCCCCCCCAACAATGGCCTTACTACTACCTCCTTTAAGCATGCTGGCACTTTACCATGCTGCACAAAGGTATTCATGGCTCTGAAGGATATAAATTACTCAAAAAGAAGAAATAATAGAAAAGGACATGGCATGGCAGCATATGTCAACAATACACATTCCTGCACATAAATATGGGTGGGGGGGGGGGAGAGGAGGAGAGTTTGACTGTCCCATTCAGAGCAATCAAGTGGAGCAATAAACCAGAGGTGGCAAGGGAATGATTGTGAATTCTTAGAAGGTTGCCATCATCTCAGTGGTCCATAACACTGGGCAGCCACCTAATATTTCAGTCTCATGGTCACCACCTTTACTAATGAGCTGATAGTGTACAGCAATTGTTTCTAACACACCCCTGGCAGATTCTAGGATGCAGCTGGAGCTTCTTGTTTCCTTATCACCAAAGCAGAGCAAACTAATTATTTGTAATGAGATATACTCAAGACATCCAGCAGATATACACATATAGCTTACCTGGGGAGCTAATCTTTTTACAACTTCCCAAGTCTACAGTTCATATTAATATACTCCTCTTCATTTCCTGGCAGGAGATGCACACATGCCTTTCCATCTGTCGTTGACTATCTGGTTTATCTATGGTTTCGCTCATGATTCACAGCCAATTCCATTTCCCCTTGGCTGAAGTTTATTGTGATTTGTGCCGATTAAATAAAGTTATACATAAAAGGGTGCTGATGAAGTGTATAGGTGTATTTTACAGCTGCGCAAAGACCGGTTTTTTTTTTTGCTGAGTTTTCCTTAATACTAATAGTCTGTTGCTGGCAGCAGGCTAGAGAAGGCCAGGAAATTAGAGTCCAGAAAACAAGATGAATTAAGTTTGTAAAAGAACCCAGAAAGGCAGTACCAAAGATGACACTGGAAGTCAGAGCTGTAGCGTAGAGCATCTGAGATCATATAACTGGAGAAGAAACCTGGAGTTGGGAATGAAACAATTCGATCAAAGATACAAGGTGCTTCAGACCTTGTTGCTCAAGCTGTTCCTACCGTTGATCAGACACACTCAGAATTTTAAAAAATGTCAGAATGATAGAGATGCCATGAGTCTACATGTTGGCTTCCCCAGTGGCAGTGGTGGCTCTGCTTTAGGCTTGCTTCCCCGTTCTGTGTCTCTCCATTTGGTTCTGATGATGCTAATTGTTCTCTTCAGTTACACTTGCCTGACAGGTGTGCCGCAGGTGATTTATTTTTGGCCACTTCCACCACTGTGCCTTGTTTGTGACAACACCTCACAGCCAGGTCTTCCAGAAGAAACCACCAGTCTCCTTGGAGCCAACTGGGGTGGTGCACAACAGAGGACTAAGGCCAGTGCTTCTTTTGGTGGTGCATGAGGCTACAGCCACCATTCGTTCTGCATGTAGACAGTTCTGCTGTGGTTGTGGGAAGATCGCATGAAAGCAACCTACTCTGGTCTTCATACATTGTGTGACTGTACTTCTCATTCTACCCCAGGTGGCAGGAACTCTTCTGCCATCCCTATTCTTGCTTAACCAAGGATTGCTTGTGACAGGAAATTCTTCAAACTCCTTCCTGCCCTGAATGATCAATTAATCTAAGTCTGGAAGGATATTTCTTGAGTCCTCTTCTGTCATTGATGGATGGATCACTTCAGTCTCTAATATTCATTTCTTGAGCAAAATGCTGTTGCAGGTTGTGGCTTCTCAGTTCCAGAGAATTCCTGGATAAAACAGATTATCTAGATGCATTTCAGTCTAGCTTCAGGCCTGGTTATGGGACAGAGACTGCTTTGGTCATCTTAGTGCCAAGAGCAGTGCTGAGAACTAGACAGGGCGAGTGTATCCCTGGCCCAAAAAACTGGACAGGGTGAGTGTGTCCCTGTTAGTTCTGCTGGACCTCTCAATGGCTTTTGATACCACAAATCATGGTAGCCTTCTGTGAGGGTTCTGTTCTGTTCACCTGCAGTTCCGACCCACAAACGAGGCAAGAGTCCATTTTTGCATTAACATTAAACGGGTTTTTATTTCTTGCAGTTTGTAAATCACTGTAGGCTCTTTATTTAATAACAGGTGATAACGGTGTCAACGGTTGTATAACATCTTCAACTAAAACAGGTTCTTCATAAATAAAATTAACAGGATTGTACTCAATATTAGGATCCTCTAGAAAAATGGTGGAGCACCCGAACCCCGGCCCATACACTGAGTTCCGCAGCACGGGTGTTTGGCCCATTGTGCTACCAGTCCAGCACCTCTCTCTCTCCTCCATTCTCTCTGAAACCTTTCAGAGGTTTCTGGCCATCTCAGCGGCTTAATGTGCACGGACCACACGAACTCCTCACTCTTTTTTATCTTCACTTGCTCCGCCTGCTTTCTTTGTTCATCCTCCTCCGTCTGCGTCCCAACAGTCACTAACTATCTTTCCCAACTGTCGTACTTCTCTTGTCCCCCACGAGCCAGAACCGTCTCACGCTCATTCCACTCATCCTCCACCTCATCTAATACCCAATACACCTCCTGTATATTCTCCTGTTTGATTTCTCTATTTTCTCTTTCTATATTTATACTTTGTAACCCCCCATGTGCATGAGTCCACACTCTCGACTGTCTCTTCTTTATTATCACAAGTTACTCCAGATGGCTCACTGTCTTTTACTTGTGTAGTCTTGTCCTCACTCTCACACCTTCTTGGTTGCCTCTCCAAGATGGGACTTGGAGGCAGTGTTTTACATTCACTCCAGTCCTTCCTGGAGGAGAGAACTCAGAGGGTGATGCTATTCATTTGAGGAATGGAATCACTTCAGCTCTGGAATGTTCGGTGCTGATTTACACAATTCAAAACCTTGGTCAACAATTGCCGATACACTCAGGGGAAATTTAATGAGCTGTTTTCCTGCAGATATACAGAAAAACAACCGTGGTGTGCTTTAGTAACGCAGCAGCAAAAAAAGTTTTGCCGTGTTTATACATATAGATTGTCATGTGGAACTAATTTTGTGTGTTCATACATTAAAAAGGTAGAGGCTTGTCAGTATAAGTAAGAGTTTTTGTGTGTGTCTGGCAGGCAGTTTTATATGGTTAGGGCTGATCAACTTCTTTTCAGTGCCAACGAAGAGATTCTTCTTCATTTGTGGTTGCCCACACACCTGGAGTATCTACAAATATAAGGGAAGCTATTTCTGCCTCTCTCACTAAAGGTTTTGGGAGGGAAATAGTCCCAAGTCTAAGACTGCTGCACTGTCTAGGAAGGGATGTGCAATAATGGAAGAATACTGCAGGGCAATCTGGGGTTTCCAGATGTTTTCATCTTTGCCTCCCATCAGCTGCAGTCTGCAGTGGTAAGATATTATTGGAATTTGGTTTAAAATGTCGGAAAGGTGCCAGTTACAGGAGAAAACATACGTTTGTGCTCCCCCTGTCCTCCATGGTGATGCCCTGCTTCATTTATTCTACTATATCTTTTTGCATGCAGAGTAAGACCTGTGCATTGAGTATTCTACCAGCATATGCAGCAGCACATCTGAAGTTCTGCCTGGATAGTTAGGCTGTGACAAAATCATTCGGCATTTCAGTTGGTGGATCATGAGCACAGAATTTCATCCCAATTCCCATTTGCTCCAATTACAATCTGAAACATAATGACTATAGCTCAAACTCAAAGAGTCAATTTTTTGCTGCTAACCAGATCAAGAACATCCAGGGGAATGTTTTAAGTGATGGGGTCAAAGCTGAATTGTGACACATTAGCAGAATCCATGGGTAGACTATGATGTAACACCTGCAATCCTGTTGCTTAAGGTAACAAGTTACAACTCGAATAGTCTCATTGAATGAACAGAACTTACTAAGAGGTTGATTTCCCAATCCGCAGTGATTCAACCGGTCTACTCTAGTTGTGATTTCAGCCAATGTCTCTCTGCATACATCAGAGTAATAAACAAATGGGGGTGGCCAGGAATCAAGCATCTCTCCCTTGTTTCTGCTCAGATCAAGGCTCCAGTTTTGTCCCAAGTGCAACCAATAAATTGATCTCATGCTGTGTAAACAACAGAGCGGCACTCTGCTTCCTGTATTGTGACTGACTTCCAGGGAGCATCTTCCTCCCCCACCCCCATAAGGGATTTCTAAGGTTTGAAGTGATTTGTGTGTGTGTGTGTGTGTGTGTGTGTGTGTGTGTGTGTGTGTGTGTGTGTGTGTGTGTGTGTGTGTGTGTATTGCAGGGCCGGTGCGTCCATTAAGGCGAACTAGGAAGTTGTCTAGGGTGCCAAAATGGACAGGGGGCGCTGCCCAGCCTGCTGCCCCCCGCCGCCTGTCCCCCCACTGCCTGCCGCCGCCGCCCGCCCCCCCGCTGCCGCCCCTACCACCCCTGGACCCTCGCCCACCCCCCCTCCGCCACCCACCCCCGCCGCTGCCACCCACCCACCCCCTGCTGCCCCCACCGACCCGGACCCCCGCCCACCGCCACCTGACCCCTCCCCCGCCACCACCACTGCCCGCCCCCACCACCACCACCGCCCGCCCCCACCCCTCACCTAGGGCGCAAAAAACCCTAGCGCCGACCCTGGTGTGTTTGTGTCGTTACAGTCGTGACGGACTCTACGTGACTCCATGCCCATGGAGTTTTCTTGGCAGGAGTACTGGAGTGGCTTGCCAGTTCCTACTCCAGGCACCTAGAGCACCTGGTATTCCCTGGTGGTCACCCATCCAAGTACTAACCAGGGCTGACCCTGCTTAGCTTCTGAAATCAATAGAGATCGGATGTGCTTAGGGCATCTAGGCAGCTACCATAAAGTGATTAGGTCCCTAGCATGAAGTAGCACAGAGGCTAGAATATTGTTGTCAAATTATACATGTTGTTATGAAGTGATTAGGTCCCTATAACAACATGTATAATTTGACAATGATATTCTAGCCTCTGTGCTACTTCATGCTACCTTTCTAGATGACTTGTATTATTGCAGATGTAGCAAGAGGCATGAAAACCACAAATGCATGATTTCTGAGTAATGTGAAACTATGGGCCTACTGCCTAGATGCCCTAAGCACATCCAATCTCGTCTAATTTTGGAAGCTAAGCAGGGTCATCTCTGGTTAGTACTTGGATGGGAGACCACCCAGGGAATACCAGGTGCTAAAGGCGCCTGGAGTAGGAACTAGCAAACCACTCCAGTATTCCTGTCAAGAAGACTCCATGGACATGGGGTCATGAAGAGTCAGTTGCAACTGTAATGATACAACACACGCATGGGCAACATTTATTATTAATTTCCTGGAAGAAATTTTGTAAAAGGTAAGTGTGTAGAGATGCGTAACACTATCCTTTGGAGCAACGATTGCATATCTGAGCAACCTTCTCCCAAAGCCTCACACTGTAGCTTAAGGAAAGCCATACATTCTCCCTCAGTCTTAAAATACTGATCTCTAGCCTTCTGATCTGATTGAGCATATCTGTTGAGCCTTGGGTATTGTCAAGGCGATTCCTGACTTGAGTAACTGGCATATTCTTACTGAAGTGAGCAAGTGGGCCTAAGCTGAATAGCAACTCTGCTGACACAGTAACACAGTAACAAAATGCACCACAAGGCAACCCTTGGCTGCAGTAAGTGGTGACTAGAGATGGGCATGACTCAAAATATGGTGTTTCGTTTGTCGTTTGTCGTTTAGGGGGTCGGTTTTGGTTCGTTTTCGTTTTTTGTGAATTTTTTGCAAAAAAAATTCATTTTCGTTTTCGTTACGTAACGAAACGAAAAAATGAAAACAAAAACAAAAATTGCTGTTTCGTTAGCATTCATTACAGTTCAATGTATTTGCCGCAACGAAAACGAAGCACACGACAAAATTTCTGTTGTTTCGTTTTGTTTTGTTTCGTTTCATTTTGGAAACAAAATTCGTTTTTTGTTTCGTTACGTAACAAAATGAAAAAAAATGAAAACGAAAACGAAAAATTGCTCGTTTCGTGCCCATCTCTAGTGGTGACCATTACTGCCTGCAGAGAGCTGTAAGGAAGAGCCACGGAATAAGATCCAAATCTGGCTGAAATTGTCATGGCTCTATCCTTCTTAAGTCAACATGTTGTACTGAAATCCCAGCCTTTTCACGTCAAGTTGCAAAGGGCATCTTTCCCTTGAAGCTTCACCAAGGAAAAGGAAGGAATTATTATGTACAATAGACCCCACAGTTAATCAAAGCACAATTTTCCACATTACCCACTAACAAATGGTGAACATCTTACGAAGAAGCATTTGACTCTTATTTTTTGTATACAGTTTCCACTTTGGGCAAGAACACAGTTGCAAGGCTTGCTTTTGCAACGTGAAAATGAACGACATTGCAAGTTTTCTGGGCAGTCAGTAGGCACCTCATTTACGAATGCTAAGAATGCGTAGCAGCTCAGAGGCTGGAAGAAAAAGCTTTTAGGAGTGTTAAGCAGAAAAGATGGATCATATAACAGTCCAAATATGTGACACGTCCGAACATAAAGGTTGAGCTGCAGCCAACAGCTACTTCTGGAACCTCCTGGGGAGTAAGTGCCATGACAAGAAAATGGAGCTTCCTCCATTTTGGCATCTTGAGTGTACTAAGACTTGAGATCCCTTATCTCCCAGAAGGTCAAGGGGAATAGTAGAGCAGAAGCCAAGGGAACTAATTCTTTACTCCCCCGCCACATTCTCCCCATTATCGTAAATGAGCAAAAATGTGTCCCAAGTGCCAGGTTTTCAGCTGGGCCTCTTTATCTGCGAGTAAACATTGTGGCGGGTGAAATCTTTGCCCTACAGAAGTCAAATGGAACTTTGCCATCGACTACAGAGGGAGCCAAAAAAGCTTGATATCCTGCCGTATCCCTGACTGAGTGAAAAGTATGGAAGGCTTTAATGGAGTTTTTTTGTGACTTCAGATAAACCCTGAAACAATTCAGGGACAAAGCTAGGAGTCTTCATTGCCACATGTATGGAAGGGGAACATCTTTTCTTTAGGGTGTATGGTTATTTGACATATATGACTCAAAAGAAAGTACTGGATTCAATTAATTCTGAGGCACAGCATTCGGAAAATACTTGGGGGTGTTCTTGGACTCATCCTTGAGCTTGGATGCCCAGGTCACAGCTGTGGCCAGGAGGGCATTTGCACAATTAAGGCTAGTACACAACTTATGCCCCTTTCTTGAGAAACCAGCTCTGGCCATGGTGACACATGCCCTAGTGATGTCCCGGCTCGACTTCCGTAATGCGCTGTATGTGGGGCAATTGATGAAAAGTCTCAGGAAACTTCAACGGGTCTAAAATGCAGCAGCCAGACTGCTGACTGGGGTGGGCTGCAGAGATCACATCTTACCCTTATTAAAACAACTCCACTGGCTGCCAATCAGCTATCAAGCACAATTCAAGGTGCTGGCCTTGACGTACAAAGCACTAGATGACCTGGGTCCTAGCTACCTCAAAGATTGAATCTCACAGTATGAACTGACTCGAGTGTTAAGGTCATCGGGAGAGGCCCTTCTCTCCATCCCACCACCCTCACAGGTACATCTCATGGGAACCCATGAAAGGGCCTTCTTGACTGCTGCACTCAGACTCTGGAAGTCCCTCCCTCTAGAGGCCAGGACTGCCCCATCTCTGTTGTCCTTCTGGAAACAGGCAAATACCTTTCTCTTCAGGCAAGATTTCCCTGAATGATGGACTACCATGTGTATTTTATATGAATCTATAGGTTCACATAGACTTTATGTTTATGATTACTTATAACCATGTTGCTTCAATGTAATGTTGTTCGTTAATGCGGTAAGATGTCCCTCAATTCCTTGTTCTCAAATACTTGAACATGTCTTAATTGTACTGGACTGTATATTATCTTTCATTACTGTAAGCTGCCTTGGTTCCTTTTTCAAGGAGAAAGGCGGGGTAAAAATACTCTAAAACAAAACAAAACAAACAAACAAACAAACAAACAAATAAATAAGCTGTGAATGCAGAATACTGTTTTGATTTAAGTTAGGGATGGTCAATTTGCAGTCCTAGGACAGATGCTGGTCATTTCTAGAGATCTGGGGCCACACATACAGTACATATACCTAGGTGTGATCCCCCACCATTTTCTTACAATATAATGTCCCACACTAAGGATATGGCTCCTCGCATTTGCTTCAATTAAAATAGAAGTATATTACTATAGCATGGACACGTGGCTGAAAACGCATTTAATTTTTTAGAAATGGGGTACAGGAACACTGGCACACCTCAAATTATGACACAAAGTCGCCCCGAGCTGCTAGATATCACAAGGTTTGCTAGAAAAATAAATCATGTTAAGAAAATGTGAAGGTGGCACGAAAAGAAGATCCAACATGAGATGGATTGACACCTTAAAGGTAGTCTGGAAGTTGAGTCATGGCAGTTATTCAGGCCATTGTTGATCTTATGAGCCTATTTCAGACCAGGGTGACAAGAGGTCAATGTGGACTATAAAATGAAGGACTCACAACTAGTTTTCTTCAGATGGATGAAGCTGTTTGGATGAGCAGCGAAACATTTCAATCTCTCAAGAAAAAGAAGTCTAGTTACCATGACTCAACTTCCAGATAAAACTCACCTGGATGACTGAGAATCTTCACAGACATAAACCATAAAGGAAGCCACAGCTTTAATTTTGAAGGAGGCTAGAAGGGCTGTTAAGGACATTTTGGGGGGGTCATTTATTCTTAGAGTTGTCATGGGTTGTAGGCGAAAGGATTGCACATAACAACGAAGCCTAGTTTCTGGCAGCAAGTGCTAAAATCTGTTGGTGCTTTCGCGACATCCGTTAGGTGCTGCCCATTGCTGGAACATGGCGCTCAGGAATTTTCTCTGAAATTAAATTTGGCCCTCAGACTGAAAGAGGCTCTCAGTGTTGCTCTTCACAGAATGCTGATTTGTTTGATATGCTGGTGTTAAACCGTATCTGGGACTTTGAAGCAGTCTTAACTAGACATGGGCACGACTTGGCGAAATTGTCATTTCCATTTTCGGTTATCATTTCCGTTACGTAACGGAAACGGTAATGATAATTAAGCCGTCAGAACTCAAACTCGAACCGAAAAAAGAAAAATTTGGTTGGGTTTTTCATTTCCGTTTGTGGCATCGTGGCGATCGTGCAATGCGAAGCACAGAATTTTTAAAAAAAAGTTTTTAAAAAGAACCCCAACTCCCGGCCAAAAAAGCATGCGAAAATATGCCTGCCTGAGGCTTTGCCACCTACCAAAGGGGTGGTTTCTGGGGGGTCCCCGGCCTTTCCCCCCCTCTTCTCCTGTCCTGGGCTGCGTGCACCAGGCTGGGGGAGGGTCATCCTCGTCGTCTCGCCATGCCATGCAGTGGGGGGGATCCAAAATGGCGACCGCAATTTTTCTTTTGAAATCGTGGTCAAAAAACACACCAAATCACCACAGAAACATGTGAAATTTATTTATTTTAAATGCCTGGATTTTAATAGTAGCAGCAGTGGGTTTTTTATAGCAAGAAAACGTCGTATTTATTTTATTTTATTTTATTTTTTATTTTTTTAGACCTGCCCATTTGGGCTGGGCATGGGATGGGACCATGCAAATTTTTGAACCATTCCACCAATGGCATTGCCAGGTTTTTGACTGACACTTCTGGATGTCTCGGAGGGCATAAAAAGCCGAGGCACCTTCCAGAAATCGCAGTCAGGTGTATGGATGTGGTTGAGGGAGGAGGGCTGGCTGCTGGTGCTGGTGTGATCCGATCGAGATTGAGGAGGGAGGCTGGAGGCTTTAGGATTTAAGTTAGGCAGGCAGGGAGGGAATTGAATTTAGAAAATAATTTCTTTGATTCCCTGCAGCTTTGTCTGCTGAAGGGAATAGCAGTTTTTTCTTTATTTCTTCTCTGGCACTTTGTGAGGATTTTTTTTCTGATATTGGATAAAGGGGGAGGTTTGACTGGGAGTGGGAGGTGTGGATTTATTTTAAAAATATATTATATACTACCATTTATTTTCTATTTTCCCAACTTCAATTTGCTTGCACACACACACATTTGGGTTGCAAGCCAAGAACAGAACCTCTATCCTAAGTGATATCCTAACTGCCCACTCGCCCATCCGCCTGCGCCGCCACCCGCTTGCGGCCCGTGCTGCCACCCGCCCACCCACTCACCCGCCCGCGCCGCCGCCGCCCGCCTGCTTGACCGCCCCCCCCCCCCCCCGCCTGCCGCCTAGGGTGCAAAAACACCTAGCGCCGGCCTTGATTGCGGGACGCCCCTATGCTCTGGGAAGTAAAATCGTGCTAAATCGCGGTGGAAACGACAAACGGAAATGACAAATTTTTGAAAATTTTCGCGACAAACGGAAACAACCTGAAACGGACCCGTTCCGACAAACGAAAACTCAAAACGTCATTTTTTCTGGTCGTGCCCATGTCTAGTCTTAACACCAGCCTGCCTCCTGATACCATCCTGTGGTGTATTCCATCTCACCAAAAAGATTCTCAGTGCCTGAGAGACTCAGTGCCTATCAAGACTGCATGGTTGGTACAATGCTTTGATAAAGATAGCAAGTTGCTATTGAAAGCTTAGCTTATATTTTTTGTTTTAGTAGTAACCAATAAAGGCATCACCAAGCCTACTTTGGAATTTGTTCTTCTGGTCACACAGCTCAGCCCACTTTTTTATTTTCACAGAATGCTGTAATAAACTCAGGGGTTTTATAATGCATGAAGCACAGATTGAAAAAAGAGTGGTTTATCACATCATACATACATACATACATACATACATACATACATACATACATACATACATACATACATACATACATACATACATACATACATAGCCTCACTAGTAAAAGCAAGTTTGCATATTTTCTCTTTAGTGACTTTAGTGACTTTTACAGCACTGAACTGAAGGGAGATTTATAGGAGTTACAGTCACAAAAGGCATGTTATGCATTTAAAAGGTCCCTTATCTCAATATTAGGCCTTCACTGCCATAACTCTCAAGAAACATACACTCCAGAGCTCCATCCATTCTTTTGTTTATCAAAGGAGGAGTTCCATCATTAGCATGATAAACTATGAGAACAACACCAGCAACACACAACTCTTCTGGCTAATGTTCAGCTGTACAGTTTCTGAAAAGTGATCCAGAGTATTTCAGCTTCTCTTCTCTTTCTTTCTTTTCTTTCTTTTTCTTTCTTTCTTTCCTTCTTTTCTTTCTTTTTCTTTTCTTTCTTTCTTTCTTTCTTTCTTTTCTTTCTTTCTTTCTTTTCTTTTTCTTTCTTTCTTTCTTTCTTTCTTTTTCTTTCTTTCTTTCTTTCTCTTTCTTTCTTTCTTTTCTTTTGTTTAAAAGGAGCCCCTGCTTTGTCCATCCCAAAGCATTAAAGGTATCCTTACAAGGGACAGGGAGGAGAAAGAGTAGTAGCTGACAATTCAAAGACATACCTTATCTGAATAGTGTTATTGTAAAGAGAATAGAATGGTGCACAAAAGATGGGAACTACAGAAAAAGGAATCGAATATCACAGGCCTGGTACAAGAATGGCTAATAGAATGTGAGGCAAAAGACTCAAAGCATGAGTGACAGCTCAAAGACAAGATGGGATTTCATACCTTTCCCAAACATTGCTTCTCTGCTTCCTTCAAAGAAACGCTAAAATCCCAGCTGGGTTCCTTAATGAACTAACAAAGGACATTCTCCCTGGAAGATGAAAGTGGAGGGAAAGGTAGTGGGTGATATCTATTTTTCCCTTGGGGGAAGAGGAGACCCCATCTCAGATTAGTGCTCTTTTCAGAACATAAAGGACATTCAGGGATATGTGCCCATGCACCGAACATTTCTGAACTGGTGGAAAAATGTGTATATGTCTCTCAAGATCCAAAGAAAGAAGCAAATGAATGCAAATGTTCATGCATACCTACTTGTGTGTGTGTGTGTGTGTCTGTGTTTTGTGTTGTGTTTTTACAGTCGTGACCGACTCATTCTACCTACTAAATTAAGAATTACGGCAATAATATTTGGTTTGGGGCTAGAGAATTAAACATATGCTACATGGGCTACCTAAGAAGATGTTCTGGCCACTTCAGTCAGTACAAAATGCAATAGTCAGATGCTCTGTTAACCTTTAAAGCCCCACACCGGTTTGTCTGAAGAGCTACATGCTCATGCAAAGAATGATGGAAAATTCCGTGCATCTGTACCCGTATAATTAATGTATACCTCTGTGGACCTCTAATTGCTTTGAGATATGCATGAGGCACTTCCAGTCTAGCAATGACTGTTGTTAAGCTGCTGAGTACTAGGTGAACAGAGCCCTGTGGGTGGTTGCCTCACATCCCTGGAGCAAATAGTATTTGTGACCCATTTTATTGGGTTTATGAGTGTCTCGGAGACCTCCTCATTCTGGTCAAGATTTGGTTGTAGAGTGTAATGCTGCAGTGGTGCTTCATAGATGGTTTTATTTGCTGCTCCTAATGTTTATAGCTTATTGTTATTATTTTACAGGATCAATAATCTAAAAATATTGGTTATTGCTATTTGTCACTGATACATTATTTACAACCTGCTGAAGGCAGATAGGATGAAAACTGAGCTAAAAAGGACAAGAGAATGAACGTTGTGTATGCTCATTTCACTTTTAGGGTGTGGATTGGGCACCTTTGTTCCCCCATATTTCAGTCTTGACCTCCAGAAACCTCAGACAGCATGGACAGTATTAAGAAATACTGTAATTGGATCTGTCATCTGAAGGTCCAAAAGTTCAGGCACAGTGTAGTTATATGCAGCAAACACAAATTTGCACCTGCCTGCCTTAGATATCAACTGTACGTCTTCCTTCTAAATCCAGTATTCTAATATGCTATACTGGAATTAATAGTGTTTAGTTTGCTTTTATAAGCTATTAATTTGCTTCTGAGTAAAGACTAGTGAGAGTCAGAGTGGTGTAGTGGACGGAGCATCAGACCTTGGTTCAAATCCCTGATCAGTCATGGAAAATTATTGGCGATAGCAATGGAAAACCACTCCTGGACTATTTCATATATCTTGAAATCCCTAACAGAATTGTTTTCGTTGGGATGAAAATCCACCCTGTGCAAACAATGCAGAATTTTGATAAGGGCCATATATTGGCTGAAATCTATTAATAAGTTGCAGTTAGATTAGCACCACTGAATGAATGGGAATGGGGTGAGTCCACTCCTCCACAAGTTCCATTGATTCAGTGGACCTACTCTAGTCGTGACTTACTACTGGATTTTAGTCGCTGTTACACAAATTAAAGCCTTTATGAATGCTTAAAGTTCTGCACTACTTAACTATGACCTTTATGTCCTTGCGCATTGTACCAAACCCAAATTTCAGGCACCCTCCCTGCTTTAAAAGAAACATGGCAGAGTACTGAGTGCCAAAGACTTCTATTAGTACCATCCATTTTGTTAGCATTTCTCCAATTTATCATGCATTACTAACCCCTTGGAGTACTATGCCTATTGTAAATATTTAAGCATTACTGTTGACATAAAGATAATACTGACAAATTGAGTTAACATTTCTGCTGAGGATTACTGACCATGTGTAATGCTGAGCAACTTTTAACGCCCACACCAAGCCCCTAGGCCCACACCAAGCTCTGTTTAGTCTACAACATGGCTGTGCTCCTCCAATGAATGTTGAGCGGAGATTTACAACAAAACGTGAAACAGTCTTTCTTCAGATCAATTAATTGTTTGACTTTCTTAATACATTTCCATTTTAACTAGATTATGTCTGCATCAAACATGTCACGATGGGAGAAAGATGCCCATGCCCTCACAAACACTCTGAGAAAAACATGTTAACTCAAGCATTTCTTTTCTTTTCTTTTTTTACACGTGACTCATCAAGCCAACAGCCATATCTGTACATTGCTAGGGCCACAATAAAAGCCTTGTTTATGTGGTCTGCTTCAGGCTGGAGAACTGTCAATTGAAGCAGGTGAAAATTTCACTCCAGTTGGAGAAATAGTAAGTCACAACTAGACTAGGCCCTTTGAATCAAGGGATCCATCCTGCAGAGGAGGTGACTCACCAAATCCTTACAGAGTCAATGTGTCTACTTTGTGATTTATGTTGATTCTTATTTATTTATTTATTGAATTTATATCCCGCCCATCTTCCCGGAGGGAACTCTGGGCGGCTTCCAACAACGGACCAGACAGCGGTCATCAATACAAAATACAATAGACAAATTCAATAGCAATGAGTACCATACACACAATGAATACAATAGACAATCAAACAACATGTGGGGAGATACTTGTGAGGTCCAGCATCCAATATATGTAGACTATTTAACTGTGATAACTCACATTGCCTGGGATGCACCACGAGGAGGCGGGTTTATTCTTTATTTCATTTATTAATTAGATTTATATACCGCTCCTTCTAGCTACTTGTCTACTCTGGGTGGTTTACAAACGTAAACAAATATCAAATATCCATAACTACTAAGCCATACAACAAATACAACATAATAAAGCATAGTATCATTAGCAAAAACAATAATGGCAATCATCAAGGAAAGAACGAGAAGATTTAAGATGACACCAAAAAATGGCAGCGAATCACTAATAAAAAATAAAAAAAATTAACAAATTAGTACCCAGGGAAAGCCTTTCTAAATAGCCACGTTTTAAAATGTTTATTAATGACCGGGAGCAAAGAAGCCAGACAAATTTCAGAGGAAAGTTGTTTCCAAAGATGAGGGGCTGCCACTGCGAAAGCCAGATTCCTTGTCAAAGATTTCGGGGTCTCCTTAAGTGACAGCCTCAGATGCCCTGCCTGAGAAAATCGGGTGTTATGGGCACCACTGGGTGGTGTTTATCTTGCATCACTGAACTGGACATTTTTTAAACCCGGCGGAATTTATTCTTTTAATGTTTTACATTTTACTCTGTTTACCTTGAGTCTTGAAATTTTACAGTTTACAATACAGTGGACCTTGTATAACAAATGGTTTGTATAACATAAAATCTGTACAACATAAAAAATTCCCGAGATAGGGGAAATTTGCTTAACAGAATCATCTATGGGGCGAATCCGTACAACATGATTAGGGATTACTCTGTTTTCAATGGGAACTTTGTATAAAGGGAAATTTGCTTAACATAATTTCATTTGGAATGAATTAAATTCCTTTATACAAGGTACCACTGTACATGTTTGGTATTGTCTTTGTGAAGCCTTGCACAATAATGCTGTATTCTGTTTTATGCCATATGAAACAAATAAATAAATTGATGACTTAGTGTGCTAAGCAACAAGATTTCAGGCAGTGCCTTTTTAAAAACCTTTTTGCTTATTCAGGGTGGAAATAATTTGAGATTAAAAGACTGTGAATGTGAGAGAAAGAAAAACTGACAGGTACATCAATCTAGGCAGAAAGCTTTGTGAGCTCAACTCTTCAAACATCTGGGTTTGAAACCATCTCTATCCAACCATGCTAGCGGTGCTGAAATAAGAGCTGCCCCTTGTGTCTAGTCCTTAAAAGGCAAGCAGGCCTGTGCAACATGGTCTTCTCTGTGATAGGGAGAATTTTCATTTCAAGGTATATGCAGACAGAACATTTGTTCTCCATTTGGACCTGTTTTCAGGCTGATTGTACTGGACTTTCCCCCCAACATCTGTATGATATAAGGCTTAATTCTATATGATCATTGACAAAATCCTTGCATTTGAATGTGCTTTAGTTGGTGGGGGGGAATTCTCATTCTGGAAGGCTTTTTAAAAAAAATCTCATTTTGCAGAATTTAAAGCAGAGTAGAGTTTTGCACTAGAGTGTTTTTCACTGGAATTTCATTTCCTGGCCACACCCTCCACAACTTCTTGTATTAACTCTCCCCTTCCAAAAAAGAACAGTTTCAGATGAAAAGCCTTGACAGGGAAGAGTAGAGGTTTTTTGTTGGTTTGGTTTGGGGATTTTTGGCTGTTAGAAGAGATAACATGCCACTAGCCACTATTTGAGTGGAAATGAGTTCTTCCACGTGACATTCCTAATAAAACAAGGAATAATTAGCCTAATAAATCCTGCCTAATCCAGGAAGCATCCACACTCAGCAGGCCATACAGAAATTCAGGTGGAGAGGAAAGTTGAATAAAGTGAAGAGGTGGCAATGACATTCATAAATTAAATTATTTTAAACTAACTTATTGCCTGGATATGCTCAGTTTCTGGAACTCCCCTTTTTATAGTTACCTTGAACAATATTTGAAAAGGAGCAGTTTTGCTACATACTGTAGGAAGGATTTTGTCATAGTTTTCAGGCCACGCCAACTTGTTTTGAATCTCTCTGCAAGACCTAAAATGTGTGATGCAGAATCTGCAGAGGATGTGGGGCCTTTTGGACACTCTTGGTCAGAGGTTGTATCAGGCATTTCCAAACTTCGGCCCTCCAGATGTTTTGGACCGCAACTCCCACATTGCCAGTCTAAGCTTAGAATTCTGGGAGTTGTGGCCCAGAACATCAGGGTGGGCCGAAGTTTGGACATACCTGGTGTATATGAAATTTGCAGGAACCATCTTGCATTTTGATTCAGGTAGCACCTAAAGGATGAGAGAAAAGAGCATTTTTCTGGTCATGGTGCTCTTTTGTCTATGGGAGTGGTAAGTACTTAAAAGTCATTAAAAATGAACAACTGCCCGATATTTACATTAAACAAAACATATGAAACAAGTGAGCACTGCATCCCGAGACTTATTATCCCTTCTCGTTGACCTATCAAACTTGGGATATTTCCAATATTTGTCAACATGATGTCATTTGAAACACACTATTTCCCAATCCATGTTTTGTGCAACTTTTGCCTCATCTGTAGTCTCACTGTGACCATTTAAAGAGAGTTCTGATATAAGACAAAAAGACAAGGGAGCAAAGAAAACCAAGCAAAAAAAAAATTTGGGTGCTTATTCATCTGCTCATGGCATTTGTCTTGTGGCTTTAGTCTTGGGTAAAATCATGTTTTGTGTCTGTTCCAGCAAGGAATGTTCTGGTTTGGGGGGAAAGCCCAGTTTCTTAAACGGGAATTAACTAGCAGATGTTTTATCAGAACTTTATGAGAACATTTCGGTCTGTAAGGAAAGAATTGGAAAGCCATGATGTTGGCAAGTGGGAGATTCCAGGAGCCGCAGTCCAACTGATACTGAGCGCATCATGTTGAAAAAGGCAGCAGCAACAGAATACAGCAATAGTTATTGTACAACAGATCAAATCAACATTCCATAAGGCAACTGTATGGTGGGAACTGCAAACAAAATTTTATTACTGTACTTTCAATTGAATGAGCATCAAATATTGCAGATACTTGATAGTCGATAGTTGATAGAGATGTAGTAGAGAGTCTGCTCTTTCTCTGTGGCATATTTGGGTGCAATTGGTCAAATAGTTTTTGAGTTATGATTTTTTAAAAAGTACATAAGAACATAAGAAGAGCCATGCTGGATCAGGCCAAGGGCCAGTTTCCTGTATCTCATCGTCTGGGAGCGCATTAGACTAGATATCTGTCTCCTGATACCACTCCCCTGCATCCAACCTTTGAAGTACCCTGGTTTTACACCTGGAGATTACACATGCCCATCATGGCTTGTAACCTGTGATGGACTTTTCCTCCAGGAATCTGTCCCCTTCTGAAGGCTTCAAGGCCAGATGCCATCACCACATCCTGTGGCAGGGAGTTCAACAGACGAACAACACACTGGGTAAAGAAGTATTTTCTTTTGTCTGTTCTCACTCTCCCAACCCTCAATTTGAGTGGATGTCCTGCCAAGAAAAACGAAGAGTTGGTAACAACCTTAACAATGCACCCCCCCCCCCGTTCTGGTATTTTGTGAGAGGGAGAAGAGTGTCTCTCTATCCACTTTACTCATGCCCTGCATAATTTTGTATATCTCAATTATATCCCCCCTCAGGTGTCTTTTTTCTAGACTAAAGAGCCTCAAATGTTTTAGCCTTTCCTCATAAGGGAGGTCCCCCAGCCCATTAATCATTTTAGTTGCTCTCCTCTGCACCTTTCCCAGTTCCACTATGTCTTTTTGAGATGCGGTGACCAGAACTGTATGCAATACTCCAGGTGTAGCCTTATTATCATTCAACAGTAAAACTATTTAATCTCCCCCTCTTCCATTCAGATACCAGAGACCTTTTTCGTCTGCTGATTTTAAACAGACCAAATATATTGAAAATGAATGAACTCTTATCTTGAAAAGGCATGTCCCATCCACTAAATAAAATAAAATTTGAAGGAATAATTTGTTGGAACACAGCCTTGAGAACTGCTTTGGTTTGGGTGAGAAGTGGTTAACTGATGAAAAACGGAGTCAACTTGTGATCTCCTTGGTGCTTTATGAATGGTAGTGAGCAAAATAGAGTATCCTGAGTGCAGACCATCTTAACTTCTACCATTGGTGTTGTCAACATTCTGTACTGTAAAACTTGGTATTATTTTTCCTACTAGCAACTCAGGCATGATATTGTGCAGCAATATTGAGCCACTTCCTGGCTTTTTGAATCATGAGTACAGAAGTGCAATATCCCACATTCATAAACTAGAGGGATGTTTTTGAAGAATTGAATTCAAAGATGTATACTCCCTCAGGGTCAAGGTAATATCTAACCATTGTAACTCATAGCTACTGATGCCTGTTTTATCTACAAATTTGTCTGATTTTTTAACAAAACCATCCAAGCAAGTTGTCAGTCACCACAGTATGTTGTAGCGCTGTTCTCTGCCTGATATTTGTCCTTTATTCTTTCACCATTTAGTCCTGCAGTTAGAGATGGGTTCAAATTAAGTTGATCCAGTCAGGACCTCCTTGTCAGAATTCATATATGGCACAATGAGTATTAAAATATAATAATGCAATCCATAAACATAGGGCAAATCTCAATACAATTAAAAAAGGACACAAGGTTATATAAAATTTCAGCTAGACAGAACTATAGTTCATATCTGCGTAGGTCTCAGTAAAATGTGGTAACAATTTCTCTGTTAGACTGTTTTATATCAAACAAAACTCCTATGATCTTCTTAGGCCTAAAATGTTCAAGCACACTGCACAGATCAAGATAAAAGTTGCAGAAGAAAAAAAAAGACTTAAAGTTTCGATTTCTTCAGAATTATAAGGACTTACGCAAATTGTG
Organism: Phrynocephalus guinanensis; assembly: GCA_037367245.1. Lineage (NCBI taxonomy): Eukaryota > Metazoa > Chordata > Lepidosauria > Squamata > Agamidae > Phrynocephalus > Phrynocephalus guinanensis. Next base: position 97,743,349 of record CM074738.1, on the reverse strand, counting down.
ACCTACTATTGGATTTCAGCCATTGTGTTGAACTGGAGGACCTCTCCAAAAGTCTAAACAAGTCTACATTATGAACAAATAATTCTTAACAGTTAACAGTGATTTGCCTTATGTCTGTAAAGTATGGAGTTTGCAAGCAGCATCCCATCTGGTTGCCTACTGCCTCTTGAATGCCTAACGTCAAATGGGTAGAGGGCTTTTTGTTGGTTTTATTTCCCTAACAAATGGGTCAAAATTTCATGTAGGGCTTTTTTAGTTTTGTGTGTACAAAAAAAAATACTAAGTAAGAATAAGTTTGCAAATTCAATCTCACAGAAGTAGGTTTTGACTTAGGAGTGTGTTCAGACATGAACCTTCTAGCAGAACCAGCCACAGAACTGGGCAGGATGACATGGCTGCCTGGGGCAGTAGATGTTGGGTGTCATGCAGGCCAGCACATTCTTCATGATCTAGCATATACTTATTGCATTTTAACCACAATGAGGGGGAGAGGCTTGAGAACTCATCTGTGACCTATGCTACATTACTAGGTTGGTTTGGCTACTATGCTTCACAGGGGAAGCTGGTGGCTCTTATTTTGTGGAATCAATGAAATCCACTCCAGGCTTTAGTCTGAATTTTAAAGGAGCTATCCAGTTTGGGGAAATAACATTCAGCACCCTGGATAGTTCCTGTGAAGCTCATGCTGATCCAGAGTGCATCCACCGCCCCACAAAACTGGAGTCGCCAGCCACCCTGACTTGCGTGAGGAGGCACCATTTGCTCCTTGATCAAAATGTCTTGGGTTAGCTTTGAGTCACTACAATAAAGGGGGGGGAACTGCAATATTTCGGTGACATATTGCTCAATAATAAATACCATCTGCTGCAGGTTATCCTTTGAGGAAAAAATAGATGGGAAGCATGGCCGGGGTGTAGAAGAACATTCTGGCCACAGTGTGGAATCGAACTCCCAACCTTTGGCTCCATAGCCAAATAGCTAAGCTGCTAAGCCATCTAGTCAGCTCTGTTTTGCCAGGTACTTATTCTAAAAATATCTTGTGTACAGCAATGCTCCTTTGTTCTCTCTCTCTCTCTCTCTCTCTCTCTCTCTCTCTCTCTCTCTCTCTCTCTCTCTCTCTCTCTCTCTCTCTCTCTCTCTCTTTCATTCAGATTTAAAGTAGGTGGTACGTATAAGTAGCTTTAATTGGATAACATTACCAAAGCCTATGAAAACTTACTAAAGCCATATTTTCCACTTCTTTACATTCAGATAACTATTATCTAGATTCATGGTGCCTAAAACCTTGTAGGATAAGAGTTGGAAGTCAAACATACTTTCTTATAATGCATACTGTGACTAATCTACCATTTAAACCTCCCAGCTCTCCAGGTCCCTTTCTAAATTCCCTGAGTGGACATTATTTTGCCCGTAGCTGTTTGCCATATTGGTTCAGATTAATGAGACAGTTTCAGAGATGGTGACTGTTCACATTAATGGATGTATTGCAGAAGATCTGAGTTTTGGATTGGTGTGTGTGTGTGTGTGTGTGTGTGTGTGTGTGTGTGTGTGTGTGTGTGTGTGTGTGTGTGTGTGTGTTATTTGGATTAATGATTAATGTATATATCTGTGCTGGATATGGGCTTTCTGCAACTAATCGTCCAGGAAGTTCATAGCTCAGTAGCTGAGCACATTGCTTTCCATGAATTGGGAAAAAGTGCATCTGGTTTGATGGGCCAATGGAGTTTGGCCAATTTAATTTTTTTTTGTAATATAGTCCCCATAGACTACCCAAATGGCATGCTGGCAGCAGGATTGTGGGTACAGTCATCCAAAAAAGGAACTTGTCCATTTTCACAGTTTGACACATTAAACCAAGCTCCATATATCCTCATTAAAGTGTATTGCCATAATAGGACAACAGTTTCCTGGCTGGAGTCCACTGCATATAACCTCAGGTCATCTTAAATGCTAATGGACAGCTATTTCCAGTCAGTGTGGCTGAAGTGGTTTCCTAATTATTTTGTCCTGAATAAACAAGAGGGGGTAATCTTTGCAACACATCTTGGACCAAAGTCAAGGTTTACTATAGTAAGCTTCAGCGGGGAATGTAAAGAAAAAAAACCCCTGGTAAATAAAATATTTACAGTCTTCTGTTTCTTCAGATTGATATCCCAAGTCCCCTAAATGGACAAGCCTGCCTTTGTTACCTTTTTAAATCAGTGCTGTTGATGTTTCTTATCTTTGCTTCTATCTCATTTAGTTCCTTAATGTTCTAACAGGCTGTCTCTCACACACATGGTCAAAACCCAAAGAAAAAAATGACACAAGGAAAGAATGCAATGTATTTCCTAAGGTCTCCTCAGCCATTAACAAAGGAAAGAGTGATTGAGGTTACAAGAAGCGTAAACCTGGTGTTTGTGTAATAAACATCTGTGGGATGGAAGAAGCTTAGCTAAGTTTCCATAAGGAGACTTCAGTGAGAGGTTTTGATGTGTGTGTGTGTGTGGGGGGGAAGACATTTTCATCCCCCCCCCATGATTCTATTATAAAATGAAATCACGGAAATTTTAAGAAATCTTCCTATTGGACTCGGTTACATAATTTAATTGTATACTTGTTGATAATAAAAATAGCTTTGCATTAAAACTACAAATACGTGCTTCAGGAAGGTTAATGGCCTACGTTTGGTATCCCCTACTTAAAAAGACAAATCTGGTGATTCACTTACTGTATTTGCCACTAAGCATTTGTCAAACCTCTCTTCAGTGATGGGAAGGTTTGTCAGGGAAGCCGAGAGCTGGAAGCTGGACTCTATTAATAGTGTGACCTTCTAGCAAGGTCATCCCAGGTGGAATGGTCAAAGTTGGGAAACCAGCCTTAGATGGTTCCACACTAGGAAGTAATTCTAGGTCATCTCTATTCCATCAGTTTCCTGCATTATTTATTAAGCCAGTATTATTGGATGAACACAGTGTTCTTTTAGTGTGGTATTTGCTTGATCCTTTTTAGTACAGTATGTGTAGGTTTCCTGTTTTTAGCTTTACATATTTTATTTTAATGTTGCAAGCCACCTTGGGTCCTTCTTAAGAAGAAAGGTGGGGTAAAAATATTTTAAATAGAAATATAAATAAAATAATATTATGAATGAATGAACATAAGAACATAAGAAGAGCCATGCTGTATCAGGTCAAGGGCCCATCTAGTCCAGATTCCTGTATCTCACAGTGGCCCACAAGATTAGATATCCGTCCCCTGATACCACTCCCTAGCATCTGGCCTTTGAAGTATCCTGTTTTTTAAAACCTGGAGATAATACATGAATGAATGAATGAATGAATGAATGAATGAATGAATGAATGAATGAATGAATGAATGAATTCTGCTATTTATTTGATGCTCTGGACAATTCAATCTTCTCATACATAAGTTAGATGAGCGATAACAGCAAAGAGACTAAGGGCGCTATCACACGAGGGGGAAGATGCGATAAATAAGAAACTCCAGCTTTTCTCCTTACCTGATTACTTGATTGAACATGTGGGTTTAGAGTTCCCACATCCCTTGGAGTTGATAAGCTTCTCTTCTGTCCTCATGGCCCTAACCTCCTTCAAGCAGGCACAGAGGAAATTAAAAAAAACACAAAAACAAAATGACTGAACAGCCCCAGGGCTGGCTGCTGAGAACTAAGAAAAAATTAAAAAAATAAATTTAAATAAATTTAAAAATGCCCTGACTGCCAGACCAGCTGACTGGTGCTGGGGGGCGGGGCGGGAGGGGGGATAAAAACAAAAAACAAAAATAAAAAACATCCAAACAGCCCCAGGGCTGGCTGGTGGGGGCTAAGGAAAAATAAAAATAAAAAATAATTAAAAATGCTCCACCTGCTGGCAGGCCAGCTGACTGGCAATGGGAGGTGGAATAACAATTTAAAAAATTAAAGAAACAGCGCTGACCAGCCCCAGGAACAGCCCGTTGGCACTATGAAAACAAAACAAAACAAAACACCGGATCATATACGCACTCCCATGGACTTGTGGCTCTAAAAATGTGGTTTTTAAAGCTCCTCCTGTAGGTATTGGAAAGCTTGCTAAAGGGGGTTTACCGTTGTTATTTTTTAAAAGCCCGGTGGCTGTGGGGACTAGATTTTTGGACACGGTTTATCTTGAAATTTAATCTGGATTTAAAGGGACGTGTGATAGCGGCCTAAGGTGCATTCTTTTGCAGAAGATTCTCTGTATAGCTACAGCAGCAAAGAGAGAGAAAAATTAAAATTGGAGATGATGTGTTTTTAAGGAAAGTCACTTTACTAGTGCCCCATCACTGCAGGTTCAACTAACTTCTTAAGACATCTGTTGATCTGTATTCCAGGCAATTATTATTCCTCACACATTTGCTTTTATTTGAATGCTCAGATTTTGGACATATTTGTGTCCCCCCACCCTTCTTCTTTTCTGGAATATTTTCAGTCAGTAATCTAGGGGGCTAGAATGTTGAAAATGTTAGTCATTTATTGGGCAAAGCTCTGAATGATGGTTGCACTTAGGGTTTCTGAAATGTTTATGTTCACTGCATTTGTATTGTTTATTGCTGTTGTTGACACTAACACTATACGGTCCAGATGACAGAGTTAGATATGCAGCTGAGGGTAGGTTGCATAGTATAAACTGAACTTCCAGATGTACTTCTCACTAATCAAAGACAGAAGATCTTCCTTGGATTCCCAGGCTGGGGGAGTCAAGGTTAATGGACATATTTCACGCAACACTTACAGGTCCAAATTGAGAATGTGGACAGGGAGTCCACAGCATCTGGTGAGGGAGTTAGCTTATTTTTGAAACCACACAACATGGGCTTCCATCTAAATTCACTCTTAGTGTCACTAACAGTGAGGACAAAAACTTCAAGCTGTTTCTCCCAGTCCTGTTCTGAGAACTGGAGCCAAATAGTATCTGTAAGTATTCACACAGAAGGATTCATCCCTGAAAACTGGATAGGGATGAATGGATGTCTGCAAAATGGCTGGCTCTGGGATTGTTGGGTTTGCTACTCACTTTCATAAACTGCATTTTTTTAAAAAAAGTTATCTTATCATTGTTTTAAATCTTAAAGGCATGCCCCTTCACGGTCTGTTGTGATGTAAAAACCTGCTCACTCTACTAGTCTGGAGGGCACAAGCAAAGCAAAACAATGAGAATCAGAGCAGCACAAATGTTATGTTCCCAGAAGCAATCCAGAGGAAATAATTGTTGTTGTTGTTGTTGTTTAACATTATAGGCTACTTATATGCAGTTTTCAGAAAGCTGAAAAAGGTGAAACTCTTACAGTATAATACAGTCATACAGTATTCATTAAGGAGAAGCCCATGTCCACTGTGTGTGTGTGTGTGTGTGTGTGTGTGTGTGTGTGTGTGAGAGAGAGAGAGAGAGAGAGAGAGAGAGAGAGAGAGAGAGAGAGAGAGAGAGAGAGAGAGAGAGAGAGAGAGAGAGAGAGAGAGAGAGAGAGAGAGAGAGTTTCTTGCTGCTCCATTAGATGACAGTCACTAGTCACCAGCCTGTGGAACATCTGGGTTGAAATGGTGTGGCTCCACTTTTGAGAAAAAGGCTCAGAATTGTTCCTTCTTCTCTTCCTCAAGGATGGAAGTGTTCCATTTCTGGACTCCAGTGCCCTACATTCCAACAGACAGTATGACAACTGGCCTTGCTCACTTGCAGACGATGGATGAAGTAAAGCAACAGCAAAGAGAGATGAGACAAAGAGGTCCTACAGAGACCTACCACCATTGGGTCTTGGGTTTTGCAATTCTCTCCTGTGCTGTGTGTTCACACCAGACCTGGTGTGGCACCCGAACCAAAAGTCTATTACTCCATCCTTCTTCCTTCTGGTCTTAACACTACTTCCCAGCACAGTTGGTCATTTTTACTGCTTGCTTTACATCTTTTCCTGTTTAATAAAACAATTGAGCAGACAGGAGTTGGAAGAAGGGTGCTTATGAACAGAGAGCGTATAATGTTGTGAATTGTTCAGCTCTTACCCAACCCGATGCATTGCTTTCTTGATGAGGAAAAAAATACATGGTGGAATTGGAAAAGTAAAGGATTGGAAAGCATTGACTTTGGGATCCTGCACTGATAAAAATATCCATGTAAGGATTCAGCAATTGCATAGTAAAACACAGCTCTAGACACTACGCTACAGGTATGCCAAACTTTGCCATCAAATACAATGGCACCTCTTAAGACAAGTGCCTCGTAAAACAAAACAAAAACCTGTAGGAAGAAAACATTTCTGGGATTAGGCATGTGTTACATGATCAAAAATTGGGATGCTTTGCAAGACAAAAAACTGTTCTGCACGTACCCAGGGAAAAACCCAGTTATTTTTGTGTTTATTCTAGCCTCCAGAACGGATTAATCGGTTCCCAATGCATTCCTATGGGAAACCGCATTTCATAAGACAAAATTTTCATAAAACAAACTGACCCATAGCCCCCCGGAATGGATTAATCCATTTTCAATGCATTCCTAGGGGAAACCGCATTTCATAAGACAAATTTTTCCTAAAACAAATTGACCCATAGAAAATGAATTAAATTTGTTTTAAGAGGCACCACTGTATCTGGTGTGCCACAAGAAGTTAAATAATTATAGGGATTTGTAACCTTCAAACATCTGTCCTATTGCCTCTTTGCATGAGATACGGTTCCAGGCTCCTTTGTGTCTATGAGAGTCTTGGAAGAGTTGGTTCAGGAATTCCTGGTGGAAAGAAACAGCGAAATAATCTTCTGTCCTCAGAAGGGAGTGTAGGTTGCCTCCTGCCCAGAGGCTTGCACAACGTTTGCCTCTTTCCAGTTGAGAGGCCCACCCAGAACGGTAACTGTACACAGCAAAAATCTGTGTTCAATTTCAAATGAGACAAAAATCATGCTTCTGAACTTTAGGAAGCACCCCTTGGGGTGTTTCATCTTACCTCTTGCCTAGATTGGGAATTCCCAACAGTTCCAAACCTTTCTAAAAGCTTTATTTTTTAAAAGCCAGTCATGACTGAGTCAGTAGGAAGTTGTGAGTGATTCAACAGGGAATATAAATTATCAGTAACCTCCTCATTCTGAAAGAGTTGAGGTTGCAATACAGATTAGCAAATATGGTATACTTCCAGCTAGTTCCTCTTCTAGCAAATTCAGCACTCAAACAGCAAGGCTGTGTTGTATGTTCTTTTCAAAACAAGGCTTCTATGTGACATGGGGTCATGAAGAGTCGGTCATGACTGTAACAATGCAACACACACACACACACACACACACAAATCTTCATTCCGCAAAATTTCCCCACAAAGGACCTCCTTTCTTTGTTTCCAAATTGCTCAGTAGAGCATTCTGGAGTGCAATATACATTAGTACTCTGTCCTTCACCAATATTTATTCATGATGAAATCATATTCGTTATTTTCATATACTGAATTTTGTATTATAACAATTAATTGGTTTGGCCCTCATTGGTGAATTACCAAAGACAAACTTTCCTTTTCTTTTTTTCCTAATATATTACTCAACAGAGATATTTAAGTTTCTTTCTTTCTTTCTTTCTTTCTTTCTTTCTTTCTTTCTTTCTTTCTTTCTTTCTTTCTTTCTTTCTTTCTTTCTTTCTTTCTTTCTTTCTTTCTTTCTTTCTTTCTTTTTCTTTTCTTTCTTTCTTTCTAATGAGTGAAGCCTGTTTCAATGCTGAATTCCTGAGCATTGGTATTACTACAATCATTTTGCTTGTGATGTAATGCATATTTTTAAATAAACCATGTTGTTTTTCAATAAGTTACAAATGTGGTTTATGCAGAAATAAACCACAGCCTTAATTAACTACAAATGTGGCCTCACATATGTTTTTTGTTGGGCTTTCATTATTATTACTACACTGTTGATGAACCTTGAGAGACATAAAAATGTGAAATCCCACAAATTCTAGGAGGTATCCATGACAGATGAAACAACTGTCATGACCCCACATTTTGGTGAGTGCAACTAGCATGCATATACAAGAATTTCTGTGTGGATAATCCCTTAGAGTGATTTCATGTATGCTAAATTTGGAAACGCTTAGCATGCCATCTGTATTGTGCTCTTCATTGAGGTTCTAAGTTGGGTGACACCAATGGGTCACCCCTCAAAAATACAAGAGCAAGGTAGACTCATCAAATAGCAGAGCTTTTATTTAGCAAGATTGCATCAGTACACAGTGTGGTGTAGTTTAAAACTCAGTACAGTGGACCTTGAATAACAAACGGTTTGTATAACATAAAATCTGTACAACATAAAAAATTCCGGAGATAGGGGAAATTTGTTTGACAGAATTGTCTATAGGGCAAATCCATACAACATAAAAATGATCACGATTAGGGATTACTCTGTTTTTAATGCATTCCTATGGGGAATTTGTATAAAGGAAAATTTACTTAACTAAGGGCCTTTTCACACGACCCCTAAGATCCGCTGGCCACTTAAATTCGGACCAGAGATCTTAGGGGTTCGTTGCTCTTCCTTCCTCACCACCACTCCGCACCTGTCTGCTGAGGGGAGGGAGGAAGAAAGTGGGGGGAAAATGCAGACTCACCTCGGAGAAGCTGCCGGAGCTCCGTTGTGCTGATTCCTTCTCTTTGTTTGCTTTTTTCCCTCCCGCCCCTTCTCTTAAAGGGGCAGGAGGCAAAAAAACAAAAACAAAACAGAAGCCAGGAGAGCCCCGCACTGACCAGATTAAATCCGGACCTGGCGATTTTCACCCTCCTCGAGCAGGTACAAGAAAAGTGCGCTGGGTCGCGCTTAGGTGGGCGGGGTCGCACTTAATTGTCTGCAAACTCCGGAGCTGGTGGGGAAACATTTTTAAGCTCCGGAGCTTGCAGCCATTTGCAGCGGAGCTTAGGGGTCGTGTATAAACGCCCATAATTTCGTTTGGAACAAATTAATTCCTTTATACAAGGTACCACTGTATTCTTCTGTTCTTCAACAACGGGCTCAAGTTAAGAGAATCCAGCTTTTGGCCGAATATCAGGAAAAACTTCCTAACCATTAGAGGAGTACAGCAATGGAACCAATGACCTTAAGAGGTGGTGAGTAGACATGGGTGTTTTGTTTTGTAAGTGGTCCAGTTGCGAAGTGAAATGCGGGAGCCCAGCTGGTGCTTGGAACTGGACCAACCCTAGGAATGAATTCAGCCAATCCCTTACCTTGCTCTGGGCTTGCAAGGAGCTAAACTCCAATGAGGAAGAAGCCTCCGACATCATCTTTCCTTTTCCCTGGCGCTGGCCAATCAGGAGCTGTGCAGGGCAGTGCATCATCCAGCCTCCCTGTCTGATGCCTAGTGGTGACTGCCAATGCCTAGTGGTGAGTGCTCCAATACTGGAGGCATTCGAGAGAAATTTGGGCAACCACATGGCAGATATCCTTTGATGTATATTCCTGCATAGAGCAGGGGGTTACACTTTATTGCCGCATAGGCCCTTTCCAACTTCACTATTCTATGATTCTATGATTGTGTTCTGCAATGGTTTCCTCAACTCTGCCATGGAAGCTCATGGACTGTGTATGTGGAACTGGTAAGACCCCTTCTTAAATACCTCACTAAACCTCAAAACCCATTAAAGTGACTACAAGTCAGTTCTGACTGAACAGCATATGACAAAACAACATTTGGGATGTTCCTGTTTTAATATGTTTCCCCGAGGAAGGAAAGCCAACAGAACAAACACAGGTGCACAGGTTTGCCCAAAGTAGTTAAGAAAGAACAATTCAATGGTCTGAGAAGAGGTATGCCAGAGTCCAAAATGATCATTGTGGTGTCCTTGTTTGCATCATGGACCACTGCTGCATAAATCTATGGAAAGAACATATTCTGGAAGGTTCCTCATTTGAGTGGCACTGACAATAGCAACAGAGGAAGATGAGATGGAAGATAAGGCTCTTTTATCAGGCCCATCAAAAGACTACTTGGTTTTGCATGTATATACAGTAAACTGGAGGGCAGTCTACATCTCAGGGACCACCACAGAAAGGGCTCTGTGCTTGACAGGCAAAGGCCTAGCTTCTAAACTGTATTTGTAGTCTAAACTAGAGCAAAACCAACCAACCAACCAACCAACCAACCCAACACCTCTACAACTTTTCCAAGCATTTGTCCCTGGCATCTAGGATGCTGCCAGAAGTTCGTTCTAGGTCCTTCCACATACTGGTGACTGGAGATGGTGGTGGATCAACAGCAGCCAACAAAAATGGAGCAATGAAAACCATCAGATAAGACGACGCGGGCTGGGTTAAGATTGGAAGAAAACTTGCAATTATAAGCAACATTTCCCCCCTCACCCCAGAATTCTTCAAAGTAACGTGTAACTGCCAGCTACAATCTCAAGCAACCCTGTGGGCGAGAGAAGGCCATTCACTTGTTATGAATACAAGGATCGTGCGAGAATGCTCCTGTGGTTTTATTCTTTTAGCTGATGCTGTTGTTAATTAGCGTTTGGAAGGGTTTTTAATTGTGCTTCCAATTTTTAGCTGTTTGTTGTAAATTGCACTGAGGCAGAAAAGTGGTTCATACATGTAAAAAAATAATAATATAAGGAAATATTTCTTCCGTATGTGTGTCGATGCCCAACCTCATTGAGAACTATGGAGGAGGAAAGGGCATGGAAGCAGCTTAGAGGAAGCGTCCCAAAGACACAGCACACATGGGAAAGGAAAGGGTGTGTTACGCTAATCAGAGAAACTCAACAGGCTTTCTAAGTGGCATTTAAAGAACAAATCCTAGGATGAATTCAGCCCACTAAAGCACCGTTCCCTAGCCCTTTGGTTACTGAAACGTGATAAGAAGAGTCAATATCATGAAGAGTGGTCAGAGCATTCAACTGGGACTTGGCACCTACAGGTTCAAGGCTCTGCAGAGCAATACTATCACTGGCTTACCTTGAGTCAATCATCACTCGTTCTTGGTCTGACTTACCCCACACATTTGTGCTGAGGGTACTATGGAGAAGAAGATGCCATGTAACTGAGGGTACAGGAGGAAAGGCAGGATTTTAGTATAATACATAGAGATGAGCATAAATGGCTTTGTGTGGGGTTGACCTAAGTTGTTGGTGCTGTGTGTCTCCTTCTCCCATCCCCTGGCCAACTCACACACCAGTGTGTGATGCTTGTTCCCTCCATGTTGCATTATCTTCTAGTGCTGCCAGAAGACCAGACTTCCCTTCTCCACCTCCTACAGCAGCCTGGTCAAAGGCAGAGTTGCAGGAATTCCTGCCTTGAGTCCTCATCTGAGTGGGCAGCTTCTGGAGGAGGCAGGTAAGGGAAGTCCATGCTCCTGCCAGGACTGGAAGATCATGTAACAAGGAAGGAACGAGCAGCGCATGACAGCTTGTGAGTCGGGGAGCTGGCCAGGGGATGGAGGAAGGGGACATGTGGCACCTGGTGTGCTGTGTCAACAACTTAGGACAACCCAGAACAAAGTGATTCATGGCCATCTCTAGCAAGGTAATAATGGGAATCCACACAAGGAACATGCAGTCAGAATCGTAGACCTGTAGTGTTGGAAGGCTATCTCTATTTAACAACTTCCAGTGAAGCAGAGTCTACCTGCATCTAAAGTCATCTTCCACTGTTGAACAGTTCTTACTGTCCAGATGTTCTTCCTAACATTTAATCAAAATCTCTGTTCTTGTAATTTGGACCTAAAGGTTATGGCTGTGGAGCCACAGAAAACAAGCTTGACCCATCTTCTCCATGACGACTTTTGATGACAGCACTCAGAACCCACCATGCTACCTCTCAGTCTTCTCTCATCCAGGCAGGAAATACACAATTCTCTTTTCCTGTCCCCATGTTCCTTAAAAGGCTTGGCTTCCAGACTGTGTACCACTTTGGTTGTTCTCCTCTAGACAGCCTTTGGCTGATGGATATCTTCTTTATACATGATAGCCAGAATTGGACATAGTCTTCCAGGTGAGGTCTGCTCAAAGCAGAACAGATTGGCACCATTATTTCCCCTGATTTGTACGTTATACTTCAATTGATGCAGATTAGAATTGTATTAGATCCCCCCCACTATATCACACTACTGACTGACAATTAGTTTGTGGTTGGCTAAGAACGTTATATTGCCTTTGCATAAATTATTGTCAAGTCAGCCTGGCCTTGGCCTGACTCTACCCATGCCAGCTGGCCATTGCTTCCCCCCAGATAATAGAAAAACAAAAACAAAAACACATGCAGTATTTTTCCATATATAAGACTGTCTCTCTCTCTGTGTGTGTGTTGTGTTGTGTTGTGTTGTTATAGTCATGACTGACGCTTCGTGACCTCATGTCCATGGAGTTTTCTTGGCAGGAATACTGGAGTGGTTTGCCAGTTCCTACTCCAGGCACCTACAGCTCCTGGTATTCCCTGGTGGTCTCCCATCCAAGTAATAACCAGGGCCAACCCTGCTTAGCTTCCGAAATCAGGCAAGATCAGGTGTGCTTAGGGCATCTTGTACAAAATTGTTAGACTAAAAATTCAGGGTTGTTTTATATATGGAAGTAAGCCGAGGAGAGAACCATGTGGTTGTGAAACTGTAATTTTGGGTTGGAAAAGTGAGGGGCATCTTAGAGATGGAAAAAATACAGTATATAAGAAGCCTTCTTTTTCCAGGTAAGCCTTGTTGGATTGCCAAGGTCATCCTAGCGGTCCTGGCCGGTGATTTATTCATTGTTTTCTACCTCCCACATTGCTCTTTCATCCTAACTTCTGGCTTCTGCTTCATTCTTTCTCTTGCTTTGCTGCTATTCAACTGTGCATCCAAACTACAGCATGTGGTCCACTGCCCCTGAGTCTAGTTCTCATTTCTGCCTTATTCCAACAAGGTAGTTTGCATACTGTAAATATTGCCAGTTGGCAGATATCCTTTGATTTGTATTCCTATCTTGAGCATGGAGTTGGACTTGTTGGCCTTATAAGTCCCTTCCAACTTCATGATTCTGTGATTCAGAAATGCACATTACATTTAGAAGTGGGCTAAGAGGTACCCAGAAATGCTGTGGGTCCACACTTGGTTCCCTGGGGTTGCATGTAGCCCACAGGTTGTGTGTTCCCTTCCTTCAAAGTAAAGTAAGTAAATGATTCAACCTTTCCCTTTCATTGTTACAGCTGAAACTCCATGTACTAAGCATCAAACTATATTACAGAGGCCACCTCTTTAGAAAATATTCCAGGTTTTTGATTATGACAGACCTGTATGACTGAGGAAACTTGAAACGTAACTAGCAATCTAACTCTGTGCTTAGCTTCCAGTGATGAATCATAAGACACTCAGATATTTTTAGCACCTATGGAAGTCGGTCTCCTAAGGATGCGTACTCTGTAATGAATCATAGAATCATAGAGTTGGAAGAGACCTCAAAGGCCATCCAGTCCAACCCCCTGCCATGCAGAAACCCCCATCACAGTATTTCCGACAGATGGCCATCCAGCCTCTGCTTAAAATCCTCCAAAGAAGGAGACTCCACCACTCTCCGTGGCAGCATATTCCACTGCTGAACAGCTCTGTTATGAAGTTCTTCCAAATGTTCAAATGGAATCTCTTTTCCTGTAGTTAGAAGCCATTGCCCTGAGTCCTAGTCTCTGAAGCCATGGAAAACAAACCTGTTCCCACTTCAATATGACATCCTTTCAAATATTTAAACATAGCTATTATATCCCCTCTCAATCTTCTTTTTGAAAGGCTAAATATTCCTCCTCGTAAGACATTTCTTCCAGACCCTCAATCATCCTGGTTGTTCTCCTCTTTACCAGCTCGAGGCTGTCAACATCCTTTTTAAATTGAGGCACACAGAACTGGACAGTGGACACAGTACTCCAGGTGGAGTACAGCTGGAACCTTACTTAGGGGTAAGAATACCTTACCCCTAAGTAAAAGAACACGGAAACACTCTGAACTGGTCAGATTCTTCCCCACTATGATGGGATTTACCATATTTTATTTAAATAACATTTCTAGTGTTCCTTACAGACTTGCGTGTGAAAATCTCTTCCCTCTTTTGTCCTGGTGTGCGTGGGTACATGGCTGTGAGGAAGAAAGTGTGAAAGAGAGAGGGAGGGAGGGAGAGAGAAAAAAAACAGAAAGAGAGGGAGCCCTACTAGATTAGGACAGCAATAATAAGCAACTCATGACCTTTTCCCTTTCATTTCCAGCAACTTTTTCCTCTTAACCACACCCCATCTGTTTTTTTTAAAATGTCTCTGAATTTAAGAACAGCAAACAGTTGGGGGGGATCCTGTGTATATAAGCTATTGCTTAGCTCACATATCATGGGTCTGGATCACAGCCATCAGCTCCTTATGTCTAGGGCACTACGCTAGCCTGATTTATTTAGCTTTAGGGGCTTTTTATTTCCTCATTTGACTTATACGCTTGTTTGTTTTATCTCTACCACATTGACACAATGGTTGCTAACATTTCTGGTGGCTGGGACTGTGGGCCTTTGAAGCTATACAGTGTGGGGTTTGGGTATAATTTGTATTACTTAACTTTGTAAATAAGCTTCCTGCTGCTCCAGCCTTACGCACGGTCTATATGCAATTACTCATCTTTAATTATGTCATTTACCCATCTTCAAACTCTAGGGTGCAGAGTGCAGACACATAATGCAGAAGTAAATCAAACAGAAAGTGAACTTAAATGCAACCGCCTCTCTCCCTTTTTTAAACAGGGGGGAAAAAAGAAGATACATTTTTATGGATTCCTAGTTCCTTCAAAAAGTGCTACAGGCCCTGTTCCCAAAAAACACTTCAGCCACTGAGTGTTTACAAACTTGATGTTTTGTAATCTGTTGACAGCAAGTCACATGTCGAAGGGCATGCATTTTTTTATGATGTAACTCAGGATGGTGCAATTTTTGGATATTTTGGTTCTGGTTTGCTGATGATGAAGTAAACAAGTTAAATGAAAAGAAGGCAGAAAGCATTAGAGTCCGTTAAATGCTTATGAACCAGCTGTGGAGTCCTCCAAAATGATGCATCCAAAGTGGAATATACATATGAGATAGAATTATTATTTGCCAAGGATTCCTGGCTGAGAAACCCCACCCACTCCTTTCCGTCATATGTTCCTGGATGCTGTCCCTCCTCCCTAGCAAATGATTTGTGGTGATGACCATCGTTGGGAGACAAAAATATTGAGAACTTGAAGGTGTGCAGTACCATTACATCATGAGCCCAACACAGGCAGTGGTTTTCAGTTCTGAACTTCTGGCACAAAGCGCATAAGGAAAACAGATGGAAGCAATGATAATTAAACCGCAGGATGGAACACTTAGTACCGATATCATGTCCAAGATCATCAGGTTTCAAAAGGTCTATGGTTCTACCATGGAGAAGCTCAGCAGATGATGTAGAAAATGTCAGAAGAGGCACAGCCTGACAAGACAAATTCAGAAATCAGGAGAGAGGTTTCAAGTTACTGTTATTTATCAGGTTGCCTCCTGTATAATAATAATAATTAAAGGTAAAGCTAAAGGTAAATGTTCCCCCCTGCACATGCATGCTAGTTGTGTCCAACTCTAGGGGTGGTGCTGATCTCCGTATTCAAGCTGAAGAGCCAGTGTTGTGCAAGTCAGTGGCCACGTGGCTGGCATGGCTGCAAGGAAACACTGTTTATACCTTCCCACTTTTTACGGTGGTACCTATCTATCTACTTGCATTTTACATGCTTTCGAACTGCTAGGTTGGAAGGAACTAGGGTTATCAGCGGGAGCTTGCTCTGCTGTGTGGCACCCGGGATTTGAACCACCAAGCTACCGACTTTGCAGCTGACAGTTTTTGGAAGCCTTAGTCCACTGAGCCACCACTCCCCCTGATAATAATAATTACATGCCATCAAGTCAATTCTGACTTACAGCATCACTTTCTGAGGGGCTTGTAAGTAGAATACTCAGAAATGGATTGGCATTTCCTTCTTCTGGGTGTGCCCTGGGATTGTACATCTTGCCGAAGCTTACACAGGGTGGCTCTTCTCTCGGGACACACCGTGGAACTATCTAGCTATATCCATTTAAAAATCTTGACTGAAATATTCTCCGTGTCCATTTTGGGCTCATCTCAGAATTGTCTGGGTTTCAGCACGCAGATCTGGTTCTTTAGCTCCCCCCCCCCAGGGCATCAATCATAGCTGCTTTTTCCTTTAATCCTCTTGCTCTTATTGGAGTTTTTACAAACTCACCTGATGCCTCTAGTTATCTGCTTAAGTGACTACTTGCCAGCCTTACCATTAACAAGAATGGTGATTTGGGACCCTAGCAAATCAAACAGAAATTTATAGCAGAAGATATGAGATACAGGTACAAAGCTTTAATAATTTACTAGAACAATAAAATTGACAGCTAATGAGCTGGCCAGGAGTGTTAGCAGAAGAAGCATATTACACGTACTGGGAAATGATCCTGTTGGAGTTATTTATAAAATAAATTCTTATTTATTTATTTATTTATTTATTTATTTATTTATTTATTTATTTATTTATTTATTTATTTATTTAAAAAGAATTTATTTTGTAAATAAATAAATAATAATTTATTTTGTATACCCATGTAATTTTAATGGTCATGCTTGAATTTATCAAATTTACAGATAGCAATATGACCAATTTTAATAAGACCTATTAACTTAATTAATAATCTGGCAGTATCTCACCTTAACCAATTTTCTATCAGTCTATTTTTAATCTATCCTACTTGAGCGTCTAAACCAGTGGTGTCCAAACTTTGGCCCTCCAGATGTTTTGGACCACTACACCCACAGTCCTTTGTCACTGGCAATCTAGGCTTGGAATTCTGGGAGTTGTGGACCAAGACATCTGGAGGGCTGAAGTTTGGACACCACTGGTCTAAACATAAATTGTGCGAGTAATAACTTGCACAAATTTTCTTGTGTATGCTTGCAAAAATAAAAGAAGGAAAACCAGATATTTCTTGAAAGTTCAGTTGGTAAATCTTTCATAGAGGAGAGAACCTAAAACATTTCCAGAAGAAGAAAGAAAATTATACAGAGTGTAACATTTCATTGCAGGTCATCCTGGAACCAACCCTTTGGGGATAAATGCCATCTGTGACAAACATGGGCTTCTGGATTTTCTACTTCATTAAGGTTTACTAAGTTCTGTAGAACTCTTAGAGAGTGTTTCAGGCATCAGTTTCATGTCACAAGAGATTCAAGGAGTTTTTTTCTTAAAGGAGTAAGATCCCCAAACCTGGCTCTGTGAATCTTAGGCTCTCTTACTCCTATGCGGTCATGCTTCAGTCTAATGCTGGCATTACCCCATGCGGTGCTTGTCTTACAGATCAGCCATCTAAGCACTTAAATGCAGGACCCTTGCTATGATAACTGACTTACTCCACATCTTAGCTGAATTTTGTGAAAAATACTCATGCCTAAGGATGTGCATAGTGGTCATGTCTGTGTCTGCGTTTTTGTGTATAGTAATTCCACAAAGGATGCTTGCTCAAGTCCTTATTCTTGTGCATTTTGGCTGTCCTGATGTTACAAGGCCGTTCCGTGAGGAACATTTAAGCCCCACTAGGTTCAAGACTCGCTGAGACAGCTAGACTAGTGGTCAGTTTTTCTTTCTTTTCTTGCCAAAGTTTCCACAATTTGCATAAAATATCTAAACGCAAACCTAGTCTCCTTTCCATTTAAAGAAAACAAAGTACCCCTACAAAGCACACAAAGATGGTCTGGGTAGAGGCTCAAAAACATACAAGCAACCCATCCAGTGTTGCGAATCAAAGCAGCATCTACCATAGCATTTGTACAATTTGCATTAGTCCACAAATTGCACTGCCCCCCTTCTCACAATTGCAGACATGTTAATTGAAGCCAATGAACTTGACCTCTGGTCAAAGCATCTTGCTCCCATTTTACAAGCCCTGGAGGGGAAATCAGACCTAGACAAAATTCGTTTTATGTTAACTGTAGACCGGACAACCTCTATTGAATCAGTTGTGGACTTTCTCAGCGAAATTGTGAGGGAATGTAGCTCTGTATTCCACTGAAAGTTTTCTATAAATCTCTGCATCAAAATGTTTGTTTTACTTTGCCCCTTTTATTGTTATACAGTGGTACCCCGACTTAAGAGCAGCTCGACTTAAGAGCAATTCGACTTAAGAGTGGAAAACGTTTGGCATTTTAACTGCCACCTTACAAATCTTAGATATGGTCTGCTCAACTTACAGATTTTTTTTATTTTTTAACTTATTTTTTAATTTTTTGAGATAGGTACCCTGACTTAAGAGTAGTTCAAATTAAGAGCATGCATTTGGAATGAATTAAATCCGTAAGTCGAGGTACCACTGTATACGCCAATAAAGCTTCTTCTTCTTCTTCTTCTTCTTCTTCTTCTTCTTCTTCTTCTTCTTCTTCTTCTTCTTCTTCTTCTTCTTCTTCTTCTTCTTCTTCTTCTTCTACAGTGAGGAGACAATGTTTGGCATTACTTTCTCATGCACCAGAACAAGGTGAGCCAAGGATTTCAATTCTTATCATTCATTTCTTTCATGCAGTCCTCCCATGGATCCTCCCATTTTATGCTGTGTTGCACTTGCATGGTGTTATTTTAAAGCACTTAAATGGGCACATTTTATCAGATCTTCTCATAGCTGTCCAGCCTCCTATGGGGGCCAGAACACAACTAGTCTCTCGCAGTGAGGATCAGAGGAAGTGTACATGCTCACAGTGTATATGCAAGTTCTTACTTCTGTGTAACAACATTAGCGGTATGGTTGTACCTTCCTGTGGGCATTGTTTGAGGTTGGCATGAGCTAGTGAAAGAAGAAGCGTTGGATCCATGGAAAAGGGCAGACTGCAGCCACAATTCTCTGTAAACTGCTCTCCTGGAAAAAGAGCTATTATCTTCAAGTGAAGGTTATGTGGGAAAGATTAGTATTGTCATCAAGACGCTTGCTGGAGCAAACATCAAACTGCAAAAATCCATAAATTCTCCTTCTCCCCCAAATCTCAGTGACACATGCCCTCCCTTTTCTCCACTTCTAACTGTCCTGGGACTGAACATGACATCACTTGCACAGTCATCAAAGCTCTGAATCTGGCTCAAAAGATATTTTTCTCCTGTTTGGACAAAATTTGGACAAGGAGTTGAATATTTTCCAGGCTGTAGAAGATTGCTTGGAAGAAAAAAAAACACGCGCACATACACACACACATACAGACCTGAAATTCTCTCTCTCTCTCTCTCTCTCTCTCTCTCTCACACACACACACACACACACACACACACACACACACACACACACACACACACACACACACACACACACACACACACACACACACACACAAAGAGATGCAGCACGTGTTTTGAATTTGTCTAGAACTTGAGCAATGTAAAAGATTTCAGTGCACTCCCCCCCCATTTTATTAAAATAAATCTCATAGCTAGCTCAGCTCTGAGAAATGTATCTCATTGAGTTACTTAACTAGACCATCTTAGATCCACCCTGGCCTCTTTTTAATCCCAATAGGCATTTCTTGAAGGTTGGAATGATGGTGGTGGCAATCTGGTGTGCAAATTAAGCACTCTTGCAGAAATTAACATATGCAGCAATACAAATGGCACAAATCCATAACAACCCCCCTCTGCTCTGCTTTGCAGCATGAACTTCAAGGGCGTTGCTGTGGCTCATGGTTTCTTTCCTCCTTTAAAAACAATCTGCTACTACATCTGTGCTTGCTGGGTGTACGTGTAGTGTTTTTTGAAAGGGAGAGGATGCTTGTTTTGTCCAGATAGTTTTACCAAATGCCAGACTTATTCCTGAGTAATCCACTCTTTGACTTGTGAGTAGACCTTGTGAGTGAGTGTTGGAGTTGATATTGCATTACTGGAGTGTAGAGATGGGCACGACTTAGCGGTATTCCCGTTTCCGTTTCCGTTACTCGTATCCGTTACTCTACGGAAACGGTAACGGGAATTACTCCGCCAGAATTCGAGCTCGAACCGACGAACGAACAATTTGGTCTGATTTGTCGTGCTCGTTACTTGCATCGCGCAATGCCAAGCGGCACAGAAAAAAAGTTTTTAAAAGTTAAAAAAAAAAACGATTCCCGGCCCTAAAAGTAGGCGAAAACTGTCTGAGGGCACCTACCAGGCCAGAAGGGTGTTTTATTTGGGGGGGTTTTCCCCGCCCCCCTCTCCTTGGCTATTGCTACTGCTGCACTGCTGGTACCAGGCTGGGAGGGCGCATCCATTTGCCATGCAGTGCGGGGGATCCAAAATGGCGACCACAATATTTTTTTTGAAATCGTTGCCCACAACCCCACCAAAGCACCACAGAAACATGTGAAAATTAGCTATTTTAAATGCTTGAATTTTTACAGTAGCAGCAGTGGGTTTTTCTTGCAAAAAAAAGTCTCCGTTTATTTTATTTTATTTTATTTTATTTTATTTTATTTTATTACACCTGCACATTCGCAATGATGGGCTCGCCCATGGGAGTGGACCATGCAAATTTTCCACCAATCGCATGGCCACTTGGCCAGGTTGACCACAGAGACTTCTGGGATGTGCCAATCGGGCATAAACAGCCCACTAATCGTAGCCCGAACCCGAACCCTAAGCCTAAGCCTAACCCATACGCCAGTACACTGTCCTTCTAAGTGGGTCAGAGAGGCACCCAGAGGTGCACCCCAATACTCACCCTAACCTCACCCGTAACTAGCCTAACCCTAGCCCTTGCGCTAACCCGTCTTAACCCTAAGCCAGATCTACTTGCATTGCACTACATGCAAGTACGTGAGACACAGCGGGTGCAAAGAGTCTGCCAGTCCGTCACTTGTGGCTCTGGCTGAATCCTGCAGCTCCCTCCAGGAGCCCGCTACCCCCCCAAACCAGTACTAACAAAAACGAAAAAACGAAAAAAACGAACCGACTAATTTTTGCGAAATTTCACGAAAAACGGAAACGAGCCTAAACGGACTGCCTCCGACACATGACAACTCAAAAACGTCATTTTCCCTATTCGTGCCCATCTCTACTGGAGTGTCACGTAAATCTAACTAGCAATTAAGGCAGAAGACTGTGCTTAAGGGGACTGCCTTTTAGAACTATACCCCATACAGGCATTCTCAAGACTCCTGAGTATAGGCTTCTCCAGACTGGCATGGAAATATGATATACCAGGGCTGTCCAACTTTGAACAGGCCGAGGTCTACTTTTTCTGGCCCAAAGTGCCTGAGGGCTACTACACTAAAACCTCTGCTTATGAATTTTATCCATTCCTTCTGAGCACATGGTCATAAGTAAAAAATGTGTAAGTAGAGCAGAGGTTTCCCATAGGAATGCATTGAAAATAAATTAATCCATTATGGAGGGAATTGTCCAGGGAGAAGAAGGGGGATGTCACTGCACAAAGGAGATGGGCACACCTGCAACCCCAACTCTCCTCCCTCTCCTCCCCTCTCCTCCCTCCACTCCGCACCAGCGACTCAGCTGGTCACAAGACTGTGGCACACCAATAATCTGGCCAGTGGTGGTGGGGGAACAGGGGACTGTGCCATGGCCTTGAACTGCCCCACTCAGCTGAGACAATGGGCTGGCTGACCCAGAGCTTTGCTGGGGCAGTGATGGTCCTTGGGATGGGGGAGAGAAGGGTGGATAACTTATCCCCTGACTTTTTTATTGATGGCTGGTGGGCTACTTTTGAACCATTCGTGGGCTACCGGTAGCCCACGGTCTACCTGTTGGGCAGGCCTGTGCTATACTGTATAGTTTGCTAAGGTCATGTGTCTGGATGGAAAGAAAACACCAGGTCTGTTTGTGTTTCCCACTTAGATTGAGCCATCCTTCTCTCTTCTGGCTCAGTGGTAGGAGTTGATGAGGGGGAGCACCCCATGCACCCCTGCCTGCTGTCACAGAGGGGCTCCCCTTTCGCAGAGGTATCTGCCTGCTGGAGACAGGAACCATGGATAAGTTGATGTAAGTGGGTGAGATACTGAGTGCCAGTGACCTCAGCCGTTGCAGGGGTGAGGTGCTGTCCCTTCTGCCACTCTCCTGCACCTCCCAATGTTTCACTCCCTGCACTCTGCCTCCCTGCTCACCTCTCCTGATCACTTCCTCTGCTTTCCCTGTCTTCCATTCCCCACCCCCAGTTCCTCCTATTCTTTCTATTTCCCCTCCCATCCATCTCTTTCTCCTCCAGCAGTTTACATATGTATTCCTGCTGTTTCTTTAACTAACATTGTCTAGAATTCTTCGCTTAGATCTCCCTCTCTCCCTTTTCCCTTCTCCTGTTTCTTTTTATGATTCCATTTTAAATGCTATGTTTTGGGTAAGAGACTGAGTCCAAAGGAACCATCTCCTCAGGTAATGGTACATTACCCATTGTGTGTGTGTGTGTGTGTGTGTGTGTGAGAGAGAGAGAGAGAGAGAGAGAGAGAGAGAGAGAGAGAGAGAGAGAGAGAGAGAGAGAGAGAGAGAGAGAGAGAGAGAGAGAGAGACCAAAGTGTATGTTAGAAAATGATGCATACAAGACTACAAGAATATTTATTTACAGTCCTTAGACCAGTTACACATAAATATAAAACCATGGAAAATGCAATTTAAACATGTTAGCAAGCACAGAGCCGGTTGGCATTTAACTTCCATAGTCGAAGTGTCATCTCACAGAATCTGGCCATCTGACAGGAGATCGTGTCTACATCTGAAAGGAGGAACTCAAGTTTTTTTTCTCTCTGAGCATCCGGGGATTCTTTCCATTAATTTATTATTTATTTATTTATTTGTTGCATTTGTATACTGCCACATCTTCCTATAGGAACTCGGGGCGGTGAACAATAAAAACAAGAAAAGAAACAAGGATAGAAATAAGTAAAAGGCAATAAAAACAGGAGGGGGGCCATAACCCCCCACAACAGATGGCAATGGCAGCAAAGAAGAAAGAAGAAGAAAAAAAAGGAAAGAAATTAACTAAAAAGGTCGCCAAAAGCCTCCCTGAATAGATGGGTTTTCAGGGCTTTTCTGAAGGCTGGCAGGGACACTGCAAGGCACAGTTCACTGGGAAGATGGTTCCACATCGTAGGACCCACCACAGAAAAGGCGCGGTCACGCGTATGCGATTTCCTCGCCTCTCTGGGTGTGGCTACCCTCAGTGAGCGTGCCTGCGCCATTCTCGTGGGTTTGGACCCAGTTGACCTCTGGGAGATACGCTCCTCCAGGTACTCTGGTCCCAAGCCGTGGAGGGCTTTGAAAATCAAAACCAGGACCTTGAACCTGATCTGGAGGACAACGGGTAGCCAATGCAAGTGAGCCAGAACTGGGGTGATGTGCTCGAATCTACGAGCACCCACCACCAGCCTGGCCGCCGCATTCTGCACCCGCTAGAGCCTCCAGAGGAGGGTCAAGGGCAACCCCAGGTAGAGGGCATTGCAATAGTCAATCCTCGAAATCACCAGGGCATGCACTACTGTCCTCAGGGAGGACTCGTCGATGCATAATTGGATAATAATCTCTTTGCGTGCTGCTTCATACAATGGACAGGTGAAGAACATGTGTTCAATGGTCTCAATCCCCCTCAGGGGGCAGGAACAGAGCCTTTCAGCAAAAGGGGTATTTTTATACTTCCCTTCCAGTACAGCAGAGGGGAGGGCCAAACACCTTGCCAGCGTAAAGGCTCTTCTAGATCCTTTATCTTCCAGAGCTGTTAAATATTTGGCTGGTTCCATAAGGTTTTTAACGAAACTCCTAGCTGCCATATTTTGAATACTAGTGAGGTCTGTTTGGTACTCAGTATCCTCTAGTCTTTGCTTGACTAGAAAATGATGCATGTATATGTGTACATTTGTGTGTATGAGAATCCATCCCTGAGTCTGAGGATACATGTGACTAAAGCCTGCCTGTGGATGAGAGCCTGAGGGCAAGTGTGTACACCAGTGAGAAAGTTTTCCTAACAATATCTTTTCATGTGCTCATCAGGAGAACACCTACCTGAATGGGCAGGCAAAGGAGAAGCTTGTATGTGTGGGCACAAAGGCCTCATCCTGTCTAACACTGCCTGCCTTGTCTTTTGCCCATCTAATTAAAATCAGCACCAGCTGCCATTGCATTCTTTTGATAACTGTTCTGCGTTTGTCTCTGAAATATAGTTCCTGGGTACCAGTCTGGCCCCATTTACCTGCTCCCCACCTTAACAGCTGGTTTATTAGTATTTACAGCAATATTTTATCAGCAATTTGGTTAATCTGCTCAGCTATCTTTGTATGTACAGTGGTACCTCGACTTACAAATTTAACCCATTCCGAATGCATGCTCTTAAGTTGAACTACTCTTAAGTCTAATATAGACTTAACATAGGTCTAATTAATTCACACATCTGAGCTGTAATTCATAACTGGCTAGGAGCACAGTGAATTAAGTAATGTGACTGTGCAGTCAGAGTTTAGCTGCTCAAATTTCCACAGTACTTCCCGAGAGAACAGCAAGCCTGTGTAGCCTTGGGCAAAATGCATGTCCTTAGCTCACCTCCAGAGGAAGGAAGTGGTAGACAACTTCAGGACAGGTAATTTATATCTAGAAAACTCAAAAAAAGATCACCATAATTCAGAATCAGAATGATGGCACGTGACTATTACATATCTGGTGTCAAGTAGTGATAACGTGGCAGGCTATGTTTCTGAGTTGAATTCCCCCTTTAGCCATGGAAACCCATGGGTGAGGGGGTAACTTGTAAAAATAATATATTTAAACATCTCACTTACCTTCAAGGACCTATTGTGATCAATATAAGTTGGTTTCCAGCTTGATGCATATAAAATACATGCAATTCATGAAAGCTTGTGCCTGATGACATTCATTACTTTTAAAGGAGCTGTATGATTCATCATTGGTTTTGCTACAGTAGACCAATGCAGTTGTCTACAATAGTCATGTGCCTTTCTGTGGAGTCCTCAAGTGAGGACAAACTTCACACCCAGGAACCTAGTATTGTAGAAGACGAACTCCTGCTTTGCCAGTTTGTGCTGGTTCGTTTTTTCAGCTGAACACGTGTTCTGTGCTTCCCAGCCCCGCCTCCTCTACTCTAGGCACTGCCTCTGAGTAGGTGTCCACCAGAGAGGGTGGGGCTGGGAATCACCAAAAAACCTGCTCAGCCCTCAAAAGAACTGGCACAAACGGACAAACCAACCGGCAGTTCCTGCCCATTGCTGCTTTCATCTCTACAGTTCAGTGATCTGGAGTAGAGATGGGCACGACTCAAAAAAATGGTGTTTTGTTTGTCGTTTGTCGTTTAGGGGGTCCGTTTCGGTTTGTTTTAGTTTTTTGTGAATTTTTTGCAAAAAATTTCATTTTCGTTTCGTTACATAATGAAACAAAAAAACGAAAACGAAAACAAAAAATTGCTGTTTCGTTAGCATTCATTACAGTTCAATGTATTTGTCGCAATGAAAACGAAACACACGACAAAATTTCTGTTGTTTCGGTTCGTTTTGTTTCATTTTGGAGACAAAATTCGTTTTTCGTTTCGTTACGTAACGAAACAAAAAAATGAAAATGAAAACGAAAATTGCTCGTTTCGTGCCCATCTCTAATCTGGAGCTTTGAAGGCTAAGGGTTTAGGGGCTGATGGCTTCTTTTCCATGTTACTTGTTTACTCTTGGCTCAGTTTATCCAGCTAACAGAATATGAGGTTTGTTGACCTCCTTCCCTGCTCTCTCTCTCTCTCTCTCTCTCTCTCTCTCTGTGTGTGTGTGTGTGTGTGTGTGTGTGTGTGTGTGTAGGTCAAGGGATGGGTTGTCTGCTATAATTATTAGAAAGAAGCATCAGATACTCCTTAACTAGAACAAACAAACACAGAGACTAATTACTGGGGTGCCAATTCATCTTCAGCGGGAGGATTCCAAACTCAGTTGATCTGTTCCTATTTTGTAATTAGATAATGAATATGAGTGCTTGGTCAGACCCATCTTTCTTTGTTTATAAGCATTAAATTAATAATTGAGGCCAGCTAGAGCCTAAGCAACCCTGATTCTTCTCAAAACCAAGCAGCTTGATAAACTAATTATATTCAAAGCAAGGCTAGAAAGGGATGCAGGAGGTCTTATTGTTCAGACCAACAAAAATAACAGCAGACTTCCATATATCAGTTCAGACAGGAGGTTAATCTGAGGGCACCTTCACATATTCTTTATATTCTCGATGTACAGTGATATTTAAGTCACAACCGTGTCTGAATACAGAAGCAGAGAAGAAAGTTTTATAACAAATACAGATAAGTGAACTAGATCTTGCCACCTGTACACACAGGACCCTTTGATCGACTGGACCTTATTCATTTTATTATTTATTTATTACATATATACTCTGCCTTTCCACAATGCTTGCCATGTCACCCTATAGGTCTCAGCTGATAGAGACTGAAACTCTTCCCCCTTTCATAGAATCATAGAATCATAGAGTTGGAAGAGACCTCAAGGGCCATCTAGTCCAACCCCCTGCCATGCAGGAACCCCATCACAATATTTCCGACAGATGGCCATCCAGCCTCTGCTTAAAATCCTCCAAAGAACGAGACTCCACCACCCTTTGTGGCAGCATAGTCCACTGCCGAACAGCTCTAACTGTCATGATGAAGTTCTTCCTAATCTTCAAATGGAATCTCTTTTCCTGTAGTTTGAAACCATTGCCCCAAGTCCTAGTCTCTTTAAAAGGACTCTGTGAAATATATTATGCTTAAAAATATTGAGCTAAATCCAATTATTAATCCAAATTAAAGTAGACTGACAGAATAAATGTGACATATCAACATTGTAGAAATGCCATTAATTCTCTGGGTCTACTCTATTTGGAAGAGAGAGAGAGAGAGAGAGAGAGAGAGAGAGAGAGAGAGAGAGAGAGAGAGAGAGAGAGAGAGAGAGAGAGAGGTAATAGAATGATTTTAAAAGGTGAACATTTCTTTTTAACGGTATTTCTAAAGATTTTTGCCCAGCTGGTTGCTTCCTGTTGTTTACAAGGGCTACTTGAAGCCTAAAGCAGCCCCTTGAGGAATTCACTGCAGGTTGGGGTGGCCACTGAAAAGGAAGTCGGAAGACCATCTTCCCTAAGGGAAGGCATGTGGCTACCCTAACAAGGTTTCTCTGTGTTGGACCTGTATTGTGTATGTGCAACTCTAGCTACTCACACTGAAGAATGATAAATCAAAGAAATGAAGACAACAAAAGATAAGAGATGACAAGTACCACATGTTTCCACTGTGGCCATGAGGGGCTGCTAACCTTAAGCAGAGAGAAAGCTCAAACAGAGTAAAAGAGGTGGATTCTTCTCAGACCTAAGACACAAAATTTCACATTATCACAACAATTGTCTGCTACTTTTGAAGATACTTTCAGAAAAAAAAAAAGCTGTACTGGCCTTGTTTTTACGACAACAGAGATGATTGTCATTGCTTTTAAAATCTCCTGGTGCACTTGGATGAGATTGCTAGTGTTTTTTCGGATTCTGTCAGATTTTTGGCTCACTGGTCTCCATCATGTTCCACTACAACAGAATAATATAACAAACAATTAAAACATCCCCAGTTCTTTTATCAAGAACAGGGGAAAGAAGCCAGATTTGAGGGGAGGGGGGCAGTTGTCACATGAAATGGCAACAATGGCAGAAACTACAAATTTAATTATGAAATAGGAAGTGTAAGGGAAACGTAAGAAAAACGTAGTCTAAAGTAAACAAAATGGAGAACATGGATAATTGGCACCTGGCACATCATCCTGAAGAGGGATCTAGGCCAAAGGAGGTCAGTCCAAAGAGAGGATTAAAAGGAAAAAGGTCCATGTTCCAAAGAGCTGTGCAACTTATTCTATGTGCCTGAGGAGCATAAACATGTAACTCTATACAAGTTTGATCAGAGGCAAGGCCCGCCAAATGCAGTGGGATTTAATTCCACTCAAGTGTCTATAGCAAGAATAGGAAAGATCTAGGAATCCGGGGCCAGTTCCTCTTGGAATCTATTATGGTATCTAATGGGGAAAAATACACAGTTTGCTTCCTGTTTGGAGTTAGTTGTTAAAAAGGCAGAGGGTCATTCTAAGTATGTCTGTGAAGATTCTCAGTCATCCAGGTGCGTTTATCTGAAAGTTGAGTCATGACAACTGGACTTCTTTTTCTTGAGAAAAGGAGAAAAAGAAGTCCAGTTGTTATGACTCACCTTCCACATAAGGGATTCTAAGTACTTTAGACCCATCTCATCTTTTTGTCTACATATCGTTTTAGAGACATTTTGGATTCCTTTTTCCTCTCTCAGCCTTAAAACCAATTGATAGATCCAACTAAAGGTAAAGGCTGCACATGTGTGTTAGTCATGTCCGACTCTAGAGGCGGTGCTCATCTCAGTTTCCAAGCCAAAGAGCCAGTGTTGTGCATGTCCGTGGTCATGTGGCCGGCATGGCTGAATGCATTTCTGCGTACAGATCACTGTTTACCTTCCCACTTTTTATGGTGGTACTTATTTATCTACTGGCATTTAAATGCCTTTGAATTACTAGGTTGGCAGGAGCTGGGGTTCTCAGCGGGAACTTGCTCCAATGCGTTGCACCCGGGATTCGAACTGCTGAGGTGCTGACTTTGCAGCCAGCATTTCAGCACTCTAGCCCACTGAGCCACCACGCCCCGTATCCAGCAAGCTCCAACTAGAGTAGATTTATTGAATAGATTGCCGAATAGTGACTTAGCATTTAGATAACTTTCATTGATTTTAAGGTTGTGTATGTCAACCCCAGTGTCAAAGAGATTTTGGTGTTGGGGATAGAATGATGGATTAGGGAACAATCAAAAAGACTGCATGTCTCTCTATGAGCCTGATGGGCATTCTGATAACCAGGGGATGCCTTTCTCTTGGTCCTACCATTCTAACAGGTGCACTTGATGGGGGACACAGGAGAGGACCTTCTCTCACAGATCCCAGTCTTTGGAACCTCCTTTCATAGGAAGCCAGGCTGGCAACGGCATAGCAAGGTTTTGGGGTGCCTGGGGCCAAAGTTTTTTTTGGTGCCCCTCTGGCCTTCCCCAACCTCATTGCATCCACCCAGCGGGGGGGGCAATCCTGTGGGCGTGGGGCACATGGGGGTGCTCCTTACCTCTCCTGCATGGCAATGAAGAGTTAAAGGAGGAGGAGGAGGAGGAGGGCACCGCAGGCACTGCTCTCACACGCTTGCCTGCCTGTTTGCTTTGCTGCTCCCCTGGGTATAGGACTTCCTCCTCCCCCTCCAGCACCCCCAGATTTTTGCACCAGGGCAGATGTACCCTTCTGCCCCTTCCCTAGATACACCCTGGTGGAGTGGGGGGTGTTTTCCTCGACCAGCCAGGATCACCACAGCCCCACCTGGCTCTCCCCACCTCCCGGTAACAGGTGCGCTGGTTGGTGGGAGACCCCCCTCCTTCCCACTGTCCCCGGGTGTCTCCGTCCTGCCTTGGGACTTTGGGAAGGGATAGGCATGGAGGGAGGCCAGGGTACCAGTGGCAAGGCACAAGAGGTGGGCAGCAGGTGGTTCCTGCTCCGGGGGGTGCTTGCAGTCAGGCAGGGAGTAGAGAAAGAGCGCGGCAAGGGTGGACAGGCAGCCAGACTCAGATATGGTGGGCATGGGGGCCGTATGCGATTTGGCACCCTCTAATTGCTGCCCCTGTTCTCTTGCAAGCAGGCAGGAGCTTTCTCTTCAGGCTGGCTTTTCCTTAACTGGTGCTGTGAGAGGGTTCTTCTTTTCTTTTCTTTTTAAAACAGCTCGTTGTTCTCTTTTGCTTTTAATTTTATTTAACTACTGACTTTATTTACCATTTGAATATATCTGTTTAATTCTTTTAAAATATTTATACACTTTTTAAATCTTTTAAATATTGTCTCTTCAATGATGCAAGCCACCTTGGGTCCTTTTCAAGGGAAAGGCAAGGTAAAGATATTTTAAATAAATAAAAATAAATAGCCCCAGAAGACATGGGTTCAAATCTCCACTCAGCCAAGGAAACTCATGAGGGGGAGTGGCGATGATAAAAATGACTTCTTAAATATGCCAAGCACCTTGAAAACCACATTGTCACTATTAAGTTGTATGTGACATGTTGACGGCAAAAGGATTTGAGACTTCAGTTTTTTCACAACAGTTTTCAGTGAGAAGTCCAAAAGGGAATATGGCTTCTAAAAGAATCTGGGGCCCCTGTGCGAACTAAGGGCTACGCAATCCCTATTTCCAATGGATTATTTTATTATTTTATAATTTATTTTATTTCTGTACTACCTCTATCCCATAAAGGGACTTCAAGCATCTCACAATACAAGTAAAGCTAAAAATCCAATAAAGAGACAGTTAAAATAAGTTAAATACAGGATAATATTTGTTTTAAAACACTGTATGGGGTTGACATTAACTTTATTTTGATAGATTTAAAAGTTGTAGCTGTTTAACAAGGAATGTCATCCCAATGATGGCAATGTTTAGCAAGACTTCCTCTTCCCTTCCTACGAGTTCCACATTATGAAAGGGATTGTATGGGAGCCGTGGGAGCCATGGCGAAGCAGCAGGAAGTCAAATTTCAGAAAACTATCTCCTCCTAATGACACTAACAGCATAGGTGCACCAACAGGATTTCAGCGATTGCATAGTGACAAAAATAGCTTAACAATTGTGAATACAGCATGACCCTGGTATCCGCTGGGGATTGGTTCCAGGGCTTCCCATGGATAATGAAAACTGTGGATAAGAGAGAACACCAAAAATCCCCAAAACTGCTGTTTTGTTAAAGTAGCTTACTTTACAGCAGCTGTTTTTGACACTAGCTTGCTTTATGGCTGCTGTTTTGTGGCAGTACCTTTCTTTACAGCTTCCGTTTGTGGTGATAGCTTGCTTTATGGCTGCTGAATTATTTATTTAACTTTCCCCTCTGCCAGCCATGGATAACTCTGGTTTCTCTCTTCAGATCGTATAACTGAATCAGTGGATAATGAATCAGTGGATACGGGGGTCCTACTCTAATTCATTCTTTGTTGATAGGTTGCATGGGGAATACAACTGAGCCCAATCAGTTTGGCCAATGACATCCTCCTCCTTCAAACTGTGAAGACCAGGCTGGCCTGCAGTGCTGATCAATGCTCCATGGGACCAAGCTAATATCAGGCAAGAGACCCACAGCAGGCAGGAAAGCAGGGAAGAAAGAAAGAGAAGGCCACAAGAGATCTGATTATCATCTCTTTGTGTTTTATGCTTGGTGGGGACATTGTCAAAAGTTGCGCCAGAAGGTAAATCCTTTTCTTAAATGAATAGAGTTGTGTCTGGTTAAGTGCACATGCTCTGGTTACTGGCTTCTAATGAAACCTGCCAAGACTGATTGGAAAAGCAACAGTTCAAGAGGAGGTTGAGAAAGTAAATCTGACCAGGATGTCCTGTTTTACTGGTTTGGCTGAGCTGATTGAAACCTTATGTGAAACAATAGCCTTTGCGTGATAGGCCCAGACACAAATTAATTGGCCGACAGTTTGTTGACCTACTAAACACAAAGCACAACAGCTCTGTAACAACAAACAGACACAGTTACTTTATGGCTGAGTTAAAAATGTTTCTCCCCAGAAGCGATGCCGTCGCTTTTCCAGGGACGAATATACTCTCCTAGACACATATATCCCCATATGGAGGTTACGTTTGGCGTGATGCAACCAGGGTGGTTGCTTTTAAAAAAATCCCCCAGAAAAACCAGTACATCTTTGTCTTTAAACCAGTCTTGGATTGGATAGCCCTTCAAGCTGAGAAGATCTTTGAATGGGGAGGACTGGTCTCTGAAATGCCAAGAAATAGGGAATTGCCCTCTCTAAAAGGGGACAAATGGTGCCCTAGATGCTAGTCACTACTGAAAACATCCTTTACATTCGTAATACAGAACAACTGCCTTGCTGGGATGGATCAAGGTTCTAATCAGACAACCTCCTAATGAAGGCCAAGGTTTTCTTGTTCCACTGGTCCAGATCATCTTGTTTTCAAAGGTACAATGCCTCTCAGCAAGGGTTGGATAAAAGGGAGCTACAAATAATTACTTTGTAATTAATTCATTTTGGCAATAGCTGGGGGCATAACCCTGCTATCCCACGGCCGGAAAATCCAGATCAAAGTAAAATGCGGAATGGTCACGTGCTTGAAACCGCAGTTCCTGTGTCCCCACAGGAGTAGTTTAAAGAACAGCATCTTTTGTGTCCCCACAAGCAGGAACCACAACACAGCAGAACAAAAAAGTTTTGATGCGGATTTTCTGAGTCCCCACGGACTGAAGTTCCGGTTTAAAATCCGCATCGGAGCCGAGACAAGCTTTGTACCACCTCGAGACCAGGTACTTGTAAAACTCGCTGGGTCACGCTTAAGTGGGCGTAGTCACATTCCCCCCCTTTAAAGTCTGCTGGTTGTGGGGACACAATTTTATTAACCGCATCCTCAAGCAGTTTGAAGTGATTTTTAGTGGCCGTGGGATAGCGGCCTAAGTTGCCTTGCAGGAATAAATATTTTGCTACTTTTGTGTTAGAACTGTAACTTCCAGTTAGTTTTAA
Source organism: Phrynocephalus guinanensis (assembly GCA_037367245.1). NCBI lineage: Eukaryota > Metazoa > Chordata > Lepidosauria > Squamata > Agamidae > Phrynocephalus > Phrynocephalus guinanensis. The sequence continues at coordinate 97,710,793 of CM074738.1, read as the reverse complement.
AACATGGGGTTGTGACTCACTATGTTGGTGGAGGATTTTCAAGCAATGGCTATGCAGCTATGGCGTGAATGTTGGAGCAATAAGGAGGGGAATTGGTATTGGCAGATTAAAAATAGTGGCCATGCTAAGTGAGGCATTCTGTGTCCAAAACAGTAACTTTGTTTCCCTCTGGGTGTACCTTCTACATTATGTCCTGCCAATGTAAGTCATAGGGCGTTTATACACGACCCCTAAACTCCGGGGCAAATGGCTCCCAGCTCCGGAGATTAAAAATGTTTACCCACCAGCTCCGGAGTTAACAGGAAATTAAGTGCGATCCCGCCCACTTTAGCGCGTCCCAGCGCAGCTTTCAGGTACCTGCTTTTTGGATGTGAAAAATATTTGATCCGGTGTAAGGATAGTGATATTTGATCCGGTGTAAGGATAGTGAGTGCGGGGCTCTCCTGGCTTCTGTTTGTTGTTTTTCTGCCCCCCGCCCCTTTAAGAGATCTGAATGCTGCCGGGAACAGAATGGAGGTAAGACGGCATTCTTTCCTTTCTTTTTTCTCCCTCCCTCACGCAGCCAGCAACCAGGAAGTGCGGAGGGGAGTGGGGACGGAGGAAGAGCGACGAACCCCTAAGATCTCTGGTCCGAATTTACGTGGCCAGCGGATCTTAGGGGTCGTGTAAAAAGGCCCTTACTGGCAAATCTTTGGATTCAGCTATTTGACTGCCTACGGTTCCCCTTTGCTCCATTTGGATCGCTCTACCAGTGAGGTTCAAATGTTATGTCTAGACAAATTTGAAGTTTCACTTAGAAGTGGTTTTTATTGGAATACATATAAATATCTTAACTAAGGCATGACGATAAAGAGCATGCACATCCCATTATGCTTTATTATATAGATTTTATTATATAGATTTTAATATGAAAAAGACAAACTAAGAACTAAATCTTCATTCTAAAAAAAATTACATTATGTTATGTGCCATCAAATCATCTCCAAGTTCTGTCAACCTTAACAGAGGTTCTAGGGTCCAAGAGATACAGAGGGAGTGGTTTACCTCTTCCATGCTGCACTGAGTGTCACCATGGCTGAGAATTTGAAACTAGCTCTCTTGAGTCTTAGGAGTCAGTTCATTGTATCCCACTCTTCTTCTTCGAGTGCTATGTCTTCGTAGAATGTTGGCAATCAGTAGCTTGTATCTAAAGCTATTCTAAACAGAGCAGCTGTACTCACTGTGGACCATTAGGTTAAGTTCTTAAGCCAGAATGTTCTTCTATGCCCTGGGCCACACTTCCCATCTATCTTCCCTTGAAGGATAACCTGCAGCAGATGGTAATTCTTATTGTGCATTATATATCTGAACTATTGCAATTTTCTTCTCTTTATCGTATTGAGAATTTCTAGCTTTTTATTCATGTGCTGTAATACAGCCATATTAGTGACTCTGGCTGTCCAAGGTATCTTCAGAATTCATCTGTATGCCCACATTTCAAATGTTTCCAGATTCCTGCATAATGAGTCTACAAGGATCCAAGTTTCAACATCATAGAGTAGTAAACTAAATAGGATCTAAGTATTTGAGTATGAAATCTGATAGATAAGTCCTGGTTTGACACGACTTTCCTCATTTTCTGGAAGGAATTTCTAGCTTGTTCAAGTCTACAACAGATTTCGCATGAAGGGTTCCAGTTATCCTTGACACAGCACCCCAAGTATTTATAAGATGATACTCTCTCAATTAAATCACTGCAAATCTTGAGAAGGTTCTGCGAACCATTCTGTTTTTTACTGATAACCATCCATTTTGTCTTCTTCACATTAAGTTGTAGTCCCTTGGCACTGCTTTCTGCAGCAACAGATTCCAATAATCCTTGCAAATCTGCCAGACTAGTTGCAAGCAGGACAATGTTGTCAGTGTATCTTATGAAGAGATGGGCAAAAAATGATTTTTTAATTTGTTTCGTTATTCATTATTCATTTAGCTAACAAAATGAATAATGAACCAACGCATCAAAGAAAAAAGAAATGAAACGAAATGGAAATTTTCGTTTTGTTTGCTTCATTTTTCGTTCCTGACACCTACCTTGTCTGACGAGTGGAGTCCTCCAGGAGTTCCCCTTCTCTTCTGCTGGAACTACTGTCCCTGGACCCTAGGACGCAAGCGCCTCTCAGCTGTGGGGGGGGGGAGCCCCGGCATGGGGACTTAAAAAATAAAAATAAAAAATAAAAAAAGCGCTGACCCTGTCCAGGAGCTGCATGGTCGGCACAATAAATTCAAGGAAAAAATAAATAAAATAAAAACAGCGCTGACTGGGCCCCAGGAGCCGTGTGGTTGGTGCTGGAAAATGTAAAAAAAACAACCCCTAAATAAATAAAAATGGCACCTGCAAACGGGCGTGGGGAAGTGAGAGGCGCTGGCTCCAAGCCAGCACCTCTCAGATGTGAAAATAAAAAGCCCCGGCATGGGGACTTAATAATAATAATAATAATAATAATAATAATAATAATAATAATAATAATAATAATAATAATAATAAAAAAACCAAGCGCCAACCCAGCCCAGGAGCCATATGGTTGGCACAATAAATTCAAGAAAAAAATAAATAAAATAAAAACAGTGCTCACTGGGCCCAAGGAGCCATGCGGTCGGCACTTTAAAAAACAAACAAACAAAGAAAAGTTAAAAAAAAAACCGAGTGCCAACCCGGCCCCAGGAGCCATGTGGCTGGTGCTTTAAAAGCAAAAGCAAAAACAAACAAACAAAAAAGGAGTGCCTTCCCGGCCCCAGGGGTGACCGGGTCAGCACTCCAAATTCAAGAAAAAAATAAAAAATAAAAGAAGTGCCGACCTGGCCTCAGGAGCCGCTGAGTTGGCGCTTGAAGGAAACAAAACAACAACGAGGGGCTGGCCCCTAGCCAGCACCTCAAAAATCCCCTGCCACCGGGGCCAGGATCGCCTGCTGGCGCCACCCAGTAAGTCGGACCTGAACTGGTTCGGATTGGTCCAGGTTCATACAATTTTTTTAAAAAAAATTCATACAAACCCGAACCGATCCGAACCAAGGGTGGGCCCGAAACAGACGAACCTGAACCATGGGTTTTCTGTTTTGTGCCAACCTCTAATCTTATGTTATCAACAAGAACACCATTCAACTTCACACCTTGGTTCTTTCCTTCAAGAGCATCCAGAAAATTCTTTCTGAATAGATATTAAAAAGTAGAGGTGAGAGAATACAGCCTTGACAAACACCTTTCGTAACTGACACCTCTTCTGATATCTCACCATCCTATTGGCCTCTTCTTTTCCTCCCTTCCAATAACCTCCAATATGGTTATGTGATGGAAGCAAAGCCTGCATCACATTCCATTGCGTAAGTCGAAAGGCCCTTCCAAAATACTTAATTTTCAATTGTTTGTCAGTTTCTTTATAATTCTTTATACAGAAGATGGAAAAGCCAGATTTTCCAGAATTCAGCATGACAACCATGCACATCAACAGACATAAGAATCACATCTCAGTTTCTCCCTAATTCAAATATTTGGAAAGAACTTGAGATACAGCTCTCAAGTTCATTCTACTAGGAGTATGAAGAAATCTGCAAATTTTGGCAAATTTTTATTAAAAATTAAAAGGAGCAAAACCATCCTGCATACCTAGTTCAACCACATCAAACTTTATATAGCAGATAACCTATTTTGAATGTTTGTCATTGGAAAACAAACAAGCAAACACTAGACCTACTCTGGAAGTTGAGTCATGGCTACTGGACTTCTTTTTTGAGAGAGAGAAGCGTTTCGCTGTTCATCCAAACAGCTTCATCGGTCTGAATACAGCTAGTGCAAATCCTCCATCTTATAGGCAGCTTTGACCTCTTGTCACCCTGGCCTGAATTAGGCTCATAAGATGAACAGTGGCCTAAATAGGCTTGTTAGGGAGATAATAGTATCCTTAGCCTTAAGGTGAACAATGGCCTAAGGTGCTGAAACCTATCAAGAATGGGTAGTTAGCTATGGCCTACACCTTGAAACTTTCTTTGCACACTGCTCCCTTCTTGTAGGTAGTATTTTATAATACAAAGAAGCATTAAAAACTCCTTTCCTGCTCTTGCTGTTTGAAATTGCATTCTCTACTGTAGCGTAGTCCATCATCATCAATGGACTCTATCACCCTATTTCCGTATTATTTCTGCCACCAAATACAACTAACTACAAATCCAGCAGAGAACGCCACTGAGAGTCATCACTGTTCATTCTATCAAGCACAATTCTTCCTTCCTTCTGGCATTTAGAGCACTCTGTCATGAGAATCATGCATTTGTCGATGCATTCAAGCACGCCTGAAACACTTCAGCAGAAATTCTGTTGCACTTGTTTATCATCAAGTTAGTGTCTGGGAGTTTGCACTAAGTTATGCCCAGCATATGCACATCTGATTGCACACATTGTGCAACTATTTGCACACCTATAGCTATGGAACTGCTCACTGTCTCATCTTTGAGTTAATCGGGCATAGCTAGGCAACAGCCTTCAAAACAATGTATTCTCAAAGGCTTTCATGGCTGCAATTTGATGGTTGTTGTGGGCTATTTGGCCGTGTTCTGGAAGTATTTCTTCCTGACGTTTTGCCAGTCTCTGTGGCTGGCATCTTCTGAGGCTTCAGAACACTTTTGTTTTACTCTGTCAGTGGTGTGTTCTGAGGAAACTGTGGGTCGAGCTCAATATGATGATATTTGTATGCTGAAAGAGAGCCAGTGGAGTGCTGGAATGGGACTTAAGATATCTAGAGATGCAAGTATTAAGAAAGCCGTGAAACTGACTGGACCACATTGGGGCTGACTTTCCGCCAGTCTTACCTACTACACAGGATTAGTATGAGTTTAAAACAAGTAAGGAAGGCATCTGTGTGTGCTCTCCTCCTGAGATCACTGGAGTAAAGTCATGAAAACTAACTAACTAACTAACTAACTAACTAACTAACTAACTAACTAACTAACTAACTAACTAACTAACTAACTAACTCTCTCCAATGACTGAACTGCCAAGATCTACTAACACTTGGTTAGCATAAATCTTCTAAAATCTATCTTTGAAAGGTCAAATCCACACTTGGCACCACTTTGCCTATGGAATCCCACCCCCAGTACCCTTTCCCTAGAAGGCAGGAGAAAAAACTAGACTGAAGGCATAAAAACAAAAGGATGTCGCAGATATGAGATGTTCCAAGTTCTGTTTTCATTAGTTACATGAGCACTAGACAGGGAAGCAAATCAAAACTGTTTGAGGGTTTCAACTATTAATCTCATTGTCAAATAGCATATTCAATTTATTACTTCTCCTTCCAATTTCTAAATTCCATATTCAATTGGCCTAATGGTTTCCATATTGAAGGTAGTCCCGCAGCTTGAAGAAAGTATGGATTTTCCCATGAAAAGCACAGACAGTGAAGGATAACAACAACATCCATCAGTTTATCACCAAAATTCTGGCACAAAGAAAACAATATTATTCAGTGTTAGTGCTCTTTGGTATGTCTGCCTACGGCTTCTCTATTCTATCTATCTGGAATTATTTTATGTTGTAGAGAGAGAGAGAGAGAGAGATGTGAGAATGCTGAAACTGTCCTGCAGGAATACAAGAGGAACACAAAGTGGTTCTGGATACTTTAGCCTGTGATATTATTGTACACAATGTCATAAGCCGGGTGTTTTGCGGAAAACAGTCACTGATGTCTGGTTTTGACATTATCAAGTTTGAAATTCACTTAACTGCAATCGTCCATATTCTTTACTTTTAATTTAGCTTTCTCTTTCTTGCTTCTATGCTGCCGTTTGTTGGTTTCCTTGTTGCCTATTTAAGATTGCACACTCTTAGGAGCAGGGAGTTTGACTAAATAAATTAAGCCACTATCCCACGTCCCTTTAAATGCAGATTAAATTTGTAGATAAACTGTGTCCAAAAATGTCATCCCCATGGCCACCGGTCTTTGTGAAAAAAAAAGGGAAAAAAAGAAAACCTTAACACCCCCTTAAACGAGATTTCCAAAACCTACCGGAGAGGTAGGGAATTTTTTGCCTCCCTTAAAAAAACCACTTTTTAAAGAGGCAGATGTTGTGGGACCGCGTAGATGATCTGGTTTTCTCCCCCCCCATAGCGCTGACCAGCTGTTCCTGGGGCTGGTTGGTGCTGTTTTTTTTCTTTTAACTTTTCCCCACCCGTAGCACCAGTCAGCTGGTCCTCTGGCTGGTCTGGTGCTATTTTTTAACCCCCCCACCCTCCTAGTGCCAGGCAGCTGGCTGATCAGGCACTTTTAAAAAAACGTCCCCCCACCCCTTTTTTAAAATCTTAGTGCCACCTGCTGGCCATGGGACTTAATGGTGCTTTTTAAAAAAAAAACCTTTGTACCTGGGAGCTGCTATCCCACACCTTCAGCCATGTGACGGGAGGAAGAGGAAAAGCCGGACCTTCAGAAGATCAGGATCTTCCCCAGGTGAGATAGCAGCCTAAGTTGGTTTATTTGGATAGCAGCAACTCATTTGAATCCCCCAGTCAGGATAGCTAATGTTGGGTCTGCTAGTCAAGAGGATTGCTTTGCTTTGCCTAATAGTAGAACCAGTATTAGGAAGCAAAGAAAATCCTGGACATAGCTAATGAAGTTCTTGTCGAGCTTCTGGACTGGTGTGTCTGTGCAATAGACACTTTCTTGGTGTGGGTTAAATGGTCCCTTTGGGAATTTGCTACTACTGTCTGACTGTATGATGTAATGAGACATGGATGTTAGTAGTCAGCCCTCTGTTTAGTGTGGAGGATGCTGTCACCTACAGTCCTGTCTTGTACCTCAGTTCTTTACCAGTCAGGAAACCTGTAACAATAAGCAAGGGTCAGTTTCTGCAGGGCAGGTGGGTGTAGACCTCTTCAGATGTTGTTGGACTGACACTTCCACCAGCCCAATCTAGCACAGGTAAAGGTGAGGAATGCTGGGAGCTATAGTCCAATTGGATCTTGCTAGACAAGGCAATGTCTGTCAGAGATCACAGCACAGGAATTTGAAGTGGATAGTTCAGGGGTTACACAGGCCGTTTCTCCAGAAGCGAAGAGCAGAGACCAAAAAGTTGTGAAACACTAGTCTGTGTTTTTGTGAAGACCACCCAGGTTCTAATGGTAGCTCACCAGAACACAAGCTGACTGATTTTTTGGCAAAAGATATAAGGCATCTTGCTGGATTGAAATATTTCTTGGATAATGCAACACTGAGATTTTTGTTCCCCTATGGTGTGCTGAGGTAATACAGGGAGGGGGCGGTTTATAATTGTGTTTTTTTTAGGGCAGTGGCATGAGTTTATGTTGCTCCTGGTTTATAATGCCTTCTGTGTCCAGATGCTGCATCAAGGGGGAATACAGAAAGATGTCATTACACTAAAATTAAAAAGGACATGTGGCCAGTAGATGCCATACCAGAGTATTTAAAAAACCCCCCACCAAACTGATATCCAGCTTGGATCAGCATCTAGCCACTGCTTGGCCTTGCAACCAACAACAAACACATACAAAGGGACAAAACAGGACAAATCTTGATGTAAACATGTAAAACCAACAACTTGATTTAATGCGCCATAAAGGAAGTACTATAAGACTGAGTCATGACCTTAATGACTTTATCTTAACAACTGAGTCCATTGGTGTGTAGCCAAGGGTGTGTTGTTCGCAGTTTGTCTCCCATTTCAGAAATAAAATCTGGTTGACCACGGTGCTAATTTTCAGGTGCCTCGGATAACGACGGTAATTCATTCTCTGAGGTTAGTTGTTATCTGAAACACGTCGTTATCCGAAACGCAGTTTCCCATAGGAATGAATGGGAAACAGTTTAATCCGTTCTGGAGCCTAGGAAAAAGGCACAGACACCTGGTTTTTTGCTTAAAACTCTTTAAAAGTGCACTTTAAAGGTACAGATGCAATTTCACCTGGGATAACTTTTTTACTGATGCATGCTGGAAATTCATTATCTGAGGCAGTCCATAGGGAAAATTCGTTATCTGAGGCAGCCCATAGGAAGATTCGTTATCCAAGGCAGCCCATAGAGAAAATTCATTCTCCAAGGCAGACCTATAACTAGGAATTGTGATTCGTTATCCGAGGAAGCCCATAGTGAAAATTCGTTATCAGAGGCACCCCTATACCCGGAAATTTGCAGTTGTTATCCGAATTATTCGTTATCCGGGGCAGTTGTTATCCGAGGTACCACTGTATATATACCTATTGACTTGTAAGTAAGATGTCCTGGAAATCTACCCAGCCAGCATGGACATTGATATTTTCGAGCTGCACATCCTCCAGGCAGTTGCACCTGCTAACAAGTGGATTTGACTCAGCTTTAGAGATACTGACCACTCCAATGCCTACATGCAGTTTGAACTCTGCAAAGCCTCATTCAGCATTATATCTACCATTCATCATCCAGTCTTACAACTATACTTTTTCCATTTCAATTGATATCAACACAGGAATCTGTAAGGAAAAACGAGAGTGCGTAATGAAGTCTTTACATATCCAACCTCTGACATGGCTTGTGAAACATTCTGTTCTTATAAAGAATGTGGAATGATAGCAAAGGTAAATTGATGGACATAAATATTCCCTTTTCTTCTTCTTCTCTCCTTTGGGACACAGATCGTTCTGTTTATGAATCCCAAGTGTAACTCAATCCGGAGGACAGAATAACTGTCGGGCAGCTGCTCACAAATGTAAAACCAGGCCAGTCTGTTGTGAAGGGGGTTCAGTAAGGCTATGACTACACCAATCCTCAGTCTTTGTTCATCCTTGCTGGCTAGGATCCAAATTCCAAAGATCTGTGAAAGTCATTCAATGAACATCAGAGAGCTTTGAACTTGAGTGTCTCAAGCAGAAGCTTTATTGCTCTTTGGCAAGCAATTTTTGAAAACAATATTCATTTTAAAAGGAATTTGTGATCTGACATAAAACTATTGAGTTAGTTTTTTAAAAAAAATCAATCAAATCCCAATGGAATGGTTTTGAATGGTTCATCTCACCAAACACTGTATCACAGAACCTGTCCCAACAAGACACCAACAAAAAGCCCAAGGACAGTTACAGTATATGCTCACAGGAATATTATAGTTCTCATTTAAGCTATATTTTAAAGCCCTAAATTCCTAGTCATTTTGTTGAAAAATAAACTGAAAATAAATAAAAATGATATTGTTATAGAGTTATAGTGCAAAAATAGTAATTGTTTCAGTTGGAAGCTAAGTAATATCACTGGCATAAGATGAAGCCAGAAAATTGCTTAGAATAGCTACTTGTCCTGTCAGGCCAAGGGCCCATCTCGTCCAGCTTCCTGTATCTCACAGTGGATCCACTAGATGCCTCTGGAAGCATGTGGGACAACTAGATACTTGTCTCCTGAGACCACTCCCCTGTGTCTGGCATTTTAAGGTTGTTGTTGTTCAGTTGTTTAGTCATGTCCGACTCTTCGTGATCCCATGGACCAGAGCTCGCCAGGCCTTCCTATCTTCCACTGCCTCCCGGAGTTTTGTCAAATCCATATTGGTTGCATCGATGACACCGTCCAACCATCTCATTCTCTGCCGTCCTCTTTTCCTTTTGCCTTCAATCTTTCCCAACACCAGGGACTTTTCCAAGGAGTCCTCTCTCCTCATGAGGCGGCCAAAGTACTGGAGCCTCAGCTTCAAAATCTGTCCTTCCAGTGAACATTCGGGGTTGATTTCTTTCAGGATGGATAGGTTTGATCTCCTTGCTGTCCAGGGGACTCTCAAGACTCTCCTCCAGCACCACAGCTCAAAAGCATCAATTCTGCGGCAATCAGCCTTCTTTATAGCCCAGCTTTCACTTCCATACATCACTACTGGAAAAACCATAGCTTTGACTATTCTGACCTTAGTTGGCAAAGTTTGGCAAAAATTTCTCTGCTCTTTAGGATGCTATCTAGGTTTACCATTGCTTTCCTCCCAAGAAGCAGACGTCTTTTTATTTTGTTGCTGCAGTCGCCATCTGCAGTGATCAAGGAGCCCAAGAAAATAAACTCTGTCATTGCCTCCATTTCTTCCCCTTCTATTTGCCAGGAGGTGATGGGACTGGTGGCCATGATCTTAGTTGTTTTGATCTTGAGCTTCAGCCCATTTTTTTTCACTCTCCTCTTTCACCCTCATTAAGAGGTTCTTCAATTCCTCCTCACTTTCTGCTATCAGAGTAGTATCATCTGCGTATCTGAGGTTGTTGATATTTCTTCCGGCAATCTTAATTCTGGCTTGTGATTCATCCAGACCTGCCTTTCGCATGATGTACTCTGCACATAAATTAAATAGGCAAGGTGACAGTATACAGCCTTGTCGTACTCATTTCCTAATTTTAAACCAGTCAGTTGTTCCATATCCAGTTCTGACGGTTGCTGCTTGTCCCACATATAGATTTCTTAGGAGACAGATAAGATGGTCAGGCACTCCCATTCCTTTAAGGACTTGCCATAGTTTGTTGTGATCCACACAGTCAAAGGCTTTGACATAGTCAATGAAGCAGAAGTAGATGTTTTTCTGGGACTCTCTGGCTTTCTCCATAATCCAGCACATATTGGCGATTTGATCTCTAGTTCCTCTGCCCATTTGAAATCCAGCTTGCACTTCTGGAAGTTCTCTGTCCACATACTACTGAAGCCTGCCTTGTAGAATTTTGAGCATAACCTTGCTAGCGTGTGAAATGAGTGCAGTTGTGCAATAGTTGGAGCATTCTTTGGCATTTCCTTTCTTTGGGATTGGGATGTAGACCGATTTTTCCAGTCCTCTGGCCACTGCTGGGTTTTCCAAATTTGCTGGCATATCGTGTGCAGCATCTTTACAGCATCCTCTTTTAAGATTTTAAAGAGTTCAATTGGAATGCCATCACCTCCACTGGCCTTGTTGTTTGCAATGCTTTCTAAGGCCCACTTGACTTCACTTTCCAGGATGTCTGGCTCCAGGTCAGCAACTATGCTATCTTGGTTATGAGGGACCTCCAGATATTTCTGATATAATTCCTTTGTATATTCTTGCCATCTCTTCTTGATCTCTTCTGCTTCAGTTAGGTCCCTACCATTTTTGTCCTTTATCATATCCATCTTTGCACGAAATGCCCCTTTAATATCGCCAATTTTCTTGAATAGATCTCTGGTTTTTCATTTTCTGTTGTCTTCCTCTATTTCTTTGCACTGTTTGTTCAAGAAGGCAGTCCTGTCTCTCCTTGCTATTCTTTGGAAGTCTGCATTCAATTTTCTGTATCTTTCCCTTTCTCCCTTGCATTTTGCGTCCCTTCTCTCCTCCGCTATTTGTAGGGCCTCATTGGACAACCACTATGCTTTCTTGCATTTTCTTTTCTTTGGAATAGTTTTCATTGCAGCCTACTAGACAATGTTACAAGCCTCGATCCATAGTTCTTCAGGTGTTCTGTCCACTAAATCTAGTTCCTTAAATCTATTCTTCTTTGACTTAGATTATACCTGACTGGCCCAGTGGTCTTCCCTACTTTCTTCAGTTTAAGTTTGAATTTTGAGAAGCTGATGATCTGAGACATAGTCAGCACCAGGTCTTGTTCTTGCTGACTGTATAGAGCTCCTCCATCTTTGGCTGCAGAAAACATAATCAATCTGATTCCGGTATTGTCCATCTGGTGATGTCCATGTGTTGAGTCGTCTTTTGTGTTGTTGGAAAAGAGTATTTGTAACTACCAGCTTGTTATCTTGACAAAACTCAATTAGCCTTTGCCCTGCTTCATTTGGAACTCCAAGGACAAACTTGCCAGTTATTCCTTTTATTACTTGACTCCCTACTTTAGCATTCCAATCCCCTATGATGAGAAGAACATCTTTCTTTGGTGTCAGTTCTAGAAGTTCTTGTAAGACTTCATAAAATTGGTCAATCTCAAACTCTTCAGCACCGGTAGTTGGTGCATAAACTTGGATTACTGTGATGTTGAAAGGACAGCCTTAGAATTGTACTGAAATCATTCTATCATTTTTAGGTTGTATCCCAGCACTGCTTTTCTCACTCTATTGTTGACTATGAGGGCTACTCCATTTCTTCTATGGGATTCTTGCCCACAGTAGTAGATGTGATAGTCATCTGAACTGAATTCACCCATTCCTGTCCATTTAAGTTCACTGATGCCCAAGATGTCATTGTTTATTCTTTCCATCTCACGTTTGACCACATCCAGCTTACCCTGGTTCATAGATCTCACATTCCAGGTTCCTATGCAGTATATTTCTTTACAGCATTGGAATTTCCTTTCTCTTCCAGGCACGTCTGCAGCTGAGCATCCTTTCGGCTTTGGCCCAGCCAGTTCATTAGCTCTGGAGCTACTTGTGCTTGTCCTCCACTCTTCCTCAGTAGCATGTTGGACACCTTCCGACCTGAGGGGCTCATCTTCCAGCATCATATCTTTTAGCCTTTTGTTTCTGTCCATGGAATTTTCTTGGCAGGGATACTGGGGTGGCTTGCCAGTTCCATTTTAAGGTACTCTCATTTTAATCCTGGAGGTAACATGCATACCCATCATGGCTTGTAACTTGTGATGGAATTTTCCTCCAGAAATCGGTCTAATCCCCTTTTAGGTAATGTGTAGCCTGCATTTAAAAATTGTAAACTCTTCAGAGAGTGCTTTAAGCACTATGGGATGGTATATAAGCAGAACACTTTGCTTTTTAAAGGCATCTAGGCCAGATGCCATCATCACATCTTGTGCAAGGAGTTCTATAGACTAACAACATGCTGGGTAAATAAGTATTTTCAGAGAGATTTAGTCTGAGAACATCTGGGGACCCAAGGTTGGGAACTACTGGTCTAAAGTTACCTAGAGAAGGCTGTCGAGTAGTTACCATGTTTGTGAAGTCTGTTGGCAGCCATTTTGAAGGTGTGTGCTGCAGTCATTAACAAAGGGAGAAACAAAGAGAAAGTAGCCATAAGAGTAGCAATCTATCTATAATGTATTCTCAAAGGCTTTCACACCCGGGACCTGATAGCTGTTGTGAGTTTTTTGAGCTGTTTGGCCATGTTCTGGAAGTTTTTTCTTCCTGACGTTTCACCATCTTCAGAGGGTAAGTTGCTCAGGGAACTAGCCCTAGTTCCCTGAGCATCTTGCTCTCTGAAGATGCTGGCCACAGAGTCTGGTGAAATGTCAGGAAATAAAACCAACAGAACATGGTCAAACTCACATATCCATAAACTAGGGAAATGTGAAGAGGAAGACCCATTTTCCAGCTCTCTAGCCACTCCCCCCACTGATGCAGGTTGATTTTTACATGCCTTTATTAGATCAAGACAAACAGTTTCAAAAGTTCCTTCTTGGTTAGTTTGGAAGTTGAGTCATGGCAACTGACTGAACTTCTTTTCTTGAGAAACTGAAATGTTTCGCTGCCCATCCAAACAGCGTTGTCAATCTGAGGAAAGCTAGTTGCGACTCCTCCATTTTATAGTTCACTTTGACCTCATGTCACCCTGGTCTGAAATAGGCTCATAAGATGAACAATGGCCTGAATAGGCTCGTTAGGTGGCTGAATATATTGAGCCTATAAACTAGCACTGAAGCATTTCAGTCTCTCAAGAAAAGAAGTCCAGTTGCCATGACTCAACTTCCAGATAAACTCGCCTGGATAACTGAGAATCTTCCCAGACATACTTCTTGGCTAGGTATTACCTCAGTATGCTGTAGATTTTGGCTGCGTTGCACCAACATGGCTCCCGCCTACTTTTTTTCAATAGCCATTTGTCATTGGTACCTGTGCAAAATGAATCTATATGCTAGAAAGGGAATATCCTGAAACAACATGAAAATAATAAAAAGCCAACAACCCCCCCATTTTCTCTCGCCACCACATGTTCTTAACTGATGGGGAGAGAGTATTCTTTTTTTTGCGGGGGGGGCATTTGGTTGGCCTCACAAAAGTATTACACTTCTTCCTTGAAGTCAGACCAGTGAGGTTTTGGTTATGCACAGATTATCCCCCCAATAATTAAATATTCAATAAATACTCAGCCACTAGTCATCTCCAAGATGTGATATGAGAAAAGTGGGTCTCAGATTTGCTGATGCCCTTTGTTGTTGGCAGTGTGGTGGCCCCTTCTGCCATGGTGGCTCCATGTGGCAGGTGGTTAGGATGTTGGGTCAACCCAGCAGACTGAAGTGAGTTGAGGAAATTCTCATTCCCTCTCTCTATGTGTGTGTCTCTCTTTGTGTGAGAGAGTTAATCAACTGCTTTTGCTTTGTAGTTACATTATAGTTAGAATAATATATTAATAAAGCAGTTATGAATAAATTTACAGTATTTTAAAAATGGTGGATGGATGGATTATATACGTAGTTTCAATAAGAAACATAATGGGCAGGACCCAGTTACATATGCTGCCTGGCGTAGTTCCAATTGTATTAATGTTAAGAAACTGGCATTTGTTCTCCTGGTCACACAGCAGTCCTGTAATTTGGCATTTGACAAGTAAAATAAACACCTGCCTCTTAACCAGTGGCAATTTGCCACTGGTACTTATGCCACTGAAGTGATGCCAGGGTAAGTGTGTCATGACATTTCAGTGAACTTCATCTTCCAAAATGGCTTGGGAGAAGTTCCAAAATAGGCATCTACCTTTGATAATAAACAGTGATAGAGTGAGGCCATACCTTGTGATAGCGTCAAAGTGCTGACCTGGGACTTCTGAATTAGCAGGAACAAAGACATGATCTGCCACCCCTTCAGACGTCTGTCTCTCCTCTGATCTTGGCTGAAGTCTTTAACTGGGGGTGGGGATAAATCGATTCTGAACTGCAGTATGATTGTAAAACTATCCCTGTTATGCTGTAAACTGTTTGGTGATGGTTTGATCCCCAAAGGGTGCTTAAGACCCACAAAGCCGTGGGTATGGTAACTATCATAGTGAACACTTCAAAATTTATTTCTATACTACTGATGAAACATGTTGAACTCATAAGTCCTTGTACCAAATTGTTTGCCCATCATACTCACACAATCCCTATATTGTGTTCTACACGCCAAACTGAGCAAACCTGAGAGTGGAATGTTACAATTTGGAAAGCAATTGGAAGCACACCAGAACTAGGGGTGCGAGACCTGCTCGTAATCTCAGGGCTAACACAAACTGGGAGGGAAGGTCAAAAAGCAAGCCAAAAGTCTAGCTGACTGTCCAAGAAAGTTAAAGCTACAGAAGAAACCAGATGATAGTTAATAGTCAAGACTCACACTATTTTGGCTATGAGGACATGAGCCCAAGGACCAAAATCAGAATTCAGAAATACTGTAATTTGTTTTGTTCAAGCAAATCTTCAATGAATCAGGTTGCTTTTTGGTGCTACTTTCTGTTTGAGAAGACCCAGTCACCTTGGGCATTCACAGTCCGTCCAATGAGAGAAGGTTCTTGATGGAATTCAATGTTCTGTTTCATATAGCAGCTTCATGGAGATTGAGCAGTTCCTACCACTGTGATCTGGAGGCTAAAAAGAGCATATAAGGATTCTCAGTAGCAGTAAAAAGTTTGCACTGGCTGGAATCCATATTGTCCAAAGCACCCAAATGTTTGGTGTTAATTGCTTTGGTGGCAGCCTGCTTTATAGCAGAATGGAGAGAACGGATACATGAGTTTAATTCAACAGAGTGAACAGGCATGGGATGTATTAGTCATGGAAAAAAAAATCTTGGCTTCCAGAATTTGGAAAGAAAGGGGAAAAAAGGCAGTTGGCTAACTTTCTGATATGTTGACTTTCCACTGAATACACAGCGTTAAGACAATCATTTGAAGGCTAAGTTGTGTCCAAACTGTTTCTTCCCAAATGTTAGGGAATAATAAGAATTCTGTAAACAGTTGCTCCTAGAGGACTCTGAAGTGATGGCTGGACCTTGTGCCAATGGATGCCTCTCATTCCAAGGACTTGGGAAAGATGTTATTTCCACCAGTTGCTTGACACTGAAGGGAGCAGGTGATGAACAGAATACGGAGAGGTCATCAAAGGGGGTGCCAATAGGAGGTAGCAAGTTGGAGCACACTCAGCAGCGTGTGAGGGCTAGCTGTCTTATGATGGGGACGGGAGAGCACTACACTCTGATTAAAACAAATGCTGGAATGTGCAAGCCAAAATCCTCCCACCCACATGCACCTTTCCAGCCCTTGTCCGAAAACATGGCAAGATGCTTCTGGAGTCAACGTTCATTATTTTCAAAGGAACTTCCTCAAGAGATGCACATATGTCTCTCTCAGTGCCTGACAATTTTACATCCAACAACGCCCCACTCAAGTCTCTGATATTTCCCTCACCAAATTGTGCTTAGCGCTTCCATGGTGCGGAAAGTCAACAGGGTTTGGTAGATGTTTCAGCACCGTTGCTAGGTGAAGGGATGCACTTTGGTTTCGTAATACTTTCTAGAACGGATGGAGGAGATGGACAATTAACATGTGGTGGAAATTTTTATTATTAGAAAATTTTCATGCTTTTCTAAGTTTCAAGACATTTTAAAACCTGTTCTATGTGCAGTGGTTTATAAACACAGTGCTCAAATGATTACATGATACATGGCAGCAGATGTGTTCTATAAACAATTTTAACACTTTGGAAGATGGTAAACTACTTTGTACAACATGGGGAACTCATCAGGCCTTGCAGAATCAAGCCAGTGGAACAAATTAATGTCATGGAGTCAAGAGTCGAGCATAAACGACTCTGTTCCAATTTAGTTCATTGCAAGTCACCGTTCTTGACTTCTTCTGACTTCCCAAAGAAGTACAAGCATTTGTTGGGAAACGTAGACTTTTGGGTGTGTGGCTGAACAGCCAGTAGCACAAAATGTATTTTAAAATTATACAGCGGTCCCAAAGATCAGAGAAGTCACTGTTTTGGCTGATAAGTCCCAAATTCTTTCAGCTAGCACCACTCCTTCTGAGAGGTATAGTCCAAAAGCATTTGTTCCAAGGTGGGATCACACCCCAATGGCTCTGAACGAAGACAGCAGTGGGTTGAGTGTCTTGGGTGCCAGTTTAAATTACTGAACAAAAATCTGAGAAAGCTGATTATGTATTCCCAGAGGTGTATACTCTATAGGTTTTCCAGGTATTTATGGACATGATCTTTTATCAGCCTAAGCAAACTCAGCAATGGTAAAGATTTATGGAAGCTGTAGTCCACAAACACCAGGAGGGACAGAGCTCCTTACCCCATGTTAACAGTCTTATGGTCAATATGTTGACAAAATACATGGTTAATATGTTGACGAAATACATCATTAGTTTCTTAAATAGACTCTGTTTAACCATCAAGGCCATGAAAATAAGAAAACAGATTGGAGTAAAACATAGAACTAGTTCACATGTTTATTTTGTTGACTCAAGACATTTTTATATGGACTTTCAAGCTTACTTCAATTTATTTGAGAAGAGTGATTGTATATATGCCATCTGTGAAGAGCGCCCATTGTTTGACTTGGTTTTGTACATGGCTGCCCTACATCATAAACTACTGAGGCTACAGTTGGGAGACAATAAAAGGCACCCAAATAATAGGAATCACTGTTCTTACATAGACTGCTTGTGAAGATTCCCAGTCATCTAGGTGAGTTTATCTGGAAGTTGACTCATGGAAAGTGGATTTATTTTCTTGAGAGATTGAAATGTTTTGCTGCTCATCCAAGCAGCTTTGTCAGTCTGAGGAAGGTTAGTGGTGAGTCCTCCACCTTGATTTCATACCCCCTCTGGTCTGCATAGGCTTATACATTGGACAATTGCCTTAATAGGTTCATACGTACATAGATTGCATTAATCTGCACACACAAACTTCCAATCCTTTCCTTAATTTTGCAAGTAGTGTGTGCCTCTTATGTTGTGCCACCACCTGTAGTAGAAAAACGTCCTTTCCTTCACCCTTCTTGTAGGAAAAAGACAAGTATTTGACATTTAATGTTTTTTTAAAGATAAAATTAAAGTTAAAATTGAGCAATAATTTATCAGATATTTGGCCGTTACTAACAAGGTTGTCCCGACCATTGGGGAGTGTGAGGCTACTGTCTCATGCAAGAGTTGAAATCACAGAACAGAGGAGGGAAGGACATGCTACTTCTCCTATGCCCCAAATGTGATGGATAATATTTTCCTATCACTACCATGAAAGACGGTGCCACCATGTCCGTCACTTCAGGCAACAGAATAGCACAAGGAGGCCCAATTTATGGGTACCACACAAAGCTACCCTGAATTGCATTGGAATTAGTTTTGATAACAGTGTTTAATCTCTTGAGATTCTGCCTCTAGTTACAAGTGTCCTGTGCTTTCCAGAAAAGGATAATTTACAGTCTGCAGCGTTACAGCTTTCTTTTTCCCCTATTTTTTTTTTAAACCAGTGAAATTACACTTCCTCTGAGATCCAGCCCTATTTATATGCAGTTACTGCAAACAACTGTAGGTTTTGGACATGATTTGCAGTAAACTTGGACAAATTGTTGCATGTGAAAGCAAACAGAAAACAATTAAATGTGTATATTTATAGGCGAGGAGAACAATGGTCGTAAAAAACTAAAGCACGTTTTTAAAAAATCATTTTTAAATGATACATGAACTCGGCCTAAAATGCTCTCTAGAGTTTCTCAGTGGAAGGCAGCAAATAATCCTTATAGATGTCTGTTAAAAAGTAAATCCTGCTGAGTTAAAAAAAAGACTCATTGTGTATAGCACTGCAGTCATAGTGTCTCAAAAAGAGAGACAGATGCACGTAAGTAACTTGTACTGTAATGTGCATCTCCTGTACAGAGTTTAGACCAGATAGTACATTTTTGGACTACAAACCCAAGAATACCATGGGCAGCTTGGCAGAGTGTGTGTCTGTGTGTCTGTGTGTCTGTCTGTGTATCTGTCTGTCTGTCTGTCTGTCTGTCTGTCTGTCTGTCTGTCTGTCTGTCTGTCTCTCTCTCTCTCTCTCTCTCTCTCTCTCTCTCTCTCTATCTATCTATCTATCTATCTATCTATCTATCTATCTATCTATCTATGCAGTGGATATAGAGCAGATGAAATAGGAACTATTTGCCCATATGGTGGAACACCTCTCCCAATCCTGTCCTTCATCCAGCATTGGGGTTGGGAGTGGTTAGATCTGATTGTACTGAAAAAATACTTGTACTGAAAGGAATGCAGGATATAGTAGATAGAGTTGCTGGTGGCAAAGGCAACTGACGTGAGCCCTGCAACAAAGATCTCGTTTGGACGCTCCAGTCACTAAATCATACGGGAAGGCTCAGACTGAGATCACTCTGGTGCCATAGCGTGGGTTGCCAGCACTACAGGCATGTGCTTTTTTTTTTGCTTCTAGAGTGGTGCGTTGGTAATACCGTAGGATCCTCTTATCCATGGGATCAAAATCTACTGCTTAACTTATCCACAATCTGAAAATATTAAAAATATAAAATACAAAACCCAGAAAAAAAAACCTATTCTCACGTGTATTACTAGAACCAGCCACTAGGGAGAGCCTGAGACCATGCTATGAATTCTGATCAGTGAGGAATATATAGGATGATCTCTAGTGGCCAGTTCTGGTAATGCATGTGAAAATAAGTTTCCCTGTCCCTCTCTCCTTTTACCATCATATATAAAGAGAGTTTGCTCTTATCCGTGGTTTTTAGTATTTACAGGAGGCTTTGAACCAATCTCTAGTGGATATGGAGGCCTTATTGTAGAACTTAATTCGCATGCATGGTCCCAGACATCACAGCACAACATGTCTATAACCAGTATGCATATGAAAACAATATATAACAACAAAACAAAACAAAAACAACCCTACTCCCTGGAGGATTCTGAGCAGGAGGAAGGCTGTCTGTTCTTCAGATGAACAAAAAAGTGCCAGCATCTCTCCCGCCCCCACTTATCAATCTGAAAATACTATCAAGCTAAAGTTTTGTGTTGTGATGTTAGATTCTCATGTTAAATCCCCTATTGAACAGTGAGGATCCTCATGTGTCTTTTGGGTGTGTGTGTGCGCGTTGTGTCATTACAGCCATGACTGACTCTTCATGACCCCATGTCCATGGAGTTTTCTTGGCAGGAATTCTGGAGTGGTTTGGCAGTTCCTACTTGGCAGTGCCTACAGCACCTGGTATTCCCTGGTGGTCTCCCATCCAAGTACTAACCAGGGCAGATCCTGCTTAGCTTCTGAAATCAGGAGAGATCGGATGTGTGTAGGGCATCTAGGCAGCCCATTTCTCTGTATTAACCTGAAGAAGCAGAACAATAACATTCAAAACACACACTAGATTCTCCCTCTAAAACCATACACATTTGAATCTTGTTTTATTCTTAACAAGTACAGAGTTGTATTGAACATAGTAGATCCAATATCCCTGGATGTTACAGAGCAAGAGAGAAAAATCTTAATTTAAATAAAATTTCTAGCTCTTCTGGAGAGGGTGGAAATGTTGAAGAGTCTTGGAATAAATTCTCCAAACAGCAACCAATGGCATGTATACAAATCCCTTTTCAAGAAATTGGATTTGTGCGTACATTTCATGCATGCTTATGTTGCAAGTTTGGCCTTTGGGCATTTGCAAGGTCAGTACTAACATTTTAAGTCAATATTCCCTACCATCTGTTAACCTTGCCATTTATTGACCCAAAATAAAGCAATAAAGTAGTTAAAAAACCAGTGTTTGTTCTAAAGCAGCTTTGGGTAACTTCAAATGGGTTATGGCCTGATCTACAGCCCCAGAACCCAAATGAGAATGATGAAATCAAAAAATTTGTTGTGAGAATTACATGCCTTGTTTTTACTACAACATGCTGGTCCAAAGGAAAAACACCACTGCAAATTTGCCAGTGGTAGGGGATGGAGGGCTTTGGTGTAGTGTGAAAATTGTCTTGTAGGGGTTGATCATCCAACTTGAAATAGTGCCACTGATTGCCTATTTATGGTCTGTGATTAAGAAACAAAGTTCAACTTAAGAGAAGCAAAGAAAATGGACTTTTTAAAAATAAAATAAAAACTTCGGATGCTTTTTATGCTAGTTACATGCTAGGGAGAACTGGAAGACAACTGAAGAAATAGGAAGTGAAGTCATTCCTGAAACAATCACGGCCAATATAGAGTATATATTACAGTTAGTACACCATTAGAAAAGACAATACCTTAAGTGTTAAGAATGTCTGATTATCCCAGGCTGAACCTTTCACATTTTTAGTATTGTGCCAATTTGCTTGTTTTGTTTGCAATAATCAAATTCTGAACACATCAAAGAGGAAATCAGAGCAGACAGACAACAGAGGAAGCATCCAATAGATCCTGCTTGTTCCCAGAAAACATGCTACAAAGTCCTTTCTGGTTCACAGCAACATACATGGCCCATGCTAGTTGGGGGGTTGGGGATTTGTAGTCACAAAAGGAACATTCCAAAGCTTTGCTCAGAGCTACCACAGATACAGTGCCAGCAAACCTCCAGATACGGGCCAAGAATAATGAATAGAGATGGGCACGACTTAGCGGTATTCCCGTTTCCGTTTCCGTTACTCAGTTCCGTTACTCTACGGAAACGGTAATGGGAATTACTCTGCCAGACTTCGAGCTCGAACCGACGAACGAACAATTTTGGTCTGATTTGTCGTGCTCGTTCCTTGCATCGCGCGATCGCACGATGCCACGCGGCACAGAAAAAAAGTTTTTAAAAGTTAAAAAAACCCGATTCCCGGCCGAAAAGCAGGCGGAAAAATGCCTGCCGTGCCTTAGGGCACCTACCAGAGGGGTTGTTTCTGGAGGTCCCTGGCCTCCCCCCCATCCCCCGTCCTGGGCTGCTCTGGTGGGACTCACGCCACTCGCCGCAGGCTTGCAGCCAGCCAGCAAAAAGCAAAAAGCCCAGTCTCGCCGGCCGCCGCCCGCTGCAATTAAAGCGCAAGCAAGCAGCACGGACGGCACAGGAAAAAACTTTTAAACTCTCCCCCCACCCATTCCCGGGCCAAAAAAGTAGGCGGAAAAATGCCTGCTTGACTAAGGGCGCAGGGCACCTACCAGAGGGGTGGTTTCTGGAGGGGGGGTGCCTCCAGGCGCCCACTTTCCCTTATAGCGGGCCAGAGGAGGCACCCACCTCAGAGAGGTGCCTCCAGGAGCCCGCTCCCCCCCAAAACCAGTACTAACGACAATGAAAAAACGAAAAAAACAAACCGACTAATTTTTGCGAATTTTCACGAAAAATGGAAACGACCCGAAACGGGACCGGCCCGAATAACGACAACTCGAAAAAATTCTTTTTCAAGTCGTGCCCATCTCTAATAATGAATTAGGGATGTGATCATAATTTATGAGGAACTTTAACTCATATGAATTACTAAAATTACTAAAATATAAGGGGAAAGGGGGAATTTTTAGAAAAGCTGCTAGGAAAATATGTTGACAACACAGAGAGGGGGGAGGGATGGAGAGAGAGAGAGAGAGAGAGAGAGAGAGAGAGAGAGAACAAACTTTCTCTTTCCCAAAGCTGTAGTATAAAAAATAAAGGTCACATCCAGGAACCGAATAATGACATGCTTAGACGTCAAATTACGTTAGACAAACAGTGGAGACTATGCTAATTGCAGCCATTTACTGGAACTTTTTCTTCTGTGATTTAAACTGTCTTGGGAGTGGGGTGGGTCAAAAGTTCATGTGCAACACTTATGCAACTACATTGTAAGAGGGGAAAAATACATTTCCCTCTCTGTATTTTTAATTTGCATTCAGCTTTCACTCCTTTGTCATTGAAGTTCACACATCCACACCCACCCCAATTTTGTGTCTGTTTTTTCAGTGTGCGAAATGGGAAAGGAAGGAATGAAGTGAATAATAAATGAGAGCAAAATAGGAATAGATAGATTCCTCTATGGCAGTGATGCTGAACCTTTTAGAGACCTAGTGCCCAAGCTGCAATTCAAAACCCACTAATTTTTCACAAAGTGCCAATACAGCAATTTAACCTGAATACAGGTGGCTGTGAAGGGGCAATGTCGAGTGCCCACAGAAAGGGCTCAGAGTGCCACCTTTGGTGCCCGTGCAATAGGTTCGCCATTCGCCAACACTGCTCTGTGGGGTGAAGTACTGTAATGCTAAAAGGTACATGCTGCGATGTGGAATCCAGGAATCCAGGTGCACAAAAAGTTGGCCTTGAAAAGAAAAGTTGTTGATTGTGTCCACATTGTTGGAACTTTGTGGGTTTCTGGCTTTGTGGAGGAACAAGCGAAGGAATTCATGGTCAGAATGTCCACTTCTACAGCCAAGTCATTGCGGCTAAAGTTCTCAAAGACAAGAGTGGGGACAAAGCAGCAGTAAGTCAGGAATAAAGCAGAAGATTGGCTGGCATCCTAAGATACTGTTTTTGAAGAGTGTGGGTAGTGTTGGAATTCAAAAGGATCCTAATTTTACAGTTACAGTTCATGAATATTTGAGAGTGGCAAAAGTAGACATATGTATTCCCTTGCATGGTGAAAGACATCTATCTATCTATCTATCTATCTATCTATCTATCTATCTATCTATCTATCTATCTATCTATCTATCTATCTAAATAAATAAATAAATAAATAAATAAATAAATAAATAAATAAATAAATAAATAAATAAACAAATAAATTTCAATTACCATATAAATTGGATCTAATCCATTAAGTGATTGATTAATCTAATTGATCTAATCCATTAATTGACTGGTTAGTACTTGATTGCTGGGGGGTAGAACAAGAGCTTAATTTTTAAGTCTCATTGTTAAGGCACATGTTTGTACTGAGACATAAAGTGGCTAAGGGTGACTCTGTAGCTCTAATGATGCAATGGTGCAGTAATCCAGCAGTATTAATATCCTGTTGAGAAGGATGCTATGTAGTAGATTAGCAAAGGAATGAACACTGCTGAGTTGTTCCATTGTAATTTGAAGTAGTGGCATGTGAAAATAAGTTGATTGCAAAGAATAAAGGTGGGAAAAGGTACTTTTTTTCAGAGTACAGCTGACCATTCTGACTTGGGGGATTTTGGGAGTTGTAGTCCAGAAAGGTCATTTTACCAAGCAGTGGTGGAACGGATGCCTTTCTTGTCTCATCAGCACCCAGATGTCTGAATTTGAGAATAGACATGGACACGACCAGAAAAAATGACGTTTCGAGTTTTCGTTTGTCAGAACGGGTCCGTTTCGGGTCGTTTCCGTTTGTCGCGAAATTTTTCAAAAATTTATGTTTTCCGTTTGTCATTTGTCGTTTCCACCACGATTTAGCGCGATTTGACTTCCCAGAGCATAGAGGCGTCCCGCAATCAGGGCAGGCGCTAGGTGTTTTTGCGCCCTAGACGGTGGGCGGGGCGGTGGGGCGGGCGGGGGGGAGGGGCAGTGGGGCAGTGGTGGTGGGGCCATGGGTGGGCGGCGGCCGCAGGCGGGTGAGTGGGCGGGCGGCGACACGGGCCACAGGCGGGCGGCAGCGTGGGCGGACGGGCAAGTGGGCAGTTAGGATATCACTTAGGATAGAGGTTCTGTTCTTGGCTTGCACCCCAAATGTGTGTGTGTGCAAGCAAATTGAAGCTGGAAAAATAGAAAATAAATGGTAGTATAGAATATATTTTTAAAATAAATCCACACCTCCCACTCCCAGTCGAACCTCCCCCTTTATCCAATATCAGAAAAAAATCCTCAAACTGCCAGAGAAGAAATAAAGAATAAACTGCTATTCCCTTCAGCAGACAAAGCTGCAGGGAATCAAAGAAATTGTTTTCTAAATTCAATTCCCTCCCTGCCTGCCTAACCTAAATCCTAAAGCCTCCAGCCTCCCTCCTCAATCTCGATCGGATCACACCAGCACCAGCAGCCAGCACTCCTCCCTCAACCACATCCATACACCGACCCGACTGCGATTTCTGGAAGGTGCCTCAGCTTTTTATGCCCTCCAAGACATCCAGAAGTGTCAGTCAAAAACCTGGCGATGCCATTGGTGGAATCATTCAAAAAATTTGCATGGTCCCATCCCATGCCCAGCCCAAATGGACAGGTCTAAAAAAATAAAAAATAAAAAAATAAAAAAAAAATCAATACGACATTTTATTGCTATAAAAAACCCACTGTTGCCACTATAAAAATTCAGGCATTTAAAATAAATAATAAATTTCACACGTTTCTGTGGTGATTTGGTGTGTTTTTTGACCACGATTTCAAAAGAAAAATTGTGGTCGCCATTTTGGATCCCCCCCACCGCATGGCATGCAGTGAGAGACAGACGACGAGGATGACCCTCCCCCAGCCTGGTGCAAGCAGCCCAGGACAGGAGAAGGGGGGAAGGCCGGGGACCCCCCAGAAACCACCCCTCTGGTAGGTGGCAAAGCCTCAGGCAGGCATATTTTCGCCTGCTTTTTTGGCCGGGAGGCGGGGTTTTTTTAAAAAAAAATTAAAAATTTTTCTGTGCTTCGCATCACGCAATCGCCACGATGCCACAAACGGAAATGAAAAACCCGACCAAATTTTTCTTTTTCAGTTCGAGTTCGAGTTCTGATGGCTTAATTATCATTACCGTTTCCGTTACGTAACGGAAACAATAACCGAAAACAGAAACGACAATTTCACCGAGTCATGCCCATGTCTATTTGAGAAACTGATCATTTCTCCACCCCTCAAGGTATTTCTTCTGCTCTGCTTCTGCAGAGGTGTGTATCCTTGGCCCAATAAATGATATTACCATATATTGTCTCTGCCCTTGCCTTTCCTCCTCTCTAGTTGTGAAATGAATGGTTGTGTACCCCAATGATTTAATGATTTAATTAATGTATTTGCAACAAATTTAACACAATGAATAGGTTGTTCTGCCACATCAATGTCTCTTGGTCTTTCCTCACACATAAAAACCCTTGATTTTCGAAGGGCAAACTTCCTTCAGATGAGGAAACTAGTTAGAAATAAATTGAAGGGGAAGGTTGGAAGAATCCAATCTCTTCAGTATGCATGGAGCCTGTTTAAAACAATGGTAATAGAGGCCCAGCACAAGTGCATACCACAAAGAAAGAAGAGCTCATTTAAGTCCAAGAGGGCACCGGCATGGTTAACGAGTGGAGTTAGAGAGGCTCTAAAGCACAATTAGAGATATTTCTGTAAATGGAAATCCTCCCCAAATGAGGAAAATAAAAAGGAACACAAAGTCTGGCAAAAGAAATGTAAGAAGATGATAAGAGAGGCAAAGAAAGATTTTGAGGAACACATGGCTAGCAATATAAAGGGTAATAATATGTTAGAAGTAGAAAACCTAGATTAATAACCCCTTTCTTAGATCTATGTTAAATGCATGGTATTTACATAAGAAAAAATTATGTCCCTCGGACTCACCATTAAGATCTGTAACTGAGATGGAGAATTTCCCTATAAATTTGAAAGTTTTCAAAAAAGTATTTAGGGATAAACAAGTGATTAGATTGAAAGACTGGATAGGCAAGATGAGAGGAAAAGTACAAATGAAGGAAATTCTCCAAGGTAGGGATATATCTTGGTTTAATTTTATACAATTAAAGAAATGGACTGATACTTGGATAAAGAAAAACAATAAATGCAGAGAGTACACAAAATATGAACAACTCTTATTGTTGTATGAGGATACTCAGAAGGAAATAGTAGTAAAAGGTATTGTTAGCAAACTATATAAAATTATTTCGGATTTAGATGAAAATAGGGGAGGATCTGGATTGAAATTATTGTGGGAACAAGATTTTTAAAAAGAAATAAGAGAAGAAGATTGGGCTAAAATGTGGAGAATGAGAATACTTAGATCTATGTCTATTAGAATAAAGGAAAATTTCTTTAAAATAAGTTTAAGATGGTGATGGCAGTGAAATTGAATAAAATGAATGCAAATTTTTCTAAACTTTGCTGGAAATGTGATAATGAGATTGGTACCTTTTATCATTTGTGGTGGGAATGTAAAAAGATACAGAAATTTTGGAAAAGTATTTTTGAAGAACTAAGTGACATACTAGAAATGACTATAGAGGCCAAATCCGATATTGCTTTGTTATCAATATTTGTGGATCATAGTTATGATGTTAAAACTAAAGAGTTGATTACAAATTTGTTGACAGCAGCTAGATTAATAATTGCTAGAAATTGGAAATCTAAATATGAACTATGTTTAGAAGAATGGTATAATGAAGTATGGAATGTTGCTTGCTTTAAATGATAAATTAACTTGTTCTCTCAAGGTTAAAAAAGGAGAGTTAAAAAGAGATATTTTCTATGATATATGGGGTAGATTTATTGAATATGTGCTTGTACGGGATAAGGGTAAGGTTTCCGCGCAATAATCGATTTTGTTCTGGAGGGAGGATGACGAATGTAAATATGAAGAGTGATCCTGTTGGTGAAGGGGTGCACTGTTGTTGATGTTTGTCTTTTTTTATGTAATCTGTATATGTTTTTTAAATAAAAATAAAATAAAATAAAAAGAAGAAGTAGAAAACCTGCCAGAGAACCAGTTGGCCCTCTTGATGGTGAGGGAGGAAAAGTGGAGATTAAGGAGGACTTGGAAATTGCAGAGAAATTAAATGAGTTCTTTGCATTTGTCTTCACGACAGAAGTCCTTGAGCAGATTCCGCTGCCTGAACAGCCCCTCTTGACTAAAGAATTAAATCAAATACAGGTTAAAAGAGAGGATGTTTTAGGATTAATTGATAAATTGAAGATTAACAAGCCACCGGGGCCCAGATGGCATCCACCCAAGTGTTATTAGGGAACTGTGAAATGAAATTGCAGATCTCTTAATGGTAATATGCAACTTGTCTCTTCAAACGGCCACAGTCCTGGAGGACTGGGGGATAGCGGATGTCACACCAATTTTTAAAAAAGAAAGGAGGGGCTCCCCAGGAAACTACAGGCCAGTTAGCCTTACATCTGTCCCAGGGAAGATGGTGGAAAGCCTCATCCAAGAGAAAATCTTAAACACATAGAAGAACAAACCTTGCTGAGGGAAAATCAGCATGGCTTCTCTAAGGGCAAGTCTTGTCTGTCAAATCTTTTAGAATTTTTTGAAAAGGTCAACAGGCATGTGGATTTGGGTGAACCGGTGGATATAGTCTATCTGGATTTTCAAAAGGCTTTTGACACAGTCACTCACCAGAGGTTGCTGAGAAAATTGCACAATCAGGGGATAAGGGGGCAGGTCCTCTTATGGAATGAGAACTGGTTGAGATCCAGGAAACAAAGAGTAGGTGTCAATGGGAAATTTTCACAATGGAGAGAAGTGAAAAGCGGTGTGCCCCAGGGATCTGTCCTGGGACCGGTGCTTTTCAATCTGTTCATAAATGACCTGGAGACAGGGATAAACAGTGAGGTGGCCAAGTTTGCCGATGACACAAAACTTTTCCATGTGGTAAAAACCCGAGAAGATTGTGAAGAGTTCCAGAAGGATCTCTCCAAACTGGGAGAATGGGCTACGAAATGGCAAAGGCGTTTTAATGTAGCCAAATGTAAAGTAATGTATATTGGGGGGAAAATCCAAACTTTATCTATCAACTCATGGGCTCTGAGTTATCCATGACAGATCAGGAAAGAGATCTTGGTGTGTTGGTGGACAGCTCCATGAAGGTGTCTACCCAATGTGTGGCAGCGATGAAGAAGGCCAATTCCATGCTAGGGATTATCAAAAAGGGGATTGAAAATAAAACAGCCAACATTATAATGCCATTATACAAAACAATAGTAAGGCCGCACCTAGAGTATTGAGTACAATTCTGGTCACCGCATCTCAAGAAAGACATAGTGGAACTGGAAAAGGTGCAGAAGAGAGCAACTAAAATGATTACTGGGCTGGGGCACCTCCCTTATGAGGAAAGGCTAAAACATTTGGGCCTCTTTAGTCTGGAAAAAAGGCGCCTGAGGGGGGATATGATTGAGACGTACAAAATCATACAGGGCATGAATCAAGTGGATAGAGGGAAGCTCTTCTCCCTCCTACAAAATACCAGAACTAGGGGTATCCACTCAAATTGAGGGCTGGGAGAGTAAGAACAGACAAAAGAAAATATTTTTTCATGTGGTGTGTTGTTAGTCTGTGGAACTCCCTGCCACAGGATGTGGTGATGGCATCTGGCCTGGATGCCTTCAAAAGGGGATTGGACAGATTCCTGGAGGAAAAGTCCATCACAGGTTACAAACCATGATGGAGATGTGTAATCTCCAGGCTTAAAACCAGGGTATGTCAAGGGCCAGATGCAGGGGAGTGGTACCAGGAGACAGATATCTAGTCTCATGTGCTCCCAAACGCATCTGGTGGGGCCATTGTGAGATACTGGAAGCTGGACTAGATGGGCCTTTGGCCTGATCCAGCATGGCTCTTCTTATGTTCTTATGTTCTCCACTGCAGAGGAGGCATGAAAATGCACAAATATCCCTGATTCAGTTTGTTTTTACACATTTGTTGAAAAACACTCCACATGCCTAGGCCCAAATGGAGTCATTCAACAATAAGAGCTCCTAGACTGAGCTATGGCTTTCTTAAACTACACCCATGTATATTTCAAGAAGTCTTAGTTGTGGCCAACATTTCCTGGATTCTGTTCTTTGCACAGTGGCCAATTCATCAGGCCATCAGCCTGCCTCCTCAGGTTGCAGGTGAGAGTGGCATTTTAGACTTCCTTTTTTCTTGGAGGCTGAGCTTTGTAAACCACCTGACTTAGCCTATACTTCATAAATTAGCCTGTTGCAGTGGATGACATTGTCTTGTTACCTGCTAGTCCTGTTAATCCCCCCATGGGATGCATGGTGGTGAATGACAGCGGGCCATTCTTGATTCTTGGTCTCCGGTAGAAAATATCTTTGGACAGAGTGGCTGTATCCTTAGCACAACTGATATTTTTGCTCAGTCATGCTGGAATAGGGCATGATCACTTGAGCCCAAGCTAGTGGTCATCAATTCGCAAATTAAATTGGCTAGATTGCAGCCATTTTAAACTATATGGTCCATGTACCTACGCAATACACATATTTGTAACATCTACACATTACCTTCTATGCATGTATGCCTCTAAGATATTTTCAATGACATTTCAATGACAATGACTTTCAAACATATATTGGATGAATTTATGAATGATGCTGTATTTGAATTACAGTCATACATAGGAGGGGCAGGATCTGTTCTTGATTGTCCCAGAATGTAGGGCACAGAATGATGGGTTCAAAGTACAGTGAGTCAGATTAGGATTTCAAGGAAGAAAGCTTCTTAACTATTAGAATAGCATGTCAATAGAACCTACTACCTTGGGAAGTGGGGAGCCCTCCAACGCTACAGGCATTCAAAAGAAAATTAAATGACCATCTGTCAGATCTACTTTGATATGGATTCTTGCACTAAGCAGAGGGTGGCCAACCCAATTGTCCTGTAATTCTAAGACACACACAGAGAAGGCTGACATTGTTATTAAGCAGAGTTCTCAGGTATCAGATAGGGCAGGGGAGGAAAGCTGTGACAGTCACGAGCTAGTCTTCCAAAGCTTTTGGGCTATTTTCCTGTCTTGGAAGACAGAGGTCTCTGTGTCACATAGGCTATCATCATGCCATAAATTACCACCCTCAAGTATAAATAAGGTATTATTTATTTTATTTTTTATTTTAGAGTATTTTACCCCGCCTTTCTCCTTGGAAAAGGGCCTAAGGCAGCTTACATTAATGAGGGATAATATATAGTCCAGTACTAGAGATGGGCACGACTTGAAAAAAAAATTTTTCGAGTTGTCGTTAGTCGGGCCGGTCCCGTTTCGGGTTGTTTCCGGTTTTCGCGAAAATTCACAAAAATTAGTCGGTTCGTTTTTTCGTTTTTTGTTGTCGTTAGTACTGGTTTTGGGGGGGGGAGCGGGCTCCTGGAGGCACCTCTGTGGGGTGGGTGCCTCCTCTGGCCCGCTATAAAGGGAAAGTGGGCTCCTGGAGGCACCCGTGGGTGCCTCCTGCCACTAGGAAGGGGAAGCAGGCTCCAAGAGAGACCCCTCTACATGGGGGTCTCCCCTCCTCACCTGCTGCTGCTGCAAAATGCTATGCAATAGCCATATGGATATTGCATAACAGAATGTGCAGACAGTGAGACCAGTGAGAGTGATAGCGTCATGCCCGCCCTGCACAAGGCTCTCGCACCACCATGTCTCACACAGAAGGGAATTGTACTTGCTGCGTGTAGTGCAATGCGAGCAAGTAGATCTGGCTTTAAGGTGGCTTAGTGCAATGGCTAGGGTTAGGCTAGTGACGGGTAAGGTTACGGTGGGCTAGTGGGTTGCACCTCTGGGTGCCTCTCTGACCCACTAAGAAGACAGTCTGTGACGTATGGGTACGGAGTCAAGGGTTAGGGTTAGGGCTAGGGCAGGTTTTAGGGGGCTTTTTGGCACATCCCAGAAGTCTCCATGGCCAAGTGGCCATGCGACTGGTGGGATGGCTCCAAAAATTTGCATGGTTGTCCACTGCCACATGGCTGGCCACTCGGCCAGCCCATCATTGCGCAGGTGTAAAAAAAAAAATCAATGGAGGACAGAGGAGGAGAGGAGAGACATTTTGTTGGAAGAAAAAACCCACTGCTACTGTGAAAAATCTGGCAGTTTATAAATTTTCGCGTGTTTCTGTTGTGCTTGTGTGTTTTTGGACCACGATTTCAAAAACAATATTGCGTTTGCCGCCCCATTTTGGATCCCCCGCCCGCACCGCATGGCATGGCGAAATGGCAACTCGAGTCCGGCTGCCCAGGACGGGGGGGAGGCGGGACCCCCCCTCCAGAAACCACCCCTCCGGTAGGTGCCCTGCGCCCTTAGTCAAGCAGGCATTTTTCCGCCTGCTTTTTTGGCCCGGGAATGGGTGGGGGGAGAGTTTAAAAGTTTTTTCCTGTGCTGTCCGTGCCGCTTGCTTGCGCTTTAATTGCGGGCAGCCGGCGGCGAGACTGGGCTTTTTGCTGGCTGCGAGCCTGCGGCGAGTCCCACCAGAGCAGCCCAGGACAGGGGATGAGGGGGGAGGCCGGGGACCTCCAGAAACAACCCCTCTGGTAGGTGCCCTGAGGCACGGCAGGCATTTTTCCGCCTGCTTTTTGGCCGGGAACCGGGTTTTTTTAACTTTTAAAAACTTTTTTTCTGTGCCGCGTGGCATCGCGCAATCGCGCGATGCAAGGAACGAGCATGACAAATCAGACCAAAATTGTTCGTTCGTCGGTTCGAGCTCGAAGTCTGGGGGAGTAATTCCCGTTACCGTTTCCGTAGAGTAACGGAACCGAGTAACGGAAACGGAAACGGGAATACTGCTAAGTCGTGCCCATCTCTATCCAGTACAATTAAGACATGTTCAAGTATTTGAGAACATTACATTATAATGACATTATATTAAAGCAACACGGTTATAAGTAATTATAAACACAACGTCTATGTGAACCCATAGATTCATATAAAATACACATTGTAGTCCATCATTCAGGGAAAACTTGCCTGAAGAGAAATGTTGAACCAATACTGCCTGATTATTCATTTGAATGTTCTGCTTGCTCCTTCTTTCACTGCCACACAAATAACCATCACATGACCTACGAGACAGTCAAAATTCCATCGGCCATTTTCCTTTCCATGACTCTTCTTGCATAACAAACTCAGACTCTTTTTCGTCCAAGCTTCAGTTCTGTTTACTTTCTTGGGATATTTGAACACAGATTGACATTTTCCTAAGTTTCCTGGCCTTGTTGGGAAAAAGCTATAAAAGAATGGGGCTATGAACAAGAAGAACCACTGGAAAGAGCTGGTCAGTTGCAACATGAATCAGCCTGCAAGCCAGCCAGCCAGCCAGGCAGCATGGATGGAAAGCATATGATAAAGGGAATGAGAAAAGGCAGTGAAGCTATAAAGCAGAAGAGGAAACCAGATGGGTGGAGAAGAAAGGATTAATAGAATCGAACACAGAATTGCAGACAAAAAGGGCGAGGGAGGGAATACGCATCTGAAATGTTCATGTGCTTATCATTCCATGTTCTTGAGATCTTAACCGGCAATAATACATTGAATGGAGGAATATATGAGCATTTTATGGAAATGCATACTGGGCAGAGCTACAACTTTGAATTAACAGCAAGACACCCTCAGGGTTTTGTAATATTTGATCCGTGTACCGCCCAGATTGCATGAAACAAGGGCTCTGAAAAGGGCTGCCTTTTTGATACTTAAGCTGTGGAAGTGTAATAAGAGATGGCTTTGTGTTCACACAAAAGGCAGGCTAACTGTGAAGTGGTGCTACTGCCCGAGGCAGGTCTGTTTCTGATACAGTTCTACAACAGCCAGGTTACTGTAGACGGCATCAGCTTTTGAGCCTGTTGTTGTTGTTGTTGTTGTTGCTGCTGCTGCTGCTGCTGCTGCTCGATTTGGAGGAGAGGTTTGTTGCAGCAGATCTACCAGCCTGAACAAAGTTAGAGGATACTTTTTTGGGAGGGGGCGTCTAGAACAAACCCTGAATTTCCAAGCTACCATAAGCAGTGGCCGTGCTAGCTGGAGCACTCGGGGAGTTGGAGCTGAAGAAAAGAGAGTGAATGTTCTTCGCTATCTAGATACAGTGGTACTTTTTATAAAGGAATTAATTCGTTCCAAATGAAATTATGTTAAGCCAATTTTTCTTTATACAAATTTCCCTTAGGAATTCATTGAAAACAGAGTAATCTAATTTCTAATTTTTTTTGTATTGCCCTTGTAATATGGAACTGAATCTCCCCATATGATCATTCTCAGAACTTAAGACAATCAGAGGTAGCCCTCCTCTCTGTTCCATTGTCAGTGCAGGTACTGTTGAGGGGGTTACGAGAGGGGAATTTCACGGTGTCTCCCAGGTTCTGAGTAAGCATGTAACATATAGTGGTGTTAATACAGTATGGAGACTATACTAGAAAAAAAGCCTCTTTACACATTAAGAATCCTCACATTAGCCAGTTCATCTATTTCATAATTTGGGACTACTGTTGTTCCTGAAATCAACCCCGAATGTTCACTGGAAGGACAGATTTTGAAGCTGAGGCTCCAGTACTTTGGCCACCTCATGAGGAGAGAGGACTCCTTGGAAAAGTCCCTGATGTTGGGAAAGATTGAAGGCAAAAGGAAAAGAGGACGGCAGAGAATGAGATGGTTGGACGGTGTCATCGATGCAACCAAGACGGATTTGACCAAACTCCGGGAGGCAGTGGAAGACAGGAAGGCCTGGCGAGCTCTGGTCCATGGGGTCACGAAGAGTAGGACACGACTGAATGACTGAACAACAACAACTGTTGTTGCTGACATAGAAGTATTTTAAAGTACGTTATGCACCTATGTGGTTAGAACAGAAAACATATTATAGCATCTTGCCTTTTCAAACACCTTTTGCCTGGCTTTAATGCCATGGAGATGCTTGTTGAGACCACCCAGTTTGAAAATGTAAAGGACCATTGCAAATTGGCAAAACACTTCATGTTGAATCAATTTGTGATATCTATTTTTGAAGCATATTAACACAATGTTTGGCTGATGGCAATGTGCAGTGTGTGTATAATTCTATATACTAACAACAGACTCTTTCTCCAAGTGCCAGTCCATCTGCAGACAAAACGGGACTCTATGCAAAAGAAACGACCCTAAACTTTGTAGGAATACATAAATACCTGTATCTGGTTGGGAAAAATAGCCAAGGGGATTAAAATGGCCCAAGAAATCAGCATCCTTGTTGATCACAGTATGCTGAGTCTCTCTCGAGGAAAGAAAACAGGGAGAGGGGAAACTTAATGCAATACATCAGGGCTGTTCAATTTTAAAAAGGCCAAGGTCTACTTTTTCTAGCCCAAAGTGCCTGAGGGCTACTACACTAAAAGATCTACTTACGAATTTTATCCGTTCTGAGCACATGCTCATAAGTAAAAACTTTTGTAAGTAGAGCAGTGGTTTCCCATAGGAATGCATTGAACACAAATTAATCTGTTTTGGAGGGAAGAGATTTCAATGCGCCATTACGGTTGAACTGCCCTGCTCGGCTGAGACAGTGGGCTGGGCAGACCTAGAACTTTGCTGGGGCAGTGGTGGTCCTTGGGATGGGGAGGGAGGGGTGGAGAAATTATACCCTCACTTTTTAAAATTGATGGCCGGCGGGCTACTTTTGAACCCTTTGCAGGCTACCAGTAGCCCGCGGTCTACCTGTTGGGCAGGCCTGCAACACATGTAGAACATGTGTAACTAGTTGGGAAATGGAGCTGGAGCAAACTATACTGCAACATTTTGTTGTAGGTCCCGTCAGTTGTCTGTTTCTGATGTTCGGGGAGTGACCATAGTTGACTGTGTAGCTAAATAAAAAAAATAAAAAACATTGGCAGTATCAACGGACAAGAAGTATTGCATAAGTAGACAACTTTAGGAACAGAGAATTTGTTTCAGCGTGAACTTAAGTGCATGTTTGAAGAATAGGCTCACAATGAAATAAATGATATAGATGCATTTGTCTTAATGCTGTCACAATATTTTTATTTTTGTTTGTATTTGAATTTCCAGAAACACCTAAAAATCTTTAATGTGTTAAATTTACCTCTTTCTTGCATGGGTCCCCCATATGGTTTGTTGGACAATTTGGGACTTTCAAGTGTGATTCAATTCTGAAGAATTTGTTCTTTGCAAAGTAAGTTGCATTTGGGGAACCATATAGGTTTTGCAATGGTGTACAAAATAATGCAGGGCATGAGTAAAATGGATAGAGGGACACTCTTCTACCTCTCAAAAAATACCAGAACTAGGGGACATCCACTCCAATTGAGGGTTGGGAGAATGAGAACAGACAAAAGAAAATATTTTTTTTTTACCCAGTGTGTTGTTAGTCTGTGGAATTCCATGCCACACGATGTGGTGATGGCATCTGGTCTGGATGCCTTCAGAAGGGATTGGACAGATTCCTGGAGGAAAAGCCCCTCACAGGTTACAACCATGATGGAGATGTGTAATCTCCAGGCTTAAAACCAGGGTACTTCAAGGGCCAGATGCAGGGGAGTGGTATCAGGAGACAGATATCTAGTCTCATGCGCTCCCAGACGCATCTGGTGGGGCCACTGTGAGATACAGGAAGCTGGACTAAATGGGCCTTTGGCCTGATGCAGTATGGCTCTTCTTATGTTCTTATGTTATGTTAACGGTGTGTGTTACATTGGGAGACATGATAGACCCAAGAGAGATAAGTAAACCAGTCTCATTTCTGAGTTTAATAGTATGTTTAGAGTTGTAAACAGGCACCACTTTGAGTGTCATCAGTCACAGAGAAAAGATCAACCCCACAGGCTTAACTGACCTAAAAATGGATGTATGGTTCTCATAACATACATTCTAGAATGGCAAACAATAAGCAGATGATTATGCTGAGTTCCACTTTGGAACATACTTAGTGTGTAAGAAGAAGCATTTGGGATTCAGATTTCCAAAACATGTGGTGCTGGTGTGTGAAGAAGTTACAACGTCTGTAGTATTTATCATTCCCATCACTTATGCCTCTGCTGTGTGTTTCAAATCCTTTAAAATGTCATCATTCTACACTATGACAAGAGGACAGCTGGAACAATAGTTGTGAAAATAAGCCACCAATTAACTACTTATGTTTAAAAACACAGTCGGTGGCATTTGTCAAATAATTTCCCAACCAGAAATTGGCAGGGCTTTATAATACTGTGCAGTATAGCTTCCTTGGTAAAGAGCAGGTCTCCTACGGCTTATCTCGCCTCCGGCGTCTACTGGAAGAAAAAGTGAGGAGACTTGGGAGCGAGGATGGAAAAGGACAAAAGGGGGTGGGGGAGGAGAAATTCGGAAGATATTTATAACAAGTTTGTAAAGCCATTTTTGATGGCAGCTGGCAAATATTCTGAAAAGAGAAAGAACTGAGGAGAGATTTAGAAATGGATTGCTGTTCTGTGATGACATGTGGCCTCTAGTTTTTGCTAGAGGCAAAAGTTTGCCGTGATAAAAGAGCCATCTCCAAATTCTACTGCCCTCAACAGCCTTGATCCACGCTTGCAAACTCAAGCTTGTGGCTCCCTTTCGTGAGTCTGTCCATTTCATTAATTATGTCTACATTTTTATATATATTAGGAAATTCACCAAATTTGCACTTCCCATACAAATGCCTGAATGAGGATGCAGAATAGACATGGGCATTTTGTTTCAGAAGGGGGTCTGGTTCCGAAACGTAACACGGTGCTGGCCAATCAAACAGGGGTGGGATGTTGCATGAACCTGCACAGTTCCTGATTGGTCAGCACCAGGGAGAGTGAAAGATGATGTGCCTGAGGCTGCTTCCTTGTTGGAGTTTAGCCTTGCACTACCCAAAAACAAGGTAAGAAACTGGTTGATTTTATTCTGGACAGTGGATCATGGCACGAAATGGCAGCTGTTCTGCAATGTTTCATTTTGGTACTGGACCCCCTTCCAAAATGAATTGCCCATATCTAACGCACACTCCTCTTGTGTTCACAGTTCACAGAATTTTGCAGCAAATGTGCACAAAATGGCATTCACCTGGACGAGACTCTGAGCTGTCTAGAGATTGCTGAGATCCAAACAGAAGCTGTACCTAGATGAAACCTAATCTATTGCTTTTTATATTAGGTGGATGGAGCCATGGTTCATTGGCAGAGCAGATGAGGTACATGCACTTAGGGCTGCCAGGTTTCAGGGCACTGGATGAAATCCCAGGCAAGTGTTTTAGTTCTCAGATTTTTAGGTGGGATTGTAAATCTCAGCTCCAGTGGTGCTGGAAAAAAAGAGAACATGCAATATTTATGTGAGGCAGCATTGAATCTGAGCTGCCCATTTCCACCCATTCTGAGTTACCAACAGGACTCATTGGTCTCCGAAAACACATAGTGTCTGCAGGAAGTAAGTACTTTGGACAGCCAAGAATAAACAAAGAGAACTGAAGAGGAAGCTGGGGAGAGTGTTCACTCAGGTCCATTCTGCCATTTGGATGAAGGCAGGGAGAGGTGTGCCAGCTTCACTCCTCATGAACGTCCTTGTTGTAAAAACCTGCCAGTGAGGGGCAAAGCCTGGCAATAAGGTCATCATGGTTTCCTAGTGAGTCCTCTAGAAACCTTGGCAGCAGTTATAGGCCTTGGGCGAAAATAATCTTAGTGTATTAGGTTCTTAAAAAAATAGTTTCATGTTCCCTTCTTCTTCTGAGGGCATCCTAGAACTGTGCTGCTTTCCCAAGGCTTCTCAGGCTGGCTCTTTCTCCCAGGAGGTACTGAGGGGAACCTCCCCACCTCTCTGAATTCACTCAGCTACACAGGTTTCATATTAAATTCATGGCTGATGTGAGATTTAAACTGGGTGTTGCCTAGTTGACTATCTTACCCATTATGCCATAGGTCAGGCATGTCCAAACTTCAGCCATCCTGATGTTTTAGACCACTACTCCCAGAATTCCAAGCCTGTATTTCCAATGGCAAAGGACTGTGGGAGTTGTGGTCCAAAACATCTGGAGGGCCAAACTATGGACATGCCTGCCATAGGTCGAGAAAGGAAGTTTTTGTTGTTGCTGCTTTAAAATCTATGACAAATCTCTGCCATGCTCCTCATCCTTTTCATTGGATTTATATTTTAGCGCGATTTCAAGAGATATCTGAGGGAAGAATGGGGAGAGGGGGAAAGATAATACTTCTCACTTTGCAGATCAGGCTGGTTCCCACAAACAAGGAGAAGAGAACGATTATGCCTCAGTGTTGTGGCATTTACCTTCTACAACCAAGGCAGTTGTACAAGGATCTGATCCAATATGGAAGAAAGTCAGTTATTTTATTGAAGACTGGGCCAGGCCTGCAGTTTTTCTTAACAGTGACCTGAGGTAAAGCCTACAAAAAGAGAGTATTGTTTGTTGCCAAAAAAGTGTGACACAGAGAGACTTTTGCAGGCTTGTTTTTCATTACGGGAGAAAGTTGGAATTGGCTATAAATGAGCTGTGTGCCCATTTCCTCTTTCTTGGCAAATCTCCCTTTCTCCTTGCTGCATGTTGAACAATTTCAGTCTTGGCTGTTATCCTTTTATTCGCATTAAATGTGAGTGTGTGTGTTTTAAATGTTTCTTACCCAAGAAATGCCCTTAAAGCATATGTGGAGTAAAGCACCACCCACGTTGCTGGAGGATGCAGTTTTTGTAAATGCACCATCTGTGCATTTACACAGCAGAAACACAGCAGCGTATGATACAGACATCTTTTGTTTTGTTTATTTGCTAGTAGCATTTGTTCTGTGCCGTGGACTGGAAGCTAATGTTAAGACAGAATATGGAGAGACAGAATGGTTGCCTTTAGGCAAAGGTGTCAGACAGGAGTGACTTTTTTACTCCCTCTCTGTTCAGAACATATCCTGTGGAACCTGGACTAGATTCAGATGAAGGGGAAGTGAAAATTAGGGGAAGAAGAATCAATAATTTCGGATATGCAGATGAGACCCTCTTACTGGCAAAAAGCAGCAGTGCCTTGAAATAACCTAAGAGTCAAAGAAGACCGTGCCAAAGCAGGACTGCAGCAGATCATTAATAAGACCCAAATCATGACTAATGGAAGAACTACACAAGTTCAGTGTTAATGATGATAAAATGTAAATAGTTAAAGATGTTGCATACCTTCACTCAATTATCAGTCTAAATGAAGGCTGCAGCCAAGATATTAGGAGAAGACTGAGGGCTGGATCACACTTGCTAAAACAACTCCAATTATACCAGTTTTGCCATTATTCGGATCATTCCAAAATTTTCCATTCACGTGATGCACTGCTCACATTGATTCATTTGCCCCAGCTGTTGCTGCCCCCTGTTGCCACAAAAACACTTGAAATACATTGTTCAGAAGGATACAGCCTTCCCCCTCCTTGTGAATGAATTATGCCTTGAACAAATACATTTTCTGCTTTGAATTGTAAGTAAAGGGGTGTTGCATTAATGTTTCCTCTCTCAGTTTTTTTAAACCCTGCTATTCACAATACTTTGCAAGTATTTTAAAACCTACTTCCTCCTCCTGATGCTGTTCAAAAGAAAAAGAAAAATGAAAGCTAAGAAATGAGAGGGAAAGATACTCATGGGAATAAAGAAAAGGGGACGAGAGAGAGTAAAAAGGGGAAGGAAGGGGGAAGGAAGAGAGAAGAATTGCACCACTTTATGGATTTATCACTTTTCTAATATTTTAAAGAACAAGGAGGGGACTGAATGCTTCAAAAACCGTAGAGAAGAGATACCAAATCGATACTAAATTTAAAAAAGAGCAGTGTAGCCTGTTATAATGGTTCAAATAGGAAGAAATATAGTGAAACAGTTCAAAACAATGTAAAAGATGCCACCAATATAGTACATATATATAGCAAATTACCATCAAAATGTACCAATACAATAGAGGGATGTAAAAAATCAGTATAACTGGGACTCTGTAGTTACATGTGATTGAACCCAGAAATGAAGAAGGAACTGGAAAATATAATCAAGTGAAAGGATGTGTCGTTAGACACCAAGGCTGAGATCATCCACACCATGATATTCCTGATTACTATAAACAGGTGTAAAAGCTGGACTGTAAAGGGGGAAGGGAGAGATTCATTTAAAATTTGGTGCAGGAGGTATCTGCTTTGTGAATACCCTAGACTGTCTGCAAGACAAACAAATGGGTCCTAGATATAATCCATCCAAATCTATGTGTGTATGTGTGTTGTTGGTACATACGTGAGCCCATGTCCATGGAGTTTTCTTGGCAGGAACACTGGAGTGGTTTGCCAGTTCCTACTCCAGGCGCCTACAGCACCTGGCATTCCCTGGTGCTCAACCATCCAATTATTAACCAGGGCCGTCCCTGCTTAGCTTCCGAAATCAGGTGAGATCAGATGTGCTTAGGGCATCTAGGCTGCTATCCAAAACTGTCTTTGCTGGCAGAAATGATGAAACGAAGGCTGTTTTGCTTTGAGCACATAATGACAAGAAAAGATTTGCTGGAAAAGACTATAATGTTCGGGAAAATTGAAGGCGGCAGGAGAAGGGGAAGGTAAAGTGTTCAGCTTAAATCTGCTTAGTTCTGTAGACTGACTCCATCAGGGGAGCCACAGTCAAGCTTACAAAGGCTGAGGAGAGGACATTTTAGAGGATTGCTGTATATCAGAAACAAGAATAAGGTGTTTTCCAGTTTTGTTTCTCTTTGTTTCTGGACATTTAATTTGAGTTCAGTTGGTGGCTCAGAGGACTAAGGCT
This sequence comes from Phrynocephalus guinanensis, assembly GCA_037367245.1. Taxonomy (NCBI): domain Eukaryota; kingdom Metazoa; phylum Chordata; class Lepidosauria; order Squamata; family Agamidae; genus Phrynocephalus; species Phrynocephalus guinanensis. The sequence goes on along the minus strand of CM074738.1, from coordinate 97,669,572 downwards.
CCGAAATCCATCGGCTGCAAAGTTGGCATCTCAGCAGTTCGATTCCCAGGTGCCACGCAGCAGAGCGAGCTCCCACTTATAACCCCAGCTCCTGCCAACCTAGCAGTTCGAAAGCATGTAAATGCAAGTAGATAAATAGGTAACACTGTAAAAAGTGGGAAGGTAAAACAGTGTTTCCTTGCAGCCATGCTGGCCACGTGGCCATGGACTTGCACAACATTGGCTCTTCAGCTTCAATACGGAGATGAGCATTGCCTCTAGAGTCGGACACGACTAGCATGCATTTGTGTGTGTGTGTGTGTGTGGGACCTTTACCTTTTACCTTAACTCTCATACATCCACCCATTGCTTACATCAGTGCTTCCAGTCCCATTTATATTTTGCTATTTTGTTTCTTCTCATAGGATAAGCTAGTAAGAAGCTAGATGGGCAAGCTTGTAAGTGATTTTTTTCAAGAAATTTGTGCTGGGCCTGCCCCCATGAGTTGCACACCATCTTGAGCAGGCCAGATTGCCACTACTTCTCTGCTCCAGAAAATGCATAATGGGGTGACAAGAAGCAGCCACTGCCACATTGACAATCACCTCCACCTAATTTGAAATAATACTCTTGTTCTACCTGCAAATGAGATGGATGGAGGACTATGGGTGCCATTGCATCCACCTCTGATAGATATTGAAGGTTGTCACTATATCTTTCTGAGTTTGGGGCAACATGGTAAGGAAATAGTATCCTCAAAGTTGTGCTGAGGTGGTAACCCTTGTACAGTGAAGAAAGAGTTGCTAATGGCAGTGTAAGGCAGGATCACCCCTTCCTAAGAAGGCAGAGGGGAGGCAATGTCACCCACAGTTTCTACCACCACCAAAGGCCATAAGTGGAGAGCCTTTCAGAATGGTGGTACCTGCTAAGAAGCACATCCCTCCTTTGAAGTGTGTGTAGCAAATCTATGTACAGGTCCTAGTTTTTGGTTCTGATGACTCACTCCGTGACAACATCTGGTTTCTACATGCAGCTCAGGGTTTCTGCAAGTATTACATCTTGTCAGAGCAGCACATAATTTGTGTATCCCATCTCCAAAAGTTGCAAGCACTTTATTGCACTGAATAACATTTTCTTCCATCGTTTTCTCAAGAAGTTTGCTTTCTCTTTGGGCATTGGTATACGTACCTATGATACTTCTCCACCATAGAAAGTATCATAAGAGGTTCTTTTGCAATCTGGGCACAACCCTTTCCTCTTTTCCATAAAAGCATGGTTGCAAAGGCAGCGGCATGCTGGTTGCTAGACTTCTTATCTATGTCTCCCACCAAAGAATGAGTGGCTCTGGACTCCCTTGGCATCATGGAGGTCTTGTCAGGTCTGTCACTCTTACTCTTTTTGGATATTCTTTGCTTTCAAAGCTCAACCACCAATCCGCATGCAGTGCCTCTGTGATTTGCAACCTGACCTTTACATTCAGGTTGATATCCCGAATGCAAAGTGTGATATCCTGCCCCCCCCCCCCCCCGCTCACATTGTTTCAGGATTGTTATCAGTTTCTGGTCATTGTTGTGCTGTAGGTCACCATCATCTCCTGTTTATCAGCATAGCAGCTGCTGCTATTAGGCATATTCCTGGCAGTCCCTCCAAGGTGTGCACAAAGTCCGTTTCAGAATTCCAAGGGCAGGGCTGACACACAATTGGCATTCTTAGCCAAGGATATTTCCCGAGAGGTGTGGGAAATAGGGTCCAACATCTGGAGCCTTCATCCAGCTCAGTGGGCCATAACCCATTTTGTTTCATTGCTTTGGGCAATATATATTCATGTAGCCTCCAGATGTGGGACTACAATTCCCATAACCCCCAGGTAACATTGGCAGTTGGCAGGCAGTGATTGGAATGCCAGCCCAGCACGTCTGGAGGGGACCAGACTGGAAAAATGGTAGTGTATAATTTTATTTAAAGTAGGCTTTTCCCCCTGCAAGCTTCTGTATCACCAAAACCAAAACCAGAAACTAACCTCCTCCCAGTTCTCTTATAAACTAGCGACTGACTACAGAAGAGGCAATGTCTAAATGGGTTTCCTTCAGTCTACCAATTATCTGCGGCTCCTGGTATGTACGGCAAGGCCCTTCAGCTCCCTTCCAGCTAGCCACAAATGTGATTCATTAGAAATTCCATCTACTAATTTTAAAAATATGGAAATAATGATAAATGTTCTTTTGGAGGGGCCTCTTATCTAACTAACAATGTGCAAGCACTGTTCTCCTCTTAGATCTCCAAGTCCTGAGAAAAAGGTTTTACAAGTTACTTTTTGCTGTTTGCACCGCCCAAAGAATGTTAATGTCTCCTGGCAGAGCCTGGATTTTGTCTTAGCCGTTTACAAATTACAATAATCACTGGGGATTTTTTTTTTTTTTTAGAACAACCAATCTGATCCGAGATGCTTGCCTTTCGGATTTCTGGTAGAACACAGAATAAGAGATACAAAGCAAGGGAGGGCAGAAAGATCTTCTAGGCAAAGCAACTACACAGGGCATTCTTCTATTAATTTGATAGGAAACAGCCTGGCAAGCTACTGAAGAGAAATATTGATTTATTTAATTGTAAACACCACAATTCCTTTCCAGATCCTCATTGTTCAATCGGCTGTTCCGTCCCTATCACTTGGCAGAATGAGATACTGCCCTCTGGAAAAAATATGTTATTGCTCAGCTAAGTGTATAATCATCTAACCCCTATGTATATTTGTGATAAGTTTGTTTAGTTAATTTACTTTCCATTTTCTCCCATCAAGGGTCAAACTGATTCACAGTAAGTGGGGTTTTAAAACAGATTGTTGTATCTTAACTGTATCTTAACTGTAGAGATGGGCACAAAATGAATTTTTATTTGTTTCATTATTCATTATTCATTTTGTTACGTAACGAAATGAATAACGAACCTAGGAGTAAAATCTAAACAAAACAAACCGAACTGGGAAAAATTGGTTCATTACATTTCATTTCGTTAATGGCGGCGCACGAAGCAATGAGCTGTTTTTAAACCCTTTAAGCCGATGAGAAACACTTCAAAAATATCATAAATTTTTTAATATCTGATTATAGCTAATAGGTTGATGCCAGTGATGTAAAAAAAAAGAGATCGTTTTTTTAAGGGGACAAAATGGCTGCCCCATTCTTTTGTTAATGGCAGCAAATCTGTGCAGAATGGCATTTTAAGGTATTAAAACATCCTGAGTATACTTAAAAACCCAGCGAAAATTATTTTTTCTGCCTGATAATACCTAGCGGGGGGGGGTGAGGAGTGCTTAAAACATCCATTATTTTTTAATATTTTCTATCTGCTCTGGGGCATTGGGATGCCCGCACGTGGTCAAATGCATTAAATCGTGCAAACGAATAACAAATTAATGAACCAATGAAACTATTTTTTGGGAAAAATCATTAAAAATGAAACAAAATGAAATAAAGCCTTAAAGGAAATGAAATGAATTGCCATTTTTTCGGTTTGTGCCCATCTCTACTTAACTGCTTTGAATGTGTTTGGATGTTGCTTATGTTTTTGGTATTGTACTTGTTTGTTTGATCCTTTTTATCATTTCTGTAATCACTCTGGTTAACGTTAACATTGTCTTATAGTGACAATTTGGGTCCTTTTAAGGAGAAAGGCAGAGTAAAAAATACTGTAAACAAATAAATAAATAAATATTTGAGCATCTCTACTTAACTGCTTTGAATGTGTTTGGATGTTGCTTATGTTTTTGGTATTGTACTTGTTTGTTTGATCCTTTTTATCATTTCTGTAATCACTCTGGTTAGCGTTAACATTGTCTTATAGTGACAAATAAATAAATAAATATTTGAGCAACGAGAGAAGGAAGAAAAGAGATGTGTGAGTAAATCAATGATGCATTCAAAATCAAAATAAATTCAGGATCAATTCAAGACTGGAGTCATCAAAGCTTAGTAGGAAGAGAGCAAAATCCAGTTTAACAGAACAAGAGGGAACAGCATTAGGACTCGAAGAAAGCCACAGCACCCTGGCTTAAATAAGTTCAGGTTTGGTGGCTGGTAGAAGTTTGGCCCCCTGGCTGCACTGCCCCAGTCCTCACTCCTCCAAAAGACAAACATTCAAAGGCAGTGGTAAAGCTGTATGTGTGTGTGTGTTTGGAGGCAGCAGGGAGGGCTTTAAATATAAATCGCTCCTTTGACTGCTCCCAGTTAACAAAGGAGAACAGCTAAGTAAGAACAGGAAAGTTGAACAGGATGACAGAGGTCACCTGTTAATAAGAAATACCATTGCTTTGACCTTGTAAATCCCATTGCTTTGACCTTGTAAGACTCAGACTCAGTACAACACTCATCCTTTTAGATTTAGGGAACCTCAAGCATTAGTCCTGTCTTACTAGGGTTGCAAGTTGGACCCTAACCCTCCCTAGATGGTAATGCTATGTTACTTGAGGCATTGTCGTACCACACATTCTTGCTTTCTTCAGACTTTTCTCCTGTTCTAATAATAAATAAATTAAAACACTTCTCCTAAGCCTAAAGTAAGCGGACACATGCCAGCACTAACCTTGCAAAATCCAGGTTCTTGCTCATAAGCAGAGCCTACTGCTCTGAATAGACATGGGCACGACTTGGCGAAATTCTCGTTTCCGTTTCCGTTCCTCGTTTCCGTTACGCAATGGAAACGGTAACGACAATTAAGCCGTCAGAACTCGAACTCGAACTGATAAAAGAAAAATTGGGTCTGATTTGTCATTGTCGTTCATGGCATTGTGGCGATCGCGCGATGCCAAGCGGCACAGAAAAAAAGTAAAAAACAAACAAACCCCGATTCCCGGCCAAAAAAGCAGGCGAAAATATGCCTGCCTGAGTGAGGGCACCTACCAGAGGGGTGGTTTCTGAGGGGGGGGGGTCCCTGGCCTCCCCTCCTCTCCTGTCCTGGGCTGCTCTGGTGGGGGACATCCTCGTCGTCTCACCATGCCATGCGGTGCGGGGGGATCCAAAATGACGACCGCAATATTTTTTTGAAATCGTGGTCCAAAAACCCACCACACAGAAACATGCGAAAATTAGGTATTTTAACTGCCTGAATTTTTACAGTAGCAGCAGTGGGTTTTTCTTGCAATAAACGTCTGTCTCCAATCCCATTGATTTTATTTTATTTTATTTTATTTATTTATTTTACACTTGCGCAATGATGGGCTGGCCATGGGATGGGACCATGCAAATTTTTGGAGCCATTCCACCAATCGCATGGCCACTTGGCCAGGTTTTGACCGAGGCTTCTGGGATGTGCCAGTCGGGCATAAAAAGCCCACTATAACCCTAGCCCTAACCCTAACCCTAACCCTAACCCTAACCCATACGCCAGTACACTGTCCTTCTTAGTGAGTCAGTGGCACCCAGAGGTGCAGCCCACTAACTCACCCTAACCTTACCCATAATAACCCTAAGCCTTGGCCTTGCCCTAACCCCAACCCTAAGCCAGATCTGTACTCGCATTGCACTACACACAAGTACACCATCCTTCTTAGTGAGTCAGAGGGCGCCCAGCAGAGGCATTCTTCTCTCACCTCGCTCACAGTCCAAAGTTCCAAAAAACTCCAAACCTGTATGCCAGTATGCTGTCCTTCTTGGTGAGCTAGAGGCACCCAAAAGAGAGGTGCCTCTGCCAGTGCCACTTCGTACGCAATGGCTACATGGGCATATAAGTTGTAAAAATAAATAAAATAAATAAATAAAATGTACCCTTCCTTTCCCCTTTGTAGGGGGCCAGAGGAGGCATCCACCCCAGAGAGGTGCCTCCAGGAGCCTGCTAAATGCCTTCCCTTCGTAGCGGGCCAGAGGAGGCACCCACCCCAGAGAGGTGCCTCTAGGAGCCCGCTACCCTACCCGCCCTAAACCAGTACTAACGACAGACGACAAACGAAACGACAAATTTTTGAAAATTTTTGCGACAAACGGAAACGAGCCGAAATGGGCCGGCTCCGACACACGACAACTCGAAACGTCATTTTTCCTGGTCGTGCCCATCTCTAGCTCTGAATTGTTCTTGTTCTTGTTTTAGGATTAGCAACTGTGACCAATACTCAGCTAATTATTTGTAGCTGATCTGTGTCTGTTCAGCCTTGAGTTATTGGTACTCATGGCTTAGTGTGTGTGTGTGTGTGTGTGTGTGTGTGTGTTGCGTCGTTACAGTCGTGACCAACCGTTCATGACCCCATGTCCATGGAGTTTTCTTGGCAGGAATACTGGAGTGGTTTGCCAGTTCCTACTCCAGGCCCCCACAGCATCTGGTATTCCCTCGTGGTCTCCCATCCAAGTACCTGTGCATTTTGTTTTTCGCATAGCCACATGGACAAACATGGGTGCAAACTATTTTTAAACATGTCCTTCTTTGTATAGATCTTGGGGTTTATTTATTGAACAGCACAATTCCAAATGTTATGACATCACTTTCTCAGAATTTGCAGTCCCAAATCCCATTTCCTTACAGGTTGATCAGTTCCTTTCCTCTCTTGAACAAGCAGCTTTTGGAATTGCCCAGGGGCACAATGTCACAGTGTTTTATTGGGCTGATTAGCTTTATAGTTGGCTAATAAGCATAGTCAAACTTGTGCAATCAAGGGAGTTTGCTTGGTCAGGGGTGCACTGCGGGAAGGCCCTATGATGTGAGGGACTGTTTCACGAGCAGATGGAAACAGAGCAGCCCAACTTAATTAACTTTCATCTTGCTGTCAAACCACTTGAATGAGGCTACTAATTGAGCCTTGTTTCAAAGTAGATGAGGTTTCTTCTGTATTCCCCCACCCCCAGTCTCTCCGTTTTGTCATAAAATATGGATCACGATTTATTGAAAGCCATTCTGTTCACTATGACTACAAATCTGGTTGTGGCTGTTGTTAACACACAGGCTCCATATAAATGGGGTGCTACAAGGAGCTTCTTGTCATGATTTGAATGTGGCAGAATCTAAACCTAAATAAAAAGACCTTTATGCTTAAGCAAATGGTTGTTTGCACAGGATGAATGCTACACATTTTATTCTTTTCTATAGACTATTGTTCAGTCAATCTAACAAAGGCCTTCTGGAATAAAAAGCCCTTTGCTTCCTGGGGAAGATCAACTGGGAGGGCTCTACTCTAGTCTCCTTTGGAAGGAAATTCCACAGCTGGGGAGGTGTTAAAAGTGAAGATTTATATTCTACTTCTACTACAGCAGTAGTAGTGGATTTTTTAAAAAGAAAGATCAATAAACAGGAAGCTACCCTAGTAATTGCTGCTTCTTTCCTCCAGTTTAGTGGTTCCCCTTTGGGGTCGAATGACCATTTCACAGGGGTCGCCATGAGCCAGTGAAGAAAAAGTCACAAATGGATTGGGTTTGGAGGAAGACGGGGAGGAAGAGGGAAAGAGTGGGTTACAGCTTGATAGGTTGGAAGGGATGTCAGTCAATGGCACCGGAGGCTGCAATTGGCTGAGGATCCCTGTAGAGGGAGGTTCTCTATGGCACCTGCAGCAGTGGCCTGCCAAAGGGGGCTTGTGGCCTCTTCCTAGCAGGGCAAGGGGTCACCACAACATGAGGAACTGTATTAAAGGGTCGCAGCATTAGGAAAGTTGGGAATGGGAACCACTGCTCCAGTTCATAATATTTTGGCTGCAGCTCCTCCCACTCTACTGATACAGCACTCACTGTGTTAATGAACTCCACCACTGGGCAAAAGTAAACCAGCTTTAGCTCCTCATAGATAGTTATACTGACATCTGAGTGTCCAACATCTTATTGTTGAAGAGTCATAATGGAAAACCAAATTTTATAAATAATTGGAGTGGTTCCGAGACCCGTTGGAACCGCCCAAATGAGCCCCACACTGTCATAAGCACTACACTCTTTTCCCCGTCCAGAAACTCCAAACCGTTCCTGAGATATCGGGAGAAATACAAACCACCGCTTTTTGCCGGCTGAGAGGCCTTGCGAGCCATGATTCGGCAGCGGAAAGCACCAATTTGCACCTAATTTGACAGTTTACATAGTATCAAGTCTCCTGCGGCAGTCAATTTCCGTGGAGACTCCATAAAACAGCAGGAGGGTGAAGATAAGCCCTTCTGCGTGCTTTGACCAATCAGCGCCCCCGGGCATCAATCAATGTCTTGTTAATCACAGCCGGACCGGGGTGCACGATGGGGAACCCTATTCCATTGAATTGGCTTAGTAGACCACTCCCCCACAAAAGAACCGAAAACGCTTCCCTGGGCAAATCCAAAAACTCTAGCCGCTTCGAGTACCAGAGAAGCAGCTAACCTTCCGGCAGCGCCAGCGGGACAAATTCACCCTCCCTACCCGGCTCACGGTTCCACAAACTCGGGGAAAAGGCAGCCGAAGGGACCGGCTCCCCTCACCACTCTCTACCCAAGTCACAGTTCCATGGAATTCATGCCTTCTCCAGGTCGGGTATCTCTATAGAGATAGACCGGTCCCCCTTTCGTTTCCATGTTTCTCTATGCCGGTAGACTACTCCCCGCTCCCAAATTGAACCAACAGAGTTTCCCCTCTTGCGGAAACCCCTGGAAAGCTGACTTCCTCAGTTCCAGGGGTTCCAGCCAAGGAATCAGGAATGTCCCTTCCTAAAGTATTAGTTAATCCTTTCCTGCCCCTTTTCCTTCGTTCTCCCAACCCTGAAGTCTCAGCCAGAGGCACAGTTCAGGCAGGATTTCTCCTGAACTGAGGGATTATTTCCTCCCTGCTCTGGTTTGCAAAGGGAATGATTCTCAACAATCATTCTCATGAATCAGAGACCTCCTTACCATCTGAGACCTGGTTCCACTGTCCCTGCCTGGCACAGATCCCAGACTCCTGAACCAAAGGCTGCCCCCCTCTCCCCCTTCTCTCTCTCTCTCTCTCTTCTCTCTCTCTTCTTTCTCCTCTTCTCCATCCTTCCTTCTCCTCCCACCCCCTCTTCCCTGGGTGTGTTTAAAACATGTTCCTGCTCTATCTTGTGGCTTCTTTGACTATAATCTGGGGCAAGGGGGTTATGGCACAGAGAACAGGCATCATGGCAGTCCCACGAGGCAAGTCACTTCTTCTGGAAGGAATCCATCTTCTGCAAAGTTCCTGGCACGCACACCACAGATGCTTCCTGGATTACAATCATTCCTTGGCACGTACACCACAGATGTTTGCCACAGCCTGGAGGCTCTCCATTGTCACGTCTCTGCATCCACAAAAGGACTATCCAGACACCTCCGGATTATCCCATCAGCTTTCCTGTCACCTATTGACTTTTGTATCAGCCTTCCCCAACCCTCTATTGACTTTCTGATTTCTACAGTTTACCCAGACCTAAGGACAATGCCTTGCTTCCCCTTCCTATTGTCATATCATGATGGCCAAAGCAAAAGACACTTTGAGCTCATTAACACCTGAGTGGGCATCCGACTCCAGCCTGCCAGAGACTGCCCAGGAACGCCTCTGGCCAACCCGTGGACCACCCTGATTGCACTGTTTGAAGATCCATCCCTTTGCCCACCCTAGGGCGGCGCCACCCGGGGGGTGGGAAGAGGGGAACTAATAAAACTTGGGGTTTCTTTGTGTCCGGGGTCGGACATGTTTGCCCAGTTCCTGGCTTGTGTCTACCTGCTGTCTTTATTGGGCCAATAAACACAGTATTTTCTTCTGGATTTCTCTCGCGTCGGATGCTTCATTGGGCTTTTGGGATCCGGCTAACCTCAGCAGGGCTAGCCTGTCTGAAATATAATTTTAACTTTATTTGAGATTCAACATTGTAACATTTCAAAACATCTCCCATTGGGCAGCTCTTTATTGATGCAAAGGCAGCAGAGAATAACAGTTTCCTTGTTGCTACCACTACCATGGATTAGGCCTCAGAATGAATTCTAGCCTCTCTTTGGTTAGATTTTCTGATGTTTTTTTGCCATTGTTCCTCGAGTTCCCATCCTGTTCATTGCATCACCACGAACTCCCTGGTATTGCATCAGTGGAAACTCCATTGCACCACTACCAACTCCCCCTGGTGAAAGGGCTTCTTTGGCTCCACTCTGGAGGGTTGGGGAGGATGCTTGGAGTAACTGTAGCTATCTAGGGTCCTGGTCATTTCTCCATTCCAGAGCTTCCATAAGATCACATGCCATGGTGACAGGAAAATCTGCAGGAGTCATCAGAAAACTATTCAGATCCTTCAGCCTCCATGAACAGACCATGAACCTCACAGAGGGTGTGAGTTCCAGTGAATTAAAAAATAATCAGGTAGATATCTGCCCATGACAATGGAACTGATGGGAGCTGCTTTCTTTTTTATATTTCATTTTTTTATTTATACAAAATACAAAAATATACAAAGTACAAATTACAAAAAAACAACAGTGCCCAGTGGGAACATTCTTTTTATTTTATTTCCTTACCTTCCTCTCCAGAACAGAATTGATTGTTGTGTGGAAGCTTTACCCTTATCTCTTACAAGCACATATTCAATAAATCTATCCCAAATATCATAAAAGATATCTTTTTTTAACTCTCTTTTCTTGATCTTTAAAGTACATGGCGAATTATCATTTAGAGCAATAATCCATATTTCAGTGTGTGTGTGTGTGTGTGTGTGTGTGTGTGTGTGTGTGTGTGTGTGTGTGTGTGTGTGTGTGTGGTTACAGTAGTGAGTGACCCTTCATGACTCCACATCCATGGTACAAGTCATCTAAATATAGTTCATGTTTGGATTTCCAATTTCTGTGTGTGTGTTGTGTCGTTATAGTCGTGACCGACCCTTCATGACCCCATGTCCATGGAGTTTTCTTGGCAGGAATACTGGAGTGGTTTGCCAGTTCCTACTCCAGGCGCCTACAGCACCTGGTATTCCCTGGTGGTCTCCCATCCAAGTACTGACCAGGGCCGACCCTGCTTAGCTTCCGAAATCTGGCGAGATCGGATGTGCTTAGGGCATCTAGCTATTATTAATCTAGCTACTGTTAACAAATTCATAATCAAAATCATAATTATTATCAGCAAACATTGACAACAAAGCAATTTCAGAATTGGGCACTAGATTCCTTTCTTATATATTACTTAATTCTTTAAAAATACATTTCCATTTTTTTTGTATTTTGTTGCATTCCCACCACAAACGATAAAATGTACCAACCCCCTTATCACATTTCCAACAAAGCTTTGAGAAATTAACAGTTATTTTAATAAATGTCAAATACCATCTTAGACTTATTTTTTTTTCAAATTTTCCTCCTTTATTCTAACTAATATAGATCTAAGTATTCTTATGGGAGCTACTTTAATTTCAGGTCATCCTTACCCTGCTCAGCAAATAAAAGTAGGCTTAGAGTGTGCCTTGCTACATTAAGGGGGCTAGATACCACCTGAGACAGATGCATGGGTAACATGGAGGACACAGAGCCTTAGCTGTTCCTGACAAGGTGGCTTTGACATGGCTATTGAAGTCCTCCAGAACTAGTAGCTGAGGGAACTACAGCACCACCCATGAGGAGAGAAGAATGCTGAGCAAGAAGGTGAGTGGCATACTAATAGGATACCCAGGCTCCCACTTTAACTACTCCCTCTTCCCCCAGGTGCTGCACAGAGAGGGAAAATGGAAAGACAGAGATATGTATCAGTGGTTCTCAACCTGTGGGTCCTCAGATGTTCCTGGACTGCAACTCCCAGAAGCCTCCACCATTCGCTTGAGAACCACTGAATTGTCCCTGAAATTTAAGCCAGACTAGCATGTGGATCTAGGATCAGGTTCTAAATGGTTGATGCTTTTCCTGATACTCAGCTGCATTAATTTAATGGGCAGGTGAAAGGGTGAAAATACTGCCCATGTGCCAGGCCTTTAAGATTTGACCAGGGGTTTTAAGAACTGCCCCACAAGTTATCTCAAATACTGTATGCAGCAGGCTAACCATGCATGCCATTACTTGCAATCAATCAATCAATCAATCAATCAATCAATCAATCTATCTATCTATCTATCTATCTATCTATCTATCTATCTATCTATCTATCTATCTATCTATCTATCTATTCAGAAAAGAATAGGTTTGTTCTCCTGATGCTGTTCTGAGACTTGTCTGTGTCATGCCTCTGTTCTGTGCAGCCACTCCTTATTTCATGAGACTTCTATCTGTCCAGAAAGATGGTTCTTCTGGACTTTGGACAAGACACTTAATTCTTTGGACCATCCAAGCCAAGTCAGGGCATCTGGAAACACTAAGCAACATTCCCACCGAGAGGCCAGCATTCCTACTTCAGAACTTTGAATACACTTAACAGAGACCTCACCTGCTTTGCCCCTAACCTGAGATTCCAGTTTTCATCTGTTTGACATCAGAAAAGCCATGTTCATGCTCCAAATGCAGAGAAGTCTGTGGTACACACTGGCTGATTAAAACAAAGGCTTCCCAAGTACTCTCAACCACATACAACTCTTGGGGAATCTTTATTAGGATATTTATTCCTTTTGTGTTACAGATTGTTTAAATTATATTTGGCCCGCCCAATTTGCCGTTCCCAAATATTTTTTTTAAGAAGAAAAGAAAAGAAAGTTGGTAGAATGGAAAGTGGAAGATGTTGAGACAAGCAGCACCCGGCTACCCAGTTGCCTTAGCTCCCCTGATATGTGTGAGCACATCGTGTTTTTATGGGCTCCTAATTATTTATGTGTGGGAATTTTGTCAAGAAGTCAGGGTGTATGGTTCTTTTTGTTCTTCTCTGTCTGCTGTGGTTTCGATGTGTAAATGGGACACAAATGTGGTTTATAGTGCATGGTGTGTGTTTCAGTTAGAGCAAATTGGACTTTATAAGACAAACACAAGCGAGCAACGAGAGTGTGTGCGTGAACAGCATGTTCCTGTTTGATTGGGAGTAGGGTGTGGGTAGTGGTAGGAATAAGCCAAGCTCACTTAGCAATATAATAATTAATGAACACATCTCGGGCCTGCATGGAGAAGTGACTCCCTTCTTTATAAAAACATTCTCTGGGTGACTGAAAGGTGGGACTGAAAGAGGACAATGGTGTTTTGAAGATAAATGAAACTGAACTGTGACATTCCTCAAGGGAACCCAAGGAAATGCTTAATGTTTCCACAGAGAGAAAAGGCGTCAACATCTTTTTGCTGCTTTGCTAAATCCAACCCTGTGAAAAGGCCTACTGTTTCTTAATACCTGCCATTCATTGCAGCTGAATTACCGTATCTCTGCCTACAAACCATCTTGGTTCTTATGCTCTTCAGAAGAGGCCTCTCTTTCAGGCCCACCACCCACACAGGCATGCTTAGTGAAGACATAGGACAGGGGCTTCTTGGTGGCTGCTCAGAGGCTATGGCACTTCCTTCCAAGAGAGGCAAGGTTGTCCCTCGGCATAACGATCGGCAAAGCCATCGTTATGAAGAGAGTCATTTGGCCCCTTTATTGATAGCTAAGGGCCTTTTAATGGCAAATGTCTTCTTCTTCTTCTTCTTCTTCTTCTTCTTCTTCTTCTTCTTCTATGATGATGATGATGATGATGATGATGATGATGATGATGATGATGATGATATGATGATGATGATGATGATGATGATGATGATGATGATGATGAACACAGCTGCTAGATGTTAAGCTGGAGTTGGCCTTCTCTAATGATTGATGAGCTCTTTCCAAGAGCCAAGAATGACTGTTGATCTTGTCAATGCCGAGGGTTTTCAGATGTTGATCCAGGTCTTTTGGGATTGCACCCAAGGCACCTATTATTATTGGTATTGTTCTTGCTTTCTTATTCCATAGCTTTTCCATTTCTATTTCTAAATCCTGATATTTTGCTTATCTTTTCTAATTCTTTGCCACTGACTCTTGTGTCTCCCGGTATTGCCACATTGACGATTTGAACTATGTTCTAGTGGAGCGTTGCTGCTACTTTATTAAGACAGACTAAATAATCAGTCTGAGCAATTTTTGGGCAATGCCTGATGATGTGATCTACAGTTTCATACATCATCATCATCATCATCATCATCATCATCATCATCATCATCATCATCATCATCATCATCATTATTATTATTATTATTATTATTATTATTATTATTAGTAGTAGTAGTAGTAGTAGTAGAATAAAGTAAAATACAATGTTTAAAAGTTTTGTCCTTTAAAATTTTTGCAGGATAAATTATTCACAAGGAACAGGTGAGACTTTTGTCCCTGTTTATTTTGGATACAAATTTAGCAAAATTCACAGGTTTCTGCATATTCTGTATGAAAAGAGCCTCAAATAGATTAAAATTATTTATTTACTTATTTATTGGAATTATATACTGCACTATCTAGTAACAAGGCCACTCTGGGTGCTCAAATGTGGGAGCAAAGTGATAACTAGCAATTTTAGTGCTATATGGAATCAGCATAATTTCCCACACACTTTGCTGTGACACAGGAGCATGTATCTACTCCATTAAAAAGGAGGATGAGAATGTAGTGCCTCCCCCCAAAAAGAGAGGAATATTTATACTCTCACAAAGGAAAAGAATAGAAAAAAAGACTAGGACCATTTCTCTTTATTTTCTGAATCATGACATTTATCAACACATTTCTCTAACCTCTAAATTTTGGTGATTGAGGGGCAAAGGGGTGATTGAGGGAGCTGGAAATTAGACTTTGGGTGCATTGGTTATCTGAGGTAGAACAGTGGTTCTTGGGCAATACCCTTATTTATTTATTTATTAAATTTATATACTGCTCCATCTAGCTGCACAGCTACATTATGACATTTATCACTTTAATAACATCCAATGAAGAGCCAGGTGTCTATAGAACCTGATCATATGATGCTTTTAGGGTTGACATATATTTATCATATATAAAGTGAGCTTGTCCGTGGATTGGTCCATGACTTGTTCTGGAATCCTGTTTGTTTGTTTGTTTGTTTATATTTATATACCACCCAACTTTCAGAAGGAACTCTGGGCGGTTCACAGCAAGAAAACCCATAAAATTCAACTATAAAAACAAAATAAAACAAACCCATGAAGCAAAACAGAATGCCAATGCCTTTTTCCATTTGGTGCATCATTTTGGGGGGTTCGGCAAAAAGGAATGGCCCACCCACACTCCTGTTGGCTCCGCCTTCATGATCCTGCCACCTGGTCCTGCCACCTCCTCCGTGGGCCACCAGTGCCATCTTCAGAAGCAGCTGCAGGCTCCTGGAAGGGAACCCGGGTCTGCTGCCTGTATGCAGCCACCCACCCACCATCCTTCTTTCCTTCCTTCCTCTGGTCCCACCCCTATCTGTTTTTACTTCTTCTGGACATGCCTCTTATTCATTTATGATTTTGTGTGTGATTTTTTTAAAAAAAACTAGAGCTGGGGAAGTGAGGGGAGGTGGTGATAAACCTGTTACTCACCTGTTCTGATGTGTGAATTATGATATATTTTGCACGATTACTGTTCACCTTTCTGAACCTCTGTAACTTTAGATTGTTAAGTACCTGTCAAGGTCATTTCTTCTGTTAATAACTTTTGATAATGTGATGAATTTAAGCTTTAGATGTTAGGATTAGTTCTGACGTGTTCTGCTGTTCTGAATGAGCAAAAGGGGACCTCCTTAGCAATTTTATTAATACCACCTGAGAATGCCAGAAAACAGCCAAGGCTTTGAAATGCATGCACAAACTCACATACAACATATTGGGATGCCCAAATCATCACTGTCCTAATTTTTTTAGGTTGAGTGATGTGAGGTTCAGGAAATTGGGACTTCCCTGCCTGTTTGGTGACTGATGCAGCAATGAGGTGAGAGGGTGATCTAGTTCTCACATATGAAAATTAATGTTTTTTATAGTTGTTGATGGAAGAAAAGAAAATAATTTATTATCCAGAAAACAGTAGGGGGAAAATTATCCAGAAAACAGTAGGGGGAAAATAGAGATCAATGTTTAACAGACGTTCAGATGGAAAGCTCATAGAGAGATCCAAGATACTCAGCTTATGAATATGGAGAAAGATGATTTTTGGGGGGGGGGGAATTCCCACCTCTCTGTATGTGTACCTGCACACTTCAAACCCTGAGCTGTTTTCCTGTAGTGATATTCCCTTAGAGCAGTGTTTTTCAAGCTTTTTTGGGCAAAGGCACACTTGTTTCATGAAAAAAATCACGAGGCACACCACCATTAGAAAATGTTAAAAAAAATTAACTCTGTGCCTATATCAATCTCTAAAAGGTTCGCCATTGCTGGTGTAGGGAGAAGCAGGACAGAGGGGCCACAGATTGAGGCAGCCCGCTCTCTAGCACCCAGTTCCCACTTACCTGTGTTGTTTTTTTAAAGACATTTTGCCCTGCTTGGACTTCTGTGTCCAGTGGAGACCTGAGAAGGGGCACTGACTGTCCAGGAACACAAATAAGACCCAAAAGCCCATCTTGCTCTCTATGCTGTGGCCAAGGCAGATGCCTTCAGCAAGTCCAGCGACAGGAGGGGAGGAGGATGAAGGAAGGCAGGAAGGAAAGAAGGCAGAAAGTGTTCTGCTTGTATACCGCCCCATACCACTTCAAGGAGTCTCTGGGCGGTTTACAGTTTTAATTACAGTAGGCAGGCTGCTAGACATACACATATGCAGGCTAGAAATGAGCACGTTTCTATGAAGAGGGGAAAGGGTACGAATGGAAAGAGAGAGGTGGGGGGAAAAAGAAAGAAAAGACAGAGAGAGAAGAGGGCGACTCAAGACAGAAAGAAAGGGGCAAGACTTCAAGGAACCCATCGCAGGGCCCCTCAGAGACGGATCTTCCCCTCCCGGACCCTAAAGGCCGGCCGTCCAGCCGTGCCAGTAGCCCACCCACCCACCCACCTCCTCAGCCCAGACCCGGCGGAGGCCTCCATCCCCTCCTCCTCACAGCCCTGCCACGGTGCTCGTGGGGCAGCCGGGCGCCCCTCCTCCCCTTCCCCTCACCTGGTGGTTTGTTCTGGGCTGGGGCTCCTGGGCCGGCTCGTGTTGGCGGGTGGGCTGTCAGGCGGCTCAGTCCATTGGTAGCTCCCAGGAAAGGGGTGGTGGTGGTCCAGGGTAAAAAAAGGAGGGGGGGAGAGGGAAGCGAGCGAGTCGCGGCAGCGGCGGCAGGCACAGGACAAACACTAAGAGAATGAGCGGGGCCAGGTCCGGCCGGGAAGGAAGTGACGCCAGCACCGCGGGCCTCAGGGGGGAGGAGCCAAGCTGGCCCTTGGATGCTATTTATAGCGCCTCCCAGCTGTGGGCCGCCCGCCGGCCCTGGGTTGAATTTCTTTAGCATTTTTCAATTTTTCCCACGGCACACCAGGCAACATCTCGCGGCACACTAGTGTGCCGCGGAACAGTGGTTGAAAAACGCTGCCTTAGAGAGCTTTTCTAACATTTTCAGGTTGGTATTAATATGATTGCTAAGGAGGTGTCCTTTTGCACATCCAAGATATATCTAGCACTCACTTACGTAATATTTTATTTTTAAGGGACGATGATTGGGGGAGAGGAAAGATTTGGAGGCATGTTGCCCTTAGCCTGGACATTATGCCCCCAACTGCCTATGTCACTAAAACACTCCCTGTACCCCCCCACACACACATTTACAAAAACATGACAGCTAGCCGCTTGACTTGTATACAAATAATTCCAGTTAGAAACTCTCCAGCAAGGGGATAGGGGAAGGCTCTTTGGGGGCAAAAAGAGCTGGACCATTTTCATCCATCCTTTTTGATATGTGGTTTGTAATTCTACATGGAGCCGGGGATTGGACTTCATGGCCTTATAGCCCCTTTCCAAGTTCACGATTCTATAATCCTATGATATGATGAGGACAGACAATTCAATGACAATTGCTGGAGAGGGGGCGGGGTGATCATTTCCCATTCTCTGAGATTTCAGGGCCAAAATCTGAGCCCCAGAAAGTGAATATGTAAAGCCTGAGTCTAATGGCCACAGATAGAGACTAGGAGACCCCAGCTCTCAAACCTCAGCCCGGCCATTCATGCCATGTTGGTTATAGTTTCCCAAATACTGCAAGACTCTGTCTAAAGCTCTCTGCCCTGTTTCTCTGCTTTCTCAAACGCCCCTCAAGTCAATCGCCTGAATGCACACACAAAAATCAGCACCCACTCTTTTTTTGTTTTGCTATGCTATGGCATAGAAAACTACAAGTTTTTCGTGCCTTAGGGCAGGCATGTTTTCACTGTACTAGATTATATTGTTTCATTCCTCTAGTCTCTTCCACTTACTTAAAATGGTTCACAAAGCATTTGATTAATGTACAGTAATTCAAAACACACGCAACTGGATGTCACACACAGTTTTGCTCTTTCTGGATTTTTTTTCCTTTGGGGGATGATATTATCCCCCTCTTCATGACAAGTCTCACACTGGAGCCTTTTGATTTTTTAGTACAGATGACATCAAGGATTGTATTTATTTTATATAAAATGGCGTGGGAAATGCTAGTTGAGAGTCACTTACAAAGAGCTGGCAGGCAAAATTGATTTCTACGAACAGAAATTCCAGGTCTTAAGCTGCACCTTGGGAGCCACACCCTTTATCTTCCAAAGCCCAGAGCCTATTCTTTGATAGGGTGTGCTTTCTTAGTAGCAGAACATTATGACTACCAGGGCCTAGGCAGTTGCCTAGGGTGCCAAAATGGACAGAGAGCGCCTGCCCGCTCGCCCGCCCCCCGCTGCCGCTGCCTGCCCGCCCCGCCGCCACCGCCCCCGCTCACCCGCCCCCCCGCTGCTGCTGCCACCCCTCCACCAACCCGCCACCCCATGCCACCTGCCCCACCCCATCCCCCGCCCCCTCGCCTAGGGCGCAAATAAACCTAGCGCCGGCCCTGATGACTACAACTTCCAGAATCCTCCAACCAGCAGCTGACTAAAGAGTTCTGGGACCTGTGGTTAAGAAAGGATGGTTTCCAAGCACTGTTTAGTAGGGGATCAAAACTGATCTGCAGTCAGAACAAGAGGAACATTTTAAGGCTAACTTTTAAAAAAATTCTCTGATGCATTTCCAGATTTACTAAAGGCTAGAGAAGATACGTCTGAGTAAAACATTTTTATGGAAATAATTGCAAAAGTAAAGCAGTAGAGATTGAAATGTTTGATGTCATTGCCTAAAAATAACCAACTTCTTCACTTCCATCATATTTATGTTTTACTTGCTCTTGCTTTGCTCAGTTGGGTAGGGGATGATCTCTATACATAATTGATTCCCAACCTTGGGTCTCCAGATGTTCTTGGACGACACCACCCAGAAATCCTGGCCAGCGTAGCAAGTGGTGAAGGCTTCTGGGAGATTTAATGCAAGACCCAAGTTTGGGAACCACTGCAATACATGATCACAGGAGAATAACAGTTCACCACCAAGATTCCAGCCTTTGCTTCTACCCTGAAACCATGTCTTAGGTGCCTCATCTGGCTCAGAAATGTCTAGGTTTTTTTAAAGCCAACTAGATCAGCAGCTGAGTGTGAGGGGAGGCAGAAAGTTATCTGCTGTGTTTTATACCATTGAACATCTCTTTTCTCAATCCTGCCACTCCCATATTTTACAATTTTATTATTGTGAAGGCAGCCAAAACAGGGTTATTCTAAACTCACTGGGTTGTTTACTCATATTCAGAATTTGAAAGATACTTGCAATCTCTCTACAGCCAAGGAGTTATATATGCACACACTGACACACACTCCTACACCGAAGAGGATCATTATTATGCAAGGTAAGGCTCAGGTTCTGAGGATGAGCAAAGCTGTAATCCTATGGAAAATTACATTCTGGATGTAAAATCCCAGAATTCCCCTGAGCAGTATAATCACAGGTCAGGCAAGCTGAAGGATTCTGCATGCTTTTATCCCAAAAGGAATGGTTCCACCTCCATTTATACTCTGCCTGAGTAAAACAGAAATGTAGGTAGGTATGGGGTCTCCAAACACCTTTTTGTTGTTCACAGTTAATGCCAAACAAACAAACAAAATTAAAACCCTCTCTCTCTTGTTTCTCCTCTCTCAAGGTTCATCAATGTAAGGATGGGACCCTGACTTACCAGGGTCCCATGTTGATGCCGGCGTGCTGACAAGGCTGGAGGGGGACCCAGCAATGGTGGCCGCCACGTGGGGGCACTGCTGGAAGAGAAGGAGTAAGCCCCGGGTGTGCTGCAAGGCTGGGATTGGCCGGGCAACTTCCAGAAAGGAGGAGCATTGGCTGGAGGACATGACGTGGTGAAGTTTTCAATGTGATCCTCCGGCACACCATTAAAGGTGCGTGCTGGGGCTGGAAGCCCCCAGTCTCGCTGAAGATGGCTTCGTCAATGTAATGGAAATCCATTTGACTCTTGGAAATATGGTCGTTATCACAAATGAGCTAATTATGAAGATTTGGAGCAGGGAAATAAAATGATTGATGGACACTGGAGGCAAGCAGAAGTGAAATTTACTGACTATTGCGGGGGGGGGATGTAGATGTGAGGGATTTGTCTTTGTAAGTAGCCCCATCAATCACAAATCTCAAGATGTTGCTAGAATGTTTAACTTTATTCCTTCCCCAAGGTGCTAAACTTAATTTAAATAATCCCTGCAAAGAACATCTATTGTTTGTCTGATGCATGTCGTGTTTGTGTGTGTTTCTGCATGTCTAAGAACCGGCAGATTCTCCAGAAGATTTGGCAGGATTTTGTTCTAGTTTTGTGTCTCTTCATTGCTTCTTGCACCGCAAAACTGAAATGTGGCCAATTGTTTGTTTTCATAATTCCCAGCCCCCAGTGCTTTCTCGTTCAGTTGGAATCATTTTTATTAAAGTTAGACTGCCTTCTAGAAAATGATAGCTATTTTGCCCACAAGAAACTTTCAGAAGACGGCACGCTTATTAAACCAGTTCTGTCTGTATTCCAAAATACTTGAAGAATCCGGTTTCTAGTTCTCTCTAAGGATGGGTTGAAAGTGCATACAGTAAGTCAGTCACATTGGTGGAACTTACTTCTAACATAAAGTGATTGTTTAACCTCATAAGGGAGAAACCCAGCAGACCCAAAGCCCATATGTTCATCCTGTAGTGTCACTTTAAAAAAAATACTGTACTCCAGGAATTAGTCTTCAGTCTGATTCATGGAAGGAAGCTTCATAACATAGTTTATGAAGCTGGCTTATTTTCACTAACTGTAGATAAAGTGAGCCACAGTTTCTGCGTAGATGACAAGTTAGACTTTGGCTAACTTGACCTGGAACAGAGATGGAGAAAGCAGCTTTGTTGGATGACAAATTCCTAGAGTAACCCAGCTGTAAGGCCACTATACTCCTAAGATATGATTTTTCCCAACACTGGTCAAAACAAAAAGAAAACAAAGCCCAGAATCTTTTGATATCTTTGTAGCTTCACAAAAGGAGTGGGTGGGGCAGGGGATGTGTCATGTGCCTGAAGCAGCTTGCAAAACATCTCCGAAACACCAAGCCACTCAGTACAATAGAAGTGAGCCATTTTGGTGGGGTCTGGGAGCTACATTGTCATCCTCTGAACCAGCTACATCCTCCACTGGGCTCTGAGGTGGCCAAAAACAAAAACAAAACAAAACTCCCCCACATGACTGCAATTTTTGAAGAATTTCAGCCCATGCCACCTGATCCTCACAGGTCCTGCTCCTACAGGTGACCACACCAGAGCAAAGGAGATACAGTATAACAAGGAATTGAACCCTCTCAATTGTGCCCCCATCCTTATGGAATGGACTCCTGTTAGATCTTTGCCAGCCCCCTCCCCTCAACCTTCAATTCAATGCTCAATACAATGTTGTTTCAAGAAGCTTTTTAAGGGCATCTTCAATTGCATTGTCTCATCTACTCATAGGATTAGGTTTTATTAAATTGCAATTTTGGCTCTTTGGAGTTTATCTCTTCTTCTGTTGTCTGATTATGTTACATACCTGTACATGTTTGAATTCTTTTTTCTTTTACTGTAAATTGTCCTGAATGGTGCCCATCACCAAATGAAGAAGACTATATAGTACAAATGCATATATTGTTGCGAGAGATGGGGACAAATCAGGAAAATGGTGATTCATTTTAATTTGTGATTCTTCAAGATCAGCGAATCACAAAAATGAACTTATTTTTTCCCCCTGATGAATTGATGAATTGATTTTTTTTTTGGCTTGGAAACCCTGCAAATCAACATCCAAGGTACCCAGAGACACTAAATTAGCAGACAAGATTCCCATGAACATAAGAACATAAGAACATAGGAAGAGCCATGCTGGATCAGGCCAAAGGCCCATCTAGTCCAGCTTCCAGTACAGTGGACCCTTGTATAACAAACGGTTTGTATAATATAAAAATTGTACAACATAAAAATTTCCAGAGATAGGGGAAATTTGCTTAACAGAATTGTCTATGGGGCGAATCCGTACAACATAAAAATGGTCATGATTAGGGATTACTCCGTTTTCAATGCATTCCTATGGGAAATTTGTATAAAGGAAAATTTGCTTAACATAATTTCATTTGGAACGAATTAATTCCTTCACACAAGGTACCACTGAATCTCACAGTGGCCCCATCAAATGTGTCCTTGCCAAGCTGTGCAAGTGTGGTGAATTCTGGGTTCCAGTTGTCTGAATTATCCATTGCCCAAAAGCCTCCCCCCAGAAAGTACCCCCCCCAGGGACCCAGATATACCAAATTTTCAAATAAGCCCCCCATGACTCCCCTCTACAGCACCTCCAAGTTTGGTGAAAATTGGATTGCATAAATCTGAGTTATATGCCCACAAAGTGCACTCATGAATAGAGATGGGTATGAAATGACCATTTTTTCGTTTCCGTTCTCCGTTACTGTTACCGTTACGTAACGGTACGACTAACGTCCATTTGGACGGGCCAGGCTCAAACCGAACAGAACCAAGAAAATTTTCTTCGTTCTGTTCGTTTCTGTTACTGGCCTGGCCATGTGAAGAGAATGAGTCCTCCTACCTGCTGGTGCTGCTGGCCTTCCTGCTTGGTCCAGTCTTCCGGCTTCCGGCTTCCTGGTCCAGTTACGGGCAGAGTCAAGAATGGGCTGCCATCCGGTCTCTGCACGCGGAGGCCAGATCGGAGCCCCCTCTCACCGCCCTCCGCCTCAATGCATGGCAGCTTGCCGGGCTGTCATTTCCGGGGCGGAGATCGCTGGACAGGAAGGAAGGGGCCTGCAATCCAGTCTCCGTGCGTGGATGCCGGATCCCAGCCCCCTCCGCGTCGATGCATGGCAGCCCTGTGGGCTGTCATTTCCGGGGTGGAGATCGCTGGACAGGGGGCTCCGATCCGGCCTCCGCGTGCGGAGACTGGATTGCAGGCCCCTCCCACCACCCACTGCCCCAAGAATGACAGCCTGCCGGGCTGTCATTTCTGGGGTGGAGAGCTGGACATGGGCCTCCGATCTGGCCTCTGCGTGCAGAGACCGGATTGCAGGCCCCTCTCTCCACCCTCCGGAGATGCATGGCGGTGGGTGGTGGGAGGGGTCTGCAATCCGGTCTCCACGCGCGGATGCCAGATCAGAGTCCCGTGTCCAGCTCTCCGCCCCACAGGGCTGCCATGCATCGAGGCGGAGGGCGGAGAGAGGGATCTTTCCCACACCAGATGACAGGGCGCTGTCATCCGGCACGGCGAAGTAAGACCCCCGTTTCCGAAAAAATAAAAACGGAAATGATTTTTTTTTTAAAAAAACGTAGGAAATGGAAACAGAAACGGAGGGAGATGGACCACAAACAGAACAGAAACGGAACAGAATTTTTCCATTTTGTGCCCATCTCTACCCACGAAGGTGCCCTTTAGCAACTGGCTTGGGGAATTGGAGGGATTGTAGAGGTGAGGGATTGTAGAGGTGAGCCAGAGGATGCTCCTCTGCAAGTTTGGTGTCTCTAATTACTTGGTGGAAATCTTCCTGGGCCCACCAATATGGGTGTGTGTGTGCAAACTCAGACACCATAAATCCAGTATTCCCCACACTTGGAATGATTGCAGAGAAGAGTCCGGAGATGCTTCCCTGAAAATTTGATGTTTCTAGGCACTTGCGGAGCTATTTTATGGGCCAATGAATCAAAAATCACTAAACATTCATCAATTTGTATTCATTGAGATATCAATTTGTATTAATGCAAATCAATGAATTAGTAATTTTTAAATGCATTTTCCAATTCATTTTTAAAATTTGTGCCCATCTCTAATTGTCACATTCATTTTTGAAATATGCATGGCATGCATTTCCAAATTGTGGGAAAGCATCTTTGTGCGTACATGTCAGATATATAGATTTCTGTGTGCATTGCAAATTGAATGGATTTTATGCACATGGTCTCATACATGTTTTTCTATAAGAATTGGGGAGAATCACTGCAAACATCAGAAATACATACATTTTGGTGACAAAGTCTGTTTCAGTTTTGGCAATAAATTTTTTAAAGAGTATACATGAAAATGGAAACTGAAAATGTTCTTGTCCATCCCTGGTTATACCTACCACTACCTTTATGGGGGTGGGCAAATTCCAGTAATGACTATTGGCCATGTTGCTGAATATTAATTACTGGGGGGAATGATGTAGGAAAAACTATTGCCTTCATAATGTGCTCATGAATTTCCGAGAAGCATATTGATGGATGCTTGTGCAACTTGTTGTTGGACTAGTTAAATCTTTGGCTAAGTTCTCATTTAGAGTCTGTCATAAGAACATAAGAACATAAGAACATAAGAAGAGCCATAGTGGATCAGGCCAAAGGCCCATCTAGTCCAGCTTCCTGTATCTCACAGTAGCCCCACAAAATGCATCTGGGAGTGCATGAGACTAGATATCTGTCCCCTGAAACCACTCCCCTGCCATCTCTCATATTGAATACAGCTATTCAGGTGCAATTTATATTAAGATTAGAAACAAAATTGTGGCATCTATGGTAATTGGTTGAGAATTATTAATATCTAAGGTTCAATGCATTTAACAATTGGGTGACAGGACAAGACTAAAATTGGTCTTCCTTCCTTCCTTCCTTCCTTCCTAACTAACTAACTAACTAACTAACTAACTAACTAACTAACTAACTAACTAACTAACTAACTAACTAACTAACTAACTAACAACTAACTAACTAATCATGCTATCTCATTGCTGCAGCTTACATGCTTAGTAACTCATTTGAAGTTAACAGACTTTGAAGACTTCTATGGTCTCCTATATGACAAGAAACACTTTTTCATCCAGACTACTGTCAATGCAGGCAGGAACATTGTGGTACCTCTCAGCTTTCCAGGAAAAAATTTCCATCATCCATTGGTATTGGCCACATGGCAGGGACTTAAGGGGCTCGGTGGTCCAAAATACTAAGAAGGTCCAGGTTGCCCACCTGGAGAGAAAGCTAGTTCCTAAGAATATGGAGGTGGGCCAGATCTGTTGTTGATCATGGGCTAAGAGCCATTGGTGTTTATCAACCTTTGCTAGCAGATGTACATAGGACAATTGCATGTGCAACATATTCCATCTTGAGTACCATTGACCAACATCTGGACTCTTTGTCCAACCTTACACTGAAGCATGTACAAAACGTTTCTTGCTTTTTCCCAGATCTGCTTTGCTGAATTGCACATGTGTTGGAACTGAGGAATTAGTAGCTAAATTGAAACCATATGTTAGTGGAATACAAATACAGATCAAATCTGGTGGGCAGGATGGATGATCTCATAAACAAAAGACTAGAAGCCGTAGCTTCCAGCAGTTTCCTTTCCTTCTTTTCTGTCTGGGGGGGGGGAGACAAATTCAGTGATTCGTTCAGACAGTTAAGTTTCTAGAAAGAACCTTATACATATACTGTAGTGAAGGAAAGAGAACATGTGAATTTAGGAGAACAACAAAGGTGACCAACTTGATACAGTATACAGAACTTGTTGCATGTTGCAGACTGAAGGGCATTAGAGACATAGTAACTTGTTTGCACATGTATTTATTTAGCAAGGTGCTTTCTAAACAATGGAAACCTGAGACACCTTTTCCTTCTTTGAGAATGTTAAAATGGAAAACATTCTCAAAGAAGAATAAAGAATGTCATCATCATAATTATGTGTCATCAAGTCAATTCTAACTCATAGGTACTGTCTCCAGGATTATCTACACTCAGAAGTGGTTTGCCTGTCTCTCTTTCTGGTGCTGCATCTGGTGGTGTCACTGTGAGATACAGGAAGCTGGACTAGATGGGCCTTTGGCCTGATCCAGCATGGCTCTTCTTATGTTCTTATGTTCTTATGACTGATCCGTAATTTCCTGGATCACCTCTGGATCCTTTTTTTGAAGCTTGGTGTTACATTCGCTACCTTCCAGTCATCAGGCACAACACCTGCATTGAGGGAAAGATTATATATATTGGCTAGGACATCAGCAATTTCATCTTTAAGTTCCTTGAGAACTCATGAATGGATGCCATTTGGTCCTGATGATTTGTTAGCACTTAGTTTAACAAGACATGCAAGGACCTCCTCCCTAGTTATTTCTATGTGGCTTAACTCTTCGGTTTCCCTCCCTACAAATATAGGCTCTGTTTGGTGGATGTGGTCTCTGCCTTCTTCAGTGAATACTGAAGCAAATAATTCATTGAGTCTTTCTGCAATCTCATTCCTCTTTAATTATCCCTTGCCTTCCATTGTCGTCTAATGGTCCAATGGCCTTCCTCGTTGGGTTCTTACTTCTAACGTACTTAAATAAATCCATGTTAGGTAAGACAATATGCTTTGCCACACCTGATCTGGCTTAAGGCAACAATTATAAATTGTCCAGCACCCAAGTAAAAATTGAGCCATTCCTGTGCGTTCTAACATATGAGGTTACAACGACAGTGCTTATTTGAACTACAGTAATAAAATTCCCATGGATGGTACAGTATGTTACAGAAACTACAAAAGTTACTTTTAAACCTCAGGGAGAAGTCTTTGGAAGTTCTTTTTCTTATTAGGTACATTTTAAAAAGTTATTTATCCCAGAATCTCCCAGCCTGTATGCCTACTGCCAGATACACTTCCTGAAAAGCAGCTTACACACTCCTGATGAATGCCTCCATGAGTCTGTCATACTGGGGTGTGCTGCATTGTTCAGTATAATCCCAACGGAAGGCCAGCCCTACCATTAGGCTCTCTGAGCCAGCCCATGAAACCGCTATTTTAATGATCATGAACATGCTGTTAAAAAGGTTGTTATACAATGTATAACTGTAGCATTAATTTCAGAGAGTGAGTGAGTGAGTGGGGTTTTCCTGACACTGGTGCCAACATCATTTGGCCTGGATTAGGCACAGTTTGACTTGGGAGGAGTACATCATTTGTCACTTTGGCTCAAGGAGCAAAACATCTTGGGATGGCCCTAGAAGGCAGGACTGAGCGGTTCGGTAGCCTCTCCCCTCCCTATGATACAAACACGCACTGTTTAATACCTCTAAGAGGTATGACAAACATGCAAGGGTGCTTGGGCAGGCAAGTTGATCTAAATAAGGTTTCCCAAAGGTTCCTTGAAGGTAGAAAATCTGAAAATTCCCAAACAAAGCCCCTTTTTGGCTTCTCTCTCACTTCTTGCACAATATTTCTCTGTCAAGCAGCAGGCTCTCTTCTACTTGCTGGTCTTCTTCAGTTGACTCTTCTATATGTGCAAATGGGATTTCGGCGCAGTTCATAAACACAAATGTAGAGGAGCCAGCTGTTGGTTTTGGGTGGGGGTTGGTGGTTGGGGTTGGGGTGGAAAGGAATGCATGACAGCTTGACTTGCTGTTGACTTCTTAAGTGACCAGTTGAAATAGCCAGGGGATATGTTAACTAAACCGACAACCAGATTCCAGCGGGTGGAGGTTATGACAACATTTGTCTTTCCAGCTGTGTGCTTGCCAGAATGGTCAGAGGCAAAAAAGTATTCCCCCTTCTGAAGCCAGCCTCTACCGCATGCTGGAGCTCAGTATTTTTGATCCGTTGAGTCCATCGCTGAACTCCCGCACCATTTAATCACCAGGGCGAAAAGACAAATGATGGAACTAGGGTGCATGGTAAAGATTAAATCAGATTTATTTATTAAAATCCAGAAGTGTGCATCTCTGTGCCCTTTGACAATGGCAGGGGGAGCTTGTGAGAGTTGGGGGGGGGATTCAGATGTAAAGTACCTGTCAAACACCAGGTAAAGCTGCTTTATATTTTGTCAAACCCACTGCCCTTCTAGTCTAGGAGTCAACTCTGCCTAGCAGCTGTTTCCCCCCAAAGCTAAAGTATTTCCAGGTCCCTTCTTTTATTAGGAAAAGGTTAATGGAAACGGAGGAATGAGGCAATGGGTCAAGGTACTTTGAATAAAAAAAGCATTTTTGGGGGTGGGGGGTGGGGAGAGCCACTAAATCAGGCATGTCCAAACTTTGGCCCTCCAGATGTTTTAGAACACAACTCCCACAGTCCTTTGCCATTGGAAACACATCCTTGGAATTCTGGGAGTTGTGGTCCAAAACATCAGGAGGGCCGAAGTTTGGACATGCCTGCACGAAATGATAGCTAATCCATAGTGCTATACAGTTTCATGTGCAAGGCTTAAAATGAGCCAGGGGTTCTGTGCACTAGCTGTAGCCTCTGCTTTCAGTGCCATAGCATGCCATCTCTGGAGCCTGTGAAGCCATTGGAGAGAAGCAGATATTTGAGATTATATGATGCCGTTCCTCATTTTGTGTCACCATTGACTTCCAGCCCACCCATATTTCGGATGTAGAATTCAATGAGCATGATGTTGAGATTGCCTGCATCCTTGATGCCTTGCAAGTTGAGCACTAGTATATATTCCAGACAATAATGAATAAAGTCAGTGCAACCAAGTTAAGGGAAAGTTTGGCTAAAATCCTATTAGTGGTGCCTGCCAGCATCATGTAATTGGCAGAACTCTTGGCAAAGAACCACTGCAAGTTATGGAGTTAGCACAGACAGCTGCCATTGTGCGCCAACTTGCATGATTTGGAGTGCAACTGGAAATGTCAATGCCAGCTTCTTAACTTGCATCAAATTGACACCAAGATTTATGCCAGCTCCAGGGTGCAACAGCAAATATCTTAGCCAACTTAACTTGTAATAATCCACAGTCAAGGTTTACACTGATTGCATTGCATGGTTGACTCAGCCTTCCATCCAGGGGCGACTTTCCCATAGGCCTTTGTGGTTCAATGAACCAGGGCGCCAGAACCCCAAGGGCGCCTGAACCCCCAAAACCCAAAACTCTTAGATTCAGGAAAGCAGAACTCGCCCACCTCCCCCTCCCCACCCGGGCCTCCCCTCCTGCTGGTGCTGCACAACTTGCAAGGTGGCCGCGGCGGTAGCGGCACGGCCGCCGCCGCGGAAGGTTGTCATGGTTTCGCGGGTCACATGCGCGCGAGGTTTCTCTCTCTCTCTCTCTCTCTCTCTCTCTCTCTCCTTCCCCCCCACCCCACCCCCAGTGCTGGGGCGGAAGAGGAGGGTTCCAGACAGCAGCGGGACGGGCTCCTTCCGCGCGCGCCGCCTCGCCTGGTGGTGCAACACGCAGCTGGAGGGGGGGGGAGAGAAAGCCCCGGGGGCAGCGGCGGCAGCAGCAGCAGCAGCCACGGCAACCGCAGCAACCATTGCCCCGGGACTTCTCGCCTCGCCGACGCTTGCTTTGCAACGCCGCGCCCGCCCCTGCCGTCGGACATTAGCCCCGCTGCACGGGGGAGGCTCGGGACCCCGCTGAGCTCTCCCCCCCAACACACACACACACACTCCGTCTTGCCCCCCCCACCCCCCATCCCCCCCCCCGCAGCTCCGGGATGAGCATCTCCGTCCCGGAGGGGCTGACGGAGCTGCTGCAAGGCTTCACCGTGGAGGTGCTGCGGAGCCAGCCAGGGGACCTGTGTGTTGCGCGCGCGCGCACGCACACACGCACACACACACACACACACACACCTCCATTTTCCGACGGGGTTGTGATGGCCTCCCTCTGGGGAGTCTTAAAGAGAGAGAGAGAGAGAGAGATTCTCTGATCTTCCCTCGGCCGAGAAAAAAAATTCTTTATAAGTCACAGAAACCCTACCGGAAGGCACTACTAGATCGGGCCACCCTACACCTTCGTGAGCAAACAAACCTTTCTGTGAGGTTGCCCGTTCAGCAGATGGATACCTACTGCTAATTGAGGAAAAGCTTCACGTTTTTGGGTCACAAATAGGCTTGTCTTCTCGTGTCCGCCTCACCCCTTGCCTTCCAGGTCTTGAGGAAGACGCATGATCTGCAGTTATTATTGCCATAAATAATGATACTTATATCTGTGCAGTGCAAGACTTCACCTGCTGATGTCTGCAGATGAACAGTATAAAAACAAGCTGTGAGAGTCATAAGAGCCAAGCGCATGAGTTGCCTTTCACCTCGTGTAGGAAATCCTGGCTTCCATTCACAAATACTGTATTTCATTTTCCCCCTCTTATGAATTATAGCACCATGCATTGATAAGCATGTCGCTCCATTGTAAGGAGTTTTGCAGCTGCTTTGGGCCATACAAGTCATGATGTTGACCATTCTTGCATATTGTCATCATTAGTAATATTGTGATAATTAGAGGTATCCTGGGAACTGGAAGAGATGTTTCTCTCATGATTGCCTGAACAGATACTTATGTATTTATTTATTTTAAAAAATATGTTTGCTCCACCTTTCTCCTTGAAAATGGACCCAAGATGGATTAGAACATTGAAAGGCAGTACAGTGGACCCTTGTATAACAAACAGCTTGTATAACATAAAATTTGTACAACATAAAAAATTCCGGCGATAGGGGAAATTTGCTTAACATAATCGCCTATGGCGGAGAATCCGTACAACATAAAAATGGGATCACTCCATTTTCAATGCATTCCTATGGGAATTTATATAAAGGAAAATTTGTTTAACATAATTTCATTTGGAACGAAGTAATTCCTTTATACAAGGTACCACTGTATTTAAAAGTTGAAAACAATAAGTATACAGTGGTGGTTAACACCATTAAATGACAAGATTTAAAGCTAAGAACAACGAGAAAAGAGGTATCTTACACCATTTTCAGGATCGCAAGTTCCAGAATTCCCCCCCCCCTTTTGCTGGTCAGTTGGCAACCTTCCTCATCGCTTCCTAAGGGAGCAGAAACACCCCGGGCTCTTGCTGGGTTAAAGGGAAGGCCTTCTTTTGATGTCAGAGGGGGGTAGGTTTGAACATTAAACACGAAAGCCACGAAGGGTTGTCAGGAGAAAGGCAGCCCCTCATGTGGGAAGGTGTCCTTCGACACGGCAGCCGCGCCGGGCGCCAACCGGGCCAGGATCCGCTCGGCTGGACTTAAAAGAAAATCATCCCCCCTAAAAATAAGCACGTACGAGAGAAAAGCGTGGAATAAAATCCATAGGGTTGAACCCCTCCCCTCCATCCGCTCTTTCCCTTACACTCACCCCCCCTTTCCTTACTTAACAAAAAAAGGCCAAGGAGGGACCACAAGATGCCAGGACCGAATTTCCCTTTAGGGTTTCGGTGTTTTTATGGGCGGGTTTGGTAGAAACCAGCCACCGCTGATCCCGTGGTTGCTTTGGTCGGTTCTAGGCTGGTTCGGTGCGCTAGACTGACTTCTGAAAGTGGAGCTGCTGATATAGATGGAGAAGATCTATTTCATGAGCTAGAACTCTTACCAATTGTTTTCAATAGTGACACAACTCCACTGGATGTTTTCAATTATATATACTCAAATAATTTGACATCAGTATTTCCGAACTTGTCCATATTACTACGTATATATTTAACAGTACCAGTGACTGTTGCAGAAGGTGAAAGATCATTTTCAAAATTAAAATTAATAAAAAATTATTTAAGATCAACTATGTCTCAAGAAAGATTGTCAAACCTTGCCATGATCAGTATTGAAAAAGAAGTAGCAATAGATACCAGTGACCTTATAAAGGATTTTGCTCATAGAAATGCTCGAAAAGTAGATTTTTTGGGACATTAGCAAACAAGCAAAAACAAAACAATGTCGTGGTGTTGTATACTTAATAAGTGCATTGTTAATAAATGAGCAACCTGAAAAGTTTCCTGTTTTCTTTATAATATTTAAGTGTCGCATTAGCTCCCTTAAAAAAGGAAGGTAGACAGCTCTATGAAAGGGGGGGGGCGCAAGAGGGATCTTCGAACCACGGCTCCACATATCCTTAAGACGGCCCTGCTTCCATCCTTCCGAGATCGGAAAAATGAGTACCCAGCTTGTTGTTTTTTTTGGGGGGGGGGCAATGTGTAACCTGCGTACTGTTATTAAAAACTGTAAACCGCCCAGAGACTACTTGAAGTGGTATGGGGCGGTATATAAAGCAGAACACTTTTTTGCTTTGCTTTCACATTGGCTCAAAAATGCAGTAGGGATTGTTAGTTTTTGTGAGTTGTTTACCAATATTACAGAAGATGTCATCTGAAAATAATCGACAAATGGTTGAAGGGTGGCCATGGAGGCACCACAATAACGAATAAGAACACCTTGAAATGAAAGGTGGTTCTCTGATAACCCTTTCCATCAAAGAATACAAGTTGTTACCCTAGATCAAAAGAATATTTGATTCAAGCATAGAACAGAATATGGACAGATTGTACCCCAAACCACTGAATCCTGCCCCCCCCCCAATGCCCCCTCTTTCAGACGTTACATGGAGAGCTACTATAGTGAGGATCTTTTCTGTTATGGGATTTCAATTACACCACTCCTGTTCAGGATGGGATTTGGTACTTAGCACTGGCCAGCCGCTATCTGCCTAGTTTTATTGTTTGCTAGTTTGAAAAACAGTTGGGTTCCTTCCCAAACCCCAAATATCTTTCATTTCAGATGACTGAGTCTTATCATCTTACTCTGCCTATAATGATTTTCTGTTATTTTCTATTTCACCCAACTTTTGAATAATGGACCTACTGTGGCAGAAGAACTTTTAAAAAGCTTTGTTAAAAATTAGATCATATTAGTGTCTCCTGATTAGCATACACCTCTGTCCTAGAAATATAGATATATATTTTTGGAGAAACTCTAGTTAACAAAGTTGGAAATCATTTCAGAATTAGGTGAATCATACAGCAGGTAGAACATTAATCCATGATTTACAAACCCTTTATATGAAACTTGTCTTTGCCATCTACTTGCCAGGAACAATAGACATTTGTTTACAGATTTAACATTATTAGTTAGTTGATCCAACTAATAATGAATGTGTGCCATTTAGTACAGTCAGGCTTACTGTGCCCATTCTCAGGGTTTTGAGTAAGTTGAGTGGAGAAGACTGTGACCAGGTGGCTGCGTGCCTAAGTGGGTTGTACAGGTGCTGACAATAGGTGAGCAAATTCAAAGCTCTATTTGGCTGCTTTTACACAACCCCTAAAATCCGCTGCAAAATGCTCGCAGATGCAGAGCATAAAATTGTTTTCCCACCAGCAGCAGACCTTAAGCATGCCCCAGCGCATTTTACAAATACCTGGTCTGGAGGAGGTAAAATCCTTGTTGCTGTTCCTTGTTGCTGTTTTAAAGCATTGCATGCCTGGCCCTCCTCTGCTTTTTGTTTGTTTTTTTGCCCCCCCCCTTTAACAGACAGGAATCCTAACTAGCTGGAACAATCAGCTGCTGCTGAGGCAGGTAGAGGTGAACCTGAATTTTTCTCTCTCTCCCCTCACCACAGACAGAAGCAATAGAATCAAGAGTGCGAGAGGTGGGAACACAGGAAGCAGAACAAAAACCACATTGGGGGAATCTGCATTTAAGTTGCCAGCGGATTTGGATGGCATTTCAAATGGAGGATACCACCAGATAGAGGACTGCCCTGTGGAAGACATTCAAATTGTTCCTGCTTAAATGAAGTGAATCTTTTAAAAAACAAAGGATTCCAGCCAGGGTCTGTTATACTTAAGGTTGCCTTTCTCCAAAGGTCACGAGGCAGAAGTTGCTGAAAATTACCTCTGAATAGCAGGAAGTCCACACCGTGACCTAACTCCTATGCAGTGTCACTAGGTAGTCCCTGCATTTGCTATGAGGCATCTTTCCTTGGGTGTTACTGCAAACTGCTAACAATGAATGTTTTGAGACAGCTTGGAGAAAGATTTTAGGGCAGTAGGGCTTATATTCAAAAGCTAAGGATGAACAAAGGCATTGAACAGTGAAATAGTGGAAGAAAAGAACAGTAGCTCCATCAGGTCTGGTGATACCTTCTACTCAGTCTCAACTCTTTCCCTGCTCTCCTGTGAATCAGATCTGACTCCACATCCACCCAGTCCCTCGTTTTGTTCTCTAAAGCTGGTTGCAAGGCATTTGACATCTGTTTCTACTCAGAAGACGAGCAAAAGTATGTCGGATTTTGAAAATGAGGGATGAGATAATAAATTGTGATAGAATTAAAACCAAGGCAGACTTTTGACTGAAAAGTTACATGGAACCTGAGCAGGAATGTTTTGTTCAGGTTAAGAGAGGAGGGAAAGAAAGAGGTTTAAGTTAAAAAGCAATAACAAAGAGTGGGGTTGCGTGCCTTTGCTCTCCCTGGTTCTGGCAGAGATTACTGACTAGTAAGCCAAAATCTTGTGAGGCAGACTTTAGTTCCTGCATTTCTGGCCTGGCACTAGAAACTTGAAAATATTTCAGAGAGTTGGACAAAGCTTGACAAACACCTAAAAGCTTGAATGGTTATCACAGCCAAAACTTGAAGTCTTCTGAACGCAATATATTCCTGGGAGGGAAAAAAGAAATCATCCAAAAATATTTACTGTGGTATCCACTTTTCATTGTATTATCTTTATTGTTTTATCTTCTTGTAGGGTGGACAGCACTTGAGCTTAGACACACTAGTTCCGACAGTATACTGTGGACAGAAGCCTGTAACTGAATTTTTTCTTTCCCCTCTGAATAAGTTTTAGATTGTGCATCGATGTCTGCAGAATGGAGTGCAGACTTAAATGCAAAATCGAAATGTCTTCCCCCACTTTCATCAAGCAACAACACATCCTACAATTGAACCAACATGGAACTGAAATAAATATCACACTTAATGGGCTTTTTAAAACATTAAAAATAAAATCAGCCATCCAAAGGTTTGTTGGATTGTCCAAAGTCATTTTGCTGACCATGACATGAGGAACAAAATGGTGTGTAAGACAAACGGATTGGGTAGTGGTTATTGTCAAGAATATTCTTGTGTGAGTGAGTTTTTCAACTTGCAATTAGAGACATGGAGTCCAGCTGTGGACTGAAGCAAGCTCGGTAAAGTGGCCTTGACTAGAAGGCTAATGTCCAAGGACAGTGGAGCATGATAGCTCAGAAGCGTAGATGAGAGAAGCACTGTGACATGTGATGTGAAAGTAAATAATTGATTGGAAAGAGATGTTATATATACCTTATGTATTGCAATATGTTCTTGCTGTTTAGCCAGGGCTGTTTAGCCAGCAAGCCTGATGTGATGTCTGTGATCAGGAAGAGTAGCTGGATTATTTATGCTACTGGATGTAAGTCTGGAAACCAATGGAACCTGTATATATTTTGTAAATAGACTGCAATAGAAAACCAGCAACGGAGTCTGTCATATTTTGCCTCTAAACCTTGACATTGCTGCCACTCTGCTTATTGAGGTTAACTCCTCATAAATTCCTTGACAGTGATGAGGCGATGCCTTCCTTTCTACCTGTGGGTAAGAAGGTGAAAGGGAGCAGGCTATATCATGTTAACTCTGTTTTCCTAAACCACAATTCCTATTTTTCAGTACCATGCAGGCAGCAGAAGGCATGAATGAAAACTCCTTCCATGCTCACACTTCCACGCTAACTTTATTTTGAATGTCTGACTAGGGTTAATGACATCTGGCTTTTTCATTCTGTCGCTAATGATGTTCAGAATTGGAAGTTGGCTTTTTAATAACAGCCACACATTGGGGCAATGTTTTAATTTAACTGTCTGTTACAGGCTCAACATCTGGGTACCAGTTAGATTGTATCAGCATAGGTTTTTGGCCCCAAGGTACATCCTCTCTGCACGTGCTTTGAATGAAACACATTTGGGACTTTATTGTCCATTCCCTCAGTCTGGAGTTCTCCTTTTGGAGCTTTTTGCAATCTCTCCAATTTTTGTTGTTTTAAATAATAATTTCGTACCCTCCGCAAACATGGCTTCCTTACAGTTCACTCCTCATGAAGGCTGCGAGGTGTCAGGGCACCAGCGTGACTCTTAGGGAATAACTGTGCTTCCCCTATGTGGCGAAAAGGGTAAAATAAGTATGAATATTCATGAGTGTGTTTTGAATAGCCAATCACCAAGCTGGTGGGAATGGTTAAGAATGTTATATATTGGAACCTAATGGGTGATGGACAGTTCAGTTTAGGTTCAGTTTGTGTTAGAGCTGAGAGGAGTTCAGTTAAGAGAAATGAGAGTCAGTTAGATTGTCGTTTGGTTAGGTGGGAGACCCTGCCACTGAAAAGGGTCTGGTTTATAAAGGAAACACATTATTATAAGATTTCATGTATGCAATAAAATAACATCGGTTAAAGCTATCATAATACTGATCATCTAATTGTAAACTAATAAACGTTTCATGTTTTGTTTTAAAACTATATAACCTGGTGTGACTCTCTCTCAAATATATACAAGGGTCCAGTTAATCTGGTGGTGGCAGCGATTGAAAACCCAGTGTGTGTAAGGGGCACTTCACAATTTGGTGGCACAGCAGTGGGATGTCGAAACAAATCCAGTTGTGCCTTTGAAAAACCAGACCTTTCACACCCAGGTCTATAAATGTGGAGACAAATTTCAGAGCAAGTGGTTCTAGAGCAGGCAAAAGCTCGGCCATTCCACCGTCACCTCTCTGAGCAGCTCTAAGAAATAAATGAAAGTCTCTCCTCTTATTTGCACCCATCCCTAGCTGCTACCTGGGCTTTCCCATCCTCAAACATTATTTCATAAAAGGAATTTGGACGCTAGAGGATGGAAGTTCCTTTTTAAAGTAAAAAAGTTTAAATTAAAAATAAAAAGAGGTTGTCCTAGTGACCCTCTAAATTCCAGGCATGGGTGTTTGATTCTCCTGGACCCCTGAAAATTATCTCCCCCTGCCACTAAACTTAAGACTTCAGCTTCGTCTACATTTTACAGTTCAGTTAAAAACATGTTTTCTAAATTCAACAATTATTCAATCTACCGTATTCATTTGCAGTCCACCCAGCTTGCCTCACTTCTCCTAAACATTGATAGAAAGCCTGTGTATAATCTTTTAGCGAAATGGCCCTAAATCCAATCCTCTGTTCAAGGGTGGACCCATTGGTTAGGAAAATAAGGCAACAGTATTTCAAGCAGCAGGTACTGCATGGGGCAGGGAACAATCGGAAGAGGAAAACTTCTACTACATATCGAGTTTCTCCCTGTGACTGGGAAACTGGAAAGGCAGGGCACCCAGTGATGTAGAAAGGCAACAGCTGAAGCTCTCTCTCATTGTTTGCATGTTCAAATTAACTCTTAATTGAAGAGTTGAGTGCAGTCATATTACAGTGCCTGTAAGTAAGCAGATGATATGACCACATGTGGAATGCTGTCCACAATTCTGGTCTTTTGCACGAGAAAAGATACGCTGGAGACCTGGAGAAGGTACTGAAAAACAAACAAACAACAGCTCAAACAATCTAGGAATCAGGACAGGTCCTCGGTAAATGAAGGTTTTAATTTGGAGGACCTGCAAATTTGAGGGGGATGAGAAATCTGCACAACTCTAATATAAAGTATGATGTGATGATTGGAGAAAGTGGTGGCAAACCCAGGCATCTGATTTGATACTGTGGGAACTAAATGCTGAGCTAGATTATTCTTTGGTCTCATCCAGTGAGGAAGTTCTGCTTTATTTATTTTTTTATTTTAATGTTTTGCTTTCTGAGAGCTCTGTGGGGAGAAAAACCAATAGCAACCTTATTGAAAATGGGTACCACATTTTAAAAAAGCAGAAAAATCATTTGCAAAAGGTTTTCAGCACTGATCTGAACTGGAACAATTTCAAAAATGGATCATTTTTGGGATTCTGAGAATAATGCAGACAGTTCCAGAAAATCATTGAGTAAAAGAAAGGTGCAGAATCTATTTATGGATGCGTTATAAAATTTTTGCAAATTGGCAGTATTTTCTAAGAGTTTTGCTTTTGCTTATATGATCCATCCATGCTGGACTCCCAACCTAAGTATGAAGTCATCTGAAATTTAAATGGAAGGCATATTGACTTACGAATGATCAAGGTAGTTTACTGCCAAAAGGGAAAGAACTCGGATAATTTTCCTGACCAATCTGAGGTTCATAAAATTCCCAATGAGCTCACTGTGTATGTGTCAATGATAAATCACTTCTTGAAGATCTATAATAATAACAACAATTGTGTGCTGCCAAGTCACGTCTGATTTATAGTAACCCTTTGCAGGGTTTTCTTGGTAGAGAGTGCTCAGAAGTGGTTTACCATTTCCTCCTTCTGGAGATATCCTGGAATTGTGCAGCTTTCCCAAGGCCACACAGGCTGGCTCTTACCCTAAGACAGTGGTGGCGCACCTTTGGCACTCCAGATGTTTTGGACCGCAGCTCCTACAGTCCTTTGTCATTGGCAATACAGGCTTGGAATTCTGGGAGCTGCGGTCCAAAACATCTGGAGTGCCAAAGGTTCGCCACCACTGCCCTAAGAGGTACAGTGGGGAATCAAACTCTCAACCACTGGCCCTACAGCCACTTTTCTTTGAACATCTTAAGCTGAATTTTGATTATGGTCAACGTACATCAGAATATCAGGCAAAACAAGATAAAAAACTAAGAAGATAAAAATATTGTGGTGCCTTAAGTGCTATATTTTAGTATGACAAGTCCACGGACATAAGAGACATAAATCAGAAGTTACTTAACAACATGTAATGAGAACTTCAACATCATCGAGAGGTCTCCATAGAAGTTCTTTTGATGTTCAGAATAACCATCTCTAGGACAAGAGGAGTCAGTTGGGGACAGGTCTAGACCAGTGGTGGCGAACCTTTGGCACTCCAGATATTTTGGACCACAACTCCCACAGGCCTTTGTCATTGGCAATCTAAGCTCAGAATTCTGGGAGTTGTGGTCCAAAACATCTGCAGTGTTGAATTTCGGCACCACTGTTCTAGATCCAGTAAACCCATATCTTTGTTTTAGGTAAGTGGGTTGGTTGGTTGATTTGCTCCTTTGTTTCAAAATTTGGTTGCTCTATACTGAGTCAGTCCAACTCAGACTTTGTGAAATTATGCATTGCAAATCAGGGGCCAAGGCACATACCAGTCCAGTACTGGAGAGACAGACATAAGGATAGACTTGACAGTCTCACTGGTAAACCCTCAAAACTTCATTCTGCTTCTGTTCAGAATGTGGGCTACAGTTTCGTATAAGGTGCCACACATGGCACAATGATGGAGACTAGGCACCATTTCTGTGATAAAAACTGTTGTTATTTGGATCACTTATCAGCTGGGAGTGAGGGACCTCAACCAGTACCTCTGTTTCAGAGAACAAAGCAAGTCAATCCATGAGTCAGTCAGTCAGTCAGTCTTGGGAGACATTTCAGTGTTTTGAAAAGGGAAAAACCTATACAACAGCTAGGAGGCCAGCAAATGACAAAATCAGAGAAGTGATTATATTCATCTGGAAAGACCAGCGGACCAGACTGGGACTGTAGGAGGGCCAGATTCATGAATAAGCCCTGAAACCTCTCACCCTTGCCTTCCAGTGTGACTACATCCTTACTTCATCCCTTCTGATGTAATTGAAACGGAATGCAATTCATTTTCTTTGTTTTTGAGCCAGTTTGATCTCTTTCTGCCTTCCTCAGACACTTCCCCAGCAAACAAAAGTAATGAAAAGAGGTGAATATTTATGACTGTAGCTCTCAAGCAGGAAAGGGCAAAACTATGATCTTGTACCATAAATTGTCACTACCTCTTCCTGCCCCTTTCATCTTTTCTTTCTTTTCTTTTGGTGATTCTTAAAAGGATTATCACTTATTCCCAGTTGGGCCTCACAAGAAAACTCCTCTTGAAATCTGCAAACCAAGTGGAATGAACACACACACACACACACACACACACACACACACACACACACACACACACACACACACACACACGAGGGCAGGAAGGAAGAACTAAATTGTAGCTGTTAAAAGATAGAATGTAATATCTACACATATTAAATAAAAGTTGAAACTTCCAGAAGAAAAAGTGAGTGTTGCCGACATTAATTGAAGAAGCCCTATATGTTCATTTAATCTTGCAGGCTCCGTATGGCTTCTGGCAACCAAATATTGAACATCTGCATGAATGTATCCTCTTACAACATGGGCATGACATCTTTCAAGGTCACTATAATGTCATAGGATGTGATGTTGTAGCTGTTGATCCACCCTAATTCTGAGTGTTTTGGATTAGGCGGCATGCCTGTTAACGTCTGCAATGAAATGATGCATTTGCTTTATTTCTGTATTGGAATAAGTGAGATTTACGCTTTTCCAACTATGATTGAACTGTAACAGGAGAGGAACGAACTACATCCAGTTACATCAGTTTCACAATCCGTTCAGCCTGTTTTTGCATCAGTTTGTGTTTAGGGGGAAAAAGCTACCTAAAATGTGCCTTGTTTCTGCAGATAACTTTTTACACACATTTCACCTTACTTTTTTATATGCTTCTGTGTACCCCGTCACTCCTTCTGGCAGGGAAGCAGGTGCTTGCAACTGCTCCTCCAACACGGGCTCCATAGACTAGACATGGTTGACCCAGGATGCTTTGGACCAGCTTTTATGAAGAGGAGTCGAGACTGTAAATGGGGAACTCCAGGTTATCTCAGCCCTGATGCTGTTCCCCATCACTGTTGGTGGTTCCTCATACCCTTTGTCCAGTCCACCAGTTCTTCCCTCAGGGAGACACAGTTCCTCTCACTGGCTACAGGCTGCTTCTGACTAGGGCCAAGTTGTGCTTACTGCCCCCCCCCCGCCCGCTTCTATGACTGAGTTGGCATCACTAGTCCTGATGCTCCAACATCCTTCAACAAAGGCCTGTAGCCCCAAACAGATGTGGGTGTTTTTGGGGTGGTAGTTCCCTTTGTTTCTGAGCCAGCTGTGCCAGATGCAAGCAGTGGCATGGCCAGCATCACTTCTGGGTAGGTGTAGGTCTCTGCAGCTGGATTGGCTCCATCACTGCAGTGATGGCGCAGGCAGGAAAATAGGAGTGTTGCTCCAGTGCCCCTCCCTTGTGCTAGACTTCCCCACAATTTTGTCCAGGAGTCATTTAGCAACAGAGACCAGGTCTCTCCAGCAGTGCAGAACATCTGACCATGCTTCCTCGTTGAGATCCTCCACTTCCCATTTTATTGCCAATGTAGCCCACTCTACCACACTTTTCCCTTGCTCTAGCCCAGTGGTTCCCAACCTTCCTAATGCTGAGATTCTTTGATACAGTTCCTCATGTTGTGGTGACCCTCATGTTGCGGTGACCCCTTGCCCTGCTTGGAAGAGTCCACAAGCCCCCTTTGGCAGGCCACTGCTGCAGGTGCCATAGAGAACTTCCCTCTACAGGCACCCTCAGCCTATGCTGCCATTGACTGACATCCCCTGCAACCTATCAAGCTGTAACTCAATCTTCCCCTCCCTTCCTCTCCCTCCTCTTCCAGACCCAAGCTGTTTGTGCCT
Organism: Phrynocephalus guinanensis; assembly: GCA_037367245.1. Lineage (NCBI taxonomy): Eukaryota > Metazoa > Chordata > Lepidosauria > Squamata > Agamidae > Phrynocephalus > Phrynocephalus guinanensis. Next base: position 97,627,892 of record CM074738.1, on the reverse strand, counting down.
TTTTCTTCATTGGCTCATGGCAACTCCTGTGAAATGATCGTTCGACCCCCCAAAGGGGTCCCGACCCCCAGGTTGGGAACCACTGCTCTAGCCATTCCCTATCATCTTCACTTCCCATGTTCTCTGGCTGACAGCCTGTGTCCTCTGTGCAGACCTCTGGGGTGGGGTGTGGGGGGGGTGAGAAGATGATATGAACAGCCCATCAGCAGTGACAAAGGCATCCCCCTCTCATAGCACATAATACTCCATTACAATTTTTGTTCCTTCTCTCAGTTGAGGACTTGACAGTGAATTCCATAAAAGTGTGAAAATGGAAGGATTTTCATGTGTTCTTCTTTCTGGTAAGGCCAACAATTAGATGTGCGGTCAGTTTTAAGAAATCTAGACTTGAGGGCCTAAGTAGACTTCAAGCACAATAAATATTCATTCCAATCCATCCATTTTCACTCCTGAAACAGGATCCCAGTCTTAAACAGTGTGAGGGAGCTGCTTCAGTAGTCAGATGTATAAGGAGAATCAGCCTTTGCAGATCCTTTTTCTTCTGGGGGTATTGCATTTGATATTAGGGTTCCCCTATCATAGGATAGCAGGGGATGTGGGGGCTCAATGGGCTAGAGTGCTGAAGCTGCCAGTGGCAAAGTTGGCAGCTCGGTAGTTCAAATCCTGGATTCCAGCTGATAACCCCAGCTCCTGCCAACCTAACAGTTTGAAAGCATGTGAATGCAAGTAGATAAATAGGCACCACAGTAAAAAGCAGTGTTTCGTGCGCAGAAATGCGTTCAGCCATGCCGGCCCCATGGCCACGGACTTGCACAACATTGGCTTGGAAATGGAGATGAGCATTGCCCCTGGAGTCAGACATGACTAGCATGTCTGTGTGTGTGTGGGGGGGGACCTTTACCTTTACCTATCACAAGATAGCAGCTAATGCCCTGGGAAATTGTTTTTTTTTTTGGGGGGGTGTTCTGCAATGAGGGGGAGACAAATTCCTGGAGAATTGATGCTGGAAGAGAAAGATAAGGTTTGGTTTTATGGAGAGCAGTGGCTTCAGTGACTGCAAATGCACATCTCCGTCTCCTCACTGCCAATTGACACCCGGGCTCACTGACCCAGCAAAGAGGCTTGTGAGTTTTATATCTCTCTGTGTAGGAAATGAAAGCAATCCACATTGTTTTCCTCAGTCTCATTCTCTCTTTTCCATCTTCCTCTCTTTCACACACACACACACACACACACACACACACACACACACACACACACACACACACACACACACACACACACACACACACACACAGTTATTTTGCTGTGGTTACTCAAGGACCACCTCTTATGACATCACAAGAGCCCACTCCCTGATGGCTAGTTTTGCCTGGGAAGTGGCTAATCTGGAAGCTCTATTTGCTGTGACAAAGATGGAGATATGGCTATACCTCCTAATTTGCTGTTTAGAGACAGACCAACAGGAACTAACTAGCCATTTTATATAGAACATTTTTCAGCCCCCAAAATGTCTATTAGAGACAAAATACCCATATTACAAGGTGTTCAGATAAATAGGGCTCCATGTTGCTTGATAATATGTAATTACCCCAAATGTTTTTTCAGCGAAATTGACTCATACTTGATAATGTCTAGTTTACCTATAAAAAATATTTATCATGTGAATACAAGGGAAAAGACCCTGCCAGCCAGATGTGTTGACATTTCTAAATTGGTTACACATGGTCCCCCCCTTTCTAACTCTGATTTACTTAATGGCTTTGTTTTGCTTACTTTTCTCTCTCATCGTGGTTCTATTTTCTCTTTAATCTATAGGAAAAATGCCCCTGGGGTTTTGTCATGACACTCTCTAAATCGACCCGGGCTAATGTATCTCCGATAGCATAAGGGGACTCCAATAACTGTATTTATGCTTATATGTTTACATGAGCATGTAGCAAAAGATTTACTGTATTTAGTTTCCAATAATAGATGTGAGCAATTAGCTTCCTGTGAGTTCAGCTCAGCAATGAAACAAAGTAAAAAGTAAGATTGCAAACATGGTTAAGCAGAGCTACCTTAGACCTCTGCAAAGGTTCTCCAAATAGTCCTATTATAGTTTTCTTTGCCTTCACTTTCTAAGCAGAATATATGTGATGCAAAGTGCTTTACATCATGTTGAGTGAATTTTTCTCTACAAAGTTGTTGACCTTAAGCCAGTTATGATCAGTCCATATAATAGTAGTCTAGGTTACACATGATAGTAGACAAGTCTTTTTACCTAGCAGCATCTATAGAACTTCTTGCTTTATCTTTTAAATAGATGCATATCTAAAACTAGGCATGTGTGAAAGTCATTCATTTTTTACTTCTTTGCATTTATGAAAATATCACTTGCTTTTTTGCTTTCCCTTTTTTGTATTGGGTTGTGATTTTCTTTTTCTTAGCTACCTTGACATTTCTACAGAATCATAGAATCATGGAATCAAAGAGTTGGAAGAGACCTCAAGGGCCATCCAGTCCAGCCCCCTGCGCTGCAGGAATACCCATCACAGTATTTTCAACAGATGGCCATCCAGCCTTTACTTACAAGCCTCCAAAGAAGGAGACTCCACCGCCCTCCGTGGCAGCATATTCCACTGCTAAACAGTTCTAACTATCATGAAGTTCTAATGTGTGCATTTATTTACAGATTTTATCTAATACATTTCATTGATATATTTTATCTAATTTACAAGATTCCCCCACAGCTAAAAACATGTCTATAGTATTTTCCCCTTAAATCGCACCCATTTTGCCCCTACACATTTTAAAGTACCCTCACAATATTTAGCATTTCATTCCTCTGAAAACATGGCAACTAGAGATGGGCACGAAATGAACAATTTTTCGTTTTTGTTTTTGTTTTTTGTTTCGTTACGCAATGAAACGACAAACGAATTTTGTCTCTAAAATGAAACAAAATGAACAGAAACACCGGAAATTTTGTCGTGCGTTTTGTTTCCGTTACTGCAATATGAGTGAATTGCTTAAAATCCTTTAAAAATCACAAAAAAATGAAATCAATGGTAACGAAATGGTAATGAAACGAATGAAAATGAAAATGAATTTTTTCAAAAATTCACGAAAAACGGAAACGAACCGAAACGGATCCTCCAAACGACAAACGACAAACAAAATGCAATTTTTTTTATTCGTGCCCATCTCTAATGGCAACTCTGCAGGTTTTTGAAGGGAGTTGCATCTCTTCTTCTCATATTACATCCTGAGCAGGGGTGGAAAGAATGTGTACTGAAATTGTCATTCTTTGTTGTGGGAAGATGAGAAATCTTAAAGAATTGCAGGTAAAAATCAAATAAAAGCAAAACAAAACAAAACAAAAGACACAAAACATGTGGCACCTTAGAGACTAACCTTCATATTTTAATGCAACATTTCATGGACACATCCACTTCTTCAGACGTATAGCAGCAGAATGAGGTGTGTAATATAATATGTGATGAGATATACATTTCATACCAGATGTTCATTGGTGGATCTTAAAGAGGGATTTTAAAGCCCTGCAATATATCTTCTCTTAAGGCTGCTATCTCACCTGGGAAAGATCCTGATCTTCTGAAGGTCTGGCTTTTCCTCTTCCTCCCATCACGTGACTGAAGATGTGGGATAGCAGTTCCCACGTCCAAGGATTTAAAAAAGGGGGCTAGCTGAGCAGCGCGCCGGGGGGGGGAATAAAATGAGGAAAAAAAACAGCACCAGACCAGCCAGAGGACTAGCTGACTGGCGCTAGGGGTGGGGGGAAGTTAAAAGAAAAAAAAAACAGTGCCTGATCAGCCAGCTGGCTGGCACTAGAAGGGTGGGGGGAAATTAAAAAAAATAAAATTGAAAAAAGCACCAGATCAGCTGGAGGACCAGCTGACTGGCATTAGGGTTGGGGGAAGTTAAAAAAAAAACAGCGCCAACCAACCCCAGGAACAGCCGGCCGGTGCCATGAGAAAAAAAAAGAAAGAAAACTGGATCATCTACGCAGTCCCACGACGTTTGCCTCTTTAGAAAAGGTGGCTTTTTTAAAGTGAGGCAAAAAAAAAAATTCCCTACCTCTCTGGTAGGTCCTGGAAACCTCACTTAAGGGGGCATTACCAGGTTTTCTCCCCCCCCAAAAAAGCCCGGTGGACGTGGGGATGACATTTTTGGACACGGGTTATCTACAAATTTAATCTGCATTTAAAGGGACGTGGGATATGAGACTGAAAGAAAAGGTTCTTTTCTTCTTCTGTGTCATAGTATCTATAATTAGTGTCAAATATCTCTTGCATCCTAAACTGGTTCAGATGTTGCCACCCAGAAGTGCGACACATTTAATGATCACAGGAACATTTTTTTAATCAAAAGGTGACTCAACCATATTTTTTGTGTGAGACCGGGATTGTGAGGATCAGGAAATCCCTCGCCTAGCTGCTATGAGGTTTTCAGACTGCTTGGCCATGTTCTGGAAGTTTTTCTTCCTGACATTTCACCAGTCTCTGTGGCTGACATCTTCAGAGGGCAAGGAGCTCAGGGAACTAGGAGTTCTCTGTGTGTTCTGGGGGTATAGAGTCCTCTCCACTCGTGCTACAAATCAGAATGCTTTAATCCACTGTCTTTGCCTGCAAAGACAAGAAAAGTGAGAGCTTGAACCTGTAGTGAAAATATAAATTTCATTGAGATCGTTACATTTAGTTAAATTTATTTTTGTTACTAGCATTAATAGCCTTAGAATTATAGAGCTGGAATGGACCTATGGATAGTCAAGTTCAGTCTCATCAAGTGGGAAACTGAACGTCCAGCAGAGGCCTAAATCACAGAGCTGTCCAGCAGTATCTGTACACAGGTTAAACAATCAGCCTTCATCCTTGGATTCATTCAAATTTTTGCTTAGTACCTGCATTTAAGATTGGTGTATCTGCCCGAGGAATATGTGCTTCATACAATCAGTAAGAATGAAAGAAAGGTGTATCGGGTTCATGTTTTCCTGTGGAAGAAAATGCCTAAAACTGGCCACAGTGCACCTTGCTTCAGAAATCTCTACTTCTCCAGGGCTGCCTTCACCATGAACGAACGAACGAATGAACAAACAAATGAATGAATGAATGATATCATGGATGCATTTTTTAAAAAAAACTTCCATATGCACAAGTATGAGCCTCGTGGCACAGTGGTTAAATTGCTGTACTTCAGCTAAAACTGTGCTCGTGATGACCTGGGGTTCAATTCCAGGTTTCAGGCTTAGGGTTCACTCAGCCTTCCATCCTTCTGAGGTTGGTAAAATGAGTACCCAGATTGCGGGGAGGAGAAATGTATAGCCTGCATAATTAAACCACCCAGAGAGTGCTTTAATGGCTATGGGGCAGTATATAAGCGGAACAATTTGGAGTGGAAAACTATGTTTCAAAGCACATTATGGTGAACTTTGTACCAGGAATGTAGAAGTAGTATTTTTCAAAGCCTTGACAGATTTTGGAAAGGATTGGACAAGTTCATGGAGAACAAGGGTATCAATGGCTATCATTGTGGATGGCTAAGGATAACCTCCAGGTTGAAGAGATAGGCAGGCTATCTCTCAATGCCACTTGCAGGGAATCTTAAGAAGGTGAAGACATCTGCTTGGGAATATTCTGAAGCAAATGATGAGCCACTGTGTGAGACAGAATGCTGGACTGGATGGGCTGTGATGACCTGTTCCAGCAAGGGTGTTCTTATGTTCTTATATGTTTTGTTTGCACATGTACCTACACTGAAAGGTATTAGCATTGACAATTGGTATAGAAGGCAGGCACAATCCTGATCAGATCAACACATGATGTTTTACTATCCTGTCAGCAAAGAGCAAATCCTTCCCCAATAAATCAAGGTGTACAGTACTGAAAATCAACCCGAGTATTGGGATTCATGAGACAGGAAATGACTCAAACACATTTTTCTTATAATTGTGTGTAAAAATAAGGGAAATAGATAATAAGGGAAATCAGGGAAATAGATAATAATATGCTAACTTTGCAGGATGTAGGGATCAGTTGCATAGCCTGTTAAAAGAGAAAAAAACCATATACCTGCTTCTGTACCTGACAGAGCACCTCCTCCCAATGAGACTTGCCTGATCATCTCAAGCTAGGTGCTTGAGGGCACCAACGCCGAGAGAGGTTCTCAGGGAAAAACCAAGGAATCGGGCCTTCTTGGCAATTGCCCCACACCTGTGGAACAATCTTCCCCCTGACATGTGCCTGGCCCCCTCTCTTGAGTTCCGTTAAACAAACATAAAAGGCCTGGATGTTTGCGGAGTGATTCCCACAGCTCGGACCATGTCTATAGCATTTACCGCTAACGTTTTTATCCCGCCTGCCTAGACAAAATTAAATTAGATTTTAATTAATTACTGCTTTAATTTTCTTAACTGTTTCAACTGTATCATTATTACTTTTGTTATTTTTAGGTTGCATTATGATTATTTTTGTTGTTATGTTTTGTTTTGCCTGTATCGTTGTGCTGTAAACTTCCAAGAGTGACCTCTCTGTCAGATGGATGACCTCGCCGTCAAATAAATAAACAAAATGAATAAATAAGGGTTGACTGTATTCCAGTCCCTTAGCCATGTACCTCTTAAGAGGAACAGTTACCACCTCTGATGCCATTGTGTAGCTTTGATGGTTTTTCAAATCAGCCATGCTTAAAGCAAGGTATTTCAAAGAGACTGAAGTCTATTCATAGCAGAACAAACTTCATGAGCTCTGCAAATATTATTGCATCTTAGGGCAGCTCTGAGCCCCACTTCGTTGGGGGGTGGGGCAAGTTTGCCCCCGCAGTCCCGGACTTTGGGCGCGAAAACTTTGCGCCCATCCGGGGAGTTCTGTCTGGGGATGGGAGCCTCTAAAGAGGGCTCCCTCCCCCGCCCCTGCCTTCTTCTCAGCGAGACCAGCAGCCCCACCCTCCCTCCCTATGGTAAGAGAATGAGATTAGCTGGTCGACATTTGGAGCCGGATGGGAATTTTTGGTGGCCACTCTGATTGGCCTTGAGTGGCTACCCATTTTCGCCTATCCCACTCTCTTTTCCGCGGGGGATGGGCATATTTCCTTCTATCCCGGCCACTAACTTTGCGGGTAGTGCAACAGGTAATTGTATCCAGGTAAGCCTTAATAAGTCGCCCTTAAGGCGCCAGACAGCCCTCAAAATAAATCTAACACAATTGGCAATTTCAGGAAACAGTTAGCAAGTTGACATTAGGCCTCCCGAGGGCTGTGCCGGGCTAGCAGATTGGCCCTATTGGGCGATGCTGGGCAACATCTCCCTAAGGGTGAATCTCTCTGAATACAGAACGTTTTAGCTATGGAATTTCATCCCCTAATATTACCTGTTTGCACTACGGGCCAGCCCCCCTTTAAAGGTCCTAAATATTACAGATGAACAGGTTAAATAAGTTTTAAATAAAGTTGTGGCCCATTCTACCCAAAGCCGAAGTGATCTCGCCTCGTTATTTCCGGGCTTGGGGGGGGGGGGCAAAGAAGCCTGGATGAGAAATGAAGTTCTCCATGTTGATAGTTTCAAGATGTCTCCTTGAGGTTAGAAACACTGCTTAGTGCCTGGTACTGAAGGGGTTAATTGGTAGTCTTGCCCTTTTCAAATGTTTGGGTAATTTGCCATGCCCTTAGTCAAATTGCAGGTTGATTCTTCCTGGGTATAAATCACACCCAATCATTTAATGCCACAGATTGAGCTAAATTAAAAACGTTGTATCAGTAAATGGCTGTAATGGGTCGTCCGCTTGCTCAGGAAACAACAAAAACAAAACAAAACAAAACAAAATCTAACATTAAAGCCAGAAATTATTTTCAAGTTTCCACGAAACAAATATCTACTATTTAAGACTTAATCTAATAAGAAACTATTAGCCTACATGAAAGACAGAGCCTATTGCATCTTTGGTTGCTCTCCTACACTTGCAGCCAGGGTTTTTTATAATGCTTTTGTTCTTTTTTCTTTTGCACTAACAGCATCATTACTTTTAATCTCTAATTAAGCATTTACTTCTATTACTTTGCTTCCTATCTCACAGAGAATAGAGAGCCACATCCGAAGAATGGAGAACCAATTTGAAAGAAAAAAACCCAGAAGCTGACATCTAACTTTGCCCACAGGAATGATGGAAAAACTGTGCGTGGTAAACAGCATAGGGCAATCATTATTCCATCTGGAGTCAGGCACCATTTACTGACCACTGAATGGTCCCTATTTTTTTAAAGTCAGCATAGAAGTGAATACTTAGAATGGTGCCTGGAACTATCTGATCACTTCAGGTGAAATGTTTGTAGGAGGAAAGGCCTTTACAACTCAGAAATATACTTTCTAGTTTTAACATGCAACACCTCCATCTTAAATTATGTTTCCAAGATCATTTACCTCTTTTGGCACTCTGATCTTGAGGTATACCCCCCTCCTCCTGCAAGTGCTGCACTGGTTTCCTAGTTTTTTCAAGGTTCACCACCAACACATTTGCTTGTACAGTGGACCCTCGTATAACAAATGGTTTGTATAACATAAAATCTGTACAACATAAAACATTCCAGAGATAGGGGAAATTTGCTTAACAGAATTGGCTATGGGGCGAATCTGTACAACATAAAAATTGTCGTGATTAGGGATTACTCTGTTTTCAATGTATTCCTATGAAAAATTTGTATAAAGGAAATTTTGCTTCACATAATTTCATTTGGAACAAATTAATTCCTTTATACAAGGTACCACTGTACTTTCAATGACTCTGTGGTTGGCTCCCTTTACCTTTCCGCTTATACTGTGACATAGGGAATTTGGAAAGTTCATTTTCTGAAAGGCAATTCAACTGGACAACAATTATTAGACTTCTGCAACATGTTTTATATGGGGCTCACCTTGAAAACTATTTGGAAGCTATAGCTAACACAAAATGGAGTTGACAGACTGCTTTTTGGTATGTACCTTTGGGTCTCTGTTTCACTGCTTTTGAACCAAAGTATCTGGCTTCCTATATGTTTTTGAGCTCAGTTCAGGGCACTGGTTTTGACCTATCAAGTCTTACACGTCTTGAACCAGAATATCTGAAAGATATTCCTTTCGTTGGTTCCTTTCTCTTTTCTGGTTCCTTTCTCTTATATGACGCATGCTGGATTTTTAAACTTCACAATGATGGCCTGAGTTTTCTCACAGCTTTAGGACAGAAGCAACAAGTCCCTCCTCAAATTAGCCAAGCACTTCACAGGACACGGAGGCATGGCAGTGACCCTTACCGTAGAAGCAAGTAACAGCAGTAACCAAAACACAGAACCTCCCCACCTAGTGCACCACATTGAGGGGGAGAATGGAACAGTACCACTTCTGCCAGAACAAATATGAAAGAAGAGGAGATAATTTACTCCCCCCAACCCATGCCTGCCTCACAATTGGAGCAGCAACGCTATTTCTTTTGTCTCCTATCCAGGTCTTACAACCTAACAGAGATGGAGAACAGGACAGAATGACTTTAACAAAAAGACTTATGGGGTGGCCGTAATGAAAGCAACAGTAGCTGAGGCCACATGAACACATTGGTTTTTTCCACCAGTGGAGAAATAATGCTATTAAGTGGCCACATGTCTCGTATATAATCCCAGCTGTACGCATCACAGGTCATTTCAACAGTGTTGAGCTAGGAATGGTCCTCTTAAGACCCATGTCCTTTTGGGACACTTAAGCAAATGTGCCTGTGGAGACATTAAAGAAGCATTTTTTTTCCATATCTCATCTCCCATAGTGCCTCAAGTCAAAGGAGGACTCTTCACAGTCTGGCACTAAAGAAGTCAGTTGGGTTTTGTTGGGAGGTACAAAACCACCTAACCCTTCTTCTGTTAATGAGAGAATAACATATCTTCCAATCCAAATCCCTCAGTTTTAATGAAAAGCTATAAGAGTCCATCTTGAATAAATAGCTGAAACACTGTTGTTTTGAGTCTTACAAAATTTAGTCACATTTATGAATATAGTTAGGGTGGAACAACATTATGTTTAAAATATTCTAATAAAGGAGAATATGTCTGTGAAGATTTTCAGTCATCCAGGTGAGATTTCCAGAAGATGAGTCATGGCAACTTGATTTCTTTTCCTGTGGGATCAAAACGTTTCAGGACTCATACAAGTAGCTTCATCAGTCAAAGGAAAACTGGTGCAAGGAATCAAATTTATACTTACATAAGACCAGAAAAACAGCCTTGCTGAAACAGGCCACAGCCCATCCAGTCCAGCATTCTGTCTCACACAGTGGCTCACCATTTGCTTCAGGGTATTCCCAAGCAGATGTCTTTGCCCACTTATGATTCCTTGCAAATGGTATTGAGAGATATCCTGCTTATCTCTCCAACCCGGAGGTTGTCCTTAGGCATCCATAATGATAGCCATTGATACCTCTGTTCTCCATGAACTTGTCCAATCCTTTCTTAAAGTTGTCAAGGCTGACAGCTGTCACCACTTTTCTGGCAGGGAGCTCCACAGACCAGTGATCCTCTGGGTGTAAAAGTACTTCCTCTTATTTGTTGAGAAAAAACCAAAAGTTTCCTGTAGTGCCCCTGGTTCTAGTTTTGTGTGATAGGGAAAACAGTTTTTTTCCTTATCTACTTTGTCCACACAGTGTATGATTTTATAAACTTCAATCAGGTCTCCTCTTAAGCGCCATCGTTTAAGAGCGAAGAGGCCCAGCCATTGCAGCCTCAGATGGTAAGGATAGTGTTCCAGTTCCCTAATCGTTCTGGTTGCCCTCCTCTGCAAATTTCCATTTCCACCTTATCATTCTGGAGGCATGATGACCAGAACTGTACACAGTACTCCAGATGGGGCCTCATCATAGATTTATAAAGAGGCAAAATGACATCTGCTGACTTATTTACGATACCCTTCCTAATGATCCCTAGCACTGAGTTTGGTTTTTTCACTGCTGCAGCACACTGGGTTGACACCTTCATTGAGCTGTCCACCAGGACACCAAGGTCCCTTTCCTGGTTTGTTGCAGAGAGTTCAGACCCCATCAGTTTATAAATGTAATCGGAGTCCCCCCCCCCCCAACGTGCATCACTCTGCACTTACTAAGGGTGAAGCTCATTTGCCACTGGTTTGCCCACTTCTCCAGTGTCAAGAGATCCCTCTGGAACTCCTCACAATCTCTCTCAGTATTTACTACTACCCTATATAATTTAGTGCTGTCGGCATATTTTGCTACCCTGCTATTTACTCCTCCTTCTAGATCATTTATGAAGAGGTTGAAAAGCAGGGATCCCAGTACTGAACCTTGGTGGACCCTACTCTTTACCTCCCCCCATTTGGTTTCATACCACCAGGTCTGAATAGGCTTGTTATTTTGGACAGTGGCCTGATTTGGATCCTTAGGTGAACAATGGCCTGAAAAGGCTTTTTAGGTGGACAAAGTTCCACATATTCTGTCCTTCCCAATACCAATTAAGTATGCGTCATTAGCCGTGGACTTCCTGGTGGAGTTAAGGCCTTGCACCAACTTTCCTTTGATTGACAAAGCTAATTGGATGAATAGTGAAACATTTTAATCTCACATGAATAGTGAAACATTTCAGTCTCATAAGAAAAGAAATCCAGTCTAATGAAGGAGAAAGCAGAAGTTATAGATTTCCCCAGTTCCATCTACAGCACTCTCAACGTACCTATCGAATGATAGGGGACATAAAGTTGTGTGTTTGTTTGTATGAGTGCAGTTTAAAAAAAATAAAAGCAGTTTAAGATTTGTAAGGTACCTAGAAGTCATAGTTACCCATTTTGTAACATTGGGAAGAGATGTGTACACTAGCCACAGTTTCCCTGTTGTTATTCTCCATGTGTCAAGGGTGAGAGGAACACCTCCTTGTAGGGGTCCTCCAAAAGACCAAGCCTCTTTTTCCTGGGTTCTCCATAATTGAAGAGCCATCCCCATGGATGATGCTAGTACTCGTTCCTTCCAGGCCCCTCTCTTTCCCAGGCAGGTGAGTCACTTGCTCCAGAAGCCTTGCTATACGTCACCAGCCTTGTCCTAGCTGGCCAGTTTGGGGACACAGCCTTGGGTCAGATTCCAGACCAATTTCCAGGAATTAAGGTTGGACATAGTCTGAGTCTGTATCTACCTGTGTCTCAAAATCTCATTATTCATGGTGCCCAACTCGTGGTCCAATCACCAATAGAACTCTATGGGGCTCACCACCTACTAAGAATGTCCACAATGCAGAGTTCTCATATTCTTTTTAAAAACTATTTGTAACTAATTTAAAAATGCCATGGAAAATGTTTTAAACAATGTGGTGCAAATATCTCTCTCTCTCCTTTAAATGAACTCAACTAAGAAGTGAAAAAAAAAGGTATCCTACATTGTAGGATGTATAAAGTCCTTCTAAATTGGTTCTAATTTCCTCTCTGTCTAAACAAATGTCTAAATCTATTATGAAACCATTATTTTCTATAGAGAGAATTAGATGCATTTAAAATTATACAGAACCACAAAGCTATTGAAAAGAAGATTCTTCCACTCTATCCATCCTAACCACAAATAATTTTTAAATTCCTTACTCTGCACATTCTGATTATTGCTGCCCGAGAGTGCAGTGTTGTTGTTGTGCTGCACTCTAGAATGGGGGCAGCTCAACCAAAACAAACAAAAATTATAGCATTTAAACTGGATTTTGGATCAGCGCCAAGTTTGGCATAGATGTAGCTGACAGTCTGCTCTTGTTCTGCAACAAACATGGGGAACTTAAGGCAAGAGGTTTTCAAATTATGATTAAAAAGAAAATAAAGAAATGGCCTGATATTGTGGTGTTTTGAATTGCAGTTACAGAAGCACAATATCCCACATTCAAAATCTGGGTGTTTGGTTTTTTTAAAAAAGAATTCAATTATTTCATAGTTTCAGTAAATACTTGTGGCTACATTTCATTGTTGAAAAAAATACCAGGCATGTGAGGGCTTAGTCCGCAAACCTCTTGGCTTGAGGGTGCAAGTGCAATCACTTTAGGACATCTTGATCTAGATAGGTGGTCATGTAATTGTATTGACCTCCTCATAAAATCTAGCGAAAACAACACATATGAGGGCCTTAATTTTTTGCACAATATTGTGTGTTACAAGAGATGAATTCTTTGTCTTAAACATCTTTGTTTTTAGACGTATGCTTAGCTCTAATCCCCCCAGGAAAAGCATCTCTCTCTCTCTCTCTCTCTCTCTCTCTCTCTCTCTCTCTCTCTCACACACACACACACACACACACACACACACACACACACACACACACACACACACACACACACACACACACACAAAAAGTAATAAATAAGAACTTGGAGTTCTTAGCACATTTTATAAGTCAATACTCTTAGCCACTATCGGTTTAATAGCAATAATAATAACTATTTCCCCCCCTCTTAACCTAATTGTGCTTAAGTCCATCTGTCTAAATGGTGATGATAGGATGTTTACATTCCAAAGGATATCTTTGTGTCTTCATTACTGGGGGTGTTGTCATTTTCAAAAGCCAATTAGGAATGCAATTGTCAGTCACCCACTTTTCTCAAGTCCTTCTTGGTCCGTAACCCTTTATGTGTTCTTTGTGGTTTAAATATTATGTTCTCTGTATCTGAGGAAATGGACTGCAATCCACAAAAGCTCTGACTGATATAAATGTGTATTTAAAGTGCAAACAATTTTAAGTTCCTGCTTTTGTTATCTATTAAGACATGAATTATTTGTGCTAAATGTTCATATTTTTAGAAGTGTCTCCAGCTCTGATTTCTCTCCCTTCAGGAAGAGCAGTTTTCACACATATAGTTTGTCTAAGGCATTAGGGATCAATGTATTTTGGTGCTGAAATGAGCAGCTGGAAAACAGAAGATTTACAAAGTTTTATCCAATAAAGAAGTACTAAGAAGATGAATAACTCCAGTTCCTTCACCAGAAAACCAAAACCACCACCACCAAGAACAACATATATGAAATTTGGAATGATACACAGAAGATTTGCATGGCCTCTGCTCTCTTAATTGTCAATCACCAAGAGTGGCCTTGTAGCCAGAATCAGAATCAGAATCAGAATCAGAATAATTTTATTGGCCAAGTGTGGTTGGACACACCCAGAATTTGTTTTGGTAAAATATGCTCTCTCTATATAAAAGGAAATATAAGAATCACACAGTCAACAATAAAAACACAGTACAACAATACAATATAACCTATTATTTAAAAAGGAAGAAGAAAAGTAAAAATTAATTATTCAACAGTTTGATAGCACTTGGAAAGAAACTATCTTTATATCTAGTTGTCCTAGTGTGCAATGCCCTAAAACGTCGCCTGAGGGTAACAATTGAAACAGGTTATATCCAGGATGTGTGGAACCTGTATATATTTTCATCGCCCTCTTTTTAGCTCATGTGGTATAGGATGAAATGAATGAATGAGTGAGTGAGTGAATGAATAAATAAATAAATAAAATGGACATTTGGAGGAATTAATATTGCAAAAGCTTGGGAGAAAATAACTTCCCGTTAAAAAGTGAAATCAGAGGAAATTCTGACCTTAAGAGAGACCATTCGCAAAACAGTTGCTATATTTGCTGCAGTGAGCTAATTAAATGCATGCAGCACGATCAATTTTTTAAAAAAAAATCATAGTCCTTATTCATACCACAAGAATATCGGTTGTAAAGAAGATTGACTAATACAATACATGTAAGGCTGCCTAGGGGGAAAATAGTCTCCTGGAGTGTGAAAGAGTGCTGAACAAGAGGCACAGTACTCTACCTAAGTACGAATTCACTGAATTAACAAGAGGGCCCCTTTTTCTAAAGAAAGTTTTGCAATTAAAATTAATTGAGATCTTAATAAAGTTGTGGACCAATTTAAATCCAAACAAATTTGTGTCGACTCCTTATTCAAGTCTGGGTGGGCAAAGCTGTAGTTTCCTCTCCTGAACTACAGCAGGTAGAGCTTTCCAGAAGACACCCCTAATTACTTTGGCAGATTACAAATCTCAGGACTCCATAGGATGGAGCCATAGCGCTGAAACTGGAAGTTTAGTCATGGCAACTGGACTTCTTTTCTTGAGAGATTTGAAATGGTTTGGTATTCAAATGATACATAGTACAAAATCTTAAAGGGTAGCTTCATTGATTAATTCACTGACTGGTTACAAAAACACTCAGAACACTGATACAGCCATTACTGTATCAACTGTCTCAAAACTTGTCTGTGAAGATTCTCAGTCATCCAGGTGAGTTTATCTGGAAGTTGAGTCATGGCAACTGGGCTTCTTTTCTTGAGAGATTGAAATGTTTTGCTGCTCATCCAAGCAGCTTCGTCAGTCTGAGGAAGGTTAGTGGCAAGTCCTCCATTTTATAGTTCACCTTGATTTCACATCACCCTAATCTGAATAGGCTACAGAGTTGTTTCACTGATAGCTGTACTGATTGGTCTAATGGTAGCCCTAGCCCCAACCACCATGCTGGGGAAAACTAAAATGAACATGATCATGTCCTAGAGGAAAACAGAAGTGCAGCTGCAATAAGCATTTTGAACAGTACTTTTTTCAGAGCACCTGTTTCTAGAGCCTGAGATTTCCTGGATTATTGGAGGGTTGTCAGGGAGAGTATTAATAAGGTGGGAGACTCTTTCCTGAAAGTCAACTTGACTGCTGATGTTCTTTCCCCAAGTTGAGCAACTTTAGGAAAGTATGTTTAGGAAAGAATTGCCCCCCTCACAATTAGAAGTTTGGAATGTCTGTGAAGATTCTCAGTCATCCAGGTGAGTTTATCTGGAAATTGAGTCATGGCAACTGGGCTTCTTTTTCTTGAGAGAGAGAAATGTTTCAGACTGATAAAGCTATCTGGATGAGCAGAGAAACATTTCTATCTCTGAAGAAAAAGAACTCCAGTTGCCATGATTCAACTTCCAGATACACTCACCTGGATGACTGAGAATCTTCACAGACATTCCAAACTTCTAATTGTGAGAGGGGCAATTCCTCTAGTGCCCCCATGTATTATATATGCTACCATCTCCCATGTTACCTAAAATGCTGAATAATGTTCCACGGCTTGGCCTTTAAAGACACCTACCAGCGCACACAATTTCTTTTGATCATGGCTATTCAATGCATGGCTCCATAAATCACCTTGAATCTGGCAATTTCCCTTGATTCCATTTGTTTAGCTTTTCAGAATAAAGCTGAATTATTGTAAGAGATCGTCTTGTATTATGTAAATACACTAGTTATAAAATGTCAGGAATGGTGATCTTTCAACACTGCAATTTTAAAGCTATTTTTAACCCAAGGTGTCAAAACAAAATTGCTGTCAATTGAATAAAGTTTACTTGCACTTTGTTGTAAGGATCCAAAAATGGCTTCAAATAAACTACAATTAATACTTCTAATTCTCCATCTCATGGCATAGCCCCATCTAAGAATGTTGAAGAGAAGGAACAAATTGTCCACAAATGCGGTCAGTTTTTTCATTTGTTGTATGTGTATAATACTACTATTTCTGAATTATGTTTAATAGGGGGGACAACCCCAATGTACATAGGAAGCCGTTACAAACAACCACCCTATTACTTTCTGTAACATGATTGAAGTTATAGGGCTATACAGATACAAGAGAGCTGCTGTTTTTAAAACTACAACTCCATGCATTAGGCATGGGATTGGTTCTTGTGATGTTCCAGCATTTGTAATCCTAAAATGTACATTTTCCCACTAGTCTTCCTACACTAATCAAGGAGTAGAACTCAGTGGGGCATGTGATTGAGTAAACAGCCACTGGATTGTTCTGGCAAGTAATAAATTGGGATGTGCAGGGTGTAGCCCTTCAGATGGTCTTAAATTACAACTCCCAGAGCTTCTTACTGCTCAATTAGAATAATAGAATCCTAGAGGTCAAAGGGGCACCAAGGGAGGTCACACCCAACCCCAAAATGGTACCGGAAATCTTCAGCATAGAGTCATCGCACTGGAAGGAGCTGGAAGGGACCAACTCCAATTTCTGTTACAATGGATAATTTCTAAGCATTGCATGAAAAGGCTTGATGCCGTATTCCCAGAAATGCTTCACCCAGGCCCTTTTGCGACTAGATGAAAGGCTTCTTAGTCAACATCCCCGCAGATTCACTTCCACACTTCTGTGGCTGCTTCCCAGCACCACTTTTGTTTTCCACTTGAGATGTTTCTCAAGTCCAGCAGGAAACTCTCCAAGTATGGTGTTGTTTCAAGCACAAAATCAGCCGGGTAAATAAACTGGAATTACATCTGACTGGAATTATATTGTTTTGTGGGTCTCACATGAAACTGTTTTCCAATCCAATTAATAATTGAAATGGATTAATGCAAACAGAGAAGACAATGAAGGGTGAATAATTCTATTAGTTATAACAAAACACAAACCTGATAGAACTTTGGATTCTGGTCCAGGAATAGGAAGCATGGAGTCAGCTTGTCCTTTGGTTCAAGAACTAAGATGCTCCTGGCCCAGTGCTGTGAGCACATTCTCCAAAACATGTCAACGCTGCCTTATAATATAATTACTGTAATTGGTATATTGAAAATCAAGAATAGTGCTGCGAGAGTCCTTGTATAGGCTATTTCAGGGCTGTCCAACTTTGAACAGGCCAAGGTCTACTTTTTCTGTCCCAAAGTACCTGAGGGCTACTACACTAAAATCTCTACTTACGAATTTTATCCATTCTGAGCACATGCTCAGAAGTAAAACAATTTGTAAGTAGAGCAGCAGTTTCCCATAGAAATGCGTTGAAAATCAATTAATCTGTTCTGGAGGGAACATAGTTCAATGCTTTCCTATGGGAAGGCTGACCATTCACATGCTTCCTTTGCACCCGCTCGAGCTGATGTGGGTGGGTGCAAGGGAGACGTGTGCATGCTAGCCCAGGCTGCTGGAAGACTTTTTTTTTAAAAAAAGATGCGCTTTCCCTCCCAACCCGCCTCCAGCCTCTTCCTCTTCCCCCCTTCTCCTTTCCAGCCCCCTTGCTGCCGCTGCCGCTGCCGCCCGCAGCTCTCTCACTCACCTCTGCCATGTTCGCTACACAGCTGGAGTGGGCTGAGCCAGCAGTGTGGTAATCATTGCCACGGCAGCCCAAGAAGGAGGGAATGGTTCAGAAGGGGAGCAGGAGGAGCATCGGCGGTGGCGGGTCATGGTCTCTGTGAGGCAGCCATTGGGGTGGGAGGAGGGGGAGGAGGAGGAGGAGGGAAGGGTGGGAGGAAGGAATTCTCCAGGAGAGAAGAGGGCAGACATCACCACGCAAAGGAGGTGGACGCACCTGCAACCCTGCCTCTCGCTGTCTCCTCCCCTCCCTCTGCTCCGCATAGCGACTCCAGTGGTCACGAGACAGTGGCATGCCAATCATCTGGATGGGAGGGAGAGCAGGGAACTGTGCCATGGCCCTTGAGCTGCCCCACTCGGCTGAGAGAATGGGCTGGCAGACCCAGAACTTTGCTGGAGCAGTGGTGGTCCTTGGCGGGCTACATTTGAACCCTTCATGGGCTACTGGTAGCCCGCGGTCTACCTGTTGGGCAGGCCTGGGCTATTTCATCCCAACCTCTGGTGGATGGAACTCAGAACCAAACAGATGTCGGTGTTCACTGTATTTGAAGAATTCTTGTGAGGGAGAACCCCCCCCCCCCAGTCGTCTACTAGTTCTATGGTTGAACTGTTCCTGTTGTTGGACTTCTCTCTTCAGTGTGGGCTGTGACTGCTGTCGTACTCCTGGAACTAGAACCCAGATGCAAAGACACTTTGAACCTGAACATCAAAAACAGAAGGAATATCAATGGCTCCCCATTTGCATCCGGTGTTGCGTAATGGACAGAGTAATGATTTAGGACTCAAGAGATCTGCTCCATCAAGGAAACTCACTGGTTAGCTGGGATTGATAAAGCTATTCCTTAAAAATCTCACTTACCTGGAAATCCCTATCTGGATTGTTCTAAGTCAGTCCCAAATTGAAAGCACAAAGCCGCGATAAATCTACCAGGCATAAAAACATATTTCAACAGTGGTTGTCAAAGAAAGGATCTTAATTTTTGTCAATCATGCACAGTGAGTAGTTTTGCTTGCATTTCCCTGTAACCCCCTGGTACAGTAGCCTCATAAGAAGAGTCATACTGGATCAGGCCAAAGGCCCATCTCATCCAGGTTCTTGTATCTCACAGTGGCTCCACCAGATGCGTCTGGGAGTGCACGAGACTAGATATCTGTCTCCTGATACCACCCACCTGCATCTGGCCCTTGAAGTACCCGGTTTTAAGCTTGGAGATTACACATCTCCATCATGGTTTGTAACCTGTGATGGACTTTTCCTCCAGGAATCTGTTCAATCCCCTTTTGAAGGATCCAGGCCAGATGCTATCACCACATCCTGTGGCAGGGAGTTCCACAGACTATCAACGTGTTGGGTGAAAAAATATTTTCTTTTGTCTGTTCTCACTCTCCCAGCCCTCAATTTGAGTGGATGTAGCCAAGTTCTGGCATTTTGTGAGAGGGAGAAGAGTGTTCCTCTATCCACGTTACTCATGCCCTGCATTATTTTGCACATCTCAATCATATGCCCCTTCAGGTGCTTCTTTGCCAGACTAAAGAGCCCCAAATGCTTTAGCCTTTCCTCATAAGGAAGGTGCCCCAGCCCAGTAATCATTTTAGTCACTCTCTTCTGGTTTTAACCTTTCCTCATAAGGAAGGTGCTCCAAGCCCAGTAATCTTTTTAGTCGCTCTCTCCTTCACCTTTTCCACATCCATTATGTCTTTTTTGAGATGTGGTGACTGCCTCCTCAGTCCTTTACATGTTCCCAGATGAATCTCCGTAGCACCTGGTGCTCCAATTCTACCCCTTATCCCCCTTTGCTTCCGAGCAAGCTTGGAGGCGATAGAAGAACCAACAGACCAATTGGTACAAGTGAGAAGAAAGTTCTGTTTGGTTCTGTATAGAGAGCTGACACAAGAGTCTGTCAGCTATTTAGGGGAAAACATCACTTGCAAGGGAGTGTGGCAGTGCCAGCTGTCTTTGTTCTGATCCTCAGGAATGGGGTTTGACCTAGTGTGACTTAAGCTCCTCTGTTGGTTTGCATTGAGAAGAAGGCAGTTTTTCAAAACCTTGGTGGACTAACTCTTGGATCAATTTGTCTCTTTGAAAATGTGGTTGAAACCAAGAGTATTATAATTAAGTGGCACTTGCCAACATTTCCCCATATTTTTAAAGTAAAGTTAAATGCACATATAAAACATGTTGTCCCCTGTTGTTAGGTTTTTTTTTAAAGGATCTCCTCTCTATAGTAAATCTTAGACTTCAGGATATAATTTTGTTCAGGAAACCACAATAAGGTCTTGGAACAACTGGAACAAAACATGAAGATTAAAAGATAGAATTTGGGACGGAAGTGGGGAATTCTAGTTACTTTAAAAATACTCATGAAGGACAGTTGTCAAAATGATCTATTTTAAGACAAATTCTAGCAAGTAAAATGGGGATTTATTGTTGCCACACACAGAAAACAACTGCAGGCAATTTGAATAAGGCATGATCCTTTCCCCACAGCAGCCTTTATTTTCAACGAGAAAAAGGAAGCATTTTGCAGCAACAGTTTACAATCTTCTGCAGCCACAAACAATCCAATTTGAAAAGAAGATGGGATTTGGTTCTGCTGTCCACCTCCATTGTCAACGATTTCTTCCCCTGTTATTTTTCTTCAACACAACAGCCAACCCGCAAGACTATCATGGACATTGTTGAATGTGTACACACCATTATTGTTTGTTCTATTGCAAATTGTTACTGTGAGAGTTGGTTTTCGTTCTGATATATAAGGTCTAGCAAAGGCCGCAAGAGAACACAGACATCTTGTTCAATGACTTTGGTTTACTTGGAAATTTGTGAAGGACCTTGTAGTCTCACAATGTTGATACCATGTGAAGATGGATCTTAATATGAATCCTTGTTTTTGCTGTTAACCCACTCAAGTTCCCTGAGGACAGAAAAGTATTCACTGACAGCGTCCATGGTTTCTGTGCAGATGGTCTCATGTTCAACCTTCATTTTCTCCAGCGAAGAAGATCAATTAGCTTTTTGATGCGAAAAGGCTTCTACCTAAACCTTGAAGAGTTGCTATTAGCCTTTTCCATGGAGAAGGGTGGGGTAAAGATGCTCATAATAAACAAACAAACAAATAATAGCCTTTAGAAAGACATTACTGGACAATACCAATCACTTTTCTCACCAGAATATTCTGAGATTGGATAACTTTTAGTCTGCTGCAAAAAAACAGCAACAATTAGTCATTACTTCATTTGGATTGTTTTTCTACTGAAGAATCTTTGCGCAGTCCAATAGATTGTGAGGGATTTTCTAGGACAGCAGTAGTTCTCAGTCTTTGGCCCTTCAGATGTTTTGGAATCCAGCTCATGGAATCTCTGATGATCACTGTCCTTGTGGGCTGGAAATTGAGCTGATGGCCAGGAGCTGAAGTCCAAAGAATATGAAGAGCCAAAGGCTGTTTCGGATCACATACTGACTTCATGTGAATTTACCGCTCCTTTGGTTCTATGGGACTGTTCTCTAAATTAATACTGCAAACACAATAAACTTTGCGAAGATTTGGCACTTGACATCAAATAACAAGACTAACAACAGTAAGATATACTCAGCTCAAATTGAATGCAACGACCCTCCATCAAGCAAACAACAGAAAAAGAGCATTAGATGTGCTTGTAAAGTTCCTTACAGCAGAGCAGTAATCACCTACAAACAATAAAGTCCCCAAACATCTCTTTGTTCCAAACCTGTCAAGAACTCAAGAGACGTTGACCTTCTCAAAGCCTTCCCCTTGTACAGGGATCCAAAGCTTAAGAAGAGATCATTTTAGAGACAGAAATCTTCAAATAAATAAAATAAAAGGGCAGGGAGAAATACAGTGTGTTGATACAAGGATTTACTTTCCATTGCCTCTGATATACACACATCTTGGGAGTCTGTTACCTTAGTGAAGGTGATAAAAGCCTAATTCCTGTTTCAATAGAAGCAACTGCCTCGCCCCTGTCTCTCTCCCCTCCTAAAGGGAAACTTCACAATCACAACCTCTGAATCAGGAGCCAAATTAAATAGTCCATGGGGTGACAGGACCATGTGCCCCATCTGTTGGTCATCATCACACAATAAAAAGGGAAAACATACTTTCCTAAAGTTGCACAACTTGGGGAAAGAACATCAGCAGTCGAGTTGACTTTCAAAAAAGAGTCTCTTACCTTATTAATACTCTCACTGACAACCCTCCAATAACCCAGGAAACGTCAGGCTCTAGAAACAAGGACTCTGAAAAAAAGACTGTTCAAAATGCTTATTGCAGCTGCACTTCTGTTTTCCTCTAGGACATGATCATGTTCATTTTAATTTTCCCCAGCATGGTGCTTGGGGCTATGGCTACCATTAGACCAGTCAGTACAGCTACCAGTGAAACAACTCTGTAGCCTATTCAGACCAGGGTGATGTGAAATCAAGGTGAACTATAAAATGGAGGACTTGCCACTAACCTTTCTCAGACTGATGAAGCTGCTTGGATGAATAGCAAAACATTTCAGTCTCTCAAGAAAAGAAGTCCAGTTGCCATGACTCAACTTCCAGATAAACTCACCTAGATGACTGAGAACCTTCACATCCTTCCCAGTTAGAAGATGTTTCCATGACTGAAACAGATGTAATGTATGATAATACATACAAAGCCAGCCTGACCAATAGTGAAAGCAGAATTTGGAGAAGTCTCTTTTGGAAATAACAAGTCACTAATCAAGCAGGCTGTGGGATTCTTTGAATATTGATCCAAAAATAGGAATCTGACGTATTTATTAATCTTAAAAATATCACAATATGCTTGCTTTTTGTTAGTTTTTATTTCTTCTTGCAAAAAGAAAAAAGGACTCCTGTAATATCACAGTTGTTTGGAAGTGGGATACTTCCTCTTATTCTACACAACCATCAAAGGTACAAGAACCTGCCCACTTCTTTGTGGTCATTCTTGACAGCAGCTTTCGGGAAAACTGAAAATCAACATTATTTATTAAGTTACCACTAGGAAGTGAGGATAGATACTTGTTAGATTTTTCTGTCTTATGTCAGTCTTGGACAATATACAAAAAAGTATTTTAAGAAACTGTCTTCATTCATTTGCTTCTCTGTACCAGGCAGCAAAATGCCCTAGGCTAGAGACAGCTTGAAAATACCAATCTTGCTTACCTTGAAAAATAATTGTTGGTCTTACCTGCTTTTTAAATTTGGGAATAACCCAAGTATCAGGGAGGGACTGAAATGGCCTCAAATAAAGCCTTTCAAAAGGCAAAAACAACCACTTTGTTATAAGACTGAACAGGTGTGGAATAGAAACCTGCAAAGAAAGCTGCAAAGTAGATGCATCATTATGGTTCTATGGCAGGCTTGTCCAAACTTTGGCCCTCCAGATGTTTTGGACCACAAATCCCACAGTCCTTTGCCATTGGAAATACAGGCTTGGAATTCTGGGAGTTGTGGTCCAAAACATCTGGAGGGCCGAAGTTTGGACATGCCTATTCTATGGGCTGGGAAGGGAGGACAATGTTTGTAGGACAATGCACTAAAACAGAGCAGAAAGACAAGCTTTCTTGGAACAGTCAAAAAACAAAAGCAGCCTTGTTTTAAAAAATATATAAAGGGGCATCCTGCCATGTATTTCCAAGGAATTAGCATACAGTTTTGTAAGTGATATTCAAAACATTTCTCGGTTACAACAGCACAGAACACATATTAGACAGAGACAGTACAGTGTTAGTCCCAGCCCTGAGTGCTTTCAGTAACATTCTCTCAAGATTTCAGAGACCAGGGCTTTTGATACAAGACTTCAAAGGGGAAATAATCTCGATGTGTGTGGCAATCTGAATCTTTGATCCTTTCATTCAGGAGCCAAATAGGTGACTCTTAATAGGAAAACCTTTTAGCTCCTTCCTGGCCAAACAGACTATGGTGCTGGGAAGTGTATGTAACCTGATGTTAGTTTTGGTGCCTATATCCTGGTGTAGTCTCAATCATTCCACTCATCATGAACCCACTTTAATTCTGCTGTGTGGTGACCATATGGGTTAATGAACTGCAAAACACCAGAAAATTAATAGCTCTGCTCAAATTCTGCAGACCAACAACATCTTGTGTTAGATTGTTATTTCTTCTAACTCTTCTTCCCTTCCCAGCAATACTGTCTTTTCCAGCATGTCCTCTCAGGTCTTCCAAATTAACAGTTGTGACTTCCTTTTTTGAGACAATCTGTCTCATGTTACATCTTACTTTGTCTCTCCTGCTGCCCCTTCTCCAGCAATATTCTCTCTTCTGTTCACTTTTTATTATACTATATATCAGTGGTTCTCAACCTGTGGGTCCCCAGATGTCCCAGGACTGCAACTCCCAGAAATCCCTTCCAGCACAGCAAGTGGTGGAGGCTTCTGGGAGCTGCAGTCCAAGAACATCTGGGGACCCACAGGTTGAGAACCACTGCTATATATGAATGGCATGAAAAGCCTCAGTTTACTCATTTTGTTTTCATGACAATTCAGCCTTGAGCATCCACTTTTCTTCCTGTCAGCCTGTCTGGGGTATCAATATATTGATTTTGCCTTTGCTGTCTTTCTTTCATATAGTCTGGATGATTTTTACCTTGTTTACCCAGCTCCCCTTTTTTAAAAGATGTAAAAGGCAGAAGAACATGACTGACTCTTCGAGACTCCATGTCCATGGAGTTTTCTTGGCAGGAATTCTGGAGTGGTTTGGCAGTTCCTACTCCAGGCGCCTACAGCACCTGGTATTTCCTGGTGGTTGCCCATCCAAGTACTAACCAGGGCCGACCCTGTTTAGCTTCCAAAATCAGGCGAGATCGGATGTGCTTAGGGCATCTAGGTAACTCTATACTATATAGTGAGGGCTAAAATTGTGAACTATGAGCCTTGGAGAATCTAATTCTAATCTCACCTGAGGTGTAAAACTACTCAGTCACCTTAGGTAGACAATTATCCCCCCACCCCCACCCCAAGCCTGGCTATGTAATATAATATAATAACTGCATCTACATGAAACATATGGGGTTAATAAATCTGGCTGCCCAGCTCATACAGCTGTTTTAAGGATAATTAAAATCTGATAGAAATACAGGCAGGTGTGTTATATGAGTCATTGGTGCTGTTTCCTTTCAGACTTATTAAAGAAGTGCTTTATTACTGCACACTGCCTTGCAATCCACCTGGATGAACAAACAACAGACTTGTAGAAATGAAGAGTGGGGCTGCTAAAGAGCAGTAGTTACTCCTGACAGTGGTATTAGACAAAGGGTGGGTGGGGGAATAGTTACTACTCATGCAAAAAGAAATCTATTTAAATGTTGAAGATCAGGAGAAAAAAATTCTCTAAACTTGATTAAAAAAAACTTTTAGACCTGCATCTTTCTGCAACTAAAATGAAGGAGCAAACAGTAAAAACAGCGAGTGGCCTCAGAAGAAGTGAGGAAGATGTATACTATCTAGAAAATACAAGAGTAGAAAATATTCATGACTACTTATCTATTATTCCCACACTGGATTTCTCTTTTTCCCCTCAAAGTATTTTTGATTTATTTTCTATATAAAACAAAACAAAGTACATATGATAAGCTACATCAGATGTCATGCTACATGGGCCTGTCACAGTAATTTTATCGTCATTTGGGGCATATATATTTCATTTCTCATTTCTAATTGTTAAACCAAAAGATTTTTAATGCTTAGTTTCCCTTTTATTTTCATGAATTTTCTATCCCTCTCTGCATATGTCAATATTTCTTAATCATTATTGCATCTGCTGGTGTCTCATTGCTTTTTCTAACTCTGGCTGACATAAATATATAGTTTAAACATTAAACAAGCCAAATATTGTTTTTAATCTAATGCAGAAAAATAAAGGAATGAAAAGGCAATAATAGAGAAAAAAAAGGAAAAAAAAGAAAAGTTTCTCTAGTAGATATCTACCTTACAGAGTAGTCAATCCCTATATTCTTATTCTTAAATTTACTAAACATATTTAGATACATTTTAGCTAATTCAATATACTGTATAATAAATGCCATCTATAGAACATGTTTCCCTAATCATCTAAGGGTTAAAAAGGTAAAGGCAAAGTTTCCCCTCCCCCACATGTGTGCTAGTTGTGTCTGACTCTAGGGGCGGCACTCACAAAGGGTCACATAGGCTGATACTTCATGTCCATCTCATCACTGTTCGCGGTCCCGCTTGAGACCAGTACAAAGTAATCTAACCGCACGTCCATTGTGGGACGAGGGGAGTTTGTCACAACCACGCTCCCTGAATTGTGATTTAAGCGGGATGAGAGATTCCCCTCCCTGGCCTCGGGAATCTGCTCATCACGCTTCTCATTCCGAGATGAGTGGCCGTGAGGTAAGGCTCCTCACGCAACGTGCCATTCTCCATCTAGTGGCAGGACTGCGAAGTGCCGTTTGCCAGTACATTCCCTATGGAGTCAGCAACACCTAGTATATCTCTAATCACAGCAGTTCTCTTAAAGTATAGCAAATCAGCATAAATCAATTTTCCCTAGGTGCCAAGATCATTTCCACAATAATCTTCATTTTCATTTCCCCTCATACTTTAACAATACATTTCTAGTGAGACTGTTAGACATTTGAAACATAGGAAGCTAATTTCAAATATTTAGGCTAGCCAGATTTTCCGTCTACAGTCTCTCATTTATAAGTTTATATGGCTTCTCATATTTTTTCCTTTAACACATTATATTTCTAATACATCTAAGAATAAAAGTTGTCATAAATTTTCATTCATTAACTTCCATTTTTTCTTTTCTCCCTATTTTGGATATCAATTTTCTAAAATAGTGATTTATTATTTCCAACTTTTTGTAATTAAAAAACCTTATAATTTACCATAAGTAGTGTTTCCCAAATTTATATACCTTCTTATTTACCTCATCAAACAATAACATATAAGCTTGCTTGTTAATTAATTTTCTGATTTTCCATTGATATGTTCCGGTTCCATCATCAGTATTTAAACCAGAGATCTTCTCTCTCGATATTCCCCTTTTCTGCTGAGTTGATTACAATCAGATCTGGAAGCTTTTCTTTCACCTCAGTTATAGCTTGTCTTCTGGGAAGATTTACATTTTTTCTCATCTCTGTTGTTATGGCTAGAACTACATTTGCATTCCTTTTCTTCGTTTTTGGATTTGTTTTATCTTCTTTCACAGTGTCCTGCTGGTTCTTTGAGGATTGGTGTTGGATCTCTTGTTGAGTACTTGTTGTAGATGTCTGTTCATTTCTCCTTTGGCTTCTGCCTGCTTTCTATATTGTTGCCATTGTTTTTTTCCTAGTCTCTAGCTTTCTCCATAATCCAGTGCATGTTGGCAATTTGATCTCTAGTTCCTCTGGCCCTTCGAAATCCAGCTTGCACTTCTGAGAGTTCTCTGTCCATAGACTGCTGCAGCCTCCCTTGTAGAATTTTGAGCATAACCTTGCAATTGTATGATAGTTGGGGCATTCTTTGGTGTTGCCCTTCTTTGGGATTGGGATGTGTAGACCAATCTTTTCCAGTCCTCTGGCCACTGCTGAGTTTTCCAAATTTGCTGGCATATTTACAGCATCCTCTATTAAGATTTACACAGAGTTTTTAATGGAGAAGCCCTGTCTCAAAAGGCAACACAAAAATAACAAAAACCTTTGATTATCTTACCTTTTGGGTGATAACCTACAGTAGAAGACAATCTACCTACAGTTAACTAGGAGTTGAGTCATGGCTACTGGACTTCTTTTTTGAGAGATAGAAACATTTCGCTGTTCATCCAAACAGCTTCATCGGTCAGCGAAACATTTCTATCTCTCAAAAAAGAAGTCCAGTAGCCATGACTCAACTCCCAGTTAAACGCACCTGGATGACTGAGAATCTTCACATACCTACAGTTAAAGACAATCTAATTTATTCAGAGGCTTAAAGTTTTAAAAACTACATTTGTAATTGTGCTTGAGGAATTAAAAATATGAAAGATAAAGCTACCAATGTTAGGGTTCCTAGGTTTCTGAGTCTTGGCTAAAATCTGAGTGACTTTTTTGCTTATCTGTATCTTCAGACAGAGACCAGTAACAAAATAAATGGCTCTATAAAATATGAAAGTCTGGATTTTGTGCGTGGTGTCTTTAATCAAAGTGTTTGGTCCAGTTCCAACTATGGCAGACCTGTTGGATCAATGGGATTTCTGTAGCTGTGGACTAACCACTCAGCAACTGATTCAACAGCCAACATCCTGTTGCTTAGTGTAGTAAATTTCAGTAGATTAATCCCATTGAATTAATGGGAATTTAATGAGTGAACTTGTCCATAGGTTTCATTGATTGCAATGGCCCTACTTTGTGACTTGCTATGCTAAAATAAGCTGCAGTTATACTAGGTCCATTTGATTCACCAAAACCGCATTAGGAAGAACTTCATGATGGTTAGAGCTGTTTGGCAGTGGAATATGCCACGGAGGGTAGTGGAGTCTCCTTCTTTGGAGGTTTTTAAGCAGAGGCTGGATGGCCATCTGTCAGAAATTATGTACTGTGATGGGGGTTCCTGCATGGCAGGGGGTTGGACTGGATGGCCCTTGAGGTCTCTCCAAACTCTATGATTTTATGATTCTATACTTAATAAGCCTATCCTAATGTGATGCAATGGGATTTTGTCCGAGAGATCCCAATAAGACCAGAGAGTGCTGGCCCGGACATCTGTAGAGTGCTGGCACTACACCTCAATGCAATGCAAAGGTGTTTACATACCCTGTTTCCCAAAAAATAAGACCTACCCCCCCAAAAGCCCTAGGAGGATTTTAATGCATTTGTTGAATATAAGCCCTACCCTGATAATAAGACCTAGTGACAGGCGTGGCAAACTTGCCTGTCGCTCGCTCCTTCGCGACTGCCCCCTCGCCCACCCCTTGAACCCAGGACAGTGCATTGCCTGCCTTGCTGCCTCTCTCTCTCTCTTGCCATGTTGCACCTCCTGTCCCAGGCAGTGACGGATAAAACTTGACACCTATGATCCACCTCCCGACTGGGGGGAGGGAGAGATAGAGGGAAAATTGACCAAAAATAAGACATCCCCTGATAATAAGCCCTAGTGTATTTTCTTGAGAAAAAATAAATATAAGACAGTGTCTTATTTTCGGGGAAACATGGTACTTGCTTTCCTCCCATTCCATTGCTTGCCCCACCTCAGTGACTTCACTAGGATGCATCTCTCTGATATAAACAAGGCATTTCCTGGTGATATTATTAAGGAGCTGCCTCCTCATTTCAGACTTTGGCACTAGAGATGGGCACGAAACAAACAATTTTTATTTCCGTTTTCATTTTTTGTTTTGTTATGCAATGAAATGACAAACGCATTTTGTCTCCAAAATGAAATGAAACGAACAGAAACATCAGAAATTTTGTCGTGCGTTTCCGTTACTGCAATACAGTGAACTGCTTTAAATGCTAAAAAAATCACAAAAATTGAAATAAATGGTAACAAAACGGTAACGAAATGAACAAAAACAAAAACGATTTTTTTTGCAAAAATTCACGAAAAATGGAAACGAACCGAAACGGACCCTACAAACGACAAACGACAAACGAAACGTCATTTTTTGATTCGTGTCCATCCCTATTTGGCACTGAAAGCTCAGAGAATTGGATGCTGCTAAGCAGGAAATCTTAACCAACAATTAGTGAGTGGAGCATGTCTCCTCATCCCTTTATTTCCCCTTTCTGTCACATGTTGGTTTAGAATGTAAGATTGCAGCCAGGGACTGCCTTGGTTTGGGGGATTGTAGAAAAGCAGAATGCCATTATTTGGCCACAAAGTCTCCTCTGACATATGGCAAATATACAAATGAATTAGCTCCAAAATGTTTTATTCCTCAGCAATTACAGACCCAAGGCTACCTTTATTAATTCAATCCATCCCATATCTTGTCTTCCTTTTCCCCTGCCACTTTCTGCATTTCCTAGCATTCCTGTCTCTTCTGCGGAATCTTGTCTTCTCATGAGAAAGCAGTCAGAGAAAGCATAACATTAGAACTAGGGGGCACTCCATGAAACTTTTGGGTGCTAGATCTCAAACAAATAAGAGACAGTACTTTTTCACCCAGAGGATCGTTGGTCTATGGAACTCCCTGCCAGAAGAAATGGTGACAGCTGTCAGCCTTGACAGCTTTAAGAAAGGATTAGACAAGTTCATGGAGAACAAAGGTATCAATGGCTATCATTATGGATGCCTAAGGTCAACCTCCGGATTGGAGAGAGAGGCAGGATATCTCTCAATGCCATTGGCAGGGCATCGTAAGCAGGTGAAGACATCTGCTTGGCAATACTCTGAAGCAAATGGTGAGCCACTGTGCGAGACAGAATGCTGGACTGGATGGGCTGTGGCCTGTCCAAGCAAGGCTGTTCTTATGTAAGACTCTGAATACCATCCGCGAGATTGGGAGCACGCAGTTACACTGATAGCTTGCGGACTTCTCACAGGCATATGTCCGGCTGCTGTGGGAAAAGTGGTCTGGAATGCAGGACTAAATATCCTTTGGCCAGATCTGAATGAGCTTTTCCTATGTTTGTATAAGTCAGGATTACTCACAAAATGAGGCAGGTCCTCTCAGAAGGTAAAGGTATGTGACAAGGAGTGAGGAGACTGTTGCCATGGATAGGGTTTTTTCAGTGCTAAGTTTTCCATTTGTAGATGTTGCCTAGAATTTCTCAGGAAGACTTCCGGAGCTGCTTCACTCAACACACATTATCTGTGGAAAAGAAGAGGATGCCCACTCATTCCTACTGATTGCTGGGAATTGCCACGAGGATCATAGCCTCACTACCCATTAAAATCTATAGCAGGCATGTCCAAACTTCAGCCCTCCTGATGTTTTGGACCACGACTCCCAGAATTCCAAGCCTGTATCTCCAATGGCAAAGGAGTGTGGGAGCTGTGGTCCAAAACATCTGCTGGGTCGAAGTTTAGACATGCCTGATCTATAGGAAGAGCCTCTCACCGAACTATCCTCTCCATGGGGCGCTAGAGCAACGCCGAGTACACGGTAAGACAGAGAGGGGACATTTGGCTCTTTTATGTGGCCGATGCATGTTGAATGAAGCAGACAATGGTGGAAAAAAGAAATTGTTTTGTCCTCCTTTCTCTTCTCCCACTCTTGAGAATCTGCCTGGGGAAATTTGAGGAGACTTCTGGAAGTACTAAAATTCTGAAAATCCCATCACTATTCTTCAGGTCTCCAGATGTTTTAGACGAATTCCCAGAAGCCACAGCCAATAATCAGTTTCTTCCATTTCAGAACATCAGAAGGGGAGGCAACAACCCCCCCCGTTTCTACTTTAAGCATTTGTGCCAGCGCTATATGCCATTTCCCAAGAAAATGTAATGTTGCGCAACATGTGCACGCTGGTTCTGAGTGCATGGAAATAATGCAGTACAGAAGCATCCAGTAAATGATGTCATTAAGGGTGACCTTTCAGCAGACATAAGGCATCGTAAGTGTTGACACACGCTATATGTACAAGTATGCGGTGAGCGAGTATGAGATGCCATTTATTATTATTCTGTGTCTAACTGGAATAAAACCTACTGGCAGAAAAATTGTTATAAGGGTATAGGCCCCATAGAAATCAGTGGAGCTCACTGTGGAGCAGGCATATTCTGACTCATTTTCCAAATTAAAGGCACAGCAGCCCTGCAGTTTCCCAAGCTACTTTAATTGCTATAACTGAGCAAATACAAAATATTTCATTTACTTAAGAAAACAACCAAGTATAAAACAAACCAAGTCAAAACTACTATACATTCAAGAAGTTAAAAGATGAAGAAGAGACCACTCCAGACCTATTATAGCTTATAGGATTATTCCTTTCATTTTCTTCCCATAAAACATGGGGCAGTTCGTGCAACAACAAAGGGTTTTGCTCAAAGGGCAGATGTGATCCATCCAGCACAGCACAGGTGCAGGGAGGGTCTGGAAAGCAAAACAGACTATAAGGGAACTTGATCCTCCATTTATGAATTGGGGCGGGACACCCCCCAATAGTTAATTATGATGCAGTCAACTGTCTCATATCTATTCAGACCGAAAGGCAGGAAAAAGGAAGAGTTGGTATGATGAAGGGATTTGTTTTGCATCTGAAGTGAATACTAATCTTTATTTTATTTTATTTTATTTTATTTTATTTTATTTTATTTATATACTGCACCATCTGACCTAATGTCACTCTGGGCAGTTTACAAAGATTTAAACAAAGACAATACAATAAGCAATACATTATACAAGATAAAAAATATAACTAAATAAAAATCAACCAATCAATCATATCTAAATGAAACAAAAAATAAATTCATCCTTCTTGAAGAAACATGTGGACAGAAGTATTGTCATATCTTTTGCTCTTTTTCTGCTCGCTGAATGTTCTAGTCAATTCTTCGCTTGCAAAAAAATACACATATTAGGAGAACTGTATGGAAAAAATGTGTGCATGTATGAAAATAACATACATATTAGGAAGAAAGATATTGCATTATGAATGGTAGACAGTGGTTTGGATGCAGGTAGAAATGGGTGTGAACCTCTTGCCCCACCTCATCTCTTTGATGGTCATTACATTTTGCAGGCCATGGTTGATTCCGTTCTGTACTATTTTTGCTTGCCTTTGGAAGCACAGGCAGTCAGGGCCATAAATTTTCTCTTGCTCTTTCAGAGTGTGAAAGTGGAGTTTTATTGCTTTATCACCTATTGCCCTTTCCAAGCAAGACCTCGCCTCAACTCCCCTCCTTTGTAAACTCCAGAGAGGCTTGAGTTTAAAATAACATTTTTCCTCGTCCTCTTTTTCCATGGGGGACCCACATTGGAGTTTAATAACTCGGCCCCCTGAACCCCAAAACTCTCCAAATTTGGAGGGCTTAAAGGGAAACATCCAAGGAAGCTACCTGCCAAATTTGGTACCTCCAGGACAACTTATTTTGTTTCTAGAGCCAAAATATCGAGGTTCATTTCATTTACTCGTGAAATGCGTTCTACTGTTTCGTTTCACAATGAAATGATGAAACAGTGTTTTGTTTTTTGTGTTGTGCCCATCTCTACCTTTCACCCATAGATGATTCCCACCTCTGTTTTTGTGGCGGTGCAATACACATGGATGAATACTGAGAAAACAGTCAAGCAAAAAACCTTTCATTTCCCCCAGGATGTGGGGAATGTGGCCAATGTGGCTCAACTGATAAGGTTACCCCTACAAATTATAGGGCAATTTGTACGAAACTGTATCTTCCTTGGGTCACTAAATCTGAAATGTTTGTATACTTCTGATTTTCATACTCGAGCAGAGTTAACTAATCCAGATAGTAAGTGATGAACAAGGACAAAAAAGCATTCATGGCTACAGCTTTTCTTTAAAACAAATTATCCAGATCTACTATGGGAGTTCTGAGGACTTTTTACAAGGCTACCCGCTCAAAAAAACAAATGTAGAAGAGGTTCTTGAGGCAGGCATCTTCAAAATTTGTGAGGGTGGGGGAATTTGTAATGTAATGGAATCAGGTCACTGGTGAATAACCAGACATATAACTAGTTGACAATCACAGAAAGAAGGCAGAGTGTCAAGGCTGTAGCAAGGACCAGGCAACTGGGTCTTTGTTGAAGGGTGCCAAAATTTAGACAGCACAAAATGTAGATATGAATCTACAAATGACTGTTAGGAAGATACATGGCACTGCCTCCCAGCCCTACTCACTGCCCCTTTTTTGGGGGGGGAGGATGGACACAAAATGTTCTCTTTTTTGGGGGGGGGGCACCATAGTTTTTCTTGGTGTGGGTTTGCATTTATGTCTCATGATATGGGAAGATGGTGTGTCAAGGATTTTTAAATACCCACATCAGTTCTCACCTCTAATTGGTAATGAAGCAACAATAGGTGTTTTCCCTAGTGTTTTCCATGTTTTGCACAGAATGCAGAGGGTAAAATGAGTGCTTTTTAAATTAAGTATGTGCAGACGCATGCATGCCCACATGGAAAGCAAGATGTACAAAGGAAGGAAGGAAGGAAGGAAGGAAGGAAGGAAGGAAGGAAGGAAGGAAGGAAGGAAGGAAAATTGAGGGCTGGGAGAGTAAGAACAGATAAAAGAAAATATTTTTTCACCCAGCGCGTGGTTAGTCTATGGAACTCCCTGCCACAGGATGTGGTGATGGCATCTGGCCTGGATGCCTTCAAAATGGGATTGGACAGATTCCTGGGGGAAAAGTACATCACAGGTTACAAACCATGAGGGGGATGTGTAATCTCCAGGCTTAAAACCAGGGTACTTCAAGGGCCAGATGCAGGCGAGCGGTGTCAGGAGACAGATATCTAGTCTCATGCACTCCCAAACGCATCTGGTGGGGCCACTGTGAGATACAGGAAGCTGGACTAGATGGGCCTTTGGCTTAATCCAGCATGGCTCTTCTTATGTTCTTGTGTTCTTATATGAAGGAAGGAAGACACTCCAATTAATCCACCCAGCACTAATGTGTTTCCTAGACTGTGCATTGTCCAGCACATTCTCCAATAAAGATAGAAAGAGAAACGGAAATAAAATGAAGTAATTGCTTTTTTGAAGCATGGAGTTAAATTCTCTCACACGAGGAATAAACATATCAGGAAACTTCTCTTCGCAGTGTCCTCCCCTCCTCTCTTTGCTACAGAGGAATAAAATTGAAAAAAATAAAGTCAAATGGTAATTCACAAGTTGTTTTTAATTTGACCTCAGGGTTACAGAAGGAAGAGAAAGCTTCTGATGACCCTGTTATGTTCTGTGACATCCTGAAGTGGCTGGTTAGATGGTCTGGCGGCAGTTGTAGTTGGCTGTAGCAATGGTGATCATGACAAGTGGGTTCAAGAAACAGAAGTGTGAACTCCGATGAAGATTTTAGCAGGCTGGCACCACTCCTCCCTTCCTCCAGAGTTGCTTCCTTCTCCCCAGGACATGTTTTTTTTGAATGAAATGATTTCCTGGGAGCTCCAGCACATCAAGTAACACTCCTGTATTAAATGTGAGAACAGCTGCATTTAAGCCATCCTTTTCCTAAGGCACAGGCGGAGGGGGGGGGGGAGAGAGAGCAGTAATTTACAAGCTTTCCTGGTTCTGAATTGTGTTAACAAGCTGCTGCTCATAACATTTACAGATGTTACCGCCTCCCCCCCCACCCTCAACAAGCCTGCTTCCCTTCAGTTTGTGTAATATTTGTAGGTAATTATCAGAAACAACCCATTACCGAAGACATTTAAGGTCGTTATTTCCAGCCACTAACAATATAACATGCAGTCTGTGGGATCGTTCTTAATTGGCAGAGCAATTGTGAGGTGCTTGTTAGAGGCTCAAGCAATGGGCAGACTGGAACTGGCACGGTTTCCTCATAAATGTTCCGGAGTCATGGAAATGGTCTGATATCAAATGCTTCCATGTTGGTTGACGAAAACTGAAGCAGATTGAAAAAAGTGCTTCATTTCTTGATTCCTCTGATCCAAGAAGATCCATCCTGTTGGCCACAGTCCTCTTGCTCAGTGTAATAAATTGCACTAAAATGCACCCACTTAATCAATGGAGATTTAATGAGTAAACTACTCCACTGTTAATTCTTTTGATTTGAATGGGCTTGCTCTAATTGAGACTTATTTTAGCACCGCAAGTTGCAATTAGAATAAGGCCATCGATGTGACATGTGGAGGAGATGAATGGCCAAATTCCCACTGGGTCTACTCTAATCTGATTTACTACATTAAGCAACAGGATTTGGGTCACTAAGCTAATAGGTAGCTCACTGGCAAATGAGGTTTTAAGCAAAGAACACCAGGCTTTCAGACCAATGTGCCCCCTAGCCACCAGCCCAGAATTGCTGTCACCCTTGCCATTTGTTTGTTGTCTTCCTTTAGGCATGTTAATCCCAACACTGATGTCACTCCAGTCCAAAAATTCACATAGTCTCTGGGTGGTTTACAGTTTTTAATTACAGTATGTAGGCTACACATTGCAAGCTGGGTACTCATTTTACCAACCTTGGAAGGATGGAAGGCTGAATGAACCTTGAGCCTGCTACCTGGGATTGAACCCCAGGTCGGTCGTGAGCACAGTTTTAGCTGCAGTACAGGCATTTAACCACTGCACCACGGGACTCCCTACATAATAAGGGGGCAACACAAAAAAGATTGCCTAGGCAAACTTAATCGAACACTAGGGTTCTGTAGTCAGACAAAGGAAGCTCTGTAGGATTCTATAGTCAAATAAAGGCAGACAATAGAAGGTACAAAGGCAAGGTCAGGCAGTTTAGTTGTGTAACTAAATCAAAACCTAGGCCAAGACCAGAGACCAAATTAATACTCATAAGAAGAGGCACAGTTTGTAATGTGATTTACTACATTAAGCAACAGGATTTGGGCCACTAAGCCAATAGGTAGCTAACTGGCAAATGAGCACTCCACAGAGGCATCATTCTTAGCAAGCTGGCTGGAGCAGAAGTGATGTTTTACTGGTGCGCTCACTACCACTGAGCATTGTAAGTATTTATTTTTATTGATTGATTGTTTGGTTGGTTGGTTGATTGATTGATTAGATTTCTATACCGCCCATCTACCGGAGGTAAAAAAAATTCTGGGTGGTTCACAACAATAACAAGAACAAGAAGTGACTAAGACAATAAAAAGAAACTATTGATAAAAGAGGCAGTGATAGAAAAGACTAGGGCATGAGGTGAACCACTGGGAACTCTGTCCCAGACTCAGGGAAAGCCTGCTTGAATAGGTAAGTTTATAACATCCATTAAAATGTTACTATTAAATGTTAAATGTTAAACAAGTAGTGTTGCATTTGTCCTAGTACATTTCTAATGCAACTTGTGTCTTCCAAAATTGCGGCTGCCATAAGGTGGGAGATAGGAAAGTAAAAAAAAAAAATGGTTACAAATTATTCATTTTTAATGAGATCCAATACACCAAGCCTGTCAAGGACTCACTGGCCTATGAAATGTCTTGATTCTTGTATAAGAGTGGGACAAGTTGCACTTTTTAAATTAGGTTTTTCATAATGGATAGAAAATGTCTCTGCATATAAACAGTGTCTTCTTTTGTAAAGCAAGGGACACATACACAGCAGGCAAAGACTAACCGATTAACCAAAAAGATGCAAACACCCCACCTGCTGTTTTTAGAACTCCATGCAGCAAGGCAGGAGGCTAATGTAGTTTTGCAGAATTTGTTCAATCTATGAAAACAATTATACTCCCATTAATGTAATAACTTTTTGGGAAGCCACAGCACACCTTGAATTGTGGCACTGTGGGTAGCTAAAATGGTGACTGGCCGATATGAATTAGAACTGACAGGTGTGGCCAGGGTGGGACTTGAAAGAGGATCAGGAAGTGGTGCCGGAGAATCATTGGACTGATATAGTGGATTGGGGATCATGCAGCACTCAATTTTTATTTATTTATTTATTAAATTTATGTACTGCTCCATCTAGCTACTCTGGGTGGTTTAAAAACTGAACAGAAATCAAAACCATCAACAGTAAGATACAATATAATAGATAAGCACAAATAAATAAAAAACCATAATAACTAGTAAACAATATATATCAAAAACATAGAACAGGAGCAAGATGGGCTACAGATAAAAACAAAACAAATACATAATAGCAATCATTATTAGAACAGATTAATATCCAGGGAAAGCCTTTTTAAATAGCCACGTCTTTAGATGCTTCTTTTAAAGACTGGGAGGGAAGGAGCTAGACAGATCTCAGGAGGAAGTTGGTTCCAGAGCCAAGGGGCCACCACTGAGGAAGCCCGATTTCTCGTCAAAGATTTACGGGCCTCCTTCAACGACGGCACCCTCAAATGTCTTGCCTGAGAGGATCAGGTATTATGGGCAGTATTTTGTGGCAGGAGCCGTTCTGCCAGATAGCGAGGTCCTAAACCATTTAGGGCTTCGTATGTCATCAATAAGACCTTGAAATCAATGCGGAAGTGAATTGGAGGTGCTGCCCACCAGATCCTGATCAAGAGATGGTTGGGAAGCAGTCTGATGGAGGGACCCAGATGCAGGGGACTGGGTCAGCCTAATGGTACCCCTGGAGGACGTTGCCTGGGTATGCAGTTACAAGACTTGCTGCTGAGGCGCTTGGCAGAGAGAGAACCAGCATTGCACCTGCTGCTGTCAGGAGAAACACGAGGGGCGGCTGGCCCCCTCAGAGATTTCTCCTGCCAGACCCCAGCCTGGTCTTAGAGAAGCCTCCTGCGCTATCTCTGCCCTTCTTCCCAACCACACACCTACTGTGGAGCCAGTCAGGTTCACATCAACTTTTGCAGAGTGGCTGATGCTCACGAAGGGCAAGGAGGTTTAGTGGGAGAAGGTGCCTTAGGCTGCTTTTACACGACCCCTAAAATCCGAGGCAAAGGGCTCCCAGATGCGGAGCTTAAAATTATTTTCCCACCAGCTGCGGACTTTAAATAAAATTTAAGTACGATCACGCCCACCTAAGCACGCCCCAGCGCATTTTACAAGTACCTGGTCTACGGAGGTAAAAAAAATTCTGATGCAGATTATAAAGCTGTGGATGCCAGGCTGTCCATGCCTTATGTTTGTTTTTTTGTCCCCGCTGCCCCTTTAACAGCCTGGAATCCCTACGGGGCTGTTCCAAAGGCAGACAGAAGCGAGCAGAGGTGAGCCTGCATTCTTTTCTCCCTTTTTTTTCTCCCTCCCCTCACGTAGACAGGAGCAATGGAGTGCGGAAGGGTGGGAACACAGGAAGCAGAACAAACCCCCACGATCTCTGGTCCGAATTTAGGTTGCCAGCGGATTTTAGAGGTCATGTAAAAGCGCCCTTAGCTGCCCAGCTGCAGGGGCAGTTAACCAACTGCATCCAGCACCCCTGTTGTTGCACCCTTTGCTTTGCCCACTTGTGGGGCAATCTGGACTTGGTGGAGGCGATGCGGCTTTGCTGCTCCCCAGAGCCACTAACCCCGGACTGTGGAAAGGAATGAGAATGAAGTTATCTCTCTGGCACCCATTGAAAGCTGTTTATAGTTTGGCCTTGTTGGCCCTTCAAAGTTCTGTTGGCCTCAATAAAGAGTCTTGTTCTGCATCCACTTTTGGAATCATTATGGAGGGCATTGCTGCAGACACACTGTAAAAAGAAAATAAGAAAAAGAAAATGCCATTTTGAGAATTACAGTCATACCTCGGATAACAAATGCCTCGGATAACAAATGTTTCGGGTAACAAACGGAAATTTCCAGGTATAGGGCTGCCTCAGATAACAAATGTTCCCTATTGGCTGCCTCAGATAACGAATGTTTCAAAATGCCTTGCAAAATTGTACCCAGGATGCATTGCATACCCCATAGTTGTGGAGGGGTGGGAGGAGTTAGAGTGTTTCTTAATGGTGTTTTGGAGCCATTCTGGACATTTTTTTGCTGATGAATTTGGACCTTTCAAACTTGGTAAGGTAGGGAGCTAGTTCTGGGGGTTTGTGTTCCAGCACTGCATGCCTTTAAAGTGCACTTTATAAAGAGATCTGGGGGAAAACAGTTTTTTTTTGCCTTTTTTTGGACCGCTGGAACGGATTAATCAGTTTCCCATTCATTTCAATGGGAAACCATGTTTCAGATAACAATTTTTTTTGGATAACAAATTGCCTCTGGGAATGAATTAAATTCGTTATCAGAGGTACCACTGTATATTTTTAGCAGAGCCACTGAAGATAAGATGGCTGCCATTGCAATGCCTTTATAGACAGATATGGTGCTATTACTGCTACCTCTGGCATGACACATAACTTTCTAGTCTAATATAAAAAAAAGATCCTGCTGAATTTGAAAAGGCTCTTGAAACATAAACTTGTTTATGTTTAAAACATTTAATGGAACCTTATTCCACTCCTAGGACAAGCTAAAGTGTTTGGGGTTCCTTCCTGTTGTTTGTCTTCATTGACTTGAGTTTAGAAAGAAGACGACTAACTTAACTTTTTGGATTACACTTCCCAAAGTGTTGGTGCCACCACCAAATGGGCTGTTTCTGTCTAAATACCCATTCACTGGCTATTCTCCAGCTGACAACTGTCACAGCATTCCAACTCTGCGCAGTCATGAATTCTGCAGTACACACATTTGTGAATGGATCTCCTGTGAACAGGGAGGATCCACGTGACTTGTCATTTTGAAGAGCCAAGGAATGGTTTTGTGTTACAAACTTACACAATACAATACAATACAATACAATACAATACAACACAATACAATACAATACAATACTTACACTTAATTTTGATTCATGGTATCTTGGTTGTTTCTTTTGCTTGATCATTGCCCCTACAGAGTCCAGACTTCAAAGAACTCCCAGAAAAGTATATGGGAAGGTGGAATGGCTGGCAGGTTTGCAAAACAGATTTACACAACCTTTCTCCATCCCAGTGCGCTTGGGATATTTTGGGTTAGAGCTCTCATCCTCACCAGAATAGGCACCAAGTTGGAGAAGGGTATTTTACACAATTATAAAGACAAGAGGAAAAATAAAGTTATATCTCATTTCTTTCTACCTAGGTGGCAAGAAATCTGTTATGTATTTCATGCTCCATAAAAAGTGGGGGGGGGGGGAGCAAACCTCACAAGATTTTCTGTGTAATACACGAGGGCTGCCATCTGTCCTCTATTTAATTAGGGCTGGACTAGTTATACGGTGAAGTATTAAACACGATCTGGCTCAACTTAACAAAATTCTTTGTATTTACACAAAGTGCAGCAATGTTACTGGAGAAATGTTAACAACATAGAGAAACTGGGAAGGCCTCGAACAAACAAAGACAACATCAGTAATTAAAACCAAGTAGTTGCTACATGTTGTGGATAGGAGAAGCCTTTTGGATAAAATGGAATTTTGTCCCATTTTGAAATTTTGCTGAACCTTAAAAAAGAATAGCGTGGGATATTAAAGTGTGGAAAGTTAACCCCCAAACCACCTTTGTTTCTTATAAATATATCCTTTAGACAGGGGAAAAAACAAAAATAAAGCAGCCCACCATTTATGATGGTCCAGAAGCCTATTTCTATTTATGAGGGACCATCCTGGTTTTTTCCTAGTTAATTTTACTGCAAAATCACTATTCCTTGGCCATGTTCTGGAAGTTTTTCTTCGTGATATTTTTGCCAGACTCTGTGGCTGGCATCCTCAGAGGGCAAGGAGCTCAGGGTATCTACTTGCCCTCTGAAGATGCTGGCCACAGAGTCTGGTGAAATGTCAGGAAGAAAAACGTCCAGAACACGGCCAAACAGCCGGAAAAACTCACAACGGCTATCAGATCCCGGCCGTGAAAGCCTTCAAGAATAAACTATTCCTTATTTGTCCATTATTTGGACTG
The DNA here is from genome assembly GCA_037367245.1 of Phrynocephalus guinanensis. Taxonomy (NCBI): domain Eukaryota; kingdom Metazoa; phylum Chordata; class Lepidosauria; order Squamata; family Agamidae; genus Phrynocephalus; species Phrynocephalus guinanensis. Next base: position 97,586,367 of record CM074738.1, on the reverse strand, counting down.
AAGTTGTGATGGATTTTCTGGGCTTATTAACCTTCAAGGAGTCTTTAGAAGTGACAATTCAGACAGGGGATCCCTGAATCTTGATTTGAATCCGCAGGCACACATATAGTATATCCACTGCACTCCCTTTGACCAGAGTGAGTAAAATCCTTCACGGGGTGGGTGGGGGAGGATGATTAGGGACACACCAAGATTTTGCAAAACCTAATCTTATTTGGATAATTCATCACCTCCACCTGCAAAAATGTGTCTATTTCATAAACACATTCCTTATTTTTATATTATGCTGGAGTTCTTAACCTGAACATACCTGAAATGTCACAAGAAGCCAGAAGTGGGCTATGTTCTTCTTATATCATACTTATGGGGTGCCTTGTACACTACACTTTGTAACCCTTTACTGGCTTCTGGTTTTGTCTTGGATCAGGAATCCCTTTTGCCAAGCGATTTCCAACAATAGACTTTTCACAAAAGGGCAGGTGGATATATATCCTAGCCATATTTTACCTCCCCATGGCCAGGCCAGGTCTGTTGCTTTCATATTTATTCAGACATGCTGTCCACCTTTTACAGAGAGCAGTCAGAACATAATGTTACTTGAAAGTTAGTGACTGAACTACAGAAGCGAAAAAACAAAGAAGCAATGCCCTGTAAAGAAAAACCACAACGGTGCTGGCTTTGAGTTGCTTTCATTTCTTTCAAATTACTAAGGCTTTCAGCACTTACATTTCCCCAATCTGTTCAGCATTTTCAGTGCACTTGCACACTTAATTTTGGGAGACTGGGACGCTCGGGGGATTTGTAACGGGATATGGCACACTTCCTCTCTAAGTTGCTGCCTTATGTTTGACCTCAGGTTGGTAATGATGGAAACCTATTACCAGTAATGGCTGTGTTGCATTTTTACATCGGGGCACCAGCCTGGTGGTCTCAACCCTGTTCCCTGTAGACAGGTAACCTACATCATATCACAAAACAACCACAACCATTGAAACTGACTAGTAGTCTCAACAGATGTTGAGGCTAAATGAGAATGGAAAGAATGGAATCCGAACTGCTCTCTTCAATGTCCATCCAACGGCCCGATGCTGCTCTTAATTTATATCAAAACAGGATGCAGAAAAGCTGCTATTTCCCACAGATAATTTCACTAATGGTAACTCTGCAAATGTCCTATCAGTTGATGCATGCTAAACTGAACCATAGATTGCCCAGTTGATTTTGTAGATTGTAATGAAGGAAGAGAAAGAAAGAGAGAAAGACACATTATGCTCTCCCTAGGTAAGTAAAGGTAAGGTTAACCCTGATAATTAAGCACAGACATTTCTGACTCTAGGGACTCTATGTGGTTGGCATGACCAAATGCGCAAGCTGATGGAATCCCATTAGCTTCCCACCAAAGTGGTACCTGTTTATTCCCATTTTATGTGCTTTTGAGCTGCTAGGTTGGCAGGAGGTGGGACAAGCAACAGGACCTCACCCCGTTGCATGGATTCAAACTGCCGACCATTTGATTGACAAACCCAGCAACTCTGCAATTCAACCCACAGCACCACCTGCATCCCCTACCTAGGCTTTCCTTGGTTTTATTTTATATATATAACATCATTTCCCATTTAATGGTTGAGATCGAGCTGCCCAATTTCATCCTTGCTGTTTGTGGAACCTGCAGAAGACAGCAAAGTCGAGCCTAGAGCCAGATTTATTGCAGTAGCGGTATTAGCAAGGGCTGTGCTGGATGACCTCCTAGCCCCAGAGTGCTCCCTATCATAGTCAGCACAAGCTGTGGTTTCCTGGAGCAAGACGTGGTTCTGATGCCTGGAACGTTCAACCATTGGAGTGTCTGGGGTTATTTCTGGATCACTGGCAGAGTGGAATTTATTTATTTATTTTATTTCTATACCACCCATCTGGCATGAGCTTTGTGGTGCAGTGGTTAAGTGCTAACAGTACTGCAGCCAAAACTGTGCTTACAACCTGGAGTTCAATCCCAGGTAGCCTGCTTGTGGTTGACTCAGCCTACCATCCTTCTCAGGCTGCTAAAATGAGTACCCAGCTTTTTTTGGGATGGGGGACAATGTGTAGCCTGAATAATTAAATTGTAAACCGCCCTGAGTGTGCTTGAAGCATACTGGGGAGGTATACAAGTAGAACGCCATTTGGCTTTTACTGATGAGTCTCTTTATCTCAGGACTCACTTTCCTTGATTTACCAAGGACTGGTGAGCCAGGAAATAAGGTAGGAGAAGACTAGAGAGCATTTGGAGAAAGTGTACTGCTTATATACCACCCATACCATTTCAAGTAGTCTCTGCGCAGTTTATAGTTTTTAATTACAGTATGCAGGCTACACGTCCGCTCCTGCCCCCCGCAAGCTGGGTATTTATTTTACCGACCTCGGAAGGATGGAAGGCTGAGTCAACCATGAGGCTGCTACCTGGGATTGATCCCCAGGTTGTGAGCACAGTTTTAGCTGCAGTACAGGCATTTAACCACTGTGGACAGGGCAGTGATTCCCTTGGATGTTAACTGAGTAACAGTAAAAAAAAAGCTGTCCAGCAGGTCTGTTGTAATGCCATTTAGACTACCAAGAAAGCATATAACAACCATATAGAGTTCTGCCACCAGAATAGTGTCTTCCATGAACACAGTTACAAAGCAGTATCTGGGGACTCATATGAATGCCATCACTAGTAAGATGTTTACACCTTACTTTTCTATAGATTTAGGCCTTTTGTAGAGACATTGACTCAGCTGGAGTCAGGCTGAGATGTCTTGTCTGGTTATGCTGGATTAATTTTGCCCTGTGATATCTGATTATGTTGACAGGTTGTTTGCCATTTCCAAGGCTCCTACCTCCTGGCTCCCTCTATGGTTTAGAACTTTGCTACCTGACAGACCGCATCTCCCTCAGGTCAACCTGCATCTATCAGGTCACCTGCATCAAGTCACCTGCATCTCTCAATTGTTGATGTTGTGGGGGGCCACTTCAAGAGAAGCCCAGAAAACATCAATCAGAAACTGGGCCTTCTCAGTAATGGCCACCTTTCTATGGCCCTCCCTTCTGCTGGTGGTGTGACAGGCCCCTATCCTCCTTAGCTTTAGAAAACAAACCAAAACCTGAGTTTTTACAAAGGTTGTTGAACCCCCTCCTCCTTTTTGTTGTTGTTGATGATGATGTTGTGACATCCCCATGTTGTTGACTGTTTAATCAGATTTTGGTTGGATTTATTCTTTTTTTTGTTTTTAATGTTTTTTCTGTACCTGTATTTTCTTTTGTGCCCAGAGTAGTGACTTGCTACTTGTTGGGCAGAGCATAAGTTTAAATGATCAACAAGTAGGTCAACAAACAAATGGACATCCAAATAAATCTGCATATGGGAATGCACTCACACCAGGTGAGGCTGGTGTACCTGTTGCAGGGGTGATGATGCACTTTTAGCTACCAGGGTCATCTTGGCCTCAGGTGGCAAAGATGAATCCAGGAGAAATGATGTTTCTTGCTAAGCTGGGGAAGTTGAGCTCTGTGGTTCCCATTTGCAGAATTACAGCTTTGTGCGTATATAATGAAGAGAAAAACAAAAGTATTGGGGCACCAGACTTGATGTGGGATCAGCTTCTTGGAAGCACCTCCCATGTCTTTCCAACAATGTATAAAACTTTCATCTAGTGAAAACAAGCCACAGACACATTTGCAGAGCCAGTGGGTCATTCTCACTCTCAACTGCATGTGCCATGAAATGGTTGAGAAGAATTCTGAATGGGAAAAGGCAACCCTTGGAAAGAGGAATTGTGATAGGGAATCACACAGAAAGGTTCTAGCGGTCTAAGGCCCAGAGCTATTATGAGCTTTTCTTATTATTTGTATGTCCTCTTGAGAATTCATTACAATTCTAGGTTCTGTGCTTTGCCTCATTGAGGACAACCAACTGGCTGAGGCACAAGTCTAAGGCCATAATCCTACTTTAGAGCATTCAAAATGTTGAGGTTCAACATGGGTTGGATCTAAGATTTTGCAACTGTTCCACTGGAAGCTTAATCTGCTGTCTGCCTCCCCTAATTTAGCTGACACACTTTTGAGTTCTGAAAGTTCTTCTAAAATGGAAAATGCCAGGGAGATAAGGGACAGCAGCAATGAGGCTGACAAAAAGAGGTGGCAACATGGTAAAATACAAATGCTGTACATGTTTTGACTTAGGAACTCAAAGTCCCGAACCTGGGTTTATAGACAGTCACTTTTCTCCCATATTGAAACATTTTTCATCAGATGTTCTTTACACCTGGAAATGAAGAAATGTGAGGATTTTTGTAAATTACGAAGAAATTAACCAGAACAAAATTCTCAATAATTCTCCATTAAACCACAGTCTTCATTGCACATGTTCTTTCCCCTGAACTTCGGAATAGCTCACTGGTTCAGTGAGCCAGAGGTTGAGAGTTCTGTTTTCCAATGTGCCTCCTTAATGGGGTCTGAACTCAATGATCCATCGGTCCCTTCTAGCTCTTCATTCCAAGATTATCATTACTATTATTTTCCTTTCTTGTTATGACATACTGCAAATTCAGGGTAGGTAAACAAAGGCAAAAAAGAATTCATTATCTATTCCCAGAAATGTATTTATTATTATTATTATTTAAATATACTGTACATGTTGTTCAACCTAGTTTTTTTTTCTTTAAAAAACAATAGCACACCATACAATAACTTTATTTTATCTTGATTGGATTGTCTCGCATATATGATGCATATAGGAAAAAAAACATTTAAGGACACATCTACCCAGGAACCTTTCTAGCATAAGGTCCTTGAAATGAACAGGAGTTGCACCAGTTGTTCAAATTCCTTTTAATCAGTACTCTGTCTGCAAAGTTTCCTACATATTGTGCCTTTGTTCAGGCAAAATGGTATTTATTACCTTTGGAAATCCATCTGCAGCCTAGTCCTGCCACAGAAGGTGCCAAAGCACGTCGGTTGCATAGGATAGGGCCTTTAGTAAAAACAAAAGGGGAAAAAAACACCTGGGGATTGAAATCCCCAGCAACTAATACAATGGCTGTAATGCTCCATTTTTATAAAAATTCTATTGAAAGCAAAATCTGAAATCAATTTGGTGAGCCCACCAATCTGAAATATTGGAAGCATTTCACCAGGAAATGAAAACTATCTCAATTAAAAGGGGGGAAATGGTCAGAATGATGGGTCAAAATCTTGTTGGGCAGTTAAGTTTTAGATGTGAATTGCTATACAGTAGTACCCTGGCATCTGCTGGCAATTGGTTCCAGGCCTTCCCATGGATAATGAAAACCGTGGATAAGAGAGAACGCCTGCCCACTCACCCCCAAACTACTGTTTCCTGACAGTAGCTTACTTTATGACTGCTGATTTGAGACAGTAGTTTGCTTTATGGTCGCTGTTTGTGATAGTAGCTTGCTTTACAGATGCTATTTGTGACAACAGCTTGCTTTGTGGCTGCTGAATTATTTAATTTTTTCCTCTGCCAACCGTGGATAACTGAATCAGTGGATAACTGAATCAGTGGATACGGGGGTCCTACTGTATGTTAAGAAATCTCCATAAACATTATCTGAGTTGCACAACTTGGCAACAGATAATATCTACTGTGATTTCTAAACTTAAGCAGTTTGCACCTGGAACCTACTGTATATCATTTGTGTATCTGTAACAGGATTTCAGCTATTCACAGAGAGATAAGCTTTTTGTGCACCCTCAAATGCTTTGCAGGGTTCACCTGAGACAAACTTAAAAATAAATATGAAAATTTCCTTCCTGGGTAAAATACTGGGGATTTTGATTGTAGGTATGTAGGGGGATCCACAAAATAGTCTAAAAGACTATTAGTTTTTTTAAAAAACCACATTTTATCCTGATTCACCTGAAAAACCAGCTGTACATTTTGCAAGAAGCTCTTCTAAGCATTCTTAAATCCTATAATTATGCATGTTTACATATCCCCTCCCCCCATACCCCAAAGCAATGTTAATGGCTGTGTGACATGAGAACCTCATTTATACCATAGATGCTGTTAAGACGAGTGGCCATCCAATACTTTATTTGCCAACCAAACATTTAATTTTTGTTGTGGGTGGTCCATCATGCCTTGTCAGATGCAATTATCGCTTTTGGGGGGAAAAAAGCAAAAAGCAAAAACAAACAACCATAACACAAAGAAAGCTTTCTTTTGATATGACAACAAGCATTTTGTTATCCTCTTTCAAATTACTGTATTTATCTTCAACATCAAAAATCTTGTACAATTGGTAGCTTTTGATATTTTAAACACTTTGTTCATCCACAAAAAGAATTAAGAACATATTTTAAACACTTGATATAAAAATGCTGCATTGTCCACTTGACTTTCTATCTGGAGTCCACCTTGATGTTGCCTGGCACCAACTTTTGGGAAATCAAAGGCAGCAATGCAAGGCCATAAACATGCAGCCATGCATTTCACTGGTACATGAGTTAGGAGATCATTCCAATGAGTGGTGCCCTTTTTCTTCAAGGCAAGTTGCTCATTTTTTTTCCAATTTTAGGATCTGCAAATACATTTCACACTCTAAGGAGAAAACTTTTAAGTATAATCTATCTAGTGCAGGCATGGTAGCCAGATTTAAAAATTGCCCAAAGGGTTCAGTTAGGTATGCTTTCTCTTTTTCCCAACCGGTCTTGAGTAACTTGCACCCAGAGATTGCAAAAGTAGGGGCAGCTGAGATTTGTTAGCCTTATACCAATCCCTCCAGTGCTGCGATAGATCATGTCTACGGATTTTCTCCTTTTCTGACATGTTTGTGAAGCATTGTTTTTTACAGGGACTGAAATACATTAAAGGAGCACAACGGATCCTCTGATTATGAGCCTTTGTAGAGACAACATTTTTTTAAAACTGGGGGAGGAGGCACAGTTTGCAAAGTCTGTGTAACAAAATACTATTTTCAGGCAATTAAAATGGAACTGGAGACGAAATGTTACAAACAAAAATTGCAGCATCAGTGTAGTCCTGTAGAAGTAATTTGAACCAATGTAATATTAATAAAACTACTTCTGATTCCACTACAAACACTGCACAGAAGGCATGCACATTTACTCATTTATTTAATGGAATACAATGTGAAGAGAGTGGTACATGATGACTTGATGTACAGTTTCCTACTTAACTTGGTCTAACAAAATGAATCTTCATTATAGTTATATTGATGAACTATCCACAGCTCTCTAATGTTAAAGAGAAAAACAAAACAAAAAAATCTTATATTTTTTTTCAGTTGAACAAAGCTGATAGTATGTTAACTGATGATTGCCTTTATTCAGTACAAGCTGTGAAAATACGAACATTCCATTAAAATGCTCAATATTGCATCTCAGAGCCATTGTATAAATTGTGATAAATGCGTGTAGGTGTTGCTTTTAAATTGGCTCTCAAAAGTTATATACACAGAAGAAGAATAGTGGCTGCGATCCTCGAGTCCTTTACTTAGAGTGTTTATGTTTGTTTTAGTGTGATTATTATAGGCAATTTTGGAGTAGGCAAAGATGCAGGGTGACTTGCCCCTGAAGGGCCACCTATTTACCTCAAGGCAGCACAGGGCTTTATCTCTTTTCTTCTAGGCCTGAAGCCTTTTCTACTTCCATAGCAGGTCACATTGTAAAATTTCCTGTACCATGCTACCTCAGGGGTAGGTAGGAAATTGCTTGTTGGATTATACCACCAAGGGAAATAGAACCAATATCGGTCCCTAAAAATAATAGGAAAACATAGGACAGAACCTGCCTCATTGACACCTAGTTCCTTATACACACTGACCCAATGAATTTGTGAAATATGTAGTGATAATTCTGTATTGAATTTGGATGAGGCACTGTAACTAAGACTGCCACTCAGATTTAGGCCAGATAGTAAATATTTTGCAGGAAACATAAACTGCCATCTTGTCTGAGGCAATTGAAAGGAGGGCTTTCCACATTCCACTATTTTTTTTGAGATGGCTGATAAATGAGCTTGCCGTTTCTTTATGTTCATTCCCAGTCAGTCAGGTAAATTCTGTCTGCCACTGTATTTCTATTAATATATATTTGGTCAGGTTAAGGACCTGCTATGTGCATAGTCCAATTTTATGAAGACATACAACAACTTCTAGAACTGACACCAAAGAAAGATGTTCTTCTCATCATAGGGGATTGGAATGCTAAAGTAGGGAGTCAAGTAATAAAAAGAATAACTGGCAAGTTTGGCCTTGGAGTTCCAAATGAAGCAGGGCAAAGGCTAATTGAGTTTTGTCAAGAGAACAAGCTGGTCATTGCAAACACTCTTTTCCAACAACACAAAAGGCGACTCTACACATGGACATCACCAGATGGACAATACCGGAATCAGATTGATTATGTTCTCTGCAACCAAAGATGGACGAGCTCTATACAGTCAGCAAAAACAAGACCTGGTGCTGACTGTGGCTCAGATCATCAGCTTCTTATTCCAAAATTCAAACTTAAACTGAAGAAAGTAGGGAAGACCACTGGGCCAGTCAGGTATACTCTAAGTCAAATCCCTTATGAATACACAGTGGAAGTGAAGAACAGATTTAAGGAACTAGATTTGGTGGACAGAACACCTGAAGAACTATGGATGGAGGCTTGTAACATTGTACAGGAGGCTGCAATGAAAACTATTCCAAAGAAAAGAAAATGCAAGAAAGCATAGTGGTTGTCCAACGAGGCCCTACAAATAGTGGAGGAGAGAAGGGACACAAAATGCAAGGGAGAAAGGGAAAGATACAGAATATTGAATGCAGACTTCCAAAGAATAGCAAGGAGAGACAGGGCGGCCTTCTTGAACAAACAGTGCAAAGAAATAGAGGAAAACAATAGAAAAGGAAAAACCAGAGATCTATTCAAGAAAACTGGAGATATTAAAGGGGCATTTCATGCAAAGATGGATATGATAAAGGACAAAAATGGTAGGGACCTAACTGAAGCAGAAGAGATCAAGAAGAGATGGCAAGAATATACAGAAGAATTATATCAGAAAGATCCGGATGTCCCTGATAACCAAGATAGTGTAGTTGCTCACCTGGAGCCAGACATCCTGGAAAGTGAAGTCAAGTAGGCCTTAGAAAGCACTGCAAACAACAAGGCCAGTGGAGGTGACAGCATTCCAATTGAACTCTTTAAAATCTTAAAAGAGGATGCTGTAAAGGTGCTGCATAAGATATGCCAGCAAATTTGGAAAACCCAGCAGTGGCCAGAGGACTGGAAAAGATCGGTCTACATCCCAATCCCAAAGAAAGGAAATGCCAAAGAATGCTCCAACTATCGCAAAATTGCACTCATTTCATACGCTAGCAAGGTTATGCTCAAAATTCTACAAGGCAGGCTTCAGCAGTATGTGGAAAGAGAACTTCCAGAAGTGCAAGCTGGATTTCAAAGGGGCAGAGGAACTAGAGATCAAATTGCCAACATGCGCTGGATTATGGAGAAAGCCAGAGTCCCAGAAAAACATCTACTTCTGCTTCATTGACTATGCCAAAGCCTTTGACTGTGTGGACCACAACAAACTATGGCAAGGAATGGGAGTGCCTGGCCACCTTATCTGTCTCCTAAGAAATCTATATGTGGGACAATCAGCAACCGTCAGAACTGGATATGGAACTGACTGGTTTAAAATTGGGAAAGGAGTATGACAAGGCTGTATACTGTCACCTTGCCTATTTAACTTATATGCAGAGTACATCATGCGAAAGGGAGGTCTGGATGAATCACAAGCCGGAATTAAGATTGCCGGAAGAAATATCAACAACCTCAGATACGCAGATGATACTACTCTGATAGCAGAAAGTGAGGAGGAATTAAAGAACCTCTTAATGAGTGTGAAACAGGAGAGTGAAAAAAATGGGCTGAAGCTCAACATCAAAAAAACTAAGATCATGGCCACCGGTCCCATCACCTCCTGGCAAATAGAAGGGGAAAAAATGGAGGCAATGACAGAGTTTATTTTATTGGGCTGTTTGATCACTGAAGATGGCGACTGCAGCAATGAAATAAAAAGACGCCTGATTCTTGGGAGGAAAGCAATGGCAAACCTAGATAGCATCCTAAAGAGCAGAGACATCACTTTGCCAACTAAGGTCAGGACAGTAAAAACTATGGTTTTTCCAGTAGTGATGTATGGAAGTGAGAGCTGGACTATAATGGACTATAGTGATGTATGGAAGTGATGCTGGACTATAGTGATGTATGGAAGTGAGAGCTGGCTGGTCACTGCAGAACTGATGCTTTTGAGCTGTGGTGCTGGAGGAGAGTCTTGAGAGTCCCCTGGACTGCAAGGAGATCCAACCTATCCATCCTGAAAGAAATCAACCCTGAATGTTCACTGGAAGGACAGATTTTGAAGCTGAGGCTCCAGTACTTTGGCCGCCTCATGAGAAAGAGGAGTCCTTGGAAAAGTCCCTGATGTTGAGAAAGATTGAAGGCAAAAGGAAAAGAGGACGGCAGAGAATGAGATGGTTGGACGGTGTCATTGATGCAACCAATATGGATTTGACCAAACTCCGGGAGACAGTGGAAGATAGAAAAGCCTGGCGAGCTCTGGTCCATGGGATCACGAAGAGTCAGACATGACTGAACGACTGAACAACAACAACAATGTGCATGCTGCACAAAATACTGCTGACGTGGGGATTTTGTGTCACAGCAAAATTTATCAGTGAAGCAGTGAGTGATAAAAAGGATTTTTCAATGTTGTGAAGTGGATCAACTCTTTTCTTCTTATGTCTCAGAGGCAAAGCTAAAGCTCCTTATCAGTACAGCACTATGAAAGATGAGCAAGAAACAGGTTGTTAAAGGTTGTTTCTCATTTAGCATGAAAGATTTCTCTGCAGATTACTCAACCTTCACTTTTTCAGCTGCAGTTTCTCAAATTTTCAAAGACAACAAGACTGAGGAATAGAAATACATATTGGATGGACTGAACATTCGTGTGATGTATGTAAGTGATGCTCAGTTTACACTTTTTATTTTCAGCTAATACTCTTTCCAGTTGAAGCTGTATGTCTGTAAAAGTACCTACTGCTAACTTGCCATTTGCTTTTAACAGTATGTCTACTGCATCCTAAGCTAATATGACAAGGAGTTTTAAGGCACTTCCAAAGCCATCATTCTGTCGTGCTTTTTACCTGAAAATATGGAGGATTAAGGCTGGATGAAGCACATATAAGGCCCACTTGCCACCTTCTCATATATTTCATACGAATGCCTGCCACCTTCCCATATGTTTCATACGAATGCCTGCCGAAGCATTAACATGCACCTTCAGCTGAACATGCGATTGTACTGACTGAGTAACCTCTCTTATCATAGCTCATCACCTGTATAGGTATTTATACTGAGCAAATGAAAGCCTGCTTCACTTATGAGTTGGAGTAGAAAGTGAAAGCTTCACTTTATCCCCTCTACTCATGTTGTCTTTCACACTTCAGGAGTTATGTTCAAATAGAGCTCATATAACAACAGTAAGAGTGTTACAGGCATCTGCTTTTTAGAACATGCAAATCTTCCCCACAGCGTAGATATGAACTATACCACCTACATCTGAAACACACATGTCTCTTCAGTAGTGTATAAATATCTCTTCCCAGTGTGGCACCAGAGAAATAATGCGTTTCCATTTTGCTTCCCTCAGCTCCCATGTAACATTTGAAAATGCCTCAAGTTAAAAGGAAAGGTTCTTTGGACCAAAGCTGTAATTTCCAACACCACACAAATCAGGGCTTTTCTGAAGGATACTGACAGGAGTTTAAAAGATCATAGGATTTAGCTCTTTTTGTCTCTTTTTCTCAGGTTGACGCGAAAAGGCAACTTGCTACCTCAGATGTTAGCTACTCCATAGGCTTATTTCAGCATTACTCTGAAAATATATGATCCTATGAATTAAGGATGCTTTAAGGCAAATAGCACAGGTTAAATGTCAACATCTCTGAAATCAGACATGAAACTGAAATAATTAGGAGATAAATACACATCTGAGGACTAGTTCAACTCTGTCCACTTCAAAATAGCAGCAAGACTCTTCAGATGATGAAGTATGAGAAGTTGTACTCCTGTGGGGAGAACAGTTCCTGTTGCAATTTCTATGCATATCTGATCCTATTAAGTGCAAAATTAAAAGGAAATTGAGTTTCAAGAGGTGAAGAAGGGGAAAAGAGGTAGGGGAGATGAAACACTAATCACAGTTCTACAATTTCCTTTAAGCCTTATCATTTTTCTTTTTTTAGACTCTTATGTAAGCTTTTGACATCTGACCTGGTCATTCTTGTATAAAATACTGAAAAGAGGGAAAGAACAATTCAGCAATAGGAAGCAACCAAGAAACTCCTTCAAACAAACAAAAAAGATAGAAGAAAGATATTTAACATCCTATTAAATAAATAACTTAGGGAGAAATACAAAGGCATGGCGTTAGCATATAAGGGGGAGGACCATACTATTTATTTTGTTAGAACAGTTTTACTCTAATGTGCTTATATTTCTTAATCCTATTCATTTCTTCCACAAGACCATTTCAGAATCTTCTTCATTTCTGCATATGATCCATGTGCTTCCAGTAAATGCTTGCGTGCCTAACTGTTCATTGGATCATTAGGCTTGAATGAGCAATGAAGGTCTTTGATATGAGTTAGTATTCCATAAATAACTTTCCCCGAACATCATTCAATACATTGTCTCATGTCCTTTAAGTTCTATCAGCAAGATAAAAAATAATAATAATTTGTTCACACTGGAAAGAACTCCCATTCCATTTGATCCAGCTTGTGTCTTGATTATAAGATATGACACAGAATTAATTAGAAGTACTTCATGTGCCAGCGGAGAGCACAAAACCTTCAAAGGCTTCCCCTCGCTTTTCAATCAAGCAGACGTCTGCACTGTTTCTGCCTTTCCTCTTCAAGAGGATTACCAAGTATTCCTGACAAATGATCTTTGGTTCAACTGCTGCTATCAATAGAACATCTGTGGCTCGACTACCATTGGGAGAAAATGAGCGGTGGTGTTTTTCCTCCTGGTTTTCTGTCCTTTCCGTGTGGCTCCTCTTCCGTTCAGGGCCACAAACATTTGTCTTCCATTATTTTTCCAAAAGAATGATGCATATGTGTTGTATCCATTTTCTTCTATTCTCTCCTTTAGTTTACAGTCATTGTTAAATTCTTTCTGTTTGAAAGAATTGAGAGAGAGAGAGAGAGAGAGAGAGAGAGAGAGAGAGAGAGAGAGAGAGAAGAGGTCAAAACTCAGCTTTCAACAGCATTCTGAAAAACCACTTGGCTACTTCCATGTTTCTCTCCAGTTGTCATTACAATACAATTGACTTGGGTATACTTCCCCCGTCTACATGGTTGTATCCTTCACTGTATGATTACTCCTGAGAAGGGGGAAACTACAAGCTAGCATAGTTTTCATTGCAACTAACAACATTACACAATCATGTCAAACATTAAAAGTATGCCTAGTTTCCATATTACCTTTGTCTTCAAGTGCCATGGCCTCATAGAATGTTGGTGATCAGTAGCCTGAACCGGTTTCTATCTACGGCTGTTCTAAACAGAGCAGCTGTGCTCACTGCAGACCATTGGCTTAAATTCTTTAGCCAGAATGTTCCTCTACTCCCCAGGCCATGCTTCCCATCTATTTTCCTTGAAGGTTAACTTGCAGCAGATGGTATTTCTTATTGGTATTCTTATTATCCATATTACTGGAAAGTGGAAATGCGTCACCACAAAAGAGGACTATGATTTGCGTCAAATATGCCAATACTGATGTATATAAGTGGACACACATTTCAACTGTATTGCTGCAATTTAAACAATAATATAATACCATCTTGACTCTTAGAATTTTAGTGTTAGCTCAGATTATGTTTGCATAGGACAACCGCTACACCACGTAGCAGTTAGTGTTTCCTTTACATTAGTTTACATTCATGCTTCTAACATGAGCCTCAAATTCTGCCTCTGCAATAATATCTGGAAATTAATAATTCTGATATACATTTCTTCATTATATTATGTCATGACTGCATTTTTTAAAAATTGTACACATTAGTTATTTTTAGGAAGGAATAACTTCCAACACCTCAAGTATGCACAGAAATAAACTTGCCTTTTGTAATGTTGTGTCACTTTTGGGTTTGTTTGGCTTTTTGCATGTTTGTGCCCCATCTAAAGAGAAGGGTTAATTTCCCCCTTCCCAAGTGCTATAGTTAGGCATAAAAGGGTCATTTGGTATCTAATATGTATTCAGCACAAGTACACTTTGTCCTGGTTCTAAATCTGCTAATAATAATTTAGCTGGTTTTAATTAATTAATTAATTAATTAATTAATAGTGTTGTTGTTGTTGTTGTTAATAATAATAATAATAATAATAATAATAATAATAATAATAATAATAATAATAATAATAATAATAATAATTGACAAAGTCACCATCAGTCAGATGCAGAAAACCACCTTACTGGGATCTGCTCGCATAATTTGCCGATACATCACTGAGTCCTAAACGCTTAGGAAGTGTTTGACTAGTGATTGGTAATATAACATCCAGCATAGATAGCAGTGTGGTTAATAAATAACAACAACAACAACAACAACAATTATTATTATTATTATTGGTAATTTATTTTTAAATACATGTATATTTTTTAAATATGATTTTTCCTCAAAATTTATTTATTTATTTATTTTTGCATTTATATACTGCTCCCATTTCCGAAAGGAGCTCTTTTTTTTTGAAAAAAAATATTTCAATACATTTTAGAACCTAGAACTGCACCATAACAATAGGAAAAGTAAACAGTATTGTGGATAGCTATGGATAATACCATGGAAATTTAGTTGGGCATTAAAGCTATAAGTTGATTTTGTTAGTACTGATTTTTAGCACATGCTTTACAGACAGTTGCTAGTTGCTATGCTAGAAATGTCTCAGAGTTTTTCTTAGGAAAAATGTGTTGAGGCTTTTTTTCATATCCATGGGCTTACAAAAGTCAAGCTGCTATACCATCCTTTCTGTTGCTCTCCATCCAACTGTCAGAGATCTTGTTGGGAATGAAAATTCTAACTGGTACATTTTTTGAAAGCTTTCTAACATAACCTGCTAATCAGGGGTGTTAAGGTACAAAATATTCTGCATACCAAAGCAAAATGGAGCATGGGGAGTCTTACACTTTGGTATTTTGATCTCAATTCTGGTTGACCATCATTCAACATAAACTGCTAATCCTATTGTTTTTGCTGTTGTAGATAGGGGAGCCTTTAGCAAACTCAGCTCTTGAATATGCATTTTTGTGTGCAAGTACTTTTCCTTTGGCTTACAGGAAATTGAAAGATAAGTTTATTTTTCTATAAATGGAGGATTCTCTCAATATTTTGAGTGAGGTGAGCATTATGTTTCTCGAGAGATGAGATATGAAATTGAAAAAAATAGGTAAAGGATTGTACTATGGGCCAATATCTGGCTTGTAGAACTGCTGCCAAATTCATCCAGGGGTTTTTGATGACATTTATTCTGTTTTTAGCCCTAAGAAGCAGCAGTGGCTCACGTACAAAAGGAAAGGGATACCACAACCCACAATTTGGGGAGAGGCGTCCTCGATCCATTGACTTTTTACTGCTAAAAAGGGATCTCAATGTGGTTTACACAGGAGAATAAGGCAGACCACTATCCAACAACAAGCATGCTAACAATTTAAATCAAAAGCAGTAGAGCCAAAACCATCAGTCATAGGCTGCAACATATTAAATTCGAAGCAATAAAAGTCAAGTTAGATATGAATGTTTCACATCCCAACTAGCTATCTTTTTTGAGAGAAAATCCTTTAAGCTGGTGATACTGCAGAAAAGACCCTGTCACATATTCTCATTTATTGTTTTTGTTGTTATGGAGACATTTCAATTGACTGAACAGGTCAGTAAAATGTTTAAAAAGTCAATTTATTCTTAATGTAAGCACTTACAAAAACTTAAATGGCATGTACTATCTTAGAATCCTTTGCCCTTCCTTATTGCAAGAGGGAGTGCCTCTTGATGGTATCTGATGTGGCTGATATATTTCAAACAGTACTGGTTTCTCCTTGGAAACTAGTATTACCTACATTTCAAATTATGAAAAGTGAACTGTTGAATCTATTGAAAGTAATCTTAGTTAGATGGCATCTCCTACTAGCTGATTTGGATGTTCTTAGCTGAATTGTGATCAGAATCAAATGCATTATAGAAAGAAAAGAATTACTGTGTTTGCAGTTTTGATATCTTGGCTGTTGTACACCAATATGCTGCCACAGGGAGTGATGGAGTCTCCTTCTTTGGAGGTTTTTAAGCAGAGGCTGGATGGCCATCTGTCGAAAATATTGTGATGGAGTTCCTGCATGGCAGGGGGTTGGGCTGGATGGCCCTTGAAGTCTCTTACAACTCTATGATTCTATGACTCTAGGACCTAGACTGGAGGGTGTTTGTTCACGATGGGGTGGTATACAAATGTAACAAACAAACACTGTTAAATTACTATGACATAATGTTCGCAGCACACCTGTAAGGTCGAATTCATGAAATGAATTAAGGCAAACTGCTGCATTGATATGAAATATAGGGATGGTTATCATCATGACACAGTTTATATTAGCACTGTATTACTAAGACATGTAAAGTTGTGTACCTTATTTTCAAAGTGTTTGAGGGTTAATTTGATAAAGATCAGTGAACAAACATGAAGGTCAGTCACACTGCCACTTCAGTAGAACAAACCCGTCAGGCTTTGTTTGATGTCCAGGAGTAAACAGAATTCATTAAGGGAGGTTTTTCATTCTCTAACTACTTCATGAAGTCGGTCAATTTGGCCCAAGGGCACCTTCCACCCCATGAAAGAGAGGGGATAGAAGTCCCAGTGAGTTGCAGCATGAGGTTCAATTGCTTTTTTGCACCTTTCTCTTCTTAGTGCTTCTCTGTCAGGCTGGCGTTTCTTTCTCTGCAAAACGTTTGTTGTCCGAATAAAACATTCATTCTCCTTCTCCGTCATCTGGCCCGTGGCCATTCCATCCAAGAAAACGTTCCCTTTGCTGATTTGTGTCAATTTAACTTATGACCTAAAGCATGAAATGCAAGGCTATCTAGTTCTATTGAATTTAGTGGGATCTTTTCCTGAACAGACAATCATACAATTGTGCTCTAAATGTACATGTCCTAGTTTGTACACATTGCAAATTCCACTGAACTCTGAACCTACAGAGCATATTTTACATTTTTTAATTGAATCTGGAATTGGTTACTTTATAATTTTTAAAGGTGGAAGTAATACACCTAATAACTCCTCACAACTATGGCCACAAATCCATTCAGAGGGGAAGACTTTACTTACTGTGTTGAACTGTGACCTTTGTCTGCATTATTCTCTTTTTTGTTGTTCCTTGTTTAAATGATTCAGATATAGGACATATTTCTCTTCTGTTTCTCAAGCCCACTAAGCTGATTCCAAATCTAAATTCTGACTATTGTACTGCAAACATACTTTCATATTACAGTATGTACAGTAATTTTTATTTTGCTAGGATTATGAAATAAACCAGGCAAAATATGGTAAATTTCTAAAAAGAACATTTCAGAAAGACTGAACATGCAGAAGGGAAGGGCTACTTTTGTGGGAGTGGTGGACTTCTACTGCAGTTGTGTTTTAGCTTTATTTTATGTTTTGCAACTTGGCTTCTAGGGCATGCCGTTACTGAATGACAGATGTTTATTTTCTAGGGCAGCACTGAAATTTAAATACCATTATATTTCGCCTATTTAATCCAGGAAATAAATATAAAAAATGTTGAAACAATTAATACTATTTTTTTTTACCCTTCTATGTTCCAAGTGGATCTAAACAACAAAAAAGTTCTCTGGTCCCTCTTTAAGCTGCTGGTGGGACTTTGGCTGCTGAAATGGTAAGGATGGAAATGTACTTTGAATGGATGGGCTATACAATTCATTGATAAAGCACATGCTTCATATGCAGGAGGTCCGAAGTCAATCCCCAGGATCTTAATTTTTAAAGAAATCTGGTAGTAGCTATGGGAAAAACCTCTCTGCCTAAGAGCTTGATGAGTAGACAAAACCATGATGTATGGAAGGCCCACAACTTAATGGTAGAGCACATTTGCTGCACGTAGAAGGTCACAGATGCCATCTTTGATTTCTTCAGGTACGGTTTAAAAAAAAACACCTCCCTATCTGATTCACCAGAAGGTTATGGTTGTAGATGATAGAGATATGAATTGGACAATTACCAAAACTGTTATAAAGTCAAGTTTGGATGGTAGCAACTAATAAATCAACATTTTCTGGCAGTTGATAAGCAGGATCTCTTACAATCCAATTTTCAAAATGCATTTTCTCCAAAGAAAGTCCCAAGGAATTACTACAGAACAGGAGGAAGGGGGCGAATGAAAGTAGACTAATACTTACTGATCCATAGACTTTTCCATTCTTGTTCATAGCCAGATAATAGTTGCTGTTAATTGATTTTACTGCTACTACTCCAGTTTCCACCGATGTAATTGCCAATATGCCTACAATGCAATGAAAGAAGAAACATGAGAATGACTCAGGTCTAAGATATTGAATGTCATAATTAATGATAAGGGGAAGAAAGGATTTACTGCATAATTAATATAAGAAGTTAGAATTAAGATGGTGCTTTTCAAACCTAACTCAAATCCTGTTAATATCCAAAACAACCACCTAACCCACCAGCTTTAGAGACTTTCATGGCAAGTATATACACAAATACTGTTTCAATTACCATGTTTCCTCCTCTATGCCTGCATTTTAAACTCTGTAAATATTGAAACAGCTCAACTTTTCTTAGCATAGATTTTTGCTGAAATTTATCAAAAGAGACATCTGAACCACAGCATTAAATTAAATCTATAGCATATGTCAATAGAATGGCAGATTCATCCCAACAGGCAGAAATAGTGGTAAGCACTTTATTCCTGATTCCTCATAGGAAAATTTAGATAAGAACTAAATCTCTCAGCCGTATAAGGCTGATACACTCAGTTTTGGCAAGCATGTTTGACTTTCTGCAGTATGGCTAAGCTAAGTCTGATGTCCTTCACTGTCGTGCCCTCTCAGATAACAGAAAAACCATTTCGGTCTGTTTTTAATAAAACGTGTTTAGCTTTCCACCACTGAAACAACTGTAGGCAACATTTCAGTGGGATGGGGAGGTGTCTTCAGCTACACAAATGCTTGCATGAAAATCGGATCAGGTCAAATGTCTTCTCCAGCTATTGCAGTCTGCTGGCCAGGAACACTGTCCACATACGTAAGCTGCAGTTAATAGGATGTTTCAATTTATAGCGGCTGCCTCAGTTGTTGTCAAGACCGTTCTCTTTCCCTGGCTTCCTGGCTGTGAAACTCATTGGCAATAGCTTCTGTGAGAGTGGAGGATTTTTGCATTTACATTGAGAGTAGGGTCATTGATGATGCTGTACAAAATATTTAATACTGCAGATTGTAGCAGCCGCAGAAGCAAATGGGCCAAAAGGAGGGAACAGCTGGCGTGGAGTGATTACGATTAAATGAACAGGCCCATGGTAAGCATAAGCATTACTGGTAGTTAAATGTTGGTGATGTTGCCCTTCTAGCTTTTGGCATTTGAAATTTGGTAATATAATTGCTATCTGGCTGGCTCATTCAGTGAGTTGGAGTAACTGGCCATAGAGCCAGGGATCAGGAGCTCACTGTCCCTTCTGGGAGAACAGCCAGCCTATCTGGCTTGGACAAGCTACACCGTCCCACTGTGCCACTTCTGAGTAGTTGACACCTACAAGACCATCGAAAGAGTTGCCATCAATCGGAGTTGAACTACATGGCACAATATAAAAATCTTGTAGGATGGCTGACGGAAGTAGTGGTACCCACCCAGTATCTTACTATATCACATGCTATCCCTCAAAGAGGTGAGAGGGGTGGCATGTTGAAACAGGGCCATCTCGGCGGTTGCCCCCCAACTTTGGAATGCTCTCCCTACAGAGATCCGCCTGATGCCGACACTTTTGGCTTTTCAGCGCCAGGCAAAGACCATCTTGCTCAGCCAACATTTTAATTAGACAATGTTTTAGCTGGACTCATGAGCAGCAAGGTTTTATAATTTGCACTGTATGTTAATTGTTTTAACCTATACTGTATCTTATAGTTTTAACACTCATGTTGCTTTATTGTTTTATAGTTTTAATATATTGTTGTATGCCGCCCAGAGACCCCTGGTAGTGGGGCGGCTAAAAAAATCTTGTAAATAAATAATAAATAAATAACAAGAAGAAAACAAATAGCTTTAACTTTTTGTAGGAGAATGTGTTTAACATTGTTTTCTATAACAATTATTTTTTGGGGACCAAGAGAACATAGGAATGCATGGACTAACAGCAGCCCAACATTATGTCTGGAATCACGCAAATGTGCTGGCCAAACAAAGTGGTACTTCTACGGACCATGTGTCTGCAGTGTATAATGTTTGATCAATCTGCTTTTTAATAGACACTGCTGTGGTCAATTAAAGTGTAGGTGTGGCACCTGCACCAATTTTCATCTTGTTCAATTTCTACTATCTTAACATGATAAGATGCCTGTGAGATTCCTTACCTACCACTGGGAGTAAGACTTAAACAACTCTTTCTCCTTCACATTTGAGTAACTTGTAAAAAAATTCTCAGATATCAAAGAATCATAGAATAGTGAAGTTGGAAGTTGGAAGGGGCCTATAAGGCAATGAAGGCTAACCCCCTGCTCTATGCAGGAATACAAATCAAAGGATATCTGCCAGGTGGTTGCCCGCATTTTTCTTGAATGCCTCCAGTGTTGGAGCACTCACTACCTCCTGAGGTCATTGGTTCCATTGCTTCTCTTTGAGAAGCAAAGTGGATACACATGTGCACACATGTGTCTTGCAACCACAGGGCACACTGATATTTTCAAAACAAAGGAACACACTATTTAGTGTTTCAAATTCTTAGTTAAATAAGCAGAATTCTGATTTTAGATCATTTGCACAATTGTAGGGTTTTGTGCAGAAGCCAGCAATCTGACAAAAATACTTTTGCCAGTCTTATAACTATGTCAAGAGTGCTAACAACTTCATCATTCTCCTTGCCAATGAGAAGAAGAATTGCTGCCATTGGTTGCCTTTATGTGAGGATGAGACAACTGAGGATTTATATTTTTATTAACTAATTTGGGACTCTCTACATCATCCCATGGGGATTAACTCTCATAGGGCATTGCATGGGGTTGGTTGCCAGCTACCTGTATCTGTGAAATGACAAAATACAAGCAACACCAGAATGAAGCCAGCTGGGGCATCTCTGTAAATGTGAGCTGCAAACTTGCAGATATGTATTTTCATAAATCCAAGTAAATTTAGCAGTGCCAACTATATGGCTCAGCACATGTCTATAGTCTCCAGTTCTATTTATAGCAGTGGTTTATGAACAGCAGTTCCTTGTGTATATGTGTGTGTGTGGGGGGGAGCTGAACGTGTAGTGGAAAAGAAGACAGTTTCTATATTAGATGTATAAGAGCGCCATCTTTTTTTAGCATGTGGCCATCCAAGTAACCAGCCTACAACCATCATACCTAAACCTTTTCACCTTGATAAATTCTTCAGGTACTGAAGCAAGGAAATCATGTTTTATTTGAATTTTATAATATTCATTCATTCATTCATTTAAAATATGTTTACCCTGCCTTTCCCTTGAAACAGGGGGCTTACAACATTGAGAGCGGTATATAAAATTGGAGACAATGAGTATATAATAGTTCTTAACACCATTTATTTGAGCTAAGAACAACGAGAGCGAAGAGGCATCTTACCTCATTAGAAAGGAAACATTAAAGTTGAGAACAAAAAGTAAACAAACATGAGGGGAAGAAAAAGCCACTCTAGGAAATGAAATGCAAAAACTGAAAAGCATACGTAGTACTACCAATTCAGTCCAAACAGTAATTCATAACAATCCATCATATAATAGTTAGATAGTTACTCAGGGAAGGCTTTCCTGAAGAGAAAGGCTGTGGAAGGGCCTGCTTGTGGAAGGACAGCAAAGATGGGGCAAGTCTGACCTCATGCAGGAAGGAGTGCCAAAGTCTGGAAGCAGCAAAAGAGAAGACCTTCTCCTGTGTACCCACCAGACACACCTGTGAGAGTGGTGGGACCAAGAAAAAGACCACTTCCAATGATCTTAACACCTGAGATGGCTCATAATGGGGGGCAGGGTCTTTGAGGTGGCTTGCCCCAGGCCATCAAAAGCTGCTGAGAGGTCCAGTAAAACAACCAGGATCCCCTATGCATTTCCCAATACCGGAAATCTACTTTATTTATTTATTTATTTATTTATTTATTTATTTATTTATTTATTTATTTAGGATTTATATACCACCAAGTTTAATTTGAAGAACAACTCCAGGCAGTGTACAAGTACAGTGGTACCTTGTCTAAAGGAATTAATTCATTCCAAATGAAATTATGTTAAGCAAATTTTCCTTTATACAAATTCCCATAGGAATGCATTGAAAACGGAGTAATCTCATTTTTATGTTGTACGGATTCTCCCCATAGGCGATTATGTTAAGCAAATTCCCCCTATCTCTGGAATTTTTATGTTGTACAGATTTTTTGTTATACAAACTGTTTGTTATACAAGGCTCCACTGTACATTTAAAACAATAAAAAATAACATTTCACATACATTAAGTAAACATAATAAACACATAGAACAAACAAATCATAATAAGGAGTCAGATAGGTGACGACCAACGTGCAGCACCACCAAAAAGCCTCAGGGGAGAGCCAAGTCTTCAAAGAAATCTTAAACGTTGCCACAGATAGAATCAAATGAATGTCAACTGGCAATTTGGTCCAAAGAGCAGGGGTGGCCACTGAGAAAGACTGGTTTCTTGTAACAGTTTTCTTTTGGGGCTTCCCTAGGGGTAGCCACCCTAAGTGCCAACAAGAAAGAAGATCTAGTTGGATAGACATTTATTAATCTACAAGACAACCAAAGCCATCTCTGTCCCATAACCAGGTCTGAAGTTAGATTAAAATGGATCTAGGTAATTAGTCTTGTCCAGAAACCTCTAAGGCTGAGAGGCCACAACTTACTCTAGCATCTTCCCCAAGAAAGGGACATTGGACACTGGATGTTAATTATTCAGTATTGTTGGATTCAGAGAGGGCTTTTTAAGCAGTGGTCTTGCTACTGCTTCCTTTAAGCATGAGGGAATCCTACCCTGTTGCAAGGAAGTGTTCACTACACTTACCTAATTCAACAGTTCCTCTCTGGCAGCTTTTATTAGCTAGGAAGGGCAAGGACCCAGCAGAGAGATATGGTAGCCCTCACCTCCCTAAGAGTCTTTTTTTTAATAATTTTTTTATAATTTTTATAAGAGTCTTGATCACATTATCAGGCAGCGTAAGCGGAAACTCATCCATTAACACAAGGCAAGCAGGTGCCACAATTTCGTTACCAGGACCTGGATCGACTTCGGCATCCAAGTCACAGCAGATATGAGCAATTTTGTCTGCAAAGTGTTGCGCAATTCTTCACAATGACCTACAGTGTGGTCTGCATGATTCTCCTGGGAGCTAGCATGTAGCAGGCCCTTGACTATTTGAAAAAGCTCCACTGGGCATCTTTGTGCAGATCCAATAGTGGGTGAGAGGAATGAATTCTTGGGTGCTCTCACTACTGTGGAGTAGGTCTTCCAATGGGCCTTAGCTGTTTTTCTATTAGTTTCACTATGAGTTTTCTGTCATTGTTGCTCAGTTCTACAGCCAACTCGGTTCATCCCTGCCAGCTTTATCGTGACCAAAATACAGCCTTGGTTTTCTGTCCTTCAACTCAAGATTTCAGCTATAAGCTCACTACAACAAAGACCTGCTTTGGTATTTTTTCATTTTTTAAAAATCCTAGTGCTACATCCATATATACTGTATATACTCGAATATAAGCCTAGTTTTTCAGCCCTAATTTTGGGCTGAAAAAGGGGGTCCTTGGCTTATATTCGGGTCAATACTTTTAGCCACTGAGGCAAGTTTGGGTCAGTGGCTAAAAGTCATTTTAAACATTGTGTGCCACTTCTCCTGACCCCCCCTGTTTAAAATGACTTTTTAAAAAGTCAATTTAAAACAATGTTTAAAATGACTTTTAGCCACACCAACTCAAGCACTTGCCTCGGTGGCTAAAAGTCATTTTAAACATCACACACACATCTAGCTCACAAAGGAGTTGCCAGGCCCTGCTGCATTTCCCACCCTAGGCTTATACTTGAGTCAATAAATTTTCCCAGTTTTTTGGGTTTAAATTAGGGGCCCCGACTTATACTCGGGTCGACTTATACTCAAGTATATACGGTAATTCTATAAGAGTTGTTGATGAAGTCATGAATGTAGAAATTGGTCTGAACTGCACCCATTCCTGGATTGATGTTCCAGTAACAGAGTAAGTAAAGCCCCAAAATGACAACTGGTTTTTGTTCTCAGTAGTATCCATATCTTTAAAAGGGCAATAAGAAGGAACTAATAAGGAATTGTTGGTCAACAACTGACCAGTCATCCTGACATCAATCTGAGGAAAAATTCTAGAGTAGATTATAAAGCAGTAACTCTGCAAGCACTTTGAAAGCAATGCAATAAAAACTAACTAGCAGCTAACATGAATTTGTCAAGAACAAATCCTACAAGAGGAATCTTATCTCCTTTTTTGATCTTTTAACCTCCCCGGTAGACAGTGGGAATGTTGCAGATGTAGTTAACTAGTGGGCTCGACAGAACAACTGTCAGGTGGATGCACAGTTGGTTACAGAATCATACTCAGAGACTGCTTATCACTGGTTCCTTTTCAAATTAAGAGAAAATAACAAGTGGGGTACCACAAGGCTCAATGTTGGCCAAGTGCTCTTCAACATTTTTATTAATGTCTTGGATGTGCTTTTTAAATCTGCAGATGACACAAAATTGAATGGAACAGTGAATATCCTGGATGACAGACAGAAATAAAATTCAAAAAGATTTTAACAGGCACATGCACTTGGCAGAAAACAATAAAATGAAATTTACCAGGGATAAGTGCAAAGTTCTAGGAAAAATTAACCAAACACAGCTAGAAGATGGGAGATAATTGGCACAGCAATACTAAATATCAGAAGGATCTTGGA
This sequence comes from Phrynocephalus guinanensis, assembly GCA_037367245.1. NCBI lineage: Eukaryota > Metazoa > Chordata > Lepidosauria > Squamata > Agamidae > Phrynocephalus > Phrynocephalus guinanensis. Next base: position 97,561,112 of record CM074738.1, on the reverse strand, counting down.
ATTATTATAGATCACAATCTGACTATGAGCAAATGTTGCGATGCTCCTGGAAAAAAGGAAAATACTATTATATATTATATTAAGAGAAGCTTCATTTCCATCTCATGTGATTATTATGGACTACTATGTCCAGTTCTGGATACCACACTTTAAAAAGGATGCAGACAAACTGGAACAAGTTCAGAAGGGTGTGAGGGTTCGATCTTCTCCAGGGTTGGTTCCGATCCATATATGATTTCAGAGTCAATTTTATTATAAACTTCAAACGGGTTTTTATTTAAATTAACGGGAGAAGAACATGAACAAACATTGTCTCCGGTTCTTTGTGATAACTTTAACAACTTAGATATATCAATATTTTCTAATAAAGGCTCTTCTAATGTAAAAGCTAATTGACTGTTCTCTTTAGAGGTATTGCCTAGAAACGGGGACGATACTGGGTGCTTTTCCCCAGGCATTGACTGCCGCAGCACGGGTGTCTTGCCCATTGGGCTACCGGATTCTCGTTCTTGCCCCTTCTCCATTCTGTATTGGGCTTATCAAATTGTCCCGGCCAATTCACTGGTCTTACTTGTACTGACCATTCAAACTCATCAGTCTCCCTAATTCTAGGAATAGGAATAGTGTCCTCCCATCTCGGCTTCCTCTCTTCAGTCTGAGTCCCAACCTCCTTTACCGGTTTTTCCCAACTGTCACTGGTCCCCTCGCGCTCTAGCTTAGCCTCTCCTGGGTCTTCGCGCTCAACCCATGCATCATCGTCCTCGTTGGCTGCCCACAACCCTTCCCGAACATTCTCCTGCTTCTGCTCTGCTAGCCTTAGAGACTCAGCACTCACAGTTTCTACCTTTAAATCCTCTATCTTCCCCATCAGTTCTACATTCACATCTTTATTACAATCCCCTTTATCGCGTGGCTTTGTTTCAGACGGCTCACTTCTCACATCTCCTTCACAAAGGGTCAAGAAGGATTATCAAGGGACTGGAAACCAAGACCTATGAAGAAAGACTGAGGCATATTGAGTCCTGCCAAAGAGGAATGCAGGGAAATATGATAGCATTCTTCAAATATTTGAAAGGTAGTCATACAGCAGAGGTTGCCTCAGTCTGGAATATCTTATAAATGGGGCACATTTCTACTTTTGTGTCCCAGTTGATCAGTGAGGCTAAAAAATAAAACAGGCTGAACTGTGCTCTCATCATTGTAAGGCTAATTACACTGGTGACAATGAGGCCTGTAATAAGACTTCCTGGGGTAGGAACTGGCAAGCCACCCCGGTATCCCAGCCAAGAACATCCCATGGTCAGAAACAAAAGGCTAAAAGATATGACGCTGGAGGATGAGCCCCTCAGGTCGGAAGGTGTCCAACATGCTACTGAGGAAGAGCGGAGGACAAGTACAAGTAGCTCCAGAGCTAATGAAGTGGCTGGGCCAAAGCCGAAAGGATGCTCAGCTGCAGACGTGCCTGGAAGAGAAAGGAAAGTCCAATGTTGCAAAGAAATATACTGCATAGGAACCTGGAATGTGAAATCTATGAACCAGGGTAAGCTGGATGTGGTCAAACGTGAGATGGAAAGAATAAACATTGACATCCTGGGCATCAGTGAACTTAAATGGACAGGAATGGGTGAATTCAGCTCAGATGACTATCACATCTACTACTGTGGGCAAGAATCCCATAGAAGAAATGGAGTAGCCTTCATAGTCAACAATAGGGTGAGAAAAGCAGTGCTGGGATACAACCTAAAAAATGATAGAATGATCACGGTACGATTCCAAGGCAGTCCTTTGAACATCACAGTAATCCAAGTTTATGCACCAACTACCGGTGCTGAAGAGTCTGAGATTGACCAATTTTATGAAGACTTACAAGCACTTCTAGAACTGACACCAAAGAAAGATGTTCTTCTCATCATAGGGGATTGGAATGCTAAAGTAGGGAGTCAAGTGATAAAAGGAATAACTGGCAAGTTTGGCCTTGGAGTTCCAAATGAAGCAGGGCAAAGGCTAATTGAGTTTTGTCAAGAGAACAAGCTGGTCATTGCAAACACTCTTTTCCAACAACACAAAAGGCGACTCTACACATGGACATCACCAGATGGACAATACCGGAATCAGATTGACTATGTTCTCTGCAGCCAAAGATGGAGGACTCCATACAGTCAGCAAAAACAAGACCTGGTGCTGACTGTGGCTCAGATCATCAGCTTCTTATTTCAAAATTCAAACTTAAACTGAAGAAAGTAGGGAAGATCACTGGGCCAGTCAGGTATAACCTAAGTCAAATCCCATATGAATACACAGTGGAAGTGAAGAATAGATTCAAGGAACTAGATTTGGTGGACAGAACACCTGAAGAACTATGGATGGAGGCTTGTAACATTGTACAGGAGGCTGCAATGAAAAATATTCCAAAGAAAAGAAAATGCAAGAAAGCAAAGTGGTTGTCCAACAAGGCTCTGCAAATAGCGGAGGAGAGAAGGGACGCAAAATGCAAGGGAGAAAGGGAAAGATACAGAAAATTGAATGCAGACTTCCAAAGAATAGCAAGGAGAGACAGGGCGGCCTTCTTGAATGAACAGTGCAAAGAAATAGAGGAAAACAACAGAAAAGGAAAAACCAGAGATCTGTTCAAGAAAATTGGAGATATTAAAGGGGTATTTCGTGCAAAGATGGATATGATAAAGGACAAAAATGGTAGGGACCTAACTGAAGCAGAAGAGATCAAGAAGAGATGGCAAGAATATACAGAAGAATTATATCAGAAAGATCTGGATGTCCCTGATAACCAAGATAGCATAATTGCTGACCTGGAGCCAGACATCCTGGAAAGTGAAGTGAAGTGGGCCTTAGAAAGCATTGCAAACAACAAGGCCAGTGGAGGTGACGGCATTCCAATTGAACTCTTTAAAATCTTAAAAGAGGATGCTGTAAAGGTGCTGCATAAGATATGCCAGCAAATTTGGAAAACCCAGCAGTGGCCAGAGGACTGGAAAAGATCAGTCTACATCCCAATCCCAAAGAAAGGAAACGCCAAAGAATGCTCCAACTATCGCACAATTGCACTCATTTCACATGCTAGCAAGGTTATGCTCAAAATTCTACACGGCAGGCTTCAGCAGTATGTGGAAAGAGAACTTCCAGAAGTACAAGCTGGATTTCGAAGGGGCATAGGAACTAGAGATCAAATCGCCAACATGCGCTGGATTATGGAGAAAGCCAGAGAGTTCCAGAAAAACACCTACTTCTGCTTCATTGACTATGCCAAAGCCTTCGACTGTGTAGACCACAACAAACTATGGCAAGTCCTTAAAGGAATGGGAGTGCCTGACCACCTTATCTGTCTCCTAAGAAATCTATATGTGGGACAAGCAGCAACCGTCAGAACTGGATATGGAACAACTGACTGGTTTAGAATTGGGAAAGGAGTACGACAAGGCTGTATACTGTCACCTTGCCTATTTAATTTATATGCAGAGTACATCATGAGAAAGGCTGGTCTGGATGAATCACAAGCCGGAATTAAGATTGCCGGAAGAAATATCAACAACCTCAGATATGCAGATGATACTACTCTAATAGCAGAGAGTGAGGAAGAATTAAAGAACCTCTTAATGAGGGTGAAAGAGGAGAGTGAAAAAAATGGGCTGAAGCTCAACATCAAAAAAACTAAGATCATGGCCACTGGTCCCATCACCTCCTGGCAAATAGAAGGGGAAGAAATGGAGGCAATGACAGAGTTTATTTTCTTGGGCTCCTTGATCACTGCAGATGGCGACTGCAGCAATGAAATAAAAAGACGCCTGATTCTTGGGAGGAAAGCAATGGCAAACCTAGATAGCATCCTAAAGAGCAGAGACATCACTTTGCCAACTAAGGTCAGGATGGTTAAAGCTATGGTTTTTCCAGTAGTGATGTATGGAAGTGAGAGCTGGACTATAAAGAAGGCTGATCGCCGCAGAATCGATGCTTTTGAGCTGTGGTGCTGGAGGAGAGTCTTGAGAGTCCCCTGGACTGCAAGGAGATCAAACCTATCCATTCTGAAAGAAATCAACCCCGAATGTTCACTGGAAGGACAGATTTTGAAGCTGAGGCTCCAGTACTTTGGCCACCTCATGAGAAGAGAGGACTCCCTGGAAAAGTCCCTGATGCTGGGAAAAATTGAAGGCAAAAGGAAAAGAGGACGACAGAGAATGAGATGGTTGGACGGTGTTATCGATGCAACCAAAATGAATTTGACAAAACTCCGGGAGGCAGTGGAGGATAGGAAGGCCTGGCGAGCTCTGGTCCATGGGGTCACGAAGAGTCGGACACGACTGAACGACTGAACAACAACAACATACAGCAGAGGATGGAAAGGATCTTTTCTTGACCATCCCAGAGTACAGGAATATAATACAGTGGTACCTTGTATAAAGGAATTAATTCGTTCCAAATGAAATTACGTTAAGCAAATTTTTCTTTATACAAATTCCCATAGGAATGCATTGGAAACGGAGTACAGTCACCCCCCCCCCGCCATTTCGCGGTTCAGGTACTGTGGTCCCACTACATCGCAGGATTGCAGTACCTGCACCTCAGAGCCGTGTGGGGGGCGGCGGCGGGCGATTGGGTCGCTCCGCACCATGCCTGCGCTCCTCCGAGAAGCTTCAGGCCACGTGGGGGTGGCGGTGGGGGGCGATCGGGTTGCTCCGTGCCGCGCCCCCCACGCTCCTCCGAGAAGCCTTGGAGCCACAGGGGGGGCGATCGGGTCACTCCACGCCGTCCCCCCGCACTCCTCCGAGAAGCCTCAGAGCCGCGGGGGGCAGAGCGGGGGCAATCAGGTCACTCCTGCCGCCCCCGCGCTCCTCCAAGAAGCCTCGGACAGGCGCACAAACCCCCCGCCCCCACCCCACCTGCTTCCGCATACTGCGGATTTTCATGCATCGCAGGTGGGGTGGGTCCCTAATCCCCACGATTGGCGGGGGGTGACTGTAATCCCATTTTTATGTTGTACGGATTCTCCCCATAGGTGATCCCCTATCTCCGGAATTTTTTATGTTGTAGAGATTATATGTTATACAAACTGTTTGTTATACAAGGGTCCACTGTAATAGGATCAAGGTACAGGAAGCTAGACTGCCATTGAATATTGGCTCCAGGGGGTTGGACTCAATGGCCATATAAGTTCCTTCTAACTCATTTTTGTATGATTCTGATCACTTCCACTTTAAAGCCATCACAAGTCCATGGTTCAGTGAATAATAGAAATAAGACTACATAGCACTGGGTAGTGTGTACTATCAAAGTTATTTTAAATCATTCTCTTAAAGATGCACCTCTGGACTATCTCTATTTTGACTCTCTCTCTCTTTTGCATAGTTATGATTCCCGTTACTCATTCAATCACATTTTAAGGAACTTGTATTCATCATCATTATATTTATTCCACATTCTCAATATTGTGTTTTTTTAAACTTATGAGGAGATTCTTGAGTTCTTAAAATTCTTTCCTAAACCACATTCATTACTTATTTCTTTGATTAACCTTTGCAGACCTTGCCAGTTTTCAGGTTCTAATACTTCATTGGTTGAAATGCTTTGGAGTTTCAATAAAACTTGTGTAACTTACTGCAGTTAATTGGTGAGATACTGGGCCCTATCTCAATAGTAAAACTGGATGCATGATTAGTCATGTGGGAAGTGCCTCCGCATTTTGTTGATTAACTGTAACTAGCTTTAGTAAGTTATGCAAACCTTACACAACACCTCTAGAAGTTTAGCTGTTTTTTGCGTACTGAATATTTTTTTATAACCTTGCCATAATTTCTCCATATCATGTGCAATTTTATATTCCTCTTATAAAATATTCCTCATATTTTTCAGAAGGTCTGAATTACTTAGGGAAAAAAGTACCTAGCTATACCACTAATTTCCAGACCCTTCAAAGTAGTTATCAGTGTATTGCTATGTGCTGTCAAATCACCTTATGGTGGCTGTAAGGGTATTCAGAATATGTGAGATGTTCAAGAAGTGATCTACCATTGTTATAATTAAAGTTACATTTTAAACAAGAAACTTTTCCCTGTTCTTCAAAAGTAATAAAATGCACTCTTTTTAATTGCATTTGATTTTCATTTAGAAGCATGAGCCAACACTGCAAGCAAGCAAATAAATTTTCTCCATCAATTAATGGAGCTAGGAAGGAAAAATAAAGCCAGGAAAGGAAGTTAAAAGCTACCATTATACCACAAACAAAGAGAAGCTATCTGTTGTTAAGTTGTAATCATAATGTAATTATTGCTTTATTATTGGGGGAAATTACTTACTTAAACAAAAGTAAATAGTGACATATAATTAGATATTTCTAAGCTCTGAAGCCACCTAGGGCTCTTGAAGTGGGAGATAATTGTGAGAACTAAATAAATAGAATCTGAGCTAACTTTTCAAGTTGGAATGACATGGAACTAATTGATCAGGAAGATCCTTATGCAAATTGGACTCCAGAGTCATCCTTTTTTTTTTTTTGGAAACGTGAGTGTTATGGCTGTGGTTCAGTGGCCATGGGGTGTGGAGTCCATCACATTCAAAACCATTACAGAAAGAATGGCCCCACTTCCCTTCTGACTCATGAAGTCTTTAGAGGTCAATGCTGTTTCAAAATGAAATGAAAAGCAAAAAACCTGCCCGTCTTAATTAATTTTTGTTCAGCAAGTGAGAAATTGGGTTGGTTGAGAATTTCTACTCAGACCCACTGCTGTAATCTAAGCAATATGGTTTCCTGTGCAACTAGCAGGCAATTTCTTTCCCACTACAGCTTTAATTGCGGCATTTTTCCTCTTGCAATTAGTATATTCTTAGTCCTAGCCTTGTAGGAGAAGAAGATAAGCTCTTGTTTCATATAGACATGTTTATTGGTTGTGGCTTCTGTTGCAATGTCAGGTTGGATTAATTCCTTACTGCATTAGCATTTTCAAGGAATTTTATTAGTTTATGCTCAAATAGTTTAAATATATTTATCATATTATGCTTGTAAGGATTGCAACACATTAAAATACTGTTAAAATAATATTGGCCAATGAAGTATCATTTTTCAGTACAATAGGTTTGTGAAACATTTTGGTGCCATGGAACTTGCTAGCAGATTGTTCAACTATGAAATTCACTTTTATGGTGGATTGGAATAACCCACTGTTCCATTTTGTCCCAGGTAAAGTATTGGAAACCATCCTAAAAGATAACATTAACAGATACTTAGAAGAGAAGGTGCTGCTGAAGGAGAGCCAATATGGCTTCTGCAAGGGCAAATCATGCCTCATTAATCTGCTGGAATTCTTTGAGAAGGTCATCAAGCATGTGGGTAAGGAAGATCCAGTTGACATTGTTTATCTGGACTTTCAGAACACTTTTGACAAGGTCCCACACCAAAGGCTCTTGAATAAACTTGCCAGTCCTGGAATCAAGGAACAGGTCTTGTCCTGGATCAGCTACTGGCTAAGGGACAGAAAACAGAGGGTAGCATTAAATGGACACTTCTCCAAGTGGAGAGAGGAAAAGAGTGAGGTCCCCCAAGGTTCAGTACTGGGACCCCTGCTTTTCAACCTCTTCATAAATGATCTAGAAGTAGGAGTAAATAGCAAGTTAGCCAAATTTGCCAACCACACTAAATTATACAGGGTAGTAAAAACAGAAAGATTGTGAGGAGCTTCAGAGGAATCTCTTGACACTTGGGGGAGTGCGCAAACCAGTGGCAAATGAGCTTCAATATTAGTAAGGGCAGAGTGAAGCATGTTGGGGCAAAAAACCCCAATTACATTTATAAACTGATGGAGTCTGAACTCTCTGCAACAAAGGAGAAAAGGGACCTTGGTGTCCTGGTGGACAGCTCAATGAAGGTGTCAACCGAGTGTGCTGCAGCAGTGAAAAAAGCAAACACAATGCTAGGGATCATCAGGAAGGGTATAGAAAATAAGTCAGCAAGTGTCATTTTGCCTCTTTATAAATCCATGGTGAGGCCCCACCTGGAGTATTGTGTACAGTTTTGGTCACCATACCTCCAGAAGGATATTATGAAAAAGGGGGAAAGTACAGAGGAGCGCAACCAGAATGATTAGGGGATTGGAACACCTTCATTACCATCTGAAGCTGCAATGGCTAGGCCTCTTCACTCTTGAACGACGGTGCTTAAGAGGTGCCTAATCATACACAGTGTGGACAAAGTAGATAAGGAAAAACTGTTTTCCCTATCGCGCACTAGAACTAGGGGGCATTCCATGAAACTTTTGGGTGCTAGATCTCAAACAAATAAGAGAAAGTACTTTTTCACCCAGAGGATCACTGGTCTATGGAACTCCCTGCCAGAAGAAGTGGTGACAGCAGTCAGCCTTGACAGCTTTCAGAAAGGATTGGACAAATTCATGGAGAACAAGGGTATCAATGGCTATCATTATGGATGCCTAAGGACAACCTCAGGGTTGGAGAGAAAAGGCAGGATATCTCTCAATACCATTTGCAGGGAATCATAAGCAGGTGAAGACATCTGCTTGGGAACACTCTGAAGCAAATGGTGAGCCACTGTGTGAGACAGAATGCTGGACTGGATGGGCTGTGGTCTGTTCCAGCAAGGCTGTTCTTATGTTCTTATTTTGCTGTCGTATGATTTAGCTAGTTAAATGCCTTTTAATATACTTCATAATAATGCAGCAAAGTTTTTTTTCAAATAGACCTGATCATATTTTCTTATCAATACATTATATCCACAGTTAAGAAACTGCAAACAATTAATTCAGATCTGAGGTTGTCACATTTACACAGAATGCTACAGGGATGAAATTTAGGAATTTTTCATTACATTAATTTATACAAAGTAAAATATATCATGATATGACCTATGTTGAAATGTGATTCTAAGGCCATATTGTGACAATTCTTAAACACAATGGGTTTCAAATTTGAATACCCCTTTATATATTTCAATTATAATAATAATCTTTGTAATAGGCTAACAGCTGTAACTGGTTTATGCAAATTAGATCTTCTAAAAGTGTTATTGGCTCCTGGACAATGGCAGAAGAGTAAATAAATAATTCAGTCTATCATTTTTAATAATTCAATCTATCATCTTTTGTATTTGTTTAATAAAAGATAAATGACTCTTGATTTTATAATGTACTAAGGTTCTTAATCAGTTTCACAATACTGCAATGAAGATGAAACTTTTAATCAGCAGACTCTGTAATTTTCATATTTTTCAAACATGCTTCTGGAACAATATGTAATTTTGTTCAAAGCAAACAATATCACAGAACCCACATAGATATTTTTAATATGTAAAGAATCTTATTGATACCTGTCTAGTAGGATTTGTAAATGATTGTGATTCAGCTATGAATACCTCTTAAGACAAATGCCTCATAAGATGACACATTCATAAGATGAAAAAAATCTGGGAATAGGGTTACTTTGCATAACAAAAAAATCCCTCTGGGATGCCTCGCAAGACTCTCTCTCTCTCTCTCTCTCTCTCTCTCTCTCTCTCTATCTCTCTCTCTCTCTCTCTCTCTCTCTCTATCTATCTATCTATCTATCTATCTATCTATCTATATATATATGAGAAACAGTGTTTCAGAAGACAAACTCTTCATAAAACAATATGACTTTTAGAATGAATTAAATTTGTCGTAATACGTACTACTGTATCTGAATGGTCTATAAATCATCGGGATTATTGTACCTGTTCATTTAAGTTCTCCACCCATACATATCAACCCATAGTTGCATTACGCTGGTGTTTCTGACTGATTTTAACAATTGTGAAGGAGCTCAGTACTTAAGGCCTTCAGGTCTTTAGGACACTCTGGTGATAAAAAGGAAGCAGCAATTTTAATGCTAAAAGTGATAACTTCAAGAAGTGCAAGACAGAATACTTCATTAGTAAGAACAAACAAAAAGCAGTAAAACGTTTTTGTTGATTTTCAACAGTAGTTGCTCAATTCATGTTTGCGTCTGCTGGAATTTTTGGGAACGCACACTTGTGGTCCTCGTAATTGTTTTAAGGCAGATAGCACACTGCCTTTTTGTTTTTGTTTTTTGCAGTTGGAACTCTGTAAACTTAACAATTATGGTTAATCCCACTTGACCACATCCACTGTAAAAGCATGGTTCTCAATGTTCAAATCATTTCCAACTCATTATAATTAGAAACAGTCCAAATCTCAACATGAGATATGCCCTGTAGACATTACATGTGCTTGCTTTATAGATCTTCAAGTCTGAAGAAAAGTCTCCACAGGAGCCAAATATACTTACCTTAAAATCAACTGCTCTTTTATAGCTAGAGCAAAGTATTCATTAGAGAAAATGACAAAGGAGTGAAAGAATGGCTGGACATCTCATCCCGCAAAGCAAAAATTGTTATTAAGAGCCCTGTGTGGTTTTGTACATTGTTTCCTAACTTTTTCACACTCTCGTAAAAAGCAACAACAGTGCAACAGAAACACAAACGGAACCCATTTATACAGAAACTTACAGGCAATTGTGGAAGTAGTGAAAGGTTGGGGCTGATGGTTAAAACAGAGCCAGTAGTATTCATAATGAGCTCAAGGTGGCATACATGAATCTTTTTTTCCATTTTACCCTCAGAAGAACCCTATGAAGGCCAGACAGAGATAAATGGCCAGCGCAAGGTCACCCAATGGGTTTTATGGCTCTGTGGGGATATGAATAGGCAAAATTCTCTACCCAGTAGAATAGCCACCATTCCACATTGGCTCTCACACAAAAGAAGAGGCATTTAATAGGATAGCTATGAGGTCTAGGAACATGGAATCGCTCAATGCACCCTTTTACTACTTTCTGGATCAACCAAGGGCTTTTTCTGTCATCATGTCAGCTCTGATTTTTTTCAGCATGGTCAGAGAGTGCATAAGATTTACCTCTGCGAGAAGTAAACAACAAGATCCCCTGCACAGGCAAGGCATTTCACTGAGAGATCTTTGCTCATTTCCAGCTAAAATTTGGAGTGTGTGTAAAATGCTACCTTGTTTTGTGTTGATAAAATATTTAAATGGAAAGACCTGCACATTGCATTGCCACAAATACGGTTAATTAATCAGATCCAAACATAATCATACTTATAAGCCCATGATTTCTGTCATGTTTAAGAGATTGTGGCTGTGATTACATATATACATAACAAAGGCCACACACCTGAACACAAAGGCTCAAATCCTCTTACCCAATTATTCTGCTGTAGCACAACTAGCATAGCTTTTGGAAGTGATTTTTCACAAGAAAAGAAATCTCCACAGACATTAATTAGTTGCATAGTGAGATGTACTGCTATTGAGTCAGCATGCAACTGATAATTTCTACAGTGATTTCTTCACTTGAAGCTATTTGCCTCCAAAAGTTATACCATTTGCATAGCTGCACAAGAGGATTTTGGCTAATATGGCTTATTTTGGAGAAGACACACAGCTGATTGTCTTCCAAGACTGTGGTCAAATGCATATGTACTTGGGAATAAGCAAACAGAAATAAAATACTATTGTACTTATTTATTTATTTATAGTGGACCCTCGTATAACAAACAGTTTGTATAACATGAAATCTTTACAACATAAAAAATTCCAGAGATAGGGGAAATTTGCTTAACAGAATCGACTATGGGAAAAATCCGTACAACATAAAAATGGTTGTGATTAGGGATTACTCCATTTTCAGTGCATTCCTATGGGAAATTTGTATAAAGGAAAATTTGATTAACATAATTTCATTTGGAATGAATTAATTCCTTTATACAAAGTACTTTTTATGTGAACCGCCCTGAGTTCCCGCCCGGGAAGTAGGAGCGGTATATAAATTTGAATAATAATAATAATAATAATAATAATAATAATAATAATAATAATAATAATAATAATAATAATAATAATAATAACAATAATACCACTGTCGATGAAACAAGAGTGCAGGAGACTGGAGGTCATTTGGAGGGCAAGCCGGACGGAAGAGAATAGGGCTGCTCTTAAGCAGCTGACTGGCTGCTATCTTCGTGCGATCAGGGATGCTAGAAGATCTTATGTCTCCCTGAGAATTGGCGAGGCCTCGAGCAGCCAGGCGGAGTTATTCCGGGTGGTTCGGGACCTCTCCAATCCCAGTCAGCTGAGGCCTCCTCCTAGTGATTTCACTAGCGAGCAATTCGCAGCCCATTTTAGATCTAAAATTGAGGTCATCCGTTCCGACTTGCCCCCCAGTTGCGCTAGCCCACCCCCTGAGATCTCTGGTGCCTCACCCCTCCGTTCTCCCCTCCTGGATGAGTTTGGGCCGGTTTCCCCGGCGGAGTCCTCCAGAGCTATGGCTTGTTGCCGGCTAGCGGCCACCCCCTTCGACCCTTGTCCGGCTTGGCTTATTAAATCTGCCGAAGGGAACATGCCTGAGTGGGTTTCCACCATTGCCACGGCCTCGTTTAGGGAGAGATGCTTCCCTTCCCGCTTAAAGGAGACCGTGGTGAAACCCACTCTTAAAAAACCTGGCATGGCATTGGACGATTTATCCAACTATCATCCGATTGCCATTGTTCCCTTCCTGGGCAAGGTTGTCGAGAGGGTGGCTGCTGTCAGGCTTCAGGCATACCTGGAGGTAAATCGTATCCTGGACCCCTTCCAGTCTGGATTCAGACCTCTTCGCGGGACTGAGACCGCCCTGGTCGCTCTGCAGGATGACCTCCTCAGGGAGGCCGACAGGGGGAGCTCCTCCCTGCTGGTCCTCCTTGATCTCTCAGCAGCCTTTGATACCGTCGACCACAGTAACCTGCTGGTTCGGCTTGCGGAGGCGGGAATTGGTGGACAGGCCTTGGCCTGGCTCCGTTCCTTCCTTGGCGGCCGGACCCAGCGGGTTCAGCTGGGCGATGTCTTGTCGGCTTCTTGGACTCTCCCCTGTGGGGTGCCCCAGGGGTCGGCAATCTCACCCATGCTGTTCAATGTTTATATGAGGCCGCTGGGGGAGGTCATCAGGAGATTTGGAGTTCACTGTCATCAGTACGCTGATGACACACAGCTCTATCTCTCCTTTTCGTCGTCTGCAGTGGAGGCGGTTTGCTCCCTCGATCTGTGTCTGGAGGCCATTCTGGAATGGACCAGAGATAACCAGCTCAAGCTGAATCCGGAGAAGACGGAGGTTCTGTTCTTCGGGGCGCCCTCGTCTGGGTAAAATGGCCCCCTCCCTATGCTGGGGGGTGTTTCCCTCCAGCCTACAGACAGGGCCAGGAATCTGGGAGTGGTCCTGGATTCAGCCCTCTCCCTGGAAGCCCAGGTGATGGCTGTCTCCAGGGCCGCTTTTTTCCATCTCCGCAGGATCGCCCAGATCTGCCAGTATCTTGATGAGTCCTCCCTGAGGACAGTTGTGCAGGCATTGGTGATCTCGAGGATCGACTATTGCAATACCCTCTATGTGGGGTTGCCCTTGACCCTGGTCCGGAGGCTACAGCGGGTGCAAAATGTGGCGGCTAGGCTGGTGGTGGGTGCCCGTAGATACGAGCACATCACCCCAGTCCTGGCCCGCCTACATTGGCTTCCCGTTGTCTTCCGGATCAGGTTCAAGTTCTTGGTTTTGATTTTCAAAGCCCTCCACGGCCTGGGACCAGAGTACTTGGCGGAGCGCATCTCCCAAAGGACAACCGGGTCCAGACCCACGAGACTGGCACAGGCGCGCTCACTGAGGGTGGCCACACCCAGAGAGGCGCGGAAATCACGTACGCGAGACCGCACCTTCTCTGTGGTGGGCCCCTCGCTCTGGAATCATCTTCCCAGTGAGCTGCGCCTGCTGGAGTCCCTGCCCGCCTTTAAGAAGGCCTTGAAGACCTACCTCTTTAGAGAGGCCTTTGGCGACCTTTTCAGTTAGTTTTTTTTTCCTTTCCCTCCTTCTGCACGGAGCCTTGCCGCCATCTTGTCATTCTTTTGTCCTGCACTACTGCCTGTTTTTACTATTGTTAGCCGCCCAGAGTTCCCCTTGGGAAGATGGGCGGGATATAAATCTAATAAATAAATAAATAAATAAATAAATAAATAAATAAATAAATAAATAAATAAATAAATAAATAATGTGGTTCCACTATGTCACACACTACTAGGTGGTCTCCTACTATATGGTCTTCTGGGCGGCATACAACAATATATTAAAACTATAAAACAATAAAACATGATTGTTAAAACTATAAAATACAATATAGGTTAAAATAATTGACATACAGTGCAAATTATAAAACCCTGCTGCTCTTAAGTTCAGCTAAAACACTGCCAAATTAAAATGTTGTCTGAACAAGAGGGTCTTTGTCTGGCGCCGAAAAGCCGTGTTGGCGCCAGGTGGATCTCCATAGGGAGGGCATTCCAAAGTTGGGGGGCAACTGCCAAGAAGGCCCTGTTTCGACATGTAATCCCTCTCACCTCTTAAAGTACAGACAGGCTCATATAGAAGAAGGTGGTCCTTTAGGTACCCAGGTCCTAAGCCGTTTAGGTCCTTATATGTGAGCATGAGCACTCTGAATTGGGCCCAGACAGCAACTGCCAGCCAGTGTAGATTTTTTTAGTATTGGCGTGATATGAGTCCGCACGGCATCACCGCTCACTAGCTGCACGGCCCAGTTCTGTGCCAGTTGCAATTGCTGGACCATCTTCAAACACAGCCCCACATAGAATGCATTACAGCATTCCAATCTGGTTGTTACCAGTGCATGTTTGACCATTGCCAGGCTCCACTCATCCAGTTAAGAGCGGAGTTTATATATTCTCCGCAGCTATAAGCAGTCACCCCTGGCCACTGAGTCCAGCTGGGCTTCCAGGGTAAGACCTGCGTACAGAAGTACCCCCAAGCTGCAGACCCTGTTCCTTAGGGGGAGTGCAGGGAAATGGCCCTCTATCCTGTCAGGCGGAACACCCACCCACCAACAGCTCTTTCAAGTTATTTAGATTAAGCTTCAGTTTATTGACCCTCATCCAGTCCATTATCGAGTTCAAGCATGAGCTCAGAACAGACACCACCGCACTTACATAATCCATAATATACTTTTGGGTTTTATTTCAAAAAACTTATTTTACAGTGTTGTTAATTCCTGAAGTTGTTCCATTACTTTGTTATTCAAATTCTAGGTCCTCTCTGATCCTGTTTATTGGTTACATTTTTGGCTAGAATTGCCACATCTGTTGCTTTATACAACACTTTCCTGACAATGTCTTATTTGGAGATTTCCTAGCTAAACATCTTAGGAAAGCTTCCGATCAGATGATAGCACCTGGATATTTGACAGGCCAGTATCTAGGTCCCTGGTCACGTAATCTTGCCCAGTACGAAGTACTATATTCTTAATATAAATTAGCTTCCATATCCAGACACTAGCATATTCAAATTTTGATCCACTGTTTGGTGACCCATTTCCTTTTATTTTGGTGATATTTTAAAGTGGGAAGCCTATATCTCAGTGAAGACCTGACACAGGAGACTCTCTATGTATGACACACTATGGTTTATGATTCTAGCAAATGGATAAACAGCAAGAATATAGGCAGATGGACTGAGCATGTTGTATTAAAGGAGAGGAAGGGGAAACCAGTGATTGTTTATTGATTATCCTAATATATCAACATGCTTTTTCAAAACTTCTACCAATAAAATAAAGAATCCTATTAAAATCCATTAAAAGAATGGATTTTGTGAGTTAATATTTGCAATAAAATTATGCCAATTGATTTCAGTTCATCATTGAATCAGTTCACACTTACCAAGCATAATATTCAAGAATGTTCCAGATTTGGGGAAACATTCCAAGTCCATATTTATTTTGAAGGAGGTGAGGGTAGAGAAGGAGGGGGAGGGAGATGACAGAAAGGTAGATGGTTTTTTTTTTAGCACTGAAGTGGGCTTGTAACTCTGATTCCTCAGTTTGCCTTCTGAAAACTGTGACATTGGGAATGAGTTAGATATTAACAAAGAGTTTTTACTTTGAAGTTATAACTATTGTCAAGTGATGGACTTCCATGTCAAAAGTCATCTGAAGATGGGAAGAAGAACAGCTCATTACAGTTGGTATGATCATATAGCACAGTTTGTCTCTCCCTACTATCTCTTCATCTGTCTTTTGTAACTGTTCCCTTCAAAAGGCTATTCAAATCCAGAAGCTGAAGCAGCAACAGTTGTATCCTGTATTTGTTCTTTATTCTTTCTGGCTACCCTTCAAGTAGTTTACAATTAATCTTTTAGTGGTCCTTCATTCCTCTGTCGCTAAAGGTTTTCACGAGCATATTTTCAGAGATAATAGAGAAATACAGAAAACAAGTACAGTGGAACCTCGGATAACGACCGCCCCGGATAACGAATAATTCGGATAACGGCACGTTATTTTCAACCCCCCCATCCCACAGCCCCAGCCTCCCTCCACATTTCTCTTTAACTGACCTGCAGAGGAGGAGGAGAGCAACACACACCGCCTGGCTGTCGCGCCGCCCAAATGCCCAGCGGCAGCGGTAGCAACGGAGGAGAGGTGGGGGCCGGGGGGGGTGAGAGGTGTGTGTGTGTGTGTGGGAGAAACCACCACACGCCGCTTGGCTTTCGCACCGCCCGAATGCCCAGAGGTGGTGGCGGCGATGGAAGAGAGGTGGGGGCCGGGGTGGACAAAACCACCACATGCTGCCGGGCTCTCGCGCAGCCTGAACGCCCAGCAGGGGCAGCGGCAGTGATGGAAGAGAAGTGGGGGCTGGGGGTGGGGGGAGAAACCGCCACACGCCGCCCGGCTCTCGCACTCCCCAAACGCCTAGTGGTGGCGGCGGCAGCGGTAATGGAGGAGAGGTGGGGGCCGGGGGGTGGTGGGGGAAGGCCATGCAAGAGGCGAGAGGCCTCTCCTAGCTCGTCCGCCTCCCGGATGCCCAGCAGCAGCAGTGGCAAAGGAGGAATGATGGGGGCCCTGGCGAGAATGGGGGAGGAGTGCACTTTGAGAGTGTACCTTTTAAAGAGGTCTCGGGGGGGGGGGAAAGGCTTTTTTGCCTCCCCCCCCCCGGACCTCCGGAACAGATTAAAATGGTTTCCCATTCATTTCAATGGGAAACCCCGTTTCGGATAACGATTTTTTCAGATTACCACTAACCTCAGAAAACGAATTAAAGTTGTTATCCGAGTTACCACTGTATTTGCCAACAGAAAGAATGTTCACAATGACCTAGCCCAGTGGTTCTCAACCTTCCCAATGCCGTGACCCTTTAATACAGTTCCTCATGTTGTGGTGACCCCTTGCCGTGCTTGGAAGAGGCCACAAGCCCCCTTTGGCAGGACACTGCCACAGGTGCCATAGAGAACTTCCCTTTACAGGCACCCTCAGCCAATCACAGCCTCCAGTGCCATTGACTGACATCCTCTCCAACCTATCAAGCTGTAACTCACTCTTTCCCCCCTTCCTCCCCCTCCCCCTCCTCCCCCAGACCCAAGCCGTTTGTGCCCTTTTCTTTACTGGCTCATGGCGACCCCTGTGAAATGGTCATTCGACCTCCCAAAGGGGTCCCAACCCCCAGGTTGGGAACCACTGACCTAGACGAATTGCCGTTGTGATCTGGGCTGCACACTGAGAAATTTGTAGAGTAACTAGTGTTTTGCAGCATTAAGCCAATGGCTATACCCCTAAGTGGCTACCATTATTAAACAGCCAAGGTTGCTCTCACCAATTTGCCCAGCTAAGCCTACCAAGACACAAATAAATATATATTTGGCTCTGCCTTACATCTCCTGGAACTGAAATCAAAGCCCAAATATGAGGATCTTTTGGAAGCACTAAATATATCCTTTCTTATTGCAGCTGGATTTTGGCAGCTGAATTTGAAATAAATTGCAATATATTTATTGCATGTTAGTATTCTTCACATGTTCCTCTTTTTTAAATTTATTATTTTGGGAATGATGCAAGAAGGAAATTAAAACAAACAAATAAATATGAAACGTGAGTGAAAAAATATTTACATTTTAATACCAAGAAACTAGCAAGAATACATTTGGGCTGAAAATTGTATGCCTGTTTTTCTTAACAATGTTGCCCTAAACTCTTCGCAGTCATAGTGGGTGGGCCCTTTTGAATAAATGAGTGAATATTTTCTAAGTGAGCTGATCCAATAGTGTTAGTTGTTCCAACATGAATGACTTTTGGATGACAAAGTGTGTGAGCTGCTTCCAGCTGAAACAGATCGACAAAACGGAGCTGCTTTACTTTTAAACAGATGTTTCATGCTGCCTTTTAAAAACTTTTTTGTTCCGACCCTTCTTTCGTGAATAAGAAGTGAGAGCTGCCACTGTGCTAAGGCCAGAAAAAATCTGCACATGTCAAAAAGGCTGCAGGTAGCGTTGCCATTTAATGAAGAGGTCATGAATGAACACGGGGACACATCTGCATTGTTTTATACGGCTTCAGACTGCCAGAATCTCCCCTCTGCCCCACAAGACACCTGGAAATTAAAGTTTTGGCAGAGATGCTGAAAATTCTCCATCCAAGTTACTAAACAGACAGAACTAGTTTCATTGATTTAGTGACGAGCCTATGGTTTCCCCCCCCCCGCCCCATTTTTGGGTGGTGGTGGGTATATGTCTCACAGATATAGTAAAAAGCAAGGTGATGTACCATCAGGGTCACGCTATGTTATTCATGTACAGCCAAGCCCAGTTATGATTTGGCAGGGTTTTCCTTCATATCTTCTGAGCCAGGTATCAGAGGCAGAATGATCTGAGACCATTCTTCAAGTTGTAACTCTCTCCTGCTGCTACATATGGGATGCTTATGCAGATATGCCGTGTGTTCATGCTGTCTTGGCCACATGATGTTTTTCTTTTGTTACTGCTTTGTTAACCGCCCAGAGTTCCTTTGGGAAGACGGGAAGTATATAAATAAATAAATAAATAAATAAATAAATAAATAAATAAATAAATGATGTACGCGTACTACAGATGGGAGGTCTGATAGGTAAAACAGTTTGGACATGAATTTAATTTTGCAGTATGGGCATGCCTTGACTATATTACAATATATTAAATTCCAATTTCATTGTACACATTTTTTGCTTCGGCAATAAAGCTATTTATTATTATTATTATTATTATTATTATTATTATTATTATTATTATTATTATTATTATTATTATTATTATTATTATTATTATTATTATACATTTTCTCTCTCTCTCTTTCTCTGTCTCTTGTAACTTCCCTCCCTCGCCCTGTCCACATATACTCAGCCAGATAAGTACAAGTTTCCTTTATTGTAGAAGGCAGAGATTATAAACTGATACCATGATACTTTTATTTTTCACTGAATTTGCCATCATCTTGCATTCCAGGCCATATGCTTTTAAGAACAATGGCCATTATATCCCACCTGGTTTTCTGGGCTTCGTACTCCCCCCCCCTTTTCTCAAAAATTTTATATCATCTAAGCCAGATTTCCATTTTTTCTTTTTCTTTTACTCAGATGTATTACTTCTGGATCACAGAGGTATCTTTTTTGTATTAGGTGTGTGTGTGTGTGTGTGTGTGAGCATATATCCACTGATAGCTACACATCACAAATGCTTCAAGCTGCCTGTTGTTTTCTTCCCCTCAATCATTTATTGAAAAGGTTCAAGAATTGCAAAAGAAAGCATGTCTAACTCACAACAAATATGCAACACTGGCCATAAATTCCCGAGGCACACTCATATAAAGCCATTTGTTCGAATGGTAATCCTTTTGAGAGTCTGACCAGAAACCTTTCCTCCCTCCTTTCTCTTCAGAGGAACTGGGTGACAAGCACCACTGATAAAGTAACTGTTGTGTTAAGAAGTCAAAAAAACAGGCACAGATTTGAGATGGTCCAGGTTTGCTGTAGCAGAACTACTTTGGGGAGGGCTTGTTATCAGCCCTTTTGATCACTACATACTTAGTCAAAACTGTTTATCTCACCAGATGATCACCTACCAAGTTAAATATTTCAGGAATTGAAGGCAACAGTGAAAACCTGGGCCTCCAGGTTATTTGAACCTGCATTGTTAACCCCTGGATTGTGCTTTGCAAAATGCTTGATGATACAAAATCATTTGAGACTTGTGTGTCACTGCCAACACCTTTGGCGGGTGAGAAGAGGAGGGATTTTTTTTCCCACCGTTGCCCTTTAGTGATTGTTTCTTGGATTCTGATGGCTGCAAGTGAGCTGAGGACAGTCTTCTCCCCACTTCCTTCCTCCACTGCCTCATTAACCCCATTATACAGGAAATGGAAGCCTCTCCTAGTCTACTTTAACTGGATTCGGTCCAACATTTAAAAGAATTGATTCTGCCAAAATTTCTATCCAGAACATATTGTTGACAGTTCATTCCCCTTAATGTATTTTGTCAGATGCTTATCCCACCAGTGTGTGGTGGCTCAGTGGGCTAGAGCGCTGAAACTGTTGGCTGCAAAGTCGGCAGCTCGGTGGTTTGAATCCCGAGTGCCACCCAATGGAGTAAGTTCCCGCTGTTAACCCTCGGTCCTGCCAACCTAGCAGAGCAAAAGCATGTAAATGCAAGTAGATAAATAGGTACTGCCGTAAAAAAGTGGGAAGGTAAATAGTGTTCCCTGCGCAGAAATGTGTTTAGCCATGCCAGCCACATGTCCACGGATTTGCACAACACTGGCTCTTTGGCTCGAAAACAGAGATGAGCACCACCTCTAGGGTTGGACACGACTAGCATGCATGTGCGGGGGGAACCTTTGCCTTTACCATTTATCCCACTAGTAAATTCAAAGCAGTATCCATGTTTCGTATTCCCCACCTACAACTTTACCCTCGCAATAATGATAAGAGGCAGGGTAGGCTAAGAGATTGTGACTAGCCAATGGTCACTCTGTGGCATTCATGGTCAAAATGTCTACTTGAAACCAGATCTTCTGAGTCATATGCTTATGCTCCAAGCACTACACCACAGTGGCTGGCTGATACTATTCGCCTTACGTCTCTCATCCTGCTACACATGAAAAGTGATGAATCTGAAGAGGAAGACTTCTGCTATCCATGGGGACTCTCCAAATGTGTCAGGGTCCTTGCATATCAGGCTCATGGCTCATGTGGAGAGCTTGCACAGAGAGTAGGCATTCTTTCTCTCTGTTTAGATGTGCCATTCTCTACATTTAAAAGAGCCCTGAAAGCAGGGGTGGGTGTAGAATGCTTCTTTCTGTGCATTAGCATTTAACCCAGTTTTGCATGTCTGAACAGGGCTCATCAGTTCTATACCAGTTCAGAACCCTCATAGTGCAGTGGTTGAACTGTAGTACTACAAATCAAGTCTAAGACCTGAGTTTGCGTCCAGGCTCAGGAGGCCAGCTCAGAGCTGACAAAGCTTTCCATTCTTTTGAGGTCAGTAAGCTGAGTACCCAACTCTCTGGGAGGAGTAGGGTGTACACTACATAATTAAAATAAATTAATTATAAACCACCCAGAAAGTGTTTTGAATGCTATGGGGTGGTAAAGAAGCAGGACAGTTTTCTTTTATTTCACAAAGAGGGTTTTTCTCTCTGTGAAATAGAACTACCCACACCTAGTCCAAGATTTGTTGAAACACACAAAGGCTTGAAGTTGCAAGTATTTCAAGTTGGACAACTACTTATCTAAGACACATGGGGAAATTGGTGACCCTCCAGATATTGTTGGGGCTCCCAACTCGCATCAACCTCAGCCAGTATGACCAGTGGACAGGTAGGATGGGAACTATGGATAAGACAGATTCTTCAACACAATCTATAAGTGATCAGATCTGAAACAACTTAGAAATGATTGTACTGAAATCACATTTCTTTCAACATGAAATCCCACTGCAAGATATTAGGATAGTTAGGAAACTGTTTCGAATTTGAGCAACACAGCACAATGGAATGGAATGAATTTATAATGTACTGTACTAGAAAATAATGATAAGACCGAGGCACAACCTACCCACAGTTTTAGCTGACTATAAGGGCTGATACTGTAATGGCCTACAGTGCTTTAATGGTCACCAAACCCATCATGTTTTTTTTCCAGCCAAAGGGCTTTTCCAACCCCAAGTTCAACATTATTAAAAACAATTCAACAGCGGACCTCTTGTGTACACGTGCAAACCACTGGTGCACAAGAGGTCAAACCATTGTCCATTGTACTATATGCACCTGATATACAGTGGACCTTCGTATAACAAACAGTTTATTTAACAGAAAATCTGCTTAAAGGAAAAAATATATGGAGACAGGGAGATATCGCTTAACAGAATTGCCTATGGGGCAAACCCATACAATAGAAAAACAGTTGCAATTAGGGATTATCCATTTTCAATGCATTCCTATGGGAAATTTGTACAAAGGAAAATTTGCTTAACATAATTTCATTTGGAAAAAATTAATTCCTTTATACAAGGTACCACTGTATGTCTTTAACAGCATTTTCGTCTTTTATACTTGATGACTGTCTGCCGGTCTGGATCATGCAGCTCATTTCCCCAGAGTAAGCACTTTTAACATTATCTTCAGTGCAATAACAATAAGCACCATTTCCTTAAACATTCTTTCAACACCTCATTAAAAAAATTCAGAAAGCAAAGAGCAGGACTGCAAAGGTTCCAACCTTGCCAGGAAATCCTGAAGGAAGGTCTGAAGCACATAGTCATTTTATTCCCTTTCAGTTCTCATAATATCCAAGTCAATTTCTATATTCTTTTACCATCTCCCCTGCTAATAGCCGCAGATAACAGGGAGCAATTAAGTTTTGTTTGGTTGTCTGCATGATCTACGCAAGCTTGTGCCATATGTCTTGGCTAACTACTCTAATCCTATTCCTTTTGTTTAGAAAGTGAAACATCATTTATTCCTTGCATAGTAGAAGTTTCAGAGAGGGTAGCCGTGTTAGTATTTGCAAGAATTTCAGGCAAATATCAAAGAAAAACAAAACAAAACAAAACAAAAGACACAAACATGTGGTAAAGTTAGTCTTTACGGTGCCACATGTTTGTGTCTTTTGTTTTGTTTTGTTTTTCTTTGATTTTTTTACCTGAAATCATTTATTCCATAGCACTTTTTCACTGGGTCCAAGGAAACAGGTACATGGAGAATTTTGTCTGTACTTAAAAAAATCCAAATATTAAGGGGGACAGGGCTTACCGTGGATAAGAATGTCAAGATTTCTAGCCTCAACTGAAAATTCATAATACTTCACGTAACTCCTCAAATCTGATTTCCATTCAAACTACCAACTATGTAGGATATCATATTAGGATTCTTTTGCAAGGGGAATCCTGAATTTATAAAATCTACCCAAATTATCTTCTAAAATGATTGAGGAGTGAGTTGAGACACCTGCAATTGTGTCTGGTTAGCTGTAATGTATTGTGTTACTAAACTGACTAAAAGAATATAATTTATATAAAAATATTTGGCACTCTAGCAAATGTGGAGAGAGCAAGATGAAGAGGATCACTGGCTAGTTCTATTAGAGCATTTTCAGTTCCATACTCGGTGTTGTTTACAGATTTCTGTTTTTAGTCCTCTGACCCTTTTAGAAAATGTGTGATACTAAAGGTTCCCAACTTCACTCTGATAATATTAGGGAAATTCAGGGATTTAACATTTTTAGAGATGTAAAGTCTTGCTTGTCTTAATCACAGCAGGCAAGAATTTATGAACTACATTTTCCTGGTGTTGCCAAAGCGAAAGAAAAAAGAAAAAAGAAAAGAAAAGAAAAAAGAAACGGAAACAGAAAAAAGAAACAGAAAACAGAAACACAATCTTTTTACATAAATTGCGTATCTTGTGAAAATTCTACTGATGAATTTTTTTGACATCCTTTTAAATAACCTAGAAGTCTTTCTGTGCTTCCTATGTGTGTAAATAACTTGGTTTTTTTAAAAGTGAAAAACACTAATATTTTTAGGGGAAAAGTATTCTTTATTGAACTCTTGCACTGGAGATGACAAATCTCAGTTGGATGTCCAATGTATGGGAGTAGACTAGATTGACTAGAAATTTTGCGGATATTCTTTCTATCCCTATTAATTTTGGCCCTCTAACACATTTTCACTTTAACAGGGGACAGGAAAGGATATTTGTTTAATAGGTATTATCATTATCATCATCTTTCTACTTTTCTTTTGAAATGTCCAGTGATGTTTTAAGTCAAATAGCCTGGATGTTAAGAGAAATCCTAATGAAAAGCATTATAACTAAAAAGTTCTCTACAAATTGAAAACATCTATATAAATTTAGTGTAAATTCATATCACCATGCACCATTCATGGAAAATGCATTGCTATGATATATAGCCATTTCCTGATAACTTCCTGAAATTTCAGGATTTTTAATTTTCATAGCTAGAAACAGTATCCTGTTTAAAACCATGAATGGTTATGCTCCAAATAATTTTTCTTTATTTCTGAGCCTAACGAACAATGTCTTTATTAGGATAAGATATGTGACATAACCTGCAATGAAATATGATTGGGTTTAAAATATATTTATGAAACTTTTATGAAACCTAAAATGCAGTGTGTCTGAAAATGAAAACATATACAGTGCACAACATATAGATTGAAATGAACAATTAAGAAAGCTAGGATAGCAGGAATGAATCAAACTAGGCAGATTCTGCCCATCAATTGTTCTGTTATCCACATATATTGATTGCTTTGGTCATGGGACAATGGAATTAGGTGACAGAAATCAGCCAGTGGGTTTCACTTACCATTATGTGGTACATCACAGGCCAATTCTGTCACAGCACTGAACTTATGTGATGGTGCTATTAATAGAAACTGAAGTAAGGACTAGAGATGGGCACGAAACAAAAGAAAAGTTCATTTGGTTATTCATTATTTGTTTCGTTACGTAATGAAACAAATAACGAAAACTGTGATGAAATTGGAACGAACCAAACAGAACCACGAAAATTAGGTTCGTTATGTTTCGTTTTCGTTAATGGCGACGTGCAATGAAATGAGGTGTTTTTAAATGTTAAAAAACGTCCTGAATATCCGTAAAAACCCAGAGATAATTATTTATTCTACCTGATAATACCTATCGGGGGGTTGGGGTCCTTAAAATGTGCATTTATGTCTTTTCTCAGATCGCTGTATTTTTTTTCCTTTAAGGGGAGTTAGGGGACATTGACCCAAAATGGCTCCCAGATGCCTAATATTGATTTCTTGGGTATTAAAATGCCCTGGACATCCGTAAAAATGCAGTGATAATTATTTGAAATTATTACCTACCAGGGGGTTGTGGCCCTTAAAAGGTTTGTTTTTGTCTTTCTCCCATCACAATGTATTTTTTCTTTTCCCTTTAAGGATGACACAAAATGGATACCAGCCACAAGATGGATGCAAGCCATGTAATGGGATCATGTAAATTCTTGGACAATTTCAACCAATAGCATGCCCAGGTTGCAGACTGGATAGGTGTGGCAGCCACAGAGGGCATAAAAAGCTTTGGCAGCCCCCGTCCTCCTTGCAGTCTACGGTGGGAGTTAGGGTGGGATTGCTGTCTCTGCGACTGGTTACTTTAGGCCAGCCAGGCAGGTGTGTGTCTCTGTGTTCCTGCTGGCTGCAGCCTGGCTCTTAGGGGAGAGAAAGAAGAGATTTTTCTTGCAGCCTCCCTGTGTGCATGAGTACCTCTCGGTGAGTACCCTCCCCTGCCCCGCAGTGCAGTCACTCTGCAGCTGCTTTTTCCGCCCTGGGCAACGCCTGCCGCTGCCTTTGCAGCCTCCCTGCATACCTAGTTTATACTGTATCTCTGCCAGCATCATTTTTAAAATGTTTTCCCTCTGGTCTGGGGCATTGGGGGACATCAGCGCACGGAAATGCTTTAAGTCGTGCAAAAAGCAGGTAAAAATGAAAAACGAAAAAAACGAAATGAAATTTTTTCAAAAAAATTCACGAAAAACAAAAACGAACCAAAATGGACCCGGAACAAAAAACGAAAAACCAAAACGTCATTTTTTCGATTCGTGCCCAGTTCTAGTAAGGACCCCCTTCAGCTACACAGAAGGGTAGATCATCCTCTTTCTCAGTTGATATAATTTACGTCAGTGCTTCTCGCCCTTAAAAAAAGCCAAATCTATCTATCTATCTATCTATCTATCTATCTATCTATCTATCTATCTATCTATCTATCTATCTATCTATCTATCTATCTATGAAATAGATAATTATAAAAAGCTTAGGTTTTGGCACCCAATGAGTGGAAGATTTGATGGGAAATTTTAAAGGGGGTGTGTTAAATGGTGGCAGCTTCCATACACAAGTTTTACACTTCAGCCTAACAGTGAAATAAAGAAAACATAATAGCTATATTACCCTTATTTAATAAAAAAGCAAGTATATTAAGAAAGCAAACTGTGTAATTGTTTTTGTTATAGTCTGAAGAAACGTCAGGAAGAAAAACTTCCAGAACACAGCCAAACAGCCCAAAAAACTCACAACTATCACATCCTGTCCGTGAAAGCCTGTGATAATACATTGCTATTGTTATTTTTTTTTCAAATAAATAAATATTGCAATACTTGATATGGCCATTTCAAGTGGCATACATCTCTCCTGAAATCTTCATATCCTCCCACACCCGTAGAGAGGCATATTGGCATAAGGCTTGTAAGATCATATTACAGCTCTGATCTCATGTCTCATTTTCCAAAAAGTTCTGTATGGAGGTTATCCATGAAGGCCCACAAGTATCATCCATCTTAGCGTAACCCCATGCAATCAGAAATTAGCCTGTATTTATTGAGTTATAAGTTTACTGGATTCAATGATATTTATCGTCCAGCTATGTATCCTTAGGACTGAAGGCTGGATCATTTTGAGCCATTCATGAAATTATAAATATACTGTACCTGAGGACAATAATGTTTCCCCTTTTAAATAAAAGGAAAGAAAGGCTGTGAATCTAATAATGAATGACACAGTTTAGTTTTTCCAAGACTGCTCACTTTAGACAAGCAGTTGATTAAGGGGGCACAATAAACCATGCAGACATTGACAGCTGATTTCTAGTTTTCTTATAACATGTGGATTATGTTACCATGCTCGTAAGCCCTGTCCTTTCATCTCAAGCTATTGCAAAGGTGAAAGCTTGTTGGGTTTATTCTTTAATTAAGCCTGACTTAAAATTCACCTACGTTAGACCAACATAGATAGGAAGTCAGGTTCTGTTAGGCGTGCCACCTTTTTCTTCACCACACATCTGGGAAATATTCTGTTCAGTATCATAACCTTGAAGTCTAGCATTAACTGCCTTAAAAAGAACAAAACATTAAGATATCTCCAACAACTTGCCTTTGACTGGGGAAAATTAGAAGCATATTCAGGATGTAAACACTGGTGTGCCACTAATATTGCTGGCAATGATTAAAGACTGTGACTTTTATGAAAGGAAAATAAAATAAAGTTGACATTTTTAACTCATGTGCATTTTGGGTTGAAGCAAAATAAGAAATTCTCAATATAATGGAGATAAGATTAGAAATATGAAATTGTTAAGGAGGGGAATGGAGTTATGAATATCTAACATAGAAGGCTTTTTTTTTAAAAAAAAACCTGTGACTGTAAAGTAGTACAATAAAGTGTTCTCTCTTAATATCAAGGATGTAAAGAATGCTTGCTATATTCTTTATTCTTTTCATTTGAGCCTGTCTCGATGATGTGGAATGTGGAAAAAAGCAAAACAAAATACCCAAAAAGAAAACAAAATACCCTTGCTGAATGTCTGTGAAGATTCTCAGTCATACTAGATGAGGTTATCCAGAGGTTAAGTCATGGCAACTGGACTTCTTTTCTTGTGGGATCAAAATGCTTTGCTGCTCGTCCATGTAACTTTGAACATATGAGGAAAGTTGGCAGGAGGCTTCCAATTTATAGTTCAACTTAGTTTTACACAACCACCTGGAGCAAGGGCTTGGACTTTATGGCTTGTAGGTGCCTTCCATCTTCACTATTCTATGATTCTATGAACCCTGGTCTGAATATGTTCATGGGGTGGGCAGGGGGCTGAATAGACTTGTTAATTGGAAGGTGGCCCAAATAGGCTCGTTAGATGTTCAATGGCCTGGGGTGTGTGAAAGTCACACCATGGAACCCTTCCTAACACCCATTAAGTATGGCTTGTTAGCACTGTCCTTCCTGGTGGATATTCACCCTTGCTGAATACTTTTCAAGATCTGAAATTCCTGGCATCCAGAGCAGAATACAGGCTCTATTTTTAATTATCTTTTTTTTGGTACTTTGGAGATGTGGACTATATTGCAAAACCATCAGAGAAGCAAAGAACACAGCAATAACAGAATAATTGACTATTTAAAAAGGAAAAAATATGTAACAAAGGAACAATCCATGTCCTTCCATGTAAAATGTGTTATTTACAATATGCAGCATTTCCATTACTGATTGTGTTATGTGGATAAATCTCACCTATTTTTTGCAAAAAAGAATTTTCATTCTTATTCACTTGCTAAGAGTCAAAATACCTTCACCTCTGGCAGGTTGAAAATAGCTTGTCTTTATTCTCTTCTGTGAGTGCTGTGGGTCTGTGGAGTTTGCCCAGGGCTATACGTTGCTGTTCTCATGGGAAATCAAGCTTCCAACCTCTAATTCGGCACCAGTAGCCTATCTCACTGGGATATCCAGTCAGGTTTCTGGGGGTTTCTACCTTACTAACTCCCATTACTTATCTAAACTCTTTATAGGGGGCATTCTAGAACAATTACGATTTTTATTCAATGCATTCAGTGCACATCATGGCATATCCACTGAGTTTCTTCACACTCTTCTTGAGAGTGCATTTGTTGGGAGTGGGGCTAACTGGTATTAACACACTCACATGTGCTTTTAGGTAGGGGTCGGAAGAAACTTTCTTCTTACCCAGTGAGATAGCCTAACCTGTTAACCCACTAAAGGTCTCGATTCTGGGTTAACGGCAAGACACAGAGAATGGTGTTTGTTTTCATGGATTGTACCATTCATGGAAAATGTTTCTAGTATCTTTTCCCTTTTTGGAATTGACGCAAAAACAGCAAGTGCAAGAGGCCAGTATGATCGCTCACAAAGATACAGACAAGTTATCTAAAGCTTCAAACCATCAATTAATTGTTCCACATTTACCGTAGTTTGATGATTCTTTCTAAGAAAAACTCTATATTTAGGTATAGATATCTGTTGCGGAGGGGCAAACTGAAAGAGGCAGAAGTGGAGAGAGATTTGGAGGGTGTGTATGAGAAAGAACTGAAGGCTAAAGGGAGCTTGCAGTTTAAGTAGCTCTTTCTGGACATCTGCCATGAAACAGAAGAACTCAGAGCTTGGAAGTAACTTGTTAAAAGTAACTTAGTTATCAATGTTCAGTTAATTTTATCATAACAAGGGTATAATTAGTTATATTTCAGAGATAATCTAACAAGCAGCAACAAAGCTACTTCTGAATGTAAATTATTTCTATTTGCTTTAAGAAATGCTTTCAAATGACTTTTAAAACTGTTTGGGGGCATTTTGATAGACCTTTTCAGGTTTTATGCCTTTTAAAATTAATCCTAAAGTGCAAAGGAAGCATCTGGCTTGTTTCAGTTTTTTTTAAATCAGAGCTGCACATTAGAAAGAATTGGACAGTATCTTCCTGTATTTTTCTCGACTAGATTCAGATGAAGGAGGAGTGAAAATTGGCAGAAGAAACATCAATACTTTAAGAGATGCAGATGACAGCACCTTATTGGGAGAAAGGAACAATGACTTCAGATGACTTAGTAAAAGCGAAAAAAGAAAATGGCAAACCAGGACTGCAAGTGAACATGAAGACAACAATAATGGCTATGAAAGAACCATGTAACTTAAATGTTGACAATGAAGAAATTTGAAGATTTTATATACTTAGGTTCAACAATCAATCCAAATAGATACTGTGGGCAAGAAATCAGAAGACTGAGTGTTGGAAGGGCAGACATGAAGGAACTATAAAAGAAACCAGTGTGTAAAAAGCTGTAGATAAAAGAATGATGAAAGGGGGAAAATGATTTATTTGAAATATGGTGCTGGAGGGGAGCTTTGTGGTTGCACTGGGCTACCAGAAAGACAAACAAGTGGGTCCTAGATCAAATTAAGCCTGAACTATCTCTGGAGGCAAAAATGTTGAAACTGATGTCCTACTTTGGAACATAATGAGAAGAAAGTATTTTTTGCACAAGCCATAAACCAGTGCTGGGCAACATGTGGTCTGTGGGAACAAGCATATATACCCCCAGAGATGCTGAGGTATGCAACACCCGAAATAAAATAAAATAAAATAAAATAAAATAAAAAAAAAAATAAAAATTTCATGACCATTTTTAAAGTTTAAACTCATTTAGTAACCTTATACCCTCTTGGAGCCAAGAGATTCATACGATCCTGGACTAATGAAATTCAAAGAGCACTATAAGGCCATCACATCCACCACCACCCCACACTCAATGCAGAAATATAAATCAAAGGGCATCTGCTAGGTTGTTGTCAAAAATTTTCTTGAATGTATCTAGTCTTGGAGAAATTACCTGGTTCCACTGCTGTACTCCTCTAACAGAAAAATTATCCTGATATTCAACTGAAATTTGACTTCCTCTAACTTTAGCCCATTCTTGTGTCTCCTGCAGTCTGGGTTTTTCTTGCTTTGAAAGGGCCCAGCAATTTATTTATGGATTTATTTTAACAATTCAACCACTAGATGGCAGAAGGAGACTTCCCCCTCAATCCTCCAATTTATTTAAGAAAAATATTGTAGGGTGTGGCTCATGGTAGGATCAGGAATGTGTGTGTGTAACCCTTAGATCATTGGAGGTTGACCACCCCTGAAAGCAAAAGTGTTCTGCTTATACACTGCCCCATAGTGCTTAAAGTGCTTTCTGGGTGGTTTACAATTTCTTTATGCAGGCTAAACATTGCCTGCCCCCAATGAGCTGGGTACTCATTTTACTGACCTTGGAAGGATGGAAGGCTGAGTGAACCTTGAGCCAGCTACCCGGGACTGAACCCCAGGTCGTGAGCACAATTATAGTTGCAGTGCAGCAGTTTAACCACTGTGCCATGAGGCTCCCCACTATGCCACAAGGCTCCCTACCTTGCCAACCCTCTGCTAGGTAACCTGATCTGAAAATATAAATCCCTATATTTTCAGATCAGGTTACCTGGCAGAAGGTTGGCAAGGCATATACCTGCACTCTTTGCAGCCATTTAAAAGCTTGGCAGCAATTCCATAAAGTCGCATCAATTCTGCAAAGTTAATTTGGGCTTTAAAAATGAAGCAAGCCACATTCGGAATTATCTTGAGAAAAAGGTGGGAAACCAACGTAGCAGCTGCAATGAAGGAGTCACGGGTTTCTAAGACCAGGGAAGCTAAGAGTGCCTTTTACCTCACATCCATGCTATGCCCATAGCGCTGACACATGCTTAAGTTCTCATACAGAGCTACAGTTCTTTGGGAGACTAAATGAGACTAAATGGCCTCAGGCTCTTGGGTCTTGAAAACATTTTAGTTCTGGATGTAAAGTGTCTGAGTGGTAGTTTTTAACTGCCTGAATTTGACAGCCTAAGGCTCATCCACAGAGACACATGGATTTTAAGTTGTTTCCCTATTAAACAAAACAAAACAAAAACAAAACCCATGGTGCTTCTGGCTCCTGTCCTGTGAGAAAGGGCAACCCAGGCCGTGCTTGTGGAAAACGAGAGGTATTCGGATGGTACTTTTTAAAATCGGTCATTTTTTAACTTCCCATGTGGGGAGGTCTGGCAACAGTATTATGTCAAAAAGAAGAACAATACCAAAACAGTTAAATGAATTTTCTGTCTCCTTGTGTGCCCACAGACAGGCCTCAGACAGATACATTCAACGCACCATGGTTCATTGCAATTAGGGATGGGCTATTCGTTTTGCAAGCAACTGGTTCCAAAATGACACGCGGGTGCCCAGTTGGTGTTCAGAAGCCTCTGAAACACAATCAGCCAATCCCTTACCTTGCTCTGCGCCCATGTGGGGCTGAGCTAAAACGAGGAAGAAGCCTCTGATGTCATTGTTCCTTCTCCCTGGCACTGGCCAATTAGGAGCTGTGTAGGGAAATGCATCATCCCGCCTCCATGTCTGATTGGCCAGCATCAGGGAGAAGGAACAATTACATCAGAGGCTTCTTCCTTGTTGGAGTTTAGTCCCACGCGGGGGCAGAGCAAGATAAGGAATTGTCTGATTGTGTTTTGGAAACTTCCAAACACCAGCTGGGCTCCCGTGTGTCATTTTGGAACCGGTAGCTTCCGAAATGAATAGCCCATCCCTAATTGCAATATTTTTTTAGGCAATATACTCAAGGAGTTATATTGTCGGAACAGGACTATGCAACATATATTTTATATCAGGAGCTTCCAAGATTCACAGTGTAGCTTATTCATCCCATAAATGCTGATTCTCAAGAACAATGCAGTTCCATGCATTCTTGCAGATGTCTGAATAGGTTCTGAGTAGAAATTAGTGGAGCTCATATGGGGTGTTGGTAAGAATGCATCAGAAAAACAAAAGATATGGTTAGGACATAGGAAGAAAGGTGTATCACTATTCAGAAAAAAATCTGAATAAATTCTTCCCATATTTCATTTTACCTAATTATTTTTTTTCTCCTGTTTTAAAACTTAATTTCTGAAGTCAATTTATCACCAACTGCTATACCACTCTTGCAGCTCCCAATTCTGCTTCCAATTGGTCGCTATAAGCCAGTGGTTCTCAACTTGTGGGTCCCCAGATGTTCCTGGACTGCAAATCCCAGAAACCCCTTCCAGACACTTAGACATGAGAAAAAAACTCTGTTGGTGCTTCCGCTTCACCCAGGGCCGGCACGTCCATTAAGGCGAACTAGGCAGTTGCCTAGGGCACCAAAATGTAAAGAGGGCGCTGGCCAACCTGCCCCCCCCCCGCCGCTGGCCACCGCCGCCCGTCCCCCCCACCGCCCGCCAGCCGCCCGTCGCCATCTGCTCATCGCTGTCCGCCCACTGCCCCATCGCCGCCCACCCCCCATGCCCGTCGGCACCCGCCGCTCGCCCCCGTCGCCGCCCCTGCCATCTGCCCCCCACCCCCACTGCCGCCTGCCCCACCCCTGCACCTCACCTAGGGCGTAAAAAAAAAAAAATCGCCGGCCCTGGCTTCACCCACTCCTCACTATTGTTCTTGGTCAATAACCGAGTATAAAAGCATTCTCCAGTGCAAGGCCTCTGATTTTTACATACCGGTAATTGAATTTCCAGAAGGATTTGAGAAGACATTAGCTGCCAGATCACAAGCAACTGAGTGATACACGAAGGTATTGCTTTGAAATATTTATGATGGATCAGACCAGAGGTCCGTCTAGTCCAGCAACTGTTTCTTGTTGGGTTGCAACTCCCACAGAACATGGCCAGATGTCCTGAGGAAGCCTAGAATCAGGACATAACTGCAACACCATGTACTACTCTTATTCCCTCACAACTGATCTTCTGAGGCATATTGGCTGTGCTTAGCTTGGAGGTCATAAAAAATCCGGTATGGTTAATCAATTATTATTGATAGCATTATCTAATCATTAATAACATTATCTCCCATGAATTTATTTAACCTGCCTGTACAGCCACCTGACTTGGCATCAATAGCAATATTTTGTGGTAGCAAATTCCATAATTTAGCTCAGAATTAAGTGAAGTAATATTTCCTTTTATTGGTCATTTTATCTCCCATCAGTTAGATTCAACAGATAAGCCTTGGCTGCTTATTAGGTAGGGTGTAATTACACTGCTGAATCATTTGAACCTTGTATAAACTGCCCAGGGTAGTTATTGCACTAATTGGATAGTATACTGAATGAACGAACGAATGAATGAATGAATGAATGAATGAATGAATGAATGAATGAATGAATGATTCAATGAATACATGCATACATAAGCCACCATATGAAAAACTGAGGATTAAAGGCAATGCTATCTGAGTTCAGCAACCAGGTTTTAATGGATCCAGCTCTACTGCCGCACCTGTTCTTTGAAACAAGCTAAGCCAAATCTTTGTTTCACAGAAATAAAAGATCTAATGCCCTTTCTCTAGACCAGAAGCTTTAAATAGATTTAATTTTTTTTGTCCATGTGATTTTGATCCTGGATGCCAAAGACAGAACCCTGAGCATTCAAGACAACAACAGGATAGAAGACGGGGTTTTGCTACATGGTCACAAAGTTCATCCTAGCACACTTTTCTCTTTCCAACATTGTTTCCATAAAGCATTCAGTTATGTGTCAACATATGAACTGGAAGGTGGTACATTGACTATTTACCTTTGTTTTATTTTATCTTGGCACTACACAAACACTCTGTCTTATTGATAGGCAATAGCAATGATTGTGCCTCTAAAGATGAGAGTAGCAGATAGGTGGATGAAAGTATCTGTCCTATGTGTTTAGCTTAAGGCTTTGATGTACGTAAAATTTCAGGAAAGGCCTTTCTCTCTCATCTTTCCCCCTCACCAAGGTACAAGTTCAAAGACTTACAAAGGAGGTTAAATGTAACCAAAGCTTCCTTATGGCTTTGAACTGCTACCACACAAAGCATCAGTATAACTTTATTTATCAGAATTGCCTTCACATCTGAGTCAAAGCCAAGTAGCCCTATTAATTTTAGTGAACAATTATAATTATTAGTGTATTCTGTTTCATCTAGCCCACTCGAAAAAAGTGCACCCCCATCATGCCTCAGGGTGGGATAAGAAAGACAGTTTTAAAGTTTGATGTGCTTGTAGGGAGTTCTCTAAAATGAGAATTTTCCCAGTGTGTTAAGATGTTTTCAAACATAACAGTTGGAATACTGTCAATAAAGCAAGTGCAATGAAGTTTCTGTTGATTTTAAAGCTGCCTTTTAAATGGCGTGAGTGGGTAGGGGGACAGATAAAAAACACCACCATAATCAGAACATTTCTTCAAACCAGCCCCGGGGGGGGGGGGTTCAAAACATTATTGGTGTTTTTTATCTGTCCCCCTACCCAGGATGACATACAGGATGATCCAAAAACATTTTGTTGCCTGAGACAAAACTGCAAATGGCACCCCATCCCCTTCATCCAAGTTGAGGTATCAAAACTGTATAAAGTGCAGCTGCATCTAGTATGAGAAAAAGACTTTATGGAGAAATGCTATGCAGCACTCTATTGCTAAACATGCATCACAATCAGTTACTTTTTGATTCCAGTCCTTTATCCTGTTCATAGCCTGCATACAAACATCAAGTCACATACCTGGCTATAACAGATATGGATTACAGAGTGCTTCACCACAAGCAACCTGTGAATATTAGAACACTCTCTAGGCTTATATGAAAGTAAGTAACCATGATTCTCATTCCAGAAATGTGTGACAGCATCAGATATAAGACCTTTTTAATGTTAATAATAATTGTTCCATACTACCCAGCAGAAAGCAGGGCCATGCTACTGGCTCCTACTGTGGCAATGAGTCCAGTTCCTAAGTCATCCACATGCCATCACAGCTATCCATGTGGAGAAAGCCTGTGCATAAGACAGAATATGCAAGGTGTATATCTATATCTGAGGTCCGCATGAATGTAAAATCTTACAATATACTTTGCACCATTTTGTATGAGGGTCCTTTCTTTGCTTGACCTTTCTTCTCAATAAACGGTGGGGGAAATCTGTTGACATGTGTGGGGAAAATTCAGTAGACTTTTTAAGTGAGTTTCTACTAAATGTCCATTTGAAAAAGTAAAGTTGCTGTTACAAAGTGAACTGACTGCTGTATTCTAAAATTCAAAATCAAAAACATTTCTTAAAAGGGAAAAACACAATCCAGCAGAAAGCACAGAGGCTACTACACGTGCTATGTGCTGTCAAGACACATTTCAGTGTTACTTAAGGGTATGTAATCAGCTCCCTGTTAAAAAGTGGAAATGTGCCACCCACCAAGTCTATCATAATTCGCTTATGCACGTGCAAATTGTCAACAGGATTCTGACTAATGCTATTTTTAAAACTACACATAAGCTAGGTTACAATGGATTTTACTTTACAAGGAATAATTTTAGCATTCAGAGGGGAGATTTGAAAACATGTATCCCTCTCAAAACTCTGCCTCAGATCTTGGATTTGAGCTACATGTTTTGTGATTGGTTTGGTAGTACCATTGATCTGGAACACCCCATCTCAGTAATAAATGGCTGTCCCACAAGGCAGACAACTAAATCTAAAGCAAGAGCTGTTGCTGTGATCACAAGTATGTCACACACCATAAGCATAATGATCACCCGCTGACAGATTAAAGTGCCTCTGCTCTCAAGAGCTTTTGAGCATTTGACACCTTCTTTATCTGTCAGGGTTATGTGAGTTGCCAGGTACTTCATCAACTCCAAAGGTTAACTCTAATGCAATGGACTTCTTCTGTCATGGGGTTGGGGGAGGAGATAAATTTATGATGATGGAGTCAAATTGTGTGGGGCCACATCACACAGGGCAGGATTATGACAATATCTCCTGGCAACTTCCTTTTCTGCTAAGGGAGTGGAGTGAAATGACTTCTACAAATACATATAATTCAATATAGACATGGTTAATGGAATATAGTTCTGCACACAATCTCCTCCCAGCCACCAAACAGCTGTTTCTTGAGGTCTCATGGATCACTCAGTTCCTAAACATTGTTATTTGTTCCCAGAAAGTGGTTAAAACCAGTGCAATCATGAATACTTCCGCCATCACTACTACCACCACCGTCAACAACAGCAACAATATTAAATAGAGAGATATAAACACTGTTCAGACATTCTTCTTAATGTGGGAGAATTGGTCTAATCATGGTTGAGCATAGGGAAGGATGCCAGCCTTCTCTTTATACATCCCTTATCATCCAATGTGTCAGTCATCTCTTTCTACGTTAAGCAGGAGGTTCTGAAGAAGAACCCATACAGGCACATGGGTGAACATAAATTTGGATGAACGTCTTTACAGAATCCCTGCCTGATCACAGATTCTGTAAGCAAATCCAGCTGAACAAATCTAAAAGCTCCTCTTTAGACCATTATACTTAAAATAGTGGTCAGACAAATTTCCAGAGGATGGTGGGGTTTAAGTGCATGCCCACAATTCAACTTCTTTTATATGCTTTGTAGAAGATGATGTTTTAAAAAACATGACAGCAAAAGAACCATGCTGGATCAGATTGAGGGTCTAGCTAGTTTGATTCATTTCTTACCCAGCATGTGATAAATTAAAACAACAAAGTAAACACTGTAGTCCTTCTTTCAAGTGCAAGAAGATTTTATGGCTCATCACAACAAAATCTAAAATCTGTACAGCACGTGGGTTTCATTCTAAAGAAGCACTGAAGATTCCAAACATATATTATAGGATAGGGCTAGAGAAATATTTTTTGCATGCCTGAGTCTATCTCTGGATATTGATACAACAAATGTTAGACTGTGTGGATCTACCCAGTCATTTTGCTAACTGAATCGAAATCCTGTAGAAATACCCGAATATGCAAGTTCTGACCAATGGGTTAACCTCTCTTGGCATGCCAACTGTCATAAGCCAAGGCTTTTGCCATCACCCATTGTTTGATGTTGATATTGATCTGGTCAACTTCAAAATTTGAGATGCTGAATTAGGGTTACTCTCTTTTTGACTCACTGTTCTTCTTCAACAGCTACATGGTAGGGAGGGACAAACCAGTTTTCTCTGTGCTGAAAATAATTTCCCCTACTACATTTAGCCAATACAAGAGTGCCAATTCCCAGATTTCATTTTAAATGAATGGAAAGAACCCAATATGTTTTAAAGCAGAAACAAAAGGTAAGTGTGAGACAAAATCTCCCATTCATCCATCTCTAAGGTAAATGCAGACACCATTTTGGTCAATGTGTTGCTCATTTGCACATGGCAAGAAAGCAATTATATCTAACAGAAGAAAATTCAGGCTTTTACATATGGCAATCAGACTGCTGTGTATTTTCTTCCTGCAATCAGTTCTTTTGCCATGACTCAGTTCACAGACTCTGTGAACAAGGAGCTATACCAAGCAGAGACATCCTTAAGTTTTAAGAATTTCTAATTATATGATTTGATTACATTTTATAGAATGGGTACATGGCCCATAAAAGGCCAAGATCAGAGTCCTTATTCAGGAGTTAATCAACAAAGAGTGCCCTGGGGTGTGCTAACTCTGCTGCCTCTGCTCCCATTCTTATTGTCCCGCTCCAGAGGGAGAACAAATTTTTGAACTGCAGAGTTCCTGATAACTATGGAAGCGTTCTGCATGATTTAGAGTCTTCCAAAGATATAGTAGATGTTCTTCTTCAGATTCCTTACACTCCATCTGTAGAACAGAAGGCAGCAATAGTAGCACATTTCTGCTCCTCACATACTTACTCAGTAAAACCAGGATACTACCCGTGTGCAACAGAAACAACACATATTGGTTCCATGTTTTTCCATTCGTAGAATTTATTCCATATGCTCATTTGTCTCCTTATATGACATTAAAGATGGACAGATGCTTGGTTACATCTGGGAGAAAACTTAATTCAATCTCAGACCAACGACTAGGGTGTTAATTAAGTAGCTAGAGAGTTAATAGCTTGGAAAGGCCTGCCTAAAGAGCCACCTTTTTAAAGCTCATTTAACGGAATCCAGGGAGGGGGCTAGTCAGATTTTTGGCGGAAGCTCATTCCATAATGTAGAAGCTATTACTAAGAAGGGAAACACTCTGGTTTTCTCTTTACGTGCCTCTCCCAGTGTAACAGATCTTAAGTGCTCAGTCTGAGGAAAGCATACTAGACGTGCTCTTCTCTTCTGTGCACAGAAGAGACTTTATATCAAGTTCAGAGAGCATAAAAGGATGTATTAGTAGAACTGGTAGAATTTCCCACGACTGGCCAAAGACAGGGAATTTCTATGCCTTACACACTGACATCCACTTAGTCATACTAGCTGAATGTGAGTCAGAGAAGACTTGTGATGCTCCTTCATCCTCATGCTTGAAAGGTGATTAACCCCCCCCCCCCCCCCGCCCGCTTTGTTGTAACCTGTAACTAACATATAGCAAACTATGTCTATTACCTGTTTGAGATCAGCCAACATGTCTTTCGTTCACCCAGACTTTTTTATTTTTAATGTCATGAATAGTTTTATTCTAGTGTTGTTACCAATCCTACCTTTGCTGTGTCTCATTGTTTTTATTGATGTGTGCTTTAAAATCCATTGCTCTGTGAGGTTTTTGATTAAGATTACATACATTTAGCATTAGCAAACAAATAAATAGCACCCAAATCTCTCTGTTGAAGTGTTAACTGTCCTTTTAATTAATTTTAGACACCAATTTTGTCCTGAGTTTTCTTTTGACCATTTCATAATGCAGTACAACATAAAGGGACATAGAATGGCACTGGGAGGCATAAAATTAGCACCAGAATTGCTGCAACATTAATTATTAGGACTTACATGATATTAGCATTCCTCCTGCTAGTGCAAGTCAAATGATTTATGGGTTAGGACCAAGAAATTCTATGTCAAGGCATGGCTTGATCCTGCTAGATCTCTTCGTCACCTTTAGGCATCATCTATTTTATAGAGACTTATGGAATATCACCATTAATGATAAATTGACGTGAAATTATAATTAGGAGAGGTCTGAGAAAGTCCAGTGATTTTAATGGAATATGGGATAAATGATTGCTATATGTATTTCTAAAAGGAAAAGGGTATACACCCGGAGATGACTCAATGTATTTCTGGAGGAAAATGGGCTGGTCAATTCCTTAAGAGTTGTAACTCTGTAAGTCCCGAGGGGGGATAGGTTGTATGGGGTCAGTTTTTGTTATATTTGTATGAGTTTTGTTTAATTTTTTTATTTACTATATTGTTCTTTTATGTTTTGTATTGTAGTTTTAAAATTTAATAAACATATTCTTTTAAAAAACGACATCATTTATTATATACTGACTGTGAAGGAA
The DNA here is from genome assembly GCA_037367245.1 of Phrynocephalus guinanensis. Lineage (NCBI taxonomy): Eukaryota > Metazoa > Chordata > Lepidosauria > Squamata > Agamidae > Phrynocephalus > Phrynocephalus guinanensis. The sequence goes on along the minus strand of CM074738.1, from coordinate 97,521,112 downwards.
CCAAGAAGAGTGGAGAAAATAATGAAAAAAGGCTTCTCCAGCAACTTGACCTCAGATTGTCACGAAAATCTAAATAGTTGATGATAACAAAGAGGAAAAGGATCTTTGTTGAGATAAAGATATATTCAGAGAAACAAATGTTCTGCATTGTTGAAGACAAGTTCAGAGTCATGTCTGAAAAGAGTACCCCAAATGCAATCCTCTGTTAAATATTTAAAAGATTGTTGGACCACAGGTTGGCCGGCGTCTTCAGAGAGCAAGGAGCTCAGGGAACTAGGTACCCCAGAGCACACAGAGAACTCCTAGTTCCCTGAGCTTATTGTCCTCTGAAGATGCCGGCTACAGAGTCTGGTGAAACATCAGGAAGAAAAACTTCCAGAACAAGGCCAAAAAAACTCACAACAGCTATCAGATCCCCCCCCATGAAATACCTTTGAGGATGTCTGTGAAGATTCTCAATCATCCAGGTGAGTTTATCTGGAAGTTGAGTCATGGCTACTGGACTTCTTTTTTTGAGAGATAGAAACGTTTCCCTGTTCATCCAAACATTGTATTTGATAAGTCAAATCAATCATAAGACAAGGTTGGGCAAACTGGCTCCAACCATGTGCAATCTTTTTATGAAAGTTCTCTATTCTATCAAACCACCATTGAGACCTTCAAAAACTAAACAAACAAAACAAATGCAGGAATTAGGTACTGAACACTGATCAAGAACTCTTTTTATAATTGGAATTAACTTATTGATAACAGATAGGACTACAGTATCTTAATGGATTTCTTGATGAATGGTGATTAGAAGCCAAAAGATACTGCACTTTGGGTTTAAGAGAGCTGAAATTTCTTGTGGCAGCCATGTTGCATCAGAAACAAAGCATCTCACAGCACCTTAACAAGTTTTATTTAGCCCCAACTGTTGTGGAATGCAGCCCACCCCATCTAATGACTGTATCATGGAGTCTGCTCCAGTACATGAAAACTTAAGCTGAAAAAAAAACCTCATCAGTCTTTAATATATCCTGAAATACATCAAACCATATAAGACTGAAGGGGGATGAACAATGTTTTGTTCCAATTTGCGTAGATATCCTAAAAGTGGAGAGGGGGCTCAGAGATTTGCCCATAGAAAGCCAGAAATATGAGAAGTTGGAGCAGGAATAATGTGTGTTCACTCCTTATGTGTGTTTATCAGCTCACTTCTTCAAAGTGGTGTAACTTTGATCACCAAATCATGGCTTACAAATGCACATCATGGCTTCAAATCCCTAGTTGTATTGGTCTACTACACCACAGTGTGATGAGAATCTTGTTTCTCCATGTACATGAGTGGGCACAAAATGTAGGAAATGATGCCCAAACAAGAGATGAGAATGTTATATTTTGGACTGTAATTCCCAGAATCCCAAAGTCAGCAAGCATGGTGGCTTGAGGATTCTGGGAGTTATAGTTCAAAAAAGTAACTTTTTCAAGCTCTGATCCAAATTTATTTGTATTGCAGCAATTAACAATAATCCTGGTTTGGAAATAAAAGACTAAACTTTTTAATTACTCTTAAACAAAAGTAATCTGAAAATTATCCACCTTCCTGATTTTTTTTCATTAGCTAATATGAAAGGGGGGATAACCATGGAGATTGAGGATGTGGTTTATTAAATAACACTTGATTTTTCATTACATGCAAATTCTTCAATTGTTTGAAAGCAATTCCTGGATAACATTACTTTTAGACTTGTCTTCTGAGTCTAAAGGATAGGATAAAAATCCAAAATGACCTTGACAGATTAGAGTGCTGATGGAATGAGTTTCAGAGAAATGTAGGGTCCTGCATTTAGGCAGGAAAAAATGAATTGCAAAGATATAGGATGGGAGACACATGGCAGGAGAATATTACATGTGAAAGGGATCTGGGAGTCTGGGTGGATCACAAGTTGAACATGAGTCAGCAGTGTGATGCAGCGGCCAAGACAGCCAATGCAATTCTTGGTTGCATCAACAGAAGCATAGGGTCTAGAATCTAGATCAATGGAAGTGATAGTACCACTCTATTCTGCTCTGGTCAGACCCCACCTGGAATAACGTGTTCTGCTCTGCACTCCACAATTCAAAAAGGATGTTGACAATCTCAAACGGGCCCAGAGGAAGGTGACCAGGATGGTTAAAGGTCTGGAAGAAATGTCTTATGAGGAGCGGCTTAGAGAGCTGGGAATGTTTAGCCTTACAAAAAGAAGGTTGAGAGGGAATATGATAGCCATACTTAAATATTTGAAAGGATGTAATATTGAAGAGGGGACAAGTTTGTTTTCCATGGCTTCAGAGACTAGGACTCGAAGCAATGGTTTCAAACTACAGGTAAAGAGATTCCATTTAAACATCAGTAAGACCTTCCTGATGGTTAGAGCTGTGGAACATGCTGCCACAGAGGGTGGCAGAGTCTTCCTCTTTGGAGGTTTTTAAGCAGAGGCTGGATGGCCAACTGTTGGGAGTACTCTGATGGGAGTTCCTGCATGGCAGGGGGTTGGACTGGATGGCCCTTGAGGTCTCTTCCAACTCTGTGATTGTACTTGTATAATTTGGGGATTATTCCTGAAGCGACATAGGGCTAAATGAGTGATGGAGAGGTAGGGATACCTATAAGCCCCCTGCCCCTATGTCCCCACTCCACCCAGATGTTATCAACATCTTTTGTAGTTCTATAACATGAAGGTCTCAAAAAGTGTTTATAGATGTGTTGCCCTTCCTGACTTCTACATGGAGAGGGAGTATCAGAGGTATACAGCCCTATCCCTGTCATCTATTTTGCCCCTTCGTGGTTCCAGGAATCTGAATACTGCTTGTATGTCCATTGGCAAACCTCAGTTTGCCTGGCTTAATGTGTCAAGGATGTTTAGCGGCTACTGGATGTAACAAAATATTTTTCAAAATTCAACTGGCAGAGAATTCAAACCATGGGGTCTTGTAAAATACTGAATCAAAAGTTGAAAATCCTTGTTTACTGAAACATTTGTTTTTTATTTGGGCACCTCCCTATCTTGATACGCACTTGGCAAAAATAATTATTCAGCAACTGTCTCATTCGGCAGCTAGCTCTTTCTCGCTCTTTGGGGACATAAAATACTTCTAAAGAGAGATCAAGAGCAGAACATTTAATGAGCCACAGGGAGGTTACAAAAGTGGACTGAAGAGTACATGCCACCTACTTTGAAACACTGCATCCAAGTCACTCTGGCAGCACGATATCTAGCAGTTGTACAGTTGCCTGCAGCTAGTTCACGCCTCTGTTTCTAAGGTTTCTGCCTCTCAAAGGTGGTGGTGGTGGTGGTGGTGGTGGTGGGAATCATTATCACACAAGTGCACTATTAACAAAGACAGACAAGGTATCTTGTGTAGACACCTCCTCTTTGTGGAGGGCTCTATCATGGGATCAACATATTCCCTTTGAAAATGGGCTGTAAACACCAGGGCGTTCCATGTTCTTTTAAATTTTAAGTCATGGTAGGCTTACCGTTTATGATATTAATATTGAATGCTTATGATTATGGCTGCGTGAGTGAGCTATCTCTGCCTCTTGAAAAGCAGAGCAGTTTAAAATGTCACTATAATTACTTCTATACAGTGGGTCCTTGTATAACAAACAGTTTGTATAACATAAAATCTGTACAACATAAAAAATTCCAGAGATAGGGGAAATTTGCTTAACATAATCGCCTATGGGGCGAGTCCGTACAACATAAAAATGGGATTAATCCATTTTCAATGCATTCCTATGGGAAATTTGTATAAAGGAAAATTTGCTTAACATAATTTCATTTGGAATGAATTAATTCCTTTACACAAGGTACCACTGTATTTTGTTTTACCTGGTGAAACACTTCTGAACAGTTTTGCCTCAAATGCCAAAACAGAAATGTGCTAAATAAGTAAATAGTAAAGAAAATAAATACATGCATAGCTTTATATTTGAATCACGAGTGTGCAGCTCATTCTAAAACTGTCCTGTCCAACCAGGCGTACATTGCTTTCTCCAAGTGTATGGTAACACTGGCATTTCTAAAAGTAACATGCCCACAGCAAAAATGAAGGGCATTAATTGTGCCTTCTGAGAGGGAATCACAGATGGACTATGTGCTGTGTTCAGAATAGAGGATCACACACAGTGTAAGCCAGATAATACTCAAAACAAAACAGATTCAAGGTGGGCAATATAAAACACCAGGTAGATCAAAGTGCTGGTCATAATGAGTATAGGCTAGAGATGGGCACACATATAGAAACAAATCAAGAAGTTCATAAAAATGTTTATTTGGGACAAATTGAGTTTGTTCAAACTGGGGCATCTGCACTTTCCCCAAACCAATGAACTCCCCCCCCCCCGAATTTAATGAACCTCCTGGTCCCCTCCCCCATAGCACTGCTACCACTGCCACCATACTTTGTCCCCCCCCCCCCGCCATCTAAAGATAGCCTCCTCACATGTACCTACCTCTCAACTGAGAGGCAAGTGCATGCACACAGATGTCCTGGACTGGGCTAGCTGTTAAAAATGATATAAAATAATATTTCCCCCCCTTTTTTCTTTAGTAGCTCCTGGGACCCAGGAGGCTGGGAGGTGGGGTGGAATTCCCAGCTTAGTCCAACAGACCGATTAAAGTTGTATCGCTCAATTCCCTGCTAAGCCCTACTAAAAGTTTATTACTTCCTGTGCTTCTGGAACATTAATTAGTTTACATATTTCAAAGCTTTGGCAAATGTAAAATGTAAATGCTTGATATAATTGGCCTGTTGAATGGATAGGTCTTACAATATATTCATAAAAGCTTATCAGAAAGATCCTCAAAAAAGTTCAATACCTCACATAAGAATTTGGACATTATGTTTTCAGCATATTAGATGCAGCAACATAAAGGGAAACATGTGCATAGAAGAATTCTCTCCTAATCATTGCCAAACCATAAATGTACTGCTGCACAAGAAGAATCTGAACCTTCAGAATTCCTCCTCTGCAGGCAATTAGTTTATTAATGTACCAAATAACGCCTCAAAGACAAATTGTGCTAATGTGGGACATTAGACTATATATTACAACAACAGAAAAGAGAAAGACATTTCACTTTATCTCAACAATGTTATATGCTTAGCATGCAACATCATCTATCCCTAAGAATGAATGAGAAATGGTTTATGCTAAGAACGATAAAGAAAAATATTCAAGTTTTAAGGCCAGAACTCAGCTAGGGCAGACCAGTTCAGCAAGTGGGATTTACACAGGTCTTGGCTCTGCATCCAACAACTGATTCAATAGGTCTACCGAGCTGGGAATAGCAATAGGGCACAGGCCTAAGACACTCGATCAAATTTCACAGACAGCCCTCATTGCCATTGTTTTGTATAATGGACTGAATCAAAATTCTAGAGAAGGTAGAAGAAGGGGATTCATATTTTGTCACAGATATAAACATCTACAGCTGCCTAGATGCCCTAAGCACATCCAATCTTGTCTGATTTTGGAAGCTAAGCAGGGTCAGCCCTGGTTAGTATTTGGATGGGAGATCACCAGGGAATACAAGGTGCTGTAGGCGCCTGGAGTAGGAACTGGCAAAACCACTCCAGTATTCCTGCCAAGAAAACATGGGGTCACGAAGAGTCAGTCACCACTGTAATGACGCAAAACACACACACACACACACACACACACACACACACACACACACACACACACACACACACACACACACACACACCCCTACAAACCCCCGAAGCGTACTGCACAACAAGGAAAGGTACAGTACTGCACTGAGATTTTAGAAACACCTCAGTTTCATACTCTTCCGGCAGTTGAATCCCTTTGTACCTCAGCTGAGGATAAATTTGGGGAACCAGTAATATACAATATTGCCAAAGCCTTCTGTGGTCACTAATACCACCATGTGGCACCTTCAGCATTCCTTCCCCTTCCACAGGGCCCCAAATGTGCTACTGCAAAAAAATGGACAACTGACACTAACATTCCTGTACAGTGGAAACATCCTCCTGCACCACAGAGCCCTTTCAAATGACAGGCAAAAGACTACACATCCACCTCTTCAGACATATAGCAGCAGAATGAAGTGTGCAATGAAACGCTACATTAAAATATGAAAGTTTAGTCTTTAAGGTGCCACATGTATTGTGTATTTTGCTTTGCTTTGTTTTGTTTTTCCTTTGATTTTTGTCTGAAATTCTTGAAAAGACTAACAGGGTTACACTCTCTGAAACTTCAAAAGACAGGAAGGTCATCTTTTCTAGAAGGAAAGGAAGAAAACACTGATTTGCTATGGTGCCACATTCTGGCAGAACACTTCCATCAATGGTGGCCCACTGGGGGAATGAGGACCACAGGAATGGCAGGAGTACCTCCATGTTGCCCCACAAGCCATGTGTTGCTTCTTCCCATGCTTCATTTCCTGAACTGCTCAATCACAGGTAACAACAGAAACATCATCAGGAAATAACACTGCTTTTGGGAGACAGTCCCTAAACTTTTTTTAAAGAGGAATTTTAAGGAAATTTGAATGGTGTGAAAATAGTCTTGATATGAGTAACTTTATTTCTTAGGTGGTGGTGGGAAGTAATCTAAGAATGCTGACTTTTAGGAAACAGCAGAAATATCTTCAATTAATTAGCTACTCGTGATTCTATTGTGTTGCAGTTCGTCTGCTTTCAGAGGTCCTCCCCCCCCCCAAAAAAAAAAATACAGTACAACATGACAGTTGTTTCCAAGAGGATTGGTCCCAAGCATGGCCTTTGACTCCCCCCTAGCAGCCAGTTCTAATAACTGCATAATGTAAACATGTATTTCTGAGTTTTAAAATTTAATATTTTTTGTATTTTTCACACTTTTGATAAATGAAACTATGGATACTAATCACACAGGGGTCCTACTGTAATAATTTTTAGAAGCAACCCCAGAACATGAAGTTCTTTCTAACTTTTTTGTCATAGCTAGGTGAATAGGAAATTCTGTTTGACTTTCTAATTTATTTACAGTGGTACCTCTACAGTGGTCGCCCGCCCACTTGCAGTTCATATACTGCAGAGTGGTCCCACTATATCGTGGGACTGCAGTACAGTGGAACCCTGACTTACAACCACCCCAACAGGCTTCCCTTGGTTTTTCCCCCTGCCGCCTTACTAGCACTAGAGATGGGCACGAAACGAGTGATTTTTCATTTTTGTTTTTTCATTTCGTTACGCAACGAAAACGAAATGAAAATTTTTTAAAAAAACAAAACAAATTTGCCGTGTTTTTCGTTTTCATTGCAGCAGATGCATTGAACTAAAAAGAATGCTAACGAAACAGCAATTTTTTGTTTTCGTTTTTTCGTTTCGTTACCTAATGAAACAAAAATGAAATTTTTTGCAAAAAACGTCACGAAAACAAAAACGAACCGAAACGGACCCCTAAACGACCAAACGACAAACGAAACACTATGTTTTTGAGTCGTGCCCATCTCTACTAGCGACAGATGGGTTTCCCCTGACTTGCAATGATTTTTTTAAAAAGTTTGCTCTCCCCTGGCGCTTTGCATCCAATTGGAGGAAGGAGAAGCAACATTTTTTTTCAAAAAAAATTCTCTCCCAATGCAAGTGCTGATGTCTGACATCAGTGCTTGATTCAGGAGAGAAAAAAATGGGTAAAAGCCATCCGCTTCTACTGCCTCCCCCCATTGGGCTCTTAGAGGAGAAGCGAAGGGTTTTAACCCATTTTTCTCTCTCCTGAAGCAAGCGCTGATGGCAGACATCAGTGCTTCATTCAGGAGAGGAAAAAAGTTTGAAATAACCACCGCTTCCCACTTTACCCACCCAATGGCGGGGTGGAGAAGGTTTTTTTTTTAAATGTCAAGTGCTTGGCTCAGTTGCTTAAAGACATTTTAAATGACCTGTGGCTTCGCCCCCCCAATACGCCCAATTTTTTTTTGGGGGGGGGGGAGCCACTGGTAATCTAAAGTGGTTTCCTGGGCTTAGGGGGGAAGGCCTGCTTTACGCCTCCCATACTTAACCCCGTACTTAACCCAGGTCACTTCCGGTTCACAGGAAGGCCCTTCTGGGGCCTCTAGAAGGCCCGGAAAGGCCCTCGCAGGTGCGTTCGGGGCAGTGCCAGGCTGGGGGTAAGTACAAGGGCCCCCAGCTAGGTCACCCAGGCCCACCCTGACCTGCATCCGCCTATGGTGGATTTTCAATTATCGCGGGTTGGGTGAGTCGGGTCCCTAACCCCCGGGATAGGCAGGGGGTCACTGTACTTAAGAGTGGCTCTACTTAAGAGCAATTCAACTTAAGAGCAGAAAACAGTTGGTGTTTTAACTGCCGCCTTACAAATTTCAGATGTGGTCTGCTCTACTTACAAGATTTTTTAAAAAAAATTTAATTTATTTTTCCAATTTTTTTAGATATGGTACCTCTACTTAAGAGTTGTTTGACTTAATAGCATGCATTCTGAATGGATTAAATTCATAAGTAGAGGTACCACTGTATTTATTTTATCAGCAGCATATTATACTCTGAAAGATATGGGTACATTAATATAGAGACCTTTAATATTATGCTACAATGCGGGAGATGCTTACATGATATGAGAAACCAGCTGAAGTTGAAAACAAAAAATTGTGATGGATAAAATCCACAGCCACCGATTGTGCTACTGCTTGCTTTTCTTTGCTCAACAGACACATGTAACATATTAACAGTCCAATAATTAGTACACATTCATATCTGCTGTTTAGAAGTTCACTCTGAGATGCAACTTTTCTCCAGTCTTGATTTAATTACCTTTGATGATTTACTGTTTGTTGTAATATCAGTCACAACAGCTATTCATCATAGTCTGTGGTGGATGGTTAGACAGATGCTAAAATAAAGCATCTTCCTAGCTACAGCTTTGGTCTTTAATAAAAGGGAGGTGTGAAGCACACCTAGGTTCTGTCACAGCCTGAACCTACATGGTGCCAGTTCTTTTGCCACCAATTTGTTTTCATTTCTTACAGAGAACATTTAAAAAAAATTCAGGGTATAGTATGGACTTTTATTTCAGAAGTACTGTACCTAAATCACACAAACTGATAATTTCATTTAAATTAATTATCTAAATTTAGCGTTCACCACATATCTTATGACCGCCATATCCACAGGGGATGGGGTCCGGGATCCCTTGTGGAGAGTGAAATCCGCCAATAAGAGCAAACACTCTTATCTGAAGATAATGGCGGCAGAAGAGGTGATGGGTTGTTGGGGTGAAAGCTTTTGCCTCCAATATCCCCAAATGGCAAGGAGGGAATAAATATTTTCCCTTTCTCCTTGCCGCTCAGCTGTGGTAAGGAGAAAAAGAAAAAAAATGTAAAGTAGAATTAGAAAAGACCAATTTGATTATTTCTGTTAATGATAAAACTAGTGATGTATGCCAAACTAAGAGTGTAGCCAAAGAGCATAATCAAAATGGCACTGAAATAATAAAAGGGATTTGCTGCCAATAACCACAAGCAAACTCTAGAACATATTTTCATTACTGGTTCCTCCATATACCACATCACTAATGATCTGGTAAAGCTAAAAATGAAACGTGGACTTTGATAATGTTGACATATTTATATTTGCAATATAGTACTTTCCACAATTATTATAATTGTTATTGGTTCCTTCCGTATTTGAGGAGTTGTGTTTAATGGCCCGAGTTTTCAGTAACAATCCTACTACCCAACCCCTTTAGAGACTCAAAAACCAGAGACTGTCTCTTATAATTACTTGGGATGGAAGTTAAGTCACTGGATGAGTGCAAGGGCAATCTCAATTTCCTTACTTTTTGGTGTAAAACACTAACCACTCTCTGTGTGTGTTTGTTGGTGTGTATGGATATTGCTAAAAAAAGGTCTACTTTTATTTCCCTGCTTTCTGAAACACTGGACTACAAGCACATCAAAGGTAGGAAAATGAAATCTGCCTTTACTGAATGTGTCTTTAGCTAGGGGAGTGTTTCTTTAAGCTATTGTACAAATTCCAGAACTGCACTGGCCATAGCTGTGGTCAGACTAGCTGGAAGATTCTGGAAAACATGATCCAAAAATTTAACATTTCCAAACTCTCATTTGTAGTGAAACTGGCAGAATATATCATATTCACCCCCTTTATTTACTACCAGAGAAGCCTAAGCATTGAAAATAAGGCTTTTCTCTCTGCTCTGGCATTGACTTACTTTTCAATAAACTGGATATATTGTCCCCAGAATAGGCCAAAGACTGTGGCACCATTTGATAGGCCTGTGGGACCGCAATATTTACCTATTCATACAAATCTCCTTTCAGTCTAAAAGGACCCTCAAAATGACTTAGAACTGATTTTTTTAGAACAAAGTTGTAGCAGATTAAGAACCAGAGGACAAAGAAAAGAAAACTTTAAATAACAGAGCAGAATTAATTACATGGTGGGTTATTTATGTATTTTAACAATTAATGAACCACTCAATTCTAGATCTGTTGGATTTGTTTTCCTTGAACAATACATTAAACCCAAGTATGTAGAGAGAGAGAGAGAGTGAAAGAGAGGGCAGGAGAGAGAGAGAAAGAGAATAAAAGCAAATATATTGGTAAACTTGTGGTTGGAATTCATCAGTTATGAAATGTTTCTGAGCCAAGCCAGCTTTTAAAGTGCAGGTCTGGAGCATTTTGAATGGCAACAATAGCTTATCCTGCTTCAATTAAATCAAAATAAAGCTGTTTTCCTGAATAGCATGAGATACAAATGGAAGTTTAAATCCGTACTGCCAGGATTCTAAGATTAATCATTTAATTAGCCTAACTACCAAACTCTCTTCTTGCACAACAGATCAGAATGTTATAAACATCACTTTGGCCTGGACGATTTTGATACAAGAACAACGCTGGACAGTACAGTGCAGCACTTGGCTATTGGCCATCTTGGATTCTGTATGCAGTAATAACGTATAAACAAATATAGACACTTACTGGCACCTATCAATGCCAAAACTTGTACCTCCCCCCACCCCAACCCACAAATTTCCTGCTAGCTTTTGCTATATATATTTTTTTGTTCTGTGCAGAGATAGTTTGCACAAGTCACAGAGACTTGGATGAGAAAAATAGCACTCCTTCCTAGCAAAAATGCATAGAATGATCGGGAGAGAGGGAAGGAACCATTAAATGGGTGAGACAAGAAATACGCAGGTCTTCCGTGCTTGAACATCTCATTGTTGTAGTTTTTCAGATATCTGCCAGGATGGTTTAAAACAGCAAGATGAATAAGCTCAAATCATCAATGTATATGTTTCCCTAAGCTCTTTATTCAGTTATTTCTTAGGACAGGCTATAAGCGGGGGATGGACATGGGTACTTTGGAAATGGGATCACTCTTTTTCCCCTCTAGCATGATTCGCCTCTCCTCCTTCATTTCAGTTTGTAACTATCAGCGTAGTGGTTCCCCATCACTCTGCCCACTTGACAGGATCCAAAGGCAGAGAGAGGAGAAGTCACAGACCTGAGAAAGTTGTAAGAACAAAGAATGAAATGGATATTCAATGGGAGTAGAGAGATGGCTTGATGATGAAGACAATAGCAAGCTGATGGCTGATGACTTCTCCAACTGAACATGCACCTTGGGTTCTTATGTATTCTTGGATGTATTTGACAATCTGCAAAGTCCCACTGAAGATGCAGTCTGCACATACAAAGAGTATGAACTGGAATGGTAAGTCATTTCAAGTCAACCTAGTTGATCTACTTCACACCATGAATGATCATGAGAACAGATAGGCACGAACTGAACCCATTTTGCTGAAACAAAACAAACTGAACCCATTTTTCAGCTGAGCACTTCATTTTGCTTTCACAAAACAGATGCTTGATCGCCCCCTTCCCGATGCTCCGGTCGCCTCCCTACCTGGCCTTGCCACCTACATCTCCTCCTTCGTCACCTTGAGAGACGATGGTCTGGCTTCCCTTCCAAGAGCCGGGACTGCTTTCTCTGTGCTTGAGCCCACCTGTCAGATGATATGCATGTGAATGTGCAGAGACAGCAGGCCCAGTTTCCCTTCTCGGGCCTGTTGTCTCTGTGCATAGGTAGATGCCTGTCAGCTGAAACGGAATGCATGAACAGAGAAAGCAGGCCCAACTCCTACAAGGGATACCAGGCTGCTGTCTCTGAAAATGGTGGCAGCAGCAGAGATGGAGCAGGAGGTGGTGGCAGAACCAGGTAGGGAACTGAAGAAGGCAGCAGAAAGGGGTGAGGGGCGAGACAGAAGCAATAAGTTCTCCTCCTCCCAGACATGAACTGGAAAATTAAACCATGAACTGGTCCACTTTTCTGAGGGTTTATCTGGAAGTTGAGTCACGGCAACTGGACTTCTTTTTCTTGAGAGAGAGAAATGAGCAGCGAAACATTTCTATCTCTCAAGAAAAAGAAGTCCAGTTGCCATGACTCAACTTCCAGATAAACTTACCTGGATGACTGAGAATCTTCACAGACATTTTTCTGAGGTTTCAGTATGGTTTCTTGTTATCCACAAACCATCCTGATCTGTCATTTTTCCAGTTTGTTCCCATCTCTAATAATGAGCTAAAACAGAGCAAGAAAAGAATTCTGCCTGAAACCCTGGATAGATGCAGTCATTCAGTATGATTATAATGATAATGTTGTTGTTTTGAATTAATACTGGCCCCATGTGTGGTTTACAATGTAAATATGAAAGAAATAAGTTGTCCCTAATCAGCTGGGTACTCATTTTTCTGACCTCAGAGAGTAGGAAGGATGAGCCCACCATGAGCTGGCTAACTGAATCAAACGGGATTGAACTCAGGTTGTGAGCAGAGGCTTCTATGTAACACCTGGGAAAGCCAAGGTTGGAAACTGCTGCTCTACAAGGAAGGGAGTAAGTAAGGGACCAAGTAGGGAGAGGGTGCCTGATCCTAAAAGTTGGATGGAGACTACTCCGGTCAAAGGCTGTATAAGTCGAAAGAGAGATCTTACTTCAATCCCTGCCAGAAATACCTTGTCTATTCCAATAAAACTTATGGTGTATATGTGTTTTTTGAGACTGGTGGAATGTAAGGAAAAGGATATTTTGTAAAGTGCAGTAGAGAGAGACAGGTTGGAAGCAGGGCTATTTGCAGAAAAACCATTTCCCTGAAGGCTTTGCCCCTGCACTACAATCACCAGGAGCAGTTGCAGACCTACAATACACTAGAGCAGATGATGTGTGTGTGCGTGTGTGTTGTGTCGTTATAGTTGTGACCGACCCTTCGTGACCCCATGTCCATGGAGTTTTCTTGGCAGGAATACTGGAGTGGTTTGCCAGTTCCTACTCCAGGCGCCTACAGCACCTGGTATTCCCTGGTGGTCTCCCATCCAAGTACTGACCAGGGCCGACCCTGCTTAGCTTCCGAAATCAGGGGAGATCGGATGTGCTTAGGGCATCTAGGCAGCTCAAAGCAGATGATACTAACAGGTAAAGTCAATCCATTCAGCTGCATTTAGATGTTTCAGATTTATATAACCTTAATATTTATTACTTGATTCCCTTGACTCAAGGATGAATGAGAAATTTGTTGAGATCCTATTTTGATACAAACTAACCTAATTAATAATATAATTATACTTATATAATTATAATTATAATTCTGAATATGATTTACAAAGTAAATACTCTTTGAAATGTGCACTTCTGAATATTCTAATAAAAATGCATACATTTGTGGGAAGTGCATACACAAAGAAAAACGTGTAATATTGGAAACATATATTGGAGACTAGAGATGGGCACAAATAAAAAAAATGATGTTTTGTTTGTCATTTGTAGGGTCCGTTTCTGTTCGTTTCCGTTTTTCGCGAATTTTTGCAAAAATTGTTTTCGTTTTCGTTCATTTCGTTACCATTTTGTTACCATTTATTTCAATTTTTGTGATTTTTTTAGCATTTAAAGCACTTCACTGTATTGCAGTAACGGAAACGAAATGCACGACAAAATTTCTGATGTTTCTGTTCGTTTCGTTTCATTTTGGAGACAAAATTAGTTTGTTGTTTCGTTGCATAACGAAACAAAAACCCCAAAATGGAAATGAAAAATTGTTCGTTTCGTGCCCATCTCTATTGGAGACATATATTTGAGGTACGCTTGCACATTAACATGTAATTTTAGGAGCTGAAATTTATGATCTTAATGCCAACTTTTACAAAGGGCTTATAACAAGTTTAAATTTGGAAAACTGACCAACTAAGAGATACTACATCAGACAGAGATTGTAAGGAATAAATAAAAGAAGTGTTATATTTCCCTTTGGTTTAAAAGTTGTTTATACTTCCTCTGCTCTCTAAACCCCTAGAGCAGATGCGAATAACCCTGGTGGTTTTTTTTCACCCTCAGTGCTCCCCATAGGTTGCATCACGGCCAGAAATAAATTTAAGTGGCTCAAATTTTGGGGAGAAGGGGTCAAAACAAGAAGTGATAGGGCACATATTTCTAGTTTTGCATTTGTTTGTTTCTTTAAAGGCCATTATGGGGCATGCAGGACCTGCGATCCACCCCCATGCAACACTCAGGACATGGAAATACAAAGAGTTAGTTCCAGGCTTCTAACTCTAATGGTAATTAATTACTTTGGGGCATGTGGAGTTACATCGTCAAAACCAGAAATATTTATTGTTTCAGACTAATGCAACCAGAAGCCCACAAGCAACATGACTGCTAGACATAGCAACTGAGGAATTTTACAGGTTGTATTTTTTTTTTAAAAATCCTTTCTTTAGCTATAACTGCCACAAATTATTCCAAATGTAAATTTCTAGGTTCTGGAAAGTTTTTGGTGTGTGTGTGTGTGGGGGTGTGTGTGTTCAAAGTAAGGACTTGGTTATTGTCCTAGTTATTGTAAGCTAAAGGGAAAAGGTTGAATTCCCACTCTGCTAATGACAGCTTCCATGTTGTTTATATAGCTTTCTGAGAGTGTCAGCTGATGTAGATAGCACTGGAAACCTTCAGGCATAATTAACTTCTGTAGCCTCTTAATGCAGTTTCACCTATAATCCACAGTTATATTCTACAGAAGAACGTAATGGCTCTTCCAATCCAAGATTGCAACATTTCATGGATTAGTCAATGATTAAAGCCAGACACAAAGACAGACTCTCTCCGCCGCTAAAAATCAACCATGTGGTGTCCATTATCTACATACATCAGTTGTAATGGCGAACACTCTACTCATGACATATTTTAAAACTCAGTTTGCTGAGAATATCCCCTGTTGATATATCTGTCAGAAAAATTGATGAACAGATAAAATTGCACACGCTGGCCCCAGGAAATATTATATTAGAAAGATCTGTCACAACAGAAAAACACATAGCTCAAGTTAAAAAATAATAACCCTGAAACAGGAGTATAGGTAGATTAAAGTAGGAAAAAATGTGTTTGCAAAAAGAATGATTTCATTAACTTTTGCTAAAATAATATACTGCAAAGGACATTACATGCTAAATAAATACTTTTCATGCTGATTAGCATTTATTACAAATCATGGATTTATCACTTTCCCAAAGTGTAAAGTTCTAGCTCTCAATAATCAAATGTTAAACACATAACTTACTGGCTTGGGCAGATAATAGATACCATCCAATAATATCTGGAAGGATAGATATTTCCTTTCCATGATACAGATTTTGTTTCAGAAAGGAAAACCAGAATATACCTGTATCTGGAACCATAAGCAAGCTGCACAGTTGTTCTGTTCTTATGCAGGAATTAAAGCTTTAGCCATAAAATATACAAACCTACACTGATGCACACATCATTTTAAACTATCTGCATAAATCTGGACCAAGTTTAGAGCTCTGTGGGTCAATATCCTGACATCCCTGTGATCTACTGGGCAATGGTTCTCAACCTGTGGGTCCCCAGATGTTCCTGGACTGCAACTCCCAGAAATCCTGGCCAGCTCAGCTAGTAATGAAAACTTCTGGGAGATGCAGTCCAAGAACATCTGGGGACCCACAGGTTGAGAACCACTGCACTAGGGGCTGCGTTGATGTCTCCAAAATGTAAGAAATGAAAAACATGAAACTGCAAGAGGTTTTCCATTTCTGCTTCTACAGAACATCTATTTTCTGACTTCTCATAATTGCAAATTGTGGAGGCTTCCAGGAGTGACTACTCCGTCTCTCATTTTTGCTGATTTGAGAGAAGGGTTTGGGAGGGTCCAAGGTAGCAAAACCAGCCTTGGGATGATGCCAATTGCCTGTGAGATGCATGGCTGCCAGTATTGGTAATTTCCCCATTTTGCCACTTCAAAATCCCTTCTTATTCTCTCTCTCTCTCTCTCCCCCCTCTCCACTCAAATCCTTTTTTCTTTTTTGCTTGACTCAAATCTAAAGACATATGGCTACAAGAAAGAGATTCATAAAATGGTATGTTCATAAAATGTTTCAAGATTGATTTGAAACAAAATAATATTACCAAACTCATCCCCTTAGGAGATGGGGTGGTGGTGGAGCCTGTGAAGGGAGGAGAGGCATGATTTTTATGAAGTCTGAACAACCGCTCCAATATGCTTCTGACATTAATCTTCTTACAGAATATGCGCAGAGGCATAATGCATGGTGATGTTCCATTAAACCAGTCTACTTCCTCCCTTTGTTTTCCACACAGGTCTCCGGGGACCTGTCAGATCTGGAAGGAGGTCACACATTTCTTTGCCCCACCAAGGTGGGGTGTGCCAGAAAGTATTCCTTGTGTCTTGTTAACCAATTGCAACATTCAACTATAATTTTATAGGTTCAACAGACTGTCAAAGTTGTTGTAGCAAATGAACATGGGGAAAGGAAAGGAATGGAATGAGAGAGAATTTTTTTTCATAGAACTATTGGCTTCTAAAGCAGCCTTAAAACTTCATTCAAGGGCCTGTGTGTGCACATGGAAGGGGAACAGGAGGACTATGCTTCTTCCATCCAGGTCTGTCTCAAGATGTAACTAGATTTTGTTTTGTGCATATATATATTTTAAATTTGGAAGTTGAATCATGACTCTTTATACAAAGTCCTGTTGCTATGACTCAGCTTCCGGACAACCTTACCTGGATGACTGAAAATCTTCATAAATATATATTTTTAATATGGGACTATTCAGAAGTCTTGAGGCTAATAAGACAAAGTTACAAAGGATAGTCACTGAAGGGTAAACTATACAGTACATTATAAATACCCATCATCAGAAGAGAAAATTCTTTAAGTGTTGGTTGTGAGCAGCTGTCACAACAGGAGCTTTTCTTGTTTCCTGCACTTTGCAAGTGTGCTTGTTTTAGTTTGTGATTCATTCTCAGGACATGAGTGCATTCTTCACTTGCAAGTTGGCCTGAATCACATCTTTGGAACACTAACATAAGAACATACGAAGAGCCATGCTGGATCAAGGCAAAGGTCCATCTAGTCCAGCTTCCTGTATCTCACAGTGGCCCCACCAGATGCGTCTGGGAGCGCACAAGACTAGATATCTGTCTCCTGATACCATTCCCCTGCATCTGGTCCTTGAAGTACCCCGATTTTAAGTCTGGAGATTACACATCTCCATCATGGTTTGTAACCTGTGATAGACTTTTCCGCCAGGAATCCAGGCATCCAGGCCAGATACCATCACCACATATTGTGGCAGGGAGTTCCACAGACTAGCATCGTGCTGGGTGAAAAAATATTTTCTTTTGCCTCCCAGCCCTCAATTTGAGTGTTATGTCCCCTAGTTCTGGCATTTTGTGAGACGGAGAAGAGCTTCCCTCTATCCACTTTACTCCTGCCCTGCATTATTTTGTACGTCTCAATCATATCCCCCCTCAGGCGCCTTTTTTCCAGACTAAAGAGCCCCAAATGTTTTAGCCTTTCCTCATAAGGGAGGTCCCCCAGTCCAGTAATCATCTGAGTCACTCTCTTCTGCACCTTTTCCAGTTTCAGGATTTCAATTAACTGTAGCCTTATCAATTACATCTAGTGTGGCTCAATGACTTGAAACACCGAATGGTAACATGCATAAAACAGAGTGATGCTGCTACCCAAGGCTGCAGATGTTGTGGAGGCTGGAAGCTAGAGATGCTAGAGAATAGACCTGTAGGTGCTCGTGGCCTGCTTTGTGTCCTCTAAGCAATAGCTGGTTGGTCTCAAGAACAAGGATGGAAATAAATTCATTAATGTAAATGGAAAGGAAATCAATCATAATAAATTAACTTTAATAAGGAAGGGCATCATCCTCTTGCTCTTCATGAAGTTGCATGTAACTACTAGCATAATACATTCCCATGCAAGGAATGGGAAAGTTCAGTAGGTCATACATTGCCCTGTGATGCTGTCAGTCACAAGTGACCGCGCTTTTAAAATATGTCATAGAATATATAATAACAAATAAGATTACTTATTTAGACTACTATTCAAACAATCTCCAGTCAGCATGGTCAGTTGCAGTAGTGGCTGTAAGAATTGGTGAAATGTAGTTACTTATGTAACAAGTAACTTCCCCAACCTCTGTGATTCCACGCTGTACATGCCCTATGCATATACAAGTTTGATGTACACCAAAACATTAGCAACACTATGGAGCATTGCTGAAATACGTTTGTATCCTGAATTTGGCCTGGAATTAATAGTTTGCCTATGAAAGTTGATTTAGAGTGCACACACACACACACACACACACACACACACACACACACACACACACACACACACACACACACACACGGAAAAGGGGGGAAAGGCTTCCGTGAGGCTCATGTGATTGGACTGTTCAGTGTGTTGTCTCAGTGCCAGGGGAGCCATTTACAGATATCTCTTTCAATGAATTTAAATAAAGTTGGCGCAAACCACAAGACCCTCCAGTTAGTATTCAGGTTTTCATTTCTCACCATTTCTCCATCTCAGTTGTTCTCTCATGGCTCTTTGATCTAGCTAAGTCATTGCAGTTTGGAAGAGCAATGTTTCTTTGGGGAAATGATAAGAATGACCACATGCCACAGTTGGCAGGCAATATAGGGAAGACTGCTTTATCGTTCACTTTGCCTCATTAAAAAAAAATCTTAATTTTATGGTGCTATTATGGAATAGGCAGCTGTTACTGAAGAAGAAGAAGAAGAAGAAGAAGAAGAAGAAGAAGAAGAAGAAGAAGAAGAAGAAGAAGAAGAAGAAGAAGAAGAAGAAGAAGAAGAAGAAGAAGAAGATCATCATCATCATTAAGTTCAGCCCCTCTCAAAAAAGCACAGTGGGGAATTGAACTCCCAACCTCTGGCTCCGCAGGCTTCCATCCTTCCGAGGTCGGTAAAATGAGTACCCAGCTTGCTGGGGTGCAATGTATAGCCTGCATACTGTAATTAAAAACTGTAAACCGCCCAGAGACTTCTTGAAGTGGTATGGGGCGGTATATAAGCAGAACACTTTGCTTTGCTTTGCTTTAGAGATTAAAAAACATATTGTTGGACTACAACTCCCAGAATATTCCAGCTTGACTTGAGTATTTGTGAGAGTTGTTGTCCCCCCCCCCAAATGTTTTTCTGAGTTCTGGCTGTGATGGCAACTACTGCACTTTAATTCAGTTCTCTTCTTCCTTAAATAAAATACTATGCCCACAAGGAGATGGCTGTAATATAAATGTAAACAAGCAGCAAACTGATGAAGAGTCTCCTCTCACCTTGAAGACTATTCGGTGCATTTCAGCATAGATTCATAGATTGTAACTTACTTCTTCAGATGGTGCAGTCCACACAAGCCTATGTCAGATAACATTTGTTAGTCTCAAAGCTGCCAAAGATTTTTATTTGGTGCAGTCATGATTTAATAATAACTATGTGCTGTCAAGGCCATTCTGCCTTATGGCAAGCATTTTCAGGGGTTTCCAGGTAGAGAATAAAGAGAAGTACTTTACCCTGGGGCTGTGCAGCTTGCCCAAGGCCATACAGGCTGGTTTTACTCAGTCAGATACCTCAATCACTGAGCTATCAATAGATTACAGACTACTAATACACTTGAATATTATAGACCTGGTGGCTGCCCAAAGCAGTGGTGTTGTTAGCTGGTAAACAAGGACTTTTAAAGCAAAGTGTTCTGATTATATACTGCCCCAAAGTTCTTCAAGCACTCTCTGGGCAGTTTACAATTTAAAGCTGGGTACTCATTTTGCCAACTCCGGAAGGATAGAAGGCTGAGTGAACCTTGAGCCTGCTACCTGGGATTGAACCCCAGGTCGTGAGCACAGTTTTAGCTGCAGTACAGGCATTTTACCCACTGCACTACGAGGCTCCTAAAAGGCTAATACTGTATTGGCCTGGAGCTGCCAGATGTTGATCACTTTTACGCACTTTGGTCAAATACAAAGAAGCAGGACTGAATGACAGTCTAACTCTAATCCAAAACACAAAATGTTTCTGGAGGCAATGCTGACCTCCTTGGCCCTTCCATCTATCCCTCTGTTGTTCACACAACATTGCCTTACAATACACAACATTTCTGCCCTTCTTGCTGGCAACAGCACCCTATTACTGTTGTGATTTCAAAATGTTTTCCCTCTCCTTCTCTGTTGATTTGGGCCAGAGCGTATTATCTTTCTTAGAGCTTTATGAAAATATGTTGGGTAGATGCTAAACTCACAGCATGAGCACTTTAGTTCCTTTTGTTTGCCAAGTTCAAAGTACAAAGGAAGAATTATTTATATATATATATATATAAAAAAAAGTCTGAGATTTTGGCTTGCAACTCTGATATATAGGGCCAAGCCCACCCTCTTAGTTCAAAGCTCAAGCAATATTTAAGATTTTTTTAACCCAACTATGCCATGTGACCAAGTTTTTGTTTTCCACCCCAGGGTTCTTTTATACCTGTTTTATCAATTTAGTGTGGAAAACAGGAAATGCCAAAAAGAATCATCAAACTACTACGACATCTATGTTGTCAGTGTTACAGCCTAAGGAATTGGAGCTCAGTGTCCATAACCAAATAAGATGCTAAGTACAAAGCTATGGTATGCCATGAACACATGGAAAATCCCCACAACCCTTTATTTTGGAGCCATTTTGTAGTCTAGGCATGCAGGAATTAATTCTTTCCAAATGTTTGATTTAAAAACGAACACCAGCATATTATATTTATAAAAGTGTGCTATGTGTATCCCTTTCTTATTCTTAACAGAATTTGCCGCTATAAGCCATGAGCTTCATTATTAGTTTAGATGGCTTTAGGGAATCGAACCATGTTCACTTCAAGTTCAGAGGAAATGCGTGAATTGCTAGAAAATTATAATTAGAAGGACTGTGAAGATTCTCAGTCATCCAGGTGAGTTTATCTGGAAGTTGAGTCATGGCTACTCAAGTTCTTTTTGAGAGATACGAATGTTTCGCTGTTCATCCAAACAGCTTCATCAGTCTGAATACAGCTAGTGCAAGTCCTCCATCTTATAGTCAGCTTTGACCTCTTGTCACCCTGATCTGAATTAGGCTCATAAGATGAACAATGGCCTGAACAGGCTCGTTAGGGAGACAATAGTATCCATAGCCTTAAGGTGAACAATGGCCTAAGGTGCTGAAACCTATCAAGATTGGGTCATTAGCTATGGCCTTAGTAGTGAAGGCTTTTTTGATTTGTCTGGGTACTTTGGAAAGCACACCCTGATAAGCAGCAGTCTATCTGCTGCTTATCAGGGTGTGCTTTTCTCTCAAAAAGAAGTCCAGTAGTCATGACTCAACTTCCAGATATTACTAGAAAGGCAGCTACGAAGGTCCCAGAAAAGATCCTTAAGTCTAAAGACATACCAATGCCCATGTTCATCCATAGGTCAAGATCATCCATACTGCGGCATTCCCAATTTCTACATAGGGATATCAAAGCCATACTGTAGAAAGAGCTAACAACTGCTTTGTAACATGGTGTTGGAGAACAGCTTTGCAGACACCAGGGGCTGGAAGAAAGATAACTAAATCGGTTCTAGATGAAATTAAGTCTGAACTTTCTCTGGAAGCTAAAATTACTTAACCAAGTTATCACACTCCTGAAATATCATAGGAAGACAGGCTCACTGGAAAAGACATGGCAGCAAAAGTTGAAGGTAGAAGGAAAAGAGCTCTGATTATAAAATAGATTGAACCAGTTTAAAGAAAGGTATGACCGTAGGTCTGCAAGACCTGAGCAGGGCTGTCACTCATTCACTGAGTTGCCATAAGCTGGGAGGAAATTGGTGGCAAGGTGATAACAGTAATAACTGAAGTTCATTATCTGCTTGTGGACTATTCAAAAGCAGCTGATAAGTCAATGCTAGATGAGTTAAGCCTTCTTGGTCCGATTCAAAATTCTTCAGTTTTTACTAACTCTTCTACTGTACTTTAAAAGTTACAACATGGAGAACATTGCTTTGTGTGATTCTAGATCTTGGGGGGGGGGTCAAATGTTTTTGTTTGGCATTTTTTTACCAACACATTCAAAACCTTGCAACTAGCATGGTTGCTGACCATATTAGCTGTGAGATTATGGAAACCAAAGAAATTGTCATATGCTTAAGGCTGTCCATGATGTTTATGGCTGGATCTAATACTTTAGCCCTTTACCGTATCTCTCTGTTTTCTCAGGAATCACCAAGATGGATTTGGCTGGACCATAGGATCAGCCTGGATGACAGATCATTATTTTCTCCTCCTCCTCCTCCTCCTCCTCCTTACTCTGTCACACACACACACTTTCTCTCTGAGGCAAAATAACAATGAATGCTGAAGGACTAGCAACTCTTGGGTTCACAACCGTAGGTCTCCAGATGTCCATGGACTGCAGCTCCCAAAAACAGTACAGCTAGTGATAAAGGCTTCTAGTAGCTTTAGTCCAAGGACCACTGGTGCAAGAAGACTGGAAGAGACATCCCAAACAATGCTACCATAGATGGGATATGAAACCTACACCCTTGATGAGTCGGCTGCACATTCTAAACTTACTTTTAACAAAGCAACCTGGCACACACACTTGGCTATGCTTTTTACAACTTTCTCTGTGTATATGTGTATGTTTAGTTTAGTTTAGCTTTGCATCTGGGCAGCCTGATGAAGAAACTCTCTATAGACCATTCTTGCTGTCAGTTTCCAAATGTCTACTTGAGAGTTCTGAATTATGTGGCCTTGTTTCTGAAGTGATTTCAAACTCAAGAGTGATAACTCAGTGGTAAAGCACCTCCTTTGTACAGGTATTTGGATCATCCCAGATTTAATCTCCAGCACCTCCAGGCATGACTACAAAAGAATCTAGCCTGAACTCTTGGAGTGAGGTTAGTATTGTCAATGCAGGGCTGGGAAGACCAGTGAAATAATTCAGTATAAACCTGCTTAGTCAACCTCTGTATTGAGAAAGCTCACACACATATTGGCAAAATATTTGCTGCCACTCCTACCTCTTCACATTCTAATGTGTTTCATAGTCAATTGTGGCACTGTTTTTTAATCTGTATGCTGTCTTTCTCTCCCACAAGGGACCCAAGAGGACTCGCAACATCTAAAGCAATGGTTCTCAACCTGTGGGTCCCCAGATGTCCCTGGACTGCAACTCCCACAAGTCTTCATCACTAGCTGAGCTGGCCAGGATTTCTGGGAGTTGCAGTCCAGGAACAATGGGGAACCCACAGGTTGAGAACCATTGATCTAAAACAATAAAATAACCAACAGATTTAAAATATTGTATAATTACTATTATTTATATTTAAAGATGCATATGGTTGTACTCTGCACTAGCAAACACTGAACTTATAAAAGAGCTAAATTTAAATATGGACTGGAACTCAGGGTAGAATGAAGACTCGGAAGAAGAAAGGAATGCGCCTAGGAAAAAGACAAGCCCATTACTACACAGCACAGCTTGTACTAAACTGGTGACAGTCATTCCTTAGCCAGTTCGACCTGCCCACTGGATCTTGGAATCAGCAGTATTGTTTTGGCTATGTATGCAGGAAGAGGCCAAATTCTTTTGAGATGAAGAGAATCAAAGTGGCTGCTGTACTGGTTTCTTTCCCCATTCTGAGAATGCTTGTGAATATTTAAGGAATCCAGAATGGTTGCCATTTAAACAGCATCAACCTAATTCTATTTCCTTTGCAATGACTGAGGAACCTAATTATAGTCAGCAGTCACTAAATTCTGAGCGAGCAACATTTAGACAAGTGGGCAGATTGTTCCTTCAACAAGCCATCATCTTCAATCAATATGCCTCCCCCCCCCCGGGGCACTGAATGAAGAAGGATTGTTACTACTACTACTACTACTACTACTACTACTACTACTAACTACTACTACTACTACTAATAATAATAATAATAATAAATCTCATTGTACCATTTTATACAACATATTTTAAGTCATGAATTAGTAGGAAACAATGTTGCTTTTTTGGTATGGATTTTTTTTTATAAAAATTACAAAATCCCTGAAGATGTTTTAAGGCCGACCCAAAAGTTTAGCAAATATCCTATGCTGTGTCCCCCCCCCCATGGGAAGGTAAGGGGACAGTAGTGGATTTGGGGCTTATATATGCCATTAAAGTGCAGAGGAAATCAATTATTTAGCATTTTTGCTGTGTTTTTAACTCTGCGGCTACTGCATAACATTGTGAATGTTCCATTTCAGACTTCTGCCCTAAATCTACTTATCTGAGAATGAACCTCTTT
The DNA here is from genome assembly GCA_037367245.1 of Phrynocephalus guinanensis. Lineage (NCBI taxonomy): Eukaryota > Metazoa > Chordata > Lepidosauria > Squamata > Agamidae > Phrynocephalus > Phrynocephalus guinanensis. The sequence continues at coordinate 97,496,430 of CM074738.1, read as the reverse complement.
CAGTAAGACTTATATAGGCTTGCACTGCCAGGTACTAAAGTGACTTGGGTTATCTCTGTAAGATATAGCCAAGAGGTTTATCAGGGGGCAGTATCTTCATTTTATATATTAATCTAAACTGCCTGACATGCCCATTATACCATCTTGTCACTTCTTTTTGTTGTTATTCTCAGTTATTTTAAGTTTTTTTGATTGGCTGAGTGGAAGTTGAGTCAAATAATGAGGGGCAAAGGTTAGGAATACATCTGGTCCTTTCATTCCATTTAACTTCAGGGTTTATCCTTTTTTTACATTGTGCAGACAATAATTTAGAGGGAGCAGGAGGGAGGGTGCAACGGGGAGGAAATTTCCCAAATCTTTTCTGCCCCCCCCCCCGGCCCACCTTCTGCAATAAGTACAAGATTCCATTTTTCTTCCACATGTGTGACATTTGAGAGACCACAGGCATAAAAACTTCATAGTTCCTGTTTAATGGTCGAAACCAGAAAAGGAGGAGGTGAAGAAAGAAGGCAGGACTTGTGGAGGTTGACACTGTTTAGAACTTCACCATGGCGGGCATGGCTTTCATTATATTTAAGTGAATTAGGCTGTTTCCTTGAAAAAAGAAGATATTAACAAGCCACCAAAGGCCTGCTGTGGGATTCTGACACTTTTAGTGGCTTCTGACATACGATTTGTGAGGACCCGCTCCGCTTCACAAAGTACACCAGAAAACAAATCTACTATTTGTACATAGAATGCGGATGCCCCCCCCAATCCTGCCCCCCCTTCCCTTTCAGCTTAAAGCTACTGATATAAGGGAGGAAAAGTCATTAACAAGGCATTTGTTGGAACAGAAAAAGCCTTTATCGGAATGAAATTTGGGATTAGTTTTAGACATCCCGGAAGTCTGTGGAAGATTCTTCACCACCTCATGTCAAACATGATGCAATTTCACCACAATGAGGAAAACCTCATGTCAAAGGGGTGCCTAAGGCATCTCTCATCATGGAACGCGATGTGGGGGAATCAAAAGGCAGGATTCTTTCAACTTCCACCACCTCGTTTGCAGTTCTTCCTTCACTGCTGTCATTCGAGAGAGAGATCTCTAGGCTGAGCTGAATTCTCCAGGCTGTTCTCTCTCCCCAGTTGGTCTCCTCAGAAAATGCTGAGCTACAGCTTCCTGGGTGGGGTGGTGGGAATAATAGTTTGCCACATCTGGGAGGTTCCTGCTCCAGCCAATGGGATTCTAGCAGATGAGAAAGGACTTGGCCAAGACATTTTGCTGCCTGAGATGAAGAAAAAGATGCCATTCTCTGTCTATCCAACCCACCCCAGAAAGTTACCAAATTTGCAGCTGAGACTTATCTCAAAACTTTCAGTGGCACAGTGTTCAACATCATGGCAAATAGTATTAGCACTTAGGAAATCCAGAACAGGTGTATTTTCCAAAAAAAAAAACAGTAAGAGGAGCATTTGGAGAATGTTATTCTCCCTATTGATCTAATGGCAGGACCGGCCCAACACTCTTACCAGAGTGGGCTGCATGCACAATTTATTTCCTTTGTTTTTACCGTTTAGTAAAAACATCAATGCATGGTCCAGTTTAGACCTGAAGAGAGTCCATGCCTCACAATCTTAGATTTTACATGCATCTTGTCCATGTCTGACTAGAGTGGTCGTCTGTGTGCTTGTTGGGGGAGGCCTGCTTGTTCTGAATTGTGTGAACTGGATGGTAGAATTAGCACACAACTGAATCACAGCGATGCGGCCAGTTACAGCATTAGATTAAACTTAAAACAGGATATAACAAATTGTTTTCCTAAACGTCATTACAAAGAGAAAGAAAAACCAAATGCACTCCAAAAGGAAAACATTTATTCATGCACCCAGTCACATTAAGTTTATTAGAATGGTCACCCCACCACATCTCTTAATATGCTACAGATTGTAACTAATAGACACGCTCTAAACAGCCAAAGGTCCTTAAGCACATCTGATTAATTTTGTTGCGTAACTGGAGCTGTACAAAACAATACATATGCCTTTTTAAAAATAAAGATCTATCTTTCTTTTCAAACAAAAAGGATATGGTACATAAGAGTGATGTAGAGTGTATTTTCACTCTCCATGTTAAAAGCATAAAATAAACAACCAATTTGTATTCCGTCCAGTCTGGAAGAACTTGGTGGGGAAAGGAGCAAGGAAGTCTGTACCTGTTTAATGACACCTCTGTGTAACCTCAGATAGTTTTAGTACTTCTGCTCTTAGTCCAAGACAAGGTAAAAAGTTCCCACCAAGCTCTGCACAAGAAGCCCTGCAGCTGTTAATTAAACAAACACATATTTGGCAATATATTTAACCAAACCTATTCAGCTGCTGAACATAATCCAAGTTGAAAAAGAGCCTTCAGATGAAACTTCCTTCACACAGCAGAGAAAGCCTGACTGCACATACATGATTCTGGTTTAAATATACAGTACAACAGCAATAAACTTGAATCCTCCAGATGTTGTGAGATAGCAGCTTCCACTATTCCTAGCGAGCAGGGGCAATGCTCAAAGAGGATCAGAGCTGTACTGGAGTAACATCCAGAGGCCCAAATATTACAGGCTGCAGAAGATTTCTTGTGAACAGAAACATCAAAATGAAACATGGAAACTGGCTTAATTGTGTGTTTGGGTGGGGTGGTGGTGCCGAGGGGGAAATAACCAAAACCCACCTCGCCTATCTATTCATGGAGGATATCAGGAATATCTTTCCTGATACAGTGACACCTCTACTTACAAGCAGCTCTACTTATGAGCAAGTCAGCTTAAGAGTGGAAAGCTGTAGGCATTTTAACTGCTGCCTTACAAATTTTAGATGCAGTCTGCTCTGCTTACAGTTTTTTTTTTCAATTTTATTTTTTTGATTTTTTAAGATATGGCTGCTCTACTTATGAGTTGTTCAACTTATGAGAATGCATTTGGAATGGACTAAACTCGTAAGTAGAGGTATCACTGTGTTTAGATTTAGGCTGACTATCAGGAAAAACATAACTGTTACATTAGTATGACAATGGAATCAATTCTCTTAGGAAGTGGTGAACACTCCAACACTTGAGGCATTCATGAGAAAATTGGTCAACCATCTGTCATATCTCATTTGATTCCTACAGTGAGTAGGGGGTTGGACTTGATGACCCCTTTCAAACTCAATTGTTTTATGATTCTATGATTACTTATATATATCCCCAAAGGGTGAGCAGGGGAACTTTGCTGTGGACCTGTCATGAGTTCTATGTGCATTGTGTGTGTGTACTGTTTTTAGTTAAAAAGATAATCACAGGTACTCTTTCCTTCTGAGGTAACCAGGAGGTAACCAACCTACCTACTTTATCATAGAATCATAGAGTTGAAAGAGACCTTAAGGTCCATCCAGCCTAACCCCCTGCCATGTAGGAACCCCAACAGATGGCCACCCAGTCTTTGCTTTAAAACCTCCAAAGAAGGAGACTCCACCACCCTCCATGGCAGCACATTCCACTGCTGAACAGCTCTAACCATCAGGAAGTTCTTCCTAATGTTCAAATGGAATCTCTTTTCCTGTAGTTTGAAACCATTGCCCCGAGTCCTAGTCTCTGAAGCCATGGAAACCAAGCCAGCCCCCTCTTTGATATGACATCCTTTCAGATATTTAAATATGGCTGTCATATCCCCTCTCAGCCTTCTCTTTGTAAGACTAAACATTCCCATATCCCTAAGCTGCTTCTCATAAGACATATGTTCCAGACCTTTAACCATCCTGGTTGCCCTCCTCTGGACCCGCTCGAGGTTGTCAACATCCTTTTTAAATTGAGGAGTGTAGAATTGTACACAGTAGTCCAGGTGTGGTCTAGCCAGAGCAGAATAGAATAGTACTATCACTTCCCTTGCTTTAGAAACTATGCTTTTGTTGATGCAACCAACAATTGCATTGGCTTTCTTGGCCGCTGCATCACACTGCTGACTCATGTTCAATTTGTGGTCCACCCAGACTTCCAGATCCCTTTCACAGGTACTATTCTCCAACCAATAGTCTCCCATCCTATATCTATGCAATTCATTTTTCTGCCTAGATGCAGGACCTTACATTTCTCTCTGTTGAAACTCATTCTACTTGTTTTGGCCCAGCAGTTTAATATGTCAATGTCATTTTGGATTTTTATCCTATCCTCTAGGGAATTAATCACCCATCCCGATTTGATATCATCTGCAAATTTAATCAGCCTACTCTCTATTTCTTTGACCAAGTCATTAATAAAGATGTTGAATAGCACTGGACCCAGAACAGAACTCTGGGGCACCCCACTGGTCATCCCTCTCCATGCAGAGGAGAAGCCATTTACGATCATCGTTTGCATATGACCAGTCAACCAATTACAAATCCAACTTACAGTAGCATTATCTATCCCACATTCTACAAAGTTCTTTGCAAGTATGTTATGGGGAACCATATTGAAGGCCTTACTGAAATCAAGATAAACAATATCCATAGCGTTCCCCTCATCCTCCAGGCCTGCAACTCTATCAAAGAAAGAGATCAAATTAGTCTGGCATGACTTTTGAGAAACCCGTCTTGACTTCTTGCCCTCTGAAGATACCAGCCACAGAGTCTGGCAAAACGTCAGGAAGAAAAACTTCCAGAACACAGCCAAACAGCCCGAAAAACTCACAACTACTAATGACAGCATTGCTTATTAAATAATTACAGACTGTATGCTTAATAATCTGTTCTAGAATCTTTCCAGGAGTAGATGTCAAGGTGACTGGATGGTAAATATTTGGGTCCTCCCCCCCCCCCCCCCCGTTTTTGAAGATGGGGACAACATTTGCCCTCCTCCAATCTATGGGGATTTCCCCTGTTCTCCATGACTTCTCAAAGATTATTGCCAATGGTTCTGAAATTGAGGGGAGAATGCGATTTATGCAAAGGCTTATCTCACACAGGTTAGATGTGACTAAGGGTAAAGATGGATGGATATTCTCAGGTATTTGAACTGCACATTCAGCAGTTGAAATACTGATAACTTTATATTCAGGACAGAAAAAAATCCACATCACGTTGCTCTCGTTATACGCAAGTCGCTTCTAACTTACGGTGACTATATGAATAAACAACTCCCAAAAGGCCCATCATTAACAGTGCGGCTCAAGTCTTGTGAAAATCATAGCCATGGCTTTGTTTATGGAGCCAATTCACCTCATGCTCCATTTCTCTCTGTTTGTGCTGCCTTCAACCTCACTAACGTTGTTGTATTTTCTGGGGAATCTTACTGTCTTACAATGTGCCCGAAGGATGAGAACCTCAGTTTAGTCATTTTAGCTTTTAATTGTCTCTCTAATAGTCCATGGTCAAACCACATTGCCACACTTGAAATGTCTATGAGCCTTAATTCCCTGTCAAATCCATGCACAAAACTGGCAGGAGGGACATTTTCTTTTGCAAAATGTTATTTTCATTGCAGAAACCCCCTCGCTCCCCTCTCCCTTTGTGGACCTTTTGCAAAACACTTCCTGTTCCATAAGCAGAATCAGCTGTGGCCTCCATTGGCAAGTGTCTATGTGGCAGAAAGAGGGAAGCAAAGCCAACACGGTAAATTTTTAGGGAAATCTGGATGTTGCTTTCTCGGCTGTTTGGTGTGTGGTCTTAGGCGTGAAGCCACAGAAGATTTGTTCCATAGCTGAAGTGGATTTCACATATTTCCACCAATAACTGCAGGACGTGAGATGATAACAACACTATGAAGAAGTGCCCAAGCAGAACGCGAGGGGCTCACCTTAACTTGAGCATCAGGATACACAGGATAGGGAACTTTAGAAGGAGTTTTGAATTTTCTGTCCATAAAAGCAAGGCATGTTATAAAAATAACATTCTATCTCTATCTCTCTCTCTCACACACACCCACACCCACACACACACACACACTCACACTCACTCTCTCTCTCTCACACACACAATCCAGTGCTTTAGAAACTGAGTGTTTTCCAGTGCAGGAGGTCCTTATAGCATATTTAAAATGCAAATTGTTCTTCCTGGGAACTATACCATTTTAGGAAAACACACCTTTTAATAAGCGAATAAATGTGTGTGTGTGTGTGTGTGTGTGTGTGTGTGTGTGTGTGTGTGTGTGTGAGAGAGAGAGAGAGAGAGAGAGAGAGTGAGTGAGTGAGTGAGTGAGTGAGAGAGAGAGAGAGAGAGAGAGAGAGAGAGAGAGAGAATGCATGCCAAGGACTACAACAGGGGTCCTCAACCTAAGGCCCCGGGCCCGAATGCGGCCCCTCAAGGTCCTGAATCCGGCCCCCAGACCAATTGCAACCCCCCCACCTACCCCCTGCTTTGCAAGCAAGCCACCCTCCGCAGCTGCTTCTATTGCTGAGGCAGTTAAAAGCAGAGGGCTATGTCACTTCTCCCACTCCCCCCAACTACCACCCAGATGATCACGATACTGGCTAGTGGGGCATTCAAAGTGGGAGGGCTACGGCAGGGTCCCCCAGTCCCCCCACCCACCGCCCAGATGGTCGGGGCGCCGGGTGCAGCCGACCGGGGCAATTTAAAACAGGAGGGCTGTGGCAAAGTCTCCCACTCCCACCATGGCCCTGAGGCCCCACCCCTGCTCCTCCTCCCCCCTGCCCACCTGCCTTCCTTGTGTGGCTGCCGCCTGTGTTATTGTAGTGGTGAGGAATGAAGGGGGCAGGCAGAGGCAGCGCCAGCCAGCCTTCCGAGCCAGAGCAGCCATGGCAGTGGACCACTGGAGGGATGGATGGCAGGGGAACAAGGGGGAAACGGAGCTACTTCCCACCCACCCAGCCCCCTCCGAGCTGCTGCCTTGCTCCATTGAGTGAGGGAGGGGAGGAGGGAGCACAGCCGTGGCCAGAGGCTGAAGCTGCCACCACCATCACCGGGTTAGAGACCAGCGAAGAGGAGATGGTAGAAAAAGAAAAGGGAAGAGATGGCCAGGCCCTGGTTCCTGGGAGGCTGGCGGGGCTGCATTTGTTCCCAGTTGGTGATGGGCGGCTGGCGAGCCAAGAGAGCACTGCAGCCTGGCTGGACTCGGCCAATGAGCGGGCTGCAGGTGGCTTTGGGCATGCCTTCCTACCTCCCCTACCTCCTTCCCAACCCTTGCTCCCTCCCTCCCTCACTTGCAGCACACCAAGTTGGGTCAGGCCAAGGGAGGAGGCAGATTTCCCTCCAGGGACAGTGAGGACGTGATGGCCAGGGGACACGGCTGGATCTGCGTGCAGTGGCATCAGTCTTGCTGCGGCTGCTGCTCCTCATCCTGAGTGGCCGCCCAGAAGGTGATGAGGGGCCTGAGTTTGCCTGGGCTGCCACCTCCTTCCCGATGCAATGAAGGAAGGAAGGAAGGAAGGAAGGAAGGAAGGAAGGAAGGAAGGAAGGAGAGCCACTCCAGCCGCTGCCACTGGAGGAGGAGGAGGAGGAGGAGGAGGAGGAGGCGCAGCAGAGGGATCCCAGCAGTGTCACCTCAGGGTGGTGATCTGGAGCAGGAGACATTGCTGGGGCCCTCGAGACACAATAATCATGGGCCAATCATGGGGGGTTCTGCCCACTTGTTCCTCCCCCTTTTCCATGTCGGCCTTTTTTGGTTTTTTTTTGGACTGTGGTCTGGCCCCCAGTGGTGTCTGGGGTGTGGTGGACCAGCCCACTGTTTGAAAACGCCGAGGACCCCTGGACTACAAGAAAAGTATTACAGATATATATGTTGTCCCAGGGCCATGTTTTGCCCATTCCTGACTAGGTCAATGCTCTTCCTAACATTTGAACTTTTCCGCTTGGTGTGGTATGACTGAATCAGTTCTGATGGTAAAGAGGAGGAACAACACAGCATCTCAAAGCGTCCATGACAAAACCACCTGGTGTGCCATGGAGCAGAAGGATCCTGTGTTGTGCAACAACAGCTAAGTGGGCCGGATGGGCCAGGGGGTTGGTGCCATGCTGACAGTTTCATAGAGAGCAGCACTCATCTTTATTCAGCACTTAAGTTAACACCTCTAAACTGCGGGTGAAATTCTGGTGCATATTAACTTCCAGTGGTGGAAGAGCTAGCAGATCAACTCATCTTTAGATGGTCATTTTTCAAAGAGACCGCAACAGGGAGTGGCTGTGGCTAGAGCTCTCCCCTACCCATGCTTTCAAGTTAATGCCTGAACATAGTTTTAGCAATTAGTTCATCCCTATTGCACACATCCTTCTTTGCTTCAGTCACTGTTACTGTAATAAAATTACATGCCACAAAGTTGTCTGCCGCATACACTGAGCTCCTTTTCACAGGGTTCTCTAGATGCAGAGTACTGTTAAAAAGTGGGTTACCATTCCCTTCTTCTGGGAGTGCTCTGAGACTGTGCAGCTTGTCTAAGGATGTACAGGCTGGCTTGTCTCCCAGCAGGCATAGTGGAGAATTGAATTCTATCCTAACCTCTGGCTCTGATCTACCCAACCAACTCAGTTATGGTTATGCAACATATTATGGCTATATTAATGTTGAACTGTGCTCATCTTTTATGACATTTCAGATTGCTGTTCTTCCACCACTATCAAAATTACAACCTTTCAGAATTTGCCCAGAGGAGCCCTGAAAAACACCAAATGCAGCCATTCCCATTGCTACATTCAGAGCCGACTCAACAGCACTGGGTTCTAAGCTATTATTCCTTCAGGCATCCTTGGGTAGAATTTGTTTCACTAAGAAGCACATGTGTTACGAGGAGCCATTGTCTTAGTGTGTGTTGTGTCGTTACAGTCATGACCAACTCTTTGTGACCCCAAACCCGTGGAGTTTTCTTGGCAGGAATACTGGAGTGGTTTGCCAGTTCCTACTCCAGGCGCCTACAGCACCTGGTATTCCCTGGAGGTCTCCCATCCAAGTACTAACCAGGGCCGACCCTGCTTAGCTTCCAAAATCAGGCGAGATCGGATGTGCTTAGGGCATCTAGGCAGCTTATTGTCTTAGTAAAGAACTCCAAAATGAGAGATGGCTTCACCATAGAGTCAATCAAAGCTGTCTCCTGATACAGTAATATTTTCAAGGGTACCAATCAAACCTTTCCTAGGAGCAATCACAACACTGCACAAGATGTTGGGATTTAAAATCTTCTGCTCAGAAGTTACATCCCCCCCGGTCCATCGCTTACTGGAAACATAAGCCTGGATAGTTCATCTTCCTGTTCAATTTGCACATCATTTATTTATCTCCATGTCCATGGTGCCTTTCTCCCCCATGCGGCTCTAACTAGCACACCACCTGCCATTTTATCCCAGAAACAAAATGTTTTCTCCCTTCTATTGTTGTTTGTCTTTCTTTTTTCCTGGCTTGTGTGTTGGGAGCATGATGAAAAATTCCTGGCCTGGTATATATCTTTTCAGCATATAAATGATCTTCAAGAAATTTTTATGAGGTTCAGTTCTTAAACTAATGAGGTTCTTCAGTTTGTCGGACTGTTTTAAGCAAGTGATTCAATTTTTATTTGATCTCCAGCTTAGATTTATTAATGAACCTTATATAACCCTACCACAGGGGCCTCAGTGCGGAGTGAAACTTCTCTACTATGTTTTGTTCTATTCCTCGAGGTAATTATCCAATCCAGATTACATCTCTGCCCTTCACTCTCAAAGGTCTTTCATTTTTTCCCTCCCTCCCTTGCTAAACACTCTTTTTTTACATTCTTGAAATATCTATCCCGGAAAACAAATTGTAGTATTTTGAAAAAATTAAAACCAGATCTGTTATTCCCACCCACCCTACATTCGTAAAGCATGGCAATGTTATGTGTAGCATTTCTGGTGTCTGGTTGAGACTCAGCCAGGAATTTTGCTTGGTTACTTTTGCTTAGCCACTTTTAACTTAATCTACCTCATGTGGTTGTGGCAAAGATAAAATGGGTGAGAGAAAACCTTGTGGGATGCATTGATCTGGTCCTTCAAGGAAGGTTAATACAAAAAATAATGTAATATACCTTAGCCATGGGTTTTTTTTTTTAATTTAGGCAGCCAAAGCCCATAAGTCTCCATTCTGGGTGTTCCACCTGACAGGCCCAGAGTTATAGACACCTAAACGTGGTTCACCTGGAGAAAAGGCCTAGCTGGGAAGCTTTCAAAGCATAGCATAGACCTGTGGTGGCTAACCTTTGGCACTCCAGATGTTTTGGAACACAACTCCCACATTCCTTTGACATTGGCAATACAGGTCTGGAATTCTGGGAGTTGTGGTCCAAAACATCTGGAGTGCCGATGGTTTGCCACCATTAACATAGACCTTGGACCTGTTCAGCTAGTAGTGGGGTAATTTCCTTTTTGTACTGGAAGCTAGGTCAGAGCTAGGCCTGCACTAGGCCTTGAAGCCTTCCCTCCTAGGCTTTTTCATTAGGCAAGCCATGTTTAGGTAGGTATGGGTCCATCAGGAGAAACTCCCTGAATGGAAAATTATATGGTTTGTAGTAAAAAAAAAATCCCATGCCTAATTCAGATATGCTAGATAACAAAGAAAACAAAAGCAAGTTCACCTTGCCTTGCTTCCTTCTACCCTCAGTGAGAGTGGGAGCCACAAAGCCACCCATTCTAAATCAAATAATCCTTTTTGGATTTTATCTGGTTTTTCCATGCTTTTTTGTTTGTTTGTTTTGCTAATATCATAACATTTCACAATCATTGAAAACGATTGGCTTGAGACTAGAAGAACACTCCTTGGCAGAGCTTAAATACAGCGGATGTTTTGTAACGATTAACAATGTGATCTATGTGTCAGGCATTTCAAATTGTGCCTTAGCTCTGAACCCAGTAGGTGGCCTCAAGTAAACTACTACTATGTCAGCCTCAGTTTCTTCCTCCTATATCTGCAATATGGGCAAATGGTTTTGGTGGTTAACATGATTGAGGTAGTATATATGAAATGGGTTTCATACTGAGAATTCTATAAAGAAATACTAACACACAAGTGTTTGTTAAGACCAAAATGGTAGTGGGCTGTACCACTGAGCATATAAGATTTAAACTAAGACCGGATGGCCATCTGTCAGGGATAATGTGGTTGAATTCTGCAATGAAATTCCTGCATGGAGCAAACGGTTGGAACAGACAGTCTTCCAGATCTCTTCCAGCTGCATGTTGTAGCTATTTATCTCAGATATCTATATTGCTTTCTAAGGAAGTTTAATTATATTAGGCGAATATTTTCGAAAAAAGAGAGAAGAAGCCAATGCCACACAAAATAACATTCTTACCATTGCTCAGAGTTTGCTAGCCAGGCAAAGAATGTTGCGGTTCCTCATCTTTGCATACAGCGAATCACACGAGTATTTGTACAGTATCCTTAGGACAATTCATTGAAGCCATCCAAGGTGAACATCAGAGTAGAAAAGACCCAAGACTTACTGTGATTTTACAGCCAATATTGCATAGATATTACACACTTTTCCCTATTTAATCCTGGCTTAATCTAATTAATCCCCATCCCCCAATAAATAAATTAAAAACCAAGCCTGTTAATGCACTGAGGACCCACAATCTTAAGTGTATCACTGGTCTAAACTGCCTGAATCACAGAGACTTGCTCTGTGCCATCAAGGTGCTTCTGATTTATGTTGGCCTTTGTACAATTTTAAGACATGAGAGATGCCCAAAGAGTAGTTTGCTATCAAGTGAATCTCTCTACAGTCAAGGGGGGGGGGATTTGAGAGATCCAGAATTGTAACTGAATCTGATTTCAACACAGACATGAACAGGGTAGGTACACATGTACTGCATAAGCCCACTCTTTGCCACTGCTTCTTTCCCCACAGCATACGTTACTTCAAGGATTGGCCTAACTTTGCCTAATGCTAACCTTCCCCTACTATGAAGCTTACACTACTTGACACTTAGCTCCATATGTAGCCAGTGAGAAGGCTGTTGTCGTATATCCCCATCTGTTTAGATATGTCACATTTCCCTGAGACGGTCAATCCACCCTATCATGTGGCCATAGATAACTGACTCTCCCCATGACTGCATTCACCCAGTGGTAATACTCCCAAGTAGCTACCCAGATTGCAGAAGATTGCGGCTAAGGGCATGCATACGTGCCTAAAGATAAATGTTCATTTTTTAAAAAAGACATTAGACAGACATAAAATGGAAATTTTGTTTTTTCCTAATGACACAGCATGACTTTGCAATATTCTCTCTGGAAAGCAATATACTGTACTCTCTGGAAAGCATAAACAGAACATAACAATTGCCCAAGGGAAGGTAACTGACCAGGAAGACATTATTAATCCATTCCTGTTCTTGCATACCAGGCATATTTCAACCACAGCTTCAGAAAAACTTCATGTGAAAAAAAGTAGCTTTACAGGGCAGCAACATCACTTATTTGAAAGTAACGAAGAAGGTACTGATACAACACAGCATTTTGATTTGAAGGGGGAGAAGAGATAAAGAAAGTTATGAACAGGAAGATTAAAATGTTGCTAGGGATTTCTGATGCCATAGGTGACTCAGTCTATCAGCTGAAGCAATTTTAAATGGGACATTTCTCACCAAAGGACTATGATAAAGCCATTATCAGTCATAACATACACAGTCAGGTGTTGTATTTTTCATATCTTAGTTAGGATTGCTTGCAGGAAAGCATCACAAGGAAGTATTTTTCCTCTCTTTTAAATCAATAAATGAGTATTTAAGAATCCATCTGAACTGTTAACCAGCACATCACTAGGGGAGGAGGGGAACCAACCATGATCTTCACAACACGGTTATATTTGTTTGATGCTATTTAACTGTCATAGTTCCATCCTAAGGAATCCTGGGATTTGTGGTTTTGTCAAGTCCTCAGAATACCATCCTACTATAAATCCCAGGATTCTGCAGTATGGAGCCATGATAGTTAAAATGAGACCGCTGTGTTGTAAAAAAAAAAAAAACACCTTTGGACTATTTCAGTGAGTAGTTTGTCAAATGCAGCTGCAAAACTAGTAGAAAGACAGTTTTTCACATCTTTGCATAGGGCATCTGAGAATGTACAGAGCAGTGATGTGCTACTTCCTCTATCCCATCAAACTTGCCAGTGAGTGGAGTGGACCCCTATCGCAGAAAACATGGATTTTTTAAAAAACGTGCATTTGTATGCATACAAAATGTGCGCACAAGATAATGTGTGTTACAAAACACGTATACTGGTGGTTTGACCAGAAGCTATGAAAAGGCAGAAAAATAGTATGTAATCTCTACATTATATTTATTTATTTTATTATTTATTTAGGAGATTTACATTACACCCTGGCATCTCAAGAAAGAATACAGTGATAAAAACAATATAAAATCATTCAATACTTTGAACCCATTTAAAACTATACACATTAAAACAACAAAAATGGTAGAGAAAGCCAAGATATGTGACCCCCAAATGGCTTAGACTTGGGGAAATAACACATTTTAACTTGGAGGCAAATTGTGTATCAGCAGTTAAGCCAAAGGGAGACCATTCCATAACTGAGGTGCTACAAATGCGAAAGTTCTCTCTTCTCTATTTTGCTGGCTGGTAGTTTCCTATTTGCCAAAAGCTGGCTTTGACCAAATCCGGGAGGCAGTGGAAGACAGGAGGGCCTGGTGTGCTCTGGTCCATGGGGTCGGACGAAGAGTCGGACAGGTCTTAACGACTGAACAACAACAAGTTTGCTCAAAGTCCCTTGAATAATATAAACGAAGGCCAAACAAGCTAATGCCAAATAAGCAAATAAATAGTAGACAGTGGATGAAATCCAGCAATAAATTGTATCAAGAGTAGGCCCATTGAATCGAAGGAAATTACAGAGGACCAAACTCACTAGAAGTTCAAAAGCATGTAAATGCAAGTAGATAAATAGGTACCGCTGTAAAAAGTGGAAAGGTAAACAGTGTTCCATGCGCAGAAATGCATTCAGCCATGCCAGCCACATGGCCACGGACTTGCACAACACTGGTTCTTTGGCTTGGAAACGGAGATGAGTACTGCCCCTAGAGTCAGACATGACTAGCATGCATGCGGGGGTGTGTGTGTGCGTGTGGGGGAACCTTTACCTTAAACTCACCAAATCCCTACTGATTCAATGAAGCTACTCAAGTTGTGATTTACTACTGGTTTTCAGCCACTTTGTTATTAGGACTGCAACCTGATTGAAGAGATTTTAATTGACCCATTGTACGGATTTGAGTTGATTGCTCAATAAATGACACTGGGACAACTCTGCATATGGAGAGCTAAACCTGAAGCAGAGAACAATCTTTACAAGAGATTTATCTTCTCCTACTTTGGAACTCTGATTCTTCATATATTGTGAATGCATGGAGAAATCCCAGTAACAGAGACTGTTCTGCTCAGATTTAGCTTTCCATATGCAAAAAGCTAAGACGGAGGGCATCGGCTACTCTTTGTTCATGAGTTAAAATTAACTCTGTTAGAGTACACTTAAAAATAAGCAAGGAAGAATCAATGGAGCATAGCAAGTCAAAGGCACAATTAGGAAAAGGAACTGCATCTTTCATGTGGGAAAAATATGAATTCCACTGCTGGGAGAAAGGTATAAATAAATAAGTTTTATTTATTTCCTCCCAAGTGAATGAGAGGATAAATCCTCCCAAGTGAATGAGAGGATCTGTCGTTGGACACCAAGACCAAAATAATCAATACTATGATGCAGTACTTATGATTACTACACAAATATAAAAGCTGTGCAATGAAGAAAACTAACCGAAAGAAAATCAATTTATTCAAAACATGGTGTTGGAGGAGCTTTACAGATACGTATATTAGACTGCCAGAAAGAGCTATCTGTGAATACTTGATAGAAATCTGGCTTCAATCTCAAGAGATTCTAAAATACCAGTAACTAAACTGAGATTTCCATACTCTGGACATATCAGGTGAAGAAAAGACTCATTGGAAAAGATATTGTCAGGAAATGTTGAAGGTGATAATACAAAAGAGAGAGAGAGAGGACGTGAAATAGGTGAGCTCAAATCAAGGAAGCCACAGACTTTAGTTTGGAGGACCTGAGCGGGGTACTAATGCTTTCAAGAATGTTTATTGCTGTCTGCCATCAGGCTGATTCTTACATCAAGACTCTTTCCAGAATTTTCTAACTATAAAGTTTTCAGATGTGGTTTACCATTCCCTTCTTCTGGAGACATTCTGAGACCATGTAGCTTGCCCAATACCATACAGGCTGGCTGTTTTCCTACAAGGCACAGTAGGAATGCTTCTGAAGGTCATAATTCAAGGGTTACTGTAAGTAAAATTTGCTTAACAGAGCATAACAGCAGCAACATGAAAATAAGCATACATCTGCATAAATGTCCCTGCAGTTCCCTTATGCTTAAAAGAAGCAGTTTCTGTTATTCTCCACTGTCACAAGATTTGGCATTTGATGTTTTTCAATTTATTTAAGTTCAAAGCATCACAAAAGATACTGTATATACTTCCTCTGTAGCAAATAATCTATCAAAACCATGTACAGTGGTACTTTGTATAAAGGAATTAATTCGTTCCCAATGAAATTATGTTAACCAAATTTTCCTTTATACAAATTTCCCATAGGAATGTATTGAAAACAGAGTAATCCCTAATCGTGACCATTTTTATGTTGTACGAATTCGCCCCATAGACGATTCTGTTAAGCAAATTTCCCCTATCTCCGGAATTTTTTATGTTGTACGGGTTTTATGTTATACAAACCATTTGTTATACAAGGGTCCACTGTACTGTATAATAAATTACATTGTAGTACGGTTAGGCTGCAGTCCTATCTACACTTACCTGAGGGTATACCCCATTGAATTTAATACCCATATGTTAGGGAAGATTTACATAATACAGTATTATCCTTCTAATGGACAGTACTTCATGCATGCATGTTTACACATGCATGACTAAAACAACAAGAAAGAATCCGCGTATTTGACTGAGATTTCATCAATTAATCCCTAGTTCTTGGCTTGATTCATGCATTTTAAAGATGGCAAAGCAACAACAATGTCGTGTTGAATAACACATTTTCCTAAAGATAAATTACATATTTATTTATATTACTTGCACACAGCCTAATAAAATAATCCCTATGCCATCTGCACACTACTGTTAAACTGCAACTTAATTCACTCAAATGATGAGTAATCAAGTGAAGAAAATGCATTTGTGACCCAATACTCCATTGTTTTTCAAGGACATTTTGGTTTCAAAAGTGCCTCCTGATGATTTACAACAGCTAGTAAAACATCTCCAAATAGAATAAAGCTACATTAAAAACTAGAGGAAAATAATTAAAGGAATCTTTTAATTAAAAAAATAATAATTTATGCACTACTACCCAGGCTGTGACATATAACAGATAGGAATAATTTCAGCATCTTAAGTAATAGCTTTGTGAAATATTTTGATTCTTGCAAGCTGTACTGGAATCCAATATAATACACAGACTAATTCTCAGAGAGTGTAGCTTTTCTGCTATGCAGTCTAAAACAATATTCAGCTGGGGATTGCTTTATGCCCAGTTTTCAATCCTAGCCCAAACCACGCCTTAACATCATTACTTAATGCCAAAACTGGGCAGCACTATGTCAAACACTGTTAATTTGGCAACTTACAGGCTTCTGTGTTTGGCAGGATAAACTGTTATTTTTGCTTTCAACTTGCCAATTTTTATTTTATATACAGTTATGAATCTTTCTTTCAAACAACTGTATATAAAACCTTGATATCTACTAAAAGGTGTGATGTAATATTTCATCCCAGTGTTTGAAATATTTAATTGCAGTGGTAGTTTAAGCAAGAGAATAACTTTTTGAATTCTCATAACAGTTCTTCAGTTTGCTCTACTGTTATATGTTATAAAGGGTAACTGTTTTGAAATCCAATAAAACGGCAAACTGTATTGTCATTTTAAGAACAAGTATGTCTTTTATATTTCAAAACTAATGGAGACAGTTGGACCAATGGCAAACTCTGAGTTCTTTGTTTACAGGGACTACAAATTAAGCCCCTCTTTGTATTTATCATTTTCTAAGATTTGGTTTACTCATGGACCTAAAAAGGTAAAGGACCCTGGTTGCAGATTTGCTTCCTCTTGGAGGTCCAACTGATGCTGACATTGTGTTTGTTTTAGTGTAAAACTGAAACCTTGCTGTTCAACCAAGGAATCAGGTTAGGGGGGCAGGCAACTTCTGGAGATGTGGGGACCACATATTACCCATCTTGGCTTACTAAGGAGACCAGGGTTAGATTTTTAATCATTTGAATTATAGGTTCCATTTTGCTTGAATTAAACTGTTTGGATCATTTTACCTGCTTATTTATTATTGTTTAAATTATTTCAGATTGTGCCCTGCCCTGAGATTTGCTAGCACATGGTAGGTGAAAAGTATTATAATGAAGAAATTTGTAAATGAGCCTTGTGATGTAGTAGTTAAACTGCAGTACTGCAGTCAAGTCTCTGTTTGTAACCTGAGTTCGATCCTGATGGGCTCAGGTAGATGGCTCAAGGTTGACTCAGCCTACAATCCTTTCTGAGGTCAGTGAAAATGAGTACCCAACTTTTTTTGGGGGGGGGCATAAAATCTTGTTTGCATAATTCTGTTGTAAACTGCCCAAAGACTACTCTAGTACTCTTTAGTACGAAAGTTATTTAAGATGAAACAATAAAAAATTATGTAAAAAGGTAAAGGTTCCCCCCCACATATGCATGGTAGTCATGTCCGACTCTAGGGGCGGTGCTCATCTCTGTTTTCAAGTCAGAAGAGCCAGTGCTGTGCAAGTCCATGGCCATTGTGCCGGCATGGCTGCAAGGAAACACTGTTTTACCTTCCCGCTTTTTACGGCGGTACCTATTTATCTACTTGCATTTTGCATGCTTTCGAACTGCTAGGTTGGCAGGAGCTGCATGGCACCCGGGATTCGAACCGCCGAACTGCCGACTTTGCAGTCTACAGTTTCGGTGCCTTATTCCACTGAGCCACCACGCCCCCTAAAATTATGTACTAAAGGTTAAAATGGGATTAGCAGAAAAGCCATTTTAATAGTATAGTTCACGGCTGTCCAACTTTGAACAGGTCGAGGGCTACTTTTTCTGGACGAAAGTGCCTGAGAGCTACTACACTAAAACCTCTACTTATGAATTTTATCTGTTCCGAGCATATGCTCATAAGTAAAAAAAAAAATTGTAAGTACAGCAATAGTTTCCCATAGGAACACATTGATAATTAATCCTTTCTGGAGGGAACATATTTCAATGCATTCCTATGGTAAGGCTGACCATGCATACGCTTCTCTTACACCTACTCGAGCCAGTGTGGACGGGTACAAGGGAGGCCCACGCATGCTTGCGCAGATCGCCTCTTTCACTTGCCCAGGCTGCAGGAAGATTTTTTTTAAAAAAGGTGCACTTTCCCTTCCAACCCGCCCGGGGCCTGACTTGACTCTACTTTTCCTCCTTTTTTCCTCCTTCTCCCTTCCAGCCCCCTTGCTGCCGCTGCTGCTGTCGCTGCTGCTACCGCCCATAGCTCTCACTCACTTCTGCCATGTTCGCTGAGCTGGGATGGACCAAGCCAGCAGTGGGGCAATCACATCGCCACAGCAGTGCAAGGAGGGAATGGCTCAGAAGGGGAGCGGGAGGAGCAGCAGGTCACAGTCTCTGTGAGGCAGCTGTGGAGGTGGGAGGAGGAGGAGGAGGAGGAGGGAAGGGTGGGAGGAAGGAATTCTCCAAGGGGGGAGAAGAGGGGGATGTCACCACGTAAAGGAGGTGGGCACGCCCATGACCCCACCCCTCACTGTCCCCTCCACTCCCCTTCCTCCGCTCTACTCCAACAACTCAATTGGTCACGCAAGACAGTGGCGTGCCAATCATCTGGCCGGTAGGGAGAGCAGGGGACTGTGCCATGGCCCTTGAACTGCTCCACTTGGCGAGATAGTGGGCTGGCAGACCCAGAGCTTTGCTGGGTCAGTGGTGATCCTTGTGGTAGGGGAGTTAGAGGTGGAGAACTTATCCCCTCACATTTTTTATTAATGGCTGGCAGGCTACTTTTGAACCCTTGACGGGCTACTGGTAGCCCCCGGTCTACCTGTTGGGCAGACCTGGTATAGTTCTAAGCCAAATGTATATAGACAGAGTGGCCCACACACTAGCCAACAAACTATAAACATGTAACACTGACTGTCAAACCATCAGCAATAAACCCGTGTGCCATTCAAGTACTAAATATGTTACTTTCAAGCACTGGATCAGAATTTAAAAATGTGCACTAATTATTTAGAAAAATTATGCACAGGCTGGAAAATGTATAGTGCGTCAAAAGGAATCCCAATCCCCCAGTGTTTTATTTGTGGTTTTCAGCCCCTCCCTCTCCCAACACACCTCCCCCCCCCCCAAAAAAATTGGAGATTCACACATCTAGGGATACACTTGCATGTGGGGGTAATTGTATTTTTGTTTAACAGAAGGGGATTTTCTGGACCCTTCCAGTTTTCCTAGGGGGACTTGTGCAGCCCACATTGTCCCCTAGTACAAGCAGCCTCCCACGACAAGAGGGGCTTCAGATTGATCTAGCCATGGTATGTAACTACAGTACTAGAAAATACCGGTATATGCATTTAAGAAACTTCCAGATTAGTTTGAATAATAGTTTCTTTCCTAGTTGCCATCTGGTTTACACTTGAGTAGTAGGAAGGAGCTAAATATCAAGCCTAACCTAATGAATAATTCATCCAGAAGTTTTAAAAACCGACTTCATGACAATCTAATATCAAGGAAATGTGTGTCAGGCTGAAGCCAAGTTACATAAAATGAACTGAACAATTTCCTGAACTAGAGTAGCAAAAAGTAAAGGGATCAACAGTACAAGCTAAAAATGTAAGAACTTGATCTCTCTCTCTCTCTCTCTCTCTCTCTCTCTCTCTCTCTCTCTCTCTCTCTCTCTCTCTCTCTCTCATGCACACACACACACACATTTATACACAAACACTTATTGGTATCATCTGGAACCCGTGGACGTGTATACTCCCATGAACTGAAACACATGTATATTTTTAGATGCTGTCGAAACTTCATCAAGTCAGAAACCCAGGATGTCCCATTGTTTCAATTAATAAAACAACTATATAGAGGGTCTTTCTCTATGTATTGATTTATACCTACAGAATCTGATGTATGAAACACACTATCAATGTCTTTAAAATGACAGCATCATTCTGATAGCGATACCAGACTTGTTACACTGTGTCACATCTTTGAATACCAACATCATGATGGAATCATCCAGGCCTTAAATGATTTCCTCAGAACCAACAATTCTAAAGATCTTTGGACAGAGGTTTTGGCAACACTAATTCTCATGTGTGATAATTTTACATTTAATGGAAAGGACAACTTACAATAGACACTTATAGAATTCCTTCGCTTGTAGGTTGTTCATGAAAAACCTAATAGAAAACATTATGAAAAAGGTCAGTGGCAAAGTGATGAGAAAAACACTATCCTCTGTTAGCAAACTCCTAGGAAACCTGGAGCATCTTGCAAAAGCCACAACCAAGGCTCTTGTGATAGCTTTGCGCCAGATGTGTAATCTACAGAGAAGAGTCTTCAAACCACCAGTCAGTAATGGATCATTTCCTCCTGATTCCAAACACTGTAAACCGTATCTGGTTCTCAGGTAAACAGCCACCATTAATAGCATTGTGAATTGTAGGACCTGCTATACTAAACCAAATATCACCTGCAATGTAATTAATCTCATCCAGGGCCATCTACCAGGATGTCATCTGCAGTTTACAATAGGCTTACTTTCAAGATTCAGCAATCACGTTAGCCATCTTGAATAGCCACTAGTGGAAAAACCAGTATGTAGAACCTCGTGGCTTATCTGACTTGGTTTTGTTGGAACTGAGATACGATTGGATTAAAAAAGCATTAAAAAGGAGGAACTATCTAGACCCTTAAGACCTCATGGCCTGAACCTAGAAGATAACACAAAAATATCCTTCTTCTGTTTGATAATACCCTGTCTCTAAGTTCTGCACATACCACCTGGGGTGAGGGTGGGGAGAGAGAGAGAGAGAGAGAGAGAGAGAGAGAGAGAGAGAGAGAGAGAGAGAGAGAGAGAGAGAGAGAGAGAGAGAGAGATTTCATAAAAGAAGCCACAGACTTCTGTGTTCGAGACCTGAGCGGGGCTGTTAATACCAGGACATTTTGGAAGTTACTCATTCATAGGGTTGCCATATATTGTATATGGCCAGTTGATTCCAACTTATGGGAAAATTTGAACAGGCACAGCCCTCCATGCAGTCCAGAAGTCTGAAAAATAAAGAGAGGCTTCACAAACTCAGGGTGCTGTCCTCTTTAGACTGTGAAAAGAGTGACAGAACAAGGCACAGCTTAGCCTATAATTGTAATAAAATAAATCTTAGTATCTTCAGAACTGCTATTCATAAAATACTGATGTAAATCTAAAACAAGAAATAGACCTAAAGCAGACTAAAATAAATGTATTTATCATAGCATGATCTTTTCTGGACTTGTGTGCACCATCAAGCACATAAAGTAATAGTCAAAATCTCTCTCTTCTCTTCTCTGTCTGTCTGTCTGTCTCTCTGTCTCTCTGTCTGTCTGTCTGTCCGTCCGTCTGCCTGCCTGCCTGCCTGCCTCTCTCTCTCTCTCTCTCTCTCTCTCTCTCTCTCTCTCTCTCACACACACACACACACACACACACACACACACACACACACACACACACACACACACACACACACACAAATGCAAAAGCATGGTGAGAGAAAGGAGAGTACGAGAGACAGAAAAAGAAGAGAAGATTAGAGGTGAGATTGTGCCACCAGGAGGGAATTAAATGAAAAATATATTGACACCGTAAATATACTATTATGACTCATAATTCACCATGTTTTGTCCATGGCACAAACAGTCTGGTACCGGGCAGGCCAATTAATACATCTAGCAAAGCCAGATGCTTGTTCATTGATGATTTTCACATAATTTAAGAAGGAGAGTAGTTTTAGTTAAGTGAAAACAAAAGGTAGTGCTTTCATACTGACCCCATGTCTCTTAACAGGCAATAAGAGCACACATTGCACATGCTAGTAGTAGAAAAAGGCACAAGCCAGTTATCCACCTCACAAGGGAATCTACTCACTGTATCTTCAGTGATTTACTGCTCTAGTTAGAACACAGCGTTCAAAGAAAGAACACCAATGACTCAGTTTAAAAGCAAAGTATGCCTGTAAAGTTATTACTTAAATGTGTGACCCAAGCCCCATTTTATTGTCCCTGTATCTCCCAGATCACATTTGTGTATAAATCTGGACCAAATCTAATTAACTATGCTTTAATAACCCATGAACTAGAAGAAGAGATAGATAATTCTCTTGAAGAGTTTATTCATATGACTTCCATTGGACATGAGGTTGTATTCTGATTTATTCAGAGCAGACTCGGTGTAGATTCAAACATGATAAATAAAAGCGAAACACAAAGCTAATTCTAATAAGATGCCATGTGTTGTCTTACATGACATACTTAATGCCATCAGATTCAAAATGTCAAATCATACACATTAACCCATTCAACAGCACAGAGGTGATCCATGTTTGCTCCTGAAGGCCATGTGCAAATAGTAATCATGGCCAAAGAAACTGAGAGGTGTGGCCAAGATGGTGTCACTGTGAGTCCCTCTCACACATACAAAATTCACACACACATTTGGCCTACCACTAAATCTTAAGCCTTATCCTATATTTTCAAACACACACACACACACACACACACACACACACACACACACACGTATGCTTGCTTGCTTCCCCACGCATGCACACGCGCACGCACACACACACACACAAACACTTTCCCTTATCTCATCTACACATAACTGTCAAAAGAGATAGTTCGCACTAGATATCCTCATCCTTACTTCCAGCATGACCAAGACCCAGTCAACTAGTGGGGTTGGAATTTAAATGGGAAAGGATCACAAGAGAATGCTGCTTAACTAAGCTGCATATCCATTTCTTCCATTAAAAACTAACATTTATTAATATGACCCAGACATGAAAAAGTTCATCAACCCTCCCTTGGGATCAAGGGTTAAACTCAGTGTTAAGGGGAATGGATATTTCACATGTCTCAGTACTTCTCTTTCTTCCAGTGGGTAGAATTTCCTTCAAAATGTGCACCTCAGCAATCGGAATTGCAAAATAAGCCAACATTTACTTTTGAATTACCAATTTTAAAAAAACTGTAACAAAGTAAAACATCCCTCAGTCAAACACCAATTACAGAGGTCATGAAAAGTAGAGTAGTGTTAAACTTGATACATTTCAGCCACTTGGATGGGCATACGTTCTAAGCATGTGCTGTGACCGGTTACATATATTTGACCACAGAATAAGGAGGCTTCAAGAAAACCCATCTTTTCCTTCATACTCCCTCAACAAATGATTGCTGCAGTTATTTTAAAGGAAATGTAAACCACAATGAACTTTCCAGTGGTCCTCCTCTGTATTCCAATCATTCTGCAGCCAGCTCGTCCACCCCAAAGTTGTTTGCTGCATTCATCAAGCAGTCAGGGTGGTACATGTGTTCCTGACAAGTTATTGGAACCAGAAGACATTAGAAAAAAGTGTAGCAAGGGTAATTTCTCCATCCCATCACAGCTCCATTTCCTTCCTATGTGCCTTATATAAATATCTGAGCCAGTATTGGATATCTGCGCATCAGGCTTGGAGAGGAGGAAATTTACATGACAAACATGCACACAAACTGAACATACATGGGCTGGGACTGGAAGCATGGCAGCATGGAATAGAAACAGGTCTTTCATCATGCATGTTCACTTGACTGTCTGAAGGTATGCAACATACATCTTCAAAAACTCTGCATATTTAGGCTTCTGCATTTAAATGGGTACCAGAGCAGGGGGAACACTCTGAGTAGAGGAGTATATTTTAAGAAATATCTCTGTTTTCTGTCATAAGAACATAAGAACATGAGAAGAGCCATGCTGGATCAGGCCAAAGGCCCATCTAGTCCAGCTTCCTGTATCTCACAGCGGCCCCACCAGATGAGTTTGGGAGCGCAAGAGACTAGATATCTGTCCCCTGATACCACTCCCCTGCATCTGGCCCTTGAAGTACCCTGGTTTCTCCATCATGGTTTGTAACCTGTGATGGACTTTTCCTCCAGGAATCTGTCCAATCCCCTTTTGAAGGCATCCAGGCCAGATGCCATCACCACATCCTGTGGCAGGGAGTTCCATAGACTTACAATGCGCTGGGTGAAAAAATATTTTCTTTTGTCAGTTCTTACTCTCCCAGCCTTCAATTTGAGTGTATGTCCCCTAGTTCTGGTATTTTGGGAGAGAGAGAAGAGCTTCCCTCTATCCACTTTACTCATACCCTGCATTATTTTGTATGTCTCAATCATATCCACCCTCAAGCGCCTTTTTTTCAGACTAAAGAGGCCCAAATGTTTTAGCCTTTCTTCATAAGGGAGGTGCCCCAGCCCAGTAATCATTTTAGTCGCTCTCTTCTGCACCTTTTCCAGTTCCACTATGTCTTTCTTGAGATGCGGTGACCAGAATTGTACACAATACTCCAGGTGGGGCCTTACTATGGTTTTGTATAATGGCATTATAATGTTGGCTGTTTTATTTTCAATCCCCTTTTTGATAATCCCTAGCATGGAATTGGCCTTCTTCACCGCTGCCACACACTGGGGAGACACCTTCATGGAGCTGTCCACCAACACACCAAGATCTCTTTCCTGATCTGTCACGGATAACTCAGAGCCCATGAGTTGATAGATGAAGTTTGGATTTTTTGCCCCAATATGCATTACTTTACATTTGGTTACATTAAAACGCATTTGCCATTTCTCAGCCCATTCCCCCAGTTTGGAGAGATCCTTCTGGAGCTCTTCACAATCTTCTCTGGTTTTCACCACACGGAAAAGTTTTGTGTCATCTGCAAACTTGGCCACCTCACTGTTCATCCCTGTCTCCAGGTCATTTATGAACAGATTGAAAAGCACCGGTCCCAGGACAGAGCCCTAGGGCACACCGCTTTTCACCTCTCCATTGTGAAAATTTCCCATTGACACCTACTCTTTGTTTCCGGGATCTCAACCAGTTCTCAATCCATAAGAGGACCGGTCCTCTTATCCCCTGACTGTGCAATTTTCTCAGCAGCCTTTGGTGAGGGACTGTGTCAAAAGCCTTTTGAAAATCCAGATAGACTATATCCACCGGTTCACCCAAATCCACGTGCCTGTTGACCTTTTCAAAAAATTCTAAAAGGTTTGTCAGACAAGATTTACCCTTACAGAGGCCATGCTGATTTTCTCTCAGCAAGGTTTGTTCTTTTATGTGTTTTAAGATTTTCTCTTGGATGAGGCTTTCCACCATCTTCCCTGGGACAGATGTAAGGCTAACTGGCCTGTAGTTTCCTGGGTCCCCCCTCCTTCCTTTTTTAAAAATTGGTGTGACATCTGCCATCCTCCAGTCCTCTGGCACTGTGGCAGTTTTAAGAGACAAGTTGCATATAACCGTTAAGAGATCTGCAATTTCATTTCTCAGTTCTCTAATAACCCTTGGGTGGATGCCATCTGGGCCCGGTGACTTGTTAATCCTCAATTTATCGATTAGTCCTAAAACCTCCTCTCTTTTAACCTGTATTTGATTTAATTCTTTAGTCAAGAGGGGCGGCTCAGGCAGCAGAATCCGCTCAAGGTCCTCTGTCGTATAGACAGACGCAAAGAAGTCATTCAATTTCTCTGCAATGTCCAAGTCCTCCTTAACCTCCCCTTTTCCTCCCTCACCATCCAGAGGGCCAACTGGTTCTCTGGCAGGTTTTCTATTTCTAACATATTTAAAGAAGCTTTTATTATTACCCTTTATATTGCTAGCCATGCGTTCCTCAAAATCTTTCTTTGCCTCCTTTATCATCTTCTTACATTTCTTTTGCCAGAGTTTGTGTTCCTTTTTATTTTCCTCATTTGGGGAGGATTTCCATTTACAGAAAGACCTCTCCTTGTGCTTTAGAGCCTCTCTAACTCCACTCGTTAACCATGCCGGTGTCCTCTTGGACTTAAATGAGCTCTTCTTTCTTTGTGGTATGCACTTGTGCTGGGCCTCTATTATTGTTGTTTTAAACAGGCTCCATGCACTCTGAAGAGATTGAATTCTTCTAACCTTCCCCTTCAGTTTCTCTCTAACTAGTTTCCAGATCTGAGGGAAGTTTGCCCTTCGAAAATCAAGGGTTTTTATGTCTGATTTGGTTGACACTCTTCCTCCGACATGCATGGCAAAGGAAACTGCAGCATGGTCACTGTTCCCCAGAGGCTCAGTGACATTCACATCCCTGACCAGGTCCTGAGTATCACACAGAATTAGATCCAGAGTTGCCTGTTCTCGGGTGGGCTCCATGACAAGTTGCTCTAAGGCACAGTCATTCAGCAAGTCGAGAAACCCGGTTTCTCTTTCTTGCCCAGAGCTCGCATTGGCCCAGTCAATGTGGGGATAATTAAAGTCCCCCATGATTACTATCCTGTCCCTCTTAGCCACCTCCATGATTTCTCTCCTCATTTCAAGGTCCCTCAACTATCACATCACTCCTGGGACCTGGTAGTTTAACCCACAGTGATTCTATGGTGGAATCAGACCCTCTGTCAATCTCCATTCTGCTGGATTTTACCCCTTCTTTGACATAGATGGCCACTCCTCCTCCAACCCGCCTCTCTCTATCCCTTCTATAGAGTTTATAGCCTGGGATTGCTGTATCCCACTGGTTCTCCACATTCCACCAGGTTTCTGTTATGGCTATTATATCTATGTTATCCCTAGCTGCCAAATGTTCAAGTTCTCCCATCTTTGCTCGGAGGCTTCAAGCATTGGCGTAGAAACACCTGTACAGTGGGTCCCGCAACAACAGCTGCTGCCTTGTTCTTTTCCCCTCACAGCTTTTATTTTCAGTAGACAAACTGTCACAGTCCATTATTCTCCCAGTGCTAATACCTGCTATATCTCTATGTGATTCTCTACCCTCTCCAACCTCGTTCCCCGAGGATGAGGTGTTCCGAACCGGATGCCACTCAGCTCCTGTCGGCTTTCCCCCAGTTATCAGTTTAAAAGCTGCTCTGCTGCCTTTTTGAGGTTGAGTGCCAGCAATCTGGTCCCATCATGATTCAAGTGCAACCCATCCCTCCTGAACAGGTTTGGCTTGTCCCAAAATGTTCTCCAGTTCCTGGCAAATCTAAAGCCCTCCTCTCGACACCATTGCCTCATCCATGCATTGAGGCTTCTGAGCTCTGCCTGCCTGGCGGGTCCTGCACGAGGAACAGGTAGCATTTCTGAAAATGCTACCTTGGAAGCCCGGGACTTCAATCTTCTACCTAACAACCTGAATTTGGCTTCCAAGACTGACCGCTTGGCCTTCCCGACATCATTGGTACCAACGTGTACCATGACCACTGGCTCCTTCCCAGTTCTCTCTAACAAGCTATCTAGATTTCTTGTGATGTCTGCAACCTTTGCACCTGGCAGGCAAGTGACCATACGGTTATCATGCTCCTCACAAATCCATCCCTCTGTATTTCTAATTATAGAATCTCCTAGTACAAGGAGCTTCTCTCTTGCAGCCTACTCATCTACATGCACCTGATCTTGTATCTCATCAATAGTAATGAGGGAGAGATCCTCAGGTGGAACCAATTGTTCCTCGGTGTATGCCTCATGAGGTGTAATGAGGGAAAGAGCCTCAAATTGATTGTGCAATATGAGACTCTCTGAGCGATCCCTTGGCCTTCTACTCCTTTGAGTCACATTCCTCCACCCTTCTACCTCCTGGGTTGGGGAAGTGATTACATCCTCAGAAGTGTGCCCTGTCTCTTCTTGGACCTGGGTAGTCTGTTCTACTCTGTCCAAGAACCGCTCAAGCTCCTTAATATGTTGCTGGTCCGATATGCGAGCCTCTAGCTGCTGGACCTTCTCTTCCAATAGCGCAACCAGCTTGCACTTGCAGCAAATATAGTTCTGCACACGCTCTGTCAAGATGACAAACATAGCACAAGTACTGCAGGTAACTACAGCTGCTCCCTCCAACTCCATTTTAATGAGTGCAATAAAATGTATTCAAGGTCTCAAAAATGTAAACTTACACTAATTTTTTTTTATCTAGTAAGACTATTTACTTCTTTTGTTGTTTATTCAAGATCTAACAGTGTAGGGGGCCGCTAAAGCACTTGCTAATGTGCGTAGGATCTCCTCAGGAGTAGCTTGGCTCGGGAACTCAAAGATACCCAGAAGAAATATTTTTTTTCCAATGACAATGGAGATTGAATCAGAAATGTGAGATACAGGACGTTTTAAAATAAGGTTTATGGGAATTCAGCCAGCAACACCGCCAAACCGTCACCATCTCCTGTTTTAAATAGTATATCTTCTGGTGCACGTACAAGGATCTCTTTAACACATCACAACCACTGTTTTTGCACTGTTTGTAACAGTCAATGAACTGGGCCCTACACCGTTCTACTTAATTGCAAATGAGACTTCAGTTGCAAATGAGATTTCTCCTTAGAAGTACCCTTGCAACTTCAGCCAATTTACTATATGTACTGTAGTTCTAAATACTATACTGTACTTGGTGGCTATACTATACTACAGTATACTGTATGTGGTGGCTCAGTAAGCTAGAGCGCTGAAACTGTCAGCTGCAAAGTCAACAGCTCAGCAGTTTGCATCTCAGGTGCCATGCAGTGGAGCGAACTTCCGCTCTGAACCCCAGCTGCTGCCAACATATAACTTCAAAAGCATGTAAATGCAAGTAGATAAATAGGTATTGCCATAAAAAGCGGGAAGGGGAACAGTGTACCGTGAACAAAAATGTGTTCAGCCATGCTGGCCACATGGCCACTGACTTGCACAACAATGGCTTTTTGGCTTGGAAACAGAGATGAGCACCGCCCCTAGAGTCGGACACAACTAGTACGCATGTGCGGGGGGGACCTTTACCTTTACCTAAGTATTAATCATTTAGTCCTACAGACTGAAAGTGTACTGTTAATTTGTAACCTTCAAGGCTTATTGAAAAGTCAGGATTTGCAAACTGGAGATGCAGTTGTTGAAAGAAGAAACCTCGTCCCCACTCTTCATTCTTCTTGGGTGACCTTGAACCCTGCTGTCCAAACTCACTACAGTAGGAACACAGTGTCCGCTGGGGATTGGTTCTAGGCCTTCCCGTGGATAATGAAAACCGTGGATAAGAGAGAACACCAAGGAAATCCCCAAAAACTGCTATTTTATGACCGTAGCTTGCTTTACAGCTGCTGTTTGCTCATGACCTGGGGATCAATCCCAGGTAGCAGGCTCGTGGTTGACTCAGCCTTTTATCCTTCCGAGGTCAGTAAAATGAGTACCCACCTTACTGGGGGGGAGGGGGGCAATGTGTAGCATGCATACTCTAAGCTGCCCAGAGACTACTTGAAGTGGTATAGGGTGGTATATAAACAGAACTTTGCTTTTTACAGCTTCTGTTTTATGACAGTAGCTTGCTTTGCACATGCAGGATTATGTGTTTATTTTTTCCTTTGCCAACCGTGGATAACTGAATCAGTGGATAATGACTCGGTGGATACGGGGGTCCTACTGTACACATGAGCAAGAGAACAAAAAATGGAAAGTCACTTTTCTTCAGCATTACACACTGGAGAGCTGGGCTAAAAGCAATAGGGAAAATGTAAATCAGCCCTTCCTTAGGCAGGGTGGAGAAGAATGAATGCACATCACGTGATACAACCACATGCACAAAGAATTCATGGAAACACTATCTCAGGAAAAATAGGGGCATATTTTTGTGTGAATAATTCTGCTTATGTCTTGTGGTCCATTTTCACTTTATTTCATTTCACAAACCTCCCTTTACCCATGCAGATTCTAGCGTGGGGTAAACAGCATTTTAAAGTGACAAACAAAATATGTAATTTTTAGTTACACAAATTTAGAATCATAAAAACACTTTAATCAGCAAATAATAAAAACTCAACATATGGATTAAATTTTAAAAATATAAAGTGTTAAAAGGGAAAAAAAGAGAATAAGTTAATTTGGCACCAAAAAAGAAACATTGTTGGCACTAATAATCTCTCTTCTAGGAAGACAGATATTTATGATGTGGGAATATTGAGAACAGAGCTTGGGATTCATTTATTAAAATGAAGTTATAATACACAATTAGTTAACATTTTGAAAAAATTTGAACATTGTTATTTTAATTGCTTTAGTATCAAGGAAGGATGTTAATGGCCTGCAAAAAAAAGTTCACATATCTTTAATTCATACTTTTGGGAGTTGTTTAAGGATATGTCATTAGAATTTTATAACAAGCAACATTTTCTGATTACAGTACTCCCCCATTTATTGCAGGAGTTAGGTGCCTGATCCACCCACGATAAAGGAAAATCCGTGAAATGGCGATGCCTCAGTAAACTGACCTTGGGCTACTCCTGCCGACGGTGTTTCCAAAGAGAGGATTTTAATCCCCTCCTGACACCTCAGCAAACCTTGCTGCCAGGAGCTCAAGGTCTGTTTTGCTGAGGTATCAGGAGGGGGTTAAAAACTTGTATTTGGAAACAGCAGCCGAGGAGCCCAAGGTCAGTTTGATGAGGTGTTAGGGTTTGGTTAAAAACCTCTCTTTGCAATCACAGCCAACAGGAGCAGCATCAGCTCTGCTTGCTGAGATGTCAGGAGGGGGTTAAAAACCTCTCTTTGGAAGGGAAATGCAGACGCCTCACAAGGGCTGCTCCTGCCAGCTCTGCTTGCAAGGAGGTTTTTAACCCCCTCCTGATCCCTCAGGAAACCTTGCTGCCAGAAGCTCAAGGTCCTTTTCCTGAGATGCCAGGAGGGGGTTAAAAACCTTATTTTGGAAGCCTGCTTCTCTCAAGAAAAATACCATGATATACTGAGACCGTAATATATGAACCGCATTGTGGTGGGGGACTACTGTACTTTTAAAAAATGCTTTCTAGAGAGGCTTTAGTGGCATTTTGAGCAGAAATCCCTGAGTTTTACATTGTCTCATTTCAATTCTGAGATGGGTTCATGTGTATCATAAAAGTATCAATAACATGCCTGCCTGCCAGGGAAATAGATTAATCCCCCAAAGAACAGGATATTGTTGCAAGATATAACTGTTGTAGTGTGTGGTTCTTGCGGATGGTTTGGTCTTGAAAACTACTAACTTGACAAAAGAAAAGTTTATTTCTTGAAACAGACTAATGCATGCATTTTTGGATTCCCCTTTGGGAGAGGGAGCTATAGGTATTGTCATGATAAGTTCCCCCATTTCCAAAGCTATTTATAGCCAAATCCAAGACTCCTTCTCCCTCTTCTGGAAACTGGAGGTGGATCAGGAAGTGCCTTGCATTCTTTCACAGAAGACTATCCTTTGCAAAGTAAGGCAAAAGGCCACTCTAGTTTAGAACCACAGTTTAAATCCAGTTTTTATTACATGTCATAAAGTCACCTCTTACTTAAGGCAATCCTGTGAATGAGGGGTCTCCCTAATGACCTATCCCTCAGCAGCCCATGTCAGGTCTTGCAAACTCAATCCTGTGGTTCCTTAGGATGTCAATCCATCTCATAGTTTGTCTGCTTCTTTTCCTGCTCCCTTCCACCTTTCCTAGCATTATTGTCTTTTCGAGAGAATCTCACCTTCTTATGATGTGCCTAAATTATGAAAGCCTACTTTGTCCTTTTGCCTCCAGATATCGTTTGCTTGTTTCTCTTTCTAGTAGTCCAGGATATCTTCAAAGATCTCCTCCAACACAGGTTTCAAATGAAACACACACACACACACACACAGACGTACACACACAGACGTACACACACACACACAGACGTACACACACACACACACACACACACACACACACACACACACACACACACACACTCTTTTAGCTTTCTTTACTCTCCAGCTTTCACACCCATACATGGTGATTGGGTATACAAGAATGTGAATTATCTTGTTCTTAGTCTTCAGCCCTTACACTTGATGATCTGTTCTGATTTCTTCATTGCTGTCTTTCTGAAGCTCAGATGTCTGGTTTCTTGACTGTACTCTCCATTTGGATTGATTACTGAACCAAGGGATATAAAATCTTTCAGTCTCTTCCTTGTCAATACAGTAATAAAATTGTGTAGTTCTTCTGCAGTCATCAGTTTTGGCTTAACATTCAGTTGAAATCCTGCTTTAGCTCTTTCTTCTTTCACTTACACAAAAAGTCATTTCAAGTCATTGCTGCTTTCTGCCAGTAAACTGGTGTCATCTGTATATTTTAAACTTCTTGTTCCTTCTGCTAGTTTTTGCTCTTCCATCTGATTCTAGTTTGGCATTCCATATACATTCTGTGTGCAGTCTACAGCTGAGGGGACAAAATGCACCTTTGCCTACAGAAAACCAATCTATCTCTCTATAGTCTGTCC
The DNA here is from genome assembly GCA_037367245.1 of Phrynocephalus guinanensis. Lineage (NCBI taxonomy): Eukaryota > Metazoa > Chordata > Lepidosauria > Squamata > Agamidae > Phrynocephalus > Phrynocephalus guinanensis. Next base: position 97,463,925 of record CM074738.1, on the reverse strand, counting down.
CAAGAGTAACTTTTTGCCCACAACAGAGGTTACATATCAGAACAATTAAGTGCTAGGAACACCCATTTCCTCCCGGACAACTCATAGTTTCTCATAATCCACATAGTCAAAGACTTTGCTGTAACCTATAATGCATAAACTGATCTTCTTCTGAAATTCTTTCAGAATTTGCAATATGATCTCAATTTAGCTTGCACATCATGGATGTCTCAGTCTACATAAAGTAAAAGCCTTGGTTGCTACACTTTAGCATCACTTTACTTCCATGGAAAATTAAAGCAATGATCCTATATAGGTACTAGACTCCTTGGCATCTCCTTTCTTCGGGACTGGAATTTATGTGGAACATTTCCAGTCTATGAGTAATTTTTTTTGTCTTCCATATTTGTTGGCACATACCTGTTAGGATTTTGACAGATGCCATCTCTACCCCTTGAAGTAGTTCTGTCGCTATTCCATCTACTCTGAATGATTTATTTTTTTCTTAGCACTTCCAGAGCAGCTTTCACCTTGCCTTATAGAATTTAAATCCAGTAGGTACCAGCAAACAGAGCTAGATTTATTGAATCAATGGGATTGATATCAGGGTTGAATTGTCATTCAACAAGTGAATCAATGGGTCTGCTCCAGTTTGGATTAGCAATTGGATTTAGACAGGTCTCAAAGGACTGCCTCCTAATCAAGCACCCTATGCCACTGACTAGGCACATATGTTCCTCAAACTATAAGCCCTTGAATTTCACATACAGGGTGATCACTGACTATGTTGGCTGTGAGTTTGAACCATTTTATATTTCTTACAGGCACTTGCTCAAGGAAGGAGATGCCAGTCTGCCTGGATAGTTTAGGCTAGCTTCAATCTTATTTTTTATGCTAAAGACTATTTAAAAATTATCAAGCATAAACTTTGGAGGAAAAAAACTAGAATTATAGAATCATAGAGTTGGAAGAGACCTCAAGGGCCATCCAGTCCAACCCCCTGCTATGCAGGAACCCCTATCACAGTATTTCCAACAGATGGCCATCCAGCCTCTGCTTACTGTTTTCTGAAAAAATAATTTAACCCCAGCTCCTACTTTTTATATGTAAAAAGTGTAAACTTGGTGAATTGGAGCATGTTACTGAAGAGCCAGTTGGCAAAAGTTCCATTTCTTACTTCCTTGGGGGAAAATGCTCAGTCCAAAGACACCCCAGAAGAAGAGAATGCTTAACTATTTCTGAGTACTCTATACCTAGGAAACCTCAGAATTTAGTTTCCTGATGGTAGAGGTAGGTGTGTGTTTTGAAAAATATCATTCCTACCTTGAACTGTGAAGGAATGCTCTCTAAGTCTCCAAGACAGTCTTAATTTTTTATCTAATGTTGACACATATCCCCTCCCACAGATGCTACCTCACCTTAAGCATGTTTACTCAGAAGCAAACTCCACTGTGTTCAATGGGACTTCCCTCCTAGCAAGCATAGGACTGCAGACTTCCACCGCTGGAAAATATATATTGCTCCTTGAAACCAAGAACAAGATGGTGGCCCTCCCATTACATATATGGAAACCACATAGTTTGGTGACTGAAAGTTACTTTAATAGCATCTATGGGATAGGGTCCCATAGAGGGGTATAGAATATATTTTGTGGCAACCACAGCTCTCTCCCCTCCTCCAGAAGAAGGAAAGGGACCCTCATGCCCTCTGCTTCTGCCACCCAAAGCAATTATTTCACTCTGCTTAGCATTAGGGCCAGTCCTAAAGACTTGAGTTTTCTGGACAGCTTGAACAAGTTGGGATTTCAAGTGTGTCTTCTGGGAGTTCAGCCAACCTGTGTAGCCTTGGGCAAGCTGCCCAGTCCCAGTACACTCCCAGGAGAAGGGAATAGTGAACCACTTGTGTGTACTCACTACTTAAAGAACACTGGGGGAAAATTATCTTAAACCAGACCTGAGTTAATAATGCACAGTTAATATTACTCCTAAGATTTTAGTATGTTTGTCCAAGGCATCTACTGGAATCTTTTACTGAAGTAAGACTGCCCTGAAAGCATGCATTTTTAAAACTCAGGCAAGGATTCCGGTGAAATAGTGTCGGACACTCAAGTTCCTTTGGTTTTTATGTCATAGTCTCCCTTAGGTTGTCAGTGTGATTTCTACCAAATGTTTTCATAGCCATTTCTAGCAGGTGGCTATAAATCAGATTTATGAAGAGAAAGACTCCTTAGAACTGTGTATTTTTAATAGATTTATGAAGCTGTGGTTGTATATGTGGAGGGTCTCCCCTATGAGAACACAGAGAAAGGTAACCAGAGAGTGTCATGTAGACACAAATGAATACAATCCCTTCCACATTCATAAATCCCAAATGCCCACAGTTGTAAGTCACTGGTTATAAATTAAAAACCAGGTTCCAGGAACGACAAAGAATTAAATGAGAATGTAATTGGTATAATAAAAAACATGCAACTTCCCTACTCAGAAAAAAGCAACATCTATTAGAAAGCAGCATATAATTCCCTATTCTCCGGATGTCATTTTTTAAAAACTCTGTCAACACCATGCACTAAACTTTATTAAAAAGGGGAAAGCAGTACTACTGAGAAGACTTACTTTTAAAAAGTAATTATTGCTTTTATATATAAAACATGTCCTTGAACAAAAATGAAAAATAAACATTACAGAAGTATTTTCATTCAGTATAATATATAATATAGCACATGTTGGTCATTCTGCTTGAATGTGGAAGTCTGAATATACTGTGCCTTATTTCCACTTAAAAACTGGTCAATGATGGATTTCTCTTGAGAATAGCTAATATTTTAGTCTTAAGACAGAAGTTATAGAAAGTAATTGAAATAAGTAAAGATTTCACATAAAAATACCTATAATCATTTATTACATATACTTGCCAAAGAATCTGATGAAAATAAAGTAGTTGGACAGTAGGAAATGGGGAATATTCTTCAAAGTATTCAATGCAATACTGGTAACTCATACTTAACAACTGCCAAAGCAGACAAGTTTTCAGACTAGCTCTGCTCTTGAAATGGACTTAAACTGGTAGTATTAGCAAAGAAATGAGCTCAATTTATATATTTAAGTAACAAATTCAAGCATATTTTGCAATTAGCACCCCTAAATTAATGGGTTAACTTCAGGCTTAATCGTAGTTAAACAAGACACATAAAAAAATAACAGGAGTATACTTGTCTAACTTGCCCTACTTAGTTTGGTTAATCCACTCTAGTAGAGCTTAGTAAAAGTAACTATTCCAATCTCTGAATACTACTACGAGTGGATCCAATCCAGTGGATCTAAAACAAAGAAAGGACATATCACCACTTCAATATTATGGGAACATCTAAATACTAATTATACACTGTTAAGAAGTCCCAGTCTAAAGGAGCAGCCTAGTAATACAACACTGTATTGGATCAACTTTGAAATAAATGGTAGTTCTACTGCTCTCAGGCTGCATTTTAAGTTTATCCCCATGTCAGTAGTTCTTAACCTTTCTGGGGCAGATGGGCTTAACTATGGATACACACTCTGTTGAGGATCCGAGGAAAGGTAGGCATCCTAGAAAAATGCACATAAATATATAAACACAGCATTTTGCACATAGTTTTTGAAGTAACAGAAAGGAAATTTAGACATAGAAAACTGGAAGTGTCCAAAAAAGCTCACATTAAAATATAGCAGTTAGTCTTTAAAATGCCACATGCTTGAATTTTTTTATTTTTGCTTTGTTTTCCACTAATGAAGACTAACAAAGTTACCTTTCCTAAAACTGCAACTATGGCACACAAAGAGCATAAATGAAACATATATTTAGGAATTAACTAACTTATCGCTGAAGTCAACAAACCAAGTTGGAACTCCTCTCCAGAAATGTTTGCACTCATTATGTCTGTGTGCATGTGTGTATGCACACATGCTTTAAGGGGGCACTGGGATGCTTCACCCCATGACTTATCCAAGCAACTTACCAGCATTTTCCTAAACATATTTGTCAGTAATGGGTAGTTAGACTCTTGAGCCTCCTACACCTTCTCATGTTACTTTTGATTTACTCTGACAGTATAAATCAACAATCCTCAAGATGTTTGTTCACAAAAAAGCTAAAGGTACAACTGAAGGTACTTTCCCCCTGTTTGTACCTTCATTCACTAACACAGGTCAACATTTCTATTCTACAGACCCATACAACGATACTTACTTGGGAGTAAGTACATCTGGCCTGGATGCCTTCAAAAGGAGATTGGACAGATTCCTGGATGAGAAGTCCATCACAGGTTACAAACCATGATGGAGATGTGTAATCTCCTGGCTTAAAACCGGGGTACTTAAGGACCAAATGCAGGGGAGTGGTATCAGGAGACAGATATCTAGTCTCGTGTGCTCCCAGAGGCATTTGGTGGGGCCACTGTGAAATACAGGAAGCTGGATTAGATGGGCCTTTGGCCTGATCCAGCATGGCTCTTCTTATGTTCTTATGTACCCCTTTGACTCAACCGTGTTTGCTTCTGAGTATCCAGTATTCCTGCCAAGAAAACTCCATGGACATGGGGTCACGAAGAGTTGGTCCCGACTGTAACGACGCAACACACACACACACACACATGCACAGCAGAAGTAACAAAATAACAGTCTTCTAACTATCTCTTCTGTATATTCCTTTTTTTAAAACAGAAAGGAGAAAGGAGAAAGGAGAAAGGAGAAAGGAGAAAGGAGAAAGGAGAAAGGAGAAAGGAATCCATTCCCCAAAACCTTTCTCAGACAGTCTCTGGGGTGAAACTTGTGGTGTGTACTTTCAACTATTTGTTCCACACATGTTAACTGTCATCGCTGGGGGAGAATTACAGCTGCTTTATTCGCTCTTGGAAAACAACTTCTCAGAAGCCGTTCTTCAAGGAGACCTTTGCAGCTGCGACACTGAGGTAAGAAGGAGAGTAGAGTGGTCAAGTTTCAGGGCCAAAGCACTAACGGCAAAGAAAATAAAATGAAGTCCAAACCATCCTACGCATATCTAGTGACAGATACACTCCAGCAATGCTAAATTGTGCAAGCTGTCTCAGACTTCTGACAGAACTGCCATAATTCACCCCGATGCTCATTATCATAAAAGTATAGCAAAGGCTGAGGTAATAGCTCTGTGGAATCAAATCGGAAAATATCTGCCAAAGTAAACCTTGGTTTAGTGCTTAATACACAGTATTTATAGAGGAAACCTGTTACAGAAATGAATTTCTGTTTAAGCTACTTCCTCTGTAGGGTACTTTCCCCATCCTGTTGTTTATTCTCTCCCTTCATAATCCTAAACCAACTTTTAGGAAATAAAACTCAGTGAAATCAGGGCCAGAGCAGTGGCTCCAGAGTTTAAGTCCCCAGATGTTCTTCGAATAAAACTCTAAGAAGCCTTCGCCAACAACTGTGCTGGCCAGGATTACTGGGAGTTGTAGTCCAAGAACAGCTGGAGGCCCAAGGCTGGGTACTACTGCTCTAGAGCAGCCATTCTGAACTTTTTTTCTTTTTGTTCTTGTTGGAGCCTAGTGGCGCAGTGGTCAAATGCCTGTACTGCAGGTAAAACTGTGCTCACGACCCGGGGTTCAATCCCAGGTAGCAGGCTCAAGGTTCACTCAGCCTTCCATCCTTCCGGGGTTGGTAAAATGAGTACCCAGCTTGCGGGGGGGGGGGGATGTGCAGCCTGCATACTGTAATCAAATACTGTAAACCGCCCAGAGACTACTTGAAGTGGTATGGGGCAGTATATAAGCAGAATACTTTTTGCTTTTTGTTGCCACCCCCATGAATACAATATCAAAGAATTGTAGGCCAAATGAGAACTGTACATGTTGCATAATGAACCTTACTGTATAAGGTGGTATGTGAAGGATTGTTTCCAGTGTGGGGCCCTTCAAATGAGCCAGGGCCTCCCAGAGGGTGATATGAGAAGGGTTCTTAGAGGGACAAGAAATAATATAAGAAATCATTTTAGAACTGCAGAGAGATGGAAAGGATCTTATGGATCACTGAGTCCAGCCTCTGTCAAAGAGGCACAGTGGGAATAAAACTTCTAACTGCAGCCAAACACCTTATCTAAATTACTCATAACATGTCATCCTATGCCTTGTTAAAATCATATTCTTACCCACCATACATACACGAGTAGTATCACATTGCACGCCAACTCTGTTGGTGCTTCTCGATTTGTCAGTGACCACAGTATCCTCCTGGGCCGGATGTCAGGGGCAGGTATTGGGGGGTCATGCCTTGTGCTGGCTCCAGTCCTTTCTCGACAGCCGTACCCAGAAAATAGAGCTGGGGGTGGTGGTGATTTGTTGGCCCCATGTACACTCTCTTGTGGGGTGCCCCAGGGATCGTCGGTCTCTCCTATGCTCTTTAACATCGATATGAGTCTGCTGGTGGAGGTCATTCGAAGTTATGGGGTCTGCTGTCATCAGTATGCTGATGACATGCAGCTCTATCTCTCCTCTTCCACCTCTGCAAGGGAGGCTGCTGGATGCGGTTCTAGAATGGACCAGGACTAACAGGCTCAGACTAAACCCCAGTCCTGTTCCTTGGGTGATCCCCGGATGGGTACAGTGTCCTCTCCCCAGTTTGGGGGGAATGACCCTCAAGCTGGTGGACAGAGTGAGAAGTCTGGGTGTTGTTCTAGATCCAGCTTTGTCCCTGAAAGCCCAGGTGGCAGCTGTTTCCAGGACGGCCTTTTACCAACGTAGGCTTATCGCCTAGATTCGCCCATACCTGGACGTTGATTCCCTTAGGACGGTAGTGAAGGTGCTGGTGATCTTGAGGATAGATTACTGTAACACTCTCTACATTGGTTTACCCTTGACCCTTGTTCGGCAATTGCAGTGGGTGCAGAATGCGGCGGCCAGGCTGGTGGTAGATGCTGGCAGGTTTGACCACATCGCCCCCATCCTGGCTTGCCTGCATTGGCTACCTGTTGCCTCCCGGATAAGGTTCAAGGTACTGGTTTTGGTTTACAAAACCCTCCATGGTTTGGGATCTGACTATCTGGCGGAGCATATCTCCCAGAGGTCAGCTTCGTCCCATCCTTTTGCTTGCCTTTTCGCTCTGGATAGCCACACTGAGGGAGGCCCGAAGGGTTTCTACCTGCCACCGGGCCTTCTTGGTGGTTGGCCCAGCACTCTAGAACAAACTGCCCATGGAGATTAGGCTGGCATAGTCCCTGCCGGCTTTTAGGAAAGCATTAAAGATCTGGCTTTTCAGGGAAAGTTTCGGAGATCGTTGATTGTACGTTTGCGTTGTCGTTGTTTGGTTGTGTTGTTTACCCCACCCATTTTTTCTCTTTCCTTGCCAGATTCTGTTGTTTTTGTTTGTTTTCGTTTTGTTGTTTCTGTTTTTTAATTTTATGGGAGTTGTGCGTACTGGGCAAGTGGTTTTCTGTAATCTGCTGTACACCACCCTGAGATCCTGAGGGAAAATTGGGTGGTTAATAAACAAACAAATAAATAAATAAATAAATAAATAAATAAATAAATAAATAAATAAATAAATAAACTTACTACACTTGACCTATGCTGCACATATGGGAAAGGAAACATAGTTTTGCAAAAACATCAGACAATGTACAGTTAAGTATTTTGCATGGCATAATTTACTTGACTCACTTCTGCGTAAAGACATTCTACTACAATGGTACCTCGACCAGCTCTACTTACTAGCAATTTGACTTAAGAGAGGGAAACCATTGGTGTTTTAACTGTTGCCTTATAAATTTTAGATGTGGTCTGCTCGACTTACAATTTTTAATTTTAAAACAAAATCTATTTATTGATTGATTTGATTTTTTAGATACGGCTGCTCTATTTACGAGTTGTTTGACTTATGAGCATGCATTCAGAATGGATTGAACTCATAAGTAGAGGTACCACAATATATTACACTGTCCCACTTGAGATGAGAAACTGAGAATTCACCCACATGGTAAAACAAGCAGGGAACTACTTGCTGATGATAACAATGTTCAATTTCTTGAACTTGCAACGCACTGCTTCCTAGAAATTCTGGTAAGAATGTAGCAATATTACTTTTGAATGCAACATCCAGAATCCACCAGCCACCACAAAATTAGGTTATGTTCAGTCTGTGATGCACATGCAAGACAAAACCTTTTTGCATTGGGATTCATGTTGTGATCACAGATTGCATCTGCAACAGGTAGTCCAATCAGCCCGTTTTTCTAAAACATGGATTCATGGAATCATGTCTTGGAACAGAGTATTGGCACACGGCCTGGCTCAGGGTGGATGGGAACATTAACACTGTACAGATTTCTGTGGTTCAACCTGATCTTATAAAGACACAGGAAGAGAATCAATTAAAAGGTGGCATTCCCTTTACCATACCTTTCCCCAGCAAGATCATTATGTCAATGTCAAAGTCTATTCCTCTTTACAGTATCATCAAGTAGCATCCCTGTACTTATTTGTTAGCTGGAAAACAAACAAGTTTATTATTATATTAATTCCTATGATGCACAAAGCTTACCTCTCTGTAGGTAATCTATCAAAAACAGGGGAGAATAACAACGCAAGAAAGTTCAGTTGTGTCTAACTCTTTGTGACCCCATGGACCAAAGCACGCCAGGCCCTTCTATGTTCCACTGCCTCCTGGAGTTTGGTCAAATCCATGTTGCTTGCATTGATAATACCATCCAACCATCTCATTCTCTGCCATCCCCCTTTCCTTTTGCCTTCAATCTTTCCCAACATCAGGGACTTTTCCAAGGAGTCCTCTCTCCTCATGGGATGGCCAAAGTATTGGAGTCTCAGCTTAAAAATCTGTCCTTCCAGTGAACATTCGGGGTTGATTTCTTTCAGGATGGATAGGTTTGATCTCCTTGCAGTCCAGGGGACTCTCAAGACTCTCCTCCAGCATCACAGCTCAAAAGTGTCAATTCTGTGGTGACCAGCCTTCTTTATAGTCCAGCTCTCACTTCCATACATCACTACTGGAAAAACCATAGCTTTGACTATTTGACTTTTGTTGGGAAAGTGATGTTTCTGCTCTTTAAGATGCTGCCTAGGTTTGTCATCACTTTCCTCCCAATAAGAAAGCATCTTTCAATTTTATTGCTGCAGTAAGGTAAGACGAAATAAACTCTTAGTCTAACACGATTTTTCAAAGCCATGGTTAATCAGAATCTCTCTGGAAAGCTCATAAATCAAGTAACGTGTTCCTCCAGCATGTTTGACTGCAGCAACCTGAGGTTGTATTTAACTATTTGAGTCTACTTCCTGTGAAGCTGCATTGTAATAGAGATCAAGATAAAGGAGCTGGAGGCTTCCCTTAATTTCTTCATAGTGTTTGATGGGTAAGTGGATTTTCCCTATCAACCAGATACTCTAGCGTGAGTTGTGTCTTGCATGTCATGCAAAACCTTTTGGGGTATCTTGAGCCTGGCAATTAAGATCCATTAGCTTTATAGAAGAGCTGTTCTTGGAGGAGATAAAAAATACTGCTAGAACTGGCTGGGAGACATGGATGTGAAATGCTGCCTGCATTTTTCCATTTCTTGTAAGCTTATGGAGAAACTCAGTTTTCACCACTATAATTCTCTCGAGTACTAAAGGCATGCTGCATATGAGTTGTTTGGGAGCATGACTAGGAGAGTGCTATAGTGCTCATATAAGAACATAAGACAAGCCCTGATGGATCAGGCCAAAACTAGTCCCGTTTCCTGCATATCACAGTGGCCCTGCCAAATGCCTCTGAGAGTGCACGAGACTAGATATCTGTCTCCTGATACCACTCCTGATACCTTGCTGGAAGGATTCTCAAATCTGTTTCAACTACGGGAACAGGATTATGGACTAGATAAACCTTTGGCTGATATGGCAGAGCTCTTCTTATTCTTACATTATGCCTACCTTGAAAAGTGCTACCCATGATCCCCATTAGTTAACCTTGACTTAATATTACAGAGTAGTATTATGGAGAAAAAAAGTGATGTGGGTGGGATACCTTTCCTACATTAAATACAACCTATTTGTTCCAACCCAAGATAGTGACAGAAAGCAACAACTCTAGAACAAAGATAATATAGCAAAGGGAAATTCTAAAAAAGGCAGGCAAATAAAAATAAATAGTAAAAACTCCAAGCATGGCACTTTTCATAATGATAAAAGCAGGGATAATGTCCTAGGTGGGTTGCCCAGATCATAAACCTATTCTGATCATGAAGCTCCCATACAAAAGAGTCCACACTGTTAAAGATATCTAAAGAAACAGACAGTTGCTGTTATAGTCTACTTTAGATAAATTTAATGCAGATGGAAGCATACTAAATATTCAGCATGCACAGTAGAGAATGTGGGGATTACGGTCCAAAATAAATAACATTTCCAAGCCCTGGCTTTGTATATTGTCCTCTACCATGACCAAGGAACAAGGACTACTCAAGGATTATGTAAGGCATTATGTTATCTGAGGGCCCCCCAAGCGTCTTGTCAAAATGTCAAGTATCCTCCAGAGGAACCAGCTCCCTCATGTAACTCACTCTTTCTTGGTGGTGGTCAAAGCACAACACATTAAATAACTATCAATTTCCTGACATTTTGTGATGTTCCATGCCAACTAACCAAGGTGTGTGGGAAATCAGCTTGATGACAGGACGGCTCTACTCATATACCAGTTTGTGGGGAAACAAGTGTGCTTTCTAGTTGTCACACTCACACTGGCGATACACATGCGGCTGATGCTGGTGTGAAAGAGCAGACCGTGCACGTACACAGAAGGCTCCGCTGCACAAGAAGGAAACATGAGGGAGGGGGGCTTTCTGCTCAGAGGCTGCATAAGAACATTCCAATTTTGAGAACCACCCAGACAGCCTCTGAGGCTGACCTGCTTAAAAGACCCTAACACCCTGCTGCCAGCACTCCATATATCTGTGGGGAAAGAACGGCAATCCCAGCCCTACCATTGGGCAGGGTGGATATGGAAGGACAATTGTAATCACACCATTAGATAAATTGAAATAGCCACTTCGAGTGGCAGGTGCTAAGTTAGATATAGGGTGCCACACTTTCAACTCCTCAAATGTTTCCCACTGGAAGAGAAAACTGATAATTCCAGACTGGCTTCCCTATTGCCCCTCAAACTAGTCTGGTTTCTTGAGATCAGGTGGAGGATGCTGTGTCATCACTGGTGCTTAAGTCTGTCTTACTGCAATGAAGGCATCCCAACTATAATTCTCAGTCATCAAAGAAACGGATACAGTGTTCTCATCACCACCACCACCATCATTGCTGTTTATATTTGCAATCCCATCACCTCAGAATCTGCTGCTTCGAGCACCCATCTCATTTTATTTAATTATTGGGCTGTCTGCATTCTCCACCTCCTGAGGTAATTGGTTCCACTTGTCACACCGCTCTAACAGTTAGGACATTTTTCCTGATATTCCACCAAAATCTGCCTGCCTGTAAATTGAGCCTATTATTGCATATCCTGCACTCTGGGATGATCAAGAACAGATTCTGCCCCTCCTCCGTATGGCAACATTTCAAGTGTTCGAAGAGTGCTATTATATCTCCCTTCATTTTCCTTTTCTCAGGGCTAAACATGTCCAGTTCATTCAGCCTTTCTTCATAGGGCTCCAGTCCCCTGGTCATCCTTGTTGCCCTCCTCTGAACCTCTTCCAGTTTGTCTGCATCGTTCTTACAGCACACACTGCCCAGTCTCCCCAAAGCCACTGGATGGCTCTGGACCCCATCACACATTCTCAGCCAGGCCAACCTTGCAGGATTATTGTCTGACTGAAGTGGGGAGGAGGATAACCATGCACACTGCTTGCACTCACTAGAGGGAAAGCAAGATATGGATGTAACAAATGAAGAAATGGAATGTCCACACAGGAGCACCCTATTGACCATTTATGCTTGCATTAAGGGAAACTGTGTAAGTCTTGGTGACAAACTCCACTTTTTTACCAAAGGAGGTGCTGGTTGCATTTATGAACACGTGCCTCCTTTCGTGATTTAAAATGCACATTCAGGAAGGCAACCAACACCTTTCAATTGTTCTCAATTTCCTTATGCAAGCATTAATTGCTGATATTTTTTTTTTTTTTTTTTTTTTGTTTTTGGGGGCCAGTAGATTCCACCAGCGAAGCGGTCCTCAGAAGTTTAGGGTACTGGCACCTCCGCATAGGTATGTCAGAAATCCTAGATAATTTTCTTCCAGTCAGTACTGATGTTGATGTTACTATGCCAGGTTCACCAAGAGTCTGACTCCATAACAAGCACACGCCTAGTGATCTTCTATCTAAGAATATCATTTGTCGTATGGTTTGTGGCATTGCTTCTTTGTGAAACATGCAGTAAAGACTACCTATAGTTCACCAGGTTGACAAGGAATTCTCTGTGTTTAAGTGCACTGCTGCTCCCTAACAAATAAATTAATGCATATCATATTGCACTGTTATATAACATCATCCACATTCTCACAAGGGGCATACTGCCTGCTGCTGAAAGAAAACCCCATCAGCTTACAAACCCTCCAGTCTGAATGGAATTGGTGCATTGGTTTGGTTCCACTCACATCAGATGATGAAGATGGGTTGAGTGCAAAGCATATAATGTATATGTCAAACAGGTAATACTTTTCAACAATGGATCCCACAGTTCCCACTCAATGTAATGAAATTGACAGAGCGGCCACTACATAAATCCTCACTCAGCCTCGAAACTACTGTAACTTTGTGGTCATATTCTTGCAATCTTTCATCATGTTAAGAAGGAAATCCCAAGGACATGAAGCTAAAATACTAATACTCAGCCCAAATGAAGTAAGAAATAACTATATACCAGTGATGGCGAACCTATGGCACGGGTGCCAAAGGTGGCACTGGGAGCTCTTTCTGTGGGCACTTGACATCGCCCCTTCATAGCTACCTGTATACAGGTTCAATTACTGTATTGGCACTTTGCAAAAAAAAAAAATTAGTGGGTTTTGAATTGCAGTTTGGGCACTCGGTTTCTAAAAGGTTCGCCATCACTGTTATATACAATGCATGCACATGAGCCCCACACGGAAACACCACTAACATTAAGATGCAATAAAGCAGCTTTTACAACTGTTTCCTAGAAGAGAGAAACATCATCCAACAAGCTATTTATTTTCAGAAGGAAAGTCATCTAAAATCATAAGGAAACTGGCTGTGATTTATCGCAGTTGCTTTACTACATGAGATTGTGTAGGCAAAAAAAGTTACTTGGTTACATTCCTCCAGTGTGGACAATGAAGAGTACTACTAGAGATATCAAACATATCTGAACACAAGTGAGTATCTTCATCTAAACTATATCTGTATCTAAATGACTTCTTTTTTTTAAAAAAAAAGAGGGAGATGCGTGTGTGAGGTCTTGGTGCATTGATACAGCCCCAGATGTTTACAAGGCTCTCTCATGGTTGCAACATGAGACCCCTAAGTGGGATTGGAGGGGAGGGAGAAAACCTGACAGGATGCCACAAAGCTACACACACAGAGAGAGACACACAGACACACACACACACACACACTATAGGACAGCGCAAAACAGAAGATCATACTTAAGTCCCAGAAAGCAAGCAGTTGTTCCTTTTTTTTAAAAAAAAAAAGAGGCAAATTCTACCAGGTGTGAGGTGTCCTGTTAATTGCTTAGTTAGGAATAAATAAAATTAAAGGGCTATGGGGAATTTTTCATAAAACTCAAGTGGTGTGCAAGGTGGGAAGGAGAACCTTGCAAGATTTAGCTATCTGGTATCTCGCCTGGTTGAAGAGACCGTCGCTAGATTCCAGACCCTCAGGTGAATCCCAGAATAACATTTGGGCCCCTTTCTAGTTTTGTTTTGTTTTGTTTTGTTGAAATCCAGAGTCCCGCGGGCTAACCCGCGCTCACTTCTCCATTCAAACGTGCGTGCCGACGTGTTCTCCCAGCAGGCGTGACATGAGGCGCTTGGATGGACCAGCAAGTGGCGGTCTCTCTCGCTTTTACAAACCCTCTCCCCTCTCCCCTCTCGCCACACCGGAGTGGGTGCAGAAATTAAATATTGGGCGCATTCACACGGCAGTTCCGAAACCTCCCGGACGCTTGAGGAAAAACGGAGAAAGACAACCACCCCTCCGGCCGCCTCGCCTCGCCCGAGCCGGCGCACTCCCTCCCCGGCCCAGAAGCGGGCTTGCCCAAATAAAAACCTCCAAAATTTGAAAGTGGAATATTTGGTGTGTGTGTGTGTGTGTGTGTGTGTGTGTGTGTGAGGAGAAATTCCTCGTAAGGTGAAAGGAAAGGGACCCCCTTCTTCCTCTTCTTCAGCAGAGGGCAAATATCTGGCTTCCTCGTCCAGGCGCGGCCCGGCCACACCCCGTCCTCGCACCGCGTCCCTCTTCCCGCTCTCGCGCCCCCGGGGGAGAGCCTCTGAGCATGTGCAAAGTGCTTTCGGCATAAGTTAAGGCAGAAGCGTCCGCCGCTGCCGTGACACGCGGGGAGGTGGGATGGAGCGGGGGGGGGGCTAGAGAAGAAGGTGCCAGAAAGACCCACGCTCTTCGAGGGGGGGGAAGAGGGGAGGGCGGAGGCGCCCCGTACTTACTGTAAGGGCAGTTGTCCTTCTTGGTGCCGCTGACGTTGCCGTTCTTCTCGATCCGCAGGAAGAACTTGTTGTGGCAATAGAGCTTCCTCCAGTGCACGTCCCCGCGGAGGTGATCGTAGCTCCGCACGTGCCTGCCCGCACTGGCGGGAGAGGAGGAAGAGGAGGAGGAGGAGGAGGAGGAGGAGGAAGAGGCAGCCGCAGCAGCAGCAGCAGCAGCCGACGATGAGGAGGAGGAGGACGACGACGACGACGAGTTGGTGGCTCTGAGGCGCAGCCTGTCCCGGCCGTCCTCATGGCAAGGGGCCGCCAGAGTCGACATGGCCAAGCAGAGCAGCACGAAGATGGAGCGGCACCGGCGAGAGGAGGAGGAGGAGGAGGAGGAGGAGGAAGAGGAGGTGGTGGTGGGTGGAGGAGGAAGAAGAAGAAGAAGGAGGCAGGTGGGCAGAGGCGAAGGCACCCTGTATCAGTCTCCATCTGCACATTGTACTGAAGCTCTGGGCGCGGGGAGATGCCTCATGAAAAGAAACATACTGGAAGGGGGAAGCCCGTGGAGAGGCGCGCGGACAGCTGGTGAGGTGCGCTCCTGCTCAGAGCCCTGGTCGGCGCGGCGTCGTCGTCGTGCTGGCCTGGCGGGAGGGCACCCGCATCCATGCCTCAGGGGGGGCCCCCGGCTGGCCCGAACACGCGGCGCGGTTCCTCGCCGCCCCTCGACGACGACGACGACGAGGACGACGCCCGCACGCCCCCTCCTCCTTCCAAAGCCAACACGCTGCCCGGCGAGCGAACGAACGAGACGGCCTGGCAGGCGGGCGGGCGGGCTGGACCGGCCAGCGGGGAGGGCTCGCTCCCTCCCTCCCTCCTCGCCCTCTTTCGGCTCCTTCTTCTTTTTCCCCCCCCTTTCCCTCGCCGCGGCAATCCTTCGGTCCCTGGTGGGAAACACGGCGAGGGGTGTGTGTGTGTGTGTGTGTGTGTGTGTGTGTGTGTGTGTGTGTGTGTGTGTCTAGAGGCAGTTGTGTGGGTGCCTCACGGAGTCACGGCTCGCCGGGCGGGAGACGGGGTCGCCCCTTTCTCCGGTTCGTTGGCCTCTTCCTTTTCGCCTTTCATAAAAAATATATATTAAAAAAATTAAAAAGAGAAAACGAAATACCCCCCCCACACACGCGCACGCACACACGCGCACGCACGCCGGCTCCTGAGGTGGCGTCGAGGGCTGGCGTCGCGGCTTGGCGAGGCTACTTCGACCTCTCGTTCCTCGCTCTTCCCTGCACCATCTTCCGCAGGGAGAAAAAAAAGAGGGAGGGAGGCAAAAGGGAAAGTCCGCGAAAGTGGATGACAAGAGAGAGGGGGGGGGGAGCGACAGGCAACCCTGGAAGGAGGCACGCAAAAAATAAAAATAAAACAATAATAATCAAAGTATAAAAATGTTTTAATCGGTCCGAATAAAATCCGAATAGGGCGTCGGAGTGGAGAGGTGGGGTACGGGACTTGCTGCGCCCCCCCCTTCGAGAGCGCCTGCACCTTCTCCTCACCCAAAGTCCAGCCCGAAATGCAGGTCTTCTCAGGGACAGGCGAGAGAAAGTGGCGATGTCCTTGGTGGGCTTTTTTCTCCTCCTCCCTTGGATCCTCCCGATATGAAGATGATATATATATATATATATATATATATATATATATATATAGGTATATATATAGGATATATATATATATAAAATATATAATATTTGGCCCGAGGTAAGTATATAGGATGGAGTGAAAAAGTAAAATTTGGCCCGAGTGCGGCGAGCGATCCAACCAAGTCCTTTCCTCCCCTTTCTCCTTTTTTGCGTGGCTGGCAGGTTGGAAGCTGTATCCTCAATGGTGGAGATTAGCAAGCGGAGAGGTGAGACGTGCCTCTGGTGGTCAAGTTTTATTTGCAGGGGGTCAAGCGGCGGCGCTGGGACATCTGAAACCCTTTTGCAAGTTGCGCCTGCTGAGAGAGAGAGAGAGAGAGACTCCACCAGAATCTGCCTCCCCCCTTCCTCTCCTGTTGCAGCAGCAGCAACAGCAGCCTTCAAGCTAATTGCTCCACAAGCAGTACTTCTTGGCCACCAGCGTTTGGCATGCTTTACTAATTTCCCTGTCTTGCAGATTCAGCCAATCCCCTTTAGGGTGCCCCCTTCTCTCTCCCCCCCCCTTTCTTTTTTTTCACCCTCTCTCTAAAAACTTGTTTTCTAGAGAAGGGTTTTTATTTTATGTTTTTGGCAGCCAGCAGTTGAGAGCCACCTGGTGCTGGTTGCTTTGCTGACTTTCTCTCTCCCCCCCCCACACACATACATACATACACACACACTTCTCCTCCTCCCCTAAAAGAAAGGAGGTGGCTTGGTAAGATTTGGGGAAAAGAAGGATAGAGTTCAGGCAAAGCCTCAGAAAGTGATCAGAGCATATGTCAGCAATTGGATAAGTTAAACTCTCTTGGGTTAGATCTTCCAGGACGAATGCTAGGATCTGTAATCCAGAAAGAAATCTGTACAAGGTCTCCGGCCCCTCTCGTGTGTGTGTGTGTGTGTGTGTGTGTTGCGCACCCCCCTGTTTGCTCGCACAAGCCTGTGTATGGGTGTATTATAGCATAATAACCTTCCTTCGCTTCACTCTTTCTCATGACTTCCAGGGAGGTCTTCTGTATTTCCCCAATACCACCTCTTTATTTATTTTAAATAACTAACCTATGGTTTCTGCCTTCTACGGAATTAAAGGACCAATGGTGGAAGAACCGCAATTTGTAAGAACCCTCTTCCTCAAGATTTGCCCCTCACAGATCTCAAGATTTGTCACTTACAACTTTCACCACGCTATAAAGCCCCTTGAAAGGGCAAATTTCTGGTTGCTAACATTACTCAGTTTACTGGATCATGCCTTTGACTTCAAAAGAAAATAAATGGAGAGGAGAATAGAGGGGAGAGAGGCTTTTATTGGCATTACAAAGGGTTGCCCATAAAATCTGTCTGTTTCTTTTTTATGATTATTAATTTCCTTTACCAGAAAGAGGCATATTTTCCGTTTGGATTTTTTTGGGGGGCATTTTAACCATCTATTGTTTTTGAAGGGTGGGTAGTGATTTATTTTTCACGGAAGGTACATTTATCATCTCACCTTTGTCATGTTCCAGAAGGACGATCATGACAGATATACTAGGCTTTTCCTGTGATGATCCGTATTCTTGCCAACAGGCGTCCAGAGTAGGATGTGAGGATATGCCAAATTAGTGACCGGAGCTTTGTGCTGAAGGATAAAAGAGACTGAGTTTCCTTGGGTTCCTCAACCCCCCCAAAGGATTTAACTGTTGGAGAGTTAACATTTGCACAGACAAGAGATGAATATGTGTGTTGTCATACATCAGGTTAATAGAAATATTGCAAGATGTTAAGAGGATGACCTGTTGTTTTATGTCCAAGGGAAATGCTATGGAAATATTGTTGTTTTAAGGAGTTGGCTTACTTTGTCTGAAAAGAAGGGTTTGTTTAGAAGAAAGTGTGAGCTGAGGGGGGAAAAAAACTTCTGAACAAGGAAATGTAGTGGAAAAGCAGCCAGGACATTATATTGTGTGCATTTGGAATCAATCTTTCCTTGACTTGGAGAACGTATTGGGTGTGGGGGTGGGGGGGTGGGTGGGGGGTGAGTGTGTCTGTGTGTATGTGTATGTGTGTGTTGTGTTGTTACAGTCGTGACCGACTCTTCATGACTCCATGTCCATGAAGTTTTCTTGGCAGGAATACTGGAGTGATTTGCCTGTTCCTACTCCAGGCGCCTACAGCACCTGGTATTCCCTGGTGGTCTCCCATCAAAGTACAAACCGGGGCCAACCAAGGAAATAATTTTCAGATGGGATTGTGATTCATTAACTTGGGCTTTAGAGTATATTGATAGAACTGCAGTAGAAAATTAGAAACTATTTTCTCCTATTATAATGTTAGGAAACGGCTCATTTCTGAAATTTGTGGACAGGATGGGGTCATTTGAAAAGCCTTCAAAATGGTGGGAGGAGGGGAGGTCAAAACCCATGACTCTTATTGTATCATTTTTGTAACATTAAAATATTTGTTCTTTGTAATTTTGAAAAGTTTTACTGTTGCAGTTGACTCAGGGTCTTGTTGACATGGGAGAAATGACCAGAATCATGAAGCATTTATGAGAAGTACTTTCAAGAATATATATGCTTATTTATGTCTCTCTCTCTGTTTTGTGTTGGGTGCTGGGTGAGGCTAAAAAGGTTTTCAAGGTATCTGGGATGTTAAGGAGTGAGTTTACAGGTACTACCTCAAGATGAGTTTCTATGCTTTATCAGAGATTTGAACTTCTGAGTCCCTATCCATCACTCTGCCCATGACACTGCATTGTCTCTTTCATATTAATTTATTTACTTATATGCTGTTCAGTGAGAAAGTTTTCTAGACAGTTTGCAACAAAACAGAGGCAATTAAAAATGTAAAAAAACCATGACATTTAAATCACCCAGTATTTTCAGCTCTGACTGGCAGTGGTGCCCTAGAGTTTCAAACAAACCAAAATTCTTATGCAGTCCAGTCTGAAGATGCTAGCAATAGGCCCTATGAACTTCTGCAGGCAAAGGATATGTTCTACCTCTAAATTGGGAGATCTCTCTTATTACCCATCTCACTTACTGTAATAATATGATTTTTGGATTGTTTTTTTGACATAATCTCAATCTCATGATAAATTTTCCAGCAGGGCTGTTATAGATATTTTTTTGGAGGACACTAATCATAAGGTCAGTAATATTTGGAGACAACTTGATGGCACAAAATACGAACATATTTCCGTGATATACATAAAAATATATGCAGGCCATTCAGAGGAAACAAGCTTCGGTATATGAAACACTGCTCCTGCAGTGTGACGCTAATCCATATTCCCGTCATATGCCTAGACTGGTTTAATATGTGGATGGGGATACTTGTTCTGTTATGGGTAGAAAAACTATGTTGCAAGTGACTCAATGCTCATAGAGTTAGGCATGCAGTTTGTTTGGTTTGTTGTCCAAGAATAATTTATTTTTCTAAATGCACATTCACATATATAAGAAAGTGAGGGGGATTTTTTTTGAGGGGGAGGAAATCAAATGATATTGATTTTAATGTTTGTGTAAAACAGTTTAAGCAGAAGTAATTTGTTGTTTGTTTAGCTTTTGTTTATTTGTTTGACTTTTTCAAACTTTGTAAACTTTGCTATGGGCTTGAAATTGATATTTTTATAAAATCAAATATTTTAGAAAATGAAACTAACAGGTTTTCCCCTTCAAGGCAGAAGGCTCTGAGTGCATTCCTCTATAAAATCCCAGTGTTTTCAAGTCATGTTTGTGGTGGTGAATTAAAGTTGTCACCCCTTTTTTCCTCCTCCTCTTTAACAGCTATGTCACAGGCTAGTACAGCTTAATCATCTCCCTTCCTAATGAGAATGTGTCTGTACATCCATTCTCGGTAAATGTGAACAGAGCAGAAACCCAGAGTTTTCATTTTTTAAAAATGCAGACTTCTCCAAATTCACATATTTCTTCACAAAAGGAATAGAATTTTCCAAATGAACATAGAAGAAAATAAAATTTGACACTTGCATCCCTTCCTAATTGCACAAGTAGACTTGATCCATGGCCTGTATCTAAATTAAATTTCTAGTGTCATACGCAAGAAAATTACTACAGTAGTATTTTGTATGTTAGTAATTCTGTTATGAATTATTAGCACATTTATTACACAGGTATTTTATTGACTTTTATATCCAAAAGTAAGACCCACAAAGTTCAATGAGGTTTACCCTGAATCAGTTGCACAGTGTTGCAACCTTGATATCGACTGCCCTCATATCATGGTTTATCTGTTGGAGAGAGCTTCGAAATGTACTTTTTTCCAGAGTAGAACTAGAGACCGTGCTCTCTGGAGAACTAGGTGTGTAGTAGTCTAAAATATAATTTTTCCAGACTCTGCTGTTGAGGGTGAATTAGTATTTGGAACAATATTTAATGGTAATTGCAACCTTTTTTAAAAAAGGAATGCTCCAAATTTTAGTCTTTGTACAAAAGGATTTAAGCAGAACGAATTTGCAGCATTAGTTTGACTGCATGAATGAAATGTTTCACTTAAAAACACCCTTAGAAACTACATGTATTGTATCAAATCCAGTTACAGCAGGTGCAATATTTGGTGAAGAAACACTCATGGACTTCTTTTTTCTCTATACCCTGTGATGACAGGATGGGCACTTACCAAAGAGAGACCCAATGAAAAGCTGACGTAGCTTTTTAGATTATATCTCCTTCCTTTTTTCCTAGTTTCTGTATAGCCTTTCTTGTATAGCAGAACTGAATCACTAAGTACCCCACTCTTTTGTATTGTTAGGTACCTCTTAGGTTAGCCTGAAAAAGCCTGAGAAAAGTTGCGGAGGAAAGATGCACTATTTAACGGAATTCAATCTCTCCTAATAGATCTGAATCACTAACATAAATGTATGAATGTAGATTATATCTCTGTAATGAGGCCTGAATCATTCTCAGTTACTTCAAAGGACTGAAATTCAACCTTCCTTTTTAGCGGCAACAATCAGACCTTAATGGGTTCCTTTATTAATTGTTCCTCCTGCTAGGTTTGAAAGGGAGCTATCTTCAGTTCAGGTCCTAGGTTAGAAAAGGCACCTCCTACCTCTAAACGTGCATTTCTGTTTCTCTCTCTGTACCTTCCTTGAGAATTTTTGGAAGCTTGAAAATCATTTATCTTCTTGCATTCTCCAGAAGAATTTGGTAACACTGGTGCATCCATACTGTAATGGGGATCATAATGTAATGTACAAAGCAGGAAGGGAAAGTAAAAGAGGCATTGCAGTTTAGCTGTTACTAGGTCTTATATTTCTTGTGGGGAAAATAAACTCACCTCCCCATTAGAATAGATATACTGTATATGCAGAAGTGCACACATATGCATGCATAATTGATTTGTTTTGAATCATCTTTTGAAAAGATCAAATTACATTCCCATGTTCTGCGTTGATTTCATTTTAGGAGCAATGTTTTTTCTTATGAAAGAGAATGTTAAAGATTTAGCAGTAATGCTGAACAGTAGGATAAGGGTGAACAGTATGATAGGGTGTGGGATCCAGACTTAGTTAGACCTAAATTGGATCACTGAAATGAGTAACATTCCCATTAGTTCCTGGTTTTAATGGGTTGACTCTAAGTAAAAGTAAATTGAGTCCAGCCCATTATATTTCCATTTCCCCATCATCAACTAAGATTGAAATGAGTGAAGTTCACATACATAAAGTTAACTCCTCTGACTACTTGGACTAAAAATTGGTAGCAAATGAGCTAAAACACTTCTAAACAGTAACTTTTAAACATTAGTTTACCTAAACACTGGACAAAATTGAATATGCCCAGTGTACATATAGAACCGTCCACATTGGTGATAGGATAGAGTCCTCCATGGCACACAGGTAAGAAGTCTAGTATAAGAGGTACAGAATATATTGTATGATACACAAATGTCTAAGAGAGCAGAATGGCCAGTGGGTTGCTCCCCCGATACCTCCTGCCTGAGATTGTCACTTCAATGAGCCTAGTGGTATGGTTGGTGCTAGTAGGTATGCAGATGTGCACTACCATCATACCACATTTTTCCATATCTCCAGGGGGGAAAATATGGGGATACTGAGAGTGATACCTGACCCAATTATGCCACTTTATCATATGTTTGCTATAAGCAATCTCTGAATTTGCTTCCTTTTTCAGAGGATCTTCCTAAAGGCTAAAATGCCTGTATAGGCTTTATAAGTCTTGGTGAGTCTGTCTATGATGTGGCAAGTGTTTCTGATTGTGTTTTTGAATGGAAAGAAATTGTAAGTAACATTTCCTGAAATCTTGTGCATCATGTACAATCATGTGAAAAAGTCAGCATACCCTCTTTGATTTATATGGTTTATAAAAATCATCTGGTCCTTAGCAGGTCTGAAAACTGGGTAAATACAACCTCAGATAAACAATAACACATGACATATTATACCATGTCATGGTGTGTTTTACAGAAATAAAGACAAAATGGAGAAGTCGTGTGTGGAAAACGAATTATTCAGTAGCTTGTAGAACTATCTTCAGCGGCAATAACTTGAAGTCATCATTTCTGTCTGACTTTATCAGTCTTCACATTGTTGTAGAGAATGGTGGCCCACTTTTCTTTAAAACATTGCTTCAGTTAGTTCATTGAGGTTTGTGGATTATGTTGTAGATTTGCTGGTGTTCTTAGGGCCATTGTCCTGTTGCATGACCCAATAGCAGCCAAGCTTTAGCTGTCAGACAAATGACCTCATATTTGACTCTATAATGCTTTGGTTAACTGAGGAGTTAATGGCTGACTCCATGACTATAAATTGCCCAGGTCCTGTGGCAAGGTCCTGTATATGAAGAGTCGGACCCAACTGAATGACTGAACAACAGCAACAATAACAACAACAACAACAACTGTGACTGCTAAACAAGCCCAGATCACCACTCCTCCACCACTGTGTTTGACAGTTGGCATGAGGTGCTTGTGTTGAGATACTCTGTTGCTTGCAAAATGTAACGTTATGCATTATGGCCAAACAGTTCCATTTTGGTCTCATCTGTGCAAAGAACATTGCTCCAGAAATCTTGTGTTTTGTCCAGATACATCTTAGCAAACCTAAGCCATGCTGCCATTTTTTTAAGAGAGAAAAGGTTTTCTCCTAGCTTCTTTTCCAAACAAACTGTAGTTGTTCAGTTTTTTCTAAATGTACTGACATGAACTGCTAAATGAGGCATGAAGAGATTTGTTTATTTTTACTTATTTGGAATCTTTGTATCCTGCCTATGCCCTTGTATGTAATTCTTGGGTCTTTTGCAGTTTCTCTGCGCATTGCACAGTCTGATCTTGGGGTGAACTTACTTAAGTATCCACTCCTGGGAAAATTGGCAAATGCCTTGAATGTTTTCAACTTGTGAATCATATTCCCACTATAGAATGATGGACTTTAATTATTTTGGAAATGGTCTTATAGCCCTTCCAAGATCGATAGGCAGCAAAACTGCTTCTCTTATGATCGCTGCTGATGTATTTCCTCGTTGGCATTGTGTTAATACACACCTGAATGCTCCAGACCAGCAAACTATTAAAATTTCAGCTTTTATAGAGGCTGCTGGTGATCAGTTTGGTTAGCGGCACTTGGCTTCTACCTAGCCTCTTAAGTCCTATGGAAACAGTAAAGGCTTACTGTACTTAGTTTTTCACACATGGCATCTCCAGTTTGGCTTTATTTCTGCAAAATAAATAATGATGTTGAGTAAAATTTCATGTGTTGTTCTTCTGATGTCGTAGTTACATAATTTTCAGACATGCTAAGGACCAGGTGGTTTTTATTATGTCCTGATATGTAAAAACAGAAACCAAAGATGGTGTACAGTACATACTTTTTCACATGACTGTATGTCATTATTAGTCAAATGATTTTTGAGTGGATTAAAAGGAATAAAAAGGTGGAATGATATTTTATGAGCTATTCCAGTTGTAATCCAAAATATTTTTGTATAGCTTGGTCCAACTCAGTAGCAGTTGTTTTATAAAAGATCTGCTCATGCAGATTCAATAGTCTTGGCTGGCATCTTTTTTATGATATTCCATCAGATGGCTCCAGCTCCACCAATCCACACTGAACAGACCAATGTGTACTTTTGGGAGCTAAGCAGAATGGGGTCAGGTTAGTGCTGGATGAGGAACCACCAAGGACCATGAGTCTTCAGGTAGGGTTTGGGGGGAAAACCCTGCTTGAAACTTTTGAGGCCTGCTGACAATCATATTAAACTAGATCAATCAAACTCCTGACCCCATTATAAAGCATTTTACTGTTTTCTCTCACTGGGATGTGAGTTGAAGAATGTTAGAATTCTGACCCTGCTGCTTGTATTTTTGGCTTTTCGTTGAGACCATGACTATGGCGCCTGTGATGGTGATTACTTCCACCTTTTAAAATAAATCTCTTTTATGGGAGCTGCTTGAACCCTATGAAGGATTTCTGTGATCTAGATTAATTTCAGCAGGGTGAACACCTCTATTCTCTAAAAAGGTTGGCATCTTAGTCCTAATAAAATGGGTCATGCTAGAAGAATAGAGTTGGAATGAATTTGCTTCTCAAAATTCCATACAAAATTTGAAGCTGATCAGAAGATCACTGATATCAGATGAATATCTGGCAGGTGGTATTACTGGATTTTGTTCTTTGAAAAATTATATCAAACATGTTAACTATCAAACATGTTTGATAGTTATCATGCCACTTTGTTTTGCTTTAGGTGGCTCTCATAGAACATAAGAACATAACATAACATAAGAAGAGCCATGCTGGATCAGGCCAAAGGCCCATCTAGTCCAGCTTCCTGTATCTCACAGGACTTATGCTACTTTATGCTAATTGCCTGGCAAAATAAAAATGATCAAGGTACATTGGTGCTTCCAGGTTCGTAGTGGAGGAATTAAATGCATTGATTCTTTCTTATGCAGTCACAGACCCAACTTAAGTATTACAGGAATAAGAAAACAAAATAATATATAATTATTGACATATGGACATATTTAGAAAAAGTAGTTGGATTAATAAGGCCTTTTTATGAGAATTTACACCAGAAAACAAAACTTAGCTACAATTCAGTTTTACCTTGGAGGTCAGCATCAATATATTAGGGATTTCCACAAAATAGCTTCTGTCTCAACAGAAAAACAACTTCATCTAGCCTAAGGGGAAGATTTATGTATTTCCGTGTCTTTTTTGCATGGTTCGCTTCCTCCCATACCAGTTTGCTCATATTCTGAGATCTAATGCAGTGGTAACCAGGTTTTCTTGGACTGCAACTTTCAGATTCCTTCACCATGAGGGTGTGCTGGTTGGACTTTCTTGGAGGTGCAGTCCAAGAACACCTGGGTGACCTAAGGCTAGGAACCAGGGATCTCATTGAAGGATTCTCCTGTTTTCAAATATGTAAGATATTTGGGGGTATGATTGTGAATATTGTGGACCAGAATTTAATGTTTACAAAAATTAACGATTTTGCAGTCCTGGGCAATGGAAGTCAAAGGAATGATTTTTGTTTTCTCTGCCTAAACTGTGAAACTGATTTTACTGGCAGCTGTACCAGCAGTGATTTAAAAAGCAGTTCTGTGATGCATGTGAAGGCCACTGCTCACTTCCTAGCACCCACTGTATTGCCAGTCTTTGCACAGCTTCTGTGGTCAACGTTGCTGTATGCTGTACAGTTTGGAGAGAGTCTGTTTGGCTTATTAGAATAGAATTAAATTGTGAGAATTATTTGGCTGGATCCCCAAACTTAATCCTTAAATGCATCAGGATTTTGAGCATGTTTACTTAAGCTTTTGCAAACATCAGAGCATATGTGCAAAGCTGAATGATCCAGTATCAAGTATAGTTACCAAATCCATCCAACTAGTTAAAGATTTAGTAAAGCCTGATGAAAGCTAGTTGCTCTGGAAGTCCTGTGGAATGGTCTCTGTGGGTCCAAGCTGAACACCTGTAGGGAGCTCTTGAGTGCTAGGTTACGTCAGGTGACTCTAGTCCATACCTTTTCCCATTTCAGTCAACTAAACTTTTGTACTTTTGTAGAGTGGGTTGTATTAATTGTATTTAGGGGTTCATGAGTGTTTTGTTTTGGGATATTAAAAACTGAAAAAACCAACATTCTGATTTGAACCTTCCCAACATATTTAGAAAGCACAAAGAGCATTTCTCTAACAACTGGCAGCTAATACCCAGACCTGTAAGTCAGCTCTCAGTAGATAATGCATTTTCCACCAGTTGTTGAGATACCTCTTATGAAAGTGAGCTTATTTTGATCACTTCCCAAAAATGAGATTGAATGCATCACATCAAAATAGGCTAGGCTCAGGAAAAAGATAAGGAAAGGAAATATCTCTGTTTCCTTTTCTTTACCAGAACATACACTTCCTTGCTGTGTCCTTTGCTATCTGCATGCCATCTCTGTTTTTTTTTTACAATAACTTTATTTATTTTAATTTTCATGACATGCGATTCATCTTTTGTATTCTCCCAGTGTCCTGCACTCCACTGAGATCTTGGGGTCCCAGGCTGCCTCTCCTTTTCCTTTCTTCCACAAGGAAGGAAAGTCTTTTCTCTTCCGACAGATTTTTTTCTCAGTAATTGATTACTTACAAGATGGGCTGTTGAGGGGTTTTCTATTCCATCTCCCCTAATTTTTTTATTTTAAGTGTTTTATTATTATTTCTCTTGAGGAGAAAGACAGATTATAAATACTTTAAATACTTTATATAAACAAACAAACAAATAATAGATAGATAGATAGATAGATAGATAGATAGATAGATAGATAGATAGATAGATAGATAGATAGATAGATAGATAGATAGATAGATAGATAGATAGATAGATAGAAAGCTTCAAAGCATTCAAGACAGAGGTGGTCAATCAAAGAGTTACCGAACAGGCAACTGCACTGAGTGCTACGGGAAACTGGGCTGTGTCCCTTGGCACAATTTGAGAAATACTATTCTAATCATCACCTAGATGCCCTAAGCACATCTGCTCTTGCCTGATTTTGGAAGCTAAGCAGGGTTGGCCCTGGTTAGTACTTGGATGGGCGACCACCAGGGAATACCAGGTGCTGTAGGCGCCTGGAGTAGGAACTGGCAAGCCACTCCAGTAATCCTGCCAAGAAAACTCCATGTGCATGGGGTCACGAAGAGTCGGTCATGACTGTAATGACACAACACACACAATACACATTCTAATCATCACTCCATGCTAGTTGCAACATAAAATAAAACAAAATATTTTATTTTAAATTGTGCTTTTAAATGTTTATACTTAGAAACTGGTTTTGTATTTTATTTATACTTTCAGTATAATTATACATTCAGTTTTGTTGAAGGCTACTTCCGTTCTAATTTTTGGAAAACAAACAGAAAATTGCCAGAGCATTTATGCAACACAGAACTAATTTTTTATGTATAAACAGAACAGATATTAATTAGTCCTCATTGGGCATTTTAAAATTTACTAACCAGAACTTGGAAAAGTAAATTTCTGGACTATTCCTCCCAAACTTTATGAGCCTGCCTGGCACTATGTTTGCAGGGCTTTTTCAGCTGCGGTGCAAACAATGACAACAGCAACAACAAAACAACAATATATCTTTTTTGCAATTTATTTATAGTTTTCAAACAAAAAGTCAATCAAAAAAGAAAAAAGGGAAAGCAAGGAACGATTCTAATCTTCTCAAACAAAATTTGCATCACATCATAACAATATATGATCCTTAACTATTTCAATTACTCATAAATTAAACAGGAAACTTAATTGACATTATAATATTGATCTAAAACTTTGTAGAAATCATGCCATCTTTCTTTGAAGTCTTCATAGTATCTATATGGTTTCATTAATGCTGAGATCTTGTTCATTTCTGCACAGTTTAACATCTTCATAATTAATTGGTTTTTGTCTGGAATCTTGTTTGTCTTCCATAGTTGTGCATACAACATTCTAGCTGCTGTGATAATATGGATTATTACAATTTTTTTGCTATCACCAATATTTTGTTGTATCATAGATAGTAAAAAAAACTCTGGTTTTAGCTCAAGATTAAGATAGTTTGTAAAATAAATTTTTGTACCATACACCAGTATTTTTTAGCCCTCTTACATACCCACCACATATGGAGAAAAGATCCTCGCCCTTTATTACATTTCCAACAAACATGGGATATTTTATACATTTTAGCCAGCTTATCAGGTGTTAAGTACTGTACCACCTATAAAACATTTTATAAAGATTTTCTTTAAATGCTGTTGACTGGTGATCTTTATATTAACTTTCCATAAGTTTTCCCCATTCAACTAACTGAATTTCTGACTTTAGATCCTGTGCTCATCTTATCATACATTCTTTTACCATATCATTTTCTACCTGTCTAGCTAATAAACAGCTATAAAAATTTAATTAACTTTTCATTAGAAGATAAAATGATTTTATCCAATTCAACTTCTTGATTTGAGAAGCTATATTGCTTTTTATCATTCCTAAACAAAGATTTCATTTGCATTTCCAACCACCAATCTATTCTAATGCCTTGTAGCTGTAATTCTTCTTTTTATTTTAGGTGTAATTTTTCTGTTAACAAGTCTTTATATTTCAGAGTTTTTTCTTCTTCTGTTATAGAGGGTTTTGTATGTGCCAGTTGTGGGGAAACCCAAAGTGGCATTGCTGTATAGACAGAATTCTTCAATGAGTCCCAAACCCACAACAAGGCATTTCTTATACAATGGATTGCAAAATCTTTTGGGGCTTTAGCTTTTCCATACCATAGATATGCATGCCATCCAAAATTCAAGTTAAATCCTTCTAACAAAAGTAGTTGATTATCTTCAAGGGTCATCCACTCTTTCAACCACATCAGACAGAAGGCTTTATAATATAAAATCCAGTTTGGTAATGCAAAGCCTCCATTTTCCTTTTTGTCCTGCGGTACTTTAATTTTGATTCTGGGTTTCTTTTCATTCCAAATAAATTTTCTTATTTGTTTATCTAAGTCTTGCAGTAATTTAGTTGATTTAAGGACCGGTAATGTTTGGAACAAGAATAGTAGATTTGCTAATACATTCATTTTTATTGCTGCTATTCTTCCCATAAAAGATAGTTGTAAATTTTTCAATAAGTTTATTTCAATTTGTATCTCTAAAACCTAGAAAAGACAAGCCTGAAACCTAGAAAATACAAGAGAAAAGGGACATTACCGCACTCATTTTTCCAACTTGTGCAAGAATGGAATCTAAATGATATCTGGAGAAGAAGAAACCCACAGAAAAATATGTATACCTATTTCTCACACCGTCATAACTCCTCCAGAATAGATTTGTGTTGGTCACCAGTGGACTTACTGATAGAAACCGAAGACATTGAAATACTGCCTAAATCATTTGCAGATCATAACCCAATTCTTTGGACAATTCTCAACAAACCTACGATAACAAGATGGAGATTTAATAACTTTTTACTAAAAGTTATTAAAGAACACCAAGAATACTATGAGAATAATAGAAATAAAGGAACAAGCCCAAGCATAGTTTGGGATGCAGGCAAAGCTTATCTCCAAGGACTGGTTATAAGTTACAACACAAAGAAAAATAAGGAAAGAAAACAAAAAATATACAGACATCTTGAATGAACTGATGAAGACAGAAATGGAATTCCAAGAAAACCCAAAGAATACAAATTGAAAAAATCAGATTAAGATATTACATCGGTACAACTTATTGATTGCTCAAGAAGTCGCCTTCAAAATCACGATAACCAGACAAAAATATTTTGAATACACAAATAAACCTGGGAAATGGCTGGCAAATAAATTACGGGCACAAAGACAGAGAAATATTATAACAAGCCTTAAATATAAACATGGAAATAACTGTAACACCATGGATAAGATGAAAACAGTAGTTAAAGACTTCTTTCAAAACCTATATTCTAAGGAACAAATAACAAGAAATGAAATATTAGAATACTTAGAAAGTCAAGATCTTCCTAAAATAACATCAGAACAGAAGGAAAAATTAAATAACCCAGTTTCAATGATGGAAATAACAGAATCTATTAAAAAACAGAAAAATGAAAAATCACCAGGCCCGGATGGTCTTACACCAGAATTTTTTAAACAATTTGAAGGAATTTTGGCTATACCGCTAAAAGAAGCTATAACAGAAATAATGGAACAAGGAATAATGCCAAAATCATGGCAAGAAGCAATAGATACACTTATACCAAAAGAAGGGAAAGATCCAGAGTTAATACAAAATTATAGACCAATCTCACTATTAAATGTTGACTACAAAATCTTTGTATCAATCATGGCAGATAGATTGAAAAATAATTTAGCAAATTTTATCCATAAAGATCAAAATGGTTTTCTTCCGAAAAGACAACTCAGCCATAACATAAGAATTGCTCTCAACTCGCTGGAATACTATGATCAGAAAATCAACAAACCTGCTGCTTGGATCTTTTTAGATGTAGAAAAAGCATTCAACAATGTATCTTGGGCATTTCTACATGAACAACTTAGAATAATGGACTTTGGGGAAACATTTGGAAGAGTAATCTCAGCAATATATCAACATCAAAGTATGAAACTAAATCTCAATGGAGATCAATAAAAATATCAAAAGGTACAAGATAAGGATGCCCTCTTTCCCCATTATTATTTATTTTGACATTGGAAGTCTTGATGTGAAACATTAGAAAGAATCCTGAAATCACTGGAATTAAGATTAAGAAACACCAATTTAAAATACAAGCCTTTGCAGATGATTTGATGATAATATTAGAAAACCCAATAATTACAATTTCAAATTTGATGGACTCTTTACGGGAATATGGAAGAGTAGCAGGCCTGAAAATAAAGAAAATATTCAAATGTTAATAAAGAATATGAGAAAGACAGAAGTCAAAAATCTGGAACAAAAATCTAATTTCAAGGTAGTTAAGAAAGTCCACTACTTAGGTATCTGTCTTACTGCAAAAACCAGCCCTCTTATTCAAGATAATTATACCAAAGTAAAAAAACAACAACAATATATCTTGAGGAACCCTTAAGACTAACAAGTTTGCTTCAGTGTGAGCTTTTGTTCCTATGTTCTGCTTTTATGGACAGAGGCTAACCACAAATTTCAGAAACCCAGATTTGAGTACAGTAATACCTTGGTTTACAAGCATAATTTGTTCCAGAAACATGCTTGTAAAACAATGCACTTGTAACAAAAAGCAAATTTCCCCATAAGAAATAAGGCAAACTCAGACTATTCATTCTGGGGGCCCATAGACCACATACTATACACAAAAAATGCCAAAACCCACAAAAAGAATTGGCTAGAAGTCCATGTCCCCACCATGGTTTAGGTATCTGGCTGTGGAATCTGCTCTGCTTGGGATTAACAACTGGATTTTACTCTGTATTTTTAATGTGACAATAATAAAGTGCAATTCGTAGCCCTATACACACTTGACTAGCTGCCTTATGCCTAGAAATGGTTTGAAAAATATCAAAGGATGTTGAAAACAAATTAAATAAATATAAAAATAAATATAAAGAATAATAAAAACCTAACCTGCAGTCCTTTGAAAACGGTCCTGACAGGTGCCAGGGAGACATCTGCTCTTCTCTCCTCTCCCTGCTTTTGAGGCTTGGCGGAGAGGGACCGTTCCAGTCACCCACAATCCAGCAGGGAGAGAGAGAGAGAAAACCATTGGCTCACTTGTGGTCATGTGACCTGCTCCATTGCTCACATTGCAAGACATTGCTGGTTGGTCAATTTGGACCTAAAATGTTTGCTTGTCTTGCAAAACACTTGTAAACCAAGGTACTTGTAAACCAAGGTATTACTGTATCTCTGTTCAGGCATTATACTGCCTAGGGTTGTGAACACTTTTAGGGGTGAATATCCAGGCCTTACCCTCTTAATTGTATCACCTCCTCCACATTTTCAGCTTTTAGGCCTAAAGAAGAAAAATAATATGCTGGGCCTATAGGTTCCACACATGTCCAAGAGCCAAGATTTTTAAACTGTGAGGCTTGTTTGTAAAACGTGCACATCAGCAGGGATCTTTCTTCTTCAGGCCTAGTGCTGAAACTCTGGAGAAGATGAAAAGAAAGGGATAAAGCTAGGTGCTCCACTCTTATACATGTTCATGGTCATACTGTACAATGCCTCAGTAGGGCTCTGGTCATTTGACTGTACATTTATTTATTTATATATTCCATGTAATCACATACGGTAGACCATCTAGTTATGGGGGATGGAAACTAACATTGAAAACATAGTGTCAGTGTAATCACACAAAGGGATATATAAACACAAAGTTATAAGTGCTTAACTTATAAGCACAAGGCCTGTGTAGATTCATATAAAATATACGTAATAGGTAGTCCATCATTCAGGGAAAGCTTGCCTCAAAAGGAAGGTCTTTGCCGGTTTCTGGAAAGAAAGCAGAGATCGGGCAGTCCTGTCCTCCAGTGGGAGGGAGTTCCAGAGTCTGTGTGCAGCAGCTGAGAAGGCCCTTTCATGTGTTCCTATGAGACGTGCCTGTGAGGATGGTGGGATGGAGAGAAGGGCCTCTCCTTATGACCTTAACACCTGAGCCAGTTCATATTGTGAGATTCCAACTTTGAGGTAGCTAGGACCCAGGTCATATAGTGCTTTGTAGGTTAAGGTCAGCATTTTGAATTGTGCCTGATAGCTGATTGGCAGCCAGTGGAGCTATTTTAATGGGGTGTAATGTGATCTCTGTATCCCACCCCAGTCAGCAATCTGGCTGCTGCATTTTGGACCTGTTGATGTTTCTTACATGGCATCTCTACTTGAAGATTCCCCAATAGGCCTTGTTGTAAGCCTTCAGTTCTGATCTTACCTGCTATCGATCAGAGTGGGCAACACTAGACTAATCTCCTTAGGTAAGTAGCAACTTCCTCTGTTTTCCTTATCCAGTGGAATGTTCTCACGTTTGTCTGACAGCCACCCGATGCCCCCTTCATGCCAGAAACTGATTTTAATTCCCTTCCCATTTGAAAACAGTTGGCTGTATCTACCAGGGCAGCTGTGGAGAGAGAGAAAAAAACTTGTCCTGTTAAGACCTCTTGGGTCATAGAATTAGCTCAACACAATTATTTGGTTCTTTGCCAGTGTCGGGCGGCACTATGCTGTGAGAAGCAGAGTCTTCCTGATCACAGGGGAAATTAAGGCCCTCCTGACCTCTTGCAGACTTGCGATACATAAACACCTTCATACTCCATCTGCCAAGATATCCTGGCCAGAACTAATATCTTCTCTGCCTAAACCCATTTTATTTTCCCATTATTGTTTTTCGAGTGGGCAGGTATTGGCCTCTATTCCTTTTTCCGAGACAATGGGGAAATAAGGGTGATAGCAGGGCTGTGAATTGTATGTGGACAGTATATGAATTGGCTTGGATCCTACCCAAGAATGGTCTAAGTCAGATATTTTGGTGTCCCACTCCATGCAAATCAAAATACATAGCACCTAAAACAAACCAATGACATTTCTGGCTCTCTGTGGTAATAAAATGCAATACAAATGTAACTACCTGGTGAAATCAATAGTGGCACACAGTATAGTGCTCTGAAAGCTCACTTCTACTGCTTGATATGGAAAGAAACTTTAACTGGCAGCTTTTCATCTATGTTTATTCCTGTTTGTCATGGAGAAACACTGAGATTCTTGAGGATTCCAGTCTGCACTGCAGATTTAAAAGATTCTTCAAAATTGTTTCTCTACACATCTCTCTGTGAAGAAAAATGTAGAAATCCTGGAGCTGCTTTTCTAGAGTTAGTTGTTCTTTCGTGTTCTTTCTCATATTGAAAGCTTCTGAATGAGTTTCTTAATTGTGAAAAAGAACTTATTGAGAAGTACCATAGCACTGATCTCCACCTTCCTCTCCAACTAAGCAGCAGCAAAAAGAAACTAGCTTTCAGGGCAGAAGAAGAAAGCAAGAGGAATAAGACATTTGGTAATTGTTTACCACTGGTTTTACCAAGAGGCGCTTTATATTATCTGGATGGAGAAAAATGTAACATGAAGCACTAAAATAGATGGTTTTCATAGAACAAACACTCCATCTAGATATCCATAGGCAACTATCAAACTGTGATTTTGTTGCTGGATGCTATTTTTCCCCCCCCCCAGGTTAGGAGGTTTACTGCTGAAGAAGCATTAGGGGATTGAATAAAGCCCCAAAAGTAGAGCATGAAACATATAAGCTATTGCTAATCATCATGAGAAAAAAAAACGTAGATTGTTACAGCAGTTCATTCAGGATATGATAAATAGGAACGAAAGTGCAGGACAGAAAATAACTTGTTGGTGAAGAGCTTTGGAGACAAGTCTATATGTAATAATACATCACGGCATGTTGGTGTCATCTTCAAAGTCAAGATAGCATGATGGTATACAACCTTCCAGTAGAAAGGGAAAACAAGACAAAAAAGCTTTAACTTTTTCCCCTTTCAAAATATGCGAAGTCTGCCATTTCACTCTGTCTAGGACCATATTTATTGACATTTCTGAAATAGTACAGTCAAGTTTAAAAAAACCAAAATACCTGTAATCTGCTCTGGAAGTTATCACAGAACACATGTGGCACTCCGTTGTGCTTCATCCTTTACATAGCTTCAATACTAACTCATATCATTCAGTGCCAAGTAGCATAGACATTTGCTGTTGTATATCATTCAGATTGTTCAGTTAATCAAATGGTTTCCATGAGAATTTCAACCATCGCAATTCAATGTGATAGAAAAGAAAACGTCTTAGTAAAGAATTTCAAAGGAACAGAAAATTCATGGAAATTTCCATGGAAGAACTTCAAGACTGAGTTTATTTCAGCCTGTGAATATGCAGTCAAATGCTGTGGGATTTGCTCTGGATATCAAACAGATAATTTTTTTTAAACTGACCACAACATGCAAAGACCAATTCAAATCAGCCTGCTCCCCGCCCCCTTTTTTGCTCCTGAAGCAGAATTTTTTCTTTTCTGCCAATGAGGGCTTATACTTTTTTTCAAGCTGGAACAATTTGATTGGGCCTGTGAAGATTCTCAGTCATCCAGGTGCGTTTATCTGGGAGTTGAGTCATGGCTACTGGACTTCTTTTTTGAGAGATAGAAACGTTTCGCTGTTCATCCAAACAGCTTCATCGGTCTGAATACAGCTAGTGCAAGAGACCTTCTTATAGTCAGCTTGACCTCTTGTCCCCTTGTCTGGTTGGCTCATAAGATGAACAAAGCCTGAATAGGCTCGTTAGGGAGACATTAGTGTCCATTGCCTTAAGGTAAACAATGGCCTAAGGTGCTGAAACCCATCAAGAATGGGTCGTTAGCTGTCAAGAATGGGTCGTTAGCTGTGACCTGGTGGTGAAGGCTCCTTGATTTGCCTGGGTACTGTGGAAAGTACAGCCTGATACGTAGCAGCTAGACTATGCCGGAGCCCCCCACCTCTGTTGAGGGAGGGATTTTCAATGCTGACATGAATGGCTTCCCTTACTCCTCTCTCAAACCACCTCCTTCTTTGTCTAATATGTGTACATCCTCATCTTTGAAAGAGTGGCCTTTTTCCTTCAAATGGAGGTGTACTGCTGATTCTGGTCCTGAGCTGTTACCTCTCCTATGTTGGGCCATTCTTCTGTTTAATGGCTGTTTAGTTTCTCCAATGTAGAGGTCTGAACACTCTTCACTGCATTGGACTGCATATACTATATTGCTCCTTTTATGGTTTGGTATCGGATCCTTTGGGTGGACAAGTCTCTGCCTTAGTGTGTTCATGGGTTTGAAATAAACAGGGATGTGGTGTTTGCCAAAAATCCTTTTAAGCTTCTCCGACACTCCCATGTAGGGAATGACCAGGTTCTTCCGTCGGGTCTGGGTCTCAGACTGATCCCTTGTTCTTCTGGGATGGCCCACTGCTTTGTTGAAGGCCCACCTTGGATATCCACAGGCCTTAAGTGCTGTCTTCAGGTGCCTGTCTTCCTTCTTCTTGGCTTCTGAGGAGGTGGGGATGCTCTCTGCTCTGTGGCTTAGGGTCCTGATGACTCCTAGTTTGTGTTGTAATGGATGGTGGGAGTCAAACAGTAAGTATTGATCTGTGTGGGTGGGTTTCCTGTAAACTTCTACTCCTAGGCCACGGTCAGGTCTGATGATGACTGCACAATCCAGGAAAGCCAGCCTGTTGTCTTGGGTGTCTTCCCTAGTGAACTTAATATTAGGATCCACTGCGTTGATGTGGTCTGTAAAGGCCTGTACTTCCTGCGTCTTTATTTTAACCCAGGTATCATCTACATACCTGAACCAATGGGATGGTGTTGTCCCTGGGAAGGTGTTGAGTGCCTTCTTCTCCACTTCTTCCATGTATAGGTTTGCTACAATTGGTGACACTGGGGAACCCATGGCACAGCCATGCTTCTGTCTGTAGAAGTCCCCTCTGTACATGAAATATGTGGTGTTCAGACACAGGTCCAGGAGCAGGCCTATCTGGTCTGGGTTGAGGCGGCTTCTGGAGGTGAGGGTGCTGTCTTCTCTTAATCTTCTCTTTACCATTATTAGCGCATCAGTGGTGGGTATGCTGGTAAAGAGTGATGTAACATCAAAGGATACCATGGTTTCCTCTGTATCCAGTTTGAGCTCCCTGACTTTAGACCCAGACCCGACGGAAGAACCTGGTCATTCCCTACATGGCGGGAGTGTCGGAGAAGCTTAAAAGGATTTTTGGCAAACACCACATCCCTGTTTATTTCAAACCCATGAACACACTAAGGCAGAGACTTGTCCACCCAAAGGATCCGATACCAAACCATAAAAGGAGCAATATAGTATATGCAGTCCAATGCAGTGAAGAGTGTTCAGACCTCTACATTGGAGAAACTAAACAGCCATTAAACAGAAGAATGGCCCAACATAGGAGAGGTAACAGCTCAGGACCAGAATCAGCAGTACACCTCCATTTGAAGGAAAAAGGCCACTCTTTCAAAGATGAGGATGTACACATATTAGACAAAGAAGAGAGGTGGTTTGAGAGAGGAGTAAGGGAAGCCATTCATGTCAGCATTGAAAATCCCTCCCTCAACAGAGGTGGGGGGCTCCGGCATAGTCTAGCTGCTACGTATCAGGCTGTACTTTCCACAGTACCCAGGCAAATCAAGGAGCCTTCACCACCAGGTCACAGCTAACGACCCATTCTTGACAGCTAACGACCCATTCTTGATGGGTTTCAGCACCTTAGGCCATTGTTTACCTTAAGGCAATGGACACTAATGTCTCCCTAACAAGCCTATTCAGGCTTTGTTCATCTTATGAGCCAACCAGACAAGGGGACAAGAGGTCAAGCTGACTATAAGAAGGTCTCTTGCACTAGCTGTATTCAGACCGATGAAGCTGTTTGGATGAACAGCGAAACGTTTCTATCTCTCAAAAAAGAAGTCCAGTAGCCATGACTCAACTCCCAGATAATTTGATTGGGCTTTTCTCTATGTGATCAGTTGTTTGATTCTGCAATGGGAGGCCGAATGTCAGTGGGTGGTTGTTATGTTAATGTAGACAGTCAGGGTATGATGTTTAGGGACCCTCAGAAACCTACCCCCTGCAATTTGTCCCCTGAATATCCCAAAACTTTATTTCTAAATAAGAGGACTCTAAATAAGGGAGGAATAGCGTCTGTGTCGAGCTCTGCTCCACTCCACTCCCTTTTAATCTTTTAAATTTTAATTGCTACAACAGAGTTTTAAACAGAGTTTTAATCCTAAATTTTATCTGCTACAAGGAGTTTTTTAAATCTCTATTAATTCCCACAAAGAAGCTCAATTGCTACAAAGTTTTTATTGTTATTGTTCACTTCCTCAAGCTTGACGGTGGTATTGCTGCTTCAACAGTTTATGGCTCTCTGCCGAATTTCTGGTGATAATTAATTTATTTACTCTTCTTTTTCTAAATAAACGAGTCTAGCTCTATGGCATTGGTAGTAGTTTAGTGCTAGATCACCTCTGCACAGAAAAAAAAACCTATTACAATTGCTACAAAATAGAATCAACCCTGATGAAATACAGAAGACTAGATATGCTTCAGGATGAATATGATTTAAATCACAATTTAAATTTAAAAAATATCAGAGGGTTTTGTATGATTTAAAGTTTTAAAAATGATTTATTTATTTAAATTACTATTTAAATCAATTTTATTCTCTGTAAAATGCATTTATTTTTTAATCCACCCCCTGCAGTGTGCATGTGTTTCTGTGTATGTCATGAAGAACTTTGGAAAGCTGCCAT
Source organism: Phrynocephalus guinanensis (assembly GCA_037367245.1). Taxonomy (NCBI): domain Eukaryota; kingdom Metazoa; phylum Chordata; class Lepidosauria; order Squamata; family Agamidae; genus Phrynocephalus; species Phrynocephalus guinanensis. The sequence continues at coordinate 97,425,398 of CM074738.1, read as the reverse complement.
CTTTTTCTCACCACTGTGCAGCCCGTTAGAAATTAAACAGTTTGACAGCGAACCCTAAAAGGGTTAGCAGTGGCAGGACCAGAAGAAGGAATGGAAAGGGGGACTGTGGGACAAAATGCAGATTGCACCATATCCATGTGTGGACCCTGGGTCCCAATCAATCTGGGGGATGACAGTTCATTCAAATGGATTGTAGGTTGCAAATCAAATCACAGCAGAGCTGAATCATTCTGATTCAGCTTGTCAATATAGGTACTGCCTTGCATATTAATTAGTTCAGGACTGCCTGCAAATATTTTGTTCATTGCTCTTGTGGCTAGCAACCTGCCTATCTCTGCCCACCAGACCAGGAGGAAATATCACAGTGGTAATTCCTCTTAGAGAACTTTTTTTTTCAAATTAAGAAGTATGAGTGGTGGGTGGAAGATGAAAGAATCACCCACTAACTTGCAACAGTAAATGCAAAAAAAATCAGTGAAGGAAATTCTTAATACCCAAGGCTCCTTGAGAATATAGTGGTACCCCAACTTAAGAGCGGCTTGATTTAAGAGCAATTCGACTTAAGAGCAGAAAACTGTTGGTGTTTTAACTGCTGTCTTACAAATTTTAGATATGGTCTGCTCGACTTACAAAATTTGTTTTCAGGTTTTTTAGTTTTTTACTTATTTTATTATTAGTTTTAGATAGATACCCCGACTTAAGAGTAGTTCGATTTAAGAGTATGCATTCGGAACAGATTAAATTCGTAAGTTGAGGCACCACTGTAGAATAGAACTCACTTCCAATAAATACATCCGCCCCCTCCGATTTCATAGAAACAGAAAATCACTTTGCAGATTTTTTTTCCCCTTGAAAATTTCCTCCACTATTTCTCCAGCACCACTACCACACCCTAGGATCACAAGAAAGAAGCCACTGTGAAGGAACCAAAATGGTGGTCAGGCTACAAAGAGAGTTGCTGTTGTTGCCACCTGTGGTGGCAATGCGAAGAAGTTCACTAAAAGGATCCCTGCAATTTCCCCATAAATAACATGGAAATTTTTGAGAAGCCAATAATTAATGTAATATTACTGTGCATCATATAGCTTTGCTTGCTTTGCTTTGGTGCGGATAACAGCAGAAGCAGCTCTGCTGGCCGCCTACTCACTTGTTTTGATGAAGAATGAGGGACATCACAGAAAGACAGGGATATACTGCAGAAGATTCTGGAGGTAGCCTTTTGTGTGGCAAGAAACAGGAATTTTAAAAATCCTGATGTTTCTTGAGAAAAAATACTTTAGCAGCTTTTTTACTGAGAGTTGTTTCAAAATAATTTGCCCATCTGGATGTTGAAAAATTAGGGTTTTATTGAGGGGAGGGTAGCTAGGAGATTTGTCCTTGTGTTCACTGTAAATTGAATAATCGGGACTTCATAGACATTTTCACATTAAAAATGCTTTTCAATGTGACCACTTCTGAATGTTATTAATAAAATCTAAAAAGAACAGGAAAGACATTTTAAATTGAATGTACCGGTACATTTCAGTACAGTCTGATGTGTATATAAAGCATGTTTTAAAATAAATTTTGTGAAATCAGTGGGATTTATTATAGGAGGAGCTGTCTCAATACATTGCTTTCAAACCAGTTTTAGTTCTGACTTATAATTGGAGGATTGTATCTCATGGACTCACTGTCCAGGAAGAGAAATAGCACGAAACTATGATAATAGTTCAGTTATGCTTCCTGCTTCAGAAAGGACAATCCTTTGTGTGGATTGTTTAAGTCTGGTCCGTGAAAGAGAAACATAAAAAAGGAGAGCAGAAGATTTTAACGTGTTCATGAGTAGTTAATAATAATGTGCTGCCGAGTCAATTTGACTTATAAGTAACCGGTTTCAGTTAGAGGCTACTCAGAAGTGGCTTATCATTTTTTTGTTCTAGAGGTGACCTGCAACTGCGCAGTTTGCCCAAGGCTACATAGGCTGGCTCTTTGATGATGATGATGATGATGATGATGATGATGATGATGATGATGATGATGATGATGATGATGATGATGATGATGATGATGATGTGCTGTCCAGGCTATTCAGATGTAGGGTTTTTCAGGGTTTTCCAGGTAGATAATATTCAGAAGTAGTTTGCTATTCCCTTTTTCTGCGACTGGCCTTGGACTGTGCAGCTTTCCTCAAGTCACACAGGCTGGCTCTACTCTCAGAAGGTACAGTGGGGAATTGAACTCCTGCCCACTTGCATTACAGCCATATACCTAAACCACAGTGTTATCCATGCTCTAGATAGGAAACAGGAATAGGAAAGAATAAATGCAACTTACAGTTATAACTGGTGGTAAAGGCAGCTCTGGAATTCTGGGAGTTGTAGTCCACCCACAAAGATATTTTCCATCTTTGGGTCTCTTGTCTATTCCATTGGGGTCAGTTACATTTAGGTTTAAATTCTATCAATGGCTTTGAAGTTGACTTCCTTGACTATTGATTAGCAACAGGCTTACAAATCTGAATCCTTTTTGTCTTCTTCTGGTAATGTGCCAGTACCAGTGCATAATCAGTTAAACGTCACCTAAATTAAAGATGGAGAACTATTTTCAGCTCAACAGTCCAATTCAAGTTCAGGGAATCTGTCAATACCACATTCCAAAATGTGTAGCACCAGGGGCAAAAAGAGGATCCCAAACCACAAATTAAAGTTTTTATTGTTTGTAGCAATATAGCATATAAGCTTTAGGGAAGATGTTTCTGTTTTTTTAGTACAGTGGTACCTCTACTTATGAGCGGCTCTACTTACAAGCAATTCAACTTAAGAGCAGAAAACCATTGGCGTTTTAACTGCTGCCTTACAAATTTTAGATGCGGTCTGCTCTACTTGTATTTTTTAATTTTTTTCTATTTATTTATTTATTTGATTTTTTTTAAGATAGGGCTGCTCTGCTTAAGAGTTTTTCAATTTATGAGCGTGCATTCAGAATGGATTAAACTCAAAAGAAGAGGTACCACTGTATAGGGAAAATCCTATAGAGAAGATGGGAAACCCATGTCAGTGGTGTGATGGAGAAGAGTGTGTGTGTTCCATTTGTGAAACCACAAGAGTCCTCTAGCATATGGGGCTCACCCCCCAAGCCTAAACCTTCCAGGCAATAGTTGAATTGCAATTCTGTCTTTACATTTGACCTCTTTGGAGAAATAGCATTGTGAACCTATCTGTGTACTTGACTAGTTTGATATTCAGGGACCAATTGTTAACATACAAATTCAGGGCCCTGACTCTTCTTTCCTATCATTTAGCTAACATCCCATTGTGTGGTTACAAAAATAGCTTGACTTTTATATACAAAGTGATACAAGGTAAGAAATCTCAGTCAGCATTATCTGTTGCAAACTGAATATTGCGACTTTTTAATCAACGTATAGCAGTTCACTTCCAAAAGTTATGCTATTTACATACTGGTAACTGCATAGCAAGATTTCATTATGTGAAAACCAGACTCAGGTGTGAGAACTCTTCAAACTGTAGATTTCTTTTATAAAGTGAGATGTAGGGCTGGCTATTAATGATAAAGACAACCACATGGTACAGCAGTTACTGAAAAAGATGAGTTCTCAGAAAAAAAGTCCTTTCTTGAACCCAATATCCGGCCTCCCTAAATGTTCTCAGTATATCTCAATCAATATATGAAGCCTTCCTGTACATTCACCTTTTATTTCAATCTAGGTTGCTGTTTCTTTTGATGTTCATAATGCTTGAATAGAAGAAATGGATGACATTTTGTGCTACCAGTGAGTCAATCTTCCATCCCCCTTTCTTGTGGCTGAAAATCTTGCCAAAATAACCCCAAATAAGAACCCCACCCAAACCCCATCTGCTATGCACTAGGTAATTTTAAATCTAGAGAAGGATATTGGAATTTAAAGAAGGATATTGCTCTGTTTTTGGGCTTGTAAGAAATTACAAATCCATCTCTATTCTAGTGGTTTACACTTTTTCATCTGAGCTTACTTAAAAAAGAATCTGTGGGTTTCTGTGGTCTGCATATTTATTTTTGTATAAAAACTTGAGGTTGGCTTGGCTGCACATTAGCCATGTTGGCAAAATGGAACCACAGTTTTCAGAGCATTTAGGACGGTAACTTTAAAAATGTAATTTGTTATTATAGTTGTTGTGAGCTTTTCAGGCTGTTTGGTCGAGTTCTGGAAGTTTTTCTTCCTGACGTTTTGCCAAACTCCATCTACAGAAAACTAAAGCAGGACCCCGCCAACAAAATCACAAAACAAACATGTTTGTCAGCAGTTCCTCCACCCCAATGTCATTCCACAAATCTGCAAGATGGAAGCTCACCAAGATTATATGGACTCCCCAAAATCCAGAAAGACTCAAGCCCACTCAGGCCCATTGTTAGCACCACTGGTTCCCCGACATATGAATTAGCAAAACACCTAGCCACCTTCCTCCAGACCCACATTGGATAGAACTCATCACACATCAAGGACTCAGGATATTTCATAGACAAGATAAGCACCCTAAAACTCAACCCCAGGGACAGTTGGATCAGCTTTGATGCAATATCCCTTTTCACCAAGGCACCAATAAAGGACACTTTAGTGCTCATCCAGCAGATCTTCCCAGAAGATATTAAGGTCCTATTCCAACATTGCCTAATGAACAGCTACTTCCAGTGGGAGAATGACTTCTATGAACAGACAGATGGAGTTGCCATGGGGAGCTCTCTCAGCCCGGTAATAGCAAACTTCTACATGACAAATTTAAAAAAACAAGCTCTGGATGCAGCACAGAAAACCCACTCTCACAGATCGGTACCTACATAAAACTTCCAACCACCACCCACAACAAAAAATTCAGGCAAAATTCAAAGAAAAACAAAATAAAATAAAATAAAAGACACAAACATGTGGCACCTTAAAGACTAACTTTCATGTTTTAATGTAACATTTCGTTCACATGTGAACTTCTTCAGACATATATAGCAGCAGAATAAGGTGCTATATATGTCTGAAGAAGTTCACATGTGAACGAAACATTACATTAAAATATGAAAGTTAGACTTTAAGGTGCCACATGTTTGTGTCTTTTATTTTATTTTGTTTTGTTTTTCTTTGAATTTTGCCTGAAATTCTTGAAAAGACTAACACGGCTACCCTCTCTGAAACTTCCACAACAAAAAGAGGCATAATCAAAACACTTGTAGACAGTGCAAACCGAAACTGTGAAGTTCCAGACTAGAAACTGTGAGGTTCCAGACTAGAATCAAAGAACATCTGGGAGTTGAGTCATGGCTACTGGACTTTTTTTTTGAGAGATAGAGCAGTCCAATGCAGTGAAGAGTGTTCAGACCTCTACATTGGAGAAACTAAACAGCCATTAAACAGAAGAATGGCCCAACATAGGAGAGGTAACAGCTCAGGACCAGAATCAGCAGTACACCTCCATTTGAAGGAAAAAGGCCACTCTTTCAAAGATGAGGATGTACACATATTAGACAAAGAAGAGAGGTGGTTTGAGAGAGGAGTAAGGGAAGCCATTCATGTCAGCATTGAAAATCCCTCCCTCAACAGAGGTGGGGGGCTCCGGCATAGTCTAGCTGTTACTTATCAGGCTGTACTTTCCACAGTACCCAGGCAAATCAAGGAGCCTTCACCACCAGGTCACAGCTAACGACCCATTCTTGACAGCTAACGACCCATTCCTGATGGGTTTCAGCACCTTAGGCCATTGTTTACCTTAAGGCCATGGACACTAATGTCTCCCTAACGAGCCTATTCAGGCTTTGTTCATCTTATGAGCCAATCAGACAAGGGGACAAGAGGTCAAGCTGACTATAAGAAGGTCTCTTGCACTAGCTGTATTCAGACCGATGAAGCTGTTTGGATGAACAGCGAAACGTTTCTATCTCTCAAAAAAGAAGTCCAGTAGCCATGACTCAACTCCCAGATAAACGCACCTGGATGACTGAGAATCTTCACAGACGAATCAAAGAACATGAAAGACACTGCAGACTAAAACAACCAGAAAAATCAGCATTAGCTGAACACATCCTGAAAGAAATTGGACATGAAATTCTTATAGGACACAGATATACCGGATAATGCTACCAATTAGAGATGGGCACGAACCGGAAAAAATGGCAATTCATTTCATTTTGGTTCATTTTCCATCAGGTTCAGGTTCGTTAATTACGAAATGAATTTTTAGGAAAAAACATTTTGTAATTTGTTTTAGCTCAGGTTCGTTTTTTTCTTTTTTTAACCACACCGGTGGGTTTTTTTATTATTTATTATTTATTTATTTTTTTAATCCTGCCAGATTATTTTTATTTTATTTTTATTTTATTTTTATTTTTTACTGCCGACCACGTGGCCCTCCTACCAGCTGTAGCGCAGGCTGGTTGGCTTTTAAAAAACTTTTGCCGGCCCGTGGTGCTCAGGGGCCGGTACCGGGTCCCACATGCTGGATTTTTTTTTTGCCGGTCCATGGGCTGGTTCTGTGGCCCGTAGGCTGGTTCCGTGACCCGTGAGTCGGGTGCGGTTCTCATGGGCTGGTACTGGGGCCCGTGCGCTGGTTGTTTTTTTAAATTGTATTTTATTGTATTTTTGTTGTATTTTTTACTGCTGACCACGTGGCCACCTGCCAGCTGTAGTGCGCCTGGTCAGATTTTTTCCCTCTAGATGCCACCTCCCTGCAGCCAGGAGGACAACCAGACCAGGAAGGACCATCCAGCAGCAGCACCAGGTAGGAGACACCGGCAAACAAAATGAACCGAAATGAAATGGAAATTTCCGTTTTGTTTTGTTTTGTTTTGTTTCTCTTAGAGTGGACAGTAACATAACAAATAACGAACTGAATCAAAAGTTCATTTCGTGCCCATCTCTACTACCAATCGCTATGTCCGACTACACAGGGAAGCCATTGAAATCCAGAAACATAAGTACAGTTTCAACAAAAAAGAAGAAAATCTAAAAATCAATTAAAATTCCAATACTGAAAACTACAGTCTGCAAAATGTCAAAGCTCAATGATTCCTACCCAGCCAGATGCAACAATCAGTTCACAGAATAGAACAGCTAACAACAAGGATCGCTGCCACCCCTAATTGCAGTGAAACATCTTATTCCCTTCATCACAATACAATGACTAACACCTATTCTCCTGCATAGGACAAGTTTCCTCTTTCCCTCAGTCTCTCTCACTCTATACCCCAGAGCACAGAGATAACTCCCTGAACCCTTTGCCCTCTGAAGATGCTAGCCACAGAGTCTGACGAAACATCAGGAAGAAAATCTTCCAGAACACAGCCTGAAAAACTCACAACTATCAGATCCTGGCTGTGAAAGCCTTCAAGAATACATTAATTTGTTATTATAGTTTCAAGACCCAAAGTAGTCACTAGTAATAATAACAGTTACATGTGGTTTTAAAAATTAATTAAAATAGCTAAAACAGGAGAGAACTTCATTATATGTTATAGCTGCAATGTAACACAACTTCCATAATTTTTAAATGAATTAAGTATAAGTTACTTGTGATTTTTTAGTAATAATGCCCAAATTTTGGTCCACAGATGTATTCCAATGAGTGACAAGTTACTGTTCTGGATTACAACTTCCACAGTCCATACAGTCATGCTGGGTATAGGATTCTAAGAGTTATAGTTCAAAAAGGTGGGGAAAGGAATCTTCCCCATTTTTTCACTGGTTAGTTATCATACAGAGAAGAAGAAAGGATGGACTATTCTTTTCATGTCTGCAATCTTCCCTGAATCTTTAGGGCAGTCCAACAGGCTCTTCTTACATCCTCTCCAAGCAACAGACTATAGGGTTACAGCTTCGATACTTGCACTTTTTTTTCTGCAATAGGAAAACTCTTTTCATCATTTTCACTGCCCTCTGGGAACAAATGGAAAGAAGGACAATGATCCCAAACGAATAAGAGTTATTTGCTCGCCCCCCCGTCCCCTTTGTCCCAGAGTAAAGTAGCTTGCAGCTATGGGATGGCAAGAAAATATATTTGGTTTCTCTCGTGTTCCATTGAAAAAGACAGCTTTCTTCACAGCTCCTGTGAAAATGGTGAAAGTGCCATGAACTATATTTTGCATGATTCGAGCTGCTTAAAATAAGTCAGACGTTGTGTGGCCAAAGAATGAAAATCCCCTGTAGCAGCCATTTGGTTAGTTAGCAAAATTTCCCCTTGAATGAGGATTATAAAAATGTGAGAAAACTTTAAAATAAAAGTGATATTGTAGTGCCCTGTTTATTTGAATGCTGTTTCGATGTCTTAAACAATTGCGTTTCTGACAGTCGATTTAAGTTAGAAAAGAAAGAGGAGTTGTTCAGTGCATTGCATTAAAGCCTAAAAGCTTAATAGGACATATTATTTTTAGAAGAATCCCTTCCCACTAAATAATGAACTGACCAAGAATTGGGATGCGGTGGTTCAGCAGACTAGAGTACTGAAATGGTTGGCTGCAAAGTTGGCAGCTCGGTGGTTCAAATCCTGAGTGCTACACAGCGGAGTGAGCTCCTGCTGTGAACCCCAGCTCCTGCCAACCAAGCAGTTTGAAAGCATGTAAATGCAAGCAGATAAGTAGGTACCGCTGTAAAAACGGGAAGGTAAAACAGTGTTCCGTGCAGCCATGCTGGCCACATGGCCATACACTTGCACAACACTAGCTTTTTGGCTTGAAAACGGAGATGAGCACTGCTCCTGGAGGTGGACACAACGTGCACACATGCCTATAGCTGACTTTTACTCTGTCTGTGAAGAAAGAACTCCCCCATACACATAAACTGTGGAGAAAATCAGGCCACAACTTCATTAACTAATTACAGCACAGCTAATACGGCAAGGCATTGGTTTGAACCCACTGTTCTACGATGTAGTCTGTCTCTTTAAGAGACTCCCAAGGATGAACTTCCAGGTACCATGCTAAGTCACTTCATGGTGTTACTGTCCTCTTCTCGGAGGCAGGAGTGGGCCATATGCTCCACCACCTGGGTGGGCAAAGCACTACCCTGCCCCCACAGCCACCAGTTCAGATCCAGCCAGGCTTTGCAGGGCACCGCCTGCTGCCTGCCAACCACAGGATCCAACCCAATGCCTTAAGAACATAAGAACATAAGAAGAGCCATGCTGGATCAGGCCAAAGGCCCATCTAGTCCAGCTTCCTGTATCTCACAGCGGCCCCACCAGATGCGTTTGGGAGCGCATGAGACTAGATATCTGTCTCCTGATACCACTCCCCTGCATCTGGCCCTTGAAGTACCCTGGTTTAAAGCCTAGAGATTACACATCTCCATCATGGTTTGTAACCCGTGATGGACTTTTCCTCTAGGAATCTGTCCAATCCCCTTTTGAAGGCATCCAGGCCAGATGCCATCACCACATCCTGTGGCAGGGAGTTCCATAGACTTACAACACGCTGGGTGAAAAAATATTTTCTTTTGTCAGTTCTTACTCTCCCAGCACTCAATTTGAGTGTATGTCCCCTAGTTCTGGTATTTTGAGAGAGGGAGAAGAGCTTCCCTCTATCCACTTTACTCATACCCTGCATTATTTTGTATGTCTCAATCATATCCCCCCTCAAGCGCCTTTTTTCCAGACTAAAGAGGCCCAATTGTTTTAGCCTTTCTTCATAAGGGAGGTGCCCCAGCCCAGTAATCATTTTAGTCGCTCTCTTCTGCACCTTTTCCAGTTCCACTATGTCTTTCTTGAGATGCGGTGACCAGAATTGTACACAATACTCCAGGTGGGGCCTTACTATTGTTTTATATAACGGCATTATAATGTTGGCTGTTTTATTTTCAATCCCCTTTTTGATAATCCCTAGCATGGAATTGGCCTTCTTCACTGCTGCCACACATTGGGGAGACACCTTCATGGAGCTGTCCACCAACACACCAAGATCTCTTTCCTGATCCGTCACGGATAACTCAGAGCCCATGAGTTGATAGATGAAGTTTGGATTTTTTGCCCCAATATGCATTACTTTACATTTGGTTACATTAAAACGCATTTGCCATTTCTCAGCCCACTCCCCCAGTTTGGAGAGATCCTTCTGGAGCTCTTCACAATCTTCTCTGGTTTTTTACCACATGGAAAAGTTTTGTGTCATCTGCAAACTTGGCCACCTCACTGTTTATCCCTGTCTCCAGGTCATTTATGAACAGATTGAAAAGCACCGGTCCCAGGACCGAGCCCTGGGGCACACCGCTTTTCACTTCTCTCCATTGTGAAAATTTCCCATTGACACCTACTCTTTGTTTCCGGGATCTCAACCAGTTCTCAATCCATAAGAGGACCTGCCCTCTTATCCCCTGACTATGCAATTTTCTCAGCAGCCTTTGGTGAGGGACTGTGTCAAAAGCCTTTTGAAAATCCAGATAGACTATATCCACCGGTTCACCCAAAATCCACGTGCCTGTTGACCTTTTCAAAAAATTCTAAAAGGTTTGTAAGACAAGATTTACCCTTACAGAAGCCATGCTGATTTTCTCTCAGCAAGGTTTGTTCTTTTATGTGTTTTAAGATTTTCTCTTGGATGAGGCCTTCCACCATCTTCCCTGGGACAGATGTAAGGCTAACCGGCCTGTAGTTTCCTGGGTCCCCCCTCCTTCCTTTTTTAAAAATTGGTGTGACATCTGCTATCCTCCAGTCCTCCGGCACTGTGGCCGTTTTAAGAGACAAGTTGCATATAACCGTTAAGAGATCTGCAATTTCATTTCTCAGTTCCCTAATAACCCTTGGGTGGATGCCATCTGGGCCTGGTGACTTGTTAATCCTCAATTTATCAATTAGTCCTAAAACCTCCTCTCTTTTAACCTGTATTTGATTTAATTCTTTAGTCAAGAGGGGCGGCTCAGGCAGCGGAATCCGCTCAAGGTCCTCTGTCGTGAAGACAGACGCAAAGAACTCGTTCAATTTCTCTGCAATGTCCAAGTCCTCCTTAACCTCCCCTTTTCCTCCCTCACCATCCAGAGGCCCAATTGGTTCTCTGGCAGGTTTTCTACTTCTAACATATTTAAAGAAGCTTTTATTATTACCCTTTATATTGCTAGCCATGCGTTCCTCAAAATCTTTCTTTGCCTCCCTTATCATCTTCTTACATTTCTTTTGCCAGAGTTTGTGTTCCTTTTTATTTTCCTCATTTGGGGAGGATTTCCATTTACAGAAGGACCTCTCCTTGTGCTTTAGAGCCTCTCTAACTCCACTCGTTAACCATGCCGGTGTCCTCTTGGACTTAAATGAGCTCTTCTTTCTTTGTGGTATGCACTTGTGCTGGGCCTCTATTATTGTTGTTTTTAACAGGCTCCATGCACACTGAAGAGATTGGATTCTTCTAACCCTCCCCTTCAGTTTCTCTCTAACTAGTTTCCTCATCTGAGGGAAGTTTGCCCTTCGAAAATCAAGGGTTTTTTATGTCTGATTTGGTTGACACTCTTCCTCCGACATGCATGGCAAAGGTAATTGCAGCATGGTCACTGTTCCCCAGAGGCTCAGTGACATTCACATCCCTGACGAGGTCCTGAGTATCACACAATATTAGATCTAGAGTTGCCTGTTCTCGGGTGGGCTCCATGACAAGTTGCTCTAAGGCACAGTCATTCAGCAAGTCGAGAAACCCAGTTTCTCTTTCTTGCCCAGAGCTCGCATTGGCCCAGTCAATGTGGGGATAATTAAAGTCCCCCATGATTACTATCCTATCCCTCTTAGCCACCTCCATGATTTCTCTCCTCATTTCAAGGTCCCCCTCAAGTTTTTGATCTGGTGGACGATAGAATACTCCAACTATGACATCACTCTTTGGACCTGGTAGTTTAACCCACAGTGATTCTATGGCGGAGTCAGACCCTCTGTCAATCTCCATTCTGCTGGATTTTATGCCTTCTTTGACATAGATGGCCACTCCTCCTCCAACCCGCCCCTCTCTATCCCTTCTATAGAGTTTATAGCCTGGGATTGCTGTGTCCCACTGGTTCTCCACATTCCACCAGGTTTCTGTTATGGCTATTATATCAATGTTATCCCTAGCTGCCAGATGTTCAAGTTCTCCCATCTTTGCTCGGAGGCTTCGAGCATTGGCGTAGAAGCACTTGTACAGTGGGTCCCGCAACAGCTGCTGCCTTGTTCTTCTCCCCCCACAGCTTTTATTTTCAGTAGACGAACTGTCACATTCCGCTATTCTGCCAGTGTTAATACTTGCTATGTCATCTCTATGTGATTCTCTACCCTCTCCAACCTCATCCCGAGGATGAGGTGTTCCGAACCGGATGCCACACAGCTCCTGTCGGCTTTCCCCCAGTTATCAGTTTAAAAGCTGCTCTGCTGCCTTTTTGAGGTTGAGTGCCAGCAATCTGGTCCCATCAAGATTCAAGTGCAACCCATCCCTCCTGAACAGGTTTGGCTTGTCCCAAAATGTTCTCCAGTTCCTGACAAATCTAAAGCCCTCCTCTCGACACCATCGCCTCATCCACGCATTGAGGCTTCTGAGTTCTGCCTGCCTGGCGGGACCTGCACGAGGAACAGGTAGCACTTCTGAAAATGCTACCTTGGAAGCCCGGGACTTCAATCTTCTACCTAGCAACCTGAATTTGGCTTCCAAGACTGACCGCTTGGCCTTCCCAACATCGTTGGTACCGACGTGTACCATGATCACTGGCTCCTTCCCAGTTCTCTCTAACAAGCTATCTATATTTCTGGTGATGTCTGCAACCTTTGCACCCGGCAGGCAAGTGACCATCCGGTTATCATGCTCCTCACAAATCCATCCCTCCGTATTTCTAATGATAGAATCCCCTAGCACAATGAGCTTCTCTCCTGCAGCCTGGTCATCAACATGTACCTGATCTTGTATCTCATCAATAGTGATGAGGGAGAGATCCTCCGGTGGAACCACTTCTTCCTCTATGTGTGCCTCATGAGGTGTGCTGAGGGAAAGAGCTTCAAATTGATTGTGCAAGATGAGACTCTCTGAGCGATGCCTTGGCCTTCTACGCCTTTGAGTCACATTCCTCCACCCATCCACCTCCTGAGTTGGGGGAGTGACTTCCTCCTCTGAAGTGTGCCCTGTCTCTTCTTGGACCTGGATAGTCTCTTCCGCTCTGTCCAGGAACTGCTCAAGCTCCTTAATATGTTGCTGGTCCACTATGCGAGCTTCTAGCTGCTGGACCTTCTCTTCCAATAGCGCTACCAGCTTGCACTTGCAGCAGATGTAGTTCTGCACACGCTCTGTCAAGATAACAAACATAGCACAAGTACTGCAGGTAACTACAGCTGCTCCCTCCAACTCCATTTTAACTATAACAATAAAATGTATTCAAGGTCTAAAAAATGTAAACTTGCACTTTTTTTTAATCTAGTAAGACTCTTTACTTCTTTTATTGTTTAGTCAAAATCTAACAGTGTAGGGGCCGCTAAAGCACCGCTACTCCAACTGCAAGCACGTCAGGAAATGTAGGACCTCCTGAGGAGTTGCTTGGCTTGGGAACTCAATTAAACCCAATTTTTTTTTTTTAGTTTGCTGCTGGTAGCAGCTATTTAAAGCTAAAACTCCGCCCCTTGCTCCTGCAAAAAGAAGAAGTTAGCTCTGCCCTTTGGCCGTGTGCTCCTCTCACAGCCTGCTTCCTCTCTGCTGCTCTGCCAGAAAAGGACTGAGAGACTGCTGGTAGCAGCTATTTAAAGCTAAAACTCCGCCCCTTGCTCCTGCAAAAAGAAGAAGTTAGCTCTGCCCTTTGGCCGTGTGCTCCTCTGACCAGCTCCTTCCTCTCTGCTGCTCTGCCAGAAAAGGACTGAGAGACTGCTGGTAGCAGCTATTTAAAGCTAAAACTCCGCCCCTTGCTCCTGCAAAAAGAAGAAGTTAGCTCTGCCCTTTGGCCGTGTGCTCCTCTGACCAGCTCCTTCCTCTCTGCTGCTCTGCCAGAAAAGGACTGAGAGATTGCTGGTAGCAGCTATTTAAAGCTAAAACTCCGCCCCTTGCTCCTGCAAAAAGAAGAAGTTAGCTCTGCCCTTTGGCCGTGTGCTCCTCTCACAGCCTGCTTCCTCTCTGCTGCTCTGCCAGCAGGGGGAAAGACTTAGTGTAACTCCACCCCCAAGCTCAGAGCTTAGTCTGGCCCCACTCCCTGCTGCCTAGCAACTAGCCACTTCCTTTTTTTGGCTGATTAATGGCTCTTTGTATTTAAATGAGCAGTTAAAGTTAGCAGGGGTCACACAGCCCAGGTGAACTGCTGAAACCCAGAAACTTACCAGTGCCCAGTTCTTTCTCTTTTACTGTCTCAGGAGTAGGTCTGCCTGCTTCCACACACCAGGCTCAAATGCTGAGGCTAAGCTTCTTCCTCAGGGGAAAAGACTTAGTGTAACTCCACCCCCAAGCTCAGAGCTTAGTCTGGCCCCACTCCCTGCTGCCTAGCAACTAGCCACTTCCTTTTTTTGGCTGATTAATGGCTCTTTGTATTTAAATGAGCAGTTAAAGCTAGCAGGGGTCACACAGCCCAGTTGAACTGCTGAAACCCAGAAACTTACCAGTGCCCAGTTCTTTCTCTTTTTGCTGTCTCAGGAGTAGGTCTGCCTGCTTCCACACACCAGGCTCAAATGCTGAGGCTAAGCTTCTTCCTCAGGGGAAAAGACTTAGTGTAACTCCACCCCCAAGCTCAGAGCTTAGTCTGGCCCCACTCCCTGCTGCCTAGCAACTAGCCACTTCCTTTGTTTGGCTGATTAATGGCTCTTTGTATTTAAATGAGCAGTTAAAGTTAGCAGGGGTCACACAGCCCAGGTGAACTGCTGAAACCCAGAAACTTACCAGTGCCCAGTTCTTTCTCTTTTACTGTCTCAGGAGTAGGTCTGCCTGCTTCCACACACCAGGCTCAAATGCTGAGGCTAAGCTTCTTCCTCAGGGGAAAAGACTTAGTGTAACTCCACCCCCAAGCTCAGAGCTTAGTCTGGCCCCACTCCCTGCTGCCTAGCAACTAGCCACTTCCTTTGTTTGGCTGATTAATGGCTCTTTGTATTTAAATGAGCAGTTAAAGTTAGCAGGGGTCACACAGCCTAGTTGAACTGCTGAAACCCAGAAACTTACCAGTGCCCAGTTCTTTCTCTTTTACTGTCTCAGGAGTAGGTCTGCCTGCTTCCACACACCAGGCTCAAATGCTGAGGCTAAGCTTCTTCCTGGGGGTGGGGGAGACTTAGTGTAACTCCACCCCCAAGCTCAGAGCTTAGTCTGGCCCCACTCCCTGCTGCCTAGCAACTAGTCACTTCCTTTGTTTGGCTGATTAATGGCTCTTTGTATTTAAATGAGCAGTTAAAGTTAGCAGGGGTCACACAGCCCAGGTGAACTGCTGAAACCCAGAAACTTACCAGTGCCCAGTTCTTTCTCTTTTACTGTCTCAGGAGTAGGTCTGCCTGCTTCCACACACCAGGCTCAAATGCTGAGGCTAAGCTTCTTCCTCAGGGGAAAAGACTTAGTGTAACTCCACCCCCAAGCTCAGAGCTTAGTCTGGCCCCACTCCCTGCTGCCTAGCAACTAGCCACTTCCTTTGTTTGGCTGATTAATGGCTCTTTGTATTTAAATGAGCAGTTAAAGTTAGCAGGGGTCACACAGCCCAGGTGAACTGCTGAAACCCAGAAACTTACCAGTGCCCAGTTCTTTCTCTTTTGCTGTCTCAGGAGCAGGTCTGCCTGCTTCCACACACCAGGCTCAAATGCTGAGGCTAAGCTTCTTCCTCAGGGGAAAAGACTTAGTGTAACTCCACCCCCAAGCTCAGAGCTTAGTCTGGCCCCACTCCCTGCTGCCTAGCAACTAGCCACTTCCTTTGTTTGGCTGATTAATGGCTCTTTGTATTTAAATGAGCAGTTAAAGTTAGCAGGGGTCACACAGCCCAGGTGAACTGCTGAAACCCAGAAACTTACCAGTGCCCAGTTCTTTCTCTTTTGCTGTCTCAGGAGCAGGTCTGCCTGCTTCCACACACCAGGCTCAAATGCTGAGGCTAAGCTTCTTCCTCAGGGGAAAAGACTTAGTGTAACTCCACCCCCAAGCTCAGAGCTTAGTCTGGCCCCACTCCCTGCTGCCTAGCAACTAGCCACTTCCTTTGTTTGGCTGATTAATGGCTCTTTGTATTTAAATGAGCAGTTAAAGTTAGCAGGGGTCACACAGCCTAGTTGAACTGCTGAAACCCAGAAACTTACCAGTGCCCAGTTCTTTCTCTTTTACTGTCTCAGGAGTAGGTCTGCCTGCTTCCACACACCAGGCTCAAATGCTGAGGCTAAGCTTCTTCCTGGGGGTGGGGGAGACTTAGTGTAACTCCACCCCCAAGCTCAGAGCTTAGTCTGGCCCCACTCCCTGCTGCCTAGCAACTAGTCACTTCCTTTGTTTGGCTGATTAATGGCTCTTTGTATTTAAATGAGCAGTTAAAGTTAGCAGGGGTCACACAGCCCAGGTGAACTGCTGAAACCCAGAAACTTACCAGTGCCCAGTTCTTTCTCTTTTACTGTCTCAGGAGTAGGTCTGCCTGCTTCCACACACCAGGCTCAAATGCTCACACACCAGGCTCAAATGCTTCAAAAACATCTTTCAACAAACTGTGACAACATGTAAACAACCACAAGAGCATTACAGGGTGGGAGGATCGGCAAGCCATCTTCAGCGAGACTGGGGGCTTCTGGCTCCAGCACACACCTTTAATGGTGTGCCGGAGGACCACATTGAAAACTCCACCCCATCACATCCTCCGGCCAATGTCTCTCCTTTCTGGAAGCTGCCTGGGCAATCTCGGGCTTGCAGAACATCCGGGGCTTACTCCTTCTCTTCCGGCGATGCCTCCACGTGGCGGCCACCATTTCCCGGTCCCTCTCCATCCTTGTCGGCATGCCAGCATCAATGTGGGACCCTGGTAAGTCAGGGTCCCTTCTTTCTCACAGCCTGTTCCAAAACAGAATTAGATGCAAGCATCCAATAACTCCAGGCAGTGCACAAGGAAAGTTAAAACAACAAAATAAAAATAACTTTTAACATATATTAAGACACTTTTACACGTTGTCTCACTTCCTGAAAGAGTTCGGTGTGGCTTCACAACACAACAAGGGTTTGAACATGGGTTTCCCTGATCCTAGTCTTATTATTTAACCTTTATCTAACAACCCTGCCATATTTGAGTTAAATCTAAGGAATAAACTGAATTTTGGCACCTAATCTTGCTGCCCGTTATTTTGCATGGGTCTTGACTACACCATTCAAAGTCATGCCCAACTGTGTGGTGGCTATGTTGGAATGTCCATATGGGGATGAATATTCTTCCTTCTCCCCAGTTGTAGTGTGTTACTCCCTTTCTCTCAAGAGCTCAAAGCAGAATTCATTAGGTTACTTTAAAAATAATCAATGCAACAGGAGATATTAGATCACTATTTAGTAACGTTTGTTTCACTAATTTTTTAAAAAGAATAATCCAGTGAATGATCCCATATCCAATAAGCAGCTTGAGGATTTTGATGTACAACTTCCAGCGTCTCTGGGATCATGAGAATCATTGCCCAGAGTTGCTGGAGAAACATATCTTGATGGACTTGATCAGTCTGATAGACAGACTCCTCATCTTTAGTTCCACCTCTTTTGTCAGGAGACTACAGCTTTTGGTTGGATAAATATAGCACCTTCATATGATGCCTTTAATAGATTTCGACTGGGAGGGAGCTGCATTGAAAGTCAATACAGTAAACCCCCGCCTATCGCTGGGGTTAGGGACCTGATCTGACCTGCAGTAATTTAAAATCTGCAATATGTGGATGCTGGGTCAGGTTGAGACTGGGGGGGGGGGCTCTCTGGGGGCTCTTGTAATTACCCCAGGCCTGGCGCTACTCCAGACGGGCCTGCAAGGGGCTTCTCGGGCACTCGGAGCCCCCAAAAGTGCTTTCTAGTGATCTGGAGGTCACTTTTGGTTTACCAAAAGTCACTTCCAGTTTGCAGGGAAGCACTTTTGGGGCCTTTGATGGGCCTGGGAAAGCCTTTCCTCCTTACCCCAAGAGGCTTGTTTTTCATATACTGCGGACCCGCAATATATTGGGACCGCAGTATATGAATCGCGAAAGGGTGGGCGATAACTGTACAATCAGTAGCAGTCCGTTATTCCCTTCTCTACCTTAGTTGTTTTCCCCCATGTTTTTATTTTTAGGTTATTCAGGTTTACGTTAGTGTTCTGTGTGGGAATTTTTGAATCAGAAGTGAAAAGTTTGAGTGAAATACCAGTCAGTAAGGCATAAAACTATTTATTTATTTATTTATTTATTTAATTTTTCTACCACCCATCTGGCAGCAGGGCCACTAGTTAAGCTTAACAGTGTAACAAGTTAGCATTTCCTCAAAAATATATTTGTCTTTAAATAAAAAAATCTGTGAGACGACGGCTTCCAAAACTGTATATTAAGGGAACTGCACACAAGCAACAAGTTTCGAACCCCTACTTGACCATGGAAACTCACTGTGGGATCAGAACTGGTAGAACCACTCCTTCAATATCTCACTTGCCTTGAAAGCTCTGTTACAGTCACTATAAGTCGGTTCCAACTTGACAGCCCAGGACACACAGAGAGAAGCGAGTAATGCATCGGTTTGTTTGTTTTTAAAGTAGATTTTGTTAGCTGTAATAAGTTCTGAGAATTGGCGTGGGGCCAACTATTCCTGACAGAAGTCCAGTATGGCTGCCTCAGTTCTACTATAGGGCAGTACAGTATGGGAAGTTTAAAATAGCATTTCCGATGGCTGGGAAGGAAATGATAAGATGGGCTTATCAGAGAGAATTGTGTCAAGGCCTCACTCAACCCCAAGGATGGCCTGAGAAGAACTCATAATGTTTTCCCCATGACATTTTCCTGACATAAACCCTTCCTGCAAGTTTGTCTTAAATCCCAGAGAAGGCATGTAACCATATTTTTCCATATTCCCCATAGATACATCCCAGGACTAAGAGTAATTGCACAGAGGTATCGGAGTGGAAATATAGCATTAGGATAAAGAGATGAAACACTCATCTTTCAAGACTGCTGCTATGAACAAAAACAGATCACATACACAGCCAGTTTAATTTCTCTCTCTCTCCCTCTCTCTCTCCCTCTCTCTCTCTCTCTTCCAAACAGCAACAAACTGGGTGATTCCAGTTCTGTTTTCCCATCTTACATTCATTTGGACCCTAACGTCATAAGACCAAGCACCTGGCTGTTGTTTAAGGAACATCAGAGGAAAAGGTAAAATTCTGCTCCAGATCCATTTCTTATGCATCTGTTTGAATGTCCCCCAAGATCGGATGTAACGTCAGAATCTGGCCTATTATATTAAATAAGTGCTTAAAAATAATACAGAACATTTTTATTTCCTAGCAAGACAGTAAATAATAAGAAATTTAATTATGGAACGATGGGAGGCAGATGGTTAGCATTAATATGTGGGCAGGATTTTTCCCCTCCCCTGTTTATTTCATATGGGTCTGGCTCTTTATAAGCAAATAATACAACAAAGACCCTGTCTTGCCTTCTCTCTTTTAAATCTTGAGAGTAGTTTCAGCATCTTGTACTGCCACCTGAAATTATTAAATGCAACCTGTTTACTATTTTTTAGTTCTCTGAAAAGATACCTCAGAATCCAACAATTTGACATTTTAATTATCTGTCTAGATGCTGGACCAGATGGTCAAAGCTAGTCCTCTACTCTGCGAAAGACTGAAAACTCCATAAATGCACCTACTACACTAAATGGCTATTTTCATAACCAATATCTATCCATTCTAGATACGGCAGAATTTTGAAAATGCTAGATGGCACCACAAGCCAGTATTTTCTCTAAAACAGCTGGATTTCATAAAGCTAATTCTACATGCTTCAAAAGGGCATGTAAGGCATTATTTCAGCCTGACAGCTAGTGCGTTCCAAGGGGGAAAATAACTACAGTGCACTTGTGGAAATGTTTCCACTATAGCTCAGGCAAAATTGCAATCAAGGTCTAGCAGCTTTGCAAGAGGATTTTAGTGGTATTATTAAAACATATGTTAGTACAATTTCATTTGTGTCTTCATCTGTATGTGTAAGTAATATGCAAGAATAATTTAACACATACGGAATTACTATCATCATACACTTGTGTCAAAAGTATTTATTTATTTATTTATTTTAGAGTATTTTTACCCCGACTTTCTCCTTGGAAAAGGACCCAAGGCGGCTTACAGTAATGAGGGATACAGTCCAGTACAATTAAGAGATGTTCAAACATTTGAGAACAAGGAATTGAGGGACATCTACAGCATTAATAGACAATTAATGCTGTAGATTAAAGCTACAAGGTTATGCGTAGTTTCCAGAAGGACAAAAGAGATGGGGCAGTCCTGGCCTCTAATGGGTGAGAGTTCCAGAGTCTGGGCCTAGCAGTTGAGAAGGCCCTTTCATGGGTTCCCACGAGACTTATCTGTGAGGGTGGTGGGATGGAGAGAAAGGCCTCTCCTGATGACCTTAACACCCGAGTCGGTTCATACTGTGAGATTCGATCTTTGAGGTAGCTAGGACTCAGGCCATATAGTGCTTTGAAGGTCAAGGTCAGCACCTTGAATTGTGCTCGATAGCTGATTGGCACCCTGTGGAGCTGATTTAATAGGGGTGTAATGTGATCTCTGTACCCCACCCCAGTCAGCAGTCTGACTGCTGCATTTTGAGACCCATTGAAGTTTCCTGAGACTTTTCACTTGTAGCTTCACATAGAGCTCATTACAGTAGTCTAGCCAGGATGTCACTAGGGCATGTGTCACCGTGGCCAGAGCTAGTTTTTCAAGAAAGGGGCATAACTTATGTACTAGCCTTAATTGTGCAAATGCGCTCCTGGCCACAGCCGTGACCTGGGCATCCAAGCTCAAGGATGAATCCAAGAGCACCCCCAAGCTGCGTACCTGATTTTTCAATTGGAGGATGACCCCATCCAGGACAGGTTGCATCCCTATCCCTTATTCTCCCTTTCGACTGACCAGGAGCACCTCTGTCTTGTCTAGGTTTAGTTTCATTTTGTTCATCCTCCTCCAGTTCATTGCTGCAGCTAAACACTCATGTAAAGTTGAGATAGTACAGTAGCACCCTTAGAGTCCAGAGGTGAGCAGAGGTAGAGCAGGGTATCATCAGCATACGGGTGGCACCTAACCCCAAAAGACCTGATAATCGCCCCCAGTGGTTTCATATAGACGTTAAATAACATAGGAGAGAGAACAGAACCTTGGGGAACTCCACAGGTCAGTGGCCGTGGTGTCAAACATGAATCACCTAACACCACTTTCTGCGTTCTATCCTGCAGCCACTTTAATGCAGTACCCCCAATTCCCATTTCAGAGAGACGAGTCAGGAGGATGCCATAGTAGTGTCAAAAGCAGCTGAGAGGTCTGGCAAAACCAAAAGGGTCACAGATCCCCTATCCATTTCCCTGCGCAAGTCATCTACCAATGCAACCATGAGAAGCAAGGATCCAACACATATGTGGTGGCACTCACCTCCGCAAGGGTCTTGACCACATCATCTAGCTGCAGGAGCTGAAAGTTATCCATTAATACAGGACAAGGAGGCCGGGGTGTTTTATTTACAGGCTCTGGATCAATAGCTGCATCCAAATTAGCCGGGATCTGTTCAACTTTGCCTGAAAAGTGTTGTGCAAATTCTTCGCAGCGAGATACAGCATGGTCTGTGTTATCTGCTCGTGGGTCAGCGTGCAGCAGACTTTTGACTACTCTGAAAAGCTGCCCTGGGCGATTTTGTGCTAAATCAATGGTGGTAGAAAAAAATGATTTCTTTGCTGCCTCCACTGCTTTGGAGTAAGGCTTCCAATGGCCTTTCACTGTTTCTTTGTCTGTTTCAATCTCGGTTTTCCGCCAACACCTTTCAGCTCTACAGGCCACCCTTTTCAATTCTGCCAACTCCCCAGTAAACCAAGCAGCCAGTTTGGGTCTGTTGTGAGGAAGGAGACATTTAGGAGTTATCCGGTCAATGGCTTTGCTCATTTCCCCATTCCAGAGTTCAACCAAGGATTCAATAGAATCACCCGTCGGAGAGGTAGGGAACTCCCCAAGGGTGGATTTTAAAAAACGATTATAGGCATTCTTTTTGCCCAAGCATCTTCAGTACAAGTATACAGTTACATTACACACTCCATTGTCCATGTCTATAAATTGTAGTTTCTTAAGACTTCTGTGAGGATCTTTTCATGGAAAGAAACCTTACAATCACGCTCTGTTCTAAATATACACACTGTGATACCTTGTATAAAGGAATTAATTCCGTTCCAAATGTAATTATGTTAAGCAAATTTTCCTTTATACAAATTTCTCCTGTCTCCAGATTTTTTTATGTTGTACAGATTTTATGTTATACAAACTGTTTGTTATACAAGGGTCCACTGTATAGGTCAATTGTTACTCCCAACTAAAGCAATGGAACTTGGTGTTGGCTTATCACATTCCCATTGTTGTTGTTCTACTCTAGTTGTTCTACTCTAGTCAGATTCAGGTAATAACATGTGGTGTCATTGCTGTTTCCTTACATGACACTATGGATGGAACAGTGCACATGGGTAGGGCAGGTCCAAAACATTACCCATCTCTTTTTTTGTCTCATAATAGCTCTAATATGTGGATGGCCTTTTATATATAAGAATAGATGGGGTACATGGTTCTAGAGCCTAGTTGTTGCCTCTTAGGCTTACTTCAGATTTTCAGAAAAGGATCTTCACATGTTTAAAATACAGTTGATTCTGATATTTTGACCTCAGTACCTGTGACTAACAGGGCTGGGCTCAAAACAAGAACATATGTACTGGTATGATCAGACAGAGTTATATGAAACAAAAACATGAACCTGAGCAAACTCCAGCGAAACAAGGAATATGGAGACTAGATGTGTGATCATTCTGAATTCCCCTTGATAGTGCTGTGCAGAAAATTTATCCCATGTGAATGTTGTCCGCTCTCATACAATGTAATTAGAGAAAAAAATGCATTTGAAATGATTTTCAAAGAAAATATCATGAAGGAGATTCAGGAGTCTTACTTACATATAAGATGGCTGAATGGTGCATGCATTTGTCTTGTTTTACACATGTGTGCTGCGAAGTTTGCTCTGTAAAAATAAAAACAGCATTCAGCTTTTTAGTGAGAAATTTGCATACCAAGAGTTACTTTTACAGTCAAGAGAAATACAATAGAATAGTTTTTTTTAAAAAAAAACTGCTGTTTTTTTTCAGAGTTCTTTGTTTTTCTCTTGATTTAAAAGTAATTCTTGGAATACACAGTACATTTGTTAATAAAAAAGATGAGTCTCAGTGGACAACTGACTGCATACAAAGTTTTCCCTGCTTTCATTTATATGTGTGTGTGTGTGGGGGGGGGCTCCGTTCAATTTCATAACCTGTGGTGGAGATCTACACTCTCTGAGTGCTTTTATTATTGTCTATATCTGTATGTAATTTTTTCATTTAATGTGGGGGGGGGCTTTTTGTGGATCCTGATTCAGCTGAACCATTTACAGTATTGCACCATATGGCCCATTTGTTATTTTTGTTGGGTCATACAGTTGTGACCAACTCTTCATGACTCCATGTCGATGGAGTTTTCTTGGAGTGACTTGCCAGTTCCTACTCCAGGTGCCAACAGCACCTGGTATTCCCTGGTGGTTGCCCATCCAAGTAGTAGCCAGGGCTCATGGACCATGGTCAATTCAGCTATGGAAAATATCTGGGGTGCCCCCTCTTCCCTTGATGCCCCTAACCACGTGCTTATTGTGCTTAATGGCTAATCCACCCGTGACCTTAAGCCTTTCCAAAGGATTATTATTATTTTTAGATCAGGAAGTGTAGATGCACAGGGAACTTTTAAAATGATTGAGAGATGGGTAATAAAAAGGGGCAAGAAAGAGCAATGTCAGAGGCAACTCTCTCAGCTCGCTTAACAGTAATTTCAAAGATACAATCCAAAGAATTTCTAAATAGTCCTGAATATGGGGGTGTGGGTAAAGGAAGGAAGGAAGGAAGGAAGGAAGGAAGGAAGGAAGGAAGGAAGGAAGGAAGGAAGGAAGGAAGGAAGGAAGGTTTGGGAAAATTGGAAGGACCAATGATACCACAACACTATCTTCATGTTTTTTCTGCAACAGGAGACAACACTGGATTTCCTCATGACCTAATGCAGGACTTTTACAGGGAAGGAGCAAGTCCTAAGCATCTACAGCAGAGTCAAAACTACTACGATGACTCCTCTAAAATGTAATATTTGGGAGCCAGGGAAAGGTGTTAAATCCTGATGAATGGTAACTACTGAGCCAATATCTCTCAAAAATATTCAGAGAAACCTTTCAAGTTTTTTTTTTTTCTTATTCCCCTACAAAGGGGGAGGAGAAAATGCAGCTATGATTCAACCAAAGCTAATAATGTCTTCAAACCATCGGATGTTGAATGTCAGCTGGAAAAGTGAAGTAGAAAATGGACTGGCAGTTTAGGGAAAGAAAAAAAGAAACTGGCACACTTGGCCTTGGATCACATCTTAAGCAGCAGATAAAAATAGAGCCCTGCAGATGTTGATGAAATCCGATTAGCCTTAGTCATGGATTAGGAATAGTGTACTGGGAACGGCAGTGCAACAAGATCCAAATGGTGGTGCTTTTCTCATCCTGGATTGAATCTTACAGTAGATTTGGAGAAGGAACCACTGGTTCATTGGAGTCTTGACTGGTATGACACTCCTCTTAGGGGACAAGGGATCACAGTATTTTATTACAGATTCCACTCATACGATTAGGTTCATAAAAGATTGCACCCCTTTGGACTGCAGATGCTTAGAGTGTCCCTTGGGCTATCAAACCCTTTGCTGACAGAAATCCACCATGTTCTACAATAACCTAAGGCTTGAATAATTATTTGCATATTTATTTCCAATAAAGTAGTTTCTTACCTGAAGGAGTGTTTTGTTTTGTTTGTCTTCTTCATTGACACTTGCTGATCCAATCTCTCTCCATGTTGCCCAGAAAATACAGTGAATGGACATAAAGAGAGAGTCCTGGCAACATTTCCCCATAGTTGGAAGCTGTCAAGTAATAAAAATGAAACACAACCCACCCACCCACCCCATTCCCCCCCCCCTCTATTCTGGGATTTTCTTTCAGGGAGACCGTGTGGTAGGAAATGGTCAGACTGCCTTCTTTCAAGAGGTTCTTTGTCCTAACTACCTGACAGAGCGGATCGCCCAGCGGTCAACTTCGGCCCGACCGTTCGGCAGTCGCGGGCGCACTCGCTGCGGGTTCCCACTCCCCGAGAGGCCAGGCAATCCCTTACTTGGAATCGGGCCTTCTCAGCTGCTGCTCCACTTCTATGGAACAGCCTACCCAGCGAAGTGCGCTCTGCAGAGTCCCTGCTGGCCTTCCGCAGAGTGGTGAAGACCATCCTATTCCGCGAGGCCTTTGGTGACCTAGCTTAACAATAGTTTTTTTCCCCCCGCCATCGATTGCCTCTCTTGTGGTTTTGTTATACTAGCAGCGAGGTTTTTGAAACAAAGGGTGCTCTCTGGCTGCTTGTTTTAATTACATGTCTGGTCTGTTTGTCTGTTGTATTTGTATTGTATTGTGCATTCGCTGACTTGATCAGCTTTGTAAGCCGCCCAGAGTTCCCTTGGGAAGATGTGCGGGGTATAAATCTAATAATAAATAATAAATAAATAAATAAAACTGGATCCCCAACCCAAGGCTCCGGGAGTATTTTATTTCTCCTAAATTCTGACCCAACAATGGTGCCCTGATTTGGTGCCCAAACCAATGATGTTAATAAGCTCATGCTTTCATTTAAACAAATGTATTTAGCATGCATGGCTACACACAGTTGATGACCATTTATGTGAGGAAACAGTGGCAATAATTATGGTAATATTGTGATGAATACAGTGAAAAATATTTAATTTTTCATTCGGTTCTGGTCTTATAGTAGCACACATGCAGATAAGCAGCACTTCTTTTATCTTTATTTCTATTTACCTTGTTTTAAAGTTTTAAAGTTTGACTTTTCATCTAGATACTATTGACAGTGTATTTTTTCTTTTTTTTTTTCTTTTGAGGAGCTGTACATCTCTGAATAAATGAAAAGTTAAGTAACAGTACAACTTTCTATAAATTACAAACACACAAACTGTTTCTGGTTTGGTATTTTAAAATAATTGCTATACATTTTAAATTCTGGATGCCTCTTGTTTCAGGAATCATTTAATCTGTATTGTCCCCTTTGGGGAGATATTCATTTCTGAAAATCTGAGCACAAGTTTGCATCATATTTATTGCAGCAGCTGTTATATCTAATCAAAGAGAGATGCTTAGCTGTTCTGTTGACCTCAGTAGATCATCTTTGGCCTGATTTTGTCTATCATTTTAAATACATTAAGATATAAGAGCTTAGTTGTTATCAGCCCATGTTTGTTTAAATATATTTGTGGGTAAACAAATCCATGGACAAGTGAATATAATAATCTCAACTAAGTTCAACATAGCTCTGTTTGTTAGTTTAGCCACTGTCTCTTATTTCTGCATAATTTAGTTGCTGTGAACCAGAGAGGTGTGCATTATCATAAATAATATATATGTGGATAGGTTTCATGGAAGGCTAAACTGAGTACCTGGAACCCCTGAAAAGCATTCAATTTATTATTAATTAGTGCAAAAAAATAACTTATAATTGATATACATAATAGAGAGCTAAAGCTGAGAACCTGGGCGAAGGACCAAGACTCCCATGATGATATTCTTGCTAGAGCAGTGTGCTATATAACTAAACAGTTGTGACTGCAAAACCTTGACTTCAGTACAATTTACTCTCCCTGAAAACTTAAATTCTTATATTCCAGCCCCTGGGAACGTCACATCGTTTGCATCTTTCTATTAACAGTATTACCAGGATGTTTATGTTATCAACAGCCTCAATAATCACTGTTTTTATATGTGCCATCAAGTCAAAGCAAAGCAAAGTGTTCTGCTTATATGCTGCCCCATACCACTTCAAGTAGTCTCTGGGTGGTTTACAGTTTTTAATTACAGTATGCAGGCTACACATTGCCCCCCCCCCCAGCAAGCTGGGTACTCATTTTACCAACCCTGGAAGGATGGAAGGCTGATTCAACCATGAGCCATCTACCTGGTATTGAACCCGAGGTGGTGAGCACAGTTTTACTTGCAGTACAGGCATTTAACCACTGTGCCACGGGGCCATGTCACATTGACTTATAGTCTTATAGAGTTTTCAAGATACAATATATGAGATAATAAATAGTTTTATTATTGGCACCCCTAATTAGTTTCTAAGATCAAGTGAGGGTTTAAACCTGGGTCTCTTAAGTCTAGGTCTGTCACCCTATCTACTAGACCATATCGGTTTGCTGGAATATCTTACCCCACCTTTCTCCTTACAAAGGTCCAAAGGTGGCTTACCTAATATAAAACAATAAAGTATACAAATATTTTTCACTCCCCCCTCTAAAATGGTAAACATAGTCCACACAAAAACCAAATATTAGTTCACACACAAACCAGATACTATTAGTCCACAAAAGTAATAAGACTCCATTTACAGTAATAAGTACTCCATTTAGAAACCCCTCTCAGACTGTCAGTCACTTATAACTAACCCACTGTTACTTTGGAAGCTCGTTGTTGTTCTGTGCTTTCAAATCACTTCTGATTTATGGCACCCTTTGCTTGATGTTTGTGGTATGTGGGTGTGTTGAAGGAGAGGTCTAGCGTTACCACCATGCAGTGCCTTACCATGTTGAAGTGGGAACTGAGCTCAGGTTTAATATGCCAACAACTATACCACAGTGGCTCTCAAAAGCTTATTAGCAGGTTATAATAAGCTAATGGCATTCTCCAACCATTCTTCCCCTACACTTGGCTGAAGTCCCATCCACTCTGTATGTACACCACATGTAAACCTCTTTGGACTTGATATTGTATCAGAAAAAGTGATTTTCAATATGTGAAAGATCACATTGAAATATACAGTAGGACACCCGTATCCACTGATTCATTAACCACTGATTCACTTATCCATGTTTGGCAGAGGAAAAAATTAAATAAATAATTCAGCAGCTGTAAAGCAAGCTACTGTCATAAAACAGCAGCCATAAAGCATGCTACTGTCACAAAACAGCAGGTTGTGTTTTTTTTGGGGGTTTGGTGTTATCTCTTATCCACTGTTTTCATTATCCACGGGAAGGCCTGGAACCAATCCCCAGCAGATACTGTAGTCTCAAAAGTGACACAGTACTGATTTGCTACTATACTTACCTGCAAAAAAAATCATAATAGAAATGTGCTGTGAAGGTACCACTTGCTGTTACAAAGCCAAAGCACATGGAGGAAGTGATTATATTTCATATGTCTCTGCCTCATTGCTCCTACAATTTATAAAACAGGAGCAATTTTGGGTGAAGGAACCAGGTCTTTTCCCGACGTAATCACCTTGGAAGGTGAATACATCTGGGAATCTGCCATTCACGAGATTTCAAAGAATCATAGAATCATCATAGGATTGGAAGTGGCCTTGGGGGCCTTCTACTCCCATGCCCTGCCCATTTGTGGCCTCCAGCTTGATAGAATTTTACAGAATGCCGTTACTTCTTCCTTCTGCCTAAAATATTATTCATTAACGCAATGAAGAGAAGAAGCATGTTTCACCTTTTTTTGCAACCAACATTTTCAAAGGTCCAGCCAATCACTAATCCCTTGATTCTACAGAAAAACAGAAAACTCAGAACAAAATATTGGGTGAAGAATTCAGATTTCATTTTTTTTAAAAAAAACATAGTTCTTATAGGTGGTGATCTCAGTCTCAACCTGTGAACACTGTCTCCTGAAATCTCAGAAATCAGGAACTAGCTGAGTTATATTTCCAGTCACTGGAAACAGAACTTTGAGGAGCACTATCACTATCACAATCCCAAGATTTCTTGGAGATTTTTCTGGCTGTGAAATTAAAGGTTGGGAGTTTTGATTGCCCACGGTGCCTCCTGTGATAAGAGCTAGCCTGTATAATCATGAGCACCCTGCCAAGTCCCAGGATGCCCCCAGAAGAAGTATGGGTGGGTATTCTTTACTTTGAAAACCTGGGAAGTGGATATTCTTCACTTTGAAAACCTGGGAAGGGTTGCCGTAAATTGGAATCAGCTGGATGGCATGCAATACATACGCGCACAAAGTAATCAGAAGTGGTTTGATATCCCCTTATTCTGGGGGGACCCTGGGATTGAACAGTTTGGCCAAAGCCTGTCTTCCTGGCAGGCATGATACAAAATCACACTCTCAACCTCCCGTTGCACAAAGTAGCAAGCACAGCAGTGTAAGTAACAAATTTTTTTTTGGGGGGGGGTATTGAAATACAGCTAAGAGTGGTTTTTTTAATTCACCAAGACATCAAAATGACGAATTTTATTTTTAATGTTGAACAGTCCCAGCCTTGGTTATAACCTTCCCTTTGACTTTTAAGATTCGTAATTTGTGAGTTCTGCATATTTTATTTTGTCTTTTGAGCCTAATTCAGACCAGGGTGTTCATCTTATGAGCCTAATTCAGATCAGGGTGACAAGAGGTCAAAACTGACTATAAGATGGAGGACTCGCACTAGCTGTATTCAGACTGATGAAGCTGTTTGGATGAGCAGTGAAACGTTTCTATCTCTCAAAAAGACGTCCAGTAGCCATGACTCAACTTCCAGATTAATTTTATTTTATCTTTCACCATGAAAAAAAATATGGTTAATTACTTCACGTTGTCCCATATATAGCTCCCCTCTTCACCATCCCTCTGAACCAAAGAAAACAGTCCTGTGATGCCATTTCTTGGATGTGACAGGAATGAAATCACTTCAGCTTGGTGTGAGGAGAAACGATATGGCCACTTAAGAACTGGAATAGCAAATACTACTAACAAATGCCTTTCCTTCCATCAGCACCAACAGATACACTCTATTTCAGCTCTTTCTGCAAGCCCAATTCTTCATATTTCTTATCTATTCCTGGGACTAGCCAAGGCCCTGGCTGTCCAATGTATGATCCAGCCCAGGCCACAGCCAATGGAAAATCCTGCAACTTTCTTCTATAGCAACAGATTGCATTTCATTTGTTTGTGCGCACACACAATAAATTAAAACACCCCACACACACCTATAGTGCTCTTCTAAAAAGAAAAGAAGTCAAAACAATGTTTAGTTCCTTCAAAACACATGCACACACGTGCGCGCGCGCGCACACACACACACACACACACACACACACACACGTGCACACACGTTAATTAATGCCCAAATGAGCAAGATGCTTTTATACCCTTTTAATACTCTTTGATACTTGCCTGGGGTTGAAGTGTTTTTGATTAACTCACTGTCCTAATGAAAACCATGAGAATGAACGTATGCAGGAATTCTTTCTGTCTGGTGTTCCATATAAAACTGTAGAGGTTTTACAATATCTAACATGCCAGCCTCCTTCCTTGCTGTGAGTCTTCCTGCCATGCACAGGCATACACATGCTCCCTCAACCCTTTTACCCTCATAGTCTGAGTTTGAGGTAATTATGGTTGGGGGGGGGGAATTACCCAAAGAGGTATGCGTTTTGCTGAAGAGAGCCTAAACAATTGAGTTCAGCCACCAGAGGTAAAAAGGGGAAATGAGATATAATCTCATGATACGCTATGAGGTGAAGACTGTGGCCAGAAACAGGTGTCAGAGATAACTTACAGGGAAGAGGAAAATTCTTAAATAATGTGAGCGTCTGCGTATGACATCATTCAAGCTTCTTCCATCTCCCGGGTTATGCCAATTAGCTTGCTTCGTTTAGCAGTTGGTCTTTGGGATTTATGTTCAGGATCCCTTTGAAGCATAACCAGGACTCCTCATGAAGACAATTATTTTTTTTTTAAATCTAGCTTGTCCACAGATATCTGTCACCTGTATGTTAGGACAAGTAAATTTATGCCTATTGATAAATAGAAATGGGTCTCCACATCTTGCACAGGATCTGTATTAGAGATGGTTTTTGTGAATCCAGAAAATCTCTCCACTCATTTGTGCCCATGCTCTTATTTATTTATTTATTTATTTACTTGCTTACTTATTTATTTATTTTAAGGCTTATATACCACCTGTCTTCCTGAAGGAACTCCGGGCGGTTCACAACACGCAAATTGTAACAATTAAATACAGCATAGGAACAATAATAAAATCAATTAAAACACAATAAAAAAGTGCATGTAGACAGATGGCGGACCAATAATAATAATAATAATAATAATAATAATAATAATAATAATAATAATAATAATAATAATAATAATAATAATAATAATAATAATAATAAGAGTCACCAAACGCATCCCGGTATCTTCTTTGGTAGCCAAGATAAAAATCTTCTCTAATTTATGTACACAAGAAATATAACTATTTATGCTCTCATTTTTCCCTTAGAGTCACATCTCAAAAAAAAAAAAATGCAAACATGGAAGGATGATTGTATTTTATTTTATTGACTGTATGTTTCATTTATGGGCCTTGTATTCTCCCATTCCCCCAGTACTGGAACTCAAGGCTGCTCACAAAAGACTTTTCAAAAGAGATACAGGTAAAAAAAAGATAAAAGCAGCGACAGATAAAAATGTAGGGTTTATGTATGTGGCTGCAGAGTGATAGGTTGGGAGTTTGATTCCACACTGTCTTCTTGACATCAGCTGACCTTCATCCATAGTGACCCTCTCAGCTCTGCAAGTCTATTGTTTGTTTGTTTGTTTACCACCCATGTAGCCAAAGCCACTCCGGGCAGTTTATAAGCTAACAGAAACAATAAATGCATCACTACAAATGTAGAAAGAAAGAAAGAAAGAAAGAAAGAAAGAAAAAGAAAGAAAGAAAAAAGAAAAAAAGAAAAAGAAAGAAAGAAAAAAATTCAAAACAATAAAACAAAATATTGACACATTTAAAATGGTGGTGTGATCTTGGTGGCTGATAATTTTATTGGGATTCCAGTGATGGAACAGAATGTAATATCTGTCTTAAAAGCCAGGCTTTAAGAAGCATTTTAGCAGTTGCCAGAGAGGGGGGCAGACAGATATCTGAAGGTCGTTGGTTCCAGAACCAGGGGTGTGACCGCCAAAAAGGACAGTTTTACCCTTTCGGGCCTTTCTTGGTGCCATCACCAGATGAGTAGGGCAGTCAGTTCTTGGGGGGGGGGGGAGAAAACATTTGATGATGATGACAATGACGCTGAGGATGAGGAGAGTAACAGATGAGGAGAGTGAAACAAATTATACTTATTAAAACTACTGAGCTCATTTTAAAACTATCGCACCCTTTAAAAAAACACACACACAATACAGCATCACTCCTTTACAGGGGCAACTGACTACTGAAGTCTGAAAGCTGACTGAATTAGTGAGCTTTTGCCTGATAACTGAAAGACAAGAATGAAGAGGTTAGCCTAGCCTGCCTTTGAAAAATATTTCCACTGCAAAACAACTTCTTAAACAAATTTCTCCCCTGCTCAAAGTTCAGGGAAGAAAATAAATTCAGTTTTAAATGTAAGTCCCAAATAATATTTATTTATTTATTTATTTATTAGTTATTTATTTAGTTATTTAGTTATTTAGTTATTGGATTTATATAGCACCCATCTGGCATACATGCAGTGGCCATCTTAGTCTGAACATATTGGCAAAAGTATAGGGAAAAGGGAGAAGGAGACCAGTTGATAGACAAATATGCTGCTTGGAAGTCTGACAGTTTTATTTCAGTGCAAATTTTTATGGTTCAAAATCCATATCTTGAAACACAGGGAGTGTCTTTGCTCAAGAGCAGTGATGCATCAGGCAGCTACATCTCCCTTGGGCATGGAGAACTCCAGAAGGAAGGTAGCCACTGGGGGGGGGGGGCAGGATATGTGTGGGCCACTCTTTGATTGTTGACATCAGGAAAGCAAACTAATGAGAGCAACAAAACTGATAAATTGGATTTTAAAAATTGCTGCCATCTTAAAAAAAACCATTCTAGCTCATTGATGTCTAACATCTGAAACAATTAAGCTATCTGTTTCTTGGGACTGGTTTACTACAAAAGAGCTAAATTACAGGGATCAACTTAATTCTCTCTGCACATTGAGCTTAGATTTTTGAGTGGGTTTTTTTTTGTCTGAAGGTAGCCCCTTCATGTTCAAAGTAAGTATACATACTTTGAAAAAACAAAGAGCAAGGGCAATTTGTGTTTTTAATTCTGCAAGGCTCTGCTTAATAGACACATTAGATACACATTAGCTTTTGTTAAATACATGCAGAATTCATCTTTGGTTTGGCATTCTATGGTGTGCAAATCTGACAGCCCAAGCTAACATACTGGCAAGTAAAAAACCAACCAGGATTTCAAAAAGTTACTTTTGGGACTAACATTCTCAGAAACTCATAAGCAGGGTACACAGAAACATGCTGGTTTTAGATTTTGTTAGCTGCTGCTGCTGCTGCTGCTGCTGCTACTACTACTAATCATAATCATAATCATAATCATAATCATAATCATAATCATAATCATAATCATAATCATAATCATAATCATAATAATTTTTTTAACTTTAAAATCAATAGTAAGCAAAATCTTAGTAGTTAAGATAGCCACGAAGGAATAGAATCCTTTTAGACATTCCTATCCAAACATCCAGTTCAATGAGTGAATCTGCTTTGTTCACATTTTAATGAGAACCTGTCTAATTCCCATTTAATAAACTACTGTAGTATGTAAGACAAATAAGCAGTTGTTTGGTGTTTTCCCTTGTACAACTTTGGAGATGCTGTTCTTCGGTGTTTTTATTGGATGGACAGAAATGTGTATATATTAGACATACACAACATGAGTGCTAAAAAGCAGGCACAGAAATGTTTCCCCCAAAATGCATATGTATATCAAATGTGTTTATGAACACAGCTGTTCACAAAACTCCATATGAATTTTTGGTGGTCCTCTTTTGATACCCATTACGGTGTAGAGCATAAGAACGACTGACTAGTTTTCAGAAGGTATGATTTCAAATCCCCACTCAGCCATGGAAACTCAATAGAGGTGAAAACACTCATTAAATATCTCACTCGCCATGAAAACCTCATTAGGGTTGCTGTAAGTTAGCTTCAACTAGACATGGGTATGAAGCAAAAAAAAAAAATGAACCAGGAAGTTTTATTATTTTATTTTTATTTTTGAGTATTTTTACCTCACCATTCTCCTTGGAAAAGGACCCAAGACAGCTTACAATAAGGAGAGACAATATACAGTCCCTTACATTTAAGATACATTCAGTTTGAGAAATGGAATTGAGGGGTATCTTACAGCATTAGAAGGCAACATTAAAACTAACAGTTGATAGCATAGTGTCAATGCAATCACACAAGGAGAGAAATAAACACAAGCCAGTTAAAAATCGTTGTTTCATTGGCTCATCCAAAACAGAGACCCCAAAATTTTCAGGACCAACAGTACTTATGATAGTGGTGATATGGAGTGAAGCTTCTCCCCGAAATATCTTAAAACAATGGTTGTCAACCTTTGGCCCATCAGATTTTTTAGACTTCAGTTCCCTGAATCTTTTAGTGTTTCCTAGGTGCCTGGAGTAGGAACTGGCAAGCCACTCCAGTATTCCTGCCAAGAAAACTCCATGGACATGGGGTCTTGAAAGGTCGGTCACGGCTGTAACGACACAACAACAACATGGTGGATGAGGTTGCTGGAGTCGGAAGTCTAAAACATCTAGGGCAGTGATTCTCAAATGGGGGCTCCTGTCACATTTGAAAGGGACCACACAGACTGGAAACAATTCTTCACACACCACCATATAAGGCTTGTTGTGTGACTTATACAGTCCTGATTTGGCCTGTATTTATTTCATATTGTGTTCATGGACATGAGCAAAAAAAGGTTGAAAATAACTGATATAGAGAATGAAAGATTGTGAACTGCATGCTTACAGTGATTTCCAGATGTTACATTGGACAGTAAGGGCAGAAGAGGGCAAGAAGTGAAGTTGAGGTACCTCACATAAGAAGCCCCTTCTGATCTGGGAGCTTTGAGCTACTGGCGCCATTTTGGTGCTCCAGCTGTTGGGACATGTACCAGTAGTCTGCCTCAGTATGAGGCAACTTCATATATTTGCAGGAAAGTGTGATCAGTGGATGATGATCATCCCGAAAACATTCCATTTGGGACCATGCTGAGGATGTTTCATCAATGTTTCCAAGAGCACCAGCCTTAGATCTATGGGAAGCTTTCCTATTCACAGTTAAAATGATCAAATAACTACAACAATGACAAGTGGGTCAGTATTATGTTCCGATGTAAGTCTGCCCAGTACATTTAAATTATCTGTTATACTTAGATTTGGATCCTGCCCTTCTGCCATAGAACCCAGTAGATTGGATTCTTCCATATCGTACTTTCTATGGTTCCATAGAGGAGGTTATGAAGTGTCTAACTGAAGGCACAAACTAAGGTTCATAACATGTGGGAGTTTGCTCCCAGGCCTTTTTGGTTGACTTACCACCCCGAATAGTCTGATTTCACAGGCTAAGGAAAACCTGGGATCACCAGCTAGGTCTCCGAAAGAATCCTGCCTTAAATCCTGGGAATCCATCACCACCAGTCAGAACTGACAGTGCAGGGCTAGATGGACCAATGGCCTGACCCAGGATAACGATGATTTGCATGACATCTGACACCTCCTGTTATGCTAGCTCTTAAGGTGGTGTACAAATGGTTTGAGATTATTTTAAGTGCAACCCACACTCCCTAAAATCATATGGGATGCTTCCTTGATTTGATGTAGAACCTTGATTATTTCCAAAAACATTTCCTTTTTATTTGAGGACATGCTTACTCAAAGCAAATCTCAGAACACAGTGTTCTACACAGCACAAGTCTCTTGGCTAACTCCGAAATCCAAAACATTCTGTGTTTTATATTTTTGTTCATTCGTGAGTCATGTTTAGTATTGTAGCCTTTCTTAGGCTGCGAAAGTTGCTTTCAGAAATGATTAAATCCTTAATGTACCTAAACCAATTATTGTGTAAATATATATAACTTTTTGATAGAGCTATATCCGGGCATCAGCCGTTCAATGCAAAACGTGTGTAGCCCTTAAAACTCTGTGCCTACTGATCATTCCAGGTCTTTACAGCCTAATCTGATGTTTGTTTTGACAGAATCACTTTTTACTGAAGCAAGGAATAAAGAAAGATCTTTCAAAATTTATCAAAGGTCTAAATCCTGCGACTCTTCATCATGGGTTTATGGCTGAGCCTCAGATCTAGTTAACAATATTGCAGCTCATTTAACTCCCATGTAGGAAATAGCTGTACTATATGGATATCGTAGAAAATGAAGGTAAATGCTGATGGTTGAGCAGCAAAACATTTCAACCTCTCAAGAAAAGAAGTCCAGTTGCCATGACTCAACTTCCAGAAATACTGATGGGGTAAATACTGCAAATGGGTTATATAGACTATCAGTCAGAGCTGCTAAATAAAATGGATAGGTAAAATACTGGTTATTTTTAAGCAGGTGATTCACTGAACACTTAATAACTGCCTGCACCGACTGAAATTGCTGGCAAGTTCTCCAGCGGAAGCAGCAAGCTTGCATGCTTATGTTTCAAGGTGTGAACCCAAATCCAATGTTATGTGCATAGGCATCAGTAATAGTGACTGTGCCAATGGGATGATGACAGAGGAGCAGGAGCAGGAAGGGATAAAATCCATCCCAGTGATGGACGTGAGATCAGTACTGATGCTGTTTCCACCCATCTTAGCAGCTGGACAGGGAAACGGAAGTACATATACAGAACAGCTTTGTGAATGTATACATCCACTTATACATGCAGAAGTATGTTATTTATTTATTTTGAACATTTTCACCCTGCCTTTCTCCTTGGAAAAGGACCCAAAGCAGCATACAATAATGAGGGACAACATACCACCCAGAACATTTAAGACATATTCAAATTAAGAACAGGGAATTAGAAGAGGCATCTTACAAGATTAAAAGGTAACATTTGCGAAAAGAAGAAAAAATTCCATTATGAGGGATGGAAACTAACATGGAAAACACTGGTGTTCTTATGAAATCAGTCACTGCAGTCATGCATGGTAATCCATCTAAAAGTCACATAATAGGTAGTCCTATTGTGTTTTTGAACTGGAAGGCAAACTAGCTGGATCACAGGAACCAGAAAAAAGTTACTTTTCAATATCTGCCTCCCACTGAAAGCAAGGAAATGGGATTAAGATTGCAACACTCTGATCTTACTTGGATAGCTACTCTGTTCAATTCTGTGGAGTTTTGTTATGAGAGCACGTGGGAATGATAGAGCTGATAGCCTGATAGTCATCTTTCATCACATCAATTTCAACAGGAATTTGTGGCAATTTTAATGGCTATTTTCCCCCTAGATGTGCCAGTGGAAATGATGTGTGTGTGTGTCATATTTGGTATTGCGTTTCCTGTCTAAGAATATCTCAGGAATTATAAACTGAGGAATACAGTACTTCAGAATATGATATAGAGAAAAATGTAATAAGAAATGGAGGTGTGAGTGAACTATTTTCAATTCCTTCCCTTAACAATATCAAGCAACTGGTCATACTGTATTCATGTTAAACTTTACAGTGAAAATTGGACAGGAAATATAAAACCCATCTTAAAAAAATCTTAATTAAAAGCCTTCTGAAGCAGGTGTAACCATTTAAGAAATTACAAAAGAATATAGTGTTAAAAGAGATGAAAGGTTTTTTTTTTTTAAAACACACACACACACACACAATAACAAATAAAGTTCAAAAGGGCTGCTCCTGACATTTCTGATGTGGTCTGAGCCTTTAAGATGTTTCAGAATAAACATCTGTTGTCTGCAATGATTTTATCTTCTTGATTGATGTGCAATCAGGACCCAATCTGGAGAACACTGACTCGTTTTAGGATACTTATTGGATCAAGTAACTGCTCTACTTTTAAGAGATCATTAGCTGACATCTTACTCTAAATAGGGAGCATGCTTTGTACCTGAGAATGAAGGTTCCAAATTTGGTGAATGTTGAATCCTGACCATTTACTGAAGGAGGTCTGTAAACTTCCCCATACAGGTCTGTTTCAAATGTTATGTAGGTAAGTAGAGTGTGATGACTGTTAACCTCCAGTATTCCACCCTGCCCTTTCTCCCACCACCTTAGTCGTCTCATATGGCCAACAACCACCATGTTCTCAACCTTTTCCTATTGCACATTTTCCTATAGTATTCTGGTTTACCGTTTATATAGCTGAAAAATAATTATATGTAAAGCGGTGGAATGGCTCATTCAG
Organism: Phrynocephalus guinanensis; assembly: GCA_037367245.1. Taxonomy (NCBI): domain Eukaryota; kingdom Metazoa; phylum Chordata; class Lepidosauria; order Squamata; family Agamidae; genus Phrynocephalus; species Phrynocephalus guinanensis. Next base: position 97,387,001 of record CM074738.1, on the reverse strand, counting down.
TGGCATGTGCTTACAATTAAAAGAACTTGTGAAATTGTTCCTTTTATTAAACTGCTAGTAAACATTTTCAGGGGTTGTTGGTGGTGTTGGGGGAAATCCAATTCCAGGATTATGTTCTCATTAGAGCCGGAGAAAAAGACTGTGTTACGTAATCACCATCTTGTGCTCAATAACCTCTTTCAGTAAAATTAAAATTTAAAAAAAGAAGAAGAACTTTCCTGATAGTCTGTCCATTATAAAACCTGGAACTGCTTTCCACATTTGATGCCGGAGATGACGGGGGAACGGGGCGGAGAAGGATGCTGCTGAGGTTGCCGCTCTTCTAGATTTTTATAGCCTTAAGTTTTAGGATTCCTTGTTTTTATCTAAAGAATCCACCACATCACTCTTCTCAGATGCCTGTTTATGTTTTCCCATGTTTCCTCGTACGAATGTTCCTAGTTTAGTAGCCCTAATCAGGGCACTATAAATAGAGAGGATATTGTTTTGATATATTTGCATCCCGTCCTCTCACTTGGCTCAGAGGTTTACAGAAGCATAACGGAGCAAAAAGAGGAACCGCACTTCTCAAGTCTTCTATTATTTTCCCCCTTTCCATCTTATTCATGCCGATGTAGTTAGGGTGAGAGGGATACCTTAAAGAAGGGGAAGGGGGGAGGCCTAAATATACTCACCCTGCAGCTGTCCAACTCTTGTGCTCTGGATCTTATTAATGTCACTGAGCATAAGATTCCTCTGAAGCTGGAGGCTGAACTTTCCCTGCCGTTTGCAGGCCTCTGAATGAACTGGAGTTCGCCAAACTTTCCGCAGCTAAATAAACTCACTGTTACTTGTAGGCTTTCTCCAGAACACAAAAGTACAACAAACGGGGTGCCATTAGTGCAATGACCCCGTGGCACCACTTGAAGTCTGCAAATCGACTCCTAGGCTGAAGTACATCATGGAGCGGGAGGATGTGGGCGGGTGGCGGTGGCCTCGGGGTCTCCTCGCTACAACCTGCCTTCCCCAATGCAATATAAAGCACGACAGTCCAAAGCGGAGTTGTGCAGATACCCTGCTGTTACTCGTTTGTTGCCTGGTTGTAATCCCATCGGTGATCAGAGCCACAGGAATCTCACCCTGTACTCTGGGCTACCTCATTACATTTCAAATGGCAAGCAAAAGACACTATTGAAGAGGAGGGCTAAATGCTATACATGCAGGGTATGTAATATGTACATGGAACAAGTGTTGGAACTCTTTCCCTTTTTATGGGCTGGCTGGAGAGCTTAGTGGTTTAGATATATGGCTGGGGTGCCAGAAATTAGGAGTTGACTTCCTCACTGTGCATCCTGAGAGTAGAACCAGCCTGAGAGTAACTCTGGGAGTAATTTGGGCAAGATGCACAGTTCCAGGTTACCCCGGGAAAAAGGGAATTGTAAACCACTTGGAAGTATACCCTACGTGGAAAACCCTGAAAAGAGTCACCATATCTCAGAATTGACTTAACACCACAAGACTATTATTATGTTAGAAAACTGTAACAAACAACTAAACACATACACATTCAAAACAAAACTTCCTCCTTTGAGGTTTGCTGGAGACAGCTGACACATTTCTATTGTTCCTGGTTTAAAAGGCTTCATGTAATATAAGCCTTCCCCCCTTTTAATCAACAGATATCATGTTATATTTTTGTCTTTCAAGTTGAATTTAACCAGCATTGAGGGCAATGTGGTTAAGAAGATGAAGTTGTTAACATGACCATTGTGTGCCTTAGCCTGCATGGTTTTCCTTTGGAGTGAAAAGCAAGCAAATGCCCAGAGACTTTCAGTATTTAAAAAAGACCCCCTGTTTATATAATTTAAACAGCACCATTCATCAAACCAACTCCCTTTGCTCTGCAATGTGTTTGCAAAAAGCCTGAGTTATGGTGAGTAATAAAAGTGAAATGACTTTCCTTCCACCAAGGACTGTCTCACTCTTTCATTCAGTTTCTTTCTAACCCTCTCACCCACTGGAATCTATTAATGGGCTAAGGGGAAAAAGCAATATATTTATTTGGTGTAACTACATGAGAACCAGAGTATGATGAGGCAAATTATTGACACTATTTAAGAAGTCGTCGGTTATTTGAAACTCCAGTAAAATTACTTGAAACCCTGAAGTGGAAAACCTAGTATCCATGCATTCTTAGTAATTCAGTAGGAATTATTTGAATTAGAAATGCTAAAGATAAGGATGCATATAGGGGGGTCTTTCAGATTGGGACAAATTGTGCTTCTTTGGACAGATCTGGGATTTGTCTGAAGTGAAATGTCCCCTAGATTATGCCAGAATGATTTGGGTTCTCCAAAATTTCTGTGAGCAACTTAGATACTTGGAAGCAAACATAAAATTGACAAAGTATGTTTCTATAAAGAAAACACCAGGGAAGGGAGGAAAGTTGAAAATAACACTTTTGTGACTGACATGGCTAGTGTCCAATCTCAGTTAAATGTTTATATTAAAGCTTGCCAAAGAGAGATCATCTTGTTCATACTGGGTTTAGTTCTCACTCATCTGCTAGTTTTATTGAGTTTTCTCTGCCCACATTGACAGGAAAGATGTGCATGGTTGTATGCTTGGAAAACAAATCCCAGAATTCTAAAATGCCCAAGGCAACATTGGGAAAGCAAAATCTGGGAGTGAATTAGGAAACGCAAACAGGAAATAGATACCAAGTGCTGCAAGCAGAAGGGCTCCTGGAAATGTCAAAGCAAAAAAAAAATGAAGTGTGCTGCTTATATACCACCCCATAGTGCTTAAATAATTCTCTGGGTGGTTTACTATATAATAGAGATGGTCATGCAATGGAAATATAGCATTTCGTTTCATTTCATTCCTTTAGTAGTTTCATTTCCTTTTGTTAGTAATGAATTTTTAAAGTAGTTTTGTAATGAAATGAAACGAAACAAATTTAAATGAAACACTAGGCTCCCCTGAGTCCTAGAGGCACCAAAATCACAGGGGAGCTTCTTTGGACTTTTCCCCGTAAGCCCCTGAAATTTGGAGAGTTTTGAGTGTCAGGGGGCTGAGTTATTAAACTCCAAACACAACCCCGCTAGGGAAATATCATTCTAATTGAGTTGGGAAGCCGCTAATCACTCACACTTCCAACTCAATTAGAAATGATTTTTTCCTAGGGGGACCCCCTTTGAAGTTTAATAGCCCCCTGAACACCAAACCTTTCCAAATTTCAGGGGCTTACAGGGAGAAACTTAAGGAGGCTCCCTTGCCATTTTGGTTCCTCTAGGATGAATCTTTTCATTCCTAGAGGGGGAAATTGTGTTTTGTTTCATAACAAAACACATTCTAATGTTTTGTTTTGTAATGAAATGATTTGTTACATAAAAATGATAATACAGCATTTCTTTTTTGTTTGTTTGTTTTGTGCCCATCTCTACAATTTAATTATGGAGGCAAAACATTGTGCCCCCCCCCCCGCAATCTGGGTACTCATTTTACTGACCTAAAAAGGATGGAGGGCTGAGTGAACCTTGAGCTGGCTACCTGGGATTGAACCCCAGGTCATGAACACAGTTTTGGCTGCTGCAGTTTAACCACTGCACCACAAGAGCTCTTGAGAATGTCAGTGCTCAGAGTTACAGAAGGTACTCTTGCTTTGTTTTTATTTTATTTTCCTTTTCCTTTTGCCACTCGCCAGAACAACGCCCTAATGTTGCATCAGAAGGACAGTAAGGAGGTAGGGAATTAAAAAAGATATTGGCGGCATTCCTCTTTGATTCCTTCTTTAAAAGGCAATGCAAGGATCCTTTTCAACATGATGTCTGTCCTTGCTCTGTTGCCTGACTCACCCATCTTATCCCCTGAATTAAAAGACTTAGATGCATTCATTTTAGATTGCGTCCAACTGAGCATTCTCCTTAGTTTCTCTTAAACTTTCCCCATTTTAATGATTACACATGAAAGCAAGTTTTATGAGTCTGATTTAGATATATTTATTATGTTTTATTATGTCATGTTGTTTATCATATACTGTAGTGTTTTTTGTTCATGCTTGTATTTTTGTATTTGTTTAATTTCTGTAAACCACCCAGAGTGGCCTTGTTGCTAGATGGTGCGGTATATAAATCTAATAAATCTAATAAATCAAATAAATAAATAAATAAATAAAATTTTGACATTGGGAATGCTGTGGGGATGCTATTCCACCCCATATGACTCCGAGTGCATTGCTTCCTCTTGTGTTGATCTAGACATTCACAAATACAGTGGTATCTTGTATAAAGGAATTAATTCGTTCCAAATGAAATTCTGTTAAGCAAATTTTCCTTTATACAAACTTCCAATATGAATGCATTGAAAACAAAATAATCCCTAATTGCGACCATTTTTATGTTGTACGGATTTGACCCATAGACGATTCTGTTAAGCAAATTTCCCCTCTCTCCGGAATTTTTTATGTTGTACAGATTTTATGTTATACAAACTGTTTGTTATATGAGGGTCCACTGTACTGTGATTCCATTCACATGGTCATAGTCTACCTGGCTGTTTCCTCTTCAGAACAGCAATGGCAACCTGCATTAGCAAGAGGAAACCAGATCCAGGGTGATCTTGAGCCCCAAGATGTCACCACGCTCCTCTGAGAAACACAAGTCATCAAAGAGATGTTTTTCGCAGGCCCTCCAGGGTATTGTATTACCTTTATGGATAAAGAACATCCCAGCTCTGGAGAACACTGGGAACTCTGTTTGTTGGAATGGAGAAAATGATGGAGGCAGTGTGGGTGTCCCCAAGGGCAGACATCTTGCAGTAAATGACTGAGTAGAGCCAGCTGAAGAAAGTGAAATAAATGGTACCATTCCAATCAAATCCAGAAAGCTGAAAGCAATGCTGACTGACTGACTGACTGACTGACTGACTGAATGAATGAATGAATGAATGAATGATTGTCTTTCCTTTCTCCCCTGGTAGGGACCCAAGGCAACAAAACAAAATTTAAAACCAGCAATTAAATAAAATAAATTTGCTAAGATTTAAGCCTATGATATGCAAATGTTTAAAAACATTGTTTAAAAACTAGAGATTTTAAGATCTGTCCATCTCAGTTGCCTTTGGACTCCCTAAAATCTTTTTCCGGAGTGTTCTCTAAACTGTCAGCTTTATCGTGCCGGCCCTTTCCTTTGAACTTGGCATGTCTTTCAGGCTACCACTTGAACCACAGTCCTCCTTGATCTTCCATTTGGCTTCAAAATGGCACGTTTTCAGCAGCCAAGGAAGAAAGGAACCAACATATTGTTCACAGATTGCATACCTCTCCGACAACATCTGGAGTTTCACAGGTTGCATACCTCTGGTCTGTTGTATACAATCCATTCCAAAGATCTCATAGGGCATACGTTCTGGAAGGATGCTCATATAAAAAAATGAACAACCCAGCTTTATCGTGCATCTGTGATGCTGAGGATGTTTGAATGGAATATTATGGCATGCATGACAGGGCAATATTGACCATATTCTGCCGCAACCTTCTTTGCCATTTATCAGTCTGCAGTTTATACGTGAAATGCATTCATATATGAAGCACATGTCTTTATATATGAAATTTTGCAAGCATTTTGTCCTAAAATGGTGTATTATTCACTAATACAGTATACATTTTATATAGTATCCACATATTATGGATACATTTTGTAATTTTGTTTCAAAAAACTGGAGAACGACTTTGCAAATACTCCAAAAAATAAATGTCAAATTATTACCTTGTTTCCATTCACGTACCTATTTGGGAAGTGTAAAGTTAGTTAATCTCATCAAAATGTGAACCAAACAATTTTTTTCATCCCTACTACCTTCTTCCTCCTCAGTCAACTTTGCCTCTTGCTTTATATGGTACTACTATTTAGAATCACACTGCTGCCATTATATGGTGTCCTTTCAGTAATACTGTATAATACTGTCTCTCTTATCATGGATTGCCTGGTACTTGTAAATGTTTGCATTAACTTCCATGTCAGATTAGCACAAGCATAGTGTAACATCGCAGGCATACCTAGAAAAAGTTAGATTTTATCAAGTTCAATTGCTTCTCCCATATGCCAATATCCTTTTTAGCATTGCAACTCACTTTCTGTGACTTTAGCACAAACTAAGCCGGAACTTCATAGTTCGATAGTGGCATTTCTCTTGCCCCTCTAAGAACAATGTATTCCCCCCAACTGTAAAGGCTGACCTTGCTCATAAGACTTCCTATACCTTTCTACAATTTTACTGATTGTTTATATAGGGGATTTATGCATACAAACACCAGTAAAGCAACAGTGGAATGAAACAAAGTTTTTCAGTTTTGCCATAGTCAGGCCGTTGAATTACTGCACATTTATTTATGAGTATGATGTCAGCTTCTGGAAGAGATGTCAAATTACGAATATACTTGTTTACCTTTCCATGAAAATAGTCTCTATCCTTTCTTGGAGAGATCGTTGGAGGTACATCAATTGTTTGCTACAGAGAGTCAAAAGTTGATTATACTGCCAAAGATCCTAGAAGACAAGTGGAGTAAACAGAGAAGAATGGTAGTTATTGCTGTTGGATTGTAGCAGAAAAAATCCAAAATGAAGGATTAAATGAAACAAACACAACTAGAAATAATACCAACTGGTTTGGTGCCAAATACTTTATCCTGACATCACTAAAATGTCACTATAAACAAATTAAGGTACAGCAACACAAAAAGCTGACTCTTGAAAGACTTTCCAACTTACGAACCAAGGTTTGTTTAAATAAGTTGCTGTGATTAAGATTTCCAAACCTAATTGGCTTTAAAAGGTAAAACACCACTAACTGTCTTTTCATCAGGACAACATGCAAAGTAGAAAATTAATATCTGAATCCAAAACAATCCTTAATTAAGATTGTTCCATTTTCATCAAATGCATATAAATGCAAGCAAATTAAAGGCAATCTCTTTATGATTAGAGATGGGCACGACTTGAAAAAAATTTTTTTCGAGTTGTCGTTAGTCGGGCCGGTCCCGTTTCGGGTCGTTTCCGTTTTTTGCTAAAATTCGCAAAAATTAGTCGGTTCGTTTTTTTGTCGTTTTCATTAATACTGGTTTTGGGGGGGGTTGCGGGCTCCTGGAGGCACCTCTGTGGGGTGGGTGCCTCCTCTGGCCTGCTATAAAGGGAAAGCGGGCTCCTGGAGGCACCCGTGGGTGCCTCCTATCCTCACCCACTAGGAAGGGGAAGCAGGCTCCAAGAGACCCCTCAACATGGGGGTCTCCCCTCCTCACCTGCTGCTGCAAAATGGTATGCAATAGCCATATGGATATGCATACCAGTTGCAGACAGTGAGACTAGTGATGGCAGTGAACCCAGAGTCATAGGTGATGCCTAAGGCTCTCGCACCACCATGTCTCACACAGAAGGGAATTGTACTTGCGTGTAGTGCAATGCAAGTAGATCTGGCTTAGGGTTAAGGTGGGTTAGTGCAAGGGCTAGGGTTAGGCTAGTGACGGGTAAGGTTACGGTGGGCTAGTGGGTTGCACCTCTGGCGTCTCTGACCCACTAAGAAGACAGTCTGTGACGTATGGGTAAGGACTGGAGTCAAGGATTAGGGTTAGGGTTAGGGGGGTAGGGCAGGTTTTAGGGGGCTTTTTGGCACATCCCAGAAGTCTCCATGGCCAAGTGGCCATGCTATTGGTGGGATGGCTCCAAAAATTTGCATGGTCGTCCACTCCCACATGGCTGGCCACTCGGCCAGCCCATCATTGCGCAGGTGTAAAAAAATAAAATAAAATAAAATCAATGGAGGACAGAGGAGGAGAGGAGAGACATTTTGTTGCAAGAAAAAACCCACTGCTACTGTGAAAAATCTGGCAGTTTATAAATTTTCGCGTGTTTCTGTTGTGCTTGTGTGTTTTTGGACCACGATTTCAAAAACAATATTGCGTTCGCTGCCCCATTTTGGATCCCCCGCCCGCACCGCATGGCATGGCGAGTCCGGCTGCCCAGGACGGGGGGGAGGCGGGACCCCCCCTCCAGAAACCACCCCTCCGGTAGGTGCCCTGCGCCCTTAGTCAAGCAGGCATTTTTCCGCCTGCTTTTTTGGCTCGGGAATGGGTGGCGGGAGAGTTTAAAAGTTTTTTCCTGTGCCGTCCGTGCCGCTTGCTTGCGCTTTAATTGCGGCGGCCGGCGGCGAGACTGGGCTTTTTGCTGGCTGCGAGCCTGCGGCGAGTCCCACCAGAGCAGCCCAGGACGGGGGATGGGGGGGAAGGCCGGGGACCTCCAGAAACAACCCCTCTGGTAGGTGCCCTGAGGCACGGCAGGCATTTTTCCGCCTGCTTTTCGGCCGGGAACCGGGTTTTTTTAACTTTAAAAACTTTTTTTCTGTGCCGCGTGGCATCGCGCAATCGCGCGATGCAAGGAACGAGCACGACAAATCAGACCAAAATTGTTCGTTTGTTGGTTCAAGTTCGAAGTCTGGCGGAGTAATTCCCGTTTCCGTTTCCGTAGAGTAACGGAACCGAGTAACGGAAACGGAAACGGGAATACTGCTAAGTCGTGCCCATCTCTATTTATGATAGTACACAGGTTATGACTACTCAGCCCTTACATGTTGTAATAGCCAACAGAGGCACTTATCTGAGAGAACTTGTGATTCTTCTGTTCCTCTGATGTGAATCTTCCAACTAATGAGCTATAAGACTGATATTTGTGAACCTCATAGATTCAACCTCATAGATTCTCAGCAGTTCTGTGTAGGGCTGGCTACTCTTGAGTACCATTGTCTGTTTGGTTGGAAGGGTGTCCACCCAAGAAGCAGAAACTCTCCCCTTCTCTACCCATATTTTCCCAGCTCTTATCTGGTGAACAGTGGTGGGTGTAGCATTGCCAATGTGGCACAGTGGTTGAGATGCTGGAGTAGGAGAGGGGGCAGATCCTTTTCCTTCATGAATGAGGTCGGTACAATGACCTTGGGTCAGTCACGCAGGTCTCCCAAGGCTGTTTTGAGGATAAAGTGAGGAAGAGAAGAGCTGGGTAAGCAACCTTTAGCATGCTGGAGGAAAGATGGAACAGGAATAGAGATGGGCACGACTTAGCGGTATTCCCGTTTCCGTTTCCGTTACTCGTATCCGTTACTCTACGGAAACGGTAACGGGAATTACTCCGCCAGAATTCGAGCTCGAACCGACGAACGAACAATTTGGTCTGATTTGTCGTGCTCGTTTCTTGCACGCGGTGATCGCGCAATGCCAAGCGGCACAGAAAAAAAGTTTTTAAAAGTTAAAAAAACCCGATTCCCGGTCCAAAATGGCGACTGCAATATTTTTTTTTAAATCCTTGCCCAAAACCCCACCAAAGCACCACAGAAACATGCGAAAGTTACCTATTTTAAATGCTTGATTTTTTACAGTAGCAGCAGTGGGTTTGTCTTGCCAAAATACGTCTCCGTTGATTTTATTTTATTTTTTTCTTAATTTATTTTTTTACACCTGCGCAACGATGGGCTGGCCATGGGACGGGACCATGCAAATTTTCGGAGCCATTCCACCAATCGCATGGACAGGTTTTGACTGACACTTCTGGATGTGCCAGAGGGCATAAAAAGCTGAGGCAGTTCCAGTCCGTCACAGTCTGGGCTTGGATCTTGTGGAGGGTGGTCAGGGCTGGATTGCTGCGCTCAGTCTAGTTTCGATTTCGCGGTCGCGGTCTCGGTCTCGCTAGGCAGGGAGGGAATTGAATTGATATTAATTCGCAAAACATAATAATTTCTTCTATTCCCTGTGGGGAATAGCAACACAGTGTTTATTCTTTTTTGTTTTCTGCATTTTTGAGGAAGAGTTCCGTTTTTTATTTGCTTATATTTGCTTCAAGGGGGAGGGAAGATTTGAGGGGAGGTGCTGCGGATTTATTTTGAAAATATATTATTTTACACTACCATACCATTTCTTTTGTATCCCAATTTCCCACCAAGTTCATTTACTTGGCCAAGGTCCTTTTACCCTGCGCCTACAGCTTTTTTGCTGCTGTTGCGATTGGGGTTTTGGAAGGGAATCCAGCAACCCTATCCTACCCTAGTAGCAGCTTATAGTTTTATTCCATTTATTTTCTATTCTACAGTTTATTAGCAAGTGGCAAGCAACAGCCAAGGTCCAGTACTAGTGCTTAGAAGGGGAGGTTGGAGGCTGTGGATTAAATTATTTTAAAAATATTATACAGAGTACAGACTGAGTAGGCAGAGTCTCCCTCACCAACCAGTGCACTCAAATTTCTCAACCACATTTGTTGGCAACAAGGCTAGGGCACCTTCCTCTGTAGAACATTTTACAATTTCATTTTACTTAACACTTATAGATATTCTTTCACTTGTCCAACACCTCATTCATTTTTTTGCAGTCAGGCACTCAAACAAACATTTGTTGAAGGGCAGGCACCCAGCCACCTCTATAGAACTTTTTCTTCAATTACATCTTTGAAGAAGTTCCATTCATCTTAGTTACTGTGCATTATTTGTGAAAGTTGGGTGCTGCCAGAGTTTGCAAACCCCTTGCTTCTATTAGCTTGCTTTTTCTGCAGTTGTAACTTACATCTGTGAAGAAGTTAAGTTACAGTTCTCCTAATTACACTTGCCCTGTGCATTGTGAAACTTGTTTGCCAGGATTGGCAAACCCCTTGCTTCTACTAGCTTGGTTTTTGTGCTGTTTTTGTGAGTCAACCTCACTCATTTACTCAGTTTGCCACCAGTCTACATACACAATTACATTTTGAAGAAGTTACATTTCTCTTTGTTACACTTGCCCTGTGCTGTGCATTGAGAAACTTGTTTGCCAGGATTGGCAAACCCCTTGCTCCTATTTCCTTGTTTGTTGTGTTGCTGTTGTGTGAGTCCATCTCACTCATTTACTTGCCACCACAGTCTACATACACAATCCAATTACAACTGTGAAGAAGTTACAGTTCTCTTTGTTACACTTGCCCTGTGCACGGCATTGAGAGACTTGGGTGCCAGGATTGGCAAACCCCTTGCTCCTATTTCCTTGTTTGTTGTGCTGCTGTTGTGAGTCCATCTCACTCATTTACTTGCCACCACAGTCTACATACAAAATCCAATTACAACTGTGAAGAAGTTACAGTTCTCTTTGTTACACTTGCCCTGTGCAGGGCATTGAGAGACTTGGGTGCCAGGATTGGCAAACCCCTTGCTCCTATTTCCTTGTTTGTTGTGCTGCTGTTGTGAGTCCATCTCACTCATTTACTTGCCACCACAGTCTACATACACAATCCAATTACAACTGTGAAGAAGTTACAGTTCTCCTCCTAATTACACTTGCCCTGTGTAGGGCATAGAGAAACTTGTTTGCCAGGATTGGCAAACCCCTTGCTCCTATTTCCTTGTTTGTTGTGCTGCTGTAACTTGTGACTCCATCTCACTCATTTACTTGCCACCACAGTCTACATACACAATCCAATTACAACTGTGAAGAAGTTACAGTTCTCCTAATTACACTTGCCCTGTGCAGGGCATTGAGAGACTTGTTTGCCAGGATTGGCAAACCCCTAGCTCCTATTACCTTGTTTGTTGTGTTGCTATTGTGTGAGTCCATCTCACTCATTTACTTGCACAGTTCCTTGGTGCTTTTCTTTACTATCACATTATACATTCCCTGGCCTGAGCCACAAGAAGTGAGAAAAATGAGGAGGGGTCGCACAGCTAGAGGGCAGGGGAGGGGGACCCCTACTAAGATAAATAGGGGCATGTTTCTGAGGGAAGGGACAGGAAGTAGTGCAGAAAGTGATACTGGTGCAACTCCCTCCCCGAGTAGCAGTGCCAGTGGCACAAGCAGCACTGTGCCATCATCTGTCACCGAGGGAAGCATGGATGAGGTGTACCAAATCCCATCTCCGTTACCTGACAGCCCCACCCTTGATCAGCAAGAAGACAAGGGCTCTGATTCTGAAATGGCATCAGAATCAGAATCAGGCTCCTTGTATCTAAACCTGCCAGATTCTGAGGACCTGTTGGCAGGGACAGACTTTAGGCAGGCTCCAGGCAGTGACGGAAGGAGCAGCCCTCTTTCCACCCAGAATACCACCAGTGAGAGCCTTAGTACTACTCTACTTTCCCGGCAGGGCAGAGGCCACACCAGCACCACAGCAGCGGCAGCGGTAGGCAATAACAGAGGGGGCGTTACTTTCTGTAAGCCACGAGGGTGTCTCTGGGAGCATTTTGAGAACAGCCCCTAAGACGCAAGGATGGCGGTGTGCAAGATATGCGGGGTGGTCTTGCGCAGGGGGAATGACCCCAAACACCTCTCCTCAAGTGGGTTGCACAGCCATCTGATGAGGAAGCACCCTGGGACTCTGCCTGGAACCCTGTCAGGCCCTTGCTCTTCAGGGAGGAAGAGAGGGGAAGAAGGGTTAGAGAAAGAAAAACACAGCTCCGCTAGTGAGAGTGGGAAGAGGCAGGCCACTCTGCAGGAAGTGGGGCTGTTGGGTGGGACTTTTGTCAGCCCGCGAAATAGGGCCAAAGCACAGGAGACCACCACTCGAGTGGTGGCTGAAATGGTGGCCATGAACGGGTTGCCCCTCTCCTTTGTGCCTCCCCCTGCAGCTGCTCATGGGCTGACCGGGGCTCCAGGACCTCCTTGGGTTGCCTGATGAAGCATGTGGCACCATGGTACGAGACTCCATCCCGGCGTACCTTCAGCAGGCGGGTGCTTCCCTCCCTTTATGAGTCTGTCAGGGACAGGATCCGGGCCCTGCTGCAGGCGGCCAGAGGGAGGAAGATCCACTTCACTTCCGACCTCTGGACCGGTGGGCACCACGGATACCTCTCACTGACGGCTCATTGGTGGCAACCCAAGGAGGTCCTGGAGCCCCGGTCAGCCCATGAGCAGCTGCAGGGGGAGGCACAAGGCAGCACCCCAAGAGGGTATATGGTGGTGCTTCTCTAGGCACAAAGCATGGAGGACAACGCCACAGGGATCAACATTGCTGACGTTCTCAAGACAGCAATGCGAGAGTGGGGATTGGGGACAGAGGGACAGGTCAATCGTGGAGTCATGGTTACAGACGCGGGCCGTAACATGACCAACGCGGTTCTTGGGGCAGGGTTCCAGGGCATCGTGTGCGCAGCACACAAACTGCATCTAGTGGTGGGCGATGCCATTGGCCTGGGTGCACCAAAGGACTCCTGGAGTGAGGGGACCAGGGAGACCAGGGCCTTGCTGGACAAGTGTCGGAAGATCATGGGGCACTTCGCTCGCAGCGTCAAGGCAGCCAGGATGATGCGTGAGAGGCAGGCGGAGACGGGCCGACCGGAGCACGTCCTGATCCAGGACGTGACCACCCAGTGGAACTCCACCCACGAAATGGTCAAGCGTCTGGTGGAGCAGAAGGAAGTGGTGGAATACATCATGTCAACCACCCCAGTCCTGCATGAGGGGAGGGAATTGGACCTTGGTGCTACCGAGTGGCTCGCCCTCTCCCAGATGGCGGGTATCCTGCAGCCTTTTGAGGAGACCACCCACGTCCTCAGCAGCTACAACGCCAGCCTGGGCCACGTTCTCCCCCTGGTCAATGCCCTTCGCCAGCGCCTAGAGACCAGTATCCGGGAGGAAGGCAATCTTCTCCCTAAGAGCAGGGCATTGGCAGACAGGCTGTTGACCGGCGTGGATACCCGCCTTGGCCCACTAAGAAGGGAAAACGTGTACCAGATGGCCTGCCTGTGCGACCCTCGTGTCAAGGGTTCCCTGGCGGCCAGCACTGCCAAACTGAAATCCTGGAAGACGGAGCTATGCCGTCAAGTCAGGGCTCTCTCCGATGAGGGCCAGGCGTTTCAGAGGGCGCACAGAAGCCAGAGCGATGCTGAGGAGGAGTCCTTGCAATGATCCACATCCCTCTGTACTCCAGGAGCGTTCACCCAGAGACCAGGTTCCGTTCCAGCAGCCAACTACCTGGCCTCTGCCCTAGCCATGGCAGTTTCCTCCTCAGTGGAGGCAAGGGAGGAAGAAGTAGCAGACCCCGCTCAGACCATGGTGAAGGAGTACATGGCCGAGCCCCTCCAACCCCTCAGCTCGGACCCACTGCACTACTGGGCCAGAAAGGCAGACCTCTGGCCCGCTCTTTCAACTCTGGCGTTGGACCTCTTGTCTATCCCACCCACCAGTGTCCAGAGTGAGCGTGTCTTCTCCCACATGGGAGATGTCCTGAGGCCGCGCCGCTGTCGCCTGGACCCGGAGACGGTGGAAAGGTTGACTTTCATTCGCTTCAACCTTTCCACCTTGGGATTACCCCAACACTCCAAGAACTAAGTTGCTGCCTGTAACCTAACCTCCTGCCTGCAATCCTCCATGCCCGCCTGCAAGCCTGCCTGCCTCCCCTTGGCCCTACGAGCCTGCCTGCCTGCCTGCCTGCCTGGCCCTGTGACTACCTGCCGACTCCAGTGCCTAATGCCTGCAAAACTGCCTGCTTGACTGCCTGCCTACCTGTATTCTCTCTCACACACAATTGAAGGGTACTATTAGTGGCCCAATTTTTCTAGCCCTGGCCTGTCTCCAAACCAGGCAGGGCCATTCAAAGTGTCATTGGAAAGGGTCTGTCTGTATTGGCCCAATGTTTCCCCTTTTGCCATGGCTGGTCTGAGAGAGACCCTAATACCTGCCTTCCTTGGTGCTTCACACCGTTCCCTGGGGTTTAGGCGCCAATCTGCTAACAAAGTGGTGAGGAAGCACTTTACAACAACCTACCTCAAAGACTGAGAATCAGGGGGCAAGCTCCCCTCCTTACAGCCTTAAAGAAATAGACCCACCCAGTTCTCCTGCTTCCACTCTGTCTCCTTGGTTGCCAAAACCCGGTCTCTTGGGGTGGCGATAGAAACTCTGCCTGCCAAGGCGGAAACAATCCTCCGTACTGGCACTTTGGCTTAGTGCCTTCCCAATCCCTAGCCTTGGAGGATTGTATCCTCTAAGCATGCGCCTAGGCTACACACATATACCTGTAAGCCAGACTAGATGCTTCCCTGCCTGCCCGGCCCTCTGCCAACCTGCCTGCCTGTCAGACTCCACCAGTCCCGGCTTTGAGCATGCCTTCAAGTTGCTTCTCATTCAACCTCCTCCAGTCTGCCCTTCTGGCCTCCCAGTCCCATACTTTGTCGTCTGGGCTGGGCTGTGAACCACTAAGAAGGGCTGTGGAAAGGGAAAGACAGGAGCTCCGCTTCTAGTGGGAAGAGGCAGGCCTCTCTGCAGGAAGTGTTGCCGCTGTGTGGGAGTTTTGTCCGCCTCCGCTACCGCTAATTTTCACTCTGAGCTGCAAATGCACTGTGAAGAGAGGGACAAGGAAGCCTCCAGGCTTGGTGCTTGGTGGATACTCTGACGCACACTGACTGTGTGAGTCTGTAATTCACACAGACCTAGCTCTGTCTCCTCCGCCACTCTTTCCACTGGGCTGCCAGCTGTGGCTCACAAAGAAGGGAAACGTCCTTGTTGTGTGTGCGTACTCCTGTCCGAAAGTCCCCTGTGTGGATCTTGGTGCTGTGCTGTGTGACTCATTGTGCGCACACTCAGTGCTTAAACATTTTATAATCATTTCTGCCCTAACCCCGGAACAAAGGCTGCCGGACAAGAAAAGTTACTGGTTGCAAATCTAGGTTGTGATTGATGATGATGATTGAGTTATGGGAACACTCTTCAGGAACAGCTGGTGGTGGGCTTAGGGTTAGGGTTAGGGGGGATGTTTAGGCCTCCGCTACTCTGTCCTCTGGGCTGCACCACACTGTGTCTCACTAAGAAGGGCTGGAGTGGAATGTACTTGCGCGTACCACAGTTCTGCACAATAATCGTTTGTTTCTTAGAAATAGAAGAGCCTTTCAGGAGGAAGTTCCAGGCTTGGCTCTTGGAGTTGTGGAACTGCTGTGATTCACTACGAAGGGCATGGAGATGGAATGCCGGCACGGCAGTTAGGAGCAGTCTACCAGCACACAGCTGGGAAAGAAAGTCAGAAAGCTTGGCTTGCTGTCCTTTTGGAAGCCTGTGTGGTCAAAGACTCAGACTCACTTTAGCTCTGTGTCTTCTCCCTGCCTGCCTGTCAGCCTCCCCCCACTTCCGGCTTAGAGGAGGCCTTCCAGCCACTTCTCCTTCACTGGTCCAGTTAGTGCTTCAAGTTCAGCCCTGTCGCCACTGCCCTCAACTTGCCCATGCAGCAACCACGGCTGCGCCCGCCTCTTGGCGGAAAACCACTTGAAGACCAACTGTAACAGTGCATTCACTCATCAACTATTTTGTTTAGAAGAACTGGTGGACTCTGTCATCCCACATTGGGGGGGGGGGTTCTTCACGCAGTCTAGGTTGGGAAATCCCTTGGCTGAGGGAGGGGCGATTCGGTGGTTCTCCTTCAACCCCCTCTAGTCTGGCCTTCTGGCCTCCCCTACCCTTCACTCTGGGTTGCACACACTGTGCCTCACAGAGAAGGGCATTGTGCTTGTGTGCTAGAAAACAGCCGTGGGGTGGGCCCGTGATTAGGCAGAACTCATGCGAAAGCACCCTTGGACTCTTCCTGGGACAGTGACAGGACTCTGCAGGAAGGAGTGCCGCAGTGTGGGAGTGTTGTCAGCCTCCGGACCGCCAATTAGTCTTCAGTGGGCTGCCATTGCCATACACTGTGGCTCACAAAGGACAACTTACTGCCGTGCTGGTGGCCCTCTGTCACCGTTACAAATAGGACAGTTTATCAGAAAGTTCAAGGCTTGGCTCTTAGAGTTGTGGGGAATGTGATTCACTACGAAGGGCATGCCACTGGGATGCAATGCACTGACTGTGGCTCTCTGTGAAGGGAGGGAGCAAGGAAGCCTCCAGGCTTGGTTCTTTGTGGGTACTCTGACTCACACAGACAGTGAGCCTGTGGTTCTCAGGCCTACTGTCTTCCATGGACTGCAAAGCTATGTCACTCACTGAGAAGGGAACATGGCTGTGCTGGCCTGCTAGGAGTTTACCGGGAAAGCAGCACACAGCTATGTAGGAAGACCCTCTGGCTTGCAGTCCTTTTTTCAGAGTGGTCTCAGGCCTCAGAGTCAGACACCATGTGGACTCTGCTTTTCCACTGGGCTGCCAACTGTGGCTCACAAAGAAGGGAAGCCTGCGTAGGCGTACATAACAGATTGTCGGAAAGGTGCAGCCTGGCCCTTGTTGGTGGATGGATACTTGGAGTCACTGACTGTGAGTCTGTGAGGGAAGGGCGACTGTGTTCCATTTGCTGCAACCCACTGTGGCTCACGAAGAAGGGCATTTTCCTGGCGTCCTCCTCAGGCCATTCAGCTACACTGGGGAGCTGGAGCTTCCTGGCAATGATCCTCCCCTACGGAGGCCCTGTGGCCTCAGACTCAGGCTATGTGGCCTCCTCCAGCCACTCTTTCCTCTTGGATGCAAAACACTGTGGCTCACTAAGAAGGGAAGAGTAGTTGTGTGCAGCACACACTCCATTAGTTTCTCGGACAGTTCCAGGCTTGGAGTTGTGTTGGAGCTGGGATTCACTACGAAGGGCATGGTAGTAGTTTGCGGGGAGTTTCTAATTCACACAGACCTAGCTCTGTCTCCTCCGCCACTCTTTCCACTGGGCTGCCAGCTGTGGCTCATAAAGAAGGGAAAAAATGTACCACTTGCGTGGTCGTGGCACCACCATTTATAAATAGAACAGTTTTCCGAAAGTTCAAGGCTTGGCTGTTGGAGTTGTAGGAGCTGGGATTCACAACGAAGGCCATGGTCGTGGATTGCTGGCCCAGCATTCAAATACTCCAGCTTGTGGCCTCCACCACTCTTTCCTCTGGGATGCAAGACACTGTGGCTCACTAAGAAGGGAAGAGTAGTTGGGTGCCTGCACTCCAGTAGTTTCTCTGACAGTTCCAGGCTTGGCTTTTGGAGTTGTAGGAGCTGGGATTCACAACGAAGGCCATGGTCGTGGATTGCTGGCCCAGCATTCAATTACTCCAGCTTGTGGCCTCCGCCACTCTTTCCTCTGGGATGCAAGACACTGTGCCTCACAAGGAAGGGAAGAGGACTTGGGTGCCAGAACTCCATTAGTTTATTGCAAAGTTGCAGGCTTGGCTCTTGAAGTTGTATGGGAACCAACTGTGATTCACAAAGAAGGGCATGGTAGTAGACTGCCGGGCCGGCAGTTAGCAAGTCTACCAGCACACATCTGGGGACTTGGGGAGGAAGAGTCAGACTCAGAATGTGGCTTGCTGTCCTTTTTGCAGCCTGTGTGGTGCCAGACCAAACTCAAGGTGATTGGCCTCCTCCGCCAGTCTTTCCTCTGGGCTGCAAGACGCCATGTTTCACACAGAAGGGGGGGGTACTGATTTGAACAGCGTTCGTACGTACAGCACCACCAAGACTTAGTCAAAAAGTGACATGTGGTGGACGGTGGTGCATCGCAGACAGTGTGGTGCCAGACCAAACTCAAGGTGATTGGCCTCCTCCTCCAGTCTTTCCTCTGGGCTGCAAGACGCCGTGTTTCACACAGAAGGGGGGTACTAATTTGAACAGCGTTCGTACTACGTACAGCACCACCCAAGAGTTTGTCAGAAAGTGCCATGTGGTGCATCGCAGGCAGTGTGGTGCCAGACCAGACTCAAGGTGATTGGCCTCCTCCGCAACTCAGTCCTCTGGGCTGCAAGACACTGTGACCCAAGGCCAGTGGCATTTAAATTCCTGTCATGCCATTCAGCTCCATCCTTTTTATACTGGAGCTGGCAATGAGCCTGCCACACTTTGGCTCTGTGCTGTGGTGCTCTCATACTCTGCCTTGTGGCCTGGCCGGAGTGGCCGCCCTTACTCTGGCCTTATGGACGCGTCGACCAGAGATAGTCCTCCTCCTTGTATAGCCTAGTGGGCTGGGCTGTGGGCTGTAAAACTTAAGTCAGAGCAACCCAGAGCCCTATCCCATTCCCATCCCTACCAAAACTATTCCTGGCTGTAGCAGCTACTAGCTAGGTACGTAGCTTAACACACCTCAGGCTCTAACTGCTAATGTTTTTGTTGACCATGACCAAAAGCAGGGTTGCATTGGCTTTGGCTTTATTGCTTGTCCTTTAAGTGTGTGTGACTTTGACTGTGAATGTGAAGTGAAGGCAGAAGGACCTTGGTGATGGGGGGCCAATTTGAGAGGAGTAGAGGAGTAGACCCCTCATCCAGATTTGGGGAGGAACGGAATGTCTGTTTCTCCTGCTGCCTCTGAGAGAGGTGGAGGGGAGATGGGATGGATTCAAAACCAAACAACAAAAAAGTACAACAAACAGGCACGTCAGCCAGACCAAGTAGGGTGGCTGGCTGGTTCAGCATCAGCACACAGATTCAGCACAGCAGACCAAGAGAAAAAAAAGAAATGCAAATTTGTTTCTGCCCCACTTTGTTTGCTTAGGATGCAGTAGCCTTGTTGTGCAGCAGCAAGTCCATCACCCAGGCAGGTTTAAACTGTATTTCGCCTGCTCATTTGCGGGACCCGCGCCCACGCGCCCACACGCCCGCGCGCCCGCCCGCGCGCTAGCCACTCCCCCTGCCGCTGCCGCCGCCCACGCATGTACCCCCGCACCACCGCCGCCCGCGCTGCGCCCGCAAGCCGCAAGTCTCGGTCGGACGTCAAAATGCACGAAATCGCGGCAGTAAGGGAAACGAAAAACGAAAAAACGAACCGACTAATTTTTGCGAATTTTCACGAAAAACAGAGACAACCCGAAACGGAACCGGCCCGACTAACGACAACTCGAAAAAATTTTTTTTCAAGTCGTGCCCATCTCTAAACAGGAACACCATACATAGACATTTAAACTGTCCAGAGTTCCGTACGGAAGATGGGTGGTAATGAAATACAACAAATAAATAAACAAATAAACACATGCATAGAAAAAAAATTCTGCCAAAATCCCTGTCAACCAGATGCAGGAGACTATGTTGTCCCTGCCTGCCATAGAGATGCTAGACCAGGCATGTCCAAACTTCGGCCTTCCTGATGTTTTGGACCACAACTCCCAGAGTTCCAAGCTTAGCTTGCCAGTGACAAAGGACTCTGGGAGTTGTGGTCCAAAACATCTGGAGGGCTAAAGTTTGGACACGCCTGTGCTAGACAAAAGGAAAATCTCAGAAGAAAAAGAGCTAGGAGTCCTGGACTTGGAGGCACAAGTCTGCCAGCTCTGGTCTTCTCTGACTCATCTTTTTTAATATCTCAAGTTCTTGCTGTTGTACATATTCAGTAAAATCAGATTTATTTGGTTGCTGTGGTAGTTGTTTCTAAAACTGTACAGCACTTCTTACCAGGCTTTGCTCTAGATGACGTCCCTCCCCTGTGTCTGTGCATGTGCTTCCCCCCAGTGTTCCCTAAAATATCAGCTTTATCGTCCGGGCCCTTCCCTTTGAATTTGGCATGTCTTTCAGGCTACCTCTTGAACCACAGTCCTCCTTGATCTTCCATTTGGCTTAAAGACGAAAAAGCCTAGTTTTCTAATCTTTGATGTGTGGATTGGAAGGTTTACTTTGCTTAGGGTAAGTGCCATCTGGCCAAGACTTACCTTTCCAGATGTGGTTCTCAGAAAAAAAGAGAAAGAAAAGAAGAGTAGAAGAAAAAGAAAAAGAGACTTGTATCCTAACTTGTCCAGATTGGTGGCCTCTCCTTTGTTTATATTGTATCAAGAAGATCTGAGTCATTTGTATGTTTACCTGGTAACTTACCTTACAAACTAACTGGCACATCTCCAGGTAGTTTGCAAAAATAAAGCAGCACAACAATGCAGATACCACTCAACCATAGCCAGAAATAACCTTAGAAAGAATGAAACAATTCTAAACTGTAACATGTCATTGTGTTACATGACCCACATATATCTATATCTACCAGCAGTAAATAATTTGATTTTTTTATCCTTTTTGCCTGCCAAACAGAACTGCTAATGTTTCCCCAAACGTTTTTTTATTCATATAAATCCCCAACTATTCTCCATGGATTGCTGTTTCTTCTTGAAGTGGTTCTGTTCACACTAGCTTGGGTGTTGGGGGCTGTGATGAAGGATTAACAAGCACTTATCTGGAATGGTTTCTGGTGTCTTCACTGAGAACACCAGTGACTGAGGTCTACTTTATTGATGAATCTCTTTTTTTCAGATGCTGATTTCATATAGGGCACAACAAATGTGGAATGGTGGGTAGAGTGTTAGATGAGGACTCAGGAAAGCAAGGTTCAAATCCCCAATAGAGAAATGGAAATGTAAAGGGATGTTTGGCAATTATAAACTCTTAATTGAACATCTCATTTGCCTCAAAATCCCCTGAGGTCAAAACCAGCTTGACATCACATGGATTTTGCTGCTACCAATAACTTCTTTATCAAGCTACTAAAGCAACAGTTCCCAGCCTTGGGCTCCCAGAAGTTCTTGAACTAAAACTCCCAGAATCCCACACCACTAGCTGTGCTGGCCAGGATTTCTGGGAGGTGTAGTCAAAGAAAATCAAAGAACCAAAGGTTGGGAAGCGCTGCACTAAAGGATCCAAAATTAGTTACTGATTTCCAGACAAACAAGCCAATGCCTGATTTTGATGTTAAGGTTGTCTTTGAAACATGACTCCTTGTTTTTGGAATCAGATGGTCGTGACTTTCTCTGGTTTCTTTGAGATGTTTCCCTTCACTGCAACATTAACTTCAGGGGGGAAAAGGGGGGGATATCAGGTGTCCCATTAGCCAGCATCCTGTCTGGGGCAGCTGGAATTTGTGGACAGCTGGTTTCTGGGGTGAGCTGCTGAATTGCAGGTGGGCACATCCTAGTAAAGCATTGGCTTGGTTTCTAGACGGGGAATTGGTAGAGAGTGCCATCTTTGGCAAGTCAATTAATTGGAAGTTGCTTCTCAGACCTTGGTTTGATTTTTTCCAAGCAGAAGCAAGTATGAAATACCTTATTGTTCCTGGTGAGCCTTACTCAAACAATCTGGGAGTTGAGTCATGGCTACTGGACTTCTTTTTTGAGAGATAGAAACGTTTCGCTGTTCATCCAAACAGCTTCATCGGTCTGAATACAGCTAGTGCAAGAGACCTTCTTATAGTCAGCTTGACCTCTTGTCCCCTTGTCTGATTGGCTCATAAGATGAACAAAGCCTGAATAGGCTCGTTAGGGAGACATTAGTGTCCATGGCCTTAAGGTAAACAATGGCCTAAGGTGCTGAAACCCATCAAGAATGGGTCGTTAGCTGTCAAGAATGGGTCATTAGCTGTGACCTGGTGGTGAAGGCTCCTTGATTTGCCTGGGTACTGTGGAAAGTACAGCCTGGTAAGTAGCAGCTAGACTATGCCGGAGCCCCCCACCTCTGTTGAGGGAGGGATTTTCAATGCTGACATGAATGGCTTCCCTTACTCCTCTCTCAAACCACCTCTCTTCTTTGTCTAATATGTGTACATCCTCATCTTTGAAAGAGTGGCCTTTTTCCTTCAAATGGAGGTGTACTGCTGATTCTGGTCCTGAGCTGTTACCTCTCCTATGTTGGGCCATTCTTCTGTTTAATGGCTGTTTAGTTTCTCCAATGTAGAGGTCTGAACACTCTTCACTGCATTGGACTGCATATACTATATTGCTCCTTTTATGGTTTATGGATCCGATACCAAACCATAAAAGGAGCAATATAGTATATGCAGTCCAATGCAGTGAAGAGTGTTCAGACCTCTACATTGGAGAAACTAAACAGCCATTAAACAGAAGAATGGCCCAACATAGGAGAGGTAACAGCTCAGGACCAGAATCAGCAGTACACCTCCATTTGAAGGAAAAAGGCCACTCTTTCAAAGATGAGGATGTACACATATTAGACAAAGAAGAGAGGTGGTTTGAGAGAGGAGTAAGGGAAGCCATTCATGTCAGCATTGAAAATCCCTCCCTCAACAGAGGTGGGGGGCTCCGGCATAGTCTAGCTGCTACTTACCAGGCTGTACTTTCCACAGTACCCAGGCAAATCAAGGAGCCTTCACCACCAGGTCACAGCTAACGACCCATTCTTGACAGCTAACGACCCATTCTTGATGGGTTTCAGCACCTTAGGCCATGGTTTACCTTAAGGCCATGGACACTAATGTCTCCCTAACGAGCCTATTCAGGCTTTGTTCATCTTATGAGCCAATCAGACAAGGGGACAAGAGGTCAAGCTGACTATAAGAAGGTCTCTTGCACTAGCTGTATTCAGACCGATGAAGCTGTTTGGATGAACAGCGAAACGTTTCTATCTCTCAAAAAAGAAGTCCAGTAGCCATGACTCAACTCCCAGATAAACGCACCTGGATGACTGAGAATCTTCACAGACTTACTCAAACAAGTTTGAAGGTTTTCTGAGCTGTGGCATGTTATTGTTGTTTAGATGTAATAATTAGAGACTGGCACGAACCGAAAAAATGGCAATTCATTTTGGTTCAGTTCATTTTAAGGTTTAGTTCATTTCGTTTTGTTTTTAATGACTTTTTTTTTGAAATATTCTTTCGTTGGTTCATTTTGATTCATTATTCGCTTTTTTCCTTCTCAAGCACCGACCACACGTCCCCAACTGGGGCCGGGTCAGCGCTCCTTTTTAAAAAATTTTAAATTTTATTTTTAAAGCACCAGCCATGGGTCGGCATTTATTTATTTATTTATTTATTTATTTATTTATTTATTTATTTATTTATTTCATTTTAGAGGGCCGACCTGGCCATGCCTGGGGCTGGGTCAGCGCTCCTTTTTTAAAGTTTGTTTTATTTTATTTTATTTTATTTTATTTTATTTTATTTTATTTTATTACTGCCGACCACGTGGCCCACCTGCCAGCTGTAGCATGGGCCAGTCAGCTTTTTAAAAAAACTTTTGCTGGCCTGCGGGCTGGGTTTGGTGCTCGTGGGCCAGTATCGGGCCCACATGCAGGAACTATTTATTTATTTATTTATTTATTTATTTATTTATTTATTTATTTATTTATTTATTTATTTGCCGGCCCACGGGCTGGTTCGACAACCCATGGTCTTGGTCTTGTGCTCATGGGCCTGTACCAGGTCTGTGCACTGGATTTTTTTTAAACAGCTGGGCTGGGTCTGGTGTTCTAGGGCCGGTACTAGGGCCCCCACGCTGGATCTTTTATTTTATTTTATTTTTATTGTTGTTGTTTTTTACTGCCGACCATGGCCGTCTACCAGCTATAGCGCAGCTGGTCAGCTTTTTCCCCCCCCCTGGACACCCCCTCGCTGCAGCCCAGAGGACCCATCGGACCAGGAAGGACCGTCCAGGACCAGCAGCAGAACCAGGTACAAAACACCGGCAAACGAACCAAAACAAAACAAAACAGAAATTTCTGTTTCATTTCGTTTCATTTTTCTTAGAGGGGGCAGTTCATTATTCATTTCGTTATGTAACAAAATGAATAACAAATAACGAAATGAACCAAAAGTTCATTTCGTGTCCATTTTGAAGTAAAAATCATGTGCCATCAAATCAGTTCTGACATAGTGACCCTTTTCAGGGTTTCCCAGATAGACAGTACTCAGATGTTTCTTGAACGACGGCACCTAAGAGCTGACCCGATTGATGTTTATAAAATACAATACACAGTGTGAACAAAATAGATAAGGAAAAGCTGTTTTCCTTATCGCACAACACTAGAACTAGGGGGCACTCCAGGAAACTTTGGGGTGTTAGATCTCAAAAAAATAAGAGAAAGTACTTTCTCGCGCAGAAGATCACTGGTTTGTGGAACTCCCTGCCAGAAGAAGTGGTGACAGCAGTCAGCCTTGACAGCTTTAAGAAAGGATTGGACAAGTTCATGGAGAACAAGCGTATCACTGGCTATCCTTATGGATGCCTAAGGACAACCTCCAGGTTGGAGAGAGAGGCAGGATCTCTCTCAATGCCATTTTCCAGGGAATCATTAGCAGGTGAAGACATCTGCTTGGGAATACCCTGAAGCAAATGGTGAGCCACTGTGTGAGACAGAGTGCTGGACTGGATGGACTGTGGCCTGTTCCAGCAAGGCTGTTCTTATGTTCTTAGAAGTGGTTTACCACTCCCTTCTTCTGGGGAAACCTGTGGGATGCAGCTTGCTCAAGGCCACATAGACTGGCTGTACTTGCAGGAGGCGTTGTGGCAAATCAAACTCCCAGCTGTTTATATCTCATCTTTTTTTCCCAGCGATTGCAAAGTGGCATACCTGACTGTTCTTCCTGCTTGATCTTCACAATATTCCTGTGAGGTAAGGTTGACTGAGAGTGTGTGTGACTGGCTTAAGCTCACCTATTGTATTTCACGCCTGAATGGAGACGTTATCCTCCATCTCCTAAGTCCTAGTACAATGTGCTGAAACCACACTATCACCATCACTTTCTGATGTTCTGGTACATATGGTTATCTTTTGACTTAGATATGGTCCCTACCTTTTGGCTTGAGCGCTGGTCCTAATCCTGATTACTAGCTCATGCTTCACTTGAGAGGGTTCCCTGGTTCCCAACCCTGAGACACATTCTTTCTCCTGAAACCATCAAGATGAGAGATTTCAGGGTAGCAACTGACTTCTCAGGGAACTTCCTGGGAAGGGAACAAATCTCAGAGATAGCCATGGTAGAGTAGGAGAAAAATCTGATTTGTTTTCGTGAAGTGGCTTTGAATCCAGTGAAGTTGTCTTTAAGCCTTTCTTGGCTCACTGGCTCAGCACAGAAATGGTAGTGGAGTGTTAGCTTTGTGCATGGTTGGCATGCCAACAAGTCTGAAGTGAAGAGAAGGGATAGAGCCAGTTGGGCAGTTACTTCACGTCCTTTTTTGTTCCGTGACTAGTTTTGTACCGTGACAGTGTTGGTTACGATCACATGGTTTTGTCCCTGTTTCAGTGTTCCCATGGTTGTGACTTGTCTCATGACAAGTGTTACCTCACGGTCTTGTACCATGACAAACAGTGAATTTGTCTAGCTTCCTTTTTCCTTGGGGGGGGGGGCTTAAAAATTCTTTTTCAATATTTCACTTCTGAAAAGTCAAAATAATAACTAAAAAATGGACATCGTTTTCTGAGAGAAATGAATGTTTTGTTGCATGATAGTTGTTACTACACAGTGTCTTGTCTCAGAACATAAAGCAGGAACAAAGAGTGACAAGGGAAAACCCTACCCCAGCACCAGGTACAGTATTGTTGCGCTTAGAACCCGTTTCGGGGGCATGGTTGAGACAAATTTCAGTAGCTGCATGATGGACATGAAGTAACATATTTTGTACCGCTCCTAAGTGCAACACTAACAGTGACAAAATGGATGTGAAGTAACCGCCTTAGTGCGTGCACTTGGGACATTATGTAAATGGCCAAAAGGCAGTAAATAAAGTGCCGGCATCATGGCTTGTGAGCCTTCTTGTTGTACCAGTCCTAGGAACTGTGCCACAATCCTGAACAGGAACTCGGTGTGGGCTGGTTCACACAGAACCTGTAAAAAAGGTTCCACATGTTATGTGTGCAAGAGTAAGGGCTGTGTGGTATGTGGATGCTTGTTGAATGGTAGCAAAAGCTACAAATACCTGAAGCTTTTTGCTTTCTGGGCGCCTACTGAAAAATTCATCACAGTGGATAGCTTAGGGCCTTTTCACACGACCCCTAAACTCCGCCGCAAATGGCTCCCAGCTCCGGAGCTTAAAATTGTTTCCCCACCAGCTCCGGAGTTTACAGATAATTAATTGCGACCACGCCCACCTAAGCGCGTCCCAGCGCACTTTTCAGGTACCTGCTCTCCGGAGGTGAAAATTCCTGATGCGGATATAACGTAGTGACTGCCCGGCTCTCCTTGCTTCTGTTTGTTCTTTTTTTGCCCCCCCTGCCCCTTTAAGAGATCTGAATGCAGTGTGGGGACAGCAGAACGGAGGTGAGCGGCATTCCTTTCTTCCTTTTTTTCTCCCTCCCCTCATGCAGCCGGCAGCCAGGAGTGCGGAGGGGGTGGGAACGCAGGAACAGCGACAAACCCCTAAGATCTCTGGTCCGAATTTAAGTGGCCAGCGGATCTTAGGGGTCGTGTGAAAAGGCCCATTGTCACAAAAGGTGAAGTGGCTGGTCTTGAACAGAGCGCCTCATGGCAAAGTGGTCAAACTGCATTGCTGCAGTCCAGACTGTGCTCGCCACCTCAGTTCAATCCCAACAGGCTCAAGGTTGACTCAGCCTTTCATACTTCTGAGGCAGGCAAGTTGAGTATCCGGCTCTCGGGGTTGAGGGAGCAAAGTGTAGCCTGCATAATGGAACTATAAACTGACCAGAGAGTGCTTTAAGCACCATGGGGTGGTGTATACACAGCACACTTTTTTCTTTAATTTGCTTAAGACATGTATCAATTGGCACCTGTCAAACACCAGAGGCAAACTTGTTGAAACTGAAGCTGGTCCTCATTTGGACACAACACGAGACGTCAGGATTCCCTGGATCAGACAATGATGATGGGAATAGTGGAAGGCAGAAGGAAAAGAGGAAAACTAAATAGAAGATGGACCTACTCCCTAAGAGACACTGTGGGTTTGAGTCTGTAAGCGCTGAGCAGGTCTGTAAAGGCCATGTCTTTGAAGAGTCCCAGTCATCCAGGTGAGCTTATCTGGCAGTTGAGTCGTGGCAACTGGACAGGCATAGATCGGGCTTCCAGAGCCTGGGGCAAAAGTCAGTTTTTGTGCCCCCCTCAACACACTGGAGAGCGAGCCCACCACCGCTACTCCCCCTCGGCCTGCCCGAGCCACCCAGAGGGTGCCCCCTCCTCCCGTGGCACCAGCCCACCACCACCACCTTAGACGGAGCAGGGCATGGTGGCAAGCAGGCCACCGGGCTCAGCCAGGCAGCCCCATCAAGCCCCCCCCTTCTGGCAGCTCAAAGCCTCGGTGGTGTCCTCCGCCTCTAGCTGCAGCAGCAGCAGCCCCAACCGGCACGCCCCTTGCTCCCCCTCCATGGCCCAGCACAACAACGGCAGCAGCCCCAGCACCCTGAGGGCCATTCACATGCCACCGGGCAGACAGGGCACCGAGCTGGGCCACCCCCGTGGCCAAGGCATCGGCAAGGTTCAGGGAGGCGCCCTGCCCCCTTGCCCTCCCCACACCATGCTCCTGGGCAACAGAACTTCTTTTCTTGAGAGACTGAAATGTTTCGCTGCTGAGCAGTGAAATGTTTCAATCTCTCAAGAAAAGCAGTCCAGTTGCCATGACTCAACTTCCAGGCTCTTAAGGACAGCATAATTTGGGTAGCATTTGTTTATGGGGTTGCCATGGGCTGGGAGCTGCTTGATGGCATATAACAATGACAAACTCCAGAGGGGGGGATTTCAAAAGATGGGCTCTACTGTCGAGGTTTTCTTTCTGGAAAAACCTCCAGACAGAAATCTATAGCCCACAGAACAACCAAACACTAACTCTTCTGAGAACATCTGCCTGGCATGACATCTGAAAACTACTGAGAACTGCAGAAATTGTTAAAAACCCAGCTAGGGCTGCTTGATAAAACACCCCTCCTTGATTAAAAATAAACAAAAGCTTTGTGACACCTTAAAGATCTCTTTAAAAAAAACAGCTTTCAGATATGGCAGCTCACTTTCTCCTGTGCATATCAAGAGATGGGCTGCAGTCCACAAAGTCTGAAGTCTTTGAGACAGTACATGCCTCTTGGATGTTTTTCTTGTCACAGACTACCATGGCCACCTCTCTGGAAATTTCATCTCCCTTAGAAATCTCCCGACTTATCTGTCTTGGGCAGAGAGAATGTCCTGGGGAACAAAATGCTGTTCCTTCATTACCTTGAAGACAAAACATGCCGTTTCCAAACTAAATAAATACCATTTCATTGTGTTTCCTTTAATGACCAAGAAGCAGCTGACCTGTAAGACAAGCACAATTATTTTATTAGGCCTTCTGCTGCATTGAACAGATAGAACATAAATTAGCTCTCTATGTTGCCCTCTAGTATTTTCTGTAGATGGATGAATCCTACGAATAAACCTGAATGGGTTACATTTAAGTCTGGAATACCACTACAAGGTTGCTGGGTTAATGAGCATCTGCCGGTATCACGTGTCATGGGGAGTTTAAAAAAGAGAAAGTTTATCCTGGTAATAGGATACCATGAAAGGAAAACAATCCACCAATCACATACAGTTGAAATATTTACAGCACTTATACTTTCAAGAGAGCCTTTATGGGGATGTAAGAATGGAGCCGATCTTTCTTTTTTTAACCCCCCCCCGAACGACAGTCATAAGCAAGGCATCCATTCCAAACTTGGGGGTAAGCATATAATTAGGGAGAGAGAATGGATGGACTGAACTGATTTGTTCTGGTTATCAATCTTTTGGAAATACTGAAGAGATTTTTATGCTCTGGGGAGGAAACTTTTGCTTTGAGCGAAGTCCTCGAGGCATTAATTGGAATCAAAATGTGCAAAGATCTAGAATGTTTAAATGTTTGTTTATTTTGGGAGTTATGGAGAATGTGGCTTGCTAAATTAGAAATGGTGAACAATTTTCTCCTTGCCACAGACAAAGAGATGGGAGGGGGATCAGACTTGAAAAGAGTACCCATATTTCTGAAACCAGACTTTACACATGTATTGAAATGTGCAAAACTTGCAATAATTGATAGACTTGTTGCAATGTTCCGGAAAGAAGGAGTGTTGGATGTGTTTGCATCTTTGTGAATATCAGCCTGTCTACTTGGCCGTGCAGTGTTCTGCTTAGCTTTACGAGGCAGAAAAAAAGATTCTGCTCAGATTGTACAAAGCATGGCACGGGGGTGGGGGGAATCATGTGGGGCCTTGCTCCATACTCAATATGAATTCTCATATGGCACAAATCCACAAAAAGCATTGTTACCATGGAACAGCATCTCCTGACCTTGACAACATTTCTTTGTATTTTTAATTTGAACGCAAATAGCACAACCATAATTTACTTTGGGTCCAGAGAGGTAAGTCTTCAAACTGCCTCAATCCAATGTTGAACCACTGCCAACCTACTAGTGTGATGGACTACAGAAGAGCTACGCAACCCTAACGTTGACAATGAAGATACTGAAGTAGTTAGAGGTTATGTGTACCTTGGTTCAGTCATCAATGGAGACGGCATCCAATACACCAGAAGCAGGCAGAGATCCAGAAGGGCAAATGATGGAATTAGAAAAGAAAATCAAGTGTAAGGATATGTCACTGGAAACCAAACCAAGATCATCCACACTGTTGTAGTTCCACTTAATACATATAGGTGAGAAAGCTGGACAGTTAAACAAGCTGTCAGGGAAAAAACTGAGTCATTTGCAATGTGATTATTTATTAGATAAGAGATATGGACAGATAGGCAGTTGATATTACAACATTGGATGATGGGTTGGACTGATGTCCTCCCAAAACTAATCTGTGTGACTTTTCAAAAAAAAAAAAAACACCTTATAGTGCAATGAGATGTTCTTGCCACTAATTGTCTACAGAGCCTTTCAAAAACGCTATGTAATGCATATTTGACTTTTTATAGCTCTTCCTGAAATTCTAAGGTTTCTGCTTAACGTACTTCTGAAAACATACCATTAGGGTAACTGGACTGTAACATCTTTATTTTTATGCAATTCCAAATGCAAAGGCAAGCACCACAATGGACTCCTTTCTTTGTGCATATGGAGAAAATAGGAAAGATCATCCAAAGCCTTTTGATTGTTGTCAAGGCAATGTTATTCTCATCCACTGTGAAGGCTTTACAGTCATTCCAATGACACACCACTTTTTGTATTTGTCCTGGTTGTGGCTCACCTTTTTGATCAACTGCTTTTTTAAACATTTTGTTATTGGATTGTTTGCTTAATAAATATGAAACAAATCACATGATATTGCACAGTTCGAATATGCTTGTACCTGAGGGCCTCTGCTTGTGGCATTAGATCAGACGAGAGTGGACACAGAGATGCAAAGACTTATAAAGGATTATAGTGAGAAAATATGCTTTCAGTGAGGAAGTTTGCTTTTATATCAGGTAACTAGTGCTTCTCTGAAGATGTTCTCAATTCGCACTCTAAGAAACACTTGCTGAATGAAGGCTCCATTGTAATCTTGAAACACCATTTGTTATGCAGAGAATACAGTATTGCCAGCTGACAGTGTAAATAGTCCGTATAGTTTACTTGGTAATCCCAGTGAAGCAAGTAATGAATATGGTTTAAAAATTATGTGAACAAAATCAAGTTCTTGATGATCTACATAATACAGGTAGCACAAGAACAGCAGTTAAAGGTCCCCAGTGAAAGTGCGGAACGTGTTGGCACAAATATAAGTGTATCTTGGAATTAATGAAGAGTGGAAACATACGTAGCAACTCAGTAACAATCGGAAGAGAGATGGCCTGGAACAATTGCCTTAAGATGATGAATATAATAAACAACCAACGGTGTAATGGTTATTTGGAAGCACAGTCAGGCACCCATCATGACAATATTCATAGTCTGCCTTCCTTTTCCGCAATAGGAATCCTAAAGTGCACACAGCTGGGTCCATCCTTATCAGGCAATGGGAAGAAAATCTTTTCTAAGTTAGTGGTTCTTAATTGTCCATTCAAGGCCAGCTTGCCCTCAAAGACCTCATGTTACAACTTGGACAGCCTGGAGAAATATGCTGTTCCCAGAGACCCAGATAAATTAAAATTCCCCCAGCCTGTATGAAGATTGAAGCTAAGCTTACAGGGAATGGGAATTTTACAAGAAGTAAAGGATGCCGGCATTGGCTTTGTTACCCAAGAAGTCATGGAGTTTCCACCCTTTAAATCCTGTGCGATTATACCTTTGTGTGCAATTAAAACTGTCCTCATTGTGCTACAGTATTTTTGTACAGTATGTTTTTTTATTGTATCGGATGAAATCGGGAATCTTAACACAGACATCTATACAGAAGTGTTTGAAATGTGGACTTACTGTAGAATGTGTAGAATTTCCTAGACAGAGGAGATGACTAATTAAAAAAAATCATGAGCAAAAGGCGCTGCTTATAAACTGTAAACCACTCTCTGGGTGGATTACAGTTTAATTATGTAATTATACACATTGTTGTCTCTCTCACCCCCCACCCTCCGAGAGCTGGGTATTCATTTTACCCACCACAGAAGGATGGAAGGTTGAGTCCGCCTTGAGCACGCTATTTGGGATTGAACCCAAAATCATGAGCACAGTTTAGGCTGCAGTACAGTGGAACCTTGACTTACATGCTGCTTGACTTGCAGCATATTTGACTTTGTAGCAAGAAGGGGCCTATTTGACTTGCGCCACGGGCTCTGACTTACAGTTCAGAATCCTGGTGGAAGGCCCCAGAATCAGGCGGCAACCATGACCCAGCATCGCGGCTGCCGCCTCCAAACTGCTCCTGCCTTCTTCCTCTCCTCCAGCAGCTGGTCCTCGGCCTCACCAAAGCCGCCACTGCCGCTGGAGGAGAAGAAGGGGCAGGAGCTCGAGGCTGGCCTCACTGGTTAGACAGTCGGCTTAGTCTTATAAAAAATCTGGCTGCATTATTCTGGTCCACAATGGAAGCATTTTAGTTGGGTTGCTGTGCAGTTATGGGACTCTAATGGCAAGCATAGGGTTGTTCAGAACTTGGAACATCAGGTTAAAAATCAGTAAAACTTAAATGTTAGACATTGTTCCTATGATCATTAAAAAGTGGAGGCGTATAACTTGTGGACTATAATTCCACTGCCTCCTCCTCTCTTTGAAGAGACATTTCATTTACATCCCCAGAAGGAATCTCCTATCCCAGTCAAATTTGTGTTAAATTGCTGTTTTCTGAGGTCTTTTTCATCATCTGGACGGATTAATCCACTTTCCCATTACTTTCTATGGGAAAAGTTCATTTGACTTAAGGCATGTTTGACTTATGTCTAGACCTCCAGAACGGATTAATGATGTAAGTCAAGGTTCCACTGTACAACAGTTTAACCACTGTGCTACAAGACTACTTTTGTGAAGGAGCAAAGACCAGGAAAGCAAAGGAAAGCAAAGTGTTCTGCTTATATACCGCCCCATTGCACTTCAAGTAGTCTCTGGGCGGTTTACAGTTTTTAATTACAGTATGTAGGCTACAAGTCACAGAACAGATAAAATGCAAAAAGCTAGAATATCTTGCTCGGGTAATATGAAAGGAAAAGCTGATCTTGACCCAGTTGACCGTTCAAGGTAAAATAAATAGGAACAGAAACGCAGGAAGGAAAAGAACTGGTTGATTCAGAAAAATTGGGATAATAGTCTGTATAGAAGAACACTTGCATGAAAAGTCTGGAGAGTTATGAGGATTCGTCTCTGGTAGGAAAGGAATAAGAAAAATAGGAACTCCATTGTTGTTCCAATACTGCTCTTTGCCATGTGTGTGTGTGGGTGAACATTACAACAATAAAGTAACAAAATAAAACAGGTCAACTGTATTGTTATTGAAGCTGAAGAATGAACAATAAAATTATCATTAATTAAGAACTCAAGACGTTCTGTTCCTGCCAAGGACACAAAGTGATCTTAATGGCTGAGATGGGATCTAAATCTGAAAAATATGTGGCAGATCCACTCTTCCACCCATGTATTCATGTATCTTGAGTTCAGCAAGATTTTTTTTTAGCAAAGTCTACCCTGCCTTTGGGGTCCAAACTAGTAAAATGTGGGTTAGACAATGCTATTTTTAGGTTGATTTGGTCATACCCAATGAAAAAATGGTTCTTTATTATCCTGGTTGGAAGAAACAGATAGTGTGACATGACACTCTGTCTTGAGTCTTACATTGTTCAGCATCTGTATCAATGACTTAGGGCCTTTATACACGACCCCTAAGCTCCGCAGGAAATGGCTGCAAGGTCCGGACCTTACAAGTGTTTTCCCACCAGCTCCGGACTTTGCAGACAATTAAGTGCGACCCCGCCCACCTAAGCGCGACCCAGCTGCACTTTCTTGTACCTGCTTGAGGTGGGTGAAAATCCCCAGGTCCGGATTTAATCTGGTCAGTGCGGGGCTCTCCTGGCTTCTGCTTGTGTTTTTTTTGCCTCCTGCCCCTTTAAGAGAAGAGGTGGGAGGAAAAAAAGCAAGCAGAAGAGAAACGGAAGAGAAACGGAAGAGAAACGGAGCTCCGGGAAGCTCCTCCAGGTGAGCTGCATTTTTTCCCCTCTTTCTCTGGTGGGGAGGAAGGAAGAGCAACGAACCCCTAAGATCTTTGGTCCGAATTTAAGGGACCAGCGGATCTTAGGGGTCGTGTGAAAAGGCCCTAAAATGGATGTGGGAAGGACAGAATCATCAGATTGATGATACCAATGTTGATGAAGGAGCTGATACTCCAGAGCACATATGATTTCAAGAAAGCGGGGGGGGGGGAGAGATAGAAAGAAAGAAAGGCTGATACTTCATGTCCCTCTCGCTGTAGTTCGCGGCCCCGCTGGAGACCAGTTCGAAGGAACGTAACCTCACATCCTTGTGGGGTCAATCTGAGTTTGAAGGAACGTAACCTCACGTCCTTGTGGGGTCAATCCGAGTTCACCCCAACCACGCCCCCTGAACTGTGCTCCAAGTGGGGTGAGAGATTCCCATCCTGGAGCTCGGGAATCTTTTCAATCCACTTCTTGATCCGTGTTGAAAACCGATTTCAACACGGAGGCAAGTTCACCTCAGCTCAAGGAAGGAAGTGAAGTAACCACCAAAGAAAAAAGAAAGAAAGTGAAGTTCTCTATTCAGCAGGAAAAATCAAATACCAGTATATAAATATAGGCTGAGTGACGCGTGGCTTGGCAGCACTACATGGAAAAGGATCCAAATACAAGCTAACAATGTAGTGCAGCAGCAAACCAGTGAATTCAGTACTAGGTGTATCAGTGGAAGTATAATGTCCATATCAAAGTATTATCACTATATTAGAAAAAGGTTGCCGTGTCCAGGATAGTATTTTAGTGTAGGTACTTAACAAAGACCCACATCTAGAGAACTTCCCAGTCAATAGGACAGGTTGCAAATAATTTGTCCTAGTGATTTCCAACATATAAACTTTATTTTGTTCAGAACATTGGTTGTTTAAAAGCTATATATATCAGACAAAAGTACTTTACCATGACATTATTACTCTATTTTATTTCTTGCTGAAAAGCATATTAAAATTGATATGTTGTGGATTAAAATCTGAACCAGGGAAGACTTGCTGGCTGATTCATCCCTGTCAACAGCTTGCTTTGTTTCTGAGTCAATCCAAGTTCACCCATCTCTATACCTCCAGCTAGGTATCAGTCTCAGTGTCTTGTGTCTTGATATTAAGGAAAACAAAACATGCACGCTCCATAATCGAACGAGATCTCTCATCCTCAGATTAGAAGATGTGTTCCATTGATGTCTGTTCACATGCTCACATGCAGAGATGGGCACGAAACAGAAAAATAGCGTTTTGTTTTTTCATTTGTTGTTGAGAGGTCTGTTTCGGTTCGTTTCCGTTTGTCGGGAAATTTTTGAAAAATTTCATTACCGTTTTTTTTTCGTTTGTCGTTTCTACCCGCTTTTTGCGCGATTTTTAAAGCATTTCCATGCGCAGGCATCCCCTAACGCCCCAGACCAGAGGGAAAACACTAAAAAAATGGATGCTGGCAGAGACACAGTATAGACTAGGTATGCAGGAGCGGCGGGCGTTGCTCAGGGTGCAAGGCAGCCGCAGAGTGGCTGCACTGTGGGGCAGAGGAGGGTACTCACTGAGAGGTACACAGCATGCATGCACACAGGGAGGCTGCAGGACTGAAGCTAGAGTCGCAGAGACAGCAATCCCACCCTAACTCCCACCAGAGACTGCAAGGAGGACAGGGGCTGCCAGAGCTTTTTATGCCCTCTGTGGCTGCCAGACCTGCCCGCCCAGTCTGCAACCTGGGCATGCTATTGGTTGAACATGATCCCACATCACATGGCTTGCCTCCATTTTGTGGCTGGTGGCGACATCCATTTTAAAGGGAAAAGAAAAATACATCGCGATGGGAGAAGACAAAAACAAACATTTTAAGGACCCCAATCCCCCTGGTAGGTATTATCAGACAATATAAATAATTATCGCCGTGTTTTTACGGATGTCCAGGACGTTTTTTAACATTTAAAACAGCTCATTTCATTGCGCGTCGCCATTAATGGAAACGAAACGTAACGACCACAATTTTCGCAGTTCTGTTCGTTTCGTTTCATTTTCATCACAATTTTCGTTTGTTGTTTCGTTTCGTAACGGAAACGACAAACGGTAACAGAAACGAAAAAATGTTTGTTTCGTACCCATCTCTACTCACATGGTTCCACATATCTGAATAGTCACAATAAACCCAACTTGTGCTGACTTTTAAATCCTCCTAGAGCTGTTATGTGAATCCTTCCTAATTGTTTACTGCATTCGGACCAAGGATGCTTCAATTAAGGAACATAGAAGCTGCCATATACTCAGCCAGGCCATTGGACAACATCATCAACACTAATACAGTGGCTTTCTCGGCTGCATAGGCAGAATTCCTTCCTAGCTTTATCATGGGGCACCAAGAATTAAAATCTCCTGCATCCAGCCTCTGTGCTCTGCTAAATTGTCCAGCTCCTTCATTCAATGGAACCCGGAAACAACCATCCGTGGAGTGAGGGTATTCTTATTTATGCTGTCTACACTATTACACATTTTATCAAAAGAATGCTAGTCTAAATTTTCTTGAAGGTGACATACATACAAGCCTAGACTGGCTACATTGGGACTTGCTAAAGGCAGGACTGGATGAGTCACAAACTGGAATTAAGATTGCCGGAAGAAATACCAACAACCTCAGATACGCAGATGATATTACGCTGATAGCAGAAAGTGAGGAGGAATTAAAGAAACTTGTAATGAGGGTGAAAGAGGAGAGTGAAAAAATGGGCTGAAGCTCAACATCAAAAATATCTAAGATCATGGCCACTGGTACCATCACCTCCTGGAAAATAGAAGGGGAAGAAATTGAGGCAATAACAGAGTTTATTTTCTTGGGCTGTTTAATCACTGCAGATGGTGACTGCAGCAATGAAATTAAAAGACGCCTGCTTCATGGGAGGAAAACGATCACAAACTTAGGCAGCATCATAAAAAGCAGAGACATCACTTTGCCAACTAAGATCCAGATAGTCAAAGCTTTGGTTTTTCTAGTAGTGATGTATGAAAGTGAGAGCTGGACCATAAAGAAGGCTGATTGCCACAGAATTGACACTTTTGAGCTGTAGTGCTGGAGGACACTCTTTAGAGTCCCCTGGACTACAAGGAGATCAAACCTATCCATCCTGAAAGAAATCAACCCTGAATGTTCACTGGAAGGACAGATTTTGAAGCTGAGGCTCCAATAATTTGGCCATATCATGTGGAGAGAGGAGTCCTTGGAAAAGTCCCTGATGTAGGGAAAGATTGAAGGCAAAAGGAAAAGGGGACAGCAGAGAATGAGATG
Source organism: Phrynocephalus guinanensis (assembly GCA_037367245.1). Taxonomy (NCBI): domain Eukaryota; kingdom Metazoa; phylum Chordata; class Lepidosauria; order Squamata; family Agamidae; genus Phrynocephalus; species Phrynocephalus guinanensis. The sequence goes on along the minus strand of CM074738.1, from coordinate 97,349,577 downwards.
GTTGGACGGTGTCATTGATGCAACCAACGTGGATTTGACCAATCTCTGGGAGGCAGTGGAAGATAAGAGGGCCTGACGTGCTCTGTTCCATGGGGTCACGAAGAGTCGGACATGACTCAATGACTGAACAACAACAATATTCTTTGTGTTGCTGTCAAGGGAAACTTGCATATTTTCTGCTTTCATTAAACCTCTGATATGTTACAGGTCATTTGCCCCACTCCACATATGCATGCCCCACTCCACATATGCAATGTTCCATAGCTTGTGTGTTTTCCCCAAAGTCCTCAGAAAGATGCATCCAGTACTTCCTTGCATAAACTCTATTGGAATCAATTAGTGTGATCACTAGCTTGTGCAATGGGAGAAGCATTCAACTGCATTCATGATAAACAGAGTATTAGACCTGAAGTCTGACATCTTTATTTCATCTTCTTAGGAGCTGTCCTTATTTCCTTCACCTTTGTTTATGTCCACAGTAAATCTCCCATTTCAGTGAAGAGACCTCAGGGCAACATCTATTCATGTGGTCTTCTCAAAGGGATAGGGTTATATTTTCTTATGATCTACATCATGGACATATGATGCCGGGCGTACAGGAATATTCCAATTGATGCAGAAAAAGTTTCACAAGAAACCTAACAGTGTAAAAATGCATACTATTCCAATCTCCTGAAGTATGAAGATGAGACTTATTCTAAACCTGTCTTTGCGATCAGTGAAAAATTGACAAATATGCAAAACTTAAAATATAAGCACCATGTGCCATGACATCAGTTCTGGCTTATGGCAATCCTTTGCAAGGTATTTAAGGAAGAGAATACTCAGAAGAAGAGGTTTAACATTGTCTTCTGGGGTGGCCCTTGGAGAGTGCAACTTGCCCCAAAGCCTGAAGGCACAGTGGGGAATTGAACTCCCAACCTCTGGCTCTACAACCAGATACCTAAACCACTCAGCTATCCAGCCAGCTAATTTAAAACATAGCATGTTCCAAAAAGTCTTCACACTGGTGTCTACACTGCAATTAGAATTATTGCAGTTGTGTGGAGGGACTCCTCATCACCTTGAAGGTCGGGAAGTATTACTCTTAATTAATATGTTCTTTTGTAATTATACACCTGCCTCCGATATTCACCAATGCATATCGGAATTGTGGAATTGTCAACCCTAGAATGTAGTGTTAGCCGGAGGCTGGAAATGTTATTGCTGGACCACAACTTTCAGTGCTGATTGGCAGATTCCAGAGGCAGTGGTTCAGAATTTTTCAAGCTCTGTATAAGAATGGAAATATGGTTATAACTAGAGAGGGGCACAAAATGGAAATATAGCATTTTGTTTCATTTCTTTAGTAGTTTACTTTTGTTTGTAATGAATTCTTAAAGTAGTTTTGTTACCCCCCCCCCAAAAAAAATGAAATGAAACACTATGATCCCTTGGGTCCTATAGGCACCAAAATGGCAAGGGAGCTTCCTCAAGCAATTCCCTGTAAGCCCCCCCCCCCAACTTGGAAATGTTTGGGGGTCAGGGGGGCTGAGTTATTAAGCTCCAAAGGGGTGCCCCCGGGGAAAAAATATTTCTAATTGAATTGGGATTCAAAAGTGAAGCCACTAATTACTCACCCACAGAGGAGGAGCTATTGCGGTTTCCTGATTCAATTAGAATGATTTTTTTTACAAGGGGCATCCCCTTTGGAGCTTAATAACTCAGCCCCCTGACCCCAAAACCTTTCCAAATTTAGGGAGCTTACAGGGAAGAGCATGAGGAAGCTCCCCTGCCATTTCCTCTAGGATGAATTGTTTCATTCCTAGAGGGGAAAATGGTGTTCATTTCATTTCATTTCATGATGAAATGTGTCCTACCATTTTGTTATGTAACAAATTCATAACAAAATGATGAAACATCATTTCGTTTTTTGTTTTGTGCCCATCTCTAGTTATAACTAGGGGGCATGGTGGATCAGTGGGCTAGAGTGATGAAACTGTTGGCTGCAAAGTCGGCAGCTCAGTGGTTTGAAACCCAGGTGCCACGCAGTAGAGCAAGCTCCCATTGTTAAACCCCAGCTCCTGCCAACCTTACAAGCATGTAAATAAAAGTAGATAAATAGTACCACCATAAAAAGCAGGAAGGTAAACAATGTTCCACGCACAGAAATGCGTTCAGCCATGCTGGTCATATGGCTATAGACTAGAACCATACTGTCTCTTTGGCTTGGAAATGGAGATGAGCACCACCCCTAGAGTTGGACACGACTAGCACACATATGTGGGAGGAACCTTTACCTTTACCTTTACCTAGTTATAACCATAGTTTAGGGTTAACAGATCATGGTGTAGTAGTAATTTTCAAAGGGCAGATATTCATCATGAATGACAGTTCCTATAGCCACGCTTTCAACACAAGATCCAACATTCAAGTATAGTGGTACCTCTACTTGCGAGCCGCTCCTCTATCTATTTGCAATTTGACTTAAGAGTGGAAAACCTCTGGCATTTTAACTGCTGCCTTACAAATTTTAGATGCAGTCTGCTCTACTTACAATTTTTAATTTTTTTAATTTCTTTTTAATGTTTGTAAATACAGCTGCTCTACTTATGAGTAGTTCGACTTATAAGCATGCATTCGGAACAGATTAAACTCATACGTAGAGGTACCATTGTAAGTGCACTGATATATGCCAACAAGCCAGTTTTCATGTTTTTGATCCCTAGCACCAGCAGGTCATTTGTAAATCTGATAGGTCTTAATTGCTGATTCAAGATCAGGCCTGGAACAAATGCTGCACCTTACAACAGGGTTTAGTTGCAATGTGTTGCTTGAAAAATCTGTCACCCATTCCTGAGTTCAGTTCACAGGGAACGTGGGAACTGAAGGAAGAGAAACAAACAATGCCATCACAGTAGCTAATCAAAATCTTCCAGTTCTAACCATGTGAGTTTTGCTTCTGCTGCACTACTGGGGATAGATGGATGAAACAAGCATATGTAGAATTCAGAGACAGGTGTCAGTGTCCTAAGATGTTAGGGGCTTCCCAGTAATTCTGACCCTTTCACCACCTTGAAGACATTGTCTGATTTTATTTTCTAAGTAGACCATATGGAGCAAACTGGTCGACCATATGGAGCAAACTGGACCTCAGTAACCATATACCAGACTCTCATCATGGGAAAGTGCTGATATCATCTGCGTGTCTCTAGTCACACATGATCAGTATGCAACACAGAATTGTTTCAATGAGATCTGAGATCAGTTGATGCTTATCCAGCAAGCGGTATAAGCCAATGCACACATGAAAAAGCTGTCATGCTAGAAATGTGATTCATGCTGAAGAGATCATACGCCTGGCTCAGCACATGGTAATCTGCATCTCAAGTCCAGGTTTCTGATTGCACATCCTGCTAATGGAGCAAAGGGGGCTGCAGGTAGTTAGAGGATGCGGAAATATACCCGATGGCCTCCTTGAACATCAGTTCCCCAAGCCAAGGTGGTATAAAGGATTTAAGGCATCTAGCAGTGATGCTATGAAAGTATGATTTTGAGGACAGTGGTCTAGTGTTCTACCTAGCAGCATAAGCAAGTACAGTGGACCCTCGTATAACAAACGGTTTGTATAACATACAATCTGTACAACATCGAAAATTCCGGAGATAGGGGAAATTTGCTTAACAGATTCGTCTATGGGGCGAATCCATACAACATCAAAATGGTCGCGATTAGGGATTAACCTGTTTTCAATGCATTCCTATGGAAAATGTGTATAAAGGGAAATTTGCTGAACAAATTTGGAACGAATTAATTCCTTTATACAAAGTACCACTGTATCTAACAAGCAGAGTGACTCATCAGAAATGAGAATGAAAGAGAACACTGATTTCTGTATGTTTGCATAAAGTTTGCACTAAAAGAAGAGAACATGTCAACTATTATATTGGAAGATATCTCTGTTACATAGTCCCCCCCCCCAAGTTTCACTGCACGCAGAACTTGCACATTAAGAAACAAGACTCCGCTAGAAGGAATCCTGCTCTCCATTTTTCTACACCTGTCTGATCTTTGAGAGAAACCCCCCACATGCCTGTATATTTGAGACTTTTCATGCGCAACATGTGAGTTGTTTTGTATTCCTGATCTTTTACAATAGTAAAACAAAAGGAAATTTATGAGTCACTGCGATCTTGGAATGCAATGCCAAACAAATGAGAAGCAGACTGCAAACAACGAAAGCCAAGTACATCATTACAGGGTGAGTAATGCGAACAACTTACATAAACTTTGGCCGAGGCTCAGTTTTTAACAGAAGACCATAACCCTTTGGTTGCATCAAGAACAGTTAAAAGCTCTTTAATCTGCATGTTGTCTTTCAGGCAAGGCAATCTCATCAATCCTAGCCATCATATTTAGGGCTTTTAATTTTTCACTCTCATTTAACTCTCCCCTCCCCAACCTGTTCCCAGTGAATATAAGCTTAGGTTCACAGTCATTTCCCAACAGGACAGAAACTGATTTTTGTAGGGGTGAAGAAGATCAGTTAATTTCCTTTCTGTCTCAATTTTGCACGTGTTCACTCACAAATCCATCCTGCCCAGTTTCCCCATCAATCTCCTTTTTTTAAAAAGATGTACAAATATTTCATGTATCTGTCTCATACAGACAAAAAGACATGCACCAATTGAACTTCCTGACCACATGGAACTTCCAAAATGTATTGATGATTAATGGCAAGGTTCGGGCTACAGTTATGTTCAATTCTTTAAACAAACAAACAGACCTTGGTTTATTAATGTGGGATATTGTGCTTCTATAGAGATGCCTAGATGCCCTAAGCACATCCAATCTCGCCTGATTTCGGAAGCTAAGCAGGGTCGGCCCTGGTTAGTACTTGGATGGGAGACCACCAGGGAATACCAGGTGCTGTAGGTGCCTGAAGTAAGAATTGGCAAACCACTCCAGTATTCCTGCCAAGAAAACTCCATGGACAACCACTCCAGTATTCCTGCCAAGAAAACTCCATGGACATGGGGCTCACGAAGAGTCGGTCACGACTGTACAATAACGCCTACATTGCAGTACACACACACACACACAACACACACACACAGCACACACACACACACACACACACACACACACACACCCCCCCCCACACACACACACACACACACACAAGGCGGGGCGTCACAAGAAGCCGTGCTTCTATAGCAATGATTCAACATGCCGGGAAATGGCCGTGGGCAGGGAAGGAGAAGAAATAAGGGAGGAGGAGGAGGAGGAGGAGGAGACTGGAGAGCCCGATATCCAGAAGCTGCTCTTAAAGGTTCTTGCTGCACAATAATGCCTACATTGCCAAGCCAGGTAGGAAAACCTTCCGGGCCCTGTGGCTGGATGCAAAGAAGGGAGGCTAACATCGTGAAGGGCAGCCTGAATGTTGACAACACCAATGGCAGCAGACCAGATGATCTACAGGACAACTCACAAAATGAAACCATACAAGGGGAAATCCCAGAAGTTGTATCTTTTAAAATTGGTGTTCGAAGGGGCTGCAGAGGTGTGAATTCCACACACCCCTGGCCATTGTCCATCTAAGAAGCCTATTCAGATCAGGGTGAAGTGAAACCAAGTCGGAGAATAAATTGGAGGTCTCCTACCTACCTTCCGCACACCAAGGAAACTACTTGGATAAGCAGCAAGACATTTCGATCTCACAAGAAAAGAAGCCCAGTTGCCACGACTAAACTCTGGACAAAGAATTAACTGCATTACAACTGAGATACTGTATCAAGTCGATGTCAAGTCGAGATATCAAGTTGCTGTAAAGTTGGTTGTACTTTAAATGTGAAGTGAACAAAATCTTTCCATGTCTTTCTATTCATTTCTAACGAAATCAACACATATTTCGCCATCCAAGCACTCTTGTTAACACATCTATTGCACACTCAGAAAGTTCATGAAGGCATCGAGCCCAAATGTACCAGGAACAGAATCCTCCTAGAACAGCATTCATAAAACTTCGATATTCAGATGCAGTATAGCTGTGGGCACCAGGATGAAGAGAAATGAGAGGAGAAAGCTTTTGTGTTCAGTGTCTTGGCTGTGAACCCTTTTTATCCTCAACAGTTGTTGAATATAACACCCAGAATCCTCTGGGTAGCATGGTCCCTGGACATCCTGGTTGGGGAACTCTGGTAGTGGCAGTCTGAAGAAGTAACTTTTTCTGGGCTCTGGAAGAGGTTGTTTGATGTAATGCTGGAGCATATGTGAAGTATATGAAAGCCAGATTCAGAGAAAATATTGTATTCTGTGGTCAGTGCTGGTATGATAAATACTTATGGAAGACATTGTTTCAAGCCAGTTAACTCCAATTTGGCACATATTTCATAATGCTAATGTTTATGACTTTTATCCACTGCTATGTATGCTCCAGATATTAGAGAGAAATGTGTTGTCATGATATTACTATCTCCTCTGGGATTCCAGCAGAGTAGATGTGAACTACATGCATAGGTGAATTCTCAAAGAAACTCATAAGAACATAAGAAGAGCCATGCCGGATCAGGCCAAAGGCCCATCAAGTCCTGCTTCCTGTATCTCACAGTGGCCCCACCAGATGCGTTTGGGAGCACACAAGACTAGATCTCTGTCTCCTGATACCACTCCCCTGCATCTGGCCCTTGAAGTACCCCGGTTTTAAGCCTGGAGATTACACATCTCCATCATGGTTTGTAACCTGTGGTGGACTTTTCCTCCAGGAATCTGTCCAATCCCCTTTTGAAGGCATCCAGGCCAGGTGCCATCACCACATCCTGTGGCAGGGAGTTCCACAGACTAACAACGTGATGGGTGAAAAAATATTTTCTTTTGTCTGTTCTCACTCTCCCAACCCTCAATCTGAGTGGGTGTCCCCTAGTTCTGGTATTTTGTGAGAGGGAGAAGAGTGTCCATCTATCCACTTTACTCATGCCCTGCATTATTTTGTACGTCCCAATCATATAGCTCCGAGTTGCTGGTAAATAAAATATTTAATGTATATCCTCTTGAGCTGATTCTTTTTCAACATTTCCATTTATCGGTGCTTTTTGGCTTAGGAATGCATAAAAGCGGAATGTGGCAGGAGTATACCCAAAGATCTGTGAGCAGAGCTTCATTCAAGGGACTGGGGACCTCCAATGAATGGAGAGGGGCAGAATTGGTTTTTCACATATTTTCTATTTTGTCAGCAGTCCTCTGTGCTGTGGAAAGCCAATCTGGAGCAACACTAAAGCCAGCATGAGGTGCACAGGAATTCTGGTGGTATTTTTTGTGACATGCCATCCAGTTGCCTCTGAGCTATGCCAGCCATATGAATAAGTCCTCTCCAAATGGTCCTGACCTGTGCCGCTTTTGTAAACTTAAGGTGAGTGGCCTTCTTTGTGTAAAAGCAATACAAAGAGTTCTGCTTATATACCACCCCATACCACTTCAAGAAGTCTCTGGGTGGTTTACAGTTTTAATTACAGTAATGCAGGCAACACATTACCGCCCCCCCCAGCAAGATGGGTACTCATTTTACCGACCTCGGAAGGATGGAAGGCTGAGTCAACCATGAGCCTGTTTCCTTGGATTGAATCCCAGGTTGTGAGCACAGTTTTACATGCAATACAGGCATTTAACCACTGCGCCACAAGGCTCCTTACAAGATCAGTCCATCTCATATTTGTTCCTCTTTTCCTGCTGTCTTCAATTTTTTTTCCAGCATTGTTGTCATTTTCAGGGAATTGCCTTCTCGTGAAGTGCCCAAAGCATGACAGCTCCAGTTTTGCCATTTTCGCCTCCAGAGATCAATTAGGCTTAATTTATCTATGGCCTGTTAGTTTGCCTCTCTGGCAGTCCAGCGTATCTGGAAAGCATTCCTCCAGCACTATATTTAAAATAAATCATTTTTTGCCCTATTAACTTTTGCAGCATAAATGATGACTAGAAATACAAGTGAGCGAATAGTCCTGATCTTGGCCTTCAGTGGCACATTCTTAAACTTGAAAAGCTTTTTAAATTCCTTCATTGCTGCCCTTCAGAATCTCAGTCTTCCTCTGGCTTCTATTCAGATTGATAATTGAACCAAGGTATACAAAATCTTTAACCATTTCAGTTTCTTCCTTGTCTATTTATTTTATTTACTTATTAGATTTGTATACTGAGCCATCTAGCTACAAGGCTACTCTGGGCAGTTTACGGTATATTTCATAATACCAACGTAAACAATATACAATAAAAAATTAAAATAGAAAACAAAGTAAACATAACTGACTCTACGATATCGTAGAACCATATTCAGAGGAAAAGTCGGTGAGATGGAATAGAACAGATCAAAAAGTCAGAGAAACAAGAAAGAATTAATATTGTCGACACAATGTAATCCTCAAAAACTCACACTGAAATAAACCAGTTAGTCTTAATTATGCCATTAGACTTTGACAGTTGTATTGTTTTGTTTTTGCTGTATCTGCATGAAACAGACTTACATGGCTACTTCTCTAAATACAGCCATCCAGTATGTCATATTTGGGAATAGGTTTGACCTAAAAAGTAGTTTCTGTAATTAAAGTTAAGTGCACTGTTAGCAAAAGCAATAGGGGTTTCCCCCCCAGGAGGTTGGAAATTCTCAAAGATTCCCCCTCCACTCACTTTCATACCTGGTCAGTTTTAACAGAGAGCTCTGTTTACCATATGTCAGCTTTTATCTCATCGCTGAATGCTTATTTTACTGGCTTGGGCACCTAAAGATAGGGTGTGAGCCGGCACATACATTCAACATTTGACTACTTCCAAATTATATGTTTAAACAAAATGGGAGGCATACATTCCACAGACTCCAATAAAGCCTTAGGAAAGATAATGTTGTTTTATACAGATAAAGACGAAGACCGGAGTTTACCGCAGTAGCTCATTGCTGTGATTACCAGGGACAAGAAAGCAGACATTTCTTGTCAAACAGACATGCCGGGCTGTTGGAGGGGCTACCCTCGGCATACCAGACGTAGTCTTAACAGTATGATTTTGATCTTGCCTTCCCTGATGTAAATCTGGAGTAATTCAATCAAAGTCAGAGGAATTACGTCACTGTAAAAGCATGCGAGTTGGATGAAAATCAGACAGCAATTTTATCGCCTTGAATTCATAAGGCGCAGGGTACTTTGAGAGCAAGCACGTTTGACCTTGGTTATGTTCAGGCTTCATTTCAAAATTTGCCACACTCATGCTTCATCCTTCACCATTCAACAGTGGTATTTTTCACTCATCAAGAAATATGACATGATTACCAACGTTATCTCAACGTGAGAGTCTACGGAAAGGTTGAATGAAACCAGCTGGGTTTTGCAAGCATCCTTTTCTTCCACATCTCTCTCACTGTGCAGGGTAGAGTTTTCATTTAATAATAATATCTTTATTATCAATGTATAACTGGTGTACAACGACATTGGCTGAGTCTCTCTCCCACCCCCACCATCATCCCATTAACAACCACTCGGTCATATTGCACCCGGTGTACTTGACACACAACACGCTAGCCCACAAGTCGATCATTCTATAATTGTCATGAAATTATTTTCCATCCAGCAGTCTGACAGCTCACGGGGAAAAACTATCCTTTAGCCCAGGCATGTCCAAACTTCAGCTCTCCAGATGTTTTGGACCACAACTCCCACAGTCCTTTGCCATTGGGAATACAGGCTTGGGATTCTGGGAGTTGTGGTCCAAAACATCAGGAGGGCCGAAGTTTGGATGCGCCTGCTTTAGCCTGTCGGTGTGGCTGGCTATACTCCTCTATCTCCTGCCTGGTAGGAGAGTCAAGAAGTGCTCTCTTTCACGGACTGTTTTCAAAAAGAGGAGGAACAGCCATTTGTGAGGGATGTTTTAACTACTGATTCAGGAACTGACTGGGGATTGGGCTAGATGTATCTTAGAAGACTTTTCTGACTCTACTATTCTAAGGCTGTACTATTCTGACCTGAGCTTGGATGAGTCAGTGGATCATAAGCTTTCACCCATGCCAAGTAGGGCATTCTGGAAATTGTAATCCAAAAGGTAATGGACTACAATTCAGGCTTTGGTCCTGACATTCTCCTTCTTGTTCTTCTGTTATTAGAAGTTGTCCATCATCATTGTTCTTGGGACTCTGGATGCAGCAGTTCAGAACAAGGATATTGTGCAGCCTCCAAACTAGTCATACAGATTCTGCAGCCAATCATGTCTTCCTATACTTTTTTTCTCATTGATTTTTCATCCTGAATGATTACAATAAATAATTTTCCTTTCACATTGTGTGATCTGAGGATGTTAGCTTTCTGCATCCCATGTGGTTCATTTTCCCTTGAGTTTTATTCATTCACTATACAGTGGACCCTTGTATAACAAACAGTTTGTATAACAAAATTTGTACAACATAAATATTCCAGAGATAGGGGAAATTTGCTTAACAGAAACTCCTATGGGGAAAATCTGTACAACATAAAAATGGGATTACTCCACTTTCTATGCATTCCTATGGGAAATTTGTATAAAGGAAAATTTGTTCAACCTAATTTCATTTGGAATGAATTAATTCCTTTATACAAGGTACCACTGTACTTTTTCTACATTGGTCATCTGCTCAGTCCAGGAAATTCTTAGCCTCCTGCAATAAATCTACATTTCAAGTACTTCTGCCTTTTGTATAGTTACCTTTCTTGAAGCCCATCAATTCTTACCAATACAGTAGATCTGAAAATACACAGCATTGTACAATTTGCATTCTCAAAGCTGGGTGTTTTTGCAGGGTGGGGTGGGGGTTGGGGAACCTCTTTTTTGGAAGGTCACACATTACACTTTTCATCTTAATGAAAGTTTCCTAAGTCATCTCTGTTCTGATGTATATTGTGGATCTGGCGCCTAACTCTTCATTTAGCCACATTCCATGGTCTTTATAGTACCCAACATGTTCCACATTTCCAGTTTTATGCTATGAAACTGACATCGTTTTAAATGCATGGATTTGGACTGTGTATATACCATCCTCTCTTGAAGAAGAATATCTAGATGGAAATTGCAATTTAATGAGAACTATGAAATATAGGAAAGGAAAAGTAGCTTTTTGGGGGAATGGTTGAGGAACGCCCAGCTCAGAAAAAGTAGGGGGGGCTGCTTGCTGTCTTTTCACCAGCAGCAAAAGTGAGTTTGTTGGAGCATGTATTGGGCATCTAGGCTGAATTACTATTGGAAGGATAGAAACTTGTTTGGTACGGTGATTTCTTTTTATGGATGTGTTCTGGGATCCCCCCCTCCTTTGATTGTAGTCTTGTTTTTATTTTAGTTTTATTGCTAGTCACCGAGAGTGACATTTTTTGGCACAAAATGGTAGCAAAGAAATAAAACTGAAAAACACAACTATAGCTCAATGTTTAAATGCAAAGAGCAGTGCTGGCTATATGAAACGTAACCATATACAGTGGACCCTTGTATAACAAACAGTTTGTATAACATAAAATTTGTACAACATAAAAATTCCAGAGATAGGGGAAATTTGCTTAACAGAATCATTTATGGGGTGAATCTGTACAACATAAAAATGGTCACAAGCAGGGATTACTCTGTTTTCAATGCATTCCTATGGGAAATTTGTATAAAGGAAATTTTGCTCAACATAATTTCATTTGAAATGAATTAATTCCTTTATACAAGGTAGTGAGCTTGTGCACATGCTTAAAGTTTCCAGACAATGAGTTTTACTAATGGATTTATTCCACTCTTTCCAAGGTAAATTGGACCCAAGGGAATGTGCCAACATAACCAAAATTCCTGAGGGTGGTAGTACAACACTTATGTGCTGCCTATTCTAGAATTCCTGCTTAATACACATAATGTTGACTGTCACCAAGAAGGACTGTAATCCATAGAGAAATCAAACTATCAAGACTGGCAAAAAAAGTAACACAGAATGGGATTACTGCAATGTTGCTAGAATAAACATGATTACTGGACCCTAACAACATCAAAGGTACTTTTTTAACCTGTTCCTCTACCAATCTTATTTAAAGCAAAAGCAAAGCAAAATGTGCTGCTTATATACCACCCTGGGGTGGAGGTCAGGGAAGCCATTCATGTGAGCATTGAAAAACCATCTCTATCTGCAACTTACCAGGCTGTGACTTCAACAATAGCTAGACAAATCAAAAACACTCCACACCTTCACCACCAAGGCCATAGCAAATGACCCATACTTTATGGGTTTCAGCACTTTAGGCCATTGTTCACCTTAAGGTGAACACTGTTGTCTATCTAACGAGCCTATTCAGGTCATTGTTCATCTGATGTGCCTATTTCAGACCAGAGTGACAAGAGGTCACTGTGAACTATAAAGTGGAGGACTCGCAACTAGCTTTCCTCAGACTGACAAAGCTGTTTGGATGAGCAGCGAAACGTTTCAATCTCTCAAGGAAAAGAAGTCCAGTTGCCATGACTCAACTTCCAGATAAACTCACCTGGATGACTGAGAATCTTCATACACATACTGCTGATTTCGTTTGTTGTAAACTGCCCAGAGTGACCTTGCTGTCATGTGGTTGGCATAAAATAAATACATTCTATGCTGTTTGCAGGCCTTCGGGAGTTGCAATAATTTTCCCTGACTTTGGTTATGGCTGGAGACAGAGGATTTGTTGTTGTTGTTGTTGTTGTTGTTACAGTCATGACCAACCGTTTGTGACCCCATGTCCATGGAGTTTTCTTGGCAGGAATACTGAAGTGGCTTGCCAGTTCCTTCTCCAGGTGCCTACAGCACCTGGTATTCCCTGGTGAACACCCATCCAAGTACCAGCCAGGCATGACCCTGCTTAGCTTCCATGATCAGCTGAGATCGAATGTGCTCAGGGAATCTAGACAGACAATAGACTAGGACAGTGGTGGGGAACCTTCAGCACTCCAGATGTTTTGGACCACAACTCCCACCGTCCTTCATCACTGGTGACAGAGGCTAGGAATTCTGTGAATTGTGGCCTAAAACATCTGGAGTGCCAAAGGTTCGCCACCACTGGACTAGGACATACTCTTGATGTGAGCCAGCACAGAAATATATTCTACAGTAAGTCAGAATCAATTTAGGAGCAATGTGATTGTACAAATGGAGGAAAATATGTGATGTACCAATCCAAAGGGGGGGGGGAGATCATATATACATATATTATTCATAAAATATCTAGAACACAGATAGGCAGACTCTGGCCCAATGAGCCCTTCAATGTGGCATGCTGTCAGTGCTAGCCACTTATTTGGTAGGTGAGTGAGTGGGAAGGTGGCAGAGAAGAAGCGCAAAGAAGTGGCCATTCCCACTCAAACTGTATTCACCTCATGGAGGAATGGAAGAATTCTCATAAGGCCCATGGAAGAGAAGAAATATCCCCTCCATCTCTTCCTTCGGGAATGCTAATATTGTAAGAAAGAAAGAAAACCCAATGATGTAGTACTAATGCATCTCTAATCCAGCCAGCAGCCCCAGAGTACTCTTTCAAGCAATATGAGTTATATATTGACTCACCATTTAGTTGTGGGTTCAGTGGGTCTCGACTAGTTGGGCTTCAGCCAATACTTCATTGGAATCCTGTATACAGTTCTGGTACAGAAAAGGGCAACCCAAATGATCAAGGGGCTGGAGAAGAATGCATTTGTGAGAGGCAATGTTATAATATTTCTGATTTAAAAAATTATGGGGGGAAAATGATGGGTATTAGTGGGATATATGGGCAGATTGGAGCTTTTTTCTCTTTCTTTTCTGATATTAGAACTTGGAATCCCCCACTGTACTTGAATCGTGGGAGGTCAGAACAGATAAAGGGAAGCCCCTGTTGACATAATCCATAGTTAAATTATGAAATATGCTACTAGAAGTGTGATGACGACAATGATTGCTAATGTTGGTGGTGAACTTAACCACATGATTAGACAAGTTAACACATGATAATGCAACCTGTCGATCCATTTGATGTATTGGTTAGTTGGTTGAATTAATATGGTGCCTATCTCTCAATGAAAGGGCCTAAGGTGGCCTGCAAGAAATTAAGACAATGCAGTCAAACACACTTAAATTACAGTGCAATGTTAATAATAAATTAAATAGATAATGATATTAAAAGCAGCAATTTAAAGCATTCTACAAACATACAGATAAGATGGCTGCCAGTCATGTTAACTCCAGTATCAGAGGGTGGATGCAATGGTATATAAATCAGAGGAGGATGCTTGTGTGCTGAAGTTCTCTTTATGGGATCACCATAGGCTTAATCATCAGATATATTATATGGCACTATAGTTGTTCGCTGTGAGCCAAAAAGCCTTGTGGATAATCCAACAGGGCACTTGATTACCCTTCTTATTATGTCTGTGAAGATTTTCAGTCATCCAGGTGAGTTTATCTGGAAGTTGAGTCATGGCAGCTGGACGTCGTTTCTTGAGAGATTGAAAAATTTCACTGGTCATCCAAGCAACTTCGTCAGTCTGAGGAAAGTTAGTGGCAAGGCCTCCATTTTATAGGTCACCTTGATTTCACACACACCCTGGTCTGGATAGGCTCATAAGTTGGAAAAAGGCCTGAATAGGCTTGTTAGGTAGACAATAGCCTGAATAGGTTCACAGGTGGACTTTGAATGTAAGGCAGGCCTTTGTCCAACTTATGAGCCTATTCAGACCAGGGTGTGTGTGAAACTTTCTCAGCCTGACGAAGCTGCTTGGATGAGCAGCGAAACGTTGCAATCTCTCAAGAAAAGAAGTCCAGTTGCTATGACTCAACTTCTTATTAGTTCTTCTCAGGTCAACGTACACAGCGGGAACTGAGGTCTCCTATAAAGAGACAGCATGTGATCAGGAAGCGATGCTGTCAGACTTTCAGAGAGTCTGGGAAATAAGGGTATTTTTTTAATACCTGGGTTTCAGTCCCACAGATCTTATTGTTCCACTCTGGCAGAAGAGACTGTAGTGGGAGATTCAGCTGAGAATGAATAAAAGTAGAACCTCTTGCAAGTGCGGTGGAAGAGAAGATTTCCTCGCTTTTTATCTGATTGGCTCTTAGGGAGCCCTGAACAGGGTTTCCTTTATATGTGAGGGTTCAATAGGACACTGTTCAAGGACATGCAGTATAGAATAAATAAAAATTGACTCTGAATTAAAGCATGAAAACTTCAGGTGCCTTGCCAATATCTCTATCCAAGAATAGCAGAACAAGCCAAAGACGAGAGACAATGGATCTTTTGCCATTGTCCCAAAAGGGGACAAAACAGAATTCAGTATTAGCAAAATCCTGTCCGTGTAAAGTGGGGAAAAATAATAAAATCAAATAAAGCATACAAAATTAAGCATCAAGTCCTGTCTAGAAGGAGAGGGAATGGATTGAGGGAAAAGGAGGTGAGGAAACACAAAGCAGCCAAGTGATGTAAACCCAAACATGCTCATGACCTGCTCTGTAATGGCTGGCTACCATGCATCCGTTTCCATGATGTAGGATGACATGCCATCTGTTTCTGCTCTGAATGTTTCCTGGGAGGACTCACTCTCTGGGGGTTTCAGAGAGGGTAGCCGTGTTAGTCTTTTCATGAGTTTCAGGCAAAAATCAAAGCAAAACAAAGCAAAACAAAAGACACAAAAGATGTGGCACCTTAAAGACTAACTTTCATATTTTAATATAACATTTCGTGGACACGTCCACTACTTCAGGCACATATTGCACACCTCATTCTGCTGCTATAGGTCTGAAGAAGTGGACTTGTCCACGAAATGTTACATTAAAATATGAAAGTTAGTTTTTAAGGTGCCAGATGTTTTGTGTCTTTTGTTTTGTTTTGTGTCTTTTGTTTTGTTTTGTTTTTCTTTGATTTTTGCCTGAACTCCTCCGGGGGGGGGGCTGTATTTTGATACTCATGCATGCAGCATGTGGCGTTATGGCCTCCAAGTTGAAGTGGCATCAAGGTGAACAAAATATGTTTTGCACTGCATGGCAAAATTGGAATGCTGTTACTAGAGAGGGAGCCTCCTTGTGATTCTCTGCTTGCACACTGGCAAGCAAGCCATGAGCAATAAGGACAAATCAATTAGAAATTCATTTTTTAAAATAATTATTTGCCATGAACCAACACTATCAGTTTCCTTTGGGTACCTCTTTCCCCAGCTTCTAATATTGATGATAATGTACAGTATCTCAAAAGCAAAGCAAAGCAAAGCAAAGTGGTCTGCTTATATACCACCCCATACCACTCCAAGTAGTCTCTGGGCGGTTTACAATTTAATTGTGGAGGCTACACATTACCTCCCCCCCTCAGCAAGCTGGGTACTCATTTTACCGACCTCGGAAGGATGGAAGGCTGAGTCAGCCATGAGCCTGCTACCTGGGATTGAACCCCAGGCCGTGAGCACAGTTTTACCTGCAGTGAAGGCATTTAACCACTGCGCCACAAGGTTCTACTAGCATATTTAAGTATCATTTAAATAGCAAGGCACAGCTTTTGGCCCTGCATATGTTTTTAGACTACAACTCAATTACTGTATAAGTGTTGGAATATTTGGCAAGATTTACATTTCAGCCATTATAGGGTTAATGTGAATGTAGAATATTATGGGCTGGATTTAATGTGAAGAGCGAAGCCGATTGGTTGTTTTGATCACACCACTTGGAATGTTCTGGAAGAAGTCTAGTTAGTGTGTGTGTGCCTTGTATTCTTAGAGAGAGAAGAGAAGCATGTTCCTAGTCTAGCAAGATGGCTGTTAGAATAGTTATAGTTAGAAAACCTCCCGTGTACCCTTCCCTTCTAGTTAAATGAATAGCTTTTTCATATAGCAACACAAGAGGTGTCTATCTCATTAGAGCAACTAAAAATCATCTGCAACAACCGATCCAACAAAGATCCCCAACAATAAGAATCCTAACTTGTCCACAGAAGTGAAAAGGTTGTATATTTTCCAAAATGATTCAAAATCATGGTGCACTGAAGGGAAGGATCTCTATCACAGTTTTCCCCCATTAACCCATATGAAAATAAGTGGATTGTTAATTAGCACATACAAATTTTTGGTTTCAGACATAATATTCAGGAGAACTGCGCAAAAGCAAAATCACAATTCCTAATACGGAGATACGGTTAATGTCCTACCAACCGGCATAGCAATTGGTCATCTCCACCTTGCTGTTGCATCAGGAAAAGATCACCCCATTGAAATGAATGGGGCGTGTACTTCTACAAGCTCAGTAGAAATCTGACCTCTCACACAATGACCACTCACCACTTCTCGCATGAAGAGAATTGACAAAGACGGCTCTGACCCATGGGTTTGTGTGGGCTGTGAAGAGTCACTTCCAAATCTGGAGAATGTCCAGCTCCAAGTATCTAAGTATCAAATGGAGCTTGGAGTGAAGCACACAAGAAATACTCTGTTAACTAAAGAAAATAAGCACAGTACACTCCAAACTTTTACATAAAGCCTAACCAGAAGCTTGAAACCGGCAATGTAGAAATCTAGAACGGTAGTGTTAATCATGAATATGTACAGTGAGGAGTAGGTTGGAACCCACTCTTAGATCTCTGGGTGTATTTTGGGGGGTTGCTGATTTTGAAATGCTTAACTTTACCAATTTCAAAACCTAACTGAGGCTGTGAAAATGAAGAAAGCTAAAGGGAATCAGGAACAGACTTTTGAGTAAAACAAATATTAAGTTCTAGTGCTGAAAACAAACTCTTTGGCTCATAATAAATTCAAAAGCATTCTGGTTTTTTTAATATTTTGTCCTCTGTGACTCTGGTTTAGGATACTTTTTTGCGCATATTGATAAATATGCTTACTTGAGATGTATTGTAGTATTCTAGTTCATTGAAGGATCCTGGAAAACCCAACATGTTTGGATGTTTTTGTAAGAGGAAACAATACCACAACTCATCTATAATGGTTCAATTTCACACTGGAGGCGACATTTCAAAACGTACTCCCCTCAACTGATACTTGGTGCCAAAAAAAAAAGGAATGACTTGACAAGTCATTATGCTATTTTGGAAGAGGAAAAATATTTATTTATTTATTTATTTGCTTTATATACAAAATTGCCCATCTGGCAGAAAGCTACTGTGTTTTCATGTATTTACCCCTCAATGTAATCTGCTACAGGTGATTGTCATTTCTGTTATGTTTTTTCCAAGCTCCTTTCCTATTAGTAATGATGTGCCATTTATTTCTGGGGTTTTGAACTCCAACTCCCAGAATTCTCCTAAGCCTTCACTTCCTACTAGTGCAATGTTTTCAGGGTGGTGGTGGTCTTGTTTCCTTTCCCCACCACAAAGGGTGGCTCATGAAGATATAGGTGCTCTTCTGATACCATGCATGCTGCCTAGATGCCCTAAACACATCCAATCTCGCCTGATTTCAGAAGCTAAGGAGGGTCGGCCCTGGTTAGTACTTGGATGGGAGACCACCAGGGAATACCAGGTGCTGTAGGCACCTGGATTAGGAACTGGCAAGTCATTCCAGTTTTCCTGCCAAGAAAGCTCCATGGACAGGAAGTCACAAAGAGTCGGTCACGATTGTAATGACACAACACACACACAGATATCATGCACCTGCTCTATGCAGGGTTACTTGGAACTTCTAATTTTGCTCTTTTGATGGGTCATGTAGAAATTTGCATGAGAAATGTGACTTGGGATCCAACAGAGTGACTGATTCCTTTTGCTACCTACAGATGGACCTTGCAGAAAGAAAACCATGGGGCTTTTAAAAATGCAGCGGCACTAAGCAACAGAAACAACACTAAGAAACCACTATCCATCCTTCACAGGGGATGCCTGTGCACAGCTACTTCCAATAAATGTATGCTTTCAGCAGAGCAGAAAGCTTGCCTGATTATTTACAAGCATTTTTCAGGCTGGTGAGGGAGGGGAGGCACTTCAGCTATATGTTTTATATGTGTTTTTACAGTGCTCTGCATTTCTTTATTGTTATCTGCTCTGGGCCAGATGAGATAGGGCAACCTGGAAAGCAAACTGGTAAATACAACTGACAGGAAAAGACCCCCACCAGTTAGGCTGAGAAGGGAGTTTTGTATCCAAGCATTTGTATTCGGTGACATTGTTCTGGCATGAATGCCAAAGAGAAGGAAAGAACTTGCCTGGAGCTAAGGAATAATGTGCAAATAATATCTTAAGTGTCCTGATAATTCCCTCTTCTCAGTCCGTGCTTAAGGCTTTTTACGGCTCCTACTCCCGTTGGATATATATATATATATATATATATATATATATATATATATATATATATATATATATATATATATATATATATATATATATATATATATATATATATATATATATATATATATATATATATATATATATTTGTTTTCGTAGATTTTCACGGGTATAGGTATGCATGTTAGGGTGGATTCGGGTTTCTTCCCGTGTAGAAATCTGGTTGTTTTGGCGACGTTTCGACGAGGTCTCACTCGTCATCTTCAGGCTGGTGTTCTGGCTTCTTTCTTCTTGAAGCAAAGCGTGATCTCAGTTGAAGTCCTTCTATAAATACTGCTGGGGGGTGTGGTTTGCTTGCTCTGTTGCTGATTGTAGGTTCGTTTGTTCTTTTGTGATCTGCTGTGTGGCTGAGGCGATCGTTAAGGGCTTAACTGCTGGTGGGTTAGATGGCTGTTTAGAGACATCATGTGTGGGTGAGGTGCTGGATGTGTGTCTATTAGCCTTTTGTTTCTTAACGACCTTGGTGATGGGTGTTCTGGCAGCATCCTGGGTTTTGGTGGAGTGGGGTCCTGTGTCTTGTGAATTCATTTTGGTCTGGCTGCGTGTCTGTGGTCTCCCAATGTTTTTTTGGCGTGTGTAAGTGTGCTCCATGTGGTGGCTGGAGTGGGGAGTAGCGGTAGATGGTGCAGTCGTGGTTTTGTTATTGGATGGTGGTTTCGTTTCATCTGTGGGAAGGGTCTGGGTTTGTGTTTGGTGTGGATGGAAGGTGGTGGCATCTTGTGTTCTTTTGGACCTGGTGTCAGTCTTTGTGACAGAGGCTCGTCTGTTGACCAGGGCTAGTTTCCAGATGTCAGGCAAAGGGGGTGTCATCACGTTTATTCATGTTGTTTGGGTGTTTCTCTATTTCAATGGCTTCCATGATTATTCGACTGTTGAAGTGTTCAGTTTTGGAGATGAGTTTGGTTCTTTTAAAATCAATTTCATGACCTGTTGTTTTTATGTGCTGGAAGAGAGAGGAAGATTTTTCTTCTTTTTTGACTGCGTTCTTGTGTTCTGCGATGCGTGCGCTTATTCTCCTGTTTGTCTGTCCGATGTATGTGGCTGGGCAGACTTTGCATGGTATTTCGTAGACTCCTTGGTTTTCTAGCTCAATCTTGTCTTTGGGGTTTCTTAAAATGTTGGCTATTTTTTGTTCGGTGCAAAAGGCTGTCTTGATATTGTGTTTGTGGAGAATTTTGCTTATTTTGTCTGTGGTGCCTTTGATGTAAGGGAGGAGGGCAGTGCCGTTGTTCTCTTCTGTTTCTTGGTTCTTGGGGGGTGTTTCTTTTTGGATTAGTTTGGTGATGGTGTTTTTTTGGAACCGTTCGCAATTAAAAAAATTCGAGAGAGTGTGTAATTCAGTTTTTATGTGGTCTTTGTCAGCGAGGCGTTTGGTTCTGGAGATGAGGGTTTTTGCTACGGAGTTGATCTGTGCAGGGTGGTGGTGTGATTGTGCATTTAAGTAGCGGTTTGTATGTGTTTTTTTTCCGGTAGATGGTATGTCCTAAGGAGCCGTCGGGTTTTTTGTAGATTAGGACGTCCAGGAAGGGAAGTTGGTTGTTGGCTTCTATTTCCATAGTGAATTGTATTTTGGGGTGTAGGCTGTTGAGATGTGTGAGGAAGTTGTTCAGTTTGTCTTTCCCGTGTGGCCAGATAACAAAGGTGTCGTCAACATATCTGAGCCAGAGTTTGGGTTTATGTTCGGACTTCTGTAACGCGTTGGTTTCAAAGTGTTCCATATATAGGTTTGCGATGACCGGTGAGTGGGGTGATCCCAAAGGTGCTCCTTCTATCTGTTTGTATCTTTGTCCATTGTGGAACAGTATGTGTTGGTTAGGCAGTGGTTGGTCAGATCTAGGATGTGCTTGGGGGGGGTTGTATTTGTTGTGGATAGCTGTCAAGGCTTCTTGAATGGGCACTTGTGTGAAGAGCGAAACAACATCGAAGCTCACGAGTAGGTCATTGGGTTGTAGGTCTTGTTTCTTTATAATTTCTATGAAGTGGAACGAGTTTTGTACGTATGAAGAGATGGATTCTGCATAGGGCTGGAGTTGTTTGGCAAGAAATTTGGTGAGGTTTTGTAGGGGTGAGCCTATGGAGCTGACTATGGGTCTGAGAGGTGTTCCTTCTTTGTGAATCTTGGGGAGGCCGTAGAGCTTGGGGCATCTGGATGATTTCTCTCTGGGGATGATGCTTGGCTTGATTTCTTCACTTAAGGGTGAGGCTTTTATTTTGGCTTTGGTGGTTTTTTCCAGGTAGGTGGTGGGGTCTGTGTTCAAAGGTATGTAAGCAGGGTCTTGTAGTAGGTTGGATAGTTTGGCTTGGTAGTCAGATGTGTTCATCACCACTGTGGCATTGCCTTTGTCTGCTGGGAGAATGATTATGTTGTTGTCTTTCCTCAGGTTGGTGAGGGCTTTTTGTTCTTCTTTGTGTAAATTGCTTCTGGGTGGTTTGCTGGAGCAGAGGATATTGGTGACTTCGAGTCTGATTTTGTTGGCTTCATCTGGGTTGATTTTGGTTAGGCTGGCTTCCACTCCGCATATGATGTTTTCAGTGGGGATGTGTCTGGGGGCGACTGCAAAGTTGAATCCTTTGGACAGGACTTTGGTCTCTGCGATGGTGAGTGTCCTGTCTGATATGTTGTGAACTGTTTGTTTCAAAGGCTGCTGTGGGGGGTTGGGCTTCTGGCGTTTTTCCAGTTTGTGGAGTTTGTTGGTGTGTGTGTCTGTCTTGTGGGAGGTCTCTGTTTCAGCTCTCCAGGCGGCGAGTTGCTTGGATTTGTTCCAGAGTGTTGGGTGGATTTTGTTGCTGAGTTTGAGGTGGAGAGTGAGTAGGTCTCTGTTGGTTTGATCTAGTAGGTATCTTTTCTTGTGTAGTTCGTTTCTGATTAGGGCTAGTTCTGTTCTTTTCAGGATCCTTTCGCTGGATGGGGTTTTTGAGTGGAATTTCAAGGGTGGATTCGGGAAGAAACCCGAATCCACCCTAACATGCATACCTATACCCGTGAAAATCTACGAAAACAAATATCCGACCTCTACGGGGAGGAAACCTTCCAGCTGACCAGAACCTACGAGAAACTAGAAGTCCGAAGAGCCACCATCTTATGTGACATTGCATTCCTACGCAACTGCCGAGATAAAAATGTGATCCCCACAAGCTTCCAACTGAAATTCCACTCAAAAACCCCATCCAGCGAAAGGATCCTGAAAAGAACAGAACTAGCCCTAATCAGAAACGAACTACACAAGAAAAGATACCTACTAGATCAAACCAACAGAGACCTACTCACTCTCCACCTCAAACTCAGCAACAAAATCCACCCAACACTCTGGAACAAATCCAAGCAACTCGCCGCCTGGAGAGCTGAAACAGAGACCTCCCACAAGACAGACAGACACACCAACAAACTCCACAAACTGGAAAAAACGCCAGAAGCCCAACCCCCCACAGCAGCCCATGAAACAAACAGTTCACAACATATCAGACAGGACACTCACCATCGCAGAGACCAAAGTCCTGTCCAAAGGATTCAACTTTGCAGTCGCCCCCAGACACATCCCCACTGAAAACATCATATGCGGAGTGGAAGCCAGCCTAACCAAAATCAACCCAGATGAAGCCAACAAAATCAGACTCGAAGTCACCAATATCCTCTGCTCCAGCAAACCACCCAGAAGCAATTTACACAAAGAAGAACAAAAAGCCCTCACCAACCTGAGGAAAGACAACAACATAATCATTCTCCCAGCAGACAAAGGCAATGCCACAGTGGTGATGAACACATCTGACTACCAAGCCAAACTATCCAACCTACTACAAGACCCTGCTTACATACCTTTGAACGCAGACCCCACCACCTACCTGGAAAAAAACACCAAAGCCAAAATAAAAGCCTCACCCTTAAGTGAAGAAATCAAGCCAAGCATCATCCCCAGAGAGAAATCATCCAGATGCCCCAAGCTCTACGGCCTCCCCAAGATTCACAAAGAAGGAACACCTCTCAGACCCATAGTCAGCTCCATAGGCTCACCCCTACAAAACCTCACCAAATTTCTTGCCAAACAACTCCAGCCCTATGCAGAATCCATCTCTTCATACGTACAAAACTCGTTCCACTTCATAGAAATTATAAAGAAACAAGACCTACAACCCAATGACCTACTCGTGAGCTTCGATGTTGTTTCGCTCTTCACACAAGTGCCCATTCAAGAAGCCTTGACAGCTATCCACAACAAATACAACCCCCCCCAAGCACATCCTAGATCTGACCAACCACTGCCTAACCAACACATACTTCATCCACAATGGACAAAGATACAAACAGATAGAAGGAGCACCCATGGGATCACCCCTCTCACCGGTCATCGCAAACCTATATATGG
The DNA here is from genome assembly GCA_037367245.1 of Phrynocephalus guinanensis. NCBI lineage: Eukaryota > Metazoa > Chordata > Lepidosauria > Squamata > Agamidae > Phrynocephalus > Phrynocephalus guinanensis. The sequence goes on along the minus strand of CM074738.1, from coordinate 97,325,933 downwards.
AACACTTTGAAACCAACGCGTTACAGAAGTCCGAACATAAACCCAAACTCTGGCTCAGATATGTTGACGACACCTTTGTTATCTGGCCACACGGGAAAGACAAACTGAACAACTTCCTCACACATCTCAACAGCCTACACCCCAAAATACAATTCACTATGGAAATAGAAGCCAACAACCAACTTCCCTTCCTGGACGTCCTAATCTACAAAAAACCCGACGGCTCCTTAGGACATACCATCTACCGGAAAAAAACACATACAAACCGCTACTTAAATGCACAATCACACCACCACCCTGCACAGATCAACTCCGTAGCAAAAACCCTCATCTCCAGAACCAAACGCCTCGCTGACAAAGACCACATAAAAAAACTGAATTACACACTCTCTCGAATGCTTTAATTGCGAACGGATTCCAAAAAAACACCATCACCAAACTAATCCAAAAAGAAACACCCCCCAAGAACCAAGAAACAGAAGAGAACAACGGCACTGCCCTCCTCCCTTACATCAAAGGCACCACAGACAAAATAAGCAAAATTCTCCACAAACACAATATCAAGACAGCCTTTTGCACCGAACAAAAAATAGCCAACATTTTAAGAAACCCCAAAGACAAGATTGAGCTAGAAAACCAAGGAGTCTACGAAATACCATGCAAAGTCTGCCCAGCCACATACATCGGACAGACAAACAGGAGAATAAGCGCATGCATCGCAGAACACAAGAACGCAGTCAAAAAAGAAGAAAAATCTTCCTCTCTCTTCCAGCACATAAAAACAACAGGTCATGAAATTGATTTTAAAAGAACCAAACTCATCTCCAAAACTGAACACTTCAACAGTCGAATAATCATGGAAGCCATTGAAATAGAGAAACACCCAAACAACATGAATAAACGTGATGACACCTCCCGCTTGCCTGACATCTGGAAACTAGCCCTGGTCAACAGACGAGCCTCTGTCACAAAGACTGACACCAGGTCCAAAAGAACACAAGATGCCACCACCTTCCATCCACACCAAACACAAACCCAGACCCTTCCCACAGATGAAACGAAACCACCATCCAATAACAAAACCACGACTGCACCATCTACCGCTACTCCCCACTCCAGCCACCACATGGAGCACACTTACACACGCCAAAAAAACATTGGGAGACCACAGACACGCAGCCAGACCAAAATGAATTCACAAGACACAGGACCCCACTCCACCAAAACCCAGGATGCTGCCAGAACACCCATCACCAAGGTCGTTAAGAAACAAAAGGCTAATAAACACACATCCAGCACCTCACCCACACATGATGTCTCTAAACAGCCATCTAACCCACCAGCAGTTAAGCCCTTAACGATCGCCTCAGCCACACAGCAGATCACAAAAGAACAAACGAACCTACAATCAGCAACAGAGCAAGCAAACCACACACCCCCAGCAGTATTTATAGAAGGACTTCAACTGAGATCACGCTTTGCTTCAAGAAGAAAGAAGCCAGAACACCAGCCTGAAGATGACGAGTGAGACCTCGTCGAAACGTCGCCAAAACAACCAGATTTCTACACGGGAAGAAACCCGAATCCACCCTAACATGCATATATAGATAGATAGATAGATAGATAGATAGATAGATAGATAGATAGATAGATAGATAGATAGATAGATAGATAGAGATAGAGATAGAGATAGAGATATATATAGATATATAGATATAGATATAGATATATATAGATATATAGATATATATTCTACTTAGTATTTCTCTTTCTCTCTCTCTCTCTCTCTCTCTCTCTCTCTCTCTCTCTCTCTCTCTCTCTGAAGATATATAAATTAAAAGTGACACTAGATTATGTCAACTAAATGCTGGACGTGTTTATTTTTTGTTGTGACCTTCTAGGATCAGGATTATGTTTTGTTAGAAGTTCTTGTGCTGGAGGGATACCAATTGTGAGTCCAGGATTGCTGAGGAAATCGCTAGTTCAGCATGCTGACCTCCCTCTTTTACATTGGTTGATTAAAAGGCCCCAGGGTACAGTTGAATCGACTGACCTGCACATTGTAAGGGGGGGAAGAATGATGAGGTGAGAGATTTGCCTATTTCCCAGCCTTGTGTTTGTGAGGTTGGAAACCAGGGATCTTTTTTTAAACATGTTTTTTTTAAAAGTTCATTTTCAGGATATGAAGGTAAAAGATTTCACAGCAGGACCAGTCCCTATTATTTGACCAAATCTGGGAGAGGGCTGGACAAATGGCTCACAGCATAGCTGTTTCACTCTGAGCAGATGGGGAAAGTTACTTTTTATAAATATTCTAGCTTCTAGAATATTCTGGTCAGAGATGGAAAAATAAGTGGAAAAGAGTTACAAGTTGTCTGAAATCACGTTGCTTAACGTAGTACATTGCAAGTAAAAAGGGGGTTGAGCCATGTGGCCATCAAAAAACATAAATGCAAAAAAAGTTTTGAAGCTGAGGCTCCAGTATTTTGGCCACCTCATGAGGAGAGAGGACTCCTTGGAAAAGTCCCTGATGTTGGGAAAGATTGAAGGCAAAAGGAAAAGGGGACGGCAGAGAATGAGATGGTTGGACGGTGTCATTGATGCAAACAATATGGATTTGACAAAACTCCGGGAGGCAGTGGAAGATAGGAAGGCATGGCGAGCTCTGGCCCATGGGGTCACGAAGAGTCGGACACGACTGAACGACTGAACAGCAACAACATTACAAATAAAAAAACCAAAGAACATTGCAAGCTTTCAAGTTTACATAACTCTTCTTCAAAGCCGGTCCCAGAAGTTCAGACATGGTAAAAGATGTGCTTTACCCTGATGTAACTCTTAGATGTTCTTAAAATCCAGCCTTAGATGTTCTTAAAATCAGGGCAGACTTCTGCCCTGGCTGCAACACCATCTACTGTAGCCATGGATTTCTAGAACATCTAAGAGTTACATCCTGGTAAAGCACATCTTTAACAGTGTCTGAACTTCTCGGACCTGCTTTGAAGAAGAGTTATGAAAACTCAAAAGCTTGCCATGTTCCTTTTTTTTATTTTTAACAGTGGCCTCTAAAAGTATCGCCTGTAACCTATTTTTGCAATTGTACATTGCAAGTAGAGCAGGTCCACTGAATCAGTCGAATTTAGAGGATTCGACTCCTCAAATCCTTACTTTTTGAATAGGCTTACTCTGTTATTGTAACTGTTGCAGCTTGCTACACTAAGCAATAGGATTTCAGGCATTAAATTAATTGTCAATAAACTAAAGGAAAACACAGTGGTACCCCGACTTAAGAGCAGCTCGACCTAAGAGCAGCTTGACTTAAGAGTGGAAAACTGTTGGCGTTTTAACTGCTGCCTTACAAATTTTAGATATGATCTGCTAGACTTACAAATATTGTTTTTATTGTTTTTATTTTTTTAACTTATTTTTTCAATATTTTTAGATAAGTACCCTAACTTAAGAGTGCTTCAACTTAAGAGCATGCATTCGGAACGGATTAAATTCATAAGTTGAGGTACCTCTATATTGTTAAATTAAGGCGGAAAGAGAAGCATTTAAATGTTTATGTCATTTAAAACTGATATTTGCTGTATATAGCTACACTAAAAAACTCACCAAAAGGAACTTGAAATGATTTTATTCCCCATTCCCCTGACTTCTCGCCATTTGAACTTGGAGAGAAAGCAACATTTTCCTGAAAGTTGGAAAAACTCACTTCCTTCCCACCCAAGGCAAAACCTGTATCGTGCTTTCCTTTCTCCCCTCCTTAAAATCTCATGTTTCAGCCCTTGCTCGCTCGCTCTTTATAGTTTTCTGCTCACCTCCAAATCTCAGTAAAAGCTAAAAATATATGATTGACTACTATTGTTTTATTACTTACATTCATGCCTCATCCATCCTCTGTGATTCTTGAGTAAATTATTAAAGTCTTGTGACCTAAAACCCCCCCTCCAGAGACTCAGAAAAAGTAGTTTTCCACTGAAAGTGGAGGTGTTGATGGTAGGAATAAGAGGCTTTGTTTCTGAAAAATTACCTATTTTATCTTTTTTCTCACTTTTCCTGCTTCTGTCTTTTTTCACATCCCATCCTCTCCATGTCCCCATGTGAAAAACAGTGACTTGAGGATCAGATAAGAATCTTTCTGCTTCTCAACTAGTTGAGCCAGTTTGGCTGTTTCCTTTTGCGCCATCAGATTTCCCTACGACCACTTAACCTGGAGCTTCTTGCATATAGCATCATTGAGTTGGTTATCTGGCTGTGGAGCCCAAGGGTTAACCATTTGATCTTCTACTGCAGTGGTTCTCAACCCGTGGCTCCCCAGATGTTCCTGGACTGCAATTCCCAGAAATTCTGGCCAGCTCAGCTAGTGATGAGCTAGTGGGAGTTGCAGTCCAGGAACATCTGGGGACTCACAGGTTGAGAACCGCTGCTCTACTGTGTGTCAAGCAAGAATAATCAGGTATGGGCAAGCTGGATGGTTAGAGACATCCCCCCCCACCCCCCACCAAGAGGCAGGGAATGGCAAACCACTTCTGAGCACTGTCCGTCTAGAAATTCTTGAAAAAGAATTGGATGCCTTGAAAGAGACTAGATGGCACAAAATTATAATTCTAATGATACTTGCTTGGGGAAAAGACAGCAGGAAACTGCTTGGCAGCATTTCAGCTTTGCTTAAACAGAAGCAGTTATCTCTTGCCTCTTTAACTGCACACCAATCCTTGTATAGTTACCTCCTTTTGCCTAATACAGTAGGCCCTCGTATAACAAACGGTTTGTATAACATAAAATCTGTACAACATAAAAAATTCCAGAGATAGGGGAAATTTGCTTAACATAATCGCCTATGGGGCAAATCCGTACAACATAACAATGGTCGCTATTAAGGATTACTCTGTTTTCAATGCATTCCTATGGGAAATTTGTATAAAGGAAATTTTACTTAACAGAATTTCATTTGGAACAAATTAATTCCTTTATGCGAGGTACCACTGTACAGTAAGAAGCATTCATGCAAAAACCCACAATGTATGTCAAGCAGTTTCACTGTCAGAAATTTTCTAATTTCCTTGCCCCCCCCCCGCAACCTCCCAGTGATCAAGGGGACCCATTAGGGCCTCAGAAGGAGTCTTGCGGTGCAGTAGTTAAACAGCTGTACTGCAGCTATAACTCTGCTCACTACCTAGGGTTCAGTCCCAGGTAGCCAGCTCAAGGTTCACTCAGTCTTCCATCCTTCTGAGGTTAGTAAAATCAGCAGGCATCCTATGTAAACAACCCCACCCCTTAGTGATATTCATTTGCAATTAGGATGCACTTACATTGAATCAGATAACTTAAATGATTGGAAGGAGGCAAATGTTTCTTGGTATTGGTAGATATCTGGAGATGGGGGCATCTATCTGGTAAGCGAAGATGCCTAGGAAAAACTGGCAGTGTGCTGTAATGGTTAGTTAATCTGGGACTAGTGAAATCCAGGTTCAAGTTTCTTATGAATCATGAAACTATTGAGTGACTTTGGACAAGTCACTACATTTCAGCCTGAGCTATTTTGTGGAAAGAGTGTGAAGCGTAAAACCCTTTGCACTTATGGGAGAGAAGGGAAATTTTTAATATCAAAATTTTAATTTTTAATATATCTTTTAAATTTAATCTTAATATTAAATATCTCGGGCAAATCTTTTGGGTACTGGGCAAATCAAAGATCTTGCACTCCTACTAGGAATTGCCCAACCCAATCTAAAATCTTTTGTGTGGGTTTTTTTTTTTGCATAATAGTAAATGGTTGTGGTCTTTTGTAGAAGTAAATATAATCTTAGTTGGGAAAAAGGAAATAATGCACAGGCAAATGCTTAAATCCTATTAAATTCATATATAAATAAAATTCATAAAAATAAATATTTTTGCACTGAGAAACAAACAACCAGACAGGCCAAGAAAATCAGTCTGAAACTAAGTTGGTCATATCATCCTCTAAAGAATTATCCATATGCATAAACGTGAAAATTCCAGCAGAATGTGTCATCTGGTTTCCTGGTTCATGATAGTAAGTACTCAACAAATTTCCAAGGAGTGTCTTATTTGTCACAATGGAAAAAATGATGCCATCTTGCCACTTCTTCAACTGCAAATCATTTATTATGTCAGTTCACACATACATGATGAGTCTCTTATGGCCTGCTCAGATAAACTTTCTGGAGTCTGCTTAGCTTTGTATTTGTACTAGGTTAAAGCAGCCCTGACACACAGGTGACAAATGAACAAACAGGAGATGTATACTCCAGCACTGGGGAAAGTGTAGCATAAGTTGATGAGGTAGGGGTGGTGATGAGTAAGAAATTATTCCATAAATTATTCTAGAAACAGTCAGAGGCAATTTTGTTTGGGTCCATTCCATATTCTTTCTAAGAAACGGAACAGAACAAGGATATTTTAAAATTTGCAACAATGCAATGCCTGGCATTAGGGCAGAATTGTAATCCCATGCAGATGTGCCTAATCGAGGCACAATCAATTGCAGAAATTCAGTTGCACAATTGCATAAATGGTGTAAGTTTTAGATGCAAATCGCACTAAGGAACTAAATCTGCAGCGGCTTTATCTGTTGCACACTGAATACAACATGCCTGAGTTGCAAAACTCAGAATGCACAAGACAATGCCTACAGAGATGTCTTAAATTACCATTTGTAATTAATTTGTAATGAATTTGTACCATTTGTAATGCAAAAAGTTATACCTAACTGTGCAACAGGATTTCAACCCACATCTGAAGAGAGGATTAAAGGCTCAAGGGCAAACACCATCCTGAATTTGCTTGGATTGACTAGATGTTGCATACTTACTACTTACATAAAAGCTGCTCATGTGGGAGCCTTTCTCCATTGGTTGCAAGATGGTGTGTGTGGTTCTCCTCCCACCCCACCCATTTATTTTCAGTACATTTCTGCCATTAGTACATCAGTACATTATGACACATCGCTGGGGAAAAAACAACTGATCACAAAGGCTGATACTTCATGCCCATTTCATCACTGTTCGCAGTCCCGCTGGGGACCAGTACAAAGAAATATAACTGCACGTCCATTGCGGGATGAAGGGAGTTCGTCCCGACCACGCCCCCTGAACTGCGATCTAAGCGAGGTGAGAGATTCCCCTCCCTGGCCTCGGGAATCTCCTCATCTCGCTTCTCGTTCTGATAAGAGTGCCCGTGAGATAAGGCTCATCATGCAACATGCCATTCTCCATCTAGTGGCAGGAGTGCAAAGTGCCGTTTGCCAGTACATTCCCTATGGAGTCAGCAACGCAGTGCAGAGAGATTAAAAGACAAATGCCTCAAACTTAGCTCCGTAAAGCATTGAAGGCAAGGGTTCGGAGAATCGAAACATCAAAAACAGAAGGTCGGTTTGGCCAGACTGAACTTCATTGAAAATGCAAATAAACCAAGTAGATGGTTAGTTTATAATCTAAAAAAGGTACAATCCCAAAAACTTATTCTAACACTCAAAGATAAAACTGGGGAAAACCAGACAGACCAATCTCAAATTCAAAAGATTATTGAGGCATATTACCAGAACCTGTTCAAGCCGGAGATAATAAATAAAGATGCCATTTTCCAATATTTAGAACAAGCCAATTTTCCAAAACTTACTGAAGAACAGAGAGCTATGATGAATGCCCCCATTACAATGATGGAAATAACAGAGGCCATTAACCATCAAAAAATGAACAAGGCCCTGGGACCTGATTCGATACCGGCACAATTTTATAAAAAAATTTCTGAGATAATCACCGGAAACATGAAAAATCTGTTTACATCTATTTTAGAGGGCGAAGATATACCAGATTCATGGAAATCATCCCATACAACATTGATTCTTAAAGAAGGGAAATCCAGAGACTTGATCCAAAACTATAGGCCAATTGCTCTCCTAAACGTGGATTACAAAATATTTGCAACCATCTTGGCAAACAGATGGAGGATGATCCTATCGTCTCTGATATCCCCCGATCAAAATGGTTTTCTTCCAAAAAGACGCCTTCAATCCAATGTTAGAATTTTTCTCGACACGTTGGAGTACTATGAATGTCACCCTGAGAAGCAAGTTGCTTTTGCCTTCATCGACGCCGAGAAAGCATTTGACAATGTATCTTGGTCCTTACTTAAAACCCAGTTAGATTATTTACAGTGTGGACACAGAATGCTACGAGCTATAGAGCAAATTTACTCCACACAAAGCACTAGAATCGTAGTCAACAGTTACCTTACAGACACAGTTAAGATACATAAAGGTACCAGGCAAGGATGTCCTCTCTCTCCTTTGTTGTTTATTCTATCGTTAGAGATATTATTCCATGTAATAAGAAATGCCCCAGGTATTCAAGGTCTACAAACCAAAGGAGAAGTCTATAAGGTGCAAGCCTTTGCGGATTATTTGTTGGTTATTATGGAGGAACCACAGACCTCCCTTCCAGAGCTATTAAAGATTTTGGAGGCCTACTCCAAAATCTCAGGACTAAAGGTTAATAGAGAAAAAACACTGTTGCTCACAAAAAATATGACCCCCACTTATGACCGGAAAGTTGGTCAACCAGTCGGGTTTCCAACATGCTACCAAGGTAAAATATTTGGGCATCACTGTGTCCAACCGTTGTAACACTCTACTTAAAGATAACTATGTTAATTGTATAAAAGCAATCAAAGCTGACCTGGAAACCTGGTCAAGACTTCAGTTATCCCTAATGGGCAGAATTGCTGCAGTTAAAATGACTGTCTTACCTAAACTACTCTTTTTATTTCAATGTCTACCTATATTACCGAACTTTAAGATTATCTCAGACCTGGAAAAGAGTATACGTGTGTTTATATGGCAAAAGAAAAAAGCAAGGATTAGAAATGTTTATTTACAGGACAGAACTAAAGCTGGTGATTTTGCTCTGCCCAATTTGGTGTTGTATTACAACGCAGCTGCTATGACTTGGGTTAAAGACTGGACCTTGATGACAAATAATAGAATACTGCAGCTTGAGAGTCATGATTTAGACAGGGGCTGGCATCATTATGTATGGTATAAGGGTAATATACCTACCCTTTTCAAAAAACACTGGATAAGGAATGCCTTAATCAAAATATGGCTATCCATAAAAAAACAGTTTTATCCTAAAGCACCAACGTGGTTATCTCCGACAGGAGTGATAACTAGTTCTCTTACAAGTACAAGCCTTAAACCTCTAACCTATAGACAACTTTTGAATGCTGATTGCTCCTTGAAGCCATTAGCAAAATTATTATCTGAAGGTCACAAGTTAGACTGGTGGAAGTACCAACAAATACACTCACACTTTAAAAATCTCACCAAAGAGGGGGGATTTATGACTAATGACACTCCACTCGACAAAATACTATCTTCTGGTGATTTAAAGCTTCTTAGTAAATTCTATAGCATTTTGCTAAATGAAAAAATGATTGATACATTGGTAAAAGATACTATGATAAGATTGGCAGAAAATTTTGGCTATCCTATTCATCTAAACAAATGGGACTCCTCGTGGAATACGGTTAAATTTTTTAAATCTATAGCCTTCAAGGAAAACTGTTATAAGATGTTTTATAGATGGCATTTCTCCCCCCACCGTCTATCCAAGATGTATAATTACTCACCCAAATGCTGGAAATATAAACATGATAGTGGTACCTTCTATCATATGTGGTGGACATGTAAAGAGGCAAAGGCATACTGGATAATGGTAAAATTATTTTAGAAAGATATTTGAAGATTAAGTTAGAGCTTAGACCAGAATTTTTTCTATTAAATATAGTAGATATTAATATCTCATATGATCATAAATATGTACTTCATCATGTAATAGTTGCAGCAAGGATATTGTATGTGAAATTTTGGAAACAACCAGAAGTGCCAACAGAGAGAAACCTCCACGAAAAGATAAGAGAATGTATTGAAATCGACAAGCTCTCTGGTGTTTTAAAGGGAGACTACGAAGAGATTTCGAAAAAAAGATGGCAAGAAGTAACAAACTTATTAGTATTGTGATACTATTTGGTGATTTGTAAATATGTTAAATTGTTATTTTAGGCTTGATATACTCAATGGAATTTTTATAATGTATTCCCCCTTCCTTCCCCTCATTCCCCTCTTCTTCTCCCCAAAAACCCAATAAAATTACTTAAATGAAAAAATAAAAACAGAAGGTTGGGTAGGAAAAAAAAACAGAGAAGAAAGGTATGGAATTTCACATCTCATCATGGAACGAGGATGTGTGGAAACAGTCATGCCGGCATCATCAATCACGCCCTTGCGTACACGGGAACAGGGACAGAACCGCACGAAGACCACGTGACTGCAACCGACATCAACATGCAACGAACTTCCTCCTGGGACGAGAGTAGACATGAAGTAACCATCAAAGTCAAACTATGAGTTTCTCTTGAGCCTAGAACCCGGGTCTCCAGGGTCACTGTCCAACATTTTAACCATGTAGACCACATGGCTTTTTAAGCTTGTTTGATTGGGGAAAGAGTTGCAGCTTGCTTCTGGCCTTGAGCTGCAGCTTGCTCAGCAAATGAATGCAGAGAATTTGGCTTTACGTGTGGAGCCAATTAATTAATTTATTTGACCTTAAAAAAAAAGATGATTATGATCTGCCTTTCTCTCAGAACCAGGACCCAAGATTATCATATCTAATAAATAATCAGCAGTATCACCAGCTAGTTACCTTCATAGGGACTGACTCAAGTATTAACTCAAGTAACATGAATGGCCATTTCCTAAGAGAGAAAAAACCCCATCTACCTACCACCCAAAGAATCTGAAAAGTATTGACTCTCTTGCAAGTGTGGAAATACCATACAAGGTAAAATGCCTGGCTGATACAATATTTTGACTTCAGCCATATTCATAGGAAAAACCACAGATATCTAGGGTTGGGTTTTTTCTGTGACATTCGTTAAATATACTGCATTTTTACATATAAATGTATTTATTTTACAAATGTAGAACATTGTTGAAAGCTTTTCTAAGTAGTGAAAAGAAGGTCGGGAATGCTATTCCCATTGCAGTTTTTATCGTGACAACTGGAAAAAATATATTGGGATACTTTATGATACTTGATGCATCTGCCTAAACTTTATCCAGACATCAGAATGTAATTTATCTTTATCTTAGGATGCTGAGTGATTAAATCTGAGTAGACAATGCTCCCTTCTGGTCATGCAGAGGATTAGAAAAAAATGCATTTGTAATGAACACCAAGATGATAACTCTTCTAGCTTTGGTAGGAAATCAGTCTCTACAACTTAGAATAAAAATTAAAAAAAAACAAAATACCACAGGTTGTATAATAGAATTGTATAGCAGAAATATTTCGGTGATGCAATAATTTATTAAGATATACCCTTTAAACAAATATCTTACAATAATTTATGATTAGAAAAGGCACTCATTCACACTCATTTATTTAAAATGTAACATTTTTTTTTTTTTTTCTAAATGTAGCATTTCAAGCAGAAATGAACAAGCTGCAGGGCTCTAGAGCCATACCAGAATTCTAGATCATATATATTGCAGGCAATAAAACAAAGATTGTGAGAGAAAAAAGAAGGAGAATTTCCATAATATTTGCACACCTTAATATTATATACAGATTCAAACAGAGAAATAGTTATTTGAACTTAAATAAAAATAGGAACGTGGGCCTTATGAACGATACCCAACTACAAGTAAGTACAGTAGTTGGATACTTACTGCATACATACAGTTTTTAGCTTTGATTATTGTCTTTTAATGAGGTAAGCCACCTTGGGTCTTTCTTAAAGAAAAGGATGGGGTAAAAAACTAAATAACTAACTGTGCATTGTTCTTGACTCTTGGTTGTGCTGGATAGCTCTGAAAGGTGCTGCACTCCAGTAATATCTGTACGACTGCACTTCACCCATCCATGTTCTCCAGGGAATTAGCAGTCTTAACATCTGACCTATTTCAGTGTCCAACTCACAGTGGTCAGTGGTATCAGTTGCACCTTTTCAGCAAAAGCAGGCATTATGAGGCACAGAAGCCACAGATTTTCAATTGGAGATAGGTGAGAACCATCCAATTCAGCAGTTTAGCCTGGTTGGTTTACTACCACAACATGTGTGCTGGTGGTTCAGCACTCAGTCCCCTCTGACAGGCACCCACTCAGAAGCGGATTCTCAACTTCCCTGCCCTGCATTCTCTGGGCAGTGCTTCTAATTGGGCACCCACCGGCATAGGGAGGGTATCAAATCACAAAGCACGTATAGTAAATGAATGGTTCAGCAGTTCACCCTGGTTTATTTACTGAACCAGTGCTTTGGGCACATCTCTGTTTTCAATATAGTCTCTAGATCAGTGGTGGCAAACCTCCAGCACTCTAGATGATTTGGACCACAACTCCCACAATCATTTGTCATTGACAATGAAGGCTTGGAATTCTGGGAGTTTTGGGGGGGGGTCCAAAACATCTGGAATGCCAAAGGTTGACCACCACTGCTCTAGACTTCAGAATCCTTAATTCACTTCTCTGGAACTTGACCCCAGGTCCACCCTAGTTGATCTGATTGCCTCTGATCCTCCTAAGAGCTGATGCAGTTGTTCAATGCCCATTCATCCTTCTGCTGTCATCCTTCTTCCAACTTGCTAGTAGTTGCACTGCTTGTTATAGGTATCTCTAAGAAAGCACCAAGATATAGTATGTCTTATCTTTGTCCCCCAAGCATGATGCCACCTAATACCAAAGTCTCAGATAACTTCCTGGTTTTCTCACCTCCTGGGACTGCAACATACTTGGCGACCGTGCGGGGCCACCAGTATAGGCTTGGTGAACTGGATATGGCTTAGTGATCTGACCACAAGTTATGGAGGCCTACACAAAAACTGTTTTTCTAATAGCAATGTGTTTTTTTTCAAGTAAACAATAGGTTGAATAATGACATAATCATACTTAGAGTGGACTGGTTGAAATCAATTGGACTTTTAAAGTTCTATCATTTTCAATGGGTCTTCTTTAAGGATGATCAAGCCTGGGCTCCTACTCAGCACTTACACTATGGCCAAATGTTTTCCTGAAAACTTTTTCTCACACCCTATATTTAGTCCAGCTGGCTACACCTCTTTAGAACTCTCCTCCTGGTGCAGTAAGCTAGATTCTATCTCCTACTAAACAATATAGAGGGTACTCATTTCCCCAGATGCAGAGGATAAGGGAGTCTGGATCCAATCACAGGTTTGATGTGAATGGTGTGCAATGTGTACTTTCCCCTTGATTCCTAAGCAGCTCCTAAATCCTGCTGTTCCCCAATTAGGAGATGACAAGAAACAGACATCCTCCTGCTTCAATCTGTCTAGTGGCAGATGGGCTGAGCCACTAAATATCTGCAGCAGCTAAACTTTCATCTGTTTTGTTTGAAATGAAATGGGCCACATTGGTTGATTCGCACCATGCTGTGTAGCAGAGAGATCTGTAGTGTGTGACACAAATTAAAAAAATGGTCATCATGAATATGAAGCTGTAAAGAATGTGCAAAGGAAGGAAGGAAGGAAGGAAGGAAGGAAGGAAGGAAGGAAGGAAGGAAGGAAGGAAGGAAGGAAGGAAGGAAGGAAGGAAGGAAGGATGGAAATAAACCTGTAAATCCTGTGAAAGCAAAAATCATTTTCAAGAGACATTCTGAAAATCGTAAGGATTTGTTAGATATAGAAGTCATTTTATTCAATCCCTAATTATTGGATTCCAGCATATGTATCCACATGAGATCTCACTGTACCACAGTTTGGAAACCTTCTTTTTAAAAGCAAGGCATTCTTGTTAACCATTGAAAAGGCCCAAACACTATTTAATAGTTCTCTGTGTGTAAATAAAATTGTGCAACCCACCATGATGAATGGGCAGTAACTAATGAGGCACCAATCATTAGTCATCACTAGGCATGTGCATGTTAATATGATTGATGCCTTGTTCAACACAATGAATTATGCAATTTATCTTTCACATGTGTAAATTACCAACAGCATCCTGGCCAGTTTTTTTAAGTAATTAACTCTTCCCCCCCTTCCCCCCCTCTCATTGTTGTTGTTGTTTGAAACTATGATTGGAGCTTGACATGCTGTATTCCTTGAAATACTTTGCTCAGAAGTGCCTCAAAAATGTCATAAAATAATAACCAAGATGTAACTTTAGAAATGTAACTTTATTATAGCATTGTTACCAAAAAAGGTTACAAAGTTACAGGTAGCTTTTTAAATTTTGTCTTTACTTCCAGGCTGTGGTTTTTAATAGGGTTTATTAGGGATGTAATCCTCCCTGATATTGTTATAAATTGAGGGGAGGAGGAGAGCTAATTTCCTCATGGAGTTGTTTCCAACATTGTGGTTCTTGAATGGTGTTTCTGGCAGTCTATGCACACTTCAAAATCTTTGTTTCCCCTCACAAGACCTGGCAAAGGGCCCAGTACCTTTCCTTGTTAAAGAGATTAAGCACCGCTAAGAAAACTCCTGGTAGATGAGGGGAAATCATACTTCCTTTACCTTCTCCCCTTCTCTGGAAGTGAGTCATCAAACCGTGTATATGAGAGTGTGAGATGGGTGGGTGAGGGGCGGTGGGAGGGGCAGGGAGAGGAAGAGAACGGTCCCAGACAAGGTCAAGCTGAAGAGACAGGACGGAGCTGGAGAACTCTGTGCTTGCTCCACCACAAAGGTGGGGATGGCAGAGTATGGCAGTTTGGGGACCAGATTACAGGGTGCATCAGCCATAAAATGCAATACAAATTGAATTTTACATTAAAAGGAGTTTTTTTAAAAAGAAAGAAAGAAGAAAAAACACAATTGGCTGTATATCTCCTGTTTGGTTGTTTTTTTTTGAAGATTTTTTTAAGTAGGTTGTGGTGGTAATTTAACATAAAACTGGCACTTGAGGAGGTAAAAATGTCCACTATACATCATTTAATTACAGTGGACCCTCGTATAACAAATGGTTTGTATAACATAAAATCTATACAACATAAAAATTCCGGAGATAGGGGAAATTTGCTTAACAGAATCCCCTATGGGGTGAATCCATACAACATAAAATTGTCACAATTAGGGATTACTCTGTTTTCAATACATTCCTATGGGAAATTTGTATAAAGGAAAATTTGCTGAACATAATTTCATTTGGAACGAATTAATTCCTTTATGCAAGGTACCACTCTAGTTTAGTTAGTTAGTTAGTTAGTTAGTTAGTTAGTTAGGCAGGCAGGCAGGCAGGCAGGCAGCAGTTACTCATTTAGTTAGTTGTTGATTTTCTCTGGCAGTGATCATTGGGTAACCTGGGAGGAGTAAATTTGCCACGAATGCATAAAAGGCCTTGAAGTCTCATGGAGCTGGTGGGATTCACTTTACTGTCCTGCCCCAGGGTATAGGAGGCAACTGCCTCCAGAGACAGATTGTAGGGGGCACCAGAGGAAGCCCCCTAAGCTAGCAATGGAGTGGAGCCAGGAGCCGCAGGATTGAAGCCCCTGAACTCTCCAAGTAGCCGAGATCCCTTCTGGCTCAGGTTTTCTTGTTCCTTTTGAGCTTAGCTAAAATCCTCAGACCAGTCAGGAGAGAAGTCGGTGGGTGTTTGCAGGGACAAATTGTCAAAAGGGAAACTATAGAAGGGTTGTCGGGTCTTGAATGGGCTGTTAATATTCTCTTCTTCTGGGGTTTGCCTTCGACTGTGCAGCTTGCCCATAAGGACACAGCCTGGCTTCACTTCCAGGAGTGGGACAATGGGGAATTGAACTCCTGACTTCTTGCTCCCTAGTCAGATGCCTAAACCACTGAGCTATCTAGTCAGCTCATGGCTACTAGTGCACTAAATGACTTATAAAGACGTAGATATACTATAGCTCTAGATGAGCTTGACAAAGAGAGTAGTTAAAATAAGTTTTAAAATTAATTAATGATAATTGTTGATGAGCTTGATATAGAGAGTAGTTAAAATAGTTTTAAAATTAATTAATGATAATTGTAGGGTATTTTGACTTATTCCTCAAAACAAAGAAAGCAAGAGATTTGCAGGTCATTCATGATGCAGCGGTTTAACGCCTGTACTGAAGCTAAACCTGTGCTCACAACCTGGGGTTCATGCCTCTTGTGGTTGGCGCAGCCCTTAGAGCAGTGCTCCCCAACCTTTTTATCACCATGGACTGGTAAATGTTTGATAATTTTCCCCTGGCCCGCTTGTGGGGGGGGGTCACGGTGGCGGCGGTGGCGCGATTGCGGGGGAGTCGCGGCGGCGGCGGCGGTGATGGCGGGGCGGGGGTGATGGCGGGGGGTCGTGGCGATGGCGTGGCGTGGCGGGCGCGATTGCGGGGGGGTTGCAGCGGTGGGCGGCGGGTTTGCGGGGGGGGGGGTCGCGGCGGCGGCGGCGGCGATGGCGGGGCAGGGCGGGCGCGATTGCGGGGGGGTCGCCGCGGCGGCGCGATTGCGGGGGGGGGGTCACAGCGGCGGCGGCAGCGACGATGGCGGGGCGGGGCGGGGCGGGCGCGATTGCGGGGAGGTCGCGGCGGCGGTGATGGCAGAGCGGGGCGGTTGCGGGGGGGGGTTGCGAGGCGGCGGCGAAAACACTCGGGCCGGCCTGCGCCGCCGCCCCCCGCCCACCTCAACACAGGCGCGGCGGCACCCGGGCCGGCCTGCGCCGCCCCCCCCGCCCACCTCAACACAGACGCGGCGGCACCCGGGCCGGCCTGCGCCGCCGCCCCCCCGCCCACCTCAACACAGGCGCGGCGGCACCCGGGCCGGCCTGCGCCGCCCCCCCCGCCCACCTCAACACAGGCGCGCGGCACCCGGGCCGGCCTGTGCCGCCGCCCCCCCCGCCCACCTCAACACAGGCGCGGCGGCACCCGGGCCAGCCTGCGCCGCCGCCCCCCGCCCACCTCAACACAGGCGCGGCGGCACCCGGGCCGGCCTGCGCCGCCGCCCCCCCCGCCCACCTCAACACAGGCGCGGCGGCACCCGGGCCGGCCTGCGCCGCCGCCCCCCCGCCCACCTCAACACAGGCGCGGCGGCACCCGGGCCGGCCTGCGCCGCCCCCCCCCCCACCTCAACACAGGCGCGGCGGCACCCGGGCCGGCCTGCGCCACCGCCCCCCCTGCCTACCTCAACACAGGCGCGGCGGCACCCGGGCCGGCCTGCACCGCCCCCCCCCCCCACCTCAACACAGGCGCGGCGGCACCCGGGCCGGCCTGCGCCGCCCCCCCCCCGCCCACCTCAACACAGGCGCGGCGGCGGCAAAAACAGTCGGGCTGGCCTGCGCCGCCGCCCCCCGCCCACCTCAACACAGGCGCGGCGGCGGCGGCGGCAAAAACACTCGGGCCGGCCTTCGCCGCCGCCCCCCCGCCCACCTCAACACAGGCGCGGCGGCGACGAAAACACCCAGGCCGACCTGCGCCGCTCACTTCAACACAGGCCGAGCTCGCGGGCGGCCGTTAATGCCTGTCCAGGAGCCGGGCCGCCGCCACAGGGAAATGATTTGAAGTTCCTTGGGCGGCGGCCCGGTGCGGATTGCTCCACGGCCCGGCACCGGTCCGCGGCCCGGGGGTTGAGGACCACTGCTCTAGCCTTCCAAGGTTGGTAAAATGACTACCCAGCTCGTTAGGAGTGAGGGAATATGTAGCCTTCATAATTAAATTGTAAACTGCCCAGAGAGTGCTTTAAGCACAATGAGGCAGTAAATAAGCAGTGCATTTTTCTTTTCTTTTTGCTAAATGCATGGAACTTTTCTTAAAGCAAATGAGTGGTATATGATGATATCAGCAAAATGTATGTATGTATGTATGTATGTATGTATGTATGTATGTATGTATGTATGTATGTATGTATGTATGTATGTATGTATGTATGTATGTATTATTTTTAATATTTTTACCCCACCTTACAGGGCAGCTATTGACGATGTAAAACTAACACAATAAATTCCGGCTGAAATGTAAAATGATATTATGAAAAACAGCACAATGTGATATTCTGCTTCAACTTCTCTTGTTTGGGACAAAGCATGAAAATGCAGTCCAGCTGTGAAGAGAAGTGAAATTAAAAGAGAGAATAAACAAAGGAAAACAACAAACACAGGAACAACAACAGCAAAACAAAGTATGCTCAACTAAAAAAAAAGTAATAATCACATAATTTGTTTTATTTGTTGTAATTGCATGGTAATTTGAAGTGACAAAAGGACCCTGGGACAAATTTGTTAACCAAAGAAGCCATAAGAAAGTAATACTAGTTTCCAGAGCAGAAAAATATGCAGATGAATAATGAATTCCAGCTACTGAACCATTGGGTCACAGGTTTTGTGTGGACACACAAAAAGACTACAGTTCTCACAGTGTGCATGCATATTGTTTCTTCCATCTTTTTTACTTACACACACACTTTGGTTAAAAAGATAAAATGGGAATATAAGGATGTATGGTACATAACAAATCCAATCTCCTTTTCTTCTCTGGAAGAACAAGTGCAGACAATTGCAGACTCCAGTTTTCAACTTGGGGACATTCTAGACTAGCAGAGTCTCTAAAAAAAAATCAGATTACCAGATAATCTATTGACTGTTCGACCTGAATTTTCCACTCTGGTAGGTGCCCAGCCCCAAAAGAAATCTCATTTCTCTTTTTGTTTCTACACTGAGACAGGAAACTTGAGAAGAAACTCCAGAGTTCATTTCTCCTAAAAGCTATTTTGGGAAGTTACTCCTTGAATCCTGGTAAGAGTCACTTGATACTGCTATATTTATACATTCACTTTGAAAATAACCAGTTTGAAAATAACTCAGTTTGAAACAAAGGGGATCCATGCATTTAACACAAAATACAGTAGGGCCCCCATATCCACTGATTCATTATCCACTGATTCAGTCATCCACAGTTGGCAGAGCAAAAAATGAAATAAATAATTCAGCAGCAGCAGCAAAGCAAGCTACTATCACAAACAGCAGCTGTAAAGCAAGCTGCTGTCGTAAAACAGCAGCTGTAAAGCAAACTACTGTCACAAAACAGCAGGTTTTTTTGGGGGGGTTGGCATTCTTTCTTATCCACAGTTTTCATTATCCATGGGAAGGCTTGGAACTGATCTCCAATGGATACCAGGGTCCTACAGTACAAATGCAGGAATAAGCAGTACATTAGAGATGAGCACAAAATGAATTTATTATTTGTTTTATTATTCGTTATTCATTTTGTTAGGGAACAAAATGAATAACGACCTGACCCATCACAGAAAAACGAAACAAAACAGAGCGGAACTTTCTGCTTCGTTCCATTTCGTTTTTCATTTTCCCGTAGGAATGCATTAGCAATGCATTCCTATGGGAAAGATTTCCTTCCACCCCCAGCAGGGAAGCAAGCGCCTAGCAGCTGATCAGTGCTGGGTTGAAGTCAGCGCCCAACAGCTGATGAGCGCAGGCTGGGGGGAGATTTAAAAAGCCCACTCTTACCCCACCCCATCAGGTGGGAGGAGAGAGAGGGCTTTTTAAATCTTCTCCCCTCCTGAAGCTAGCACCGAGTGGCTACTGGGCGCTGGCTCCAGGAGGGGGGGAAGTGGGAGAGAGAGCATGCTCTTCTTCCCTCCACCCCATGTGGTGGTAGGGAGAGCGAGCTCTTTAAACTCGTTTCCAGGCTCCCTGTGGCCGTGGGACCGCTTTCCCGACGAGCAAATGAATATGAAATGTTTCTTTTAAAAAATTGTTTCATATTAAACAAAAAGAAATGCTGGACAGGGCACGAAAAACGAAATGAAACGCCCTTTTGGCATTTTGTGCCCATCTCTACAATACATGTGTAGATCTCTTTAAAAATATTGATACAATACATGAGCTTTCATGAATCAAGCCCACTTCATCAGGTGTGTGAAAAACTAAAGTCCCAAATTTCATGGCAAGATGGATTTTGCCAGGAAAGGTACTCTTAGATGTAAATTCTTTGCATCCTTAAATCTAAGAATAATTTCCTGGCAAGACCCATCTTGCTACAAACTTGGACTTGAAGTTCTTCAAACTGGTACAAGCCTGACAAAGTGGCCTGGATCCATGAAAGCTCGCATATTGCATGATGACATTTTTAGTGGTCTATAAAGTTATTGCCTACTCATGCATTCGGATTTTCTCTCTGCTTGTTAGTTTAACAGGTGTATCACACAACGAAACTGGGTCTGATTTAGACCTCTTGCCTAGTCTGTGGATTCAGGAAAAGTCAAAGAGAAACCATCTGGCAGACTCCAGGCTGGACAAAGCATCCCTAGGATGTGATCAGACATCTGCAAAGAATGCACCTGATTATACTGTAAAGGGCTATTTTAATGACAGCAATCTGTTTTCCATCTGCCAAGGAATTGCTCCAGCCTACTCCCAAAAAGTTGCAGCGCCACAGCTGGATCAAAAAACTCCACCTTGGGCATGGATCAGGATTGGGCTGGAGCACATTTCCCCATTCATCATGTGATCACCTGGAAACAGATTGACAAGCAGTCATTCTGTTTTTCTCTGTAATTACACCCATAGCAGTAGCAATTTCTTCTGCTCTGCTCCAGTAATGAATGATATCTTGAGGTCAAAAATACACTCTTTTGGGATTTGTGAATACTTACATGGAGAAAACTAGAGAGTTTCAGAAAAACATCTACTTCTACTTCATTGACTATGACAAAGCCTTTGACTGTGAGGACCACAACCAACTATGGCAAGTTCTTAAAGGAATGGGAGTGCCTGACCACCTTATCTGTCTGCTAAGAAATCTATACGTGGGACAAGCAACAACAGTCAGAACTGGATCTGGAACAACTGACGGGTTTAAAATTGGGAAAGGAGTACAACAAAGCTGCATACTGTCACCTCGCCTATTTAGCTTATATGCAGAGTACATCATGCAAAAGGCAGGACTGGATGAATCACAAACTGGAATTAAGATTGCTGGAAGAAATATCAACAACCTCAGATACGCAGATGATACTACTCTGATAGCAGAAAGTGAGGAGGAATTAAAGAACCTCTTAATAAGGGTGAAAGAGGAGAGTGAAAAAAATGGGCTGAAGCTCAACATCAAAAAAACTAAGATCATGGCCACTGTTCCCATCACCTCCTGGCAAATAGAAGGGGAAGAAATGGGGCAAAGACAGAGTTTATTTTCTTGGGCTCCTTGATCACTGCATTTGGTGACTGCAGCAATGAAATTAAAAGACGCCTGCTTCTTGGGAGGAAAGTGATAACAAACCTAGGCAGCATCTTAAAGAGCAGAGACATCACTTTGCCAACAAAGGTCCGAATAATCAAAGCTATGGTTTTTCCAGTAGTGATGTATGGAAGTGAGAGCTGGACTATAAAGAAGGATGATCTCCACAGAACTGACGATTTTGAGCTGTGGTGCTGGAAGAGACTCTTGAGAGTCCCCTGGAGATCAAACCTATCCGTCCTGAAAGAAATCAACCCTGGATGTTCATTGGAAGGTCAGATTTTGAAGCTGAGGCTCCAGTACTTTGGCCACCTCATGAGGAGAGAGGACTCCTTGGAAAAATCCCTGATGTTGGGAAAGATTGAAGGCAAAAGGAAAAGGGGATGGCAGAGGATGAGCTGGTTGGATGGTGTTATCGATGCAACCAACATGGATTTGACCAAACTCCGGGAGGCAGTGGAGGACAGGAGGGCCTGGTGTGCTCTGATTCATGGTGTCATGAAGAGTTGGACATGACTGAACGACTGAACAACAACAACACTGTGGGGATGCAAACCACTGAAACACTGATGTATTTAGGGATGGAGTTGAGCTTCTAGCAAAGAACAGTACGTCTTGGCCATGTTTCTGCTTAACAATTTGCCAAACTAGTAAACTGTGGGCTAGACAATGTTACTAATTAGGTGGATTTGTAGTTGGTTAATCATCTTTCTGGAGATAAATCGCAAGTGGGATACCATAGGGTTCTGTCCTGGACCCCAGGTGGTTCAATATCTTTATAAACTTTTTGGATGGTGGAGCAGAGGTGGTGCTCAATGGATTTGCAGAGGGGTAGCTAATATGTCAGAAGATTGAATCAGGATTGACAAAGACCTTAACAGATTAGAGAACTTAGCCAAAACAAACAAAAGGCAGGAATGAATGTTAAGTTCTGCCTTTGGGTTTGTAAAACCAGATGCACCAATGTCAAATGGGTGACAGCTAGCTTGGCTGGGTTGTGGTAGATCACATGAACTGATAGTGTGGTGCAGCAGCAGTAGCAGAAAGAAAGAAAGAAAGAAAAAGAAAGAAAGAAAGAAAGAAAGAAAGAAAGAAAGAAAGAAAGAAAGAAAGAAAGAAAGAAAGAAAGAAAGAAAGAAAGAAAGAAAGAGAGAAAAGCAAATCCAGTGTCTGCTTTATCAATAGGAGTACAATGTCCAGATTAAGAGAAATAATAGTGTATCCCTGTTCTGCTTTGGTCAGACCTGATCACAGTGGCCCCTCATAAAAACAGTTTGTTTAATAGAAAATCCGCTTAAAGGAAAAAAAATTCTAGAGATAGGGGAATATCGCTTAACAGAATAGTTTATGGGGTGAATCCTCAATTCGGGATTAATCCATTTTCAACGCATTCCTATGGAAATTTTTTTACAAAGGACAATTTGTTTAACAGAATTTCATTTGGAACGAATTAATACTTTTATACAAGGTACCACTGTACTGTGTTCTGTTCTGGACACAACAGTTTAAGAAGGATGTAGGCAAGCTAAAATCTTATAGAAAGAATGGCCAAGATGCCAAACATCTGGAAACTAAGCCTTCTGCAGAATGATTTGTTGGGGAGTTTTGATTTTTTTTTAAAAAAAAGAGGAACTGGTATAGAAATTTGGTCAAGCCTATAGTTTGAAGTGAATTAAAAAAAACATGGACCAATCAAGCCAGTCTCACCAAACAGCCTCACTGAATTTCACACAATACTAGCACGTGGTCTGCTAAAAAACCACTCCAGAGGTATTTGAAGAAGAAAAGGGATGTGGGCAGTTACAGACAGGGGGAAAAAAGGAAAGGCATGGAATCTCCAACAAGTTGGAGCCCCTGCATGCCTGCTGCTTGGAAGAGGAGAAAGACAGATGTAGGTACGAAACAATGGGAGCAAAAAACAAGCACAGTAGTTTCCTTTTGGCTAACTGCGCATAAAAATATTGCATCCTAACCGCAAAGAGAAGTCAATAAGTAAATTCTGGTCCTGGCCGACCACGCCCCTTGAACAGCAGTTTCTGTGAAGTTTCCTAAACCACCGCCAGGGGCTGGATTTAGAAACTTTGCTCGAAAATGCTTACTTATTTGCTTTTGAAACCATGACAGGACACAGAAAATATGCAGTAAAATCAAAGTAGAGCCGGAAAGAAGGGAAAAATGCGAAGTAGACAGGTAGAGACAGAACCAGAATAGGAAAATACAACGCAGAAGAGAGGACACTAACTGCACATTAAAAACCACGTGACCGCCGTAAAAAAAATTACGCATAAAATTTATATACACAGAGAACGTTGGTGTGACCACGGCCAAAGAGGGGAAATGGCTTGTCTCAAAGGAACCGGGGGGAGGGATTCCTAATTAAGTTAATGGTACAGAACAATCACATTGGCCTATAAAGCTGTCTCCCACTGAGACCCCGTATAAGTGCAAGCAAGACTGCTATCATCCCAATGCAACTGAGGAAGCTGCACACGTTTGAAGAAGACCGAGAGAATACGCATCATTAAATAGTTGAAGGGCTAGCATATAGAAGACAGGCAAGCCTGTTTCCTGTGGCTACAGAGAGTAGGGGCTGGGGAGGTGTTTAATCTCCTTCTACATAGCATAGATTAAATGCAATATAAAAGTCGCAATAGCGATGCTGTCCTTTCACTTCCAAAAGCTGATTTCTCTACAGCTGATCCTGTCATCTCCGGAACTGGCAAAGTCTCAGAGTTTCATGCAAAACATCAATCGGTGTGAAGATTGGATTGGGATTCAGCCACTGCCTTTCACAGATCTGAAGGAAGATAAGGGGATGTTTTGGAACATTTCAAAAGCAAAAGAAAATACAGCCATGACAGTTGAAAGAGTCTTCTGTCATGCTTTACCTTCCTCCAACTACTTGCTGTCCTTCCCCCCCCCCACCTTTTTTAAATCAAATTGACTGATGTGCTACTCTTATTTGAGGAGAAAGAGAACAGCCCGTGTGACAGAAAGCTTTGACCTCCAGGGAGAAGTAGCCAGGAGTGTTTGTTTCTTTTCTCAGAAGACTAAAAGAGTGGTGTGTGGCATATTAAAACCCGAGCTTCATTAACTACAGGGTTAAGTGGGGGGGACTGCAAAGCCAAAGGAGATAAGATCACATTGATGTCTGCACTGACAATTAGGACAGCTAAATGCATCCTTGTATTGGCTTCTTCAGGGAAACGGCTCCACCAAAAAGTCAGTCAGGGAATGAAGAAAGGGAAATGGAAGGCATCGGGCCTGGCAATTCAGCCTTGTGTTTGTGCCAGCTACCTCCCTTTGGGAGGGGTGTAAAGATTCAAGCCATTTGATTTTTCCCCTCTTAAGGATGTTCTGAAATCTGTATATTTCTTCACATATGCAATGGGGGAAAGATTTGAGATTTCCCTCCCCCCAAATCAAGGGACCTGCTCATAGTACAAACGTGGTGCCCAACATTTGGGAACGAGTCATCCTTCTGGGCTGGAAAAAAATAAATCCAAACGTGAGACAAAGCAAACCTGGTGGATGCACACCTTTGTATGTGACTTGTGGTGCAGTGGCTAAATGCCTGTACTGCAGTTAAAACTGTGCTCACGACCTGGGGTTCAATCCCAGGGAGCCGGCTCATGGTTGACTCAGCCTTCCATCTTTCTGACGTCAGTAAAATGAGTACCGAGCTTGCTAGGAGGCACAATGTGTAGCCTGCATACTGTAATTAAACTGTAAACCACCCAGAGACTACTTGAAGTGGTATGGGGCGGTATATAAGCAGAACACTTTGCTTTGCTTTTTGCTTTGTTTACCAATAATAAGGCGGTTACTTCATGTCCATTTTGTCTCTGTTAGTGTTGCGCTTAGGAGTGGCACAAAAAATTGTTACTTCACATCTGTTGTGCAACTACTGAAATTTGTTTCGACCATGCCCCCAGAACAGGTGCTAAGCACAACAATACTGTACCTGGTGCTGGGGTAGGGTTTTCCCTTGTCACTCTTTGTTCCCGCTTTCTGTTCCGAGACAAGACACCATGTAGTAACGACTGTCATGCAACAAAACATTCATCTCTCTCAGAAAACTGTGTCTGGGGCTTTTTTTATTTTGACTTTTCGGAAGCAAAATATCGAAAAAGAATTTTTAAGCCCCCCCCCCAAAAAAAAGGAAAAAGGAAGCTAGACAAATTCAGTGTTTGTCACGGTACAAGACCGTGAGGCAACACTTGTCACGAGACAAGTTATCATGACCATGGGAACACTGAAACATGGACAAAACCACATGATCACAACCAACACTGTCATGGTACAAAACTAGTCATGGAACAAAGAAAGACGTGAAGTAACCACCTAAGACTCCCCCCACCACCACCACTATCAGATCAATCTGTCCCTGTTTTGGGCAAGTCTCAAAAATTCCCCTTGTTTCCTTTAGGAGGCAAGGGGGCATTTTTGCCATGCTTTGAGCCCCCTCCAACTCTGCTTCCCCCTTTTTAGTTTTTTTCCAGCCATTATAAGATGCCCAGGAAAATAGACAGTCCCACAAACTCCATGTATGGGTTGCTGTGCCCCCCAGACTTCTGGAGATCATCAGGCCCTGCACAAAATCTCATACCTGCTCAAGAATCAAACTCGGTTCCCTTCTAGTGCTGCTCTGCCCTCAGATTTGTCCTGTCTTGTGGGGGCCTGAAAAAGCATAGCAATCCCCTGAAATGTCAACTAGTGGCCTGAGATTTGGCTACTACCCTGTACAATATTTAGGACCTTTCCAATTCACAGGCAGTGGCATGAGAAACAGGAGAGTGGTCAAACAATTTCACCTATGTCGTTCTAACTTCCTGAACCTGGTGGGACCTAAACAGAAGCAATGCAACCTGTCTGGCCTTGGGAAGAATGAATTATACGATCTCATTCTTACACTTATTATTGAACTTTCATGATTAAGCAGGGTTTATCCTGTTTCTAGTGAGGAGTTAGACTGAGATTTACCTTGGACTATGATGAATGAAGTTATCCTCTTCAAGTGAACTGTAGATTTTCTCAGTTCTCTACATACCACTGATTCCTCCTCACTTTTGAATCAATATTTCCATTTCCTAATTTAATTCATTTCCACCGAACTGCCTCCCATCACCTTCATAGCTTCTTTGCAGCATGCTCTCTTTCCTACCATGGATGCTCGTCAGCTCAGTGGTTTTAGGATCTGGCTACAGAGCCAGAGGTCAGGAGTTCAATTCCCCGCTGGGCCTTTCTGACAGAAGCTGGACTTGATGATTCCTTCTAGTTTTGCAGTTTTATCATCATCCCAATGATAAGTGCAGACAGTGGCATCTGGTACTATGGGCCTGACAGTTTATTAGTTAAGACAACCAGGCACACCCTTCCTCAACCATCATCCTCTAAAACACCTTAGCCTCTCCTGTCTACACATATAGGTCCCTATGCCCACCTGCACTTCCAGTGAAGCATGTGATAAATTAGAATGTGATACATTCTCAAATATTCTATTTAGCATACAGAAAATCCTAAAAACCCAAACCCAAACCAAACCAAAACACACATACATAGGTACCCAAAAGTGGTTACAGATTAATGGGAATGGCTTCATTCCTATTAACACAGGGCCAAGCCAATAAAGTGCCACATTATAAGTTGAAGCCTGTGCCAGTGTTATATCGGTTTTATTAAATTTCCCAACAAGCCTTTAATGTTACAACAGGATATTGCTTTTCTTCAGATAAAATGTAAAACGGTCTGTTGAGAAGGAGTAAAAACATGTTTGAAGGTTATATGTGAAACTATTTCTGCACACTTCCAAGCTCCATAAGTTAATCTTATCTCAGCCTGGTAGGAGCACAACTTTGCAGGATGTAAAATGTTTATACAGATCACAGTGTAAAGAATTCTGAGGCTCAGTTCAAGAGTTTAGACCTTCAAAATCATTCCACTGAAGCATTCATCACAAACCCATAGAACTGGTCAGATGGTCCAAGACAGTAACTTGTTCACCCTTTAAAAGCACAACAGACATTTCTTTCCTACGCAGATAGCGCCGGTGATGAGGAGTGGTGACTGGATCACTTTTGATGAGAAAGCAAGCTGGAGTTCGTGGGAGACCCCCTGTTCAGAAACCTTCATGGTTTCATTTCCAAATTCTGCATGAGGATGTGAAAAAGTGCCATGAGAATTATATCACCTAAATAAATCATCTCTTCTCCAAGTCCAAAGTAAAACTGAGGCCCTTACATCCCTCAAAACAGTTCCCTATAGAGCTTAGAACAGATAACTTTTGGACTACAACATCCAAAATCCCCCAACCACCACCAATGAAGGGTCTGTCTTTGCCATAGACAGAACTGTAGGATCCAAAGATCTGCAGTATAAGTAGCACTAATCTGGGATGGGGGGTGGGTCAAGTCTTTGGCAGCTGCCAATCTGGAGTCTGGGGAGGTATTATCATTCTGGTGGGGGCGGGTCTGTCTTTTGGTCCTCTGTGTGTTGAACAAGATGCAATGAAGAGAAGGCAGAGAAGGTGCAAAACAGCTGGTAACAAAGAGAAGGTAGCTTCAGTGAGTGAGGGGACCAAACATAGTCTTAACTGTATTGGACTGTATATTATCCCTCATTACTGTAAGCCACTGTGGGTCCTTTTCCAAGGAGAAAGGCAGGGTAAAAATACATTAAATAAATAAATAAATAAATAAATAATTTTTTGAATGTGAAACCTGAATGAACTGACCTGTGGTTGGTCAACGTCAAGGTTCTAGTCTGCCTCATTCACCTATAAATCAGCCCTTTAAATTGTGGACAACTTTAACAGGAAGTTTGTCCTCTAGGGCAGTGGTCCTCAACCCCCGGGCCGCGGACCGGTGCCGGTCCGTGGAGCAATCTACGCCGGGCCGCCGCCCGAGGAACTTCCCATCATTCCCCTGTGGCGGCGGCCCGGCTCCCGGAAATGAGAGAGAGAGAGAGAGAGAGGGGGGGGGGCGCACACACGCTGCCCCCCCTTCTTCACCTGCTTAAGCTGAGCGCATGCACTGGGAGGACGGGCAGGAGGTAGCCGAGGCGTGCTGCTTTGATCCCAAGGCTGGTGCTTGCCTCCTCCTTGGTGAAGCTGCCCAGCGCGCCCAAAAGCAGCCCCAGGAGAGCATGTCTCCGGGGCCGAGCGAGAGAGAGAGAGAGAGAGAGAGAGAAAGGAGCCCTGCTCGGAAGGGCCGCTTTCTCCCGGCGACTCCCAAACCCCTCGGGCTCTTGGCTGGCGGCGGCGAGGCAGGCAGGCCGCGCCTGTTTTGAGGGGAGGGGAGGGGAGGGGGGAGGGGGGCAGCTCAGGCAAGGCCGGGCCTGGTGTTTTGGGGGAGGGGGGCGTCTCAGGCCGGGCCGGACTTTGGCTGGCCAGCGCCGCGCGTGTGTGCCTCTTTTTAGGGGGGAGGGGGGCGTCTCAGGCCGGCCGGGCTTTGGCCGGCCAGCGCCGTGCGTGCCTCTTTTTAGGGGGGGAGGGGGGGGGGGGGCGTCTCAGGCCGGCCGGGCTTTGGCCGGCCAGCGCTGTGCGTGCCTCTTTTTAGGGAGGGAGGGGGGCGTCTCAGGCCGGCCCGGATGTTTTCCCCGCCGCCGCCGCGCCTGTGTTGGGGGCGGGCGGGGGGCGTCGCGGGCCGGCCCAGATGTTTCCCCGCCGCCGCCGCGCCTGTGTTGGGGGCAGGCGGGGGGGGCGTCGCGGGCCGGGCCGGGTGTTTTTGCCGCCGCTGCCGCGCCTGTGTTGGGGGCAGGCGGGGGGGAGCGTTGCTGGCCGGCCCGGGTGTTTTTGCCGCCGCTGCCGCGCCTGTGTTGGGGGCGGGTGGGGGGAGCGTTGCTGGCCGGCCCGGGTGTTTTTGCCGCCGCTGCCGCGCCTGTGTTGGGGGCGGGCGGGGGGCGGCGCGGGCCGGCCCAGATGTTTCCCCGCCGCCGCAGCGCGCCTGTGTTGGGGGCGGGCGGGGGGGAGCGTCGCTGGCCGGCCCGGGTGTTTTTGCCGCCGCTGCCGCGCCTGTATTGGGGGCGGGCGGGGGGGAGCGTTGCTGGCCGGCCCGGGTGTTTTTGCCGCCGCTGCCGCGCCTGTGTTGGGGGCGGGCGGGGGGCGTCGCGGGCCGGCCCAGATGTTTCCCCGCCGCCGCCGCGCCTGTGTTGGGGGCGGGCGGGGGGGAGCGTCGCTGGCCGGCCCGGGTGTTTTTGCCACCGCTGCCGCGCCTGTGTTGGGGCGGGCGGGGGGGAGCGTCGCTGGCCGGCCCGGGTGTTTTCGCTGCCGCTGCCGCGCCCCCCCGCTGCAGCCGCCGCCGCCGCCGCGCCCCCCCCCCCGCGGTCACCCCCGCCCCGCCGCCGCCGCCGCTGCGCCCCCCCCCCCCCCCGCGGTCGCCCCCGCCCCCCCCCCGCCACAGCCCCCCCCATGGGCGGGCCAGGGAAAGGTTATCGGGGATTTACCGGTCCACGGTGATAAAAAGGTTGGGGAGCACTGCTCTAGGGAATCCCTCAAATAGAAATTTGGCTTCTCAAAAAGAGGGCTTGTCGCTACCTGCATTGAAATTCTCAAAAACCTGGAAATGGCATGGGTTGGCTGTGCTGGAGAGAGTTACCAATATTTTGTTAGCTCCTAGGAAATGAGATGTGGATTCATCAGGCAGGAAGTGGAAATCTGCCAGATACTCAAAAGACACTGAAAAGTATGTACCGGTATGTTTCAGCTGAGACAGAATGAATGTTGCTTAGAAGTAAAAGAGAAACAAAAGCTGGACCAGGGCAGCTGTAACTTGGAATAAAATGTGTATTACTACATATAGAGACAAAAAAAAATATCTGAAATCAGGTGGTTGTATGAATCCTGCCCATTTGTACTTCAACATTTGCATATGCCTGTATTTCAAATATTTAAGATCACACCTTGGGCCACATGTGGTATGTAGTTAGCTTATACTAGACCAAACACCATTTATCACATATAAACTGTAAATTATGTTGGATGGCTTCAAATCACAGTGGGTTGCCTTCAAATAAAATACAGTGGAACCTTGTATAACAAACAGCTTGTATAATATAAAATCTGTACAGCATAGAAAATTCCGGAGATAGGGGAAATTTGCTTAACATAATCACCTATGGAGAGAATTCATACAACATAAAAATGGGATTACTCTGTTTTCAATGCATTCCTATGGGAATTTGTATAAAGGAAAATTTGCTTAACATAATTTCATTTGGAATGAATTAATTCCTTTCTACAAGGTACCACTGTACGGTGTTCTGAGTCCATATGTAAAAAAATTTCATGCTCTTTGAATTCTACACTTTGATCAGTTTCATCGGAGACATCATTATTATCACATCAATAAAAAGGTTGGAGCAAATAAAACATGATTGCCTTAGATAGTGTAATTAGAAGACTAAGAAGTTATAAAAGTAAACATTGTTTTACTTAGTTTTAGGGAAGATACATGTTAGAGCAGGGTTTCCAGTCTTTAGGTAATGAAACAATTTCCATTAAATGATATCCAATTGAATTTTTGCTCCCATGCCAGTAGAGGAATAACCTTTAATTATAGATTGTGGTTGGGTATGACTGGTTGAGTAGTGTTCTTAGATTAAAAGGTTGCATTTTGTTCTTCACACCCACACAAGCCCATTCAAGACAACCTGGTTGCATAGGACTCTGATACTGAGAATGTAGGCATCCATGCCTTGAATTAAATATAATAATAACCCTTTTCATGATTAAAAGCAACAGGAAAATGAGGTAGCCATATCGGCCATAAAGTAAATTCAAAACTCCATAATGGCTGAATCCCTTATTAGGAAAACCAAAAAGATGCAAACAAATAAAAGATGTACAGGTTTTCCGAATTACCGCTCTCTTCAGCAGTTGTTACAAAAATCATGGCAAGGAGTGGATCTTTGTAGCCTGCATGTTGTCTTTAGCGGCAAGACATCTCAAAACAGATTCCTGCATATAATGCAGACTGAGCCAAAACTCAGGATGCAACTACAGTGGAAAACACTTCTCAGTTTGCTCTGGGATTGGCATGGGTGATTTTGAAGAATGTTTCAATCATCATGTGATGGAAATGTCAATGTGAATCAGTCTGTCCTGTCCACAATTTCAATCTGGACTCTCACACACTAATGGGGGCTCTGGGGGGCGGTTCTGACTGCAACAGTTTGAAGGTGTTTTGTATGTGTTACCAAGTACCAGAGGTCCTTGACTTTGGGTGGTTTTCTTGTGATGTAATTTGGGATGTGATTTTTTTTGGGGGGGGGGACGACAGTAAGAACATCTGCCCCAGGATCTCTCTCCCTAGTCAACTTGAAATGTTTTTATTCATTTTTTTTTCTTTTTGGAAAACTGTTGAGCAAAAACCTGTCCAGCATCTCCGTCATCACACTCATGGGGAAGGGTGGCAAATTGGGTCTACTGGCTGAAATCCTCTGATGTAAACTTATACTGTGGAACCAGATAATGTCATCATCCAGCATGGGAATTTTTACTTTAAATTAATGGGAGTCTTCCTCGCCTCCCCAATGTCAAGTTTTCAGGCTCCCTGGGGCTCTCATTTACCCTGGGGAAGCCCCCAGGCCCAGGGAAGGATTGCCAAAAATTGCTGCTTGATTGTTGGATCTGGGATCAAGACTATCTCTGGTGATGTGCAAATTTTTTTTACTACAACCCCCCCCCCCCCGCTTCCTGAACCAGAGGCTTCTAAAGGCTTCCTCAGGCCAGATCTTCAGGCATGGATAAGAAGTTATCAAGCTACTTTAATTAAATATTCCCATTGCTGAATGATGACTTCATCCAGTTTATTTATTTATTTATTTATTTATTCAATTTATATCCCGCTTATCTACTATGTACTCTAAGCGGCTTACACAAGGCTGCAATAGCCAACAGAATTACAAAGAGTAATAAAACAAGACAAAACAAGACAAATAAATCATGCTATACAAAGTTAAAACCAGATAGCACTTCACTAATGATGGGGATAAAGCAGATTACGATGGCGGGCAAAAAAAAAAAAAGGCAAATTAAGCATCGCCAAAGGCCTCCCGAAAAAGATGGGTTTTTAGCGCCTTTTGGAAGGCCAGCAGGGACTCTGCAGAGCGCACTTCACTGGGGATGGAATTCCAGAGGCTGGGGGCCGCCACAGAGAAAGCCCGGGTCTGAGTTCTCGTCCTACGGGCTTCCCGAGGAGTGGCGACCCGCCTGCCGAACAGGACGGGCCGAGGTTGATCGCTGAGCGATACGCTCTGCCAGGTAGTCTGGTCCCAAGCCATGGAGGGTTTTATAAACTAAAACCAGGACCTTGAATCTAATCCGGGCCGCAACAGGCAACCAGTGCAGACGGGCCAAGGCTGGGGTGATGTGGTCATAACGACGCACACCAACCACCAGCCCGGCCGCTGCGTTCTGTACCCGCTGCAGACGCTGGAGAAGATTCAAGGGCAACCCCATGTAGAGGGCGTTACAGTAGTCCAGCCTCGAGATCACCAGAGCTTGGACCACTGTTTTCAAGGAGTTCGCGTCGAGGTACGGGCGGATCTGGGCGATCCGACGGAGATGGTAATAGGCAGACCTGGTCACCGACGCCACCTGAGACTCCATGGTAAGCGCCGGGTCCAGGAGCACACCCAGATTCCGCACCCTCTCCGCGAGCTGGAGGGAGACTCCCACCAGACAAGGGAGGGGGCCACCGTACCCCGACGGCGAGCTCCCGAAGAACATAACCTCCATCTTCTCGGGGTTGAGCTTAAGCCTGTTTGCCCCGGTCCAAGCCAGTACGGCCTCCAGGCACCCGTCAAGGACCCCCACAGCTTCCACAGCAGAGGTGGTAAAGGAGAGATAGAGCTGCGTGTCTTCAGCGTACTGATGACAGCAGACTCCAAAACTCCTGATGACCCCCGCCAGCGGCCTTACGTAGATGTTAAACAGCATGGGGGAAAGAGATGACCCCTGTGGAACCCCACAAGGGAGGATCCAAGGGGCCGATAACTCCCCCCCCCATGCTGTACGTGCTGTGGCCGGCCCTCCAGGAAGGAACGGAGCCAACTGCGAGCAGTGCCTCCAATTCCGACCTCAGAGAGCCGGTCCAACAGGATACCGTGGTCGACGGTATCAAAGGCCGCTGACAGATCCAGGAGGACCAACAGGGTAGAGCACCCCCTGTCGGCCGCCCGGAGAAGGTCATCTTGCAGGGCGACCAAAGCTGTTTCGGTACCCCGGCGGGGCCTGAACCCGGACTGGCAAGGATCGAGGCACTGCCGATCCTCCAGGTATGACTGCAGTCGGACCGCCGCCACCCTCTCGATCACCTTGCCCATGAACGGGACGTTGGCGATTGGGCGATAATTTGATAGATCGTCCACCGCCAGGCCCGGTTTTTTAAGAATGGGCTTTACCACCGTCTCCTTCAGGCGAGAGGGAAAAAACCCCTCGCTGAAGGAGGCGGTGGCGATGACAGAAGCCCATTCGGCCATAGTCCCTCTGGCAGCTCTAATTAGCCAGGCAGGGCAAGGGTCGAAAGGAGTGGAGGCAGGCCGGCAATGCGCCATAGCCCTGGAGACCTCGACAGCAGAAACAGGCCCAAGCGCATCCAACCGAGGCGACGAAGGCGGACCAGCAACTGGGGATGGCGGGGCAGGGCCACTGCAACCGGAGTCAAAGCCGGCACGGATGGCCTCTATTTTAGTTCGAAAAAAGGCTGCAAACTGCTCACTACTGAAATCAGTAGGAGGAGGCCTAGCCAGACTAGGATTGCTGAGGTCCCGAACCACCCGGAAAAGCTCCGCCTGGCGGTTCGAGGCCTCAGCAATTCTCAGGGAGTTAAAAGATGTTCTAGCCTCCCTTATCGCGTTGGTGTAGCGACTAGACTGGGCATCAACAGCAGCCTTACTCAACGCCGTCCGGGTTTTCCTCCAGCTGCGCTCTAGCCTCCTCCTCTCCTGCTTCATTGCCCTAAGCTCCCCGGTAAACCAAGGGGAGGGCCGGGCTCGGCATCGGAGAAGGCGCTTAGGGGCAATCCGGTCTATGGTGTGGGCAGCTGTTTCATACCAAAGGTTAGCCACATCCTCGGCCGGAGCGCCAGTCATACCACCAGGTAACCCCCCGAAGAGCTCACCGAACCGCTGGGGGTCCATGAGCCTCCGGGGGCGGGCCAAAACAGAGGCCCGATGGTCCCAGCGGGGAGGGGCCGGAATCGGCAGGGAGAAAGAGAGCAGGTGGTGGTCTGTCCATGACACAGGCAGGGAAACAATGTTCCCCACCTCCAGACACGAAGCCCCCGACATGGAGGTAAAAACCAGATCCAGGGTGTGACCGGACCTGTGGGTGGGGCATAAAACATGCTGGGACAGACCCATGGAAGCCATGGATTCCATGAACTCCAGGGCAGCACGGGAAAGTCCACCGCCCGCATGCACGTTGAAGTCGCCCACCACCAAAAGGCGCGGGGACCTCAACAGAGCAGCGGCGATGAACTCCGTGAGCCCTGGAAGGGATTGTGCTGGGTTGCGGGGAGCTCGGTAACCCAGCACAATGCCAAATCTGTCCCGCTGACCCACCATCAGGTGAAGTACTTCAAGCCCCTGGCTAACCAATGTCGAGGCCCTGCTAACATGAAAAGAGTCCCTGTACACGATCGCAGCCCCTCCTCCCTTTTGGCCCCCCAATCTTCCCACTCCCTCTACCAAGTACCCGGGCGGACACAGCAGGGCGAGGGAAGCCCCCCCCTCTGGACCCACCCAGGTCTCGGTAATGAACGCCAGGTCGGTGTCGCCATCCGCGATGGTATCATGGATAATGGGGATTTTATTGTGCACCGACCTGGCGTTCATTAGGAGACAGGCAAGATTGGGGGCGCTGGTGGGATGACTCCCAGCTACATGGCAGAGAGCTGAGGGGTCAGAACGGGGGACAGGCACAAGTTGCCTGACCCTAGTTCTTCTAGTCTGACGAACCCAACAGCTATGAGCGTACCGCCCACGGCCCGACACCGTCGGTATATGAGCCCCTGCAAACATGGCGGTACAGATGGTCAAAGCAAACTAAAAAAAAAATCAACAACAAACAAAACAACAAATGACAACAACAGGGCCAAATAAACACAATGGCAGATCAACCTCCCCCTCCCCCAAAATAAATAAAGTACCGTATTTATTGGCGTATAACACGCACAGGTGTATCACACGCACCCTCATTTTAAGAGGGAAATTTTAGGAAAAAAAATTTTTTTTGGCGCCCACCTGCCCGGGTCCCTATATAACCCTCCCCCTAACCCACCACCCACCTACGGAGTCCCTGAGGCAACCTGGCAGCTCCGTCCGTGCAGCCGAGGATCGGGGCCTTGTCTGGCGAGGCGGGCGGCGGCCGCGGCGGCGGCGGACTGCCCGCACCGGGAACAAAGGCCGCCGCCGCCGCTGGTCCAGCGAGATTTTCGGCTGCTCCGGACGCGCGCGGTTTGTCCGCTCCAGCCGGTGCCCCCCCCACTCATCGGAGGCTCCTTTGCCTTACCGGGGGAGGGCTCCCGGCTCCGTCCGTGCAGCCGAGGATCGGGGCCTTGTCTGGCGAGGCGGGCCGCGGCGGCGGCGGCCTGCCCGTGACCGGCAGCAGCAGCGGCAGAGGCTTGCGGCCTCGCTGCGCTCTGGCCGGTGTTTTCTTTATTTGACAGGCCGCCGATCAGCTGGGCTCCCCGATAGGAGCCCTGATAAGGGCTCAGGCAGCGGGAGAGCTCGGTGGTGGCGGCGGCGCAACCAGGACGGGACTTCTTTGACGGCCCGTGTTCATCCGGGCCGTCTGGTCTGGCTAGGGATCTCGCGCTGGGGGGGTAGATTTAGGGGGTGGGTTAGTTAGGGTCCCGGGGGGCGGGCTCCCTGCTCCCGGGGGGGGAGATAGTTAGGCTTTAGGGAGGGGGGTTAGGGCGTGCGTAGGATCCTTGTTTCTCTGGCCTGCCCCGTCAGCTCGCAGTGTGCGAGCACTGGCTATGGGACGGCAGTCGTTGTTTTTGCCAAGCACACTGGTCGCCTCATATTATATCGGCATATAACACGCATACATAATTTGCCCCCTATTTTCAGGGGGGGGAAGTGTGTGTTATACGCCAATAAATACGGTAAATAAAATAAATGATCATAGAATGCAAAACAGCAAATAATAAAAATACAATACAAAATAAAATACAATACAAAATAATATAGCAAAAATAACAGGAAAACCTAAGGCAGGAGGGAGATGGTTAAAATAGATGGAACAAGGCTGACTGCCAAATGAAGATCAGATACACCTGGGAGTGGGGGAAGGGAAAGCCAAAAGGTCGGAGAAGCTGATTAGCAGCAAGGTCACAAGTGAGGGGGCGGGCAAGATGGAATCAACATGCCAGCCACCCCAGCTAATCTACTAATTCTCAACCCCAACAGGTCCCAAGAAAGATTCTGAGCCCCCAAAATCCCCGCAAACGCCCTCCCCCACCCCCGTCCCCCCAGTTTCAAACTCGGCAGACAAGCGATGGTGGCCGACCTGCCACCCGAACAGCCGAGACCAATGCCAGAGCCCGCAAGAGGTCAAGGGCTGTGAGCTGAGGGACCCAGATGTTAATGGGTCGGGCGCCGGTGGCCGACACGCCACCCGAGCCCCCCACCCAAGTGGGGGCCATGGCGCCGCCAACGCCGGCGGCCGAGTTGCCGCCCGGGGAACCCCTCCGGCTCCCAAAGATGTAGGCTGGGGCGCCAGGACAGAGCCAGTCACAACAGCTGGTCCGCCGTGAAAGAAGCTGAGGTGAGACCGAGAGCCTCCGTAGCGTGGCCGCCGCGAGCAAGCGGCAGCGACAGCAAAGGATTCCATAGTGGTCTCCTCGGGTGGTCCGGCGCAACGATGACAGGCGGCGGGCCGCTAGTGGTCTGTGTTGACAGTGCCTCCACTTCAGGATCGCAGCTGTAGCGGTCGGCGGCGAGTCCCCCACAGACAGCATGGCGGCAGCGGCGACCTCCCCAAGCACCTCGGATGGCCCGCCGCGATGGAGGCAGGCAGCAAGCTGCACGCAAGCGGCGGCCCCCGGGGCAGGCCCGCCATGATGGAGAAGGCGGACCGCAGATGGAAGAAGGCGGCGGCGGCAGTCTCCCCAACTGGCCCGCAGCGAAGATGCCGGGCGGCGAGCCGGACGCGGCAGCGGCCCCCCGGAGCCGGTCCGCCACGATGGAAAGTGGCGGACCGCAGATGGAAGGAGGCGGCAGCGGCGGTCTCCCCAGCTGGCCCGCAGCGAAGACGACAGGTGGCGAGCCGGACGCGGCAGCGGCCCCCCGGAGCCGGTCCGCCACGATGGAAAGTGGCGGACCGCAGATGGAAGGAGGCGGCAGCGGCGGTCTCCCCAGCTGGCCCGCAGCGAAGACGACAGGTGGCGAGCCGGACGCGGCAGCGCCCCCCCGGAGCCGGTCCGCCATGATGGAAAGTGGCGGACCGGAGATGGAAGGAGGCGGCAGCGGCGGTCTCCCCAGCTGGCCCGCAGCGGAGATGACAGGTGGCGGACCGCATGCGACAGCGGCCCCCGGGGCAGGCCCGCCAAGGTGGAGGGTGGCGGACCGCAGATGGAAGGAGGCAGCGGCGGCGGTCTCCCCAGCTGGTCCGCAGCGAGGGTGACGGGCGGCGAGCCGGATGCGGCAGCTGCCCCCGGGACAGGTCCGCCGTGATGGAACGTGGCGGACCGGAGATAGAAAGGGGCGGCAGCGGCGGTCTCCCCAGCTGGTCCGCAGCGGGGATGACGGGCGGCGGGCCGCATGTGGCAGCAGCAGCAACCGGGGTCTCGAGCGAGTGACAAAAAGAGAGACAACCGCCGAAACAGCCGGGGTCGACTCCGCTGGTAAGCACCGAGGACTGGGGGGGGGGGAGGGACGCTCAAACCTGTTCAGCGGGGAGAGATCCTGAGGCTCCCTAGGTGGTCTTCAGGCGAGCCCCTTTAATTTCCTCTCCATAGCCCTGGTCGTCCAAAAAATTAAGCAAAAATAATATTGCAAGGCAGCATAATCAGAAGCGCAGAAAGCAGCCGGCATGAACAGCTGCCGGCGTGAACAGTTGACAAAGTGTTCATTTATGTCTATAGGATTTCAGCCACTGAATTACCTGCTTTGCCTCTTCTTTCCATCTGTCTGCCTAGAGCAGAATGTCTTAGAGAGTCAGTTGTTTTATTGCTTTCTTTGTAATGTCAATTTGTTTCTTCTCCTCCTCCTAGCACTCTACAAGGGCTCAAATTTCAATCTTCCTTACCTAATGACTTCCCGGTCCATTTCTATTATTCCTTACTCTTATTTATTTGGTAATTGCCACACTACTTTTACTTAGTGTCTCTTCCAACTCTACAATTCTATGATTCTATAAGACTACACTG
The DNA here is from genome assembly GCA_037367245.1 of Phrynocephalus guinanensis. Classification (NCBI taxonomy): domain Eukaryota; kingdom Metazoa; phylum Chordata; class Lepidosauria; order Squamata; family Agamidae; genus Phrynocephalus; species Phrynocephalus guinanensis. Next base: position 97,287,348 of record CM074738.1, on the reverse strand, counting down.
GCTTTGTGGTCATTGATTTGCAGCCTGTAATATTTCTGAAGTCCCAGAAAGTGCTCACACAAAGGCTGAAGATTGTTTGGGAGTTTAACATTCATACCATTGCATCAAGGGATGCAAAGGAATTTTCATTCCAGTTCATAGACCCCTCTTCTTTTCTTCCTTCCTCTGGTCCCACCTCTGTTGATCCTTTTATGGGGCATAAATATTGGAACTAACAATAACAAGGACTCTGCAGTAAGGGATAGGGTGATATAGTATTAAGCTCACACCATGCCCCAACTGCCAAGACCAGTTACAGACATGCCTTCTGTCTTTATGAGAACTTATCACAACTAACTAGATGGGGAAAAGCCTCTTCAAATGTTTTTTTGCATGGAAAAATAGAAGCCCACCCCCAGCAACAGAGGAAGAAAGGCTACTTTGGAGCCAAAAAAGGCTGGCTGATTCAAATTCTCTATTGGAGTTAGTAAAAAAATATTGATTAGTAAAAATATGTGGTTAGTAAAAGCTATCTTGAATTCACCCATTTTATAAATAGAGCAAATCTGCCTAGATGCCCTGAGCACATCCGATCTCGCCTGATCTTGGAAGCTAAGCAGGGAACACCAGGTGCTGTAGGCGCCTGGAGTAGGAACTGGCAAGCCACTCCAGTATTATTGCTAAGAAAACTCCATGGACCTGGGGTAGCGAAGAGTCAGTCATGACTGTAAAAACACAACATCAACATCATAAACAGAGCAAATCCTACGGTGTTTGATCATGCAGTTTTACCTTTAGTCATGGCAGGCAACCCTTTTATTAGAAAATAAAACTTCCTGTATCCATTTCCTTGACCCGCTAGCCAGCAGAGTGAGGCTTATTGCAGTTCAGGTGCCAGCTCCTAGATGAAGCAACTAAGCATGGGCATGGGGGAGACTGGAGAGCCACAGTGGTGTAGGTAGGTAATTTTACATCATAGTCATAATGGTCTGATGCACACATACCCACACCAACATGCATACCCTTGGATGGCAGTGTGTGAGCCTTTGTTTGCTTTAATATATGGAAAGCAAGCCCGTCTCCTTTAGGAAAGGGGGGGGGGAGAGATGCACTTTTGTTCATTCTGCCAAGACTCCAAAGTCCTGCCCTCAGTGCTTCACTCTAGTAGATACCTATGGAAACCATACAAAGAGCAGCAATTGCCATATTAACAGATTGGCAGCCACTTACCATATTTTTTCCATATTTGTTCTGCCTAGAAGATGCCCCCATGTGTAAGACGGCCCTCACTTTTCCAACCCAAAATTACAGTTTCGCAACCACATAGTTTTCTCCTTGGCTCACTTCCATGTTTCAGACGATCCTCAATTTCAAGTCTTGCAATTTTAGACAAAAGTTATAGTGTTATACCTAGAAAGATAGACCCACTGAAGAGCTCATGCTACTGTAAAATTCTCAAACATTACTTGCAAATTCAGCTCATTTTATGAAGAGGTGCCGAAGTCAAGCCGATGCCCAGGCTTAACTTAACAATGCAACATCGATGCATCGGGCATATCCCAAGGGACTCTGAAAATGTTTTAAGAGGGTAAACCCAAATGGTCAGTTACATTCTGTTTACAAGAAATAAAGACAAATAAATGGGTTCTCTTGAAAATCCCTGGATCTGCTAATCTTGTATAACTGTGGTTCTCAGAGAAAGATGACCCATCAAGCCAATTTGGCTTCATATGAGATCCAGCTTCTGACCAAACATCTCTGTAAATTCCCATTGCATACATCACTTTGTCTCCAGTTCACAGTGCTATGAGGTGTGAAAAAGAATGAATATTCCCATTTCTTATTTATGTAAAGAGAAGAAAAATTTCTCACAACTTGTAACTATTAAAAAGAATTGACTTGGCCCATTCATTCTTAGTTCATTTCCTGTATAATAATCCTATCACAGCCATGATTCTTGTGCCTCAGTTATTGCCTCCAAATATTGGGGGGGAAAACTATTGCGATGATCTGTGCCTGATAAAATGCAGCAGAATCAGGAAGAGCCTTATATATGCAGACTAGTCATTATAAAAGAGAGAGTTTTGAACAATGAGTTGGATCTAGATCTTGGGAAAGCTGGCCATGCTAGCTGAGGGTTGAAGGTGGTTCAGCCTTAGAGATGCTTAGAGCAAACCCACTGACAAGTTGCTGATTACCAACATAATTCCCATTGATTTCAAGGATCTAAGCCTGACTAAAGCTGGATTCAACCCAGTGTCCTGATTTCCCTTCCAACATGGCAGCCACAGCCCTTCCCACATCTGGGAAGAGAGGCAATCTTTTTCAGATACGATGGGTGAATATCTGAAGCTTCTCCTCACCAGTTCAGGAAACACAAAGAGCAGAAAAGCCACAAAATTGCAACAAACAAACAAACACCCCAGTGATCCTTATTGTGGCCCAATACATTCTGAGTCAATAATGTTAACACAATGGCAACTGAGCATATTGTATAAAATGTTTTCCTTGAAACATTCATTTGACTTGGATATTAAAAGAGCATATTCTATCAGCTGCATTCACAATTTCAGTTCATAGGACTCTTGGTAGGAAGACAGGATAAGTGAAACAATGCATCTGGCTGTGCAGGTGGGAGATGGATTCTCTGCAATGCCTGTTGGACAAAGGGCTGACGTCAATGATCCATAGGTTTCCTGCCAGCTCTGCAGTTCTTAAGATTAAGCGTGCTTATACACGACCCCTAAACTCCGGGGCAAATGGCTCCCAGCTCCGGAGCTTAAAAATGTTTCCCCACCAGCTCCGGAGTTAACAGGAAATTAAGTGTGACCACGCCCACTTTAGCGCGTCCCAGCGCACCTTTCAAGTACCTGCTCTTTGGAGGTGAAAATTATTTGATCCGGTGTAACGATAGTGAGTACGGGGCTCTCCTTGCTTCTGTTTGTTGTTTTTTGGCTCCCGCCCCTTTAAGAGCTACTTTTACAGAGACGAGAGGCAGAACAGAGGTGAGCGGCATGCTTTTCTTTCTCTTTTTCTCCCTCCCCTCACGCAGTCAGCAGCCAGTAAGTGCGGAGGGGGTGGGAACGCAGGAAGAGCGACGAACCCCTAAGATCTCTGGTCTGTATTTAAGTGGCCAGCGGATCTTAGGGGTCGTGTAAAAAGGCTGTAAGTAGCATACAACCATCAATATCACTGTGGTCACTGTGAGTCCTCTGATGCGGAGACTGATTTTCCGAACTAGATTTGCTAGCAGTCCAGCAATTTTACATCTCAGCTCCTTAAAACTTTTATGCGCAGTCTTGTTGATTTATTAAATTTGGATTTGTCAAAAAGGACTACTGTTTTATCTCTTCTGTCCATTGTTGGCTTAAGTTTCTTGAGATTCCTTTCTCAGAATAAAATCCATTCCAGGTTTAGGAATGTTTACAAGGTGGTGGATAGGATATTAATTAAAAATCAGAGAATTCTTATGAAAGGTGATTTTAAACCTAGACTTTCAAAGAAGTATACGCTATAAGGAGTCTTCTTAGAGATTAATGAGCAAAAATTTGAAAAGGGGAACTCCTCAAAAACTTTTTTGGACTAACTCCAGTTGCTCATACCACAAGATTGAAGGATGGCATTTGTCAAGCCAAGACACAAGAATGTCCCATTTATACACTAGAACTTTAATTCTTGGGAAGACAATGGTGTTTCGCCTCTGTAGTTAGAAATATCTCAGACATAAAGATGTCAAGAGATTCAGAAGCAGAGGAACAGCTGGAATAATCTGAGATTGGTGAGGGGGAAATGTATTCACTTTTATTCCTCTGTCAAAACCCTGTCTAGTTAAATGTATAGTAAGGCATTATAAGAACTTCAGTCAGTGAATGTGGTGTGTATATATGCCAAATGTAATAATTTTGTGCATTTAAAGGGCAAACACAGCTTTGGGAAAGAAGCACATTAGCCTAGCCCTAAGTCATCATCCCCCATGTTAGGAGAATGATATTTTGAAGAGAAAAACCATCTGTACGTGAGGAGGGTGTCCACATAAATGCCATTCCTAGTTTTTCAAAGTCCCTGATTGTAATTTGCTTGAGAGCTCTGAACTGGCCATGGTGACACATGCCTTAATTTTGTCCTGGCAGGATTACTGCAGTGCACTATACGTGGGGCTCCCACTGGAAAGTGTTTGGAAACTCCAGAGGCTCCAAAATGCTGCAGCAAGATTGCTGACTGGGGCTGGTTATAGGGATTACCTAACTCCCTTGTTACAACAGTCCCAACTGGCTGCCAGTTCTATTTCTGGGCACAATCCAAAGTGCTGGCTTTAACTTTTAAAGCCCTAAACAGCTTGAGTCCAAGATATCTCAAAGATGACTTCTCCCCACATGAGCCTGCCTGAGGATTAAGATCACCAGGGGAGGCCTTGCTCTCAGTCCCACCACCCACTTGGTGGGGACACAGGAGCCCTGTGGTGCAGTGGTTAAATGCCTGTACTGCAGCTAAAACTGTGCTCACGACCTGGGGTTCAATCCCAGGGAGCCGGCTCATGGTTGACTCAGCCTTCCATCCTTCTGAGGTCGGTAAAATGAGAAACCAGCTTGCTGTGGGGGGGGGGGCAATGGTATGTGGCAGTATATAAGCAGAACACTTTCTCTGTTACTGCTCCTGGACTCTGGAACTCCCTCCCACTGGAAGCTAGGCTGGCCTCATACTTTCTTTCCTTCCTCAGGTAGGCAAAGACCTTCCTCTTCAGGCAGGCTTTTCCTTAATGACTGGTGGTGTCAGAGCAGTTTCTAAATGGATTGTTGTGTGTGGTTGCTTTTTAAATGTGTTTTTGTACTGACTTTATTTATTGTTTTTAATATACTTGTTTAGTTCTTTAAAATACAGTATTCATATACTGACTGTTTCCAGCTTATAAATATTGTCTTTTTAAATGACGTAAGCTGCCTTGGGTGCTTTTTAAGGAGAAGGGGGGGATATTTAAAATAAATAAATTAATATAGGGATTCTCTGTGTTCAAAAAGTAGCTCTCCAGAATATTCTTTGTCACTTGAAGAAGGTGATCAGTGAAATAGCTTCAGTTGCTCTCTTCAGAAGGGCATAGGGTTGCCATGCAGTAAGATTAAGGTGTGTCCTGCTCTCATGTGAGGTGGACCTGGGCTAAAATAGTCTTCTGCTCAATTATTCCCTTACAGTATATACAGTATTACCAAATGCAGGAGCACAGCTGCAGTGGCAAAGGGTTGAAGTTATCTGTTTATAATATGGTCCTTGGATGAATCATGTTACTTGGTGAAATGATAGTGTTGCCGTAGAAGTCTCCAAAGATGTAATGAAGCTATTAGGACTGCGATACGTGTCCGGTTGCTTCTTGTAACATGTCTCTATTGATGATAAGACACTTCCTATGAGTCATCTGGAGAAGGGACAATTATACGTCATATTTAAAAGGTTGAGGTAAAACCCGAGTGTGCTCAGCTGCTGCCACCAAACCTCACACTACCATCATGGTTTTTGGCAAACACTCCGATTAGTGGGAATTAAATTAGGCTGTATGACATTAAGGCAGTTGGGATTTTTCCAGGACATCAATTTAACAACATGTGCTTTTAATCACTATACATTCAGTTCCCAGGGATATTTGAAAAGAAGACGACGACGAAGGACCCCATACTAATATAGTGCTTTTAAACATAAATGGAGGGAAATCCGTCCCCCCCCCATCTCTATCACCCAACTCATTTTTCTGCCTCATTTTGACTCTTCATTCATGCTATCCTGTCATTTTAAGCAACATGCTATTGACTTCACAGATTACTGTAAGTAGCATCAGTGTTTGATAAACATTTCCAGATTTCATCCTGTAACCGACTTTTAAAAAAACCCCAAAAAACTTGTCAACAGAGGTGTAGAAAAAGAAGGAAGGAAGAACTGGATTGTTCCAAAAAAGATTCTGCAGTGACAACTATGTTTCTCAGTGATGACTCATAAACTGTTACTGGAATCTCATTATGACATAATCCTGAAGAGGCTGACCCACACTTCTGGGAAAGCACCCACAGAACTGTCTGTCCTACCAAATTCAATGGGATTTACTCCTAAGTAAAGGCAGATTGTTTTGCAAGACTTTCAGAGATCCACCAGATGTTTCGTCCCCTCTCAATTTCTTTCTGGTTGTGCTGTTTTTAACTCCTTTCCCCCCCCCCTGAAAGACAGTGCACAGGATTCATCTCATTCTTCCTCTTCTCTTGGCACCCCCAACTGTCTGCATTTTTGCGGTGTTTTATACAAGCAGTAATTTCAGTTTGTCTATGTGTTGATCAGTTGTTGCGACAAGTTGGCCAAACTGAAGGATTCGCAGTGTTTCATTTCTACCTTGCTTTTCTCCTAGGACTGGGATTCCAAAATGGCTTATAACATAGCTGAAAAACAAAAACATATGTAAGTTTTCTTGCTGTCCCTAAGGGCTATTCCCACCCTTTTGCAGACTTCATTAGGTCTTATAGAGCCATAGAATAACAGACCTTTACAGCTGGAAAAGAACTCCCCCCCTTCCCAACAAGGTCACTGAGTTCAAATCCAGACAAACCAGGAAATCCAGGGCTATAGTATGTATTAGCTGTAGAGCACGGTCCTCAATTAGAACTCCTGACTGAGAAAGGAGTCTGCTAAGTTAAACCCCTGTCTTCTGCTGTACACGGCTGCCTTCAGAACTCAACATCCAGCTTTCCCGGATTATTTGGTTGTTGCTTTCCAATGTTCACATGCTTCTTATGGAGTCTGACCCTTTCCTACTCTGGACTTCTGATTCCCCATGGCCTCATTAGACTCACAGCCAACAGCCACCCCTTGGCCCTCAATCAAATCAACCTCTTTCAGGGATTGTTTGGTCATTTGTATGGGTGTAGTGCTGGATCTCCGTCTGGCACGCATGGATATTTTAATCATGCTCCCATATGTATAGCTCTAGAAGACAGATCAGTTCCAGTCATATATACATTACCCAGTTCTCTCAAATGTCTCTAATGGCACATGTTCTTCCAAGAAGAACATATGTTTATAAGCACAACTGTATCTATGTGAAAACTGTGATTTTTGTACATTGATTCATATTTTAAATCACTATAAATATAGAGGGTTTTTTTTTAAAAAAAAGGAACTTATTAATAGAAATCAGCTGTCAAGTATGCAATCGCTTTCTGGAACTGAAACGCACTACAGTAGAAAGCTAGGAAAGGTTTTTGGAAAAGTTGCTGATTGTAAAGCTCCAAGGGAATTTTGTTTCTGGCAGAGAGTGCATTTTACTCATAGATGCAACCCGTTCTCCTTAGTCTGCCAATTGTTCCTTTTTAATGTATCTGAAAAAGGTACTGCATTTTAAAGTCAATAACCCAATTTTGCCAAAATAAGTTGTAGCAAAGTCCCAAAGGCAACAGTATGTTATAACTGCATGGTAGTGTGTCTCTGCTATTGCACAGCAGATCAAATCAACATTCTAAAAGGCAATTCGAAAAATAGGGGATGCCCAAACTAAAATGTCATAACTTTGAAATTGGACTTCCGATCAGCACCAAATCTGGTGTAGTTACAGCAGACTGTATCCTTTTGCTCTATGCCAGTCAGGGCATCTATAAGAAGCGGAAAAAAGTCCAGGCCACAAAGGAAGAATATCAACAGGCAGAAAGGAATTGCAGGGATGGCATTACGATGGGGAAAGTGACCTCGCTGACAGATGGGCGGTATGGAAATCCAATAAATAAATAAATAAATAAATAAATAAATAAATAAATAAATAAAAGCTGAGAATGAGCTAAGGTTAGTGAGAGACATTAAAAGCAACAAAAAAGCATTCTTCAACTATGCATGTAGCAAAAGACAAAGAAAAGAAACAGTGTCTCAGCTATTCTGTGATGGGGGAATGATAACAGACATCAAAGAAAAGGCAGAAGTGCTGAATTCCTATTTTAGCTCAATATTTTCTCAAAAGACAGACCATGACCCTCCAAGCATGAAGTCCATGTTGACGGAACAAGATTGCAAAGGGAGACAGATAAACAATCTAGGAATACCTTATTACCATGAACAATTTCAAATGTCCAAGGCAAGATGGAATGCATCCAAAAGTATTGAAGAAACTGGCTGAGGAGGAACTCTCAGGACCACTGTCCATTATGTTCTTAAAATCATGTGAAATTGGTGAGATACCAGATGATTGGATGAGGGCTACTGTTGTCCCTATCTCCAAAAAGAAGAAAAATGAGAAACCTGGAAACTATAGAACAGTCAGCCTGACATCAATCTCAGGAAATTTTTTGGAGCATATTATACCATTGAGGCTTCCACGTGTGATAGGACTTTTCAAAGATTTAAAAGCATGTGATACAGCAGAGGGGTAGGATCTGTTCTTGATCATCTCTGAGTGCAGTATATACTGTACAACAATGGGCTCAAATTACAGGAAGTCAGATTTCAGATGAATATCAGGAAATACTTCCTGACTGTTAGAGCAGTATGTCAGTGGAACCAATGACCTCAAGAGGTGGTGAATGCTCCAATAATGAAGGCATTCAAGAGAAATTTGGACAATGACCTGGCAGATATCCTTTGATTTGTATTCCTGCCTTGAGAGGGAAGTTGGTCTTGATGCCCTTATAGGCCCCTTTCAACGTCATAATTCAAAGATTCTTTTAAGTATTCAGAAGCTTACTGATTTAAGTTATGAAATTACTGTTTTTTTGCATTGTAGTTGTGGATGGACTTACCCAATATTAACAGAACTTTGGTGCTTCTATTCTGTTATACTTTCAACTGCTCCATCCATATTGACACTATAAAATACTCTAGTGATTAAGAAAAAATTATCTTAAGGTTGGAAAAATGGTCGACATTTTTAACTTTTAGTTCTCAGTATCAGCCACACTGGCTGAAAAACATCCTTGACAACTGCTTTGTGTTTGCTTGAGAAGTGGTTAATTGGTGAAAGAACAAACATTTGAACAAACAAACAAACATTTGAAAAATGTGCAGAGAAAAGTAGGTACAATCTGAAAACATGCTTTTGTCATTGGGCACATGCACTATTTGAAAAGTTTACACAAATATACATATAAATTTCTGAGAAAATGAAATATTTAAAAAGAACCTCTCACAGAAGTGGGAGAGAATGGGCTTGGTGATGGAACGTCCATGAGACACATCTAAGGGCCTTTTCACACGACCCCTAAGATCCGCTGGTCCCTTAAATTCGGACCAGAGATCTTGGGGGTTCGTTTCGGTTCCTGCTTCCCCACCCCTCAGCACTTCCTGCTCCTGTCGGCGTGAGGGGAGGAAGGGAAAAAAGGACAAAAGAAGCCTTTACTAACCTGCCCGTGCCGGTCGAAGTTGCCACGAGCCCTGTTACTTCCTGGTTCCTTCTCAAGGGGCTCTTAAAGGGGCGGGAGGCAAAAAAACAACAGACAAGCGAGGAGAACCCGGCACTCTTATCCGCATCAAGGAATTTTCATCTGCTGAGAGCAAGTGGGTCGCGCTTATGGGGGCGTGGTCGCACTTAATTTTCTCTAAACTCCGGAGCTGGTGGGGAAACATTTCTAAGCTCCGGAGCTGGGAGCCATTTGCAGCGCAGCTTAGGGGTCGTGTATAAACGCCCTAAAACAGTTTAGTCATTTCTGTTGGAAGCTGAAGGAATGGGAATTCCGTTCAAATCTAACATTGATATGGGATATTCACATGCCCAGCTCAGATTAGAGCTGTATAGATATGGGAAGGCAATGTAATCCTTTCCATTTTCCTAAGAACAGATGGAAGATGGAAACTCCCCACCATGAACAGAATACCATACACTTACTATATCTATAAGTATCCTATTTTACAAAAGCATTGGGCTTTGAAGTGTACAACCAGTTTACAACCAGATGCTCAAAAATTCTCACAGGCAGCATTTTAAAGGGTATTCAAATGGCTTGATTTCATCATCTACTTTCCAACCCAATCCCAAAACTGATGGTTGGACGGTTGGGCGGGTTTTTTTTAGAACATCAAGTTAGCAAAGAACAAACTTGAGTATTCAGCCTCTGAACATCGAAACAGTTAGCAGAGGACACATTTCCATTGGAAAGAAATCAACACCCACGCTTTGTTTCCTAACAAAATAAGAAAGCTAGACTTACAGAAATACGCTGGCATATGAAAGAAGATGGGAAGCCATCTTATTTTGATTGGAGATGAAAATGCAGGGAGCTGTGGCTACCTCTTTGCTTCTTAGGAACATGTCACAATGGCTCTTGTCCATGAAAGGACTGAGAGAAAATGTGGAGAGAAGGGAACACCAGCAATGTTAGGAATAACCAGCTAAAGTAAAAGAAGGTCTGCTCTGGTCGGAACATCTTTCCCCCTTGGCCAAAACTTTGGAATGTGTTTGACTCCAACTCCAAGAATCCTGCAGCCAGTGGCTGTGATGGAAGGATAACTCTGAGAGCTATAGTCCACAAAAATTAAACATCTTCACCTCTGGTTTGAATTTGTCCAACAAATTTAAATCTGTTTCAATCAGCATTCCTTTTTCTCGATTATCAGGTGCCTTTTCTCCACATTTGCTCTTTATAAGGGCTAGGGAAGGTTCTCTTGACATAGATTATAAATTCCAGAACCTACAGGTGGCATGGCCAGTGGGAATGGTCAGTGGAGGATTCTGGAAGTTTTGGCCTAGAAAAGCAACTTTTCCTTCCAGTTACTGTTTTGAAAGACAAGAAATATGATTGTCAGCATAGCACATCTGATATATGCTGTCCCCCCCCCCCAATTGTGGGAACTGTCATTTAACAAAAAACAGATAATGCAAACAGCATTTTAGCTTCATGGGAGAAGAGTCTCTCTCATCTTTGCTGCTTGCTGACACAAATTGACCCTCAAGGTATGTATTTTTCCCAGACAGGGCAACAAGCAGAGGACTTGACTGTATGTGAGAAAAACTGAGGCAAGAGGGTCCACTTCTAACTTGATTATGGTCGGCTAACCTTCTTAAGAGTTCTTAGGAAAGCTGTTACAGTAAGAAATCCATATCCAATCTTGTCTACATTGAGAATGTTTGTAAAGCATTTCTTGGCAATGCTGAACCGGGTTTCAGTCCACCAAGAATGGGATTGCAAACAAATTTCTTGTGATTAATGGTGCAATAATATGCAATACCATCTTGGCGTATATGACAAGCACATGTTGTGGATGTGGGTGGTATATAGACAATGGCCAAAGGAATCCCATAAACGTCTCCTACAGAACAGGAAAAACAATGGAGGGAGCTATATGGAACCATTTCTTCTTCAGTGGTGTTGTGGAGAAGTAAATGATGTTGTGGGTGGGAGAGCATTATTGGAGCTCAAAGAGAACGTCCAAGGAATTCTGAGACCAAAATAGTATGTTTCCATGGCAGGTTCTTTAGAAAAGCTTCAAGTTCTCAGCTTTTCCCAAATGATAATGTCCAAGAAATCAATTCCATCCCACATCTGTTTCGGCTGTAAATCCTGACACATACTCCAACAAAATGCAAATAATGTATTATTGTAAACAATGTATCTCTATTCAAGTTACAGAATGTTATTCTATAGTCTCTTGGGGCTTTGAAAAGTTCTTCTTTACAAGCTCTGAATTATAGGAATGGAATTGTACATCTCCACAGTATCTGACCTCTCTGGTTTTAATGGGCAAGTCTCCCCTTGCTCTTGATTTTACATTCCCTGCATCGTGAACATAAAACAAAAAAACAAACAAATAAATAAGTCTCCATGCATAGTTGTAACCTTACACATGTGAAGATTGTCCCAGATTAAAATGATCTATACATATTCAAGCAAACATAAAATCTTTCCACCCAACACTAGGAGATTAAAGGCAATCGAGGCAAAACTGGGCAACCATCTGTGAGATCTACTTTGATTTGTACTCCTGCATTGAGCAGGGGGTTGTACTCAATGGTCTTATAGGCCCCTTCTAACACAGTCATTCTCTGATTCTATAAAATTAGCATCTGAAGAACTAAGCCATCCAAATGAGAAAGAGGGATGGGCCAAGCCCATACACTGCATCCTCATACCTTTTAATTATTTAGGCCTACCCAAATCAGGAGTTACATGAGAATAGGGCTGGGGAGTGCCAAATTATTTTTGAAATCACCAGGAATGACCATGAATCTCCAGATAATCTGGGGGGGGGGGGGAATGCTGCCTGTACCACAGAGAGCCACTATTAAGGTAGCACTGATAACAATGGACCAGTTAGCCACTTGGCCACTGGTCATGATGCCTGAAGCTTCTTGCAGTCCAAGTTCAAATCATCCGGCAGACCAAACTTTCACATCTTGGTTTTCAAGGGTAAATAAAGTCCAAGATAGAATGGTCAAGATTCTTTCTCTTGCAAAATACCTCCCAATGTAAGGACAACCATGAAAGCTTTTTTGGAGTGTTTTTCCCCCTGGTCATCTGTCATGCACCCAGGTGCACTACAAATTGCACCACCTAGGTATGACATAGCATGCAACGGACAGCAGGCAAGATTTAATAATAAAAATCACAATTCTCTTAGAACAGCAGAACTGTGTTACGTCCCGTTTATGAGGCATTACACCCACAGGATTCTGGGCACCAGGATGTCTTTTAAAATGAAGACATTGTTTGAAAACTTGCTTTTTGAATTGTTATATATGCAAATCTCGATGAAGCCAGAATGGGATTGTAAACAAATTATTCTTGGCCAGTGTCAAACATAAATGGTGAAAGATAAATCTGTGCTAAAACATTCATGACAGCTAGTGTGACTGAAGTCAGAGATGATCTATATTATCCTTTTAGGTTAAAAATAGGCCCATTAAATATTCATATATTTGAACTTACTTGCTCCTCTAGTTATTTCATCCCATGAGAAAATGAACTCTGTAGCATGACTGTTGGAGGGGGGGGTGTCTGTGGTTTAACTATCTGACTCTTCACTGTCCCGAACTAGAAGTTACTATCAATAGCTGTACCATGTCAGAATAATGTTCAAGATTCTCCTCAGTGGTCTAATCCATTTCCCCTTATGAGTCCCATAGGCCATATTGGATGCACTGATGGGAGCTATAGTACAAACTAGCTACAGTGGTCCCCCGCCCATTCACGGTTGATATACTGTGGTCCTGATATATCGTGGGACCACAGTATATGAAAAAAGGCCCCCCTGGAGTAAGGGGGTAAGGCCTGTTTCATGCCTTCCTTACTTAACCCAGGACTGGCACTGTCCCAAACTGGCCTGCAAGGGCCTTCCTGGGCCTTCTGGAGACTCCAAAAGGGCCTCCCTGCAAGTCACTTCTGAGTCGCCGAAAATAATTTCTGAGGCCTCTGAGGGCCTTTCTAGGCCTGTCGGAGGCCTCAGAAATGATTTTCAGTGACCTGGAACTGACTTCTGGTTTGCAGGGAGGCCCTTTTGGGGCCTCCAGAAGGCTTGGGAAGGCCCTCACAGGCCCCCAGCTAGGCACCCCAGGCCAGGCCCAACCTGCATCCACATATCACGGATTTTCAATTATCACGGGTCGGGTCGGGTCTCTAACCCCAGTGATAGGCGGAAGGTCACTGCACCATATTATGTACTTAGTATATTTTTAATACAGTTACATTTGGCATACTATAACACTAGCAACTGTCTACCATATATACATCAGCTGATGGACACATTTCAATTCCTCTGAAAATATAAGCTAATGCTAAAGATTGGGAATGGAAAAAGCCTGCCCCTATAATTTCCAGTCTTAAAGCTTGTTTTTCCCAAACTTTGGGGATTGTTTTGGAAAGATTTGTATAAGCATTCATTCATATTCCATATTTATTTATGCACATTTCTCCTAAATCATATTTTTATATCCAATATCTGCTATGTTTGCCTCTTTTGCATATGATTTCCTCACAGATACATTTCTGAAAGCAAATTTCCCTTATATAATGTAACTTTGAACACTAACATGCTTACATGTGAATTTCTACATGCACTCTGTTCTACTACACATGTGCCCTTGTGTAGGCATTTTAAATGGCACTCTGAATGCATGGCATGCATTGTAAATGGCACATCTGTGCATATTTTAAACTGTAAAATTATCTTGCAAAACGGGGAGAAATTTGACCATTGAACAATAACTGAGTTTCTATTAAAATTAAAGTATAAATGACAAAATTTCTTTCCCCTTTTGTAATGCATTTTTGGACAGCATTCAGGCTTGGATAGAATGGTAACCACAGTCTTGGCAGGAGCCCATTTCTGAAATAGAGTAAAGGGGGGAGGGAGGGTTAAAGCTTTAGTCTAATCTTCCAATAACTGAATCAACTGCCCTATGTAGTAAGAATATAGAAAAGACTAAACTGCCAATTCTGCAACTTTAAATATGAATGCACAACTTAATAATGTGTTATGCACATTAGTGGTAGTGAATATGATTCCACCACTTAAAACTCATTGATATCTGCAATGCATAATTAGGGCTTAAAAGCAGCTCTAGGTTTGCTATTTAACATAATTGTAAAACTGAACTGTTAGCACACTAGACAAAACTTTATAATTTGCTTGGTATAAATAGTAGTAAGAGAGTGACATCTAGTGTCTTAGATCCATGTACTTCTTTCCTTCGAAAGCTTTTTTGGAATCAGCTGGGGCACACAACCAAGAAATACCAAGAACTACATCCTTGGACCTATGCTACTCTACAGGGGAATACACCAGCCAAGTGTTCAGCCCACGCAAAACAGACAGACACAGCACTCAATGAAAATCTAGGCTCCAGTCACATAGACAAGCGAGTGACTTGGAAATCTCTTTATAGGCTACAGTTGGCACTGCCAAAGTGGCCCTAGGAAAATTGGGCTTTTGCATCAACACAGTTGTTTGTGAGTGCAAAGAAGAACATATGTCAGTTGTAATAGTCGCCTTTCAGCATGTCGTATGGAAGAGTTGATGTTAATTGCCCCCAATGATCTTGAAGTTCCCTGTTACTGAGCAAAAATTATCAGATATATTTATTAACTGTTGAGTTGCACTTCTGACACAAAGGAATGGATAAAAGATGTGTTTGAAAAAACAAGCAGTATCCCTGGAGTGTTTCAAACACGGTGAAGCAGACTAGAAAAACCTTCCTGTATTTTCTCAGGGCCCTCCTATTCTGATTCATCCCACAATGCAATACAGTAGTACCTTGAGTTACGTCCCGCTTGACTTGCGTCATATTTGACTTACGTCCACTAGGGGTCTGTTTGACTTGCGTCCCAGGCTCCAAGTTACGTCTCGGAGTCCCAGCGTAATGCCTGGAATTGGGCGGCCAGGCTAAATTTCTATGCTTATCCGTTCCGGAGGTCTGGGAAAAAAGGCAAAAAAAAAAAAAGCCTTTTTTCCCTGAGACCTCTTTACAAAGTGCACTTTCACCTCCTCGCCCAATCCAATCCTCCCCAGGGCCCCACCTCTCCTCCTTTGCCACTGCACATGGGCGACGGACACACCCAGTGGAAGCCGTGCACCTCTGGCGCTTCCTCTGCCCGCCCCTGCCTCTCTTCCTTTGCCGGTGCCTGCAGGCGCCAAGCACCCGGGAGGCGGGCAAGCCGGGAGAAGCCGCTTGCATGGCCTTCCCCCCACCCCCCGGCTCTCTTTTGAAGCTGGCGCCGCTGGCGCTGAAGATCCAGGAGGCGGGCAAGCCGGGGGAAGCCCCGCGCCTCTCATGTGGGCTTCCCCTCCATCCCCTGGTTCCCCCTTTTTTTCCTTTGCCGGCGTTGCCGGCACAAAACACCCAGAAGGCAGGTGAGCCGGGAGAAGCCCCACACACTCGTGCAGGCTTCCCCCCACCCCCTTCCCTCCCACCCCCTTCCCTCCCAGCCCCGATCTCCCAGGCTCGTCGCCGCTCTTCGCCCAGGCGCGCGGGGCTCCCCTCTCCCACCCCCCTTCCCTCCCGCCCCAATCTCCCAGGCTCGTCGCCGCTCTTCACCCTGGCGCGCAGGGCTCCCTTCTCCCACCCCCTTCCCTCCCGGCCCCAACCTCCCAGGCTCGTCGCCGCTCTTCGCCCGGGCGCACGGGGCTCCCTTCTCCCACCCCCTTCCCTCCCGGCCCCAACCTCCCAGGCTCGTCGCCGCTCTTCGCCCGGGCGCGCAGGGCTCCCTTCTCCCACCCCCTTCCCTCCCGGCCCCAACCTCCCAGGCTCGTCGCCGCTCTTCGCCCGGGCGCACAGGGTTCCCATCCCCTTCCCTCCTACCCGCAACGGTGAGTCCTTGATGCCAGGCAGCTGCAAGGGGGGGCAGTGGGGAAGGGCAGGTGGGCACTGCCGCCGCCGCAGAGGGCCCCTGGGAGGGGCGGCCCCGGGAATCCCACAGCCCCCCACCTCCTCCGCTTCTGTCCCCTCCTCCTCCTCCTGCTTCTGCTGAGGGTGTCGCTGCACGTGCAGAGGGCAGTTTGCTGCTGGAGGGAAGGCAGGAGTGGGTCTTGGGGTGTGCGCCCCCCTCTCCAAGCAGGCAGGGAAACTGGGCCATGGAGAGGAGCCCCCCTCACCACCCCCGGCCCACTTGGCAAGGGAAGTGTGTGTGTGTGTGTGTGTGTGTGTGTGTGTGTGTGTGTGTGTGTGTGTGTGTGTGTGTGTGTGTGTGTGTGTGTGTGTGTGTGTGTGTGTGTGTTCTGAATGGGGGGGTTCCTCCTGTCTCCTTGCAAACCTTGAAGGGAGAGGAGGGCAGGGACTTAGAAAGGGTGTGTGGGGCTTTCATACACCCTCAAGGCTGGCTGTGGCAGGACGATGGGTGCGTGGGTGGGTTCATGCTGGAGGAGGTAAATCCACAATGCTGTCTTATTTCTTTTATAGTACAGCATGAATTATTGCTGTCTGCTTAGACAGTCAAATTGCTGTTTTGGGGGGTCTTTTTCATCATCTGGAACGGATTAATCTACTTTCCCATTACTTTCTATGGGAAAAGTTTGTTTGACTTAAGTCATGTTTGACTTAAGTCTAGACCTCTAGAACGGATTAATGATGTAAGTCAAGGTTCCACTGTAATAGCTTTAAGTTTGAGGTTTTAGCTTCTGTTGTTTTCCATTACTATTACTCTATTATATGGTACCTATGTGAGAAGAGTGCAGTGTATTAGCACCATTGACATCTCTGTAGTGTATCTTTAAGAACAGCAAGGTCTCTGTCCTGTCGTGCCTGTGTCTGGAGTGTCTTCACTTCATGCTGCACCATCAGGACAAAATGAGACTGGTATTAGTGTGCCACTCCCCTTGCAACCTATATACTCCCTACAAGACCTTACAGAATACTTCTCCACTGCTGTTGATAATGCATGCATGTGCACGCACACACAAGTATGTATTCTTAATTCTATTCCATATGTCTGAAGAACATACTCCTTCATCCACAAGGAAGCAAAACTGTACTAGCACAGTCTTTAGCTTCCTGATCGATCAGGGCCTGTAGGGAATCTTTACCGGCATGCCTCTGTGGCATCGCCATTAACGGCAAGCAGAGCAAGGTTAACACATACGCACTGGCACTCTTAGATATGCTCAGATACTATGTTGCACTTTAGATGGAAAAATCGTTTGCGATTGGCTGAAGTTACATGGTCTGATCAAGTTCCCAGGCTAGAATCTCACACATGCGCAGAAGCTTGTTATGTAACTAGTAGTCCTGGGCATGCTCAGTAGTGTTAAGTCTTAGACAAAGAAATATCCTTATTTGGGCATTGAGCAATCGTGTACACTTTTGATTGGTTAAGAAACCATCGCAAGGTGATGTGGGTATTGTAGTTCTGTGGTTTTCAATAAAGGCTCTTGCTGGGTGCAGCAAGAGGGGAGAAGCTCCATCATTTTGCACCAAAAACACTTGTCAGAGTCTTTATTTTCCAACCCATCGGGGGGGGGGGGCTTGCTGGTTAAGCTTCCTTTATGGGTTCCCATTTTCTTTCAAGCCTTAAACATTAAGGCTTCCCTGGATTATTCCTTTATTTGGCAAGAAATCTCTCAATCCTCACAGACTGAGGCTTCCCTGGATTTTTACCACAAGGGCCTCCACTTCAGGATGGGGAAATGGTGTTTCCCCTCTAGAAAACGCTTCAACCATATCTAGATTGTCCTTTCATTTTGCCCTCCATCAATCCAACCACTGGAATAGTAGGATTTAGGGCGTTGTCTGCTAAAGATGGGATGAAGCGCTTCCTTGCACTTCAGCCCAGTTCATCAGCATGGCAGCATAGCTTCCTTGTGCTCCTTCTCCCCAGTACCTTCACCAGCACCTCAACTAACCCACCTCTGTGCACCAGACAACTCATCCTCCAGGGCTGGCTGTCCAATTCTGACAGGAGGACAGGCTTTTCTGTCCCACCACCTCTGGCACTCAGATGAGGGGGTGGGACATGGAGACTGTTCGGTGGCCCTCCAATGGCAACCCCAATCAGGACACAGTTCTCTGCCCCCACTACGCTTGGAGCCAGAGCGTCTACTCCAGGACACTGAGAATCACTCTAGGATGCTAGAGAAACAGGTTTCATTACTTCCTCTAGCAAGCAGAAAACTATTATTTTGCTTTTTAATCTAGAGGAATAAATGGGATTCCAAATATTAAGACATTATTACAGATAATAATCCAGATCCAGATATGTTTAGAACATATCCAAATATGGTGAATTCCAAATATTTCTGAATCCAAATCCACACCTCTAGTTTCCTCTGGCATTGTGGTAGGTTACCGACAATTGTTCTTCATTGAATCTGGTGTGTTGCCAAAAACAACAAGTCTTATTGCACCTTAAAGACAAAATATATTTACTGTAAGATTTGAGGGACAAACCAACTGCTTCCATTTGTGCAATCCTGTTTCATCTGACAGTACTTTAAGGTATGCTTATCTTTCATCTTTTAAGTGCCCAAGCCATCCACTTTTCTTTCAGTATAAGTGCCCAGCCATCCACCTATTGCTCTATTTTATTATGCAATAAACATTGTTGATACACATATTCTAGGAGCAGTGTTTCAAATAAGGAACTCTCAAAAGCCCTGGTTTTGAAGCACCTAGTACTCAAAAGATAAAACTCAGTTAAAAGTATGGTCAACCTGGGTTTGCTGCAATTTCATGATAAATTGAGCAAGTCACATTTGCACATCCTATTAGTACTATCTGCAGTTACACCTTCCCTCCTCAGCTCCATTCTGGCTGCATTTTTCCCTATTTGTCAGAAGTCATTGGTGCCCCTGGACACACAATGTGCAATCTTCTAGATGTTGCTTGTCAAGTTGCATTAACCCTACGCCTGACAGTGAAGGATGATTACTGTAGCCCAAATTCTGGTGGCCTGAAAGTTGTTCATCCCTTAGCTTTTAACACCATCTAAGCACTACTCCTTTTCATTTCTTTTTAACTTTAGAAAGTTCAACTGTATTATAGGGCATCTATAAGAAGGCATAATGCTAATAACTTTCTATGCTTAAGTAGCCATGATCTCGTGTCAGCCCTTGAATGGCAGACTTCAGAATACCATATCTTGATGGAAGAACAGTACTGTACAGTATCAAGATTGTAATGAAAACACAGTATTTTGTTGAGTAATCAGCCTCATTTTGTTCAATGACGCCTCACCAAATATGCAGAATTGCAGCGTTAGTATTTCAGTGTGCATACAGTACTGGGTTCTTAATTCCTACTGGATTTACTTATAGCAAATATAATAAGACTTGTGCATGTATATATGTCTGGATTTGCGCTTACACAGAAATTCTGTAATCCTTTGCATACTGCAATCTAGCACTTCTTTTACAAACTGGGAAGGACAACTCCTGGAATCCATTGCTCCTGCCCATGCAGGCTGAGAGGTTTAGGCGATAATACTTCTCACCCTTTCACAATACTTCTGGAGAAAACATGCAGTGTCTTTTAAAAAATAATTATGCATATATTGAATGCTACTCTTTCTGTTGGAGCCCCCCCCCCCCGCTCCGCTGAATGTTAAGTATAGGCAAAGGATGGACGTGCACGTTGCAATTATAGGGTCCATCATGCATTACAGCATACACTCCTCTAGAGCTACTGCAGCACCTCTTCTGTTCTAGCATAACAAGTTGAGGAGCCCAGGAGCCATCACAAAAACCAAATACAAAAGTAGAACAGGTGATACCTTTAGGCTATTAGAAAAATAACAAAAAGTTTCTAATATTTGGAGGGCAAAACCCTTCTCCTCAGAACTTTACCAAAGGGTTAAATTATATATTAGCTGTTTATTGTTTTGTTTGCTTTTAATCATGGATTAATTTGCTTTCGTGTAAACCGCCCAGAGTCCCTATTTGGGAAATCGGGCGGTCTAGAAATGCGATAAATAAATAAATTTAAAAAAAACTTGGCAAAAGACGGAGTTGCCATAAGTTATTTCTTAGATGTAAAGTCCTTGGCAAGATGGAAAAAATGCTACCATAGGTAGTTTCTTAGTTAAGTCTGGGAGCTTAGATGTTCTGATGCTGTATTTGAAGTAAAGGGTGGTGTTTTTATTGTCCCAGTCTTTCAAACAACATCTCAGGGCTCACATATACAAGTTCACACCCCCTCTTCATGGGGCTCTTCGAGGCTAATGGCCCCTTCTTGGCCAGGGAAGAAGGAGGGCTGGTGCATAAGCTCCATGCATTTCATTTGGGGCTTGGGATAAAAATTTTACAAAGTCCACTAGGTATTCTATCAATTGACTGAGCTAACAGCACCCACCAAGCCACAGCGACACAAACCAGAGCGCAACGGCGCATGCGCAGCAGCCTTCCGCCTTCCGCTTCCAGGACCAGCGGCACCTACAGGCCGGCCATTCCGCCGCGACCCGTTCGGAGCGAAAGGGGAAAGGCACGCCCAGTCACGTGACCGGCTCTTCTCCAATCGCGACGCGCCCTACCCCCCCAGCCTCCCTCTTCCCGCTTCGCGAGGTCATGATGGCGGCGCCCAGAGCCTTGCGGTTGCTGAGAGACGCCCGCCTGGGCCGGCGGTTGCATACCGAGGCCTTAGCGACGCCCGCTCCCGACCGTTCCACATCCGACTCGGACGCCGGCGCCGGCGCCGCCGCCGCCCTCGTTTCTTCGGAGTCCCTGTACCCGCCGGTGGTGCCTTCTCTGACGGCGAAAAGCAAGGCGTCGGCCCGGCGGCGTTACGAGGAGTACCTGCGGAAGGTCCACGAGGCGCCCTCGATCGAGGAGAAGCTGCGGCTCTTGACCTATTTCCGGCGGCTCAAGTACGTGGTCGGCACGCAGACCTCGGCCCTCGACGCGGACCGCTGGTATCAGGATTACACCAAGACGGTCTTCGTGCCGGGCCTGCCGGCCCCGGTGGCCTTGACGGAAGAGGAGAAAGGAGGGCAACTGCCCGGAGGCGCCGCCTTGGACCTGGCCGAGCTCCGCTCCTTGGTGTGCGACGTCTTGCTCCAGGAGTTTTTCTACCAGCGCAAGCGGCGGGCTCCCCTCTTCCGCGCCCGCGAGCAAGGGCCGGCGGCCTTCCTCACCCAAGTGGTGCCCGCCCTTGTCGCCCGCCTGGCCAGCCTCAACCCGGGCCTCGAGACGGCCTCGATCATCGGTGCGTCTCCTCGTCCTCCCTTAAGAGGGTTGAGGGGCAGGGAGGGAGGAAAGAGACCCCGGCGTGGGTCGCTTCGCTTTGGGGTAGAGGGGCCTCCTGACCGGAGACGGTGGAGGGCCGGCTTGTGGAGGAGAAGACTTGTAGGGCTTGTTTTCTGGGCCAGGGTGGGAAGGGTGGCACGGGTCACCCCCTGGCCTGGGAGGGAAATCCCTGGGAAGTCTCAAGCAGAAGCAGCTGTTGAGGACCGACATGGAATTGGGTGCTATGTAACCCATAAACGGCCTCTTTGTCCCTGAGGGAGCAGCACTTGAAACAAATTTTATTTATTTATTTATTTATTTTTACAACTTATATGCCGCCCACTACCCAAAGGTCTCTGGGTGGCTTCCAATCAAAGAATTAAAACAGTTAAAATATCAATAAATAATTAAAACAGTAATAAAAACCTTACACTAATAGTCTTATTTCTATATTATTGGTGAGGTGAGGAAGAATTCTGTTAGAAGTGTTGTGGGTGCGCCAGATATATTTGCATATGGCTGGTGTCTTAGGCCTGGGAGGCTCATATACTGTATTCTTCTAAATCTCAGAGGACCGGACAACTGTGCACAATATAAGAGGGACCTGTTACTGTAAAAAGTCAGATCCTTTTGGTTTCCAGAAGTGGTTTTCAATCTTTAATGGTTTATTTATTTATTTATTCTTGCACTTGTTGACCGCGCCAACTTTCCCAAAGGGAACTCTGGGCAATATACAACAAATAAGTATGAGATATACAATATAAAACCAATAAAGAAAAACCAACACAATAAAAACAAAACTTTTTTGTTTGTTTTGGCTGACACTGATATTCAGAGGTGACTCGAGCTGTTTACAGGATTGCCCTTCAACACCTTTGTTGGAGAGCCTTCCCTTCTCCATAGTCCATGAAGATGTTAATAACAATAATCAGTTAATAATAATAATGGTGAAAATATGTTTATAATGATGATTAGACCACTATGAAGAAGGCTAGAATGCAGGTGAAGGAACACTACGGAATTCAATCTGGAGGAAATCAAGGAAGTTATACTGTATCATGGCCGTAGACCAGCATCCAACATTAGGAAATTATCACCACTAAAAGAAGTCCCAATATCTAGGTAATGAGGCTGCTTCCAACCAACAGGTTGAACCTTTCCATTTAGTTTATGGCCTTATCCTTTTCAGGTAAAAACAGTTTTACATCCAGATGCAGATGATTGCAATTGACCATAAGCCTGCTTTAACTGCAAGGTTGAAACCTTGGGTCAAAGTTGATACCAGTGTCAAGATCTGAAGGAAGTATCCAGTACAACAGCTTGTCAGGTTAAGTTGAAGCGGTTTCAGTTAGTATGGCCTGAGGGTGTGGATGAAGTAGTAGCAGCCAAGAAGGTGACCCTGGAATGAG
The DNA here is from genome assembly GCA_037367245.1 of Phrynocephalus guinanensis. Lineage (NCBI taxonomy): Eukaryota > Metazoa > Chordata > Lepidosauria > Squamata > Agamidae > Phrynocephalus > Phrynocephalus guinanensis. Next base: position 97,264,372 of record CM074738.1, on the reverse strand, counting down.
TCATGCACATTATTAATGTATCTCTGCATTTTCCTTGCTGTTTAAAGGAAGTCAGTGTAAAACCCATTCCAAAGAAAGCAAAATCAGCAACATATGATTTTAATAACTGTTCACACATTATCAATACCTCAGACAGATTGGGCAGATTGATCAAGAGGGTGGTGGTTGACCAGCTGCAGGCATTCTTGGGGGAAATGGGTAGCCTAGATCCCTTTCAGTTGGGGATTAGGCTGTACCATGAAACAGAAACAGTGTTTGCCCTGCAAGATGATTTCCTGAAAGAGGCAGATATGGGGATGTAAATCTGCTAGTCCTCCTGGATCTTTTTGTGCCCTTTGATACCATCATCCACTGCATTCTTCTGAGATGATTATTGAGTGTAGGACTTGGTGGTGGTGGTGGGGCTCCATTCTTTAGTGATTCCAGTTCTTCCTTGAGAACCAATCTTGTATGATTTGGGGGAGGGGGTCCACCCCTTGGGACTTTAATTATGTGGTGCCTACAGGATTGGTTGTTTCTCCAGTGATTTTTCATTGTATATGAAAGTGCTGGGAGAAGCTATATGGAGTCACTGTTCTGACTGACTAGGGCTTCCATTTTATGGAACAGAAATTCTGCCAGCAGACCATTGTATTCAGTAATATTTGATATTTGACTGCAAGCTGCATTTGAAACATTCTTTTTGTTTCAGACTACAAACCAGAGGTCAACTTCTACTGGATGCGTGGTGAGGCAGAGGTTCTTATTGGATATCGAACTGGCAGGATAGACCCGATAAGATTTCAGATTGATGACAAACCCCACTGCCAGATTCGTTTAAGAAAACAACTTCCAGAGGTATGAGCTTAGACATTATGTGGTTTGGAGAGAGATTCAAGAGAAATGAAAACCCTGCATTTGTTTTCTTAAAATAATTTCTTTTCAAGTGGATTATATCAGCTTCTGTGGATCTACAGCTTTTTCTGACATTCAGAAACCTAATATTTGATTTCTGTTGTCAGAGAAGCACCCTTTGGACCTCTCTGCATTTTCATAATGGAGCTTTATGAGATTAGGTTTCCTTATTGTAACTCCAGGATACTTCCCAAGCTGCTCCTGTGTCCTGAGCGACTTAAAGTCATATTGATAAACAGCTGTAGAATTGCTATAATTGGCAGCTTCATGAAATATGAATTGTGTTAAAATTTTTAGAAACCTATTAATATTTCAAGGTTAAGGTAGTCGACAAATGGGACTGGAATAAATTAGCCTTTGTGAAGAAATTAGACAGTAGTGAATTCACACAGACATCTGAATCATTTTGTACAATACTTCTTGTAATTAAAACTGAGGCACAAATTTGGGGAAGCATAGCTCATATGTCCCTGTTAGACATGGGCACGACTTGGCGAAATTCTCGTTTCCGTTTCCGTTCCTCGTTTCCGTTATGCAACGGAAACGGAAACGACAATTACTCCGCCAGAACTCGAACTCGAACCAAAAAAAGAAAAATTGGGTCTGATTTGTCGTTGTCGTTCCTGGCATCGCGCGGCGATCGCGCGAGCGCAAGCGGCACAGAAAAAAAGTTTTAAAAATTAAAAAAAACCATTCCTGGCCAAAAAAGCAGGCGAAAATATGCCTGCCTGGGTGAGGGCACCTACCAGAGGGGTAGTTTCTGGGGGGGGGGTTCCCCGGCCTCCCCCCCTCTCCTCTCCTGGGCTGCTCTGGTGGGGGGCATCCTCGTCGTCTCGCCAACTCGCCATGCCATGCGGTGCAGGCGGGGGATCCAAAATGGGGCGGGGCGACCGCAATATTTATTTTGAAATCGTGGTCCAAAAACACACCAAAGCACCACAGACACATGCGAAAATAGCTATTTTAAAACTAACTGAATTTTTACAGTAGCAGCAGTGGGTTTTTCTTGCAACAAAACGTTTCCATTGATTTTATTTTATTTTATTTTATTTTTATTTTTATTTTTTTACACCTGCACAATGATGGGCTGGCCATGGGAGTGGACCATGCAAATTTTTGGAGCCATTCCACCAATTGCATGGCCACTTGGCCAGGTTTTGACCGAGACTTCTGGATGTGCCAGTCAGGCATAAAAAGCCCACTAACCCTAGCCCGAACCCTAACCCTAGCCCATACGCCAGTACACTGTCCTTCTTAGTGGGTCAGAGAGGCACCCAGAGGTGCACCCCAGTAACTCACCCTAACCTTACCCGTAACCCTAAGCCTAGCCCTTGCGCTAACCCTAACCCTAAGCCAGATCTGTGTACTCGCATTGCACTACAGCAAGTACACTTCCCTTCTTAGTGAGCCAGAGGGCGCCCATAGGGGTCCTCTCTCACTTTGTTCCTCGCTCCTCCCCATCCCCAGCCCAAGTGCACCGTATGCCAGGCAGTGAGTCACAGAGGCACCTGAAAGAGAGGTGCCTCTGCCTGCCACTGCAACTTGGTATGCATATCCAATTGGCTATGCATTGCATACCCTTTTGTAGCGGGCCAGAGGAGGCACCCACCCCAGAGAGGTGCCTCCAGGAGCCCGCTTTCCCTTCATAGCAGGCCAGAAGAGGCACCCACCCCAGAGAGGTGCCTCCAGGAGCCCGCCGCTACCCCCCCCCCCAAACCAGTACTAATGACAGACGAAAAAATGACAAACGAAATGACAAATTTTTGAAAAATTTCGCGACAAACCCACGTGCCCATCTCTAGTCCCTGTATAAATCACAGTGAGCATGTCTTTTTAAGTGGAGAAAAACCAGAAGTAGCTCATGTAAGTGCATTTACAGTGGTACGTTGTATAACGTAATTAATTGGTTCCAAATCAAATTACGTTATACCAAACCCCCCATTGGAATGCATTGAAACTGGATTTAATCCGTTCCAATGCGTTCCAATGGCGCTAATGACAGACGAAAAAATGGGGCTTCGGCGGGACCGCGCCGGGAAATTCCCCCCCCCCTCACCTGCGCGACGCTGTTGCTGCTGCTGCTGCTGCTGCTGCTGCTGCCGCCGCCGCCGCATGACAATTTTCACCTGTGAAAACACTGTTGCTGCTGCTGCTTTGCTGCTGCGACAAACGCCCGCCGAGCAAAAAGGCGAGCCAAAATGGGCTGCTGGCTCCGACACACGGCGCAACCCCCGAAATCGTAATTTTTCTCCTGGTCGTTCGCCCTGATCGGGGCCTCTCTGAAAGGCCTCCGATCAGCTGGGGTCCCCGATCGGAGCCCTGATAAGGGCTCACAGTTTGGGACAGGCGGGTCTTTTTAAAGTTGCCCTCGTCCTCCGCGCTTGGCTCCAGAAGTAGAACAACGGGAGGGTTTGTTTAGCATGTAAGCGCATTTAGGAGGGGGGCGGATTTTTTTTCCCGTTGTACGGATTTTTCGCTATACAAACCCTCCGTTATACGAGGTTTATTTTCATTTTGGGACCTGTGGAAGATTCCATTCTACTGTATGCTTAAAAATGGTGCTAAAACTCAATTACAATAATGAATAAATAAATAAATTATCAGGCTAAAGTAGTGCTATTCAACACCAGTTTCAATCAGCTGACAACAACAAAAGTAATAGTGGAATACCCATATTTAAGAAGTCATTATCAGTAGCAAAAGGCATTTGTAAGTGGTAATTTCACTTCCTGCTGGAAGAACATCAGCCAAGAGGTCCACTTAACCTCCCTTAGAAGGGAGTACGGTATCGTGGATCCGCAGTATATGAAAAAAGGCCCCCTGGGGTAAGCAGGAAAGGCCTTCCCAGGCCCGTCGGAGGCCCCAAAAGTGCTTCCCCGCAAACCAGAAGTGACTTCTGGTAAACCAGAAGTGACATCCAGATCACTGGAAAGCACATTTGGGGCCTCAGGGGGACTGGAAAGCCCCTTGCAGGCCCATTTGGGGAGCACCAGACCTGAGGTAAGTACAGGAGCCCCCAGAGGTCCCAACCTGACCCAGCATCCGCATATTGCGGATTTTCAATTATTGTGGGTCAGGTTGGGTCCCTAACCCCTGTGATAGGTGGGGGTTTACTGTACCATAGGCTTAGAGCAGCCCCTCTGTAAATGCCTTACAAAACATGCTTGCGAGATAAAATAAAAAGAAAGACCCCCTCCTAAGGATCCTAAGACCGGGGCCAGTGTATATAAGAAGGCAATAGTCCCTTCAGGTAATATGAAGCAAAGTTGTATAAGGATTTACAAGTCATCACTAGAACTTTGATATTTGCCCAGAAATGAACTGGTAGCCAGTGAGCCTCCTAGAGCAGAGAATTTCTGTTTTTCCTGAAACTGGCTTCAGTCAGCAGCCTGGATACAGCATGTTAGACTTGTTGGAGATTCAAAATACTTTGATGTGGCAGCTATGCATACAGTACATCACATTAATCCAGATGAGATCAGGTTTGTGCATCATTGTTTCTCTCTAAGAGAGTAATTACACTAGGGGCTGTTGTTCTGCACACTGTTATTTGAGAATAAACTCAGTATATCACGAGGAAATATGTACACAAATACTGTATATGAATTTACAGACACAATATAATGGTAATGGAACATATCACTGTGATTTTGTATTTTTTAATTATTTAGTTCCTCATCTGCAGCCGCTGCTTACCTTGGGTTATGGAACTCTCCTGAGCTCAAGGCTGGCAGTGTTGAATTTCTAATCCTCACCCCCACATATTTAACATGCCTAATGGCCAGTGAAATGGAGATCACTGTTGCCTCCGGAATGTTTCATGATTAGAATTTCTGGATGACCATCTAAAGCTAAACATGGGTACCAGAAGAAAAGAGAAACTGAATCATGACATGAGTCATACACAGTTTGAGGTCCTTGTTTCTTGAAAAATAAAGCACAGTCTAGTCCTTTCTGATCTTTATGCCTGAAAATGTGGGCAGGGCTACTAAATCTATGATAGGGACAGGGGTGTGCACATGAACCTCATCCTCTGCATCACCCCTCCACAGGAATCACTCGGTCTGCAGAACACTTTGTTAATGTGTATGGCTGAGTGCACTTACAGAATTCCTGCTCACAGGAACTTTGTAGATATGTTCATCCAAGTATACATGTAAGATTCCTAACACATTTTTGCATGGAACATGAAGGAACCTGTCGTGGTGGAGCACCCACTCAGCCTTTTCATTTTTAGATTTGAAATGCCTGAATAGGGCTTATTTTATTTTATTTTATTTTATTTTAGATTATTTCCCCTCACCTTTCTCCTTGGAAAAAGGACCCAAAGCAGCTTACAGAATGAGGGATAATAAACATTCAGGTACAATTAAGACATGTTCAAGTATTGAGAACAGGGAACTGAGGGACATGTTATAGCATTAATAGACAACATTACATTAAAGCTACGAGAGAACACGAACAGTTAAAGGGGAGTAAAGTTCCATGTGAAGTTATGAATGATGGAAACTAACATTGAAAACATAGTGTCAATGTAAACCCATACGGCTAGAAGTAGTAATAAACACAAAGTCTTTGTGATCCAGTAGATTCACATAAGACACATAATAGGTAGACCATCATTCAGGGAAAGCTTGCCTGAAGAGAAATGTCTTTGCCTGTTTTTGGAAAGGTAAATATGATATATGGAACAAGGATGGCACTGTTCAGCACAGAATAAATGATCTAGTCCACTTGTGTTTGTACTTAAAGGGGTTTTATTTAGTAAATTTATATACTGCTCCATCTAGCTACACGGCTACTCTGGGTGGTTTATAAAACTGAACAGAAATCAAATCCATAAACAATACAATACAATAGAATAGATAAGCACAAATAAGTAAAAACATAACAACTAGTGAACAATATATATCAAAAACATTGAACAGGAGCAAAATGGGCTACAGATGAAAACAAAATAAAATACATAATAGCAATCTTTAGCAGAACAGATTAATATCAAGGAAAACCTTTTTAAATAGCCACGTCTTTAGATGTTTCTTAAAGACTGGGAGGGAAGATCTCAAAAGGAAGTTGGTTCCAGAGCCGAGGGGCCGCCACTGATAAAGCCCGATTTCTTGTCAAAGATTTGCAGGCCTCCTTCAGCGATGGCACCCTCCAATTTCCTGCCTGAGATGATTGGGTGTTATGGGCAATATTTTGCGTCAGGAGCCGTTCTGCCAGATCCCTTTCTTCCCATTGAAGAGTTATCCCATACCTTTCTGATCCTTGCCGAGAGCATGAATTCTGTTTAGCATTATGGTGGCTGTGCAGTGCATTGAAGGCTGGTGTCACCTCTGCCGCATCAGCTGCAAGGGTTGCCTTAGTGGTGGCGGTGGAGGCAGCAGTTGCTGGTGACAGGCTGCTGTAGCCTGCGAGCCCTTCCAGCTCTGGCTAAAATAAATAGACCAGATAAACCATGCTTTGAAGGGCTCTTTCGCAGGGGAGCAGGGTGAAATTGACCATTGATTGGGCTGCAATGGCTTGTTTGCTCTGGAGATGGGAAGAGTACACCAAATGGCAACTCTTTGCCCCCCCCCCACACACACACCTTAACAGACCCTCTAGCCTGATCTGCTCCTCACCCAAAATGGCCAGCCTGGACAGGACTCATTTCAGGAAATGATGTGTGCTTTGCATAAATACACAAGGAAATCACATCTCCCATTACGCCTAGCTGTAAATCACAAAATTTAACATAACAAGGCTTTGGTAGCTTGCACTGTTAGAGTAATTTGTGACAGTTATTACTACATGGCTTTTATTGTCTTCTAAACTAACTCCTTGTTTGTTCAAGTTTATGCCCCTGGACTATGTGGATCCTGGAGATATTCCCGATATTAAGTTTAGACCTGAAATACTTCCATTGTTCAAAAGACAGTATGAAAACAAAATATTTATAGGTAAGAGTGTCACATCAGTATATTAAAATAGTTTGTGTTACAAGACTTTCATAAGCAATTACTAAGGTGTTTTATTCATTTATTTTATGTACACGTTGTATTTATGTACTGTATCTTCTTTCCTTCAAATGAACTCAAGGCCATGTAGATGGTTCCCTTTCCCCTCTTTATCCTCTCAGTAACAGTTTTAACTCATAACCTTGTTATCATAACTAGGTTCTGACTAGAGATGGGCACGACTTAGCGGTATTTCCGTTTCCGTTTCCGTTACTCGGTTCCGTTACTCTACGGAAACGGTAACGGGAATTACTCCCCCAGACTTCGAGCTCGAACCGACGAACGAACAATTTTGGTCTGATTTGTCGTGCTCGTTCCTTGCATCGCGAGATCGCGCGATGCCACACGCGGCACAGAAAAAAAGTTTTTAAAAGTTAAAAAAACCCGGTTCCCGGCCAAAAAGCAGGCGGGAAAATGCCTGCCATGCCTCAGGGCACCTACCAGAGGGGTTGTTTCTGGAGGTCCCCGGCCTCCCCCCTCATCCCCCGTCCTGGGCTGCTCTGGGGGGACTCGCCGCAGGCTCGCAGCCAGCAAAAAGCCCAGTCTCGCCGCCGGCCGCCGCAATTAAAGCGCAAGCAGGCGGCACGGACGGCACAGGAAAAAACTTTTAAACTCTCCCCCCACCCATTCCCGGGCCAAAAAAGCAGGCGGAAAAATGCCTGCTTGACTAAAGGCGCAGGGCACCTACCGGAGGGGTGGTTTCTGGAGGGGGGGGTCCCGCCTCCCCCCCGTCCTGGGCAGCCGGACTCGCGAGTCGCCATCGCCATGCCATGCGGTGCGGGCGGGGGATCTAAAATGGGGCGGCGAACACAATATTGTTTTTGAAATCGTGGTCCAAAAACACACAAGCACAACAGAAACACGCGAAAATTTATAAACTGCCAGATTTTTCACAGTAGCAGTGGGTTTTTTCTTGCAACAAAATGTCTCTCCTCCTCCTCCTCTGTCCTCCATTGATTTTATTTTATTTTATTTTATTTTACACCTGCGCAATGATGGGCTGGCCGAGTGGCCAGCCATGTGGGAGTGGACAACCATGCAAATTTTTGGAGCCATCCCACCAGTCGCATGGCCACTTGGCCATGGAGACTTCTGGGATGTGCCAAAAAGCCCCCTAAAACCTGCCCTAGCCCTAACCCTAACCCTTGACTCCGTACCCATACGTCACAGACTGTCTTCTTAGTGGGTCAGAGAGGCACCCAGAGGTGCAACCCACTAGCCCACCGTAACCTTACCCGTCACTAGCCTAACCCTAGCTCTTGCACTAAGCCACCTTAAAGCCAGATCTACTTGCTTGCATTGCACTACACGCAGCAAGTACAATTCCCTTCTGTGTGAGACATGGTGGTGCGGGAGCCTTGTGAAGGGCGGATATGACCCTATCACTCTCACACTGGTCTCACGTCTGCACATTATGTTATGCAATATCCATATGGCTATTGCATAGCATTTTGCAGCAGCAGCAGGTGAGGAAGGGAGACCCCCATGTAGAGGGGTCTCTCTTGGAGCCTGCTTCCCCTTCCTAGTGGCAGGAGGCACCCACGGGTGCCTCCAGGAGCCCACTTTCCCTTTATAGCGAGCCAGAGGAGGCACCCACCCCACAGAGGTGCCTCCAGGAGCCCGCTCCCCCCCCCAAAAAAACCAGTACTAACGACAACGAAAAAACGAACCGACTAATTTTTGCGAATTTTCGCGAAAACCGGAAACGACCCGAAATGGGACTGGCCCGACTAACGACAACTCGAAAAATTTTTTTTTTTTTCAAGTCGTGCCCATCTCTAGTTCTGACATAAAATACAATGGATTTGCTGCTTTTATTGTCTGGAAAAAAGAAAAGGTAGCAGCAGGATTTCAGGAACTTATTGATATTCAGCATTTCTAGAGCATCTTCTAGAAACTGAAACCAATACATTCATTATATCATTCTTTGAAACATTTCTTGTGTGTAAAATTTTCAGCTGCTTGTTCTATACTGTAGACAGCAAGTGAGAGAACACTGGCTTTCTTAATCCAGATGAGATCAGGATGTAATGGGGGGGGCATTTGAGTGAGGCATTTTTCACTTTTAGTAAATTCTTAACCACTATCATGCTAAATTGCCTTTTCTTGGGGAAGTAAATTGCTTGAATAGGATACTGGTTTTTAATTTTTGGAAAAAATATAAATTGAAATTACATTTACCAAAGTCATTAAACATGCAATAATACTAAGATATTCTGAATGTAACAAGTAAACATTTGTATTTTCTGAATAATACATGCCAGCATTCTCATGTTTGTGTTAGTATCCAGAATCCTATTGGTTAAATATACTGGCAAAAATGCTGCGTCATAAATTGCAGTGGTGAATTGCCACTAGTCCATCAATCATTGCTTGTATCCATTGGCTTATGCCAGGTGCATGCATTAGTGTTTAGCCAGAGACATAAACAGCTGTTCACTGACTAGCAGAAAGTTACAAAACTGAACTTAACGCTGCCATAACAAACCAGTAGGATTTTGGACAACATGCTTTCTGATCTCTAGCATTTTTGCCTAGACTTTTCGGACTAACAATGTAGAATGCTGGGGTAAAATTTCCTAGGCCTTTATGGGAACTGATCTGGAATTATTTTCTCTCTTGTGGGATTTAGGCTCACAGGTAGGAGATCCATACACCTATGGACATACACAGTTTCATCTGCTTCCTGATAGACTGAAAAGGAGTAAACTTGTATCATTTAACTGTAGCGATCAAATTGAAGTCCCTTGTCGAGCTAATGCTATTGCAAGTCTTTTTGCTTGGACTGGAGCACAAGCAACGTATCAAGGTAAGTTAGTAGTTAAAACTAATATAGTTCTTTAATTTATAGTGGTTATTGAAGCTAATTCAGTAAAAATAAGAGGTTAAATAAATTTGCTAACTTACAGATCTAATTCGGATATGCATGGCAAAGGGGTAGCTTTTTTTTCCCATTTGGTTTCTTTTCAGGGATAGGGGGTTCGTTTTCATCTCTCACGTGCTAGCCCTTTCATTGCATATGAAAGTATGCATAATCTGTTTGAGAATCTTTCATTTAGTTTTTTCCTCATGTATACTCTGTCTGTCCAAACCTCTAGGGAACTTGCAAAAGGTACTTGAAAAATGAAACAGTGCTTGTGTGTGTGTGTGTGTGTGTGTGTGTGTGTGTGTGTGTGTGTGTGTGTGTGTGTGTGTGTGTGTGTGTGTGTGTGTGTGTGTGTGTGTGTGTGTAGAGAGAGAGAGAGAGAGAGAGAGATGGGGGTTGGGATTGTTTTGTTTTGGGGCAGTTCTTTGGTTGTACTTGTTGCTGCCTCCCTCTGGAGCAGAGGCACTCTGTTTCTTTGCCTTTGCTTTTCTCAAGTGCCTGTACCCTTTGCAAGTTCTCTAGCGGTTTGCACAGACAGAATATAAATATATGTATGCATTTAACACTTTGTAGTGAGCTACCCAAATAACAGTTTTGTTAAAAAAATCTAAAACAGACAGCCACGCCCTCCAACACAGAGAATAATAGCAAAACAGAATCCCCAACCCCAAGAAGACCAAGCAACCAAATAAAGGCAAAAATACAAGCAAATGTCCCTAACCCAATATGACTAGAATACAGGAAAATGCCCCCCCCCCAACCATTTGCTTTCTCTTCCCTGAATTTAGTGTGGCAGTGTCTAGCAAAAAATAGTCCAGAAAAGGAAAGTCGTAGAGTAAAGCAAAAACAAACAAACAAACAAAAACCCTACACAGAATAGGTGTGGGGATGTGGGACAATCCCAAGGAAGTGGAAAACATGGCAGGCTCAAATATAAAGAAGGCAGAGGTAGACAGGAATAGCACACAAGATGGAGGGTGTCAGGAGCTTTCTTACGCCACAAGGAAGGAGTGTGGTGAAATAAGGAAGGAGCTGTAAAACACTCCCATTGGGACCTCTTCGAGCTTGAAAATTCCCACCACCCTCCTCTTGGATGTCCCGATTGACTGCTGACAGCAGCCCTCTCATTGCTGTTAGATGAATTTTTTCCCAGGCTCTGATCAACAAGAGGTAACAGGAAAGGGAAATGAAAAAAAAGCATGGATATGTATGGAACTTTCATGGCCCTTTCCTTTGTTAAAACCAAGCATTTGGGTTTAAAGTTCTCTTTCATAAATCAATGAAAGAGAAGGAAAACACAATTAAGAGCCTCTTTTGTGTCCCACAAAAGGTCTCTTCCTTATATCTTGTTCTTAAAAGATTTCTGTAATCTTAAACTATATAAACCTGCCGAGATGCCGTAAGCACATCCAATTTCACCTGATTTCGGTAGCTAAGCAGGGTCAGCCCCGGTTAGTACTTGGATGGGAGACCAGCAGGGGATACCAGGTGCTGTAGGTGCCTGGAGTAGGAACTGGCAAACCACTCCAGTATTCCTGCTAAGAAAACTCCATGGACATGGAGTCACGAAGAGTCGGTCACGACTAACGACACAACACACACACACAAACTATAAAAACACAAATTACTGGGGAAAAGGTGTGAAATAGCCTTATGGGCTGGAGGAATAAGTGGTGCTGATCTGATTTGGTATGTTCCCTTGTTGGATCAAGAATCTCTTGAATGTACTTTTATCAATTTGGAATCTGACTCACAATCCTGTTGCTTCCCCTCACTCTGAAATTAGGATGTTAGGATATGCATCCCTCTACAGCTCAGTATGGGTTACTCAAACGTGCATCCCTAGACGTTTTCTTTTCCTTCTGATCTCTTGCTTTTTAATTGATAAGCAACCAATTGTTCAGCTGCTTCTCTCACCTCCTTTCTCCCCCCCCCTCTCTCTCTCAGGATTCTGGCGTGAGGCAGATGTGACGCGGCCCTTTGTATCACAGGCTGTGATTGCTTCTGAAAACTATTTTGCCTTCTTTTGTTACCAGTTGAATACCTTGGCATTAAGTGTTGACACTGATATATCTAACCCAAGAAAGAATATTTGTTGGGGAACTGAAAGCAAGCCTCTGTATGAAGCAATAGAAGACAATGATGTGAAGGGCTTTAATGATGAAGTTCTGCTTCAGTTGGTTAAATTGCTCTTAAACAGACCAAAGGAATTATAACTTAATTCCAAATAATCTGAGTTTTCTTAAGGTACTAAAAGAAGATACAATTCTATCTGAACTGTTTAAAAGTGCAGTAATTTTGCTGTTCCAATATATACTATTTGGAATGAATGGGAGTTGTACATGAGCATTGTTGGTACCTGTCTTGGATCATGTATTTGCTTGTCAATAAATAAACTTGTACCAATGTACTAACAAAGCCAATATCTGCTCTTGGTGGTGTTTTATTTTGAAATACGACATAAAATAATTCACAACCATTAGAAATAGAATCATGCTATTAAGCATCCATGGCCTCTCTGTAAGCATACTTTCTCTAGCTTTTGTATGTAGGTACAGGTGATTGGGCCTGATACTTGAACTGTACAACTTGTTAGTGTGCAAATCACTCAAAACTAATGTAGTGTTTTTTATCCAAAGGTCTTGGTAGTTTGGCCAGCTTAAAAACATGCATGGTTTTGCAGGAGGAAGATTAAGTGCCCTTAACATTCCTGTAGTTAGTATATATATATAGTATATAAAGGAAGTCTCGCTACCTTTTAAGCTCAATAGATGGCGCCTTTTGGGGACCAGCGATGCCCAAGTAAGTAAGGTAACAAGCAGAGGGCTGTGTCCATAATATAGAGAAGAACGCAAATCTCCATAGTTCCCCCTCCAGGCTTCTCAGTAACCACCTGCTGTTCCAGAGCATCTTCCAGTCTTCCAAAGTAATCTCGGAGAACAAATGGTCTGGGATGGAGAAAAAAATAATCAAATATTGAGGACCCTTCAAACTGAATAGAACCCAAAATGTGTCACCAACCTACCAGATGAAATCTGAATTACTTGGCTATCATACCTGCTTTAAGATGTAAATTTCCCTGTGCAAAATAAACTAAGGGCCTTTTTAAAAACACCATTTATATTACACTAAATGGAAAACTGGATGCATGGTCAATGAGACAGGAAATAACAGCTTTCCCATTTAGGTGACTTTAAATGCTCCTTGGGATTGGTTGCTTGTGTGGAATTTGCTTCCAGCGATGGTTTGCCTTGGATTAAAGTATGGCATATTTAAATCTTGAGGGGAGACAGCGTCATAGTCGACGTTGGATTATCTAGGTCCTCCAAGCAAAGCATGGATGGCAGGAGATAAGGTAAAGCTTCCTCCCCTGCACATGCATGCTAGTTGTGTCCGACTCTAGGGGCGGTGCTCATCTCTGTTTTCAAGCCAAAGGGCCAGTGTTGTGCAAGTCCATGGCCATGTGGCCGACATGGCTGAACACATTTCTGTGCATGGAACACGGCAGGACATATACTGAATGCTGGCTGACATGGTGAATACTTCACCACGTCATATAATGTTCATATAGAGAAATAGCAAGAAGAAGGAGGTTAGTGGTCTCCCCTCACCCCATGTGTAGAGATATGTTTTGATATGGAATTGTATTCTACCATGTGATCTTCTATCATGCCAGTTTAAGGTGTTATTACTCAGGCACATGCCTAGTTCTGGTAAATCAATATGTAAGTTATTGCCTTAAGGAGACATTGGCCACTCTGATATTACAGATTTGACTCTGAGCTGCTTCATCACCAGTGGGAAAAATGTTTTGACTTGGAAGTGGATCAGGAGCCGTTCGAAGAACCATTGAATTACTTCTATGAACTGAAAGGTTGATTACATTGCTCTCTCTTAATCACAGTCCTGCATACTGTATGATTTTGAATTTCCCTATTCCCTTGGCTAGATCATACAGAATCAGTGGGGGAAAGCAAACACTGTTAGCACAAGCTGCTTCCTGTGGATTGATAGACCATTTCAAATTTAGCTAGAAATGTCAGCTATGTAGATTTGTGAGATGTGCCATGGTCTTGCTAAATTGGGACAGCACCACTATGCAGTGGCTGAACACTAGATGGTGCCCTTTACTACTGAGTTGCATAGGATGCAAAGTCTGTGAATTTGCTTGGTGTCAAAACAACGTGATTCTGGAAAGGATTTGGTATTCAGATTTACTATTCTGCTTTCTTTGTGCAAATAACACAATCTATGAGCTCCCATCATGAATTATTTGGATACTCAAGCATTGAGGACAGCTGTGTTTCAAAAAATGAGAAATTGAACCACTTGCATATTGAAACAGCATCTCTAGAGGGCTTGCCATCAGCAATGACTTTGTTAACTTCAGGTGCTTACTACCAGGAGACAGGGAAAAGGCAGAACTACTCAAAACCTTCTTTGCCTCAGTTTTCTCCAAAAAGGAAGAGTTCAGTCGGGACAAAGAGTAGATGGAGTAGGGAGAAAATTGCAACATAAAATAGGTAGGGAAGTAGTGCAGGAATAACTGGAAACCCTAAATGAATTTAAATCTCCAGGGCAGAGGAATTACACCCAAGGATATTAAAAGAACTGGTAGAAGTAATTTAAAAAGGATGTTGACAACCTCAAACGGGTCCAGAGGAGGGTGACCAGGATGGTTGAAGGTCTGGAACATACGTCTTCTGAGGAGCGGCTTAGGGAGCTGGGAATGTTTAGCCTTACAAAAATAAAGTTGAGGGGGGGTATGATAGCCATGTTTAAATCTTTGAAAGGATGTCATATCAAAGAGGGAATAGGTTTGTTTTCCATGGCTTAGAGACGAGGACTTGAAGCAATGGTTTCAAATTACAGGAAAAGAGATTCCATTTGAACATTAGGAAGAACTTCCTGATGGTTAGAGCTGTTCAGCAGTGGAATAGGCTGCCACGGAGGGTGGTGGAATCTCCTTTGAAGGTGTTTAAGCAGATGCTGGCCATCTGTCAGAAGTACAGTGGACCCTCGTATGACAAAACAGCTTGTGTTACATAAAATCTGTACAACATAAAAAATTCCGGAGATAGGGGAAATTTGCTTAACATAATCACCTATGGGGTGAATCCATACTACATAAAAATGGTCGCGATTAGGGATTACTCTGTTTTCAATGCATTCCTATGGGGAATTTGTACAAAGGAAAATTTGCTTAACAGAGTTTCATTTGGAATAAATTAATTCCTTTATACAAGGTACCACTGTACTTTGATGAGGCCCCTTGAGGTCTCTTCCAATTCCATGATTATGTGACTGATTTCCCTTTTGGAACACTGACACATGTTCTGTAGCATTTTGCAAAATTTATTTAAAGCTAGAGAAGAAGACTGAAAAATGTTGACTCTTTCTTCCATCAAGAGTGTTCTGTGACATGCTAGAAATTTTCAGCTCTGCTTAGTTTTGGGAATCTTTTGCCATGCAGTTTGTGAGGTGGGAGGCTGTGGCTCAATCAATACACACCTCAATCTGTTTGGAATCGTATCATTTGTTTCACAGTTCTTTGAACTCTAAAACCATCCACCTCACTAGATGTTTCCATTACATTTTGAATCTACCTAGTGTGCTTTCAATCTGCTATCCTGATGGATAATATTCTGAATTCTCGCTGCCTGCCCCCATGTGTCTTCTGTGCATGCTACCAAGGTCAAAAGCATGATACTTCAACAAGACCCTCCAAGCACTAGTGAACTTAAGCTGTTACTTTTTTTCTTTTCTTTTCTTTTCTTTTCTGTTTACAAGGTTACATCTCTTTGTCCTGAAATAACCTTTATCAGGCAGTTCATTACTGTTCAAACCTTCCTGTTAGATTCATACTTCCAGAGTTACAATTCATATACCCTTAATAGGCACAGTGGTTAAATGCCTGTACTGCAGCTAAAACTGTGCTCATGACCTGGGATTCGATCCCTGGTAGCAGGCTGATGGTTGACTCAGCCTTCCATCCTTCTGAGGTCGGTAAAATGAGTACCCAGCTTGCTGGGGGGGGCAATGTGTAGCCTGCATACTATAATTAAAACTGTAAACCACCCAGAGACTACTTGAAATGGTATGGGGCGGTATATAAGCAGAACACATTTTGCTTTTTATAGAAAATAATAGACAGTCCTCCCCCCTCAACTGAGCATGGGGAAGTCTTGTTTGTAGTGGGGGTTGTGTCGTTCTGGTTTCCCAGTATTGACAGTTATGTGAACATTAGTAAGCCATTATGTCTTTCTGCCGATTTCAGATAGAGCAAAGGGACCATATTGGCTGCTGTGCTACTAGAGGAACACTAACTAATAACTGCACGACCTGCTTATCATTCAGCAAGCCGACAGTACATACACTCTGAGTATGCAGTCTTGTAGTGTTTTTGGTATGTAGTAACTCATGGTAAATTTTTAATGAAATAGACACTTAAAGCATTACTATACATGTGAAGGCCAGACTGCCTTCTTTCTATAGCAGCCAATTATATGACCAGTTGTCATATGTGTGATTGGACTGCTTTCAACTCTTCTTTGTTCAGTTAGACCATGCCATGTTATAAAATAGAAATAGGAAAGCAAGGGTTAACTTGGAAGCACTTACAGGTAAGAAGAAACAAAAATATCCAAACTATTTTAGTAGCAATTGCATGAAGTTAATTGGGGGGGGGGTTGTGCTCAAGAAATATGCTAGGTTATGTAGCCTTAAAAGAATTTCATTGAGTTATACCAAAGATCTCTCTGATCCTAGCATGTATGTTGTTAGTGAAATACACACATCCATTATCACTGCATGTATCTTGTCAGCTTTCTACCCCTCCCCCCAATACACAAAAATTAATCCTGTTTGAAGCTGGAATGGTAGAGCAAACTTTGTAAGGAGGTAACATTCAGTTTGAGGCAAGTTTCTCTGTGACCTACGAACCTTGTGTGCTTGATTTAAAACATTGATTTATCCAAATAAAGTTAGATAAATGGTTGGTATATCTAAGGACTGTCATGTATGATAACAGTTTCACAGAGATTTTTTAAAACTATGAACTGCTCACAAACTTTGGGGCACAGCTTTGTGGTTTCAACCATAGTGTGGTCAATCTTACTAGCATTTGGTGTTTATTAACTAAAAAGGAAGCAGAGCTGTAATGTTAAAAACACACTTCTCCTTTGAGCAATACTGGGTTTGGGGAATCCAGACCCCCATGCAATTCAAAATCTATGTATAATTTTTATTCCACCCCTCCCCTGACACTACAAAGCGTAATTAACAGACACATACCCCTCCGCTGACATTCATCCTCCTCCTGATATGCCCCCAAACCCTCCCCACTGGCACATGGACCCACCATGTCCAGAGAGGGTGCCAACTGGGCTGCCACCACAGATCCAGAGACTGCCATACTGCCAACGGCAGGGTCCTTGGTAAATCCAAGACCCATTTTTCTCAGGCCACTTCCTGGAGGCAACGAGCAGTCCAATGTTTACTGAATATTTATTTACTGAATATTATTTATTGTTTGGGAGAATAAAATCCGTGTATAACCAAAACAGCCACTCAAACACATGCAATTCAAGGGAGAAGTGTAAATTAAAATTACAAACTGCCAAACTGTCCTACAAGTACATCATACTGGTTCTTTAGAAAAGTTGTAAATGATGCAAAATGCTGCTTCAAAAGTTAACATTGAGATTTTTAGAAACCTGAGATTTCCTGCTTATGCTTTATGCCAGTGTACGTATATTTTTGTCAGTAAGGTCCTCTTGGTGACCTAACGGTAGCCATCAAGGCTTGTTGTCTTGGGCGAAAATTTGAACTTCACAGCAAACATGGACAGAGCCTTCTTTTTACATTCTTTCACATCTACTTTTTTTCTTCCATTCTCTGAAGCTTCTGTACTTTGCTGTTTCCTCATTAGGCAATTCGCCCTGGCTTTGCACACACCCATCTAAATGTTGCTTACTTTGAAGAAAAGGCCGAAACTGGATTTCTCTGAAGCTTAGCCAGGCCTAGCTTCCTGTTCCGAATGAACAAGTCCTCCTTGGCGCACATGGCGAGTAGACTCAGCCCAAGAGACATGTCTCCGGCATCCTAAATGGCACTAAACTCAGTTTTAGTGACACCTCTCTTCAACTGCATGATGAGATTCTGAAGCTCAGCTTGGACAGCTGATTTATTTAGGATTCTTCAGAATCTACAAAGAATTTGCTGATTACTACAAAATAGGGGGGGCATTTGGCATTTATGTGCAGCTTCAGCTTCTTCATTTTCTTATCAATTTTATCCCACAGTTTCTGCCCCTTTCTTTGACAACAGATCCTAAAATCCTCCATCTAGAATAATCAGCAAGGGTTGTGATCTCCAAACCATTTGTTCCCTTTAGTGCCGACTCTTGCTATAAGGAAAGAGGAGAAAAGCATTCAAAGAACCATGCTAGATCAGACCAAAGGTGCATCTTGTCCTCTGCCCTTTCTGATGGTGGCCCAACCGGATGCTTGAAGGAAGCCTGCAAGCAGACTGTGAATGCAGTAGCATGATACCCCTCTATTTCTTCCAAACAGCTCACAGAAAAGTTCACTTTTATGGAGTCCAATGTGCTTTGGGTTGCTATGCCCTAGGAAGAGGACAGATGGACTGCAGTTCCTGTTGGCTAAGCCAGCATAACCAGTGGGGAGGAACAATGGAAATTGCAGTCCAGGATCTTCTAAGACAACCTGTATCCCAAAAAGCTGGAAAATGTAGCTTTTTACATTATGTCTTCTAGCATGCCCTGGTGAATGTGGCCAGTGACCTTGCTGGCTGGAGAACTGTAAATACCAAGAGCAATGTTTTCAAATTCCCCAGCCCTTGTTTTCTGTGTAGTTTCCCCTAATTTGGTCCTCATTAGCAATCATCTGCCATACTGGTCATCTTGAGCCTTTCTACCTGAACAGGAAAAGATGCTAGTTTTGCCTTTACATTGTCCAACAGATGTTTGATCTCGGGGGGGGGGGCTTTCCTGGGTGCTTGAAATTCACATTCTGAGAGTTAAAGTGTTATAACAGCTGTTAATTACTTGCTGTTTCCTGCATCTCTTGTACAGGTGTTTGTGCTTGTATCAAACAAAAACCAAAACAAAATAAAAGATGCTTCTCCATTATCCCCCCCCCCCATAAAGTAATATCTGCCTGTATGGCTTTAAAAGGTTCAGGAGTGAAACTTTTTTTTTAACAGAAAAGTGACAATACACCCATCTGAGGGAAAATCACTTATCTTGTCTGCTATTTTCCAATGTCCTTTTCTGCTTTTGTTGCGGTTGCTTTCTAAATGGTTTCTAGTCTTTGGATTTTACAGATTTACTGCTGCCTAAATACTGTAATTTCCCAAAGAGTGGTGCATTTTACAGTTTCTATTATGTGGACCCAGTTTGCTGCTATTATTTAGTCCACTCCGACAGCTTCATCAAACAGAGCCCCTGGTAGTACATAGTGCCTTTAAAACCACTGGGACATAAAAGTAG
Source organism: Phrynocephalus guinanensis (assembly GCA_037367245.1). NCBI lineage: Eukaryota > Metazoa > Chordata > Lepidosauria > Squamata > Agamidae > Phrynocephalus > Phrynocephalus guinanensis. The sequence goes on along the minus strand of CM074738.1, from coordinate 97,245,102 downwards.
CTCTTTGTGTATGTTATGTGTCAGAAAGTTAGTCTCTCACACCTTGATGAAGAGTGACTATATTTAAAATGTATATGTACCAACTCTGAAAAAGGGGTGCTGGTGGTATTTTTTTTCTTTTTTGCATCATATTTCTATACAACGTTCCATTTTTTAAAACTCCCATCGCAGTTTACGATTAAAAGTGGGCAAATAGTAGACTAGAAGTTGGGGAGGGAAACACAAAAGGAATAAAATTGACTGAAACTATCTTTTAAAATGGGTATTTGACATTGGAACAATTTAAAAAATGCTGAGCAAAAATCCCTGGTCCTCAGTGAAAACATCCAGTTTTGGATGTCATAAGAACATAAGAAGAGCCAAAGTGGATCAGACCAAAGGCCCATCTAGTCCAGCTTCCTGTATCTCACAGTGGCCCCACCAGATGCATCTGGGAGCGCACGAGACTAGATATCTGTCTCCTGATACCACTCCCCTGCATCTGGCCCTTGAAGTACCCTGGTTTTAAGCCTGGAGATTACACATCTCCATCATGGTTTGTAACCTGTGATGGACTTTTCCTCCAGGAATCTGTCCAATCCCCTTTTGAAGGCATCCAGGCCAGATGCCATCATCACATCCTGTGGCAGGAAGTTCCACAGACGAACAACGCGCTGGGTGAAAAAATATTTTCTTTTGTCTGTTCTCACTCTCCCAACTCTCAATCTGAGTGGGTGTAATAAGAATAAAATTTATCTAAAAATTGTTATTGGTTGTTTTTCTTTGTTAGTTGCCAATGCACCATTATAAATTGTAAATGCATCATTGGTGGTTCATCAAAATTGCCACGCTGAGTTAGTTATATAGCAAAAGGTTTATTAAAGGCAGATAGAGTTATAACACAGAACAATACAGTACAGAAAATAGGTTAGTTTAAGAGATCCTAGGAGCAACACAGCCAGAGGCCTTGCTGTCCTGGACCCCGAGTGATGGTTTTCCGTGGTCTTTTATACTCTTTTGCATGATGTGGTGACGTATTTTACAAGTGTTTGTTTATGTTGGCTTATGCCCATCTGGGTGCTTACCAGAATGACTTCATCCTATTTCAGGTTGGTTCCTTATAACTGGCTAACTGCCATATATTATTGTTAGCTTAGCCGACTCTCTGGTGCCATGGATAATGTCAAAATTTCTTAGATGATGTGCTATCTTGTCTCCTGCCTGTAAGAGATCTTCGCCCACGGTTGCCAAGTTCCTAGCTATGATGCCAAGTTTGCTGGTTCAATTTGACCTTATGCCCTGTGAGCTCATTTGGGTCTACTTTTGATTTTGAGGCATGTTAACCCGTTCCTATCAGTCCTTACTTTTTCTCTTCGCGAAAGTTGAAGAAAGTGAATAAAAACTATTTTTGAAACTAATGCTAAGAAGTATAACACTCAATTGCTTAAGCATTTTGTCTGCTGGATGATTTAAGACCTTCCAGAGGCCATTTACTTTAACTGCGTTGCTTTATAATGTTTTATTTGTTATGGACCTGATTGATTGTATGTCTCTTGTATAGTTATAACAGTATAGGTATTGTCTACATTCATGAATGAGTAAATGAAGGGACCTTACTATTCTGACTTGTATCTAGGTGTATCTATTTTCTTTTGTGGGTAGGTGTAATCTAATAACTAATTTACTAGAGGTGACATAGTGCTTTTGTTAACAGTAAGGAGGTCTTGTTTGCTTAGGACCTAAGATTGTCATTTTTATAATCACAACTTCCCCCATTTCCCCCCCAGCATACATTAAAATCATAACACAAAATTCAATTAAAGTTTCCTTAGAGGGTGGCATTTGATTGACAGTGGGGTGCTCTGCTGTTTGAGTGTTAGGTAAAGCAGAGACCTAGGATAGTATCAAGGGTATTCTGTATTGGGATCAAACCAGGGGCATAAATCAAACTATTGTGTATTCAATAACTGGAGTGGCTTATTTCTGCAAACCATTTTAAACTGTATAATAGATTAACATAAGGGAATCAGGAGGGCATGGACAATACATATATACCATAAGGCTGAATGGGAGGGCTATGGGCATCAGTTTGATAAAATGAATTTGGGGAACAACTATTCTGTAAGATATGTTGATTGACACCATTGATGATGCTTTGGGTGATAGAGTTCGTTGAACTATTGAAAAAAAACAAGTGCTTTCTGTTCCTTTGACTGCTAAACAAAATGAACAATTATGTGGATACCCTTCTTGTGAATGACAGAAGTTCAGTTGACACATGGAAAGTATCTTATACAATACAAAGGTAAGGTAAGGGATATGATAGCAAAGGTAGCACATAACAGAATTCAGTAAGGCTACTAAAGTTATGAACATACAGTATGCTACAAAATAGTAATTGTTTCTAAACATCAGCTGTAGATGGCTGCAAAGGTGTTGAGCTGTGTTGGCTGCAAAATGCACGCTGACAGTCTGGTAATGGTGGTGAAGCTTGCTGTCATTATAACAGTTCAGGATGATTCTTAAAAGGAGAAAACACTGCCGTATTTGGGACAAAACAGTTGCAGATTAAGACAGTCTCTTTAAGGTGCCTTGCTTCCATAACTATGTAACCAGTCCGTTGTTTTGCTTCAGCTGAGACAGCTAGACGGCTGCAGGTGATGATAGAGGCGTTCGGTATCACTCCACTTGAAGGATGGAGCTGATAACAGGCAGGAACGGTGAGACCAGGGGCTGTCGAGATGAGGAGAACCCACACGAAGCAGCAGGCCAGTCTTGGAGTTCCTTGGAAGGTCGTTGATTAGGAAGCGGCACATCAGAAGAGACAGGATGGCAGGATTAGCTGGAGTAGGCAGGACTTTTGGAGCAGCCAAAAACCAAAGGTGTTTCTGCAGGTAACTAGGAAAGATGACTAGTAGAGAGACAGCTGTATAGATTATCAGCATGATCTGAAACAGATCTTTTTCACACTGCACAGTGGGGGCAATAGCAAAATTTACACTTTAAAATTCTCTGAAGCCTAATTTCTAAAACCTAATTTAAAACACAAAAACAGGACAATAGCATAGCTATTCCTCATTTTTCCTCAAGATGTCAGTAGGTGATTTTCATATTGTTATTAATGATATACCACTAAGTTTTAAATCTTCAGGATGGCATCCTAACAAAGGTTTCTACTAAAAGTCAATACTCAAATGAATTTCTTCCATTTCCAGAGCATCTCACAACTGAAGCCTTTTATAAATTAAATTACTTAACTCATTTATCAAAACCAATTTTTTTTGCAACTATTTTCTTTAGCAGTCAGAGGAAGTTTGTCTCAGAATATAACAAAGGGTGACACTTTTAAAAATACAGTGGTACCTTGCACAAAGGAATCAATTTGTTCCAAATGAAATTATGTTAAGCAAATTTTCTTAACTGTAGTCCAAATTTGAGTACACAAATTCACACATCAAATATTTTTTTTTTATAGAACACTAATTGATGATTAAAATTACAGTGAGCTAGCTAAGACAGATTCAAAGAACAGACAAGCAGCAGATAGGATGAAAAGAGTGTTAATTTCAAATCTACTAAATAATATTTTAACTTAACATATTTTCTAAGTGAATTAACATTTTATGGTGGCATTCAGATATGTCTCATGTCTAAACATGAACACATCTGGCTGTGGACACAAAACAGAAACAAGCAGGATGTTTTATAGGTAAATGCAGAATAAAATAGGTTCCCATGTCTAATAGGAAGGCTGATTGTTTGCTGCTGTGCCAATCAAGCAATGCTGTTTTCCCTTAAACAATTTTTTTTTCACTTTAAGCAAATTGAAAGCTGGTTTGGGATATATATTTTTTTAACAATTCATGGTATCTTGCCAACTTGTCTTCCTACTTAAAAGTTTATCAAAACACAACATTTCTCAACACCATCTTTTATTCACTTGCACAGACCCACTGCAACTTTACATATGTCTCATATATATTTTTCTTCCTATAAATCCCTCATGTCTTTTCAGTAACAATAACACTTTTCTTTATACAACCTCCCTTCATATATTTTTTGAAATATCTCTTTCTATTTATTTATTTTTTTAAACAGTAACCACTTTTTTCCCTTCACATAGGCTTTTCTCAGTCTAAATTCAAATTAGCAACATAGCATTATTGTTAAATATCAAGATCTAATTCATTACAGTATAATATTTATATATCATGGATCAGTGTTCATTCAAGAGTTAAATTGTCATGGATTTAAATTTCAGTGACATCCAATTTTTATTCTATTACAAGGGGCAACACAAATGTTAGACAACGCAATAACAGATATTTGGAGGACAAAAGACACACCGGGCGTTTAGACACAACATGAATAGCAGCCTTAGACAACACACAGCAGATATCGTGAAAAATATATGTGCGCAGAGGGAATGAGAGAGAGTTTGGAATAGTTCTAAGTTTAAGTTGTTAGAAGGGAAGAATTCCATAAATCAAACTTTTGCAGTAAAATGTTCAATTTGGAGTAAGATAGTCACTGCTAGCCTGAAAAATCACATTATATTGGTTTGGTGCTGTAAAAAAATCAGCGTAAGCAGAAATACCCAGTTTCTTCAGCAGAATTATGAATTATGAGACCCTATGCAGGAACAGGAAGAGAATTCCTGTCCTTAATTACCTAATAAATTGTCACACAGACATTACTTCAATTAACCCCAAAACAAAGTAAATTCTCTAACAGTTCTATAAAAATGTCCCTAAACTCTTTTCTTAAAACAAAAATCTCATCTCTATTACAATACTTCAATTAAACCCAAAACAAAGTAAATTCTCTAACAGCTCTATAAAAATGTCCCTAAACTCTTTTCTTAAAACAAAAATCTCATCTCTATTACAATGCTTCAATTAAACTCAAAACAAAGAAAATCTTTACCTAATAAAATGTCACACAGACTTCACTTAACCCCAAAAACAAAACAAAATTCTCATATTTAAACAACTGAATTACACAAACATTCCAGGCTACACAAGCCTTCTCCAGACCTTTATTTTTGCACACACATACAAGGAAGGGGGACGTGGAACGCACTCTGGGTCTTATATTTTAAACAACATCCTGGCTACACAAGCCCATTTAAACAACATCTAAAAGGGAAAAAAACACATTCTGCTGTAGAAAAGGCATGGGTCTGCTGTCGAAAGTTCAAAATTCATTAGGAGATGGCCAAGTTGGGCCGCAATCATTATACAGATTAAAAGAACATTCTTGGGCAGTAGGCTGTTGTGAAGGAAACGAAAACTGGAGCTCTGGTGATGATGTAATATCATCTACCACCTTTAAAAGATTTCGGAGAGCTACGGACAGATTCTGCATGGCATCAATTAGTGTTTGATAAGGATTTTGAGCCATGTCTGACAAATCATGAACTGACGGGAATTGCTTTTTGTCTTGTAAAAATCCAGCCTGCGGTTTGGGCCTTTTAACTAAACAATATGTAAGAGAAGTGGCAAAATACAAGGTTTCAAGAAGTCCTTGGCTGGCTGATAAGAAAGGACTTTCACTGTCAAGTTTACATTCTTAGAGGAAGGAATTCGGCTTTCAGAGGAAAAAAGGTGGGGGCTGCGTTCCTTTTTAAAAATGAGGAAGGGGGGGCGTGCCGCTTTTAAAATGAGCTCTTAGAATAATGCAGACACTTGATTTGTTAACTGATTCTGCCACACAAGGCAATACGCGTTACTTGGGACTTTTTGAGTCAATTAATATAAAAACAGGCCATAATTTATTTCTGGGCAAGAAGAAAAACAAGTCAGGGAGTCAAATTCTGTAGCTAAACTATTTCTCCCCTATTAACCAAGCAAAAATTTTTTTTGGCTTACCTTAGCTGGAAATGCAGACGATCAAAAGAAATTGGAAGAGGGGGAAGGTTTGGGCAGAGGTTAGAGGAGATTGCCGGTAACAAGGATAGTCCAAGGGAAAAAAAACAACTCTCATGTGGGAGGCAAGCTGAGACCCATTCACCCTCGCCGCTGGCAGAACATTCTCCAGCGTAGCGTAGGTTCCTGGCCAAATGCGCCATCTGATAAGAATAAAATTTATTTAAAAAATTGTTATTGGTTGTTTTTCTTTGTTAGTTGCCAATGCACCATTATAAATTGTAAATGCATCATTGGTGGTTCATCAAAATTGCCACGCTGAGTTAGTTATATAGCAAAAGGTTTATTAAAGGCAGATAGAGTTATAACACAGAACAATACAGTACAGAAAATAGGTTAGTTTAAGAGATCCTAGGAGCAACACGGCCAGAGGCCTTGCTGTCCTGGACCCCGAGTGATGGTTTTCCGTGGTCTTTTATACTCTTTTGCATGATGTGGTGACGTATTTTACAAGTGTTTGTTTATGTTGGCTTATGCCCATCTGGGTGCTTACCAGAATGACTTCATCCTATTTCAGGTTGGTTCCTTATAACTGGCTAACTGCCATATATTATTGTTAGCTTAGCCGACTCTCTGGTGCCATGGATAATGTCAAAATTTCTTAGATGATGTGCTATCTTGTCTCCTGCCTGTAAGAGATCTTCGCCCACGGTTGCCAAGTTCCTAGCTATGATGCCAGGTTTGCTGGTTCAATTTGACCTTTGCCCTGTGAGCTCATTTGGGTCTACTTTTGATTTTGAGGCATGTTAACCCGTTCCTATCAGGTGTCACCTAGTTCTGGTATTTTGTGAGAGGGAGAAGTGTCCCTCTATCCACTTTACTCATGCCCTGCATAAATTTCTACATCTCAATCATATCCTCCTTCAGGTGCCTTTTTCCCAGACTAAAGAGCCCCAAATGCTGTAGCTTTTCCTCATAAGGGAGATTCCCCAACCCAGTAATCATTCTAGTCGTTCTCTTCTGCACCTGTCCACTAATAGTGGCGACTGGCGAGAATTGCACACAGTTGCTGAAATCCTATTGCATAGCTACACCTGTGTAACTTGAAGGTGCACAAGTGGCAGCCAAATAGTGACAACATATATCCAGCAAGTAGTTCCACTGTCTTGTTGTACTAGGTGTACAGTGAACTGACTGGTCAATTACACAGTCACCCATACAATGCAGACTACCTAGATCTGCAGGTGTTACTTTATGCTACATTTGCAATCAAAGTTATTCAACCCCTATCGCAAATCAAGTTTATTGTCAAAATTCAGCTGTTTTTAGACTACCCCTCTGTTTTAACATGAACTGTTGGATGTTGTACTTTAGCAACATGCATTCCAAGAGAATTCGTCTTTTTTTCTATCTTGATACTTGTTTTTTGTATTTGCCTAGCTAACATTTTAAAGCTTTGAGTAACTCACTTTCCCTTCATTCTAAGCACTTCAGCGTTTTTATCCTCTTTGATTAATTTTATCACAGCTCGTTGTTTTTCCAGCTGTTTTTTTTGTAATGGTATTTAGTTAACAGCTGCTGTGTCATGCTTTGTATTTATTTTATCGGGAGCTTTATATTTCATAGGTTATATTTTCCCCTGTGTGTAGTTTGTTACATATTGAACTGTAGCACATATGAGTCCATCCAGACAGAATATTTTTTTCATTCTCATTTTGTGTCAGCTGGTGTCAATAGTTTCTCAGCGCTCTTCATCTTATGCCCCTTTAAATGCAGATCTTACTGCGATTTCTGTCCAAACTACTCCACTTCTATCTCTTAAAAAAACCAGTGTGTCTTTTCAGATATAGATTTTTAAAAAATCTTGCACAACGTCAAAGAAGGTATTTATAATCCTTTAACTGATATTATCTCTCTCTTTTTTTCCTCAGTAGATTTAATGCTAAATTGAAAGGCTGTGATAGCAGCCGACATCCATTGATAAGCCATCTTGGAAATTGCTTGCCTTAAAAAATATTATTGAAAATCTGGAGGAAGAGCTAGAATTAATTAATTAATTAATTATATGATTTCTATACCGCAACCATCTAGCAACAAAGGCCACTCTGGGCAGTCTACTAGATTTTTGTGTGTTTTGTTCAGTTGTTTGAGTGAGAGGGCGCTAAACTGACAACTTCTGGCTTGAGACGCTTCTGTTGCGTGGACTCCAGCACTGGTTCCAGGAGGTGGGTGTCATACTTTGTCACGGTTGGTATACAGCTTTGCATCTCAAGATGTGTATAGCAAATACCATTTTTGTTTCATTTGGGGTTCGGGGAATGCCTCTTTCATTTCCCTTTATTTTGTGCATTAGTCCCTCTGTGCACCACAAGGAAAGATTGGAACAAGATAAAAATATACATACTAGGTTCCAACTGCAGGCTCTTTCAAAGCTTCCAAATTCCCTGTCCCCCTCAGTGTTCTGATTGACTGTTGACTGAAGCCCTCATAGCAATATTGCATTAAAAATTTCTTAGGTCATTTGACAGATAAGGGATAAAAGAAAGGGTCGACAAATAAAGGAAACATTGGGTTGGGGAAGAAACATTCATATCCCTCACTTTTACTTACAAAAACATTTGTATTTAAGTACCCCTCTTAGGAATCAAACGAAATACACAAAAATGAAACTCTGTCTTGTATGTTTTTTCCTTGTGTTAACATGAAAATCATATCTCTATTTGTATAATCTGGATGGCAGGGAAAATAACAGTATCATTATTGGACCTAAAGTGCCATAAATGCTCCAGCTGGAGGTGCTATTAAGCAGTGTTTAGAATAGTTCAAGAGTATTCATTCAAGAAAGATGGGATAATACAACAACAACCATTCTCTACTGTAGTAGGCTTACTTTGGGGTATCCATTACAATAGAAGTGGAGCAGTATGTGATGCAGTGTGTCTGTTGTAACTTTATACTATAGAACATCTTTGTGGACATTTAGTCAAATTTGTGCACAGTTCCATTTGCTGTTCCATTTGCCATATACACGAACCCATGTGTAATGTGAACACAAATACAATCTGAGATGAAAGAGATCACCTGGAAGGAATGCAGTGAAGACAGACTCCAGCTGAATTCTCCCATGGAAACAGAGTGGATGGAGAAAGAACTTGATAGAAAACCTTTTGCCCTGGGTGAGCCATTTTCATGACCTGCATATATTCACACAAGGTACTAAGGCATTACAGATCCACAGCTTTGGGAAACTCTGTTGGTTATTGTGATTGTTAGAATAACTTTGATGATCAAGTAACTACAGATCTACATCAATAGTCTGCCTTGTGTTCACCTCAGCCCTAAATAAAGAAGAGAACAAGCTATACTTTAACACCTTGCTCTATCCAGGTGCACAAAAATAATACCCAAGGTTAGCAAAGAATCAGGTATATGTTTGAGAATCACTTTTTCTTTCCATCACTTTTAAAATTAGGACAAAAGAACAAACCAACCAACATACTGCAAAACAAGCTTTTCATGGCCACATGAATTCTGTTGATGTTGCAGTTGAAGAAAATAGGTTTTATAATTTAACCCTTCACTTTCCACTGACATTTGGGACAACCTTATCAGTCTCAAATGTGTATGTGAATGCATGCATGTGGGTGTGGGTGTCTAGAGAGTTATGTCACCTCCAGATGGCCAGAAGGGAATGGACAACCAGAATACAACGTTTTTCAACTGCTTTGCTGTTTGCGTAGCCAGTTTTTGTGAATGCCTTAAAACAAGGTCTGCTGTTTTGATGATTTAAAAAGGAACGACAAATGGAATTTACTCCTTCCCACTAATTTACACAGGGCGTATTTAGAAAACCAAACACACTGAAATGATGGGCATCTGTACCTCTGTTAATTAGAGATGGGCACGAGAAGAAGAAAAAATTCGTTCCGTTATCCGTTATTCGTTCCGTTATGTAACGGAAAGAATAACGGAACCCAGAGTAATTTAGGAACAAACAGAACAGAACCAGAACAAATTAGTTCAGTTATGTTTGGTTCGTTCCTCCCTGCTGGCGATGACAGCCCAGCTGTCATCGCCAGTGGAGGAGGATTGTGAGAGCCCCGTTCTCGCCTCTGCAAGCAGAGGTGAGGCTGCGGCTATCTCAATCTCCAACCTCTGCAGCAAGGGGGTGACAGCCGGCTCAGCTGTCACATCCCCACTGCGGAGATCGGTCAGGAGAGGAGTCGGAGACCGCGGATTGCCGCCGGAGAGGGGCCTGCGATCTGGCCTCCACATGCGGAAGCCCGATCGGAGCCCCGTGTCCAACGATCTCCGCCCCGGAAATGACAGCCGGTGGGCTGTCAGGCTCTGGGTCGGAGTCGAGAAGGAAGGGGCTGCGATCCAGTCTCCATGCACAGAAGCCGGTTCCCAACCCCCTCTCGCCCCCCTCCACCCCAGAGCCTGACAGCCCACCAGGCTGTCAGGCTCTGGGGCAGAGTTGAGAAGGAAGGGGCAGCAATCCGGTCTCCATGCGCGGAAGCTGGATCACAGCCCACTCTCGCCCCCTCCGCCCCAGAGCCTGACAGCTGTCAGGCTCTGCGGCGGAGTCGAGAAGGAAGGGGTGCGATCCAGTCTCCGCACATGGAAGCCGGATCCCAGCCCCCTCTCGCCCCCCTCTGCCCCAGAGCCTGACAGCTGTCAGGCTCTGTGGTGGAGTCGAGAAGGAAGGGGTATGATCCAGTCTCAGCACACGGAAGCCAGATCCCAGCCCCCTCTCGCCCCCCTCTGCCCCAGAGCCTGACAGCTGTCAGGCTCTGGGGCAGAGTCGAGAAGGAAAGGGCTGCAATCCGGTCTCTGTGCGCAGAAGGCAGATCCCAGCCCCGTCTCGCCCCCCTCCGCCCCAGAGCCTGACATCCCGGTGGGCTGTCATTCTCAGGGTGGAAGGCTGCGGGAGGGGCCTACGATCTGGTCTCCGCGCACGGAGCCAGATCAGAGCCCTCTGTCCAGCTCTCCACCCCAGGAATGACAGCCCGCCAGGCTGCCATGCATCGCGGTGGAGGGCGGCGAGAGGGATCTTCCCTGCGCCGGATGACAGGGCGCTATCATCCAGTGCAGGGAAGCGAGACCCCCGTTTCCAGGGGGGGGGGATGGAATGAATTTTTTTTAAAAAAACATTTGGTCCGAAAAACGGAAACGAAGGGAGATGGGCCATGAACAGAATGGAAACGGAACACAATTTTTCCGTTTCATGCCCATCTCTACTGGTAATCATGCCCAGCTTCTGACTGAAGATTCACTAATGTTTAAAATGTCATGTCATTACAACTGTTGTTAGGATTTGGGAAGGAGAGAAGGATGGCTTGAAATTTCATTTATGATAACCTAATAGCTCAGTGAATTAGGCAGAGCCTGCGAATTTAATTCTCCGCTGTGCCTGCAGAGACAACAGCCACCCTGTGTAGCTTTGCGTGAACTACATAGCTGGAGGGCAACCCTAAAAGAAGAGAATAATAAATCATTTTGGAATCGTTCTTACCTGGAACACCCTGGTGAGAGTCACCATAAGTTTAAGTCAACAAGATGACAGACAATATTTATTAAAATGCTTGTGGGAATTCCAGGAATAGAAGAGTGCTGAAACAAATTTGTAACTTTAGAAAGAATTAAGTCCCATTGTGTTGACCTTAACATAATAAAATGGTACTATTTATTTATATTGCACTCTGCACTGGAGCATATTCAAGTAAACCATTTAAATTTATAAACATGCTTATATCAGGAGAGTGGTCTCAAAAATCCTGAGAAGATATTTACTAAGAAGAGCACCCAGAGTTGCAACAAACGTTGCGTTGCACTGCAGAAATATTTTGCATATGCTTTACAATGTTGTATGCAAATTCCCTGGGAATATATGACAAAATACCCTTTCAGGAAGATTGCTGCCTTATTACTTTCTTTAATTCAATCCAGGTTTTTTAAAAGTCTGTTAATGAAAACCTGTTTTTGGCTCTGATTCTGTGACCTTTCATGGCCCTGTGGCGTTCCCTCAGCGTGACGCTGCAACCATGTTCCAACTTTGCAATGCTCTTGCTGGCAAGCATGTTCTACTCGGTCTATAACAAAGGCGCAATTTCCCCCTTTTGAATGGTCTTTTTTGGGAATCAATATTTCATACTATTAAGCATGGGTTCTTTCCAAGTGAAGAAGAAAAAACAGACGGGGACAACAATTCCCTTTTAAGATTGGCAAAACTGTCCCCCCCCTTTCTTTGTTCCTTTTAAAATCTGGGGATGCTTAAGGTTGCTACATGGAAGGTAAAACAGTTTTACCTATTAAAAAAACATTCAAAGGTTATCTTTAGTAGATAATTTGGCACAAAGTTAGAGCAGACTGTGTGCTACACCTGTACCCAATTTGGTGCTGATCCAAGCTCCAGCTTCAAAATTATAGTTTTTGTTTTGACTGGCTCCGTTTTTAGAATTTCCTTGTACAATAAAATGTTGATTTGCTCTGCTGCACATTAACCTAGATCCTCTCTCATGAAGCTATAATAAACATGCATAGTTGTTTCCTACACTGGCCAAAGCCCACTCTGTGCCTCTGTCCTCTGCTTGAAGTTTTTATACATTATGGAATGACACTTTCAGTAATTCATTCTCTGCTTTACCTAAACTGAGAATACAGACTTACCTGAGACCACCTGAGCCTCTATATTCCTTAGTATTTGGCATACTTCACCGAAATCTGCATTATGAAACCCTAGATTCACTTAGTTCCCTAAACACAGGTCACTGTAACCTTCCTAGACATCACCAAGTAATATATCATTACAGGATAATGTATCAGTATGAGTAATATATACAGAGTTTCTTGATTCACATCATTTGAATAAATTTACATTACTCTTGATAAGGGAAAGGAATATATTTTTGTCCGAACAGGCATTTCTCTCCTCTTTTAAAAAAAAGGATCTGGTTTGTGCAATAGGGTATACCAAACTGGCAATGGAATATAACATCACTGAGTTAGAAGTACCGTATGATGTACTTCATATGTGGTTGGAGTAGATCACCTGCAGCCACAGGAGTGCTATGTTCCACATTCTGGACTTTGTTTTGGTTGCCTTGGAGGAGGATGAATGCTGGGAACAGGACAGGGTGTGGTTCTGGATACCAGCAGGATACCATTGACCATTGTATCCTTCCAGACCATTTCTTTGGGATCATATTGGGAGGCACTGTTTTATAGGGGCTCTGGTCCTTCCTAGAAGGAAGAACTCAGAAGGTGATGCTGGGAGACTCCTGTTCAATGTCTTGGCCATTGGTGTTCCTCAAGGTTATACTTTGTCTCCAATACTTTTTAATATTTACATGCCACTGCTGGGAGAGCTGGTCTGGAGTTTTGATGTTTGGAATCTCCAGTATGCTAATGGCAACCAACTCTAGCTCTCCTTCCCATCTAATTCCAAGGAAGCTATCTTGGTTCTAAACCAGTGTCTGATATGAGTCATGGGCTGCATGGGGGGCCCAGTGGGGAGGAAACATAATCCAGACAGACAAGACAGAGTTCCTTCTGGTCAACTGGAGGCAGGAGAGGGAAGAGGGATACAACCTGTGCTGGATGGGGTTACACTTCCCCTGAAAACCCAATGGCTTCCATTGCCAGCTCAGGTACAGTTAATGGGGACATGAGAAAGGGCCTTTTCTGTGGCATCTTGCAGGTTATGGAATGCTGTTACTTGGATATGGGATAGAGGGACACTGCTGTATTTAGGAATGCGATGTTCAGATTTTCTGGTCTACAGGTATCACTCGGGGAGTGCTACCTGCCTTACAAATACCCAAGGATTAGCTCAGCCTAGCTCTTCCTGTTCCTGCCTCAGTGCTAACTGGGAGTTTTCTTTCTGAGCTGGAACATGGAGGGAATGAGGCCTGGCTAAGCTTGAAAGCCATCCACTTTAGGCCTTTCTCTCAGGTACATCACATTCATGTGTTTATAAGGCAGTAGCCCTCCCAGAGTGGAGAATGATGGTCTTTGTAGTCCAGAACATTCAATATTTTCATTGCTTGTTTTATTTCTTATATTGGGCTGCAAAAATATCTTAAGTTGGCCCTGCTTGCCTTATGAATTTGCTTCATTATATGTGGCCTGATTCTAATAGAAAGTTGGACCTCACTACAAGGCATTTATTTTGCCATGTTGTTATTTTGATCTTCTTGAAGTAGAACTTCTAGAATTTTTGAGCGGAGCTGCCGTTTCATCCCATCAATTAAAAAATGTCTTGGTTCTTTCATGTCTGGCTGAACAGTGGACGGATCCCAATATTTCTTGTTTTTCACTTGTTCAAAGCATCGTTCCCCAGACACCAACTGAGTTCACACATGGCCAGAAGAGAACTGATTGTATTTCAAGTAAAATGGCAGGATGTGTTGGGGGAGCAGGGAGAGAGAGCAGTGTTGCCTTCAAAAATCATATTCCCCCCAGAGGGCTTGTTAAAATGCAAATGCCTGTGTGAGTTGTTGATGCAGAAGCTTGGAAATTTCTGCTCAGATGCTCCCCTTGGATGCTACCACTATTTTGGACCTATACTTTCTTCATTTTTCAAAAATGGCTGGAAGCTGTTAGGAGACAAGTTTAAATGTCAGAGATTGTGGCATTTTATCTTTGGGAAGGGTGTTGTTATTATGACCAGAGGAAGGAAAAGGACAAGGAGAACCCAGACACTCTGCAACAACCCGTAGGGCAGAGTGGTTTGAGGGAAGAGCATGGTTGGAAGGAGGGGAGAGCGTCACAGTTGTTCATCTCAAGAAGGGACACTGTGTGCATGGTTTTCCCAGAAGGGAAAACAGCATTGCATTTAAGCTCCACCCTAAAATGCTAACAAAAATTGTCATAATATAGAGCGGTGATATTTGCACCCTTTCCTATCACAAACCCAAAACTCTGTCAAGGAATTGCAGCCCAACCATGATAGAAGCATGAAGCTTGCTTTTCCCAAGAGGGACACTGATATTTTTCCAGGCATCTCTGAGACATTCATGGTCTATTTACCATCATTTCAACTGGAAGGAGAAGGAGGAGGAGGAGGAGGAGGAGGAGGAGGAGGAGGAGGAGGAGGAGAACAACAACAACAACAAGCTCCAATTGAATGGTTAGTTGCCCAGACAATGTTATTCCTTATGGTGGCACATTACTTTTGTTTCTGGTTTGTTCTTGCAAGTGTAATAATTATATTGAGTACTGTATAGATTTCATTGCAGTGGTAAATCAAGATCAGCCATCTTCACACTTTAAGGGGGGTGGGGCTGCAGCCATAAATACTGTATGAAACAAACAAAGGCCAGATCAGGATTGCATAAGTCATATAATTAACCTTATAAGGTGGTATGGGAAGAATTGTTTCCAGTGAGTGATGTCCCCCTTCAAAGCTGCAAGGATCCCCCCAGGGAAGCATATGACCACTGTTGAGAATGACTGCTCTGAATCACAATGGTATTAATGCTTATCACTCTAACAGGAGGGCATGAGGACTGAGGGAAATCCTGTGCCCATTTCAAATTAATTTCATATTCCTTTGGTGATGTGTTTATCCTAGATTGAAAACCAGTGATAGGGAGAAAGATAGTGGATCAGTCACTCACTGCCCATTGAAGTTGACAATATCCAGTTGACATTGTTTATCTGGATTTTCAGAAGGCTTTTCACAAGGTCCCGCACCAAAGGCTCTTGAATAAACTTGCTAGTAATGGAATCAAGGGACAAGTCTTGTCCTGGATCAGCAACTGGCAAAGGGACAGGAAACAGAGAGTAGCACTAAATGGACACTTCTCCAAGTGGTGGAAGGTAAAGAGTGGGGTTCCCCAAGGTCCAGTACTGGGACCCCTGCTTTTCAACCTCTTCATAAGTGATCTAGATTAGTAGGAGTAAATAGCAAGGTAGCCAAATTTGCTGACAACACTAAATTATATAGGGTAGTAAAAACAGAGAGATTGTGAGGAGCTCCAGAGGGATTTATTGACACTGGGGAAGTGGGCAAACCAGTGGCAAATGAGCTTCAACATTAGTAAGTGCAGAGTGATGCATGTTGGGACCAAAAAACCCAATTACATTTATAAACTGATGGGGTCTGAACTCTCTGCAACAAACCAAGAAAGGGACATTGGTGTCCTGGTGGACAGCTCAATGAAAGTGTCAACCGAGTATGCCGCAGCAGTGAAAAAAAGCAAACTCAATGCTAGGGATCATTAGGAACAATATAGAAAATAAGTCAGCAAGTGTCATTTTGTCTCTTTATAAATCTATGCTGAGGCCCCATCTGGAGTATTGTGTACAGTTCTGGTCACCATACCTCCAGAAGGATATTATGGAAATGAAAAAAGTGCAGAGGAGGGCAACCAGAATGATTCAGGAACTGGAACACCTTCCTTACCATCTGAGGCTACAATGGCTAGACCTCTTCAGTCTTGAATGATGGTGCCTAAGAGGTGACCTGATTGAAGTTTATAAAATCATACATGGTGTGGACAAAGTAGATAAGGAAAAGCTGTTTTCCCTATCGCACAACACTAGAACTAGGGGGCACTCCATGAAACTGTTGGGTGCCAGAGCTCAAACAAATTAAAGAAATTACTTTTTCACTCAGAGAATCCCTGGTCTGTGGAACTCCCTGCCAGAAGAAGTGGTGACATCTGTCACCCTGGACAGCTTTAAGAAAGGATTGGACAAGTTCATGGAGAACAATCATTATGAATGCCTAAGGACAACCTCCATGTTGGAGAGATAGGTAGGATATCTCTCAATGCCATTCACAGTGAATAGTAAGCAGGTGAAAACATCTGCTTGGGAATACCCTGAAACAAATGGTGAGCCACTGTGTGAGACAGAATGCTGGACTGGATGGGCTGTGTCCTGTTCCAGCAAGGCTGTTCTTATGTTCTTAAGCCCTGACTAGCATGGCCAAGGTTAAGGGCTCATGGGTGTTCTAGTCCAGGATGTTGGCAAGTCTTCTGTCTGTTCCCAAATCTGAGTCCATGTTTTTGGTACCAAGTCTGAGTTTTTGGTACCAAGTCCTGAATCCCAATCATCAAGTCCAAGTCCCTATTAAAAATAAGTCCATCCCTCCCAGAAAAAGGTGAGGGGTTAATGGGCCCCAGTCCAAGTCACTGAAAAGTCTGAGTCACTGGTACAACTTAAGTCCAACTTGACAGTGAGTTATGTATCCCTTGGGTCCTCATCCCTAGTTGTAGTCCAAGCTATATGGACCACCAGTGGTTCTTAATGTTGAGGCTAGCATGTCCAGAGTTTGTCCAGTTGAAAGCACTTGGCATAGTGTCCTAGCAGAGGGCTTGAGATGTTAGGCTTTTGCCTTCTATACAGTGTCTGCACTCATGGTAGTAGAGTTTCTTCCAGGGAAAGAAAACATTTATCCTTTCTCTCCTACACTGAGGCATGCAAAGAGTGCCATCCATGTGTCGCTTGTCATGAGAATTTAATGAAAAAGAACATAACAATAGGGAATTCAATAGCAGGGTCCTGTGGGATGCCAGATGTTATATCTGTAGCCAAGTCATGAAAAAAATCATTTGAATCATGAAAGAAACATGCCTGGAAACTATTAGTAAAGAGGGCCCAGGATTTATTTATCTTTCAGAATACTTACAAAAAGAATAACTTGGAACTGTTTTGCATGTCTGAGACAGAGAAGACCACGGTTCTCAATGGAGTGCAATCCACAAACTTTTCCAGGCAAAAATAGCTGAAAATTAATTGTTTTGCCATTTTCTTGCTTCTTTGTTTTCATTTTAACCCTACGTCTCTCAAGAGAGGAACCCAGAATGACTTACAAAACGAGAGTGTGCAATATATATATAAATTACCATAATAAAAACTACATGAACCATATAATATTAGCAGTCTGTTAAACCTAAAACATTTTGGGGGTGGTTGTGTGGGGTGGGGAATCAGCAGAGACAAATGTAAATGAGGAAAAGAAGAAAAGAGAAGCTCAGCATCTCCTGTTTGAAATGGTCCCAGCAGGCTTTTGTGCACCAATTGGGATGAATGAGGAGCAAGGTCTGTGTTGGCAGAAGGACAGGGAAGGAGGGGCCTGACCCAGCAGCGTATGGGGGGGGGCAGAAAGGTACATCTGCCCTGGGTGCAGCAATCTGGGGGTGCCTGGAGGGGGAGCAGGAGGAGAAAGCCGTGCACCTTCCCACTGCCCAGCAGTCCTCCTTTCCCCTAAAGCTTGGTGACAGCTCCCCCCCTCCGCCGCCTCTGCTGCCGTGTGCCAGGCGAACGGCGAAGCAGGCAGGCAGGCAGGAACACGGTGACCACGGGGCCCTCCTCCTCGTCTTCGTCGCCTTGGTGGGAGAGGTGTAAGGCACCCACGCACCCACCCCATGCCCGCAGGGTTTGGCCCCCTGTTGCTGGTGTGTGGTGTGTATGATGTGGGTGGTGGTGGCAGGAAGGGCGCAAAAATGAACATTGTCCCCAGGCGCTCCAAATCCTGGCTATACCTCTGGCCTGACCCAACTTCCCATGGAACGGAGTTCCATAACATTTTTCAAGTCACCCCCAAAGCCTCCTCTCAAGCCCTTCAAATAAGTTGAGCCCAAGCCTGCAGAGCTGGAAGGGACCCCATGGATCCTCAAGCCCACCCCCTGTCAAGGAGGCATAGCCCTGATCCAACTCCCATCCTCTGGCTCTGCAGCACGATTGTTAAACCACTGAACTCTCCAGCAGTTCACAGGCCTTTGTGGGGTCATAATAAACCAGCAATTTCTACTGAGCCTGGAAATGGACCAGTAGCCGGTGGAACTAATTCACCCGGAGAAATATACACTCCTTTTAACCAGCTTTGATTTAACAATGAGGCTGCAACATTTGGGAACAAATCTTCAGAGCAGCCCCATGTAGTGTGTGTGTGTGTGTTGTGTCGTTACAGTCATGACCAACCCTTCATGACCCCATGTCCATGGAGTTTTCTTGGCAGGAATACTGGAGTGGCTTTCCAGTTCCTACTTCAGTCGCCTACAGCACGTGATATTCCCTGGTGGTCGCCCATCCAAGTACTAACCAGGGCCGACCCTGCTTAGCTTCCGAAATCAGGTGAGATCAGATGTGCTTAGGGCATTTAGACAGTGCCCCGTGTAATGTATCTTACAGTAAACAAAGAATGCTGCTGAGGAATAGCCACATCAGAGATCACAGTAACCAAATGCAGTGGATGCAGGAGCTTTAAGAGTGCAAGTGCTCTTCCAGTTAACACCACTATTTAGGCAGTCAAGCTCAGGGATGAATCCAGGAATGGATCCAAACTGCAAATCGGTTTATTTATTTATTTATTTATTTATTTATTTATTTATTTATTTATTTATTGGGACAGTACGATCCCATCCATCACAGTCTGAATTCCTATTCCCTGACTCACATTGTGGCTGAACAGGATAATTTCCTTTTTTTAAAAAAATTAAGCTTCAATTTGTTCACTTCCATCCAGTCTGTAACTGACATCAGACACTGGTTTTATAACCAAAACGGCCTTCTTGTATGAGGTGGAAAGACTGATAGATATTTGATTGTAAGCTCTGAGAACAAAGGGAGCTCAACTCTATGGAATGCATTGTTAGAGGCGTAGCCAGGATTTGGAGCACATGGGGGCAATTTTTTTCGGTGCCCTTCCTGCCGTTTCCCCCCCCCCCACATCACACCCACCCAGCAACAGGGGACTGAACCCTGCGGGCATGGGGCGTGTGCATGTGTGTGGACAGGCGGACATGTGTGCGTGTGCGTGCGAGGAAGAGGCATTGCCAAGCCTTAGGGGAAAGGACTGCTGGGTGGCGAGAAGGTGCACGTCTTCCTCCTGCTGCTCCCCCTCCAGGCGCCCCTAGATTGCTGCACCTGGGGCAGATGTACCCTTCTCCCCCCCTCCCCAGATACGCCCCCTGTTCATTGTATGGTTGTTTAAAAACAGTGCAATATCCACAGTGGGTAGGTGGGTGACCCATATTCTGTTCTGCACTCAGGCTACTGGATCCTGTTAGTCCAGTAACCCCGCAGGCTACTGGATCTTGTTGGTTTCCAGGAAACCATGGGGGGGGGAATACCGGCTGATTTGGTTGGTGATTCTGTTTATGCTCTGGTGGATAGCTGGCAAGCAGCTGCCACTAGGGCGGCTGACATTATTGCTCCTAAACGCCCCCTCCCCTGCAGAATTCACCCTCCTCCATGGTATGGACAACAACTTCAGGCGATAAAACGGGTAAGGAGGAGGCTAGAGAGCATTTGGAGGCGGGTCCCGACGGAGAATAATTTAAAAGCTGCAAAGATTGCATCTAACATCTATCAAGCTAAAGTGAAGGCCACCCAAAGATCATACTATGCTGTCCGGATCAGTGAAGCCAGTAACCACCAGGCCGAACTTT
Organism: Phrynocephalus guinanensis; assembly: GCA_037367245.1. Classification (NCBI taxonomy): domain Eukaryota; kingdom Metazoa; phylum Chordata; class Lepidosauria; order Squamata; family Agamidae; genus Phrynocephalus; species Phrynocephalus guinanensis. The sequence goes on along the minus strand of CM074738.1, from coordinate 97,224,854 downwards.
TTCGTATTGTTCGCGATCTATCCAGTAATAGTCGCAGTGATAGGCCTCTAACTAGCATATCCTGCAACCAATTTCCGGCATTTTTAAAATCAAAAGTGGAGGCCATCCGCCGGGACCTAGACCACAACCCTTTGGCAGTGGTACCATTTGAGATATCCTCTGCATCGTCTTGTTCGACATCATTAACACACTTTCAACCAGTGACGTCTTCTGAGGTGGACAGGGTGCTTGACCGCTGTCGTGCCACTGCCTCCTCCCTTGAGCCTTGCCCGGCCTGACTAATAAAAGCAGCCAGGCTGGTGACCACGGATTGGGCCACAGCAATAATTAATGGGTCCCTTCTTGAGGGCCGGGTACCCCTGGCCCTCAAGGAGACACTCATTAGGCCTATCCGTAAGAAGGTGAATCTGGTGGCTGACGATATTAACAACTATTGACCAGTCGCCAACATTCCCTTCATGAGTAAGGTCTTGGAGAGGGTGGTGGCAATCAGCTTCAGGCCCTCCTGGATGAAACTGATGCCCTCGATCCGTTCCAGTCAGGGTTCAGGCTGCGGCATGGCACGGAAACAGCATTGGTTGCCCTGCAAGATGACCTACTGAGGGATGCCGATGGGGGCAAGATGTCCTTGTTGGTCCTCCTCGATCTCTCAGTGGCCTTTGATACCGTCAACCACGGTATCCTCCTGGGGAGGCTCTCCGAGTTGGGAGCCGGGGCCCCCGCCTTGGCATGGTTCACTTCCTTCTTGGAGGACCATCCCCAGAGAGTGGAGATTGGTGAGATGCAGTCCACCCCGTGGACCCTCAAGTGTGGGGTTCCACAGGGGTCGATCATCTCACCAATGCTATTTAACATTTATATGAGGCCGCTGGGAGGGGCCATCAGGAGTTTTGGAGCTTCATGTCATCAGTATGCTGATGACACCCAGCTCTATCTCTCCTTTCCATCTTCTGCAGTGGGTGCTGTTCCGTGCCTTGAGCGCTGCATGGATGCCGTTCTGGGATGGATGAGGGCAAACAGACTGAGGTTTAACCCGGACAAGATGGAAATCTTGCGGGTGGGGGCTCCTACGGTCAGCAGGTTGGGAAACTCCCTCTCATTTGGGGGGGTGACTCTCCCCGCTCAGAATGAGGTGCGCAGTTTGGATGTTCTTCTGGATCCGGCGCTATCCATGGACTCTCAGGTAGCGTAGGTGGTCCACTCTGCCCACCACCATCTGCGGCGGATTGCTCAACTGTGGCCCTATCATGGGGGCTCTCACCACGCTGGTCCATGCATTGGTAGTCTCAAGAGTGGACTATTGCAATGCTCTCTACATGGGGCTGCCCTTGAGGCTGATGCGGAGACTCCAGCTGACCCAGAACGCAGCAGCCAGATTGCTGACTGGGACAAGAAAAAACGATCATATATCCCCAGTGCTGGCTGCCCTGCACTGGCTTCCAGTTCGGTTCCGCATTGACTTCAAGGTTTTAACTATGACATACAAAGCCCTAAACGGTTTAGGACCTCGTTATTTGTCAGAGCGCCTTCTCCCTTTGAAAACCACCCATAATACCCGATCCTCCCAGGCTAGGCATCTGAGGCAACTAACACCACGAGAGGCCTGAAAGGAAAAAACAAGAAATAGGGCCTTTTCTGCCGTTGCCCCTTGCCTGTGGAATAACCTTCCACCAGACATCTGCCTGGCCCCCTCTTTGGCTGCCTTTAAAATACTATTAAAAACTTGGTTATTTAAGCAGGCATTCCCCAAAATATAATTCCAACTCAGTGTTCACCCATTAAACCTTGATTTTAACTGATTAGCCTGCCAATAATAATATATCGTTTTATTGTTTTATGTCACTTTAATATTAATTTTATTTTATTTTTGTTTTATTGTGTTACTATGGTTTTACTGTATAAATTGTTTGAATGTATTAATTGTTGTAAACCGCCTAGAGTGACCTTGCTGCCAGATGGGCGGTATAAAAATCAAATAAATAAATAAATAAATAAATAAATAAATAAATAAATAAATAAATAAATAAATAAATAAAGGGCCCACTCCATCCTAGACTCCATGATATTATTTTTGTGTTGTTGGATCTGTTAAAAAATATCACCATCATCTTAGAAATGCAGAACTGGAAGGGGCTGTATGCATCTAGTCCAACACCAATCAGGGAGGCATACTGCAGCATGGAACATCCAACCTCTGAACCTAAACCATTGAGCTATTCAGCAGTTCAGTGTATAGAGAAGAATGGGAGTGTACCACTTCAGTCATTATTTAGCATCACAATATATGGGTTGATTAGAGAGGTATTCAACCTGGACTTCTAAAAACTAGGTCAAAATCTACATCTGGATAGGAAAATCTGTCAGTTTTACTATTTATCATGCTTGAATATTTCAATCTCAGGTTCTTTCACTTGGGCCTTCGGGACATTATTGATGAGTTAAATGCTGTTCTGATTTATCTCTTCCTGTTAGCAGGATTAACCATAAATCAAATATTTATCTTTGATTTTTCTATCATATATGTATCCCACAGTTCTGCGGATGAGCTCTGGGTAGCATATATGATTCCCCACCCCACCCCCGCTGGGGCTATTTTGACTATGGGAGTTGAGAAAGCAGAAGACACAGATTCTCCCTGCTTACTGTAAAAAACGCAATTAAAAAAATAAATGACTAATTTTGTAGCATTTGTTTCCATAGATAATTTAGCATACTGGCTGGTAAAACAATAATGCAGAGGTAGTCTGTGATAGATTAAGGGCCACCTTATTTAAATTAGACATTAGACATTTCAAATCTGGTCTTGTCAATGTCTGGGATACCACACAAGAATTATGGGATGTCTGGAGAAATTCCGCCCTTTTGCTAAATAAGGAGGAATAAGCCTCTGATGGGTGTTTGTGCGCTGTGCTAAGAGATTAGGGAAGATTAAAAGGAAATTGTAATGAAGTGAAAAGCAGCCTTTGTGCCCTCTGAACCTCATGATTAGAAGAGCAGAAGCACAGGGATTTATCTGGTTTTAGCAAGATGAGTTTGATGGGGCAGGAGATTAGTGTTTCCATTTGGCACTGGTGGTTTGTCTAAGGCATATCTCCTAAGCTAATATAAAGGTTGGTCTGCCGATTTCTTCAGAGGTTTGCAATGTGACAAGGATATCAGAAACAACCCTCAAAGAGCATGGCGGATGAATAATTGGGAAGCAGTAGTTTGTATCTATGCTTAATCATACTTGGAATAAACCCGTTGAAATTAATGTCATGTGACTAATTTCGTAGCTCTGCTCCAACTGCTGGACTTGATGAGTTGCTCAGTGGTATAGTATCTGGCTGTGGAGCCAGAGGTCGGTGGTTTGAAACCCCACTTGACGGGGACTGGATCATCAAGGTGATCATCAAGGGGCTGGATTTAATCATCCGTAGGATCCCTTTTCCATTTAATATTGTTTTAATGCTTATTTTATTTGCAATTATTAACATACTCGTCTAATTCTTATAAAATACTTGCATACTGATATTTAGATTTTAAATATTGTCTTTTGAAATGATTGTATCTGTCTTGGGTCCTTTTTAAGGAGAGATCTTTTAAATAAAATAAATAAGTAAATACTGTTAAGACTGGTTTTTAAAGGAAACCATAGACCACACATCGTTTGGGGAAAGGCAGTGTAGACCAATATGTAGAGCGGCATGCAAAACTGTCCGTTTTAAACAAGTAAAACTCTTATCAATGTTACTTTTCAAAATGTTATTTTTAAGCATGAGGTTTTAAAGAGTCCTTTTCTGCCATGCTCTCAAAAAGGTAACACATTCAGTGTTAACATGTCATGAGTAATGTGTTATTACCAAGCCTTGGTGACATTAAGGCAAAATGTTCTGGAGGCCCCCAATGCAAGTCTCTATCACTGCTGTGAGATCTATATCTATATCTCTATATCTATATCTATATCTATATCTATATCTATATCTATATCTATATCTATATCTATCTAGAGTAGTACCTCTACTTTCGAGCAGCTTTACTTGATGACCGCCCAGAGTTCCCTCTTGGGAAATTGGCGCGGTATATAAAGATAAAAATAAATAAATAAATATAAATACTTACGAGCAATTCAACTTAAGAGCAGGAAACCGTTGGCATTTTAACTGCTGCCTTACAAATTTTGGATATGGTCTGCTCTACTTACATTTTTTTTATTTTTTCAATTTTTCAATTTTTTGTTGTTGATTTTTTAGATACGGCTGCTCTACTTACGAGTTGTTTGACCTATGAGCATTCATTCGGATTAAACTCGTAAGTACCAAATACATTTATTGATCAAGGAAGGAGGTTCACAACATAAAGGAAAACAGCTCCAAGCATCTACTCTTTAAGTCCTAAAATAATATAAAAACCAAAATGCAAATATACAAGATTTCCCCACTCACTGGGTCAAGGGGTTGCACTGGCATTAAACATGTGTGCAAGTATACTGGAAAAATATGGAAAATAGCATGGGAGTGGGGTGGGCTCGCTTTTTATCTTGTGGTCATCTTCCTTCCTTCCTTCCTTCCTTCCTTCCTTCCTTCCTTCCTTCCTTCCTTCATTCTAGTGCCAGCACTTATGCACTAGTGCACGGGGGTGGGGTGGGGGACAAGAAAAGCAAAGAAGAAGGAAATTGGCACCCTTTCCTTGTTTACAACTTACTACATCTTATTAAGCAGTTCTTCTCATCTGCTGGGTATCTGGAAGTTGAGTCTCGGCAACTGGACTTGAAATGTTTTGCTGCTCGTCCTAACAGCTTTACCAGTCTGAGGAAAGCTAGTTGCAAGTCCTCCATTTGATAGTTCACTTTGACCTCTTGTCACCCTGGTCTGAAATAGGCTCACGAGATGGACCATAGCCAAGGACCCATACTGAATAGGTGTTGGGAAGGTTAAAGGTGGGACTTTTACCACCTTAGGCCATTGTCCACCTATTGGGCCTATTGAGACTATTGCCCACCGAACAAGACTACCTGTCATATTCATAGATGTGTAACAGATATATTTTATCAAGGTTATGTGTGGAATCAAATAATAGTGCCATTTAGGAAGAATGGGATTCCATGCCATCCATTTGCATGTTACCTGCCTAACATAACAAGCACAGTAAAAGTAAATCCTGCATTGCTATAAAGCTCTCTCCTATGGTGCAATGAATCTTTCTACATAGGAAATGCATATAGGCAGCAGTCAAAACCAGCGCAGAGTGCAGTAGTGAGTTCCAAGTACCACAGCTATCCCCATCACTTTTTAAAAGTTAATGAGGGTATAATAGTACTGTATTTCAAATTTAATATAGTTAGTGGGAAGAAAGTTATTGTATCAGTATAATGATTAATGTTTTCTACTTAGATAAAAGCTGCTTTTAAAGGGCATCTTAGGCAGTTTTAGAGGCATTTCTAAATTATTCTTTTTCAACTCCAATGCTAGTCTCTTATCAGTCCTTTCTTTTTTTTAAGTCTTATTACCAAGCAACATTGCAATTTATTTTTGATAAATCATAATGCGTAAAAAAGTTCCTTTTTTCAACTCCGTAGAATTAGCTAGTCTCTTATCAGTCCTTTCTTTTTATTAAAGGGCAGCAAAAAAAATAGCACCAAGCAACATTGCAAGTTATTTTTGATAAATCATAATGCGTAAAAAAGTGGACTCCTTTTCAAAGCCGTAGAATTAGCTTTTTAAGTGCTGGAAACAAAACACTGTCAAAAACATAACTTCAGATAAATTACTGAGTTTTAGGAATAGACAGATCCCACTTGTTTTAATACAATATATAGATGTAGTAGTAGTAGTAGTAGTAGTAGTAGTAGTAGTAGTAGTAGTAGCAGCAGCAGCAGCAGCAGCAGCAGCAGCAGCAGCAGCCAGATGGAGCTTTCTGTAGTAGTAGTAGTAGTAGTAGTAGTAGTAGTAGTAGTAGTAGTAGTCGTCGTCATCATCATCATCATCATCATCATCATCATCATCATCATCATCATCCTGGTATCGGGTAATTTTTTCAAGTTGTTTCTTGGTGACTCTACAATCACCTGGTATAGCAGTATCAATGATCCACACTTTTTCGAACTTCAGAGACTCTGGCATAAACCGGTATAGGTGGTCCCAGTGGTAATCAAATCAGCACGCTGGGTGCAGTGCCTAAAGAGCTAAGCAACTATTTAGAAGAAATTGGAGTTGACAAAGTCACCATCAGTCAGCTGCAGAAAGCCACCTTACTGGGATCTGCTCGCATAATTCACTGATACATCACGTACTCCTAAATGCTTGGGAAGCTTTCGACTAGTGATTTGTGATACAAAATCCAGCGTAGTTATCTTGTCTGCTGTGTGTGATGATGATGATGATGATGATGATGATAATAATAATAATAATAATAATAATAATAATAATAATAATAATAATAATAATAATAATAATAATAATAATAATAATAATAATAATAATAATAATAATAATAATAATGCTGTCAAGGCAATTCGGACTTACAGTGACTAGAGATGTGCACGAACTGTCATGCTAGTTTGTTTTTCAGTGAAACAGGTGTTTCTCTTCTGGCAAGCACCCACTCAGCGGCAGTGCCCTGGCTCCCCTTATCCAATACTTGTTGGGCCAATGTACAAACCCCCACACCAGCAGTTCATGCCCATCTCTTATTATGGTGATGCTTCTCAGTCTTTCCTAGGTACCGAATACCCCCAAAGTGGCTTACCATTCCCTTCTTCTGGAGGCATCCTAGGGCTGAGTAGCTCACCTATAATTACACAGGCTGGCTGTTCTCCCAGGAGACACCGTGGAGAACTGAATTCCCAACCTTCACAGCCAGATCCCTAAACAATTGAGTATCTGAATACAAAACAACGGGGCCAAACACAAGCTGTGCTCCAGTTTTTTGGTAGGACCTGTCTAAGCTGAGATTGGTTGTGGCAATGAGGGAAAAGTTTCCTTTTGGAAACAGAGAAGGCAGCTGGAGGTCTACAGATTTCAATATGCCAGATATGAAGCCAATGAGAATAGAGAGACGATGGTCACTTCTGCCCTGTCGCCTTTCAGAGTACTCTTGACTTCTGTTAGAAGCAGAATTCTGGGCTAGCTTTTGAGTTCTGCCTGAACCAGTCCTTACATATATAGGTGAGAAACTCTGGCTACCTTTGGTGCTCACAGGAGCATTTTTTTCCCAAGGCACTTGGCTTCTTTGAAATGGGCAGTGATCCCGTTTGGCCGCCAGAGGTCTTCTTCGCAAAATGCAAGAGGAAGTCTCTGTGTTAAAGCGAAATGAGATAGACATTTCACAAGCCCAGCTGACAGGAATGGTTAGGAAGTAATCTACTCAAGTATTTCAAGTAATTATTAGCGCTGTGCAGAGATCTGAGACAGACTATTTCTGCCAGATGGAGCTTTCTGTCAAAAAGTGAGGTGGCGGGGGAGGGGGAGGGACTCTCTCAGCTTTTGTTGTTGTTGCTATCGCCATACTCTCATTCTGTGGGTTTCCATTTCCTCTGCTTGTTGATGTGTGTGTGTGTGTGTGTGTGTGTGTGTGTGTGTGTGTGTGTGAGAGAGAGAGAGAGAGAGAGAGAGAGAGAGAGAGAGAGCAATCACTTGGTAGCTTGTGCGTGTGTTTTGTCATTAAGAGTCATGACTGACTCTTCGTGACCCCATGTCCATGGAGTTTTCTTGGCAGGAATACTGGAGTGGTTTGCCAGTTTCTACTCCAGGCGCCTACAGCACCTGGTATTCCCTGGTGGTCGCCCATCCAAGTACTAACCAGGGCCAACCCTGCTTAACTTCCGAAATCAGACGAGATCGGATGTGCTCGTACAGTAGGACAAAAAAAGTCTCATTTATTACAGAACCTAAGCAAGGTTCTCTGTCAAATGCACTTCTCCTTTGCTTTTACAAGAAAGGTACCTGTTTCATTTTATTATTACTTGCCTTTGTGACATATGATGAACAGAGGTTGAAGATAGGGGAAAAAAGATAGAATACTCAAGATTGAGCCAGTCTGGTTTTGAAGGAAGAGAAGGAGGTAGATATTTTATATCTTGTTCCATGGGTTGCCAGCTTTAAGGATGCATACATGGGGAGTAAATGCATGAAAAACAGCAATATTTTGTAGAGAGTCCTTGCCAGAAAGACTTATACAGTGGTACCTGTACTTATAAGGTGCTCGACTTAAGAGGAATTCGACTTAAGAGTGAAAAAACGTTGGCGTTTTAACTGCTGCCTTACAAATTTTAGATGCGGTCTGCTCTGCTTTAACTTTTTTTTCCAATTTTCCAATTTTTTTATTTTTTAGATAGGGCTGCTCTACTTAAGAGTTGTTCGACTTAAGAGCATAAAGTTGGAAAGGATTAAACTCGTAAGCAGAGGTACCACTGTACTAGGAATAGTTTGTATAACACTGTATACATTCAATGCTGCTGAATGGATCAGTGGTTTAGGTATTTGGCTGCAGTGGTTGGGAGTTCAGTTTTCCACTGTGCCTCCTTGACAGTGAACTCTGAACTCAGTGATTCATAAGGCCCCATACAGCCCTTCAATTATTATACAGTAACAGAAAGGTATGGTATTTTCTGGGAATGGTATTTTTTGGAGGGTGTTTGTGTGTGTGGAATTGCAGTGATTCAGAAATCACAAACTTTGTTTTAGAAAAATGACAGACTGAAAGGAGTTGAACTTGACAGGTCCATACGTCTGTGAAGATTCTCAGTCATCCAGGTTCGTTTAACTGGGAGTTGAGTCATGGCTACTGGACTTCTTTTTTGAGAGATAGAAACGTTTCGCTGTTCATCCAAACAGCTTCATCGGTCTGTTTCAGACCGATGAAGCTGTTTGGATGAACAGCGAAACGTTTCTATCTCTCAAAAAAGAAGTCCAGTAGCCATGACTCAACTCCCAGTTTGACAGATCCATCTATCCCTATTTAACAAGCTCTTGCTGCGATAACTATAATTTGCACATTTTAGGCCCTTGCCATCCTGAACAACAAGAATGTCCAAAATATAAATGAAGATTTCCAAACCAGCAAACGTGAGGAAAGTTAGGTTTTGGGGACTGCAACTTTCAGAATCTCAGGGTGAGCTATTATGGGAGCTGTAGTCTTAAAGATAATGTCTTAACAAGAGTAATGCCACTGGTGTCTTTTGCCGGACTGCAGCAAACCTTTAAGGTTCTACTTAAGAACCTCAGGCTGGATGTCATGGCAGTTCAGGTTGGGCATGGCAACTCTAAACAATTATGCTGTGTTGCGTCTAAATCTGCTTCAATCTTTTTTCCTCCTCTCAGCCAAGATATCTTTTCCTTTTTGAATGTACAGTATTTCCCCCCATTTATTTTTTCACATTTGATCAGCTACATTTGTAGAATCATAGAATAGTGAAGTTGAAGCCCATCATGTCAACCCCCTGCTTGATGCAGAACAATAAATAAAAGGATATCTGACATTGAATGTCTCCAGAGTTGGAGCACTTACCACCTCTTGAGGTAATTGGTTCCATTGCTGTACTGCTCTAACAGTTAGGAAGTTTTTCCTGATATTCAGCTGAAAGCTGGGTTTTGCACGGTAGGTTGATCGAGAACAGGCCCTACCCCACCTCTGTATGACAGCCCTTCAAATACAGTAGAGTGGACCCTCGTATAACAAACGGTTTGTATAACATAAAATCTGTACAACATAAACAAGTCCGGTGATAGGGAAATTTTGCTTAACAGAATTGCCTATGGGGCGAATCCGTACAACCTAAAAATGGTTGCGATTAGGGATTACTCCATTTCAATGCAATCTATGGGAAATTTGTACTGTATAAAGGAAAATTTGCTTAACAGAATTTTATTTGGCACAAATTAATTCCTTTATACATGGTACCACTGTATTTGAAAAGTGCTATCATAATGCCCCTCAGTCTTTGTTTCTCTGGGCCAGGCATGTCCAAACTTTGGCCCTCCAGATGTTTTGGACCACAACTCCCATAGTCCTTTGCCACTGGAAATACAGGCTTGGAATTCTGGGAGTTGTGGTCCAAAACATCAGGAGGGCCGAAGCTTGGACATGCCTGCTCTAGGCTAAGCAAGCTCAGTTCTTTCAGTCATTTCTCATAGGGCTTGGTTTCCTGCCCCCGATCATCCTTGTTGCCCTCAAGGTGAGGCCTAACCAGTGCTAAATTGGGGGGGGGGGCAAGCATCTCACAGGATTTGGAAATTATACTTCTGTTAATGCGGCCTCAAATAGCATTTGCCTTTTTTTGTGGCCACGTCCCACTGTTGGCTCATATTCAGATTATGATCTACAAGAATTCCAATATCCTGCACGTGTAGTATTGCTGACCCAGGTGTCCCCCATCTATAATTTTGCAGCTGGATTTAACATGCAAGATCCATGAAGCCGGCAGCTCTGTGCTGTGGGTGTTTCTGAGCTCTTTGCTCCACCTTGTGGTAGCCTCATAAATGAACGGACATCCTGGGGAGTTTGTGTTCACACTGTTGTCTAAGACACTGCACATGCCTGAATTGTTGGTATTATGTCCCATCAAGTCTCTTCTTCTGAGTTATGGCAACCCTATGAATGGACAGTGTCATTGATGCAACCAAAATGAATTTGACAAAACTCCGGGAGGCAGTGGAAGATAGGAAGGCCTGGCGAGCTCTGGTCCATGGGGTCACAAAGAGTCGGACACGACTGAACGACTGAACAACAACATGAATGGACAATCTTCTGTCCCCAACTGCTCTGCCCAGCTCTTGTAAATAAAAGTTTCCTTTAGGGAGTCAGTCCATCCCAAATTTTGTCCTCCTCTTTTCCTGCTCCCTTCTACCTTTTCCCATCTTTTCCAAATAATCCTGCCTTCTTATGATGTGGCCAAAGTAGGACAGCTTCAGTTTCATCATTTTTGGATAGTTCATGTTCGGTTTGATGCCTAAACAGCACAGTGCAATGTGGATTCTTAAAGGCATAGATGTCATTATTGCTTATTAAGTCTTCATTTTAAGGAAACTGCTCCAGACGATCTCTAATTTGATTTATTGTGTAGTTTCATCCATAGCAGCTGCAACCATCCACCCCATCTTTATACATATGAAGGCCCTATTTCTAGGACCCCCACTCTACCCCAGACTGATTGTCTACCAGCCAGTTGGAATCCCTGCTTGCTCCTGATGGCAAACGCCTGTGGGCTTCAGTCTAAAATGAACTGGTGTTATCCATGGAATTGGAGTTCTTATGAAAAATGTTATTCTTGTGAGAATCGGGAATCTTATTTCTTTATTCCATCCTATTCAAACTGACTTTAGGCGAGAGGTGGGCAAGTGCTCCAGAACTTTGATTTTTTTGGATAAATTCACTTAGCTTTGCAGCATAGGGTTGCCAACAGAGCATAATTAGCTTCAACTTCCCAAAAGTCTAGCCCTCATCAACTGGCACTTGCAGTATCAATAACTCACTTTGAAAAATCTGCAAGAAGAATGAGTAAAAACCATATTCTTTACTTACAGCTGTGAACAGATCAAACAGTAAACTGGGGGGAAAAGCATGATTGCTTCAACCAACAGGATGACTTCCGAAACACACACAAAAAGGGGAAAAAACTCAAAAGGAAAGAGACAGGGGAAGGATTGTCTTTGAATTCAAAGTCAGGAAAGGAACAATTGGTTACTGCTGGAGAGGTTGACAGTCACTCCAGCCCTGAAAGGTCCCTCTAAGACAGGAGTCCTCAAACTTTTTAAACAGGGGGCTGGATCACTGTCCCTCAGACACTGTTTGAGGACAGAACTTGCAGCTTCCCAGTGCGGCTCCGAGAGGGGAGAGGGAAGGCCCAAACTGCTCCCCCCCCAGCCCAATGGCACTCTCCTCGCCTGCTGGTCGTCACAGCAGCCCCACTTCTCCTGCGGCTCCAAGGAGGGTAGAAGAGGCCCCATCCTACTTACCCCCGCAAGATGCTATGGGCAATGTTGACGGGTGAGGTGAAAGCAGCTGCTGCTGCTACACAGTGAGTTTTTGGCTCAATTGAGGGGTGGCAAGGTGGCTTGTGCAATGGCCGACAGGCCAGATTTAGGACCCTGATGGGCTGGCTCCAGCCTGTGAGCCATAGTTTGAGGACCCCTGCTCTAAGACATGCCTAGTAGAGGTAGCACACAACTTTTTTCTTCCTTTCAGGGTGACAATTCCTTGGAGGGGTATCTTCCTGTCATACTTGGGAGGGGAGCCCATGTATTTTTGCATCTTGCAAAATAGATTCCATCTCAGATTTCAGGTCCTTGTGATGTCACAGGGGAGGGTCCCTATTATATCACAAGTAGACATGGGCACGACTAGGCGAAATTCTCATTTCCATTTTCGGTTCTCGTAACGGGTAACGGTAACTTTTTTATTATTTATTTTTTTATATTTTTATTTTATTATACTTTTTATTTTATTTTACAAGACAAGTTAAGATAACAGTACACTAGCATCTCATTATTTATACATTCTATAGCAGTGTTCCCCAACCCCCGGTCCGCGGACCGGTGCCGGTCCGTGGATGAATCGGCACCGGGCCGCCGCCGCGCCACCCCCCGCAATCGCCCCCCCGCCGCCGCGACCCCCTGCAAGCGACCCCGCCCCGCTGCCGCCGCCGCAAACCCCCGCAATCATCCCCGCCCCTGCCGCCACCGCAATCGCCCCGTCCCGCCGCCACCGCAATCCCCCCCGCAATCGCCCCCCACGCAGCCGCGACCCCCCGCAATCGTCCCCGCCGCCGCCGCCGCTGCAATCGCCCCCGTCCCGCTGGCGAGCCACCGTGACCCCCCCCACCGCTGCAATCCTCCCCGCAATCGCCCCCGCCCCGCCGCTGCGACCCCCCCGCAATTGTCCCCGCCGCCGCCGCGACCCCCCCCCCTTTAGGGCCACAATCCCCCTCGCAAATCGCCCCCTGCCCCGCCCCCCGCAATCCCCCCCGCAATCCCCCCCGCCCCGCCGCCGCTGCCGTGACCCCCCCATCCCGCCGCCGCTGCCACGACCCCCCGCAATCGCCCCCGTCCCGCCACCGCCGCGACCCCCGGCTGCCGCCCGCCACAATCGCCCCCCCGCAATCGCCCCCCTAATCGCCCCCCCCACGCAATTGCCCCGTCCCGTCGCCGCCGCAACCCACCCGCAATCCCCCCGTCCCGCCGCCGCCGCCGCGATTATTGCCCCCACAATCGCCCTCCGCAATCGCCCCCGTCCCACCATCGCCGCCGCCGCTGCGACCCCCCGCAATCGCCCCCATCCCCCCAGAAAGAAAGAAAGAAAGTAAGGAGGAAGGGAGGGAGGGAGGGAGGGAGAAAGAAAGAAAGAAAGAAAGAAAAAGAAAGAAAGAAAACGAAAGAAAGAAAAAGAAAGAAAAAAGAAAAGAGGGAGGGAGGGGAAAGAAAGAAAGAAAGAAAGAAAGAAAAAAGAAAGAAAGAAAGAAAGAAAGAAAGAAAGAAAGAAAGAAAGGGAGGGAGGGAGGGAGGGAGGGATGGGCGGGAAGAAAAGGGAAAGAAAGAAAGAAAGAAAGAAAGAAAGAAAGAAAGAAAGAAAGAAAGAAAGAAAGAAAGAAAGAAAGAAAGAAAGAGAAAGAGGGAGGGAGGGGGAGGGGGGAGAAAAGCAAGGGAAAGAAAGAAAGAAAGAAAGAAAAAAGAAAGAAAGAAAGAAAGAAAGAAAAAAGGGGGAGAAGGAGGAAGGGAGAGAGAGAAGAGAGAAAGAAAAAGAAAGAAGGGGAAAGGAAGGAAGGAAGATTGGGAGGGAGGGAGGGAGGAGAGGAAGCGGAAGGAACAAAGAAAGAAAGAAGGAGGGAGAAGGAGGAAGGGAGGAAGAAAGTAAGTAAGTAAGGGAAGGAGGGAGGGAGGGAAAAGTCAAGGAAAGGAGAGAAGGAGTGAGGGAGAGAGAGAAGAACGAAAGGAGGAGGAGGAAGGAAGAAAGAAAGAAAATCCTCTAAGAAAGGAAGAAAAAAAGAAAGGGAAGGAGGGAGGGAAGGAAGGAAATAAAGAAAGAAAGGAGAGAGAGGAGAGAGGAAGAAAGAAAAAGAACTTGCAGGGGAAAAAGAAGAGAGAAAGGGAGTGGGAAGGGAAGGAAGGAGAGAAGGAGGGCCCAATGGCACTCTCCTCGAAAGAAAGTCGTCACAGAAAGAAAGAAAGAAAGAAAGAAAGAAAGAAAGAAAGGGGGAAAAAGAAAGGCCCCATCCTAAAGAAACCCCCGCAAGAAAGGAAAGCTAAAGCAATGTTGACGGGTGAAGGAAAGATAGAAGGGAAGGAAGGAGGCTGCTACACAGGGAAGAGTTTTTGGAAAATTGAGGGAGAGTGGCAAGGTGGAAATAAAGAAAAAAGCCGACAGGCCAGAGGGAGGGAGAGAAAGAAAGAAAGGCTCCAGAAAGAGTGAAGCCATAAGGAAGGAAGAGGACCCCTGCTCTAAGACATGCCTAGGAGAGGTAGCACAAAGAAAGAAAGAAGGGAGGGACAATTCCTTGGAGGGGAAAGAAAAGGGAAAGAAAGAAAGAAAGTAAGGAGGGAGGGAGGGAGGCATCATGTCAAGGAAGGGCAAAGGGTCCAAGACCTCACGGCGGCTGGTAGCCCCCGGGGGGGTCCCTATGTGAGGAAGTAAAAAACAGTGTTTCCTTGCAGCGATGCCAAGGACTCATCGCACAACACTGGCTCTTTGGCTTGAGTACGGAGATGAGCACCGCCCCCTAGAATGGGAAACGACTAGTACGCATGTGCGTCAGTGGCCGGGGGGGCGCATTTACCTTTTTTATCTTATTAAATCAAAACAAGCGGGCCAGGGAAAAATTATCAAGCATTTACCGGTCCATGGTGATAAAAAGGTTGGGGAGCACTGTTCTATAGGACCAATATCCGTTTCAAAATCCACCCACTAATTCATCTTACAACACAGTTAATTGTGACACACACACAAATAAATTAATTCTTTTAAAATTTTACATTCCAGCAGTCAAAATTATTCCCCATAACACATTCCTCATTTTTTGTGTTAATTCCATACGTTAATAAGGGCTTCCAGGTTTTCATAAATGTATCATGTTTTATTTCCCCTCTATATATTTTAATTTGATAGGTCAACTTTTCCATAAGAGCCATTTGCCAGATTCTGTTCAGAAATTTTTGTAGTGAGAGATCTTGAGCATTTCTCCAGTTTTTTGCAATTTCAGCTCTTGCTGCACCAATCAGATTTGCTATTAAGTCTTTATATGATAATTTTTTCATTTCCATCCTTAAATGTTGAGAATAATAGTAAAGCTTCATTTACAATTATTCTTTGTTTTAACAGGGTTTCTATCTATTTAATTATTTCCTGCCAATATGCTCCTACTTTGGGGCAAGAGATCCACATATGTTCTAGGGTGCCTTTGCTTCCACAATTCCTCCAACAATTGTCTGGAATTTCTTGATTAATTTTATGTAATTTTGTGGGATACCAATACCATCTGTGAGCAAATTTTAACACCAGTTCTTTCGCTTTAGTTGAAATTGATTTGTAAGGATATGTGTTCCATATTCCCATCCATTCTTTCTCAGATATACTAATATTTAAATTTGTTTCCCAGGCTACTTTAGATCCCATACCCCTAACAAATGCTTTTTCAATCAAATGTTTATATATAATTGAAGTTATATCCTTTCTTTTATTTAGATCCTTTTCTATACTGTATTGTTCGAGTACTGCAAGTGTTCTCATGGGTCCGTGACTTTGATATAATTGGTTTGCCAAATTTCTTACTTGTATTAATTGTAGCCAATTAGCTTTTATTTCCTTTGTTTTATCTTCCAACTGTCTAATAACAGGTAACGGTAACGAGAATTACTCTGCTCCAGCTCGAACCCGAACCGAAAAAGAAAAATTGTGTCTGATTTTTTGTTGTCGTTCATGGCATCGCGGCGATCACGCAATGCCAAGCAGCACAGAAAAAAGTTTTAAAAATTAAAAAAAAAACGATTCCCAGCCATAAAAGCAGGCGAAAATATGCCTGGCCGGCCTCAGTGAGGGCACCTACCGAGGGGTGGTTTCTGGGGGGGGGGTCCCTGGCCTTTCCCCCCCTGTCCTGGGCTGCTGCTGGTACCAGGCTGGGGGGCATCGTCGTCTCCATGTGCCATGCGGTGGGGGGGGATCCAAAATGGCGACCGCAATATTTTTTTTTAAATCGTGGTCCAAAAACCCACCAAAGCACCACAGAAACATTTGAAAATTAGGTATTTTAAATGCCTGATTTTTTATAGTAGCAGCAGTGGGTTTTTCTTGCAACAAAACGTCTCCATTGATTTTATTTTATTTTATTTTATTTTTATTTTTTTACACCTGCGCACGTGCAATGATGGGCTGGCCATGGGATGGGACCATGCAAATTTTTGGAGCCATTCCACCAATCGCATGGCCAGGTTTTGCTGAGACTTCTGGATGTGCCAGAGAGGGCATAAAAAGCCCACCAACCCTAACCCTAACCCTAACCCTAACCCTAACCTAACCCTAATCCATACGCCAGTACACTGTCTTCTTAGTGGGTCAGAGGCACCCAGAGGTGCAGCCCACTAACCCACCCTAACCTTAACCGTTACCCTAAGCCTAGCCCTTACCCTAACCCCAACCCTAAGCCAGATTTGTACGCAAGTACGCAAGTGTACAGAAGTACACTTCCCTTCTTAGTGGGTCAGAGTGGTGCATCGAAAGGTGCCTCCAACTCCAGACCCACTCTCTCCCTAAGCGTAACCTGTACGCCAGTACGCCAGTATGCTTTCCTTCTTAGTGAATCAGAGAAGCGCCGACAAGGTGCCTCTGACACACTAACCCCCAACCCTGGCTAATTTGGCTAACATAATGTCCTTAGTGAGACAGCGAAGTGCCGACGAGGTTTCCTGTCACACTAACAACCCAACATAATTGGTACGCAGCAGCTACGCGTTACGCTTCCCTTCCCTTCTGGGTCAACTCAGAGGCACGCACAGAGGTGCCTCCCAGGGCCCACCCCTCCCCCTAAACCACTGTACAAACGACAGAAGACAAACAAAAACAACAAATTTTTGAAAAATTTCACGACAAACGGAAATGACCCGAAACGGGCCGGCTCCAACACACGACAACTCGAAACGTATTTTTTTCTGGTCGTGCCCATCTCTAATCACAAGGGTGCATCTTTGGGAGGGAAGAAAGCAGGGGTCCCATAGTCATCTTCACATTGAGCCCGTGAGCCGGTTGCCAACAAGGAATGGATTGAGAGAGATGCTAAGGCTTTAAGGACAATTCACATCCATTCAGTGTTTCCCACCACCACCTCCTTCTCAGATTTATCTCTCTACCCAGAGATCTGTAGAACCATTGCAGTTTCCTAAGATTTCAGCTGCTGCCCTGAGATCTGGCAGTCCTAGCAGCATACCTTCTATGAATAGAGATAAAGCCAACAGTGGGTGGTGCAGAGGAAAGAGGAGGCAACCCTGCCTCTTTTATCTTTCTCATTTTTCTTCTGGAAACCATCTTCAATATCAGACAAAGGAATGCAAAGCCTTTGTTTTACTTGCATTTCTTTTCCAGAGCAGGTGATTCATGATAACAGATATTCAGCTTCAATGCATTTCATCCCACAAGAGACAAGAGGCTAAATCATTACAAAAACAACATGTTCCATTTGAAGCTCCACATTAAATGACTTATTATACACCGAGCCAGTTGATTTGGTTTCCACATTGCCGAAACAGCCTGCAGAAGTGTTTACTGAAGGAGCAATGGTGACTCAGAATGCACCTCCTTTCTCCCAAATCCTACAAGTAACCAAATAGGATATCCTTAAGAAGAGCCATCCCCATAGATTCAGCATCTCAATGCTTCCATGAAGTTAATATAAATACGAGTTCACATACTGAGCTCATGCACATAAGAACATAAGTACATAAGAAGAGCCATGCTGGATCAGGCCAAAGGTCCATCTAGTCCAGCTTCCTATATCTCACAGTGGCCCCACCAGATGCGTTTGGGAGCGCATGAGACCAGATATCTGTCTCCTGGTACCACTCCCCTACATCTGGCCCTTGACGTACCCTGGTTTTAAGCCTGGAGATTACACATCTCCATCATGGTTTGTAACCTGTGATGGACTTTTCCTCCAGGAATCTGTCCAATCCCCTTTTGAAGGCATCCAGGCCAGACACCATCACCACATCCTGTTCCAGGGAGTTCCATAGACTAACAACGCGCTGGGTGAAAAAATATTTTCTTTTGTCTGTTCTTACTCTCCCAGCCCTCAATTTCAGTGGATGTCCCCTAGTTCTGGTATTTTGTGAGAGGGAGAAGAGCTTCCCTCTATCCACTTGACTCATGCCCTGCATTATTTTGTACGTCTCAATCATATCCCCCCTCAGGCACCTTTTTTCCAGACTAAAGAGCCCCAAATGTTTTAGCCTTTCCTCATAAGGGAGGTGCCCCAGCCCAGTAATCATTTTAGTCGCTCTCTTCTGCACCTTTTCCAGTTCCACTATGTCTTTCTTGAGATGCGGTGACCAGAATTGTACACAATACTCCAGGTGCAGCCGTACTATTGTTTTGTATAATGGCATTATAATTTTGGCTGTTTTATTTTCAATCCCCTTTTTGATAATCCCTAGCATGGAATTGGCCTTCTTCACCGCTGCCACACATTGGGGAGACACCTTCATGGATTTGTCCACCAACACACCAAGATCTCTTTCCTGATCTGTAACGGATAATTCAGAGCCCATGAGTTGATAGATAAAGTTTTGATTTTTTGCCCCAATATGCATTAATTTACATTTGGCTATATTAAAACGCATTTGCCATTTCATAGCCCATTCCCCCAGTTTGGAGAGATCCTTCTGGAGCTCTTCACAATCATCTCTGGTTTTTACCACACGGAAAAGTTTTGTGTCATCTGCAAACTTGGCCACCTCACTGCTTATCCCTGTCTCCAGGTCATTTATGAACAGATTGAAAAGCACCGGTCTCAGGACAGAGCCCTGGGGCACACCGCTTTTCATTTCTTTCCTTTGTGAAAATTTCCCATTGACACCTACTCTTTGTTTCCTGGATCTCAACCAGTTCTCAATCCATAAGAGGACCTGCCCTCTTATCCCCTGACTGTGCAATTTTTTCAGCAGCCTTTGGTGAGGGACTGTGTCAAAAGCCTTTTGAAAATCCAGATAGACTATATCCACCGGTTCACCCAAATCTACATGCCTGTTGACCTTTTCAAAAAATTCTAAAAGATTTGTCAGACAAGACTTACCCTTACAGAAGCCGTGCTGATTTTCTCTCAGCAAGGTTTGTTCTTCTATATGTTTTAAGATTTTCTCTTGAATGAGGCTTTCCACCATCTTCCCTGGGACAGATGTAAGGCTTACTGGCCTGTAGTTTCCCGGGTCCCCCCTCCTTCCTTTTTAAAAAATTGGTGTGACATCCGCTATCCTCCAGTCCTCCGGCACTGTGGCCGTTTGAAGAGACAAGTTGCATATTACCGTTAAGAGATCTGCAATTTCATTTCACAGTTCCCTAATAACCCTTGGGTGGATGCCATCTGGGCCCGGTGACTTGTTAATCTTCAATTTATCAATTAGTCCTAAAACATCCTCTCTTTTAACCTGTATTTGATTTAATTCTTTAGTCAAGAGGGGCCGTTCAGGCAGCGGAATCTGCTCAAGGTCTTCTGTCATGGAGACAGATGCAAAGAACTCATTTAATTTCTCTGCAATTTCCAAGTCCTTCTCAATCTCCACTTTTCCTCCCTCACCATCAAGAGGGCCAACTGGTTCTCTGGCAGGTTTTCTACTTCTAACATATTTAAAGAAGCTTTTATTATTACCCTTTATATTGCTAGCCATGCGTTCCTCAAAATTTTCTTTGCCTCTCTTATCATCTTACATTTCTTTTGCCAGAGTTTGTGTTCCTTTTTATTTTCCTCATTTGGGGAGGATTTCCATTTACAGAAAGACCTCTCCTTGCGCTTTAGAGCCTCTCTAACTCCATTCGTTAACCATGCCGGTGCCCTCTTGGACTTAAATGAGCTCTTCTTTCTTTGTGGTATACACTTGTGCTGGGCCTCTATTACCGTTGTTTTAAACAGGCTCCATGCACTCTGAAAAGATTGGATTCTTCCAACCTTCCCCTTCAATTTCTTTCTAACTACTTTCCTCATCTGAGGGAAGTTTGCCCTTCGAAAATCAAGGGTTTTTATGTCTGATTTGGTTGACACTCTTCCTCCAACATGCATGGCAAAGGAAATTGCAGCATGGTCACTGTTCCCCAGAGTCTCAGTGACATTCACATCCCTGACCAGGTCCTGAGTATCACACAGTATTAGATCCAGAGTTGCCTGTTCTCGGGTGGGCTCCATGACAAGTTGCTCTAAGGCACAGTCATTCAGCAAGTCGAGAAACCCGGTTTCTCTTTCTTGCCCGGAGCTTGCATTGGCCCAGGCAATGTAGGGATAAGTGAAGTCCCCCATGATTACTATCCTATCCCTCTTAGCCACCTCCATGATTTCTCTCCTCATTTCAAGGTCCCCCTCAAGTTTTTGATTTGGTGGACGATAGAATACCCCAAGTATCACATCACTCCTTGGGCCTGGTAGTTTAACCCACAGTGATTCTATGGTGGAGTCAAACCCTCTGTCAATCTCCATTCTGCTGGATTTTACTCCTTCTTTGACATAGATGACCACTCCCCCTCCAACCCACCCCTCTCTATCCCTTCTATAGAGTTTATAGCCTGGGATTGCTGTGTCCCACTGGTTCTCCACATTCCACCAGGTTTCTGTTGTGGCTATTATATCTATGTTATTCCTAGCTGCCACATGTTCAAGTTCTCCCATTTTTGGTTGGAGGCTTCGAGCATTGGCGTAGAACCACCTGTACAGTGGGTCCTGCAACAACAGCTGCTGCTTTATAACCCCCCCCAGCTATTATCTTCAGTAGACAAATTATCACATTCCATTATTCTCCCAGTGCTAATACCTGCTATGTCATCTCTATGTGATTCTCTACCCTTTCCAACCTCATTCCCCGCTGATGAGGTGTTCCGAACCGGATGCCACTCAGCTCCTTTCGGCTTTCCCCCAGTTATCAGTTTAAAAGCTGCTCTGCAGCCTTTTTGAGGTTGAGTGCCAGCAATCTAGTCCCATCATGATTCAAGTGCAACCCATCCCTCCTGAACAGGTTTGGCTTGTCCCAAAATGTTCTCCAGTTCCTGACAAATCTAAAGCCCTCCTCTCGACAACATCGCCTCATCCATGCATTGAGGCTTCTGAGCTCTGCCTGCCTGGTGGGTCCTGCACGAGGAACAGGTAGCACTTCTGAAAATGCTACCTTGGAAGTCTGGGACTTCAGTCTTCTTCCTAACAACCTGAACTTGGCTTCCAAGACTGACCGCTTGGCCTTCCTGACATCATTGGTACCAACGTGTACCATGACCACTGGCTCCTTCCCGGTTCTCTCTAACAAGCTATCCAGATTTCTCGTGATGTCTGCAACCTTTGCGCCTAGCAGGCAAGTAACCATACGGTTATCATGCGCATCACAAATCCATCCCTCTGTATTTTTAATCCATCTCTCTGTATTTCTAATCTATCCCTCTGTATTTCTAAATCAATCCCTCTGTATTTCCATATAGGGTCTTCATCTTACATGAATGCTATACTGATATACATATACTAATAATGAGAGAGAAACTTCTGCATTGAAGTCACCCAGGTATACATCTCATTACACTAATCTTTGCAGCACATTTCTCCCTTTGACAATACTGAGGCTAGGGGTACCAGACCCCCGGGTGGTTCTAAATATATGTATAACACTTATGTCCCTCAAGCATAACTACAAAACATAAGCAACAGTTGATTAACATGCATATAAAAGCAGTTAAAAGATAGAAAAGGCCTGTGTCACCGGAGCAAAAGAGAGGTGCGACCATCCCTCTCCCAATAGAGCAGCATCTGGCCTCCTGACATGCCCCAACACCATCTCTGGCCACCATGTTGGAGCCACCATGCTGGCTGAGCTACTGCCATCAGAGCCAGGGATGCCAAACCACCACCAGCAGGGCCTTGGTTAGTCCCAAACCAACTTTTCTCAGGCCACATCTTGGAGACCAATAGCAGCAAAGTATTTGTTGCCTAGGTATTTAATGGAATATTGATTTAGTTCTTTAGTTATTGGGGAGAAAAACATTGCATAACTAAAACCGTACTGCTCAAACCCATGCAATTCAAGGGAGAAGTGTACTGTGTTTTCTCTGCCACATTATTTCCCTCCCTCTTTTCTTTTTTCCCCTTCTGTAATGGATTTATGTGATTTCCTCTGAGAAGTCTTCCTAGTACTGTACTAAAATAAGAGATGTCTCCTTGGTCAAGGAGAGAACCAATAGAATCCTCTGGGGGGAGAGAGGCTATAAAAATGGAACTAACTAGTGACATATGTAGGCATTTGGAAGGACACCTGAGAATCAGAATCAGAATCAGAATCAGAATACTTTTATTGGCCAAGTGTGGTTGGACACACCCAGAATTTGTTTTGGTAAA
This sequence comes from Phrynocephalus guinanensis, assembly GCA_037367245.1. NCBI lineage: Eukaryota > Metazoa > Chordata > Lepidosauria > Squamata > Agamidae > Phrynocephalus > Phrynocephalus guinanensis. The sequence continues at coordinate 97,202,323 of CM074738.1, read as the reverse complement.
ATATGCTCTCAATATAAAAGGAAATATAAGAATCAGATAGTCAACAATAAAAACACAGTACAACAATACAATATAACCCATTATTTAAAAGGAAGAAGAGAAGTAAAAATTAATTATTCAACAGTTTGATAGCACTTGGAAAGAAACTATCTTTATATCTAGTTGTCCTAGTATGCAATGCCCTAAAACGCCACCCTGAGGGTAACAATTGAAACAGATTATGTCCAGGATGTGTGGAATCTGTGTATATTTTCATCACCCTCTTTTTAGCTCGTGTGGTATACAATTCCACAATAGATGGCAGATTAGTAGCAATAATTTTTTCTGCAGTTCCAATTATCTTTTGAAGTCTATATCTGTCATGCTTAGTCGCAGAAGTAAACCAGACAGTTATAGAGGAACAGATAATAGATTCAATAGCACCTCTATAGAATTGAATCAACAGTTCTTTTGGCAGTCTGAACTTCCTAAGTTGACGCTGAAAAAACATTCTTTGTTGTGCTTTCTTAATAATACTTTCAATATTAGATGACCATTTTAAATCATGAGATATAATAGTACCTAAACATTTAAAGGACTCCACTATTGACACTAAGTTATTTGATATCATAAGAGGTGGCTGTATAGAACGAGTCCTCCTAAAATCCACCACCATTTCAGGAGTTTTGCATGTGTTTAATTCGAGATTATTTTGAGTACACCATAAAACTAGTTGTTCAATCTCTTGCCTATTGGCAGATCCATCATTGTCTTGGATGAGGCCAATCACTGTAGTGTCATCTGCAAACTTCACTATTTTAACAGAGGAATCCTTTGAGGTACAATCAGAATTGAGAAGACAGAATTGTAATTGTTCAGTTAAGTTCTACATAGTAGAGATGGAAAGTTTGAGTTCCACAGGAGAAATAAATTAAACTAACTTTGAATAAAGATGGCTTATTGTAGTTTGAAAGGGGAATTCTCAGGTCAAGTATCTAAATAACCCACTAGACCAGTGTTTCCCAACCTGTGGGTCAGGATCCCTTTGGGGGGTCGAAGGACCATTTCACAGGGGTCGCCATGAGCCAGTGAAGAAAAAGGCACAAACGGCTTGGGTCTGGAGGAGGAGGGGGAGGAAGGGGGCAAAGAGTGAGTTACAGCTTGATAGGTTGGAGGTAGAGATGGTCACGAAATGCCAAAATGGTGTTTTGTTTCATTATTCGTTACCCCCCCTGTTTTGTTTTGTTTAATACGAAATGATTTTTTTTTTAAAAAATTGTTTCGTATTTCGTTTGTTTCATTTCTTTTTTTACTTTTTACTCTATTTTATTTTTAGCATGGTTGGTGCTTTTATTATTATTATTATTATTATTATTATTATTATTATTATTATTATTATTATTATTATTATTATTAAAGTCCTGGATGCGGGGCTTTTTTTTAACAACTGAGGGGCCAGCTGAGCAACGCAGCCAGCCCCAGCACACGCGCTTTTTAATCCCCCCCCCCGTGCCCCTGGCTGATTCGGTGCAATGTTTTTCTCCTCTTTTTTCTTTTGTTTTACTCTTGCTGACTATGCGGCTCCTGGCCTGGTCGGTCTCTTTTTTATTTTTTTCTAATTTTTATTTTTTATTTTTTATTTTTTTATTTTTTGCTTGCGCGCCCGGTGGGGTCTGCTGGGTTTTTGTTTTTTTGTTTTTGTTTTTTAATGCATGCACATGCCTACCAGCTGGCCTGCAGGCTGGGTTGTTGCATTTTTATTTTTATTATCTTTATTTTTTATTATTTTTTCTCATGCCCCTGGCTGTTTCAGTGCAGTTTTTTCTCTCTTCTTTTTTCTTTTGTTTTACTCTTGCCAACCACGCAGCTTCCAGGCAGGCTTGGCATGTCTTTTTTGTTTTCTACTTTATATATATATATATATATATATATATATATATATATATATATATATATATATATATATATATATATATATATATATATATATATATATTGCTCGTGCACCTGCCCAGTGGTGTCTGTTTTTTTTTAAATTTATGCATGTACTGACCAGCTGGCCCGTGGGCTGGGTCTGTGCTTTTTAAAAAAAATCTCCTAGTCCCGGCCAGTGTAAGGGTTCGACTTCTTCAACCCTCGGTTCCGATCCACAAAAGAGTCCAGAAGCGCAATTCGTAGAAATATCAAATGTATTTGTGTGAACCGCCCAGAGTTCCTTTGGGAAATGGGAGCAGTATATAAATGCATAAATGCATAAATAAATAAATAAATAAATTTTTATTAACAGCATTAACAGGTAAGGAACTTTCTTTAATATCGGGATCTTGCAATAACGGAGAAAACTCTTTTATATTTAAATCTTCAAATAAATGCTCATTACAACACGATAACGTGTGGCTCCTTTCTTTCACATGTTCTCTTAATAATAATGGGGACTGGGTGACCCTCTTCCCAGACACTGTGCCCCACAACAGGGATGCTTGGCTACTGGGTTTTCTGACTTCCCCCGTTCCCCTTCCGGCTGGAATCTATCCAGATACCCGGGCCAACGTAGAGGTTTAACTTGTACAGACCATCTGAATTCTTCCGCGTCTTTTACTCTGGACCTCCCTGTCTCCTCCCTCAGTGGGCTAAAGTTGGTCTGAGTCCCAACGTCCTTCAACTGACAACCCCAACTGTCACTTGGCACCGCCCCTTCCACCCATATGTCCTCAGAACTGTCTGTCACCCAAAATGCTTCTCTCGCCGGTCCTTCCTTTTCTTTCTCCTTGGCACATTCTCCCTAGTCTCTCTCTTTAATAATAAATCTCACACATTCAATGTTATCACTTTATAATCATCGTTATCTTCTTCCGAATCAATATCTCAGACAGCACACATGGACTCCATGTGAGCCTCGTGGCGCAGTGGTTAAATGCCTGTACTGCAGGTAAAACTGTGCTCACGACCTGGGTTCAATCCCCGGTAGCAGGCTCCAGGTTCACTCAGCCTTCCATCCTTCCGAGGTCGGTAAAATGAGTACCCAGCTTGCTGGGGGGGCAATGTGTAGCCTGCACACTATAATCAAAATTGTAAACCGCCCAGAGACTACTTGTAGTGGTATGGGGCGGTATATAAGCAGAACACTTTGCTTTTTCTCTCTCTCTCTCTGTCTCTCTCACACAGCTAGCTAGCCCACAGGCCAGGTCAAGCCCCAATCAGCTGTAGTGCGGGCTGAGAGTGCTTTTTTTTTTTTTTGGCAGGAGACAGAAGACCTCCCGTGAGGGCTGGTTGGTGGCAGCGGTGGCAGCAAGGCAGGAGAAGATGCTGGGAACAAAAAATGTTTTGTTTTTCTTAGAGGGGGCTGTTCGTTATTCGTTTTGTTACCTAACAAATGAATAATGAATAACAAAATGAATTTTTAATTCGTCTTGTGCCCATCTCTAGTTGGAGGGGATGTCAGTCAATGGCACCGGAGGCTGCGATTGGCTGAGGGTGCCTTTAGAGGGAAGTTAAAACATATTTTTATCAATGTCAATAAAAACATATTTTTATTTACAGTGACTGGTATGGGAAGAACTTTGCAAAGCAAAGTCCAGCAGCCACAAAAACTTTGATTTTATTTTTCAACAGAATTTTAACTTGTGGAAGCCTAATCCAGCCAATGGAAGTGAAACACCACACTTTTACGGTTACTTCACGTACCTCCGCGGGCTGCGTTGAGCTTGGCTCCGATCTGAATTCGGATGCAGTCACATGGTCTAATACCAGGGCGGCCCTCTTTTCTGTGTACTCACGTTCATGCTGGGTGAACGTGAACGCATTCCAGCCTCACGTGTTTGATGCGCATTGAACCGATGGTTTCCTTTGCTTTCCACCGGTTCAGTATGCTGTTTCTTGCTTTCGTTTTTAGGTCTTTCGATGGAGGAGTGGTAGTTTGTGGTTCTCCCGGGGGGTGAGGAAAAGCAGAGATGGTTAGAAGAGGAAGGGAGGATATTTAGGAGGCAATTGCCTTTTACAGCAGCCAGCATGTCATGCCGGGCGGGGTGAGCTAGCTAAGATCAGAGTAATTGTTGTTTTTCCCCTTTGGTCCTTGAAGAGGTCAGAGAGTCAATTTGCAAAACAGAAGGGCAGCAGTGTTCCTGTTTTAAATCACGGAGTGAGAGTACCCATGAAAAGATTTCGATTTTCCGGTTTTCTGAAGGCAGCAAACGAAAGCAGGTACCTCTAAAGGGAGGGAGTGGTTATGCACTTCGAATCAACAAGAAACACACGTCTCTTCACTTCACATCGAAAAGCGGATTGAGCAGATTCCCGAGGTCCAGGAAGGGAATCTGTCAGCCCGCTTGGAGCGCAGTTTAGGGGGCGTGGTCGGGATGACCTCGCCTTGAATTCGCTGGTACGTGAAGTTCGATCGAAGCCTAACTGGGGCAGCACTGAGGTCAGAGAGGTACGTGAAGTAACCGCCTTGGTTAGACTCCATCGGCTCTCATAGTGAAATAATTGAGGCTTGTAAGAGAGGTGCTCACCACACCTTCACCTGATTAGTCTGAACAGATCAACCAGAGACTGAAAGATTTATCAACTGAATTCTTCATTCTTGTCAATTTAGGTTATTTTATCATTCCAGAGCACTTCAATGTGGAATTTTAAATCATCATATAAATTTCCTCACCTCCACCTGAGAGCATGGGAAAGTGCTCTTCCCAGTAGCTTCTCTGAGTGACTGGCAACATAAAAAAGAATGAAATGAAATGAAATGAAGGTCTCTGTGCAAAATGTGTTCACTGTTCTTTTGCTTTGAGAAGCAAGAAAAATCCACACGAGTTTAGCAAGCAGAAAATGACTGGTTTATTGTTCAGAAAAAGATTTAAACAGCACTTGTAATACTTCTGATTCTGATCCTCGAACAAAGCAAAAGTCTAATTCTACAATTTCTTTGATTCTTATTGTTGTGCAAGTTGCACAATTTTGCACAAAACCTGCCTATTCTGCACACGGTTTTGGGCAAAAATGGTTATCACCTGTCCAGAACTGTATTCAGAGTGCATCAAAACACCTTCCAAAATCTGTTGTAGATAAGAAAAACATTGTCATGCTTCCTCTTTAGGTGTGAGGATGAGATAGGCACAAAATTAAACCTCTGGGTCAGTAGGTCTCAACCTTGGGTAACCCAGATGTTCTTGAACTGCAGTTCCCACAGGCCAGCAAAGCTGGTGGTAAGAAAAATTCTGGGAATTGCAGTCCAAGAACACTTGGTTAACCAAGGATGGGAACCACTGCTGTGGGTGAATCAGATATTGGAAACACCAGTGTCACTGCTCAAGACGTAGCCTTACTAGTCCAGTGGTTGATGAAATATAAACCTTACTGATAATTACCCTGTTTCCCCGAAAATAAGACCTACCCTAAAAATAAGCCCTAGCAGGATTTCTATGCATTTGTTAAATATAAGCTCTACCCCGATAATAAGACCTAGTGATTGGCGTGACTGTGCCTGCACGCACACACACACACACACACATACACACAGAGCGCATGTTGCCCCTCCCTTTCCATCCATGGTCCTTCCCCCTCTTCACTTGGGCCACCAAAGTTACCGTACTTCGTAGCATGTTTGCTTGCATTTCCTGTTTCCCCAAAAATAAGACCTACCTGAAAAATAAGCCCTAGTGTATTTTCTTGGGTAAAAATAAATATATGACAGTGTCTTATTTTCGGGGAAACACAGTAGCAGCAATTCCATAGCTAGAGGGCTTTAAAAAAACAGCAGTGGAGTAGTTCAATCGGAATGAGCAGGAGGCAACAACATAATTGCATTGTGCTGTGGAATGCTCTTCATTTCGGTCCAGTGGGAATGTTGCACCTTGAAAATACAAGGTGACTTTACAAGTGCCTGAAGATGTGTTTTGAAATATCTTCTGAATGTAAAATGGAACTCTTTCTACCAACAAGCAAATTCACATGGACCTTCTCCATTTTTAAGAAAGCAATCATTGACATGATGTAACTTCAATACTTGCAACTAGTTACTTTTAAACTGTGGAGATAGTTGGCAACAGAATGACTAGTTCCAAACTGTCCATTCCTGGAAAAGTTGTGGTTTGAACATGCTAACCACTATGCAATATAGCCTGGTTTTTATACAATATAGTGCAATGAAGTGGAGGATCATGCATTTTTAGAAAGGTCTCTGTAAACAGTATATATTGATCCACATTTAATATCCCACAAAATTGCAATTGGGGGTCTGCAATTGTCTACTTTTTTCGGACCTTGATGTCCAAAAATAAAATTATCGTGCTGGGCTGTGAAAAGCTTTGGCACTACTGTGTCCCATTGGCTTGATGGACCTGCATGTGAATCAAACTTGGAAACGTGTTGGCTGAGCACACAACTGGATGAAAGTTGGATTAATTTTGTTGGATGGGTGATTTCGTTCACTAACAGATCGCCCTTGCAGACTAGTATCTGGAATGAATTACGGTGACAGCTGCTAGGGTTATGTAGCAGTCTTTCAGGCTATTAACAGACCCTGGACAGATGTTATAATCTCGCTGCTCGTTAAGCAATTATTTGGGTAGAAAGCATTATTTGATAAATATCAGCTTTGTCATGTCAAATAGAAACAGGGCAATTGAGAACCTGGATACAGAGAGTAGAAAGAGTTTGGGCTTAGGAGAAGCACAATGACTTTGAACAAATGTCACCACCATCTCACATAGTGGGTTGTATGAATGGAATGGAATTTCCCTACCTAGCCTGGAGCTCTTCAAAAGAACAGAGGGATCCAGATTAACTAAATAAATACCTTTTCACAAAAGACCTGGCTTTACCATCCACTGAAATAAATGAAGTGTTTACATTTTCTTTGAATGTGCAGTATTAAAGAAAGGCCATCATTGAGAGAGAGAGAGAGAGAGAGAGAGAGAGATGCATTTAAAGAAGCCTGGACAGTTTACAGAAATTAAACAAGCACTGACTCTCCTATAATAGAGGTGGGCACAAACCAGAAAACCCATGGTTCAGGTTTATCTGGTTTGGGCTCACCCTTGGTTCGGTTCAGGTTTGTACAAATTTTATAAAAAAATTCATTAGAACCCAAACCGGTTCGGTTCTTACCAGCACTGGCAGTTGTGGTAGATCCTGGCCCCTGTGGCAGGGGCTTTTTGAGGCACTGGCATGGGGCCAGCACCTCTTTTTTGGGGTTCTGGGGCCCGGTCGGTGCTTCTTTTATTTTTAATATTTTTTTTCATGATTTTACTAAAAGTTCGTTTTGTGCCCATCTCTAATCACAACATGCAAGGGAAGTAAGCTAGAAGAGGGATTGGGGTGGAAAGAGAATGGGGTGAAGAGAGAAAAAAATCATGCAAACATCAGGCTTCTGAAAAAAGTAGAAGTATTCCTTTATGTCTTGAAAATAATAGGTAGAATGAAATGGAATGACAGGAGGACAGGGCATCTCAAGTACAAGCCGCAGAAAACTGTATATCCACCTTAGCAATAGGCAGATCAGTCTACAGTACTTCTAGTTTTCATCCATTTGTCCTGTGAAAATAACACACTTTGATGTCACATAAAGGTTAGAAAGTTTTCTTTGGCATGAAAGGTCATTGACCGGACCTGACTTCATCAGAGGCAGAAAACAATGCATGCAAGGGACACATCCAGAGAAGTAGGTTGCACTTCTGAAAGGTTATGCCCAATAAAACTTGTTAGCCTTCAAGGCATGACAAAAGTCTTGGTTGTTTTGGCTGACAAAATGACACCATTTTAAATTTTTGTCATGTATTTTTGTCATCAGTATGCCATGGTCTTTAAGACCCATGAAGATTCATGTTCATTGAAACACATTAGCCAAAATCCTACTCAGGAGAAACACAGAGAACCGAAATGTTTCAGGGCCTTCCCCGTCTCAGGTGAACTCCCCTTTTCTCATGCAACTTTTTGTGTGGCCTTTTTCATCCTTAGTACATGTCTAACAGTGCAAAGGACAGGGTGCTGGAGCAGGGGAATTGCTTCAACATTTGCTTTTATGCAACTACATAAGCAAACAAGATTATAGCCATTATTGCACAATTTTGTATTTTTGTACACATTTTCTCCTAAAATATTCATATTTTCTCCTAAAATAACACTAATATGCATATACGTCTGTAATGCAAATATTAATTAATTAAATTAAGCAGCAACATTATGCAAGAAGTTGTGTATTTAGGTCATATACTAGCATTGTTTGATAAATATCAACTTTGTCATGTCAAATAGAAACAGAGCAATTGAGAACCTGGATACAGTACTACCCAGCCAATTGCACCTTGCACAGTCCCTGCACGCCTTCAGGAAAGCATTAAAGACCTTGCTGTTCCGGGAGGCGTTTGGTGACTCTTAATTATGTTCTCTCTCTCTCCCCCCCCCCGGCCATCTGCCTATATGCACTTTTTTACTTCGGTTTAAATTGTTTTTACTACTGTTTTATGCTGTATTTAATTGTATTCATTTGTGTGTTGTGAACCGCCCGGAGTTCCTTCGGGAGGACGGGCGGTATATAAGCCTTAAAATAAATAAATAAAAATAAATAAATATCCTTAAAATTCCTGATCCATAAACCCTATAATGCCTGATCCATAAACCCCATTGACCCTCCTTCTGCTGCCTTTTGAAAACAAAAAGTCCTTTGCAGTAAGATGTTTAGAACAAGATACATCGATTCCCATGAATCCAGCATAAAGACTGCTTAGGATAAAGGAAGAGTGTGCTATTAGCACAGGGCAGAGAACAAGAAAAGACCTTTTTTTGATGTTCCCCTTTGCCTGGGGTTACACCCCAGGGTTGCTGAATAGTTATGATGGATGTCCTGGTAATTACTGCATGTCATCTATGATCTGCCACTGGCACAACACAGAGCCTTCACACAAAATCCTTGTGATGTTTCCTGTTATTTTATTCTGCCTTTGAGGCTCTTGCTGGTGGGGTTGTGTGTGTGTGTGTGGGGGGGTGATAATAAAAAATGAAACAGCATTATGCAGCGACACCTGCAAAAGACAGCCAGAGTGTAAAAGCTCCAACAAATCATGACAAGCCGTTGATTCAGAGGCAGGCGGTGTGTATCAAACATTCTAGCAAAAGGCAGCATTAAATGACAGCGTAGGCTGAAATTTTCAGACTGCCAGTCAACTCCCAGCTCCATCAGAACCTGGGCTGGGCTCCCCAGCTGTTGCATTTCTGAGTCACCCGCCACAGGCCTGAATTTTTTTTCAAGGCCCACAGACCTTTCGTTGGGCCCCTGGCGATGCCATGCGATGCCTGACTCACTTCTCTGGAAGCAAAGAGATTGAATGATCCTGTGGCGCATTAAAGACTAAGATGGTTACTTCATGTCCATTCTCGTCCCAGGAGGAAGTTCGTTGCATGTTGATGTCGGTCGCGGTCACGTGGTCTTCTTCCAGTTCTGTCCCTGTTCCCATGTACGCACGGGCGTGATGGATGATACCAGCATGACTGTTACCGCACGTCCTCGTTCTGTGATGAGATGTGAAATTCCATGCCTTTGTTCTCCATTTTTTTTCAGCCCGACCTTCCGTTTTTCGCTGTTTCAATTATCCGAAGCCTTGCCTTAAATGCATTACGGAGCTAAATTTGAGGCATTTGTCTTTTAATCTCTCTGCACTGCATTGCTGACTCCATAGGAATGTACTGGCGAATGGCACTTCGCACTCCTGCCACTAGATGGAGAATGGCACGTTACGCGATGAGCCTTACCTCACGGGCACTCGTCTCAGAACGAGAAGCGTGACGAGCAGATTCCTGAGGCCAGGGAGGGGAATCTCTCATCCTGCTTAAATCGCAGTTCAGGGGGCATGGTCAGGATGAACTCTCCTTGTCCCGCAATGGACATGTGGTTAGATTACTTTGTACTGGTCCCAAGCGGGACCGCGAACAGCAATGAGATGGATGTGAAGTATCAGCCTTAGGCCACCAGCCTGTTGAAATCACGGAGGGCAAATAGGTGACCGCACCAGTAGTGTGCTGTCTCTTGTAGGCATTCTTACATACTGACTGGCTGGCTGGACAGCGGGTAAACCCCAAATGCCACTTACACAATTGCTCCTGTGCAAGTGACTTTCACCACAGGGTTTTGGCCAACCAAGTTTTATTTGGTATACGCTTTCGTAGATGGCTGCCTACTTCATCAGCTGTATAGAGTATAATTTCATCAGACCAAAATGCATAAGGAAGAGGTAAAGAGTGCATGTGAAAGACCCCAGTGATGGTGGGGGTTTAGTGGTTTAACAATCCTTGATACATCCCAGGTATAGAATAGATCTTAAGGGTGGTCGTTCAGACATGTTCTGAGATCATAGGTATTTGTTGCATTCCTTTTTAAATATGTGTATACTTGCTGTTTTTAATCTTTAAATATTGCCTTTTAATTGTTTTAAGCCATCTTGGGTCCTTTTAAGGAGAAAGGCAGGGTAAAAATCATTTTATATAAAACAAATAATGGGTGCTCAAAAACTATCAAATGCAACCCATCTGAGTCAGTGGGTGGGGAAATCCTTCCTGATTGTAAAAATCCAGTTCAGAAAAAAAAAGAGACAGAGAGCTGGATGAAGAAAGAGATTCTATTCTCTTGAAGCAGGAATATGACCTTAATCGCATTGCTTTATGTGTGGTATTGAGGATTTTGTCTCCAGAATTACCCTTCCTCGTACAAGTGGAGGACTTTCAAAGGCAGAGATATGTAGAGATTTGAGTCCTTACACATTTGGATCAAAGCGACCTCTGAAGACTTTATTTTCTGAAAGTTGACCCTTGTATAAAATAAAATCTGTACAACTTAAAAAATTCCGGAGATAGGGGAAATTTGCTTAACAGAATCGCCTATGGGGCGAATCCCTACAAGATAAAAATGGTTGCAATTAGGGATTACTCTGTTTTCAATGCATTCTTATGGGAAATTTGTATAAAGGAAAATTTGCTTAACATAATTTCATTTGGAATGAATTAATTCCTTTATACAAGGTACCACACTGTACTCTGAAACCTTTATGTTTAGAATGCATAAGCATATATTTCCTTCCTTCCTTTTGGTTAGCATTCAATATAGGCTGGGTTAGTTAGTTCGCAAGTTAGTTAGTTAGTTATATTTAGTTAGTTAGTTAGTTAGTTAGTTAGTTATATTTAATGTAAAATGTTAAACTTTATAAAATGTATTGTGTATTTAGGAAGTAGTCCCATACAACTGAGAGAAGGATATGTAGAAACAGATCAACAGATTATCCTGTGAATGGACGAGAAAATGCTTCATCCAAGCCAGTAAGTACAGAATAGTGCAGAGTTTTTGAATTTTGATTAAAGTCCTCTAGCTGTGCAGCAGAATTAGAGGGATCTGCAGAACAGAATAGATTCAAATTTCTCATTGTAGCACTTACAGTCTTAATAAATCACTTTGAGACATTTGCTAGAACAAAAAATAAAAATGTTTCATTTACTTACAAACCAACATGAAACTGACAAACATAGCTGCTTTCACCAGTAGAGTTCAACAGACTCAGGAGAAGGAAATATAACTGAGCAGAGAGGTGGGGCTCTCTTTTGTAAAAACTCCAACACAGGAAAAGTTTAGGTATCCTGTCAACATCTCTAAAAGATGTCTCTTCATTAGAGGCGCGGTCCAAAAATTGTGGTATAACTGCACCAACCTGTGAATGTACAATCAGCCTCTACTTGGATTCCCATGGGCCGTGCACTGTTGTGGAACTGTAACATTTTCTGCGACATGTTTTTAAGTACTTCATTTGCTGCCTCAGCAAATCTTGCGATCACACCATTAGTCACATCATTGTCTTATCTTTACCCAAGTAAGCAGCTAATTACCAGGCACAAATTACTGCTGCAGTCTCCTGGTGTCGATGAAATTCTGAGGATATCTAGTCATTATCTAATGAATAACAATCAAACTGAAATATACCACAGAGAAAAGAATCATATTTGTTGGGGGACATTATCTCATATACACCAGTTCTCTCAATAAGGGCCAGTGGCTGCATTATAAATAACGATGACAATGTTCTACTCTTTTCTGCCTAATGGATGCATGACTCTATCCCATGAATGAATCTGGCAGAGCTCGCAAGGTCACCGTGTGGGTAATTTTCAAGAAGCAGCATTTGTGACTTCCTGTTCCACCCACCCCAGGCTTCCCTGTTCTTTCTAAGCTTATCCACAGTCCTGGCTGTCATTGGCAGAGAAATGGGCTTTCTCGGGAACAGTGCATTCTTGAAAGCTCTTCCTGTTACGTAATCTTCCTGTTACAGCAGCCGAACCAATCCAGTTAAGGGTAGGATTCAAAGTATATATAGATTTATTTCACCTATCAAGCCCTAAGCAGCTTCAGTCCTAGCTATCTCAAGGACTGTATCTCCTTTCAGGAGGCTGCTCACAGGTTAAAATCACAAGTGGAGGCATTTCTTTCGGTCCTGTTACCTTGATAGGCATTTGGTGAGGACATAGGCCTTTGCTGTCACCGCATCCAGATTCTGGAACTCGCTCCCACAGGGGGCCAGACTGGCCTCATCTTTGATGTCCTCCATATGCAGATAAAGGCCTTTTTGACAGGCTTTCCCATTAGCGACTGACTATCTGAGAGGGGTTTTGAAAGGAGTGTTATGCTTTGAATTTGGTGTTGACCCCCTCATTTTTAGTGTGGCATTTGTTTGGTTGTTTTAAGCATTCGTATACTTATTTTTTAAGATTTTAAATATTGTGTTTTAGTTATGTAAGCTGCCTTGCTTCTTTTTAAAGCAAAGCAAAGTACAGTAAAGTGTTCTACTTATATACCGCCCCATAGTGCTTCCAGCACTCTCTGGGCTGTTTACAATTTAACTATGCAGGTTAAACATTGCCCCCCCCAGCAAGTTAAGTACTCATTTTACCAGCCTGGGAAGGATAGAAGGCTGAGTCAACCATGAATCAGTTACCTGGGACTGAACCCCAGGTCGTGAGCACAGCTTTAGCTGCAGTACAGGCATTTGACCACTGCGCCACAAAGCTCTCTTAAGAAGCTGAGTTAAAAATATAAATCAATATGTAAATATTACAGTACATAGTATTTGAGGATGGTTTGGTCTTGAATAAGCAAGCTAAGGCCCATTAACTTTACAGATACCTGTTTTTCATTCATTGATGTGGACCGCTCCTGCTGTGTGCATTTTTGGACTCCTGGTATTCAGGGCAGTTGGCTATGGGGACTGCTGTCGTGTGCACTTCCACTTCCAAATTTATCATTACACCACTGTCTGCTAGTGCTAGGCTTAAGTGTAAGCTATCTTCACCAAGTTTCTCTTCTCAGTCTGCTTAGCTCCTCCTCTGTGTTGTTGCTGCCCAGTAGCTTTGTCACTTATGTGTCTGATCTGCATTGTTGCACCGTATATACGATAATTGGCTTTAGGCCTGTAGTGAGTTATATAAAGCCATGCAGAAATCTGTGAGTAATATGAAATTTGAAACACAGTTGATTCTTTTAAGATACATGCAACTGTTGGGAGCTACGTACGTGTATGTGGGATCATTATGTATAATTTCCCTTCTATCTTGGCACTCTCTCTTCCTTTCCCTTCCCATGGAAACTGATTTGGGGAGTGGAAATGGTAAAACCACTCCTTAAATATTACCTTGAAACCCCCCGTTAAGGTATCTGTAAGTCAGTTCCAACTTTGGCTGCTATCTCACCTGGGTTTTGATCCTGATCTTCTGAAGGTCCGGCTTTTCCTCTTTGTCCCATCATGTGATTGAATATGTGGAACAGGAGTTCCCACGTCCAAAGCTGTTTTTTTTTTAATTTTAAAGTGCAGTTCAGCCCCCTTGGCCAGCAGGTGGCGCTAGCATTTTTTTAAAAAAGGACCACTTGGCTGGGGGAAATTAAAACTTAGAGCACCCGATGGAGCTTCCTGTTGCTCTGAGGGTGCAGGGAAATTTAAAAAACCAGCGCTGATCGCCCCAGGAACAGCCAGTCAGTGCTATGAGAAAAAAAGCAAAGAAACACGGATCATCTGTGTGGTCCCACGACGTCTGCCTCCTTAAAAGGTGGATTTTTAAAGCGAGGCAGAAAATTCCCTATCTCTCGGGTAAGTCAAAGAAACCTCGCTTAAAGGGGCATTACCGGGTTTTCTTTTCTTTTCTTTTTTTTCAAAAAGCCCGGTGGCCGTGGGGATGGCATTTTTGGACATGGTTTATCTAGTAATTTAAACTGCTTTTAAAGGAACGTGGGATAGGGGCCATAGACATCATATAATATTAGCAGCAGCAGCAGCCTGCAGGATCCAATTGGCCCATATGGCCTCTTGAGTGTGTGAATTATTAAATTACTAAACATACAAAATTAAAAAGAAAAATATATTAATGGTGCAGAAATAGCCCTAGAGACTCCCCAGAGAAGGAGATACCAGTGCAGTTCCAATCTCTCCAGTTTAAGCAATCTATGCGAGGCAACCCAAGTGAAAATATTTCTAGGCCTAGGGCAACTAATGTGAGTTGACAACCCCCTGCAGGTTCCTCCTCCAGCCAACCGAATGGCTCAAGTGCCGTGAATAAAAGCAGGCTTGCTTCGAAACAGGCAGGTCATCATTTTCTGCATTTCAGACCTTCAGTATATCTGTATAGACTACTGGATGGCCTTTGAACTTCAGGAAATCATTTTCATGCTGAAAGTAACAGAATAAGTCATGCTTTCATGGGCATGTTGATGTTTGAACCAATGCCATTATTCATTTAACCAGAAGCATTCTTTTTTGACAAGGAGAATTTAAGTGGACAGTGGGAGGGCTCATGTTGTGGTCCAGGTCAAGCGCTATATTACTGTGGCCCAGTGGGTTCAGAAATACAGGTGCAAAATGCAGGGTGGTTAACAAATTTATTCAGAGGGTAACAAACATTACAGAGAAGCTGTAATAGAAGATTACATTAAATTGGGTTGGGCGGTGGGAAGCTGCCTGCACATCTGCTCACAATTTCTTAGGTAGAGAGTTGGGCACAATCAAAGTTCATATAAAGAGATGGGCGTGATGGCCCTTTGTGCCAATTCATATGCATGGCATCACAGTGTTACCCTTTCCCCCTCACCCCCAGCTAGCAGCTGACTCATAATTCACTGTGTGTCACCCAGCCAGCTGTCCCACTCACAATTCAATATGTGTTGCCCTGGTCCTCCTTCTCCAGCAGTATGCCACTCCAGAGAGGAGCTTGGGCTGCCCTTCCCCACCTCCTCTAGCAACCAACCACTCTGATGAGGAGGTAGGGCAGGAATTCCTCCTGTGCAGCCATTGGATGCTCAGCTCCCAGAGGAGAGGGGGAAGGGCAGTCAGAGCTCCTGCCCATGCAGCGGAGAAGGAAGACTGGGGAGGCACACACTGAATTATGAGTGGGGCAGCTGGCCAGGGGAAAGGGTGGGTGGGAATGTCCAGCACCTGTGGTACCATGCGTACAAATTGGTGCAAAGTGTAATGAAGCACTTTGTGCTTATCTATACAGCATTACATAGTGACTGCCCCCAGCCATCATGGCAGAATGAGTTTTCTCTTGTCAAGAGACGATGAACCCCAAGTTGCAAACATGACAGGATACGAAGAAGGATATGAAGCATATTGAATGGGTGAAGACGATATTTTAAAAAGCCTGTGGGGTGTTGGTTATAGTTATCTATAGTTATCTCTGGGGCCAGTATTGCTTTACTGTTTTACTATGATGGGAAAGGGATCATGACATGTTCATCCTGGCATTTCATCATATGATCTCCTTTATGGAGGCTAATGAAATTTATTTCTGTGACATGAGGCAACAAGATTCCATAAATTCTCCTGATGTGCAAGGTCTGATTTATGTTAGAACCATGATACATGGTAGAAGGTGGATATAAATTTGCCTGCTGTAACTTCAGAAGCCAAGAAAGGATCTTTGAATTTAAAAAAGAGGAGCCTCTTTGTGATGGTGTTGATTCATCTCTTGTAATTTAGACCTGGGCGTGATTTGCCTTAGAGGTTGGCATGGATATAAATTTAGTTCCTTCCCAGTTCCACGTTTCTCAATTTAACATTGTAAAAAGGCAGAACTATTTGCAGTTAATACCAACCAAACTGCAGTACTCGTGGGGCATCACTAGCATTTAGTGGGATGTGCTTGGAATTCAGCTGAATGAAAATCATGTCGAGTTGAAAACATTTCAGTGATGCTCAAGTAGAACTCAAGGGTCTGGCTCTCAACCTGAGGCCTTTTGAAATATTAGTTATTGATTAGGGATGGGCATGAAATGGAAAACAAAAATTCTGTTTTGTTGCTTCGTTACATAATGAAATGTAACAAAAGGAAACCAAAGGAAACAAGGAAGCAGCATTTGTTAGAGATGAAATGAAAAGGTCATTTTTTTTGTTAAAACAAACCATTTTGTTCCATCTGTAAAACGCCTCCCTTACCTGATGGGCTTGGAGGCCCTGTCACCACCACCACCACCGCTACTGCGGCCAGGGAGCCTGAGCAGCTGCCGTCACCACTGCTGCCACCAAGGACCCCAGCCAATGAGGGCAAGTGAGGCCGCCACCACCCCCTGCCGCCACCAATGAGGGTGAGCAAGTCTGCCAGAAGCGCCTCAGGCAGCTGCCCCTAGAGCCCAGAAGGAGGAGGAGGAGGGTGAGGGTGAGTACAAGCCCCCAGAGGAATGAAACATTTCATTATTGTTTCATTATGTATGAATATTTTTCAAAAATTCATATGAAGCAGAACAAAACGAAATGCGGGCGGGGGACGAAACAGAATGAAACGAAACACTGTTTTTCCGTTTTGTCCTCATCCCTAATATTGATACATTTTCCCTCACATTCTCAGTGTAAAATGCCAACATACAGAGAAGGAAGGCAATGAGGACAGTATTTTTGTGACTGATAGCTCTAGCTTTCAAGGTCAGTAAGCTCCAAGATTCAACATCCACCTTCAAATACTTGGAACCTCAAAAAAGTTAAACCATAACTGGGTAGAGTTGCTTTCTGGTTTTTAGGAGGGGTGGTTCATAGTCCACAATTATTTTCCTTCTTCATTTTTTTTCCAGTTGAGATAGGTCTGAGGGGTCCTGGAAATCCTCTTCTGGGAGAGGATTGCCCTAGGATTGCCCTAAGCAATAAAGCCTCATGCTAGAAAACTCAATGGACATGGGGTCATGGAGAGTCAGTCACGACTGCAACAACACAACACAGAGAGAGACAGACATGGGTATTTCATTTCAGAAGGAGTCTGGTTCTGAAACGCAACTGAGCAGAACAGCTGCTGTTCGGTACTGGGATCCACTTTCCAGAACGAAATCAATCAGTGTCTTGCCATGTTTTGGGTAGTGTGGGGCTAAACACCAATCAGGAAGCAGCCTTGGACGCACCATCTTTCACTCTCCCTGGTGGTGGCCAATCAGGAGCTGTGCAAGGACATGCATCATCCCGCCTCCCTGTCTGATTGGCCAGCACCACGGAGAGTGAATGATGACGAGTTCAAGGCTGCTTCCTCGTTAGAGTTTAGCCCCACACTACCCAAAAACAAGGTAAGAGACTGGTTGATTTCGTTCTGGAAGATAGATCCTGGTACCGAAAGACAGCTGTGTTTCAATTTGGAACCATTCCCCTTCCAAAACAAAAATGCCCATGTCTACCTCCTGCAACCCCAAACTCCCTGCATCTCATCATCTGGAACCTGACAGGCTCGATCCCTTTGGAACTATTTCTCAAAATTTCCTCTATTCCAAGATTTAAAAAAAATCTGTTGATCTCATTTTATGTTTTGAAATCAACATGTAAAGGAGCATGCCAGCTTTCTGACTAACAAGGCTTTGACTGGCCACCAATGCTGAAACCTTTCTCACTTGGTTAATATAATGCACTCCAGATCAAGCAGTGGGATGGCAGCTTGACATTTAGGCAAAATGTCAAAGAGAAAATACCACTCATTAACCTCAAGGGCTTTGTGATCAGGACATTTGAAGCTCTGAACAACAATAAGTGTGAAATGCTGTTTCTTCTTCTCAAGCTGATGAGCCTGATGTTCAGGGAACACAATGCATTTATGAATAATAAACCGCGAGACACAAAAAGGTTTGTATATGAGATTATCACCCTTGGGAAAGGGAGTTTTTCAGATGATCGTTCCCAGAAATCTCATTCAGTAGAATCACTGGATATACTAGTAAGGTGGTGCTTTTCATATCTTGGAGTTCTACCTTTCAAACAATCACTTTTGCAAGCTCTGTGAGATTGTGATGTTGGGCAAGCTGGGTACATCCAAAACATATAAGAACATAAGAAGAACCATTCTGGATCAGGCCAAAGGCCCATCTAGTCCAGCTTCCTCTATCTCACAGTGGCCCCACCAAGTGCACCTGGGAGCGCACAAGACTAGATATCTGTCTCCTGATACTACTCCCCTGCATCTGGTCCTTGAAGTACCCCGGTTTTAAGCCTGGAGATTACACATCTCCATCATGGTTTGTAACCTGTGATGGACTTTTCCTCCAGGAATCTGTCCAATCCCCTTTTGAAGGCATCCAGGCCAGGTGCCATCACCACATCCTGTGGCAGGGAGTTCCACAGACTAACAACACACTGGGTAAAAAAAAATATTTTCTTTTGTCTGTTCTCACTCTCCCAACCCTCAATTTGATGGATGTCCCTAGTTCTGGTATTTTGTGAGAGGGAGAAGTGCATCCCTCTATTCACTTCACTCATGCCCTGCATAATTTTCTACGTCTCAATCATATCCCCTCTCAGGTGCCTTTTTCTTCCAGACTAAAGAGCCCCAAATGCTGTAGCCTTTCCTCATAAGGGAGGTGCCCCCGCCCAGTAATCGCTCTCTTCTGCACCTTTTCCAGTTCCACTATGTCTTCTTTGAGATGCAGTGATCAGAACTGTACGTAATATTCCAGCTGCGGCCTTACTATCATTTTGTACTATTATAATGTTGGCTGTTTTATTTTCAACCCCCTTTTTGATGATCCCTAGCATGGAATTGGTCTTCTTCACCACTGCCACACACTCGGTAGACACCTTCATTGAGCTGTCCACCAGCACACCAAGATCTATTTCCTGATCTGTCATGGATAGCTCAGAGCCCATGAGTTGATAGATAAAAGTTTTGATTTTTTGCCCTAATGTGCATTACTTTACATTTTCCTACATGGCACAGTAACACTATGAAAATGATTCAAAATAAAGATCAGGGGTTGTGAAGTCAGTTTGACGTCACATGGTAGTTGGTATGTCCCATTTTAAAACTCATTTTAAACTGTATATTGGTCTTGTGGGATACATGGTCTACTAGCCACTGCTATTGTGGTGTTATTTTTAGTTTTTAAAATTTCTTCCCATTTAGTATAGTGCTAGTTCACTATGACAGAAAAAAATAAAAATAAAACAGTGTCCCCTGCATCCCTACACAAATGCACAAAAACAGACAGACAGACAAACATGCATGCACACAGAGGAGGAGGAGGAGGAGGAGGAGGAGGAGGAGGAGTGTGAACAACCTGGGCTGGTGAGAAGGAAGGCTTAGCAGTAGAGATGGGCATGGACCTGTTTATCCCTGTTCATAAAGGAGGATCAGCTTTCCTCCCTTGCCTCCTCTGGCTCAGGCAGCCACTTACCAGGCCCAGCGTGCTAGCTTCCTGCATTTCCTCCATTGTTCTTTGACAACGCCTGACAAATGCTCAGGCTTCTCTGTCCCACTCTCTTGGCTGATCTCCCACTCAGATGAAAGAACTGGGCAGAGAAGTCTGTGCTCTTGTCAGTGACTGGGAGATTGGCCAAGAAGGTGGGAAAAGCAAGCCAGCTGGGCCAAATGAATGGCTGATTGGCTGAAGAGGTGGGGCAGGGGAGCAGCAACACCTATGCTGCTGCCTATACAAACCAGGACGAAATAGTCCATGCTCATCTCTACACATTCGTGAGTGGCATACAGAAGCTGACCAGAGGCATTGCCAAGATTGGCTTGTAAAGGAGTGAGCACTTTCCCTCACCCAGCCTTTCTCTCTCTGCTGGCTCTCTTTTGAGATCAGACTGTTTCCCTGGAGCCTGAAACCTGTGATCCTGACATCTATTAGCTGACAAACCCCACAGACATTATTTACATTGACAGAGGCATCGCCCATAAGCCAAAATGATTCAAAATCGATTGAACAAGAAATGTAAAACAAAACAAAGGCACACTGCTTATAAATCACTCCGTAGTGCTTAAAGCACTTCTGGGTGGTTTACAGTTGATTTATGAAGTCTATACATTGCTCCCCAAGCAACCTGGAAGGATGAAAGCTGAGTCAAGCACGAGCCTGGGATTGAACCCCGGGTCATGCACAGAGTTTTGCCTGCAGTGTAGCAGTTTAACCACTGTGCCACAACACGCACAACCCTTTTGCAGCTGAGTAAAATACATCACTTTGCAAGTCAAAGAACAACAAAACATACAGTCCAATCTGGAAGTTGAGTCATGGCTACTGGACTTCTTTTTTGAGAGATAGAAACGTTTCACTGTTCATCCAAACAGCTTCATCGGTCTGAATACAGCTAGTACAAGTACTCCATCTTATAGTCAGCTTTGACCTCTTGTCACCCTGTTCTGAATTAGGCTCATAAGATGAACAATGGCCTGAATAGGCTCGTTAGGCAGACAATAGTATCCATAGCCTTAAGGTGAACAATGGCCTAAGGTGCTGAAACCCATCAAGAATGGGTCCTTAGCTATGGCCTTGGTGGTGAAGGCTTTTTGATTTGTCTGGGTACTTTGGAAAGCACAGCCTGATTAGTAGCAGATAGACTATGCCGGAGCCCACCACCTCTGTTGAGTGAGGGGTTTTCAATGCTCACATGAATGGCTTCCCTGACCCCTCTCTCAAACCACCTGTCTTCTCTGTCTAATATTGTATGTGTACATCCCAATCAATAATAATAATAATAATAATAATAATAATAATAATAATAATAATAATAATAATAATAATAATAATAATAATAATAATAATAATAATAATAAATCCACACTTCCCTGTGCATCATTTAAACAGATTCTTTAAAACCAATTTCAAAAATGCTACAACCAAGTGAAAAACAGTCCCCCATCCCCCGCACGCATGTGTAAACAAAGCCCTTAGATGTGTGAGCATGGGTTCCTCTTGGGTAACTTTGTTGAGAGTGAATTCTTCCATTTCCTCTACTTCGCAGAAGAGGAACAAAGAATTTGTTCAGATGTCTTACCTGTCTTCAAGAAGAGCTGACAGCATAACTGGATATGTCAGGATAGTTCTATTTTTATAGAAATGTCCCAAACTGGCCTATCTACACTGAGTTGATTCTAATCTGACATTCCATTGCACGTTCCCTCCCCCCCCCAAAAGTTTCTCAGAAACAGCCACTTTGACATTTTTGCAGCTCAGAAACATAAAGGGAGATAAATGCCAGTGTGAGTTGTGTGACCACACATCCCTTCAGTCACCACTTATTTGCCAGAGGCTCTTCTACAGCCATCTTCTCCATAACATATACTGAGGTTTCTAAAGCAAATAAGACGGTTGCACCAAAGGATACAGCTGTGGGTTTCCTGTCCTCTGTTGGTGCATGGAAGGAATTCAATAGCTTCCCTGATCAAACATACTAGGGTAGCAGTTAAAACACAAAACACCCCCCCCCCAATCTTCAGCATAATGTAAACAATGGTAGGCTGGTGTCTGGATGGGGAACCCACAGGGAATCCCAGAATGTCTCCATGGGACTAGGAAAGACAGCCTGTTTGAAAACCTGAAGAGCCATGGCCAGTCTGATTGGGTTTGAGGCTGGAGATCTTAGCTCAACCTATGAATGATCTGACTCAATGGCTGAAGTCTTGTTGCTTAGCATCAGCAAAATTATAACTTTTGGGTCTTTCCTTCCTGCTAGAGAAGTTGTTCCTACCATGAGCCATGCTTATGTTGGCTTAGTGCATGTGTGCATATTCCCAGTAAATCATGGCAGAGATGATTGCATTACTGGGAGAAACAGACTGGAAGTTGAGATTTTGGTTGGGCTACACAAGAGCATTTGGACAGTATAAGATAGTGTCATCATTCCTGGTGCCTAAAGAGACTACTTGAAGTGGTATGGGGCAGTATATAAGCAGACCGCTTTGCTTTGCTTTACAGGGCATTTTGGTTGTGAGCAGAAGGCAATGGTCTGTCCATGCAAATAAATACAGGTGGACACCTTGAAGGCAGGCAGATGATTTTGAGTTAATTGTCTTAAAGGTAACTGCTCACTCTCGGACTACCTTTGAGGAGCTGGACAGCATGCCTAAAATTAATTCATTTTAAAATATATCAATAAGAGAAATGCTTATCAGAAACAAGAGTCAATTCTGGCTTTTCTCCACAAAGGCTGGAAAGCTTATTTCTATATGGTGAGGACTACTGTTAGTGTGAACATTTCATTAGGAGAGTTGGAAAACAGAGCCATTAAAATCTGCAAAGCACTGACAGAATTCTAGGAAGTAATTTTCCTCTCGTCTGTTCAGAATTTTAAGCTGAAATGAGGGAAAGGGATCTGACAATATTCAGGATCAGCTTTAGCAGGCAGCATGTTGGTCCCAATGGATGACAATAACGATGCATAAACAAGCATTGTTGGTATCAATTTTTGGACCTATGACATCCGGCTATATTTTGAGAGGCCCACATCCTTAGGAGAATCAGTCACTTTTCATCCACTCTTCAATGACCTCCCAGCAAAGTGTGCAATACTGTATTTTTTTTCCAGAATCTGATGGTCCCAATTTAAGTGACATGTTATTTCCAATGCAGAGTGGAGACAACTCAGGGTGAGGTATCGGTGTTAACAAATGCATTCCATTGTCAATGCCTGACTGCTTGCAAAGCGCATTTTATTGCCACTTCAGCAAGAGTATTTATTTACCTTAAAACAGATGCTGTTCTCCCACAGCTATGGATCTACATTACGAGGGTGTGGTGTCAAGACAGCTTTGATAACAATGACATGTAGTGGAATTATAACTGACTTCATGATTAGTTCTTCCTGCAGCTTGTCAGCCAAGTGAGTTTGATTGGTTGGCTCGTGAGGGAAATGCATTGCCCTGGAGTATCCTGTATGAAGGATGATTGATCAGGAAGCCATTGGAGCTGACACTGTTCAGATGATAAGAACACTTGATTTACTCAGAAGCATTTGCAGTAGCTCAGCACAGAATACACGCTCAAAGGTTCAAAGTGATGGTTGGGCATGAGATGGACCTTATGCCTCTTTTTGTCTACCCCAAATATCTCCTAGGCACTAATTTACCCTTTGCGGCTGAATCCACCTGGAACCTCCAGCTACAGTAAATCTAAGGAATCAATATGATGTGCATATGGCAACGGCGAAGAAGGCCAATTCCATGCTAGGGATTATCAAAAATGGGATTGAAAATAAAATAGGCAACATTATAATGCCATTGTACAAAACAATAGTAAGGCCGCACCTGGAGTATTGTGTACAATTCTGGTCACCGCACCTCAAAACAAACAAACAAACAAACAAACCATAGTAGAACTGGAAAAGGTGCAGAAGAGAGCAAATAAAATGATCACTGGGCTGGAGGACCTATCTGTTGTCTCGGGTGTCTTCCCAAACCTATACATGGAAGAAGTGAAGAAGAAAGCACTCAACACCTTCCCAGGGACAACACCATCCCACTGGTTCAGGTATGTAGATGATACCTGGGTGAAAATCAAGACTCAGGAAGTACAGGCCTTTACAGACCACATCAATGCGGTGGATCCTAATATTAAGTTCACTAGGGAAAACAACCAAAACAACAGGCTGGATTTCCTGGATTGTGCAGTCATCATCAGACCTGACCATGGCCTGGGAGTAGAAGTTTACAGGAAACCCACCCACACAGATCTCACTGTTTGACACCCACCATCAATTACAGCACAAACTAGGAGTCATCAGGACCCTAAGCCACAGAGCAGAGAGCATCCCCACCTCCACAGAAGCCAAGAAGAAGGAAGACAGGCATCTGAAGACAGCCTGTGGATATCCAAAGTGGGTCCAACAAAGCAGTGGGCCGTCCCAGAAGAACAAGGAATCAGAGACCCAGACCTGATGGAAGAACCTGGTCATTCTCTACATGGCTGGATTGTCTGAGAAGCTTAAAATGATTTTTGGCAAACACCACATCCCTGTTAATTTCAAACCCACAAACACACTAAGGCAGAGACCTGTCCACCCAAAGGATCTGATACCAAAATATAAAAGGAGCAATATAGTATATGTGGTCCAATGCAGTGAGGAGTGTGCAGACCTCTACATTGGAGAAACTAAACAGCCATTAAACAGAAGGATGTCCCAACATAGGAGAGGTAACAGCTAGAGATGGGCACGGCCAGAAAAATGATGTTTCGAGTTGTCGTTTGTCGGGGCGGGTCCGTTTTGGGTTGTTTCCGTTTGTCGTGATAATTTACAAAAATTTGTCGTTTCCGTTTGTCGTTTGTCGTTTGGGTTGGGGTTGGGGTTGGGGTTGGGGTTAGTGGGCTCTGGGACGCACCTCTCTGGGTGCCTCTGACGTCTGACCCACTAAGAAGGGAAGGGAAGGGAAGTGTAACGCGAAGCCTCCGCGTACCATAACCATACATTACATTATGTTAGGGTGGGGGGTAAGTGGCAGAGACACCTCTCTCTATGGGTGCCTCTGACTCCCTAAGAAGGGGAGCATACTAGCGTACTCACGTACAGGTTAGGGAATGGGATAGGGGTAGGGGATAGTGGGCTGTGGGAGGCACCTCTCTGGGTGCCTGTGACCCACTAAGAAGGACAGTGTACTGGCGTATGGGTTAGGGTTAGGGTTAGGGTTAGAGTTAGGGTTAGTGGGCTTTTTATGACCTCTGGCACATCCAGAAGTCTCAGTCAAAACCTGGCCATGCGATTGGTGGAATGAGTCCAAAAATTTGCATGGTCCCATCCCATGGCCAGCCCATCATTGCGCAGGTGTAAAAAAATAAAAATAAAATAAAATAAAATAAATGGAGACGTTTTATTGCAAGAAAAACCCACTGCTGCTACTATAAAAAATCAGGCATTTAAAATACCTAATTTTCAAATGTTTCTGTGGTGCTTTGGTGGGTTTTTGGACCACGATTTAAAAATAAATATTGCAGTCGCCATTTTGGATTCCCCCCCCCCACTGCATGGCAAATGGAGAGGACGAGGATGCCCCCCCCAGCCTGGTACCAGCAGCCCAGGACAGGAGAGGGGGGGAAGGCCGGGGACCCCCCCCCCAGAAACCACCCCTCTCTGGTAGGTGCCCTCACTGAGGCAGGCATATTTTCGCCTGCTTTTTTGGCCGGGAATCGGGGTTTTTTAAAACTTTTTTTCTGTGCTGCTTGGCATCGCGCGATCGCCGCGATGCCATGAACGACAACGAAAAATCAGACCCAATTTTTCTTTTTTGGTTCGGGTTCGAGCTGGAGCGGAGTAATTCTCGTTACCGTTACCCATTACGTAATGATAACGAGAACCGAAAACGGAAACGAGAATTTTGCCGCTCCGTGCCCATGTCTAGTAACAGCTCAGGACCAGAATCAGCAGTACACCTCCATTTGAAGGACAAAGGGCACTCTTTCAAAGATGACGATGTCCACATATTAAACAAAGAAAACAGGTGGTTTAAGAGAGGAGTAAGGGAAGCCATTCATGTGAGCATTGGAACCCCCTCCCTCAACAGAGGTGGCGGCCTCAGACATAGTCTGTCTGCTACTTATCAGGATGTGCTTTCCACAGTATCCAGACAAATCAAAAAGCCTTCATCACCAAGGCTATAGCTAACAACCCATTTTTATAGGTTTCAGCACCTTAGGCCATTGTTCACCATAAGACTATGGATACTATTGTCTCCGTAATGAGCCTATTCAGACCATTGTTCATCTTACGAACCTATTTCAGACCAAGGTGACAAGAGGTCAAAGCTGACTATGAGATGGAGTACTCGCACTAGCTGTATTCAGACTGATGAAGCTGTTTAGATGAGCAGCGAAATGTTCTCAAGAAAAAAGAAGTCCAGTAGCCATGACTCAACTTCCAGATAAACTGACCTGGATGCCTGAGAATCTTCACAGACCCTCACTTGGAACTGCCAGTTAGTGACGCCATAGCCCTGTAAGTATAAAACTAACTATGAAGAGTCAAACGAGTCAACTTCGTCCTTGGTTACTTGGTACAGCCATGTATGAAACAGTTCCCCGCATAATTATTACCTGGGTTTGGAGATGAAGTGTCAGTGCACAGCTTAATGTCCTGGCATAACACTGACAGGTAGGTCTTCTCCTAGGGCAGTGGTGGTGAACCTTCGGCACTCCAGATGTTTTGGACCGCAACTCTCAGAATTCTGAGCCTAGATAGCCAGTGACAAAGGACTGTGGGAGTTGCGGTCCAAAACATCTGGAGTGCCAAAGATTCGCCACCGCTATCCTAGGGCCACACTGTGTGTCCCCTTTTAAAACGGAAGGTTTTAATGTCAAGGAGGCCACAGCAAGTCCATTACTCTTCTTTGTCATTCCCAAATTGCTCTGGATACATGCGTTTAACATGTTGATATAATTGGTTTGAGTTAGTATTATTATATTCAGGATTTGTACCATTGGATCAATAATGACTATAAGCTTTTATGTTGGAAAAGCATCTTTATCTGCTTTCCAGCTTAATTAAGCATCTTCTGGCTTTCCTTTTTGGTCGTTCCCTAAGGATGCGTTTGGAACACAATATTTACTGATGGGCCAATTAGTAAGGATGCTTTTCCAAGGGTAATTAATGTTTTTAAAATCTCTTTTTGTCTTTCAGAGCAACTGATGAGGATATAGTATCGTCAACTGTAAAAGGCTGCTGAGTAACTCATGGGAGTGGGAAATGATGAAAATGATGAGCAGGAGTGGATCAGAGGAAACAAGAGGAAGACAAAATTTTCTGGAACTCTGAATAGGAACATGCCACACTGCAATATTTTGTTGCAGTTCTTATAAGGAAAGATGCTAATCTTTACCTCTCATGTTCTCTACCTCATTCTTTTGGCCAGGTGTGGCATTCAAAAGGCCCTAAGCACTAAGTTAACAGCAAAATAAATAAATAAATGTGAATAACATACCCCATTGCCAAGGACTTTTTTTAAAAAAAATGCAGAGCAATACATTTCCAGTGAATAACTGGAATCCAAATGTGACACATGTGAGTTTTCAAACTTCATTGGCTAAATTTTATTTGGTCTAAAGCTGCCATTAATGGATTCATTTGGGAATAAAAACCTTTTTAATCTTCTACTTGAAGAGCTGGTAATTTACATTAAGTGTGACTTGAGTTGGTGTATCATAATCCTGGGATTAAAGTTGTCCTTTGTTTCTTGGAATTTAGAGGATGAGAAAGGAAATTACAGTTTAGTGATGTAAGGATTATTCTGTGAAGCAGTAACATTGAAAGATAATTGTGAGAAGATACCAGAAATCCTGGTCAGCACAATTTGTTAGCTCTGCTAAAGATGCTACTAAACTGTGGAAGGGATGGGGAACAAGCGTCTGTTAATTAGATGACAAATCACAGATAGATGGATGTTTTCTGGTGAGTACCAAGGTCAAAAAGGCTCTTTCTCTCCCCCCCCCTTTTATTATTATATATATTTCATACATAAAACAAACATTTGTCAACATCTGCATGTTTTGTGGAGAAACAAACAGTGAGATCTTTTACAAATTAACTCATTTTATCTGTTCTTTACCCAAGCATAAAATAAATTCCACACTTGTGCAAATTTGCTTTCTTCCTTTTGTTTTAGACTATACGTCAGTTTATCCATTTCTGCACATTCTAAAATTTTGCTTATTATCTCTTCGCTTGTTGGTGTGTTTTCTGATTTCCATTTTTGGTCCCAGACCAACCTGGCTGCTGTAAGAATGTGTATCAGTAAATATCTTATATCTTTTTTTTTAAATATTGTTTGGAGTCATGCCTAACAAGCAAAGCTCAGGTTTAAGTTCTATATCCTGATCTAGGATTTGATTAAGGCACTTATGAATTTTAACCCAAAATTTCTTTGCCTTTTCACATGACCACCAGCAATGAAAAAACGCTCCTTTCTTATCCTTACATTTCCAGCATCTACTGTATCTGAGCAATTGGGAAACATTTTACTTAACTTCTCAGGTGTCGTGTGCCATCTATAAAACATCTTCAACAAATTTTCTTATACCCAAAAGAAACCGGTTTCAGCTGAATGATAGGGGAGGGTAATGAGCAAGGTGAGCAAAAGTTACTTTGAAGGAGTTCCTCTCTTCTAGAAGGGTACCATGGGATCTGATGGATGGGATCACACTGAAAGATCGAGTATTAATATGAGGTAAATTAGTTCCCCCCCCCTATGGGGTCTATTCTAGAATTGCCTAGACTCTTAAATTTCAGAAAAGGGTTTTTATAGCGTTTTGATCTTCCTTGAACTTTTGAGTTTAATTTTGAATTTTTATTTTCTTTTGCAGTGCATTTCTTAAAATCAGAGCATAAAGTGGAGCAACACAAGCAGCAGTGAAGAAGATTATCTAAAACTCCCAGCTTCTACCTAGCCCCTTTGAAATTATAATTTTGCATATTAAAACTGTTCTACAAGTACCTTAAGTAGAAAAAGGAAAACATGTTAACTTACAGTGGATCTCCACTTACAATCAGAAGAGTAAAAGGATGAAAAGTGAGGCGGATCTCTCATCCCTCTGGAAGAGGGTGAAATCCATGTGATCACATAGTCCAAAGGTCAAGAAATGAAAAAAAAGTCTTCTGTAGTTGATGGCAAGAGAGAAAGACGGTTACTTCATGTCCACTCTCGTCCCGGGAGGAAGTTCTTTGTGTGCTGATGTCGGTCATGGTCACGTGGTCTTCTTGCAGTTCTGTCCCTGTTGTACGCACTGGCATGATTGATGATACCGGCACAACTGTTTCCGCACATCCTCGTTCCGTGATGAGATGTGAAATTCCATGCCTTTGTTCTCTGTTTTTTTTCCCGGCCCGATCTTCCGTTTCTCAATGTTTCAATTCTCCGAAGTCTTGCCTTCAATGCTTTATGGAGCTAAGTTTGTCTTTTAATCTCTCTGCACTGTTGCTGACTCCATAGGGAATGTACTGGCGAATAGCACTTCACACTCCTGCCACTAGATGGAGAATGGCACGTTGCGTGACAAGCAACGGGCACTCGTATCGGAACGAGAAGTGAGATGAGGAGATTCCCAAGGCCAGGGAGGGGAATCTTTCATCCTGCTTAGATTGCAGTTCAGGGTGTGTGGTCAGGATGAACTCCCCTCATCCCGCAATGGAGGTGCAGTTAGATTTCTTCATACCGGTCCCCAGTGGGACCGCAAACAGCAATGAGATGGACGTGAAGTATTAGCTAAAGAGAGAGAGTGAGAGAGCAAACAAACAATAACAGGGGGTGGATGCATGACTCTAGTCAGGGGGAAAAGGGCTTTGTCAATTGGTCAGTGGTACAAGACAGACATCTTCGTTTATGCAAAACGCTGTCTTCCCACTGATACCCAGTGTTATATTGCATGCAAGATTCTTAATCTGACTAACATGTCTGGTTCTATACAAAGCACTTTCTCTGTATTTGTCCTTATAAAATCTACGTATGAGTGAGCACTCATATTTTTTTCATTATATAAAGCTAAGTTATACGAGTACAATTTTCTTTATTATTTGTGTCCTGGTTTTGAGCAGTCTTCCTTGACTTCTGTGTATATGCTGCTATATTGTGTTTCCAATTTCCTATCAGATATTAATACTTATTCAAATAAACCATACTAATAGGAAAACTGATGCTTGTTTGCACCACTCATTTTTCAAAATCTTTCCCAGGACGTCATAAACAGCAAGCCTTATCAATTAAACATTGACTATCTGGTTTGATAAGACTCGGATTTCTGAATATGTTCATGCTTGGACAACTTCTGTGTTAATCTTGTAACCTTGAAGCCATTGATCTGTTTTGTAATGAAGATTAACATTCTTCCCTAATCCAGAAATTTGACTTGCTGGGAGGCAGCAAATTACATGCATAATTTTTTATTATCAATATTTGAGTTGTCGCCAAATTGTGCAAGGAGGCCAAGTGTAAGCCTCTATTTTAAGGAGACCAGTTTAAGAAGTTCAAGCAAAGGAAGATATGTTGTTGCTCCTCAAATTTCTAAACATAGAAACTAAGTTTGGGAAATTGTTGCATGGTGACAACAAACAAACAAACAAACAAACCAAAAGCCAATACAGCAGCAACTACTAATGTACCTACAGTGTTCAGATCAATGGAAGCAATGCTACCACTGTATCCTGCTTTCATCAGATATCACCTGGAATTCTGTGTCCAGTTCTGGGCCTCACCTTTTAACAAAGCTATTGAGAACCTAAAACGTGTACAGACAAGGGCAATCAGGATGATAAAAGGCCATTAAACCATGCCCTATGAAGAACAGTTGAAGGAACTGGGTGTGTCTAGCCTAGCAGAGAAAAGACTGACAGGTGTAATGATCGCAGATTTGAAATATTTAAAAGACTGCCATGTGGAATGTGGCACATACAGAAGGTTGTTTTCTCCAACCACAGAGAGTAGGAATCAATGTATTGCATCTAAAATAAAAGGTTATTTTGACTAAACAAGAACTTCCTGATAGTAATTGAGATCGAGACAAAAGGCTTTGGGAGGTGGTGGATTATCCTTTAGAGATGGGCACGAAATGAACAAATTTTCGTTTCTGTTTTTGTTTTTTCATTTTGTTATGTAACGAAACAACAAACGAATTTTGTCTCTAAAATGAAACGAAACGAACAGAAACACTGGAAATTTTGTGCGTTTCGTTTCCGTTACTGCAATATGAGTGAATTGCTTAAAATCCTAAAAAAATCACAAAAATTGAAATAAATGGTAACAAAATGGTAACGAAACGAACAAAAATGAAAACAATTTTTTTGCAAAAATTCGCGAAAAACAGAAATGAAATGAAACGGATCCTCTAAACGACAAACGAAATGCAATTTTTGTGATTCGTGCCCATCTCTATTATCCTTCATTGAAGGTTTTGAATCAGAAGGTTTTTAAGCCACCTCTCAAGGTTGTTTTGGTGATGATTTTCTTGCTTTTTCAAGGAGATGGGCTCAGGGACCCGTGTGGTCCCTTCTATCTCTTCAGTTCTGTGAATCTATGATTCAATGATTTGTTGAACTTTTCAGAGGATCCCTGAAGGATGATCTCTGAACTTGAAATAAAAACTCCCTCTGCCTTGTGTGCCTCTTTTCATTTTGCGCTTGTTCTTCCTTCTGCTGCCTTTTCTAGTTCATCCAGTTAAGGCAGTGGTGTCCAAACTTTGGCCCTCCAGATGTTTTGGACCATGACTCCCACAGTCCTTTGTCATTGACAATACAGGCTTGGAATTCTGGGAGTTGTGGTCCAAAACATCTGGAGGGCCAAAGTTTGGACAGCCCTGAGTTAAGGGCTAGTGGCCAGTATTTTTCTCTGTGGCCAATATATTTATAGGCAAAGGAAGGCCTACCTTGGAGTTGGCCTTTTCTGGACCACATCTCCCTGTATCTCCCAGCTAGCATGGTCACTAGCAGTCTATCCACATCATGCGTTGTCAAGAACATTTGGCTTGGGATGAGTGTGTCATGAAGAACTGAAGTAATGCCCTGCTCCTCTCACTTCTAGACATTTACAACCTTGGAGAGTCTGAATTAAAGAAGTCATTGTTAAACACTGCCTCATGAAATCTCAGTTTCTCTTTGCTTCCCCTGCAGTGAACCAGCTGCCCTGATTCACCTATAGAAGCTACTCTGAATGGCAGCTTCTCTACTCCATGGGAAAGATAGCAGAACCACCACCACCACCACCACCACCACCACAAGTAACTCAGCCGGTACTAGTAAGTGGCATAAACTTTCTATATGGCCACAGCAGTCAACCAGCTTAACCCATACTGTCTCCAATCAAAAGCAAAGCAAAGCAAAGCAAAGTGGTCTGCTTATATACCGCCTCATACCTCTTCAAGTAGTATTTGGGCAGTTTACAGTTTTTAATTACAGTCTGCAGACTACACATTGCCCCCCCCCCAAGCAAGCTGGGTACTCATTTTACCAACCTTGGAAGGATGGAAGGCTGAGTCAACCATGAGCCTGCTACCTGGGTTTGAACCCCAGGCTGTGAGCACAGTTTTACCTGCAGTACAGACATTTAACCACTGCACCACAAATGAATGAACTATTAGGAGCTCCATTCTTTTTTAGGCAGCTCTGAATTCCACCCATCCCTTTGTTGCATCTTGTTACTTTGCCACCCTTAATACTTCTCTTGTTCCCGGAGAGCTACACTTGCAAAGTCACTCCCCATTGAAGCCGTGTATATGTGGGAGCCTTACTTCTTTTTAAATCCAACTCCTAAAATCCCCCCCCCATGGTGTTGTCCAAAGGTTGCTTTTCTAAGTGCATGACAGAAGGCAGGGTAAATTGCCTTGAATGAGACTTTCAGTTTCTGCAAATCATTCAACAGAGTCACCATTTTGTTTTTGTTTTTTGTTTTTTAAATTGATGTCTGAGAAGAAGAAGAAAGGAAGCCTTTTGCACACTCTTCAAAGAAAAGGAAATTTGAAATGCCAGGCCTCCACTGGGACAGCAGGCAAGAACTAATATCCTGTATTATGCATTTGGTTAGAAAGACTAATGCAATTGGCTGCAACAAAATAAATAACCTTTTTTGGATAAGAAAAGCCAGTCTCTGCTTTGATTGCACCCAAGACAACTGGTTCCCCCCTGTTGTTTGTTCTTCTTCTTTCTCTCATTACAGCACTTTGCCACTAGATCTAACTTTTATGTCCAGCAAGGACCACATTCTTCTGTCTTTTTGTTTAAATTTATTAGCTTACAAGTAGAGATGGGCACAGAACGAACATTTTTTTGTTTCCGTTACCATTTGTCGTTTCCGTTTGTCGTTTCCGTTCCGTGATGAAAATGAACCGAAACGAACAGAACCATGAAAATTGTGGTTGTTACGTTTCGTTTCCGTTAATGGCAACGCACAATGAAATTAGCTGTTTTAAATGTTAAAAAACGCCCTGGACATCCGTAAAAACGCAGCGATTATTATTTATATTGTCTGATAATACCTAATAGGGGGGTTGGGGTCCTTAAAACGTTTGTTTTTGACTTCTCCCATCGCGATGTATTTTTCTTTTCCCATTAAAATGGATGTCGCCACCAGCCACAAAATGGAGGCAAGCCATGTGATGTGGGATCATGTTCAACCAATAGCATGCCCAGGCTGCAGACTGGGCAGGCAGGTCTGACAGCCAGAGAGGGCATAAAAAGCTCTGGCAGCTCCCGTCCTCCTTGCAGTCTCTGGTGGGAGTTAGGGTGGGATTGCTGTTTCTGCGACTCTAGCTTCAGTCCTGCAGCCTCCCTGTGTGCATACGTGCTGCGTACCTCTTGGTGAGTACCCTCCCCTGCCCTGCAGTGCAGTCACTCTGCGGCTGCCTTGCACCCTGGGCAACGCCCGCCGCTGCCTTTGCAGCCTCCCTGCATACCTAGTCTATACTGTGTCTCTGCCAGCATCCATTTTTTTAGTGTTTTCCTCTGGTCTGGGGCGTTGGGGGATGCCTGCGCACGGAAATGCTTTAAAAATCGTGCAAAAAGCGGGTAGAAACGACAAACGAAAAAACAAAAAACGGTAACAAAATTTTTCAAAAAATTCCCGACAAATGGAAATGAACCAAAACAGACCTCTCAACGACAAACGAAAAACCAAAACACCATTTTTCTGTTTCGTGCCCATCTCTACTTACAAGGTGTTTTCATAACTAAACAAGATGATTCCAAGGCACACAGGAACCACAGGCCTTCCCGTGGATAATGAAACCTGTGGATAAGAGAGAATGCTTGTCCACCCACCCACAAACTGCTGTTTCCTGACAGTAGCTTGATGACTGCTTTTTTGAGACAGTAGCTTGCTTTATGGCCACTATTTGTGACAGTAGCTTGCTTTACAGCTGCTATTTGTGAGAACAGCTTGCTTTACAGCTTGCTTTTTGGCTGCTGAATTATTTATTTTTTCCTCTGCCAACCATGGATAACTGAATCAGTGGATAATGAATCAGTGGATATGGGGGTCGTACTGTAATGTGAAAACAATCACTTCTGCTGTGCTTGATTTTCGAAAACATTCACCCCTTCTTTGCTAAAAGCTGCTTCCTCAGGGGTGTGTGTGTGTTAGTGCTTGTTTGAAGGGGGGAAATCAGATACCAAGAAGAAGCTTCATATAGAAAGAGATAGAAGCATTCTACTCACAACATGCCAAATATTTACAGCTTTAATGTCTGGCACCGACAGCTCCACCTTCGCCATAGTGAAGGTCTTCCTCCAGTGGGAGATGAAACATTCCTGCTTCCACAAAGTTCACCACCACTCCCTTCATGGTCTACAGTTGCTGCCTCTTCTTCGTTTCCCCAACAAGGAAACTTTACCCTTATTAGGGTCCCTTTATCTCTATTGAAATTCAACTTGATAAGCTGGAGCACTTATCAAGTCGTCTCACCGTGGTGTAGCCCGAACCGGAAGTTCTCAAAAATATAATTTCTGAAAGCAGCTGTCCCAAAAATGTAACTTTTTGCAAGCTCTGCACATAAGTGAAATGGAAGATGACATTTCATTCCTGGACCCTCTTTGATTTTATCCAGATTGGTGCAGATTGTGGCAGAATGACAGCCGTCCAGTATTGCAAGCATTAAGAATCATGAAGACCTTCAGCTGACCTCTTAAATCCAGATAAGAACAACAGAACATCAAGGGCCTGCCGTTAACAAAGGCACACACAATTGCAGGCAGATGAAACCGGCAAACCGTTCGGGGAGACTGTATTGAAATCCAAATGCCTGAGACTGATTTCAGCTGCACTCGGGCAGATGCACTCAAGCTTTAGACTGGGGAGATGCACGTGGTTTTCTGCCCTTGTGTGACATTCAAGCCCAAGCAGTGATTTCGTTTGCCTCTTCTTTCCAAGGAGGGGGTGCCATGATTTCCCTACAGCTGTCCATGTTTTTCTAAAACATTATATTGTGTGTGGCCAGTCTGCCTGACCACTTTGGCAGCTGGAAGGGTAAGAAGGGTGACTTGCTCAGGCATCCAGCTTCTTTTGCTCATGCCAAGCTGCTCTGCATATGTGTTGCAATGACATTAATTTGGAGTTTTAGTATCGTGCAATTTCTACATATGGTGCAGACTGGAAAAGCCAATGTACAGATTTTCCCCTCCTAAAGCCATACTGTATGAACTGTTGCTTCATACACATACATACTGTAATACACATCCTTCTGGGAGAAATCAGTGTATTAGATATCTGGCTGTGGAGCCAGAATTTGGGAGCTTGATTCCTCACTGTGCATCCCAGAAGAGCCAGCTTGCATGGCCCTGGGCAATCTGCACAGTTTCAGGTTGCCTCCCAGAAGAAAGAGGTGGTAAACCACTTCTGAATACTTCTGTACATCCACTTCTGTATATCTAATGAGCCGATTCAGGCTATTGTCCACCTAATGAATCTATTCAGACTAGGGTGGCATGAAACGAAGGTGAACTATAAATTGGAGGCCTTGCACCAATATTTCGATCTCACAAGAAAGGAAGTCCGGTTGCCATGACTCACCTTCCCAATAAGCTCACCTGGATGAGTGACAATCTTCACAGACATATGGATGACTAGGAATCTTCACATATACTACATAAGAACATAAGAACAGCCTTGCTGGAACTGCCCATCCAGTCCAGCATTCTGTCTCACACATTGGCTTCAGGGTATTCCCAAGCAGTTGTCTTCATCCGCTTATGATTCCCTGCAAATGTCATTGAAAGATATCATGCCTCTCTCTCCAACCCGGAGGATGTCCTTAGGCATCCATAATGATAGCCATTGATACCCTTGTTCTCCATGAACTTGTCCAACCCTTTCTTAAAGCTGTCAAGGCTGACAGCTGTCACCACTTCTTCTGGCAGGGAGTTCCGCAGACCAGTGAACTTCTGGGTGAAAAAGTACTTTCTCTTATTTGTTTGAGATATAGCACCCAAAAGTTTCATGGAGTGCCCCCTAGTTCTAGTGTTGCGAGATGGAGGAAACATTTTTTCCTTATGTACTTTGTCCACACTGTGTATGATTTTATAAACTTCAATCAGGTCACTTCTTAGGCGCCATTGCTCAAGAGTGAAGTGGGCCAGCCGTTGCAGCCTCAGATGGTAAGGAAGGTGTTCCAGTCCCCTAATCATTCTGGTTGCCCTCCTCCCCACTTTTTCCATTTTCATAATATCCTTCTGGAGGTATGGTGACCAGAACTGTACACAGTACTCCAGTTGGGGCCTCACCATAGATTTATAAAGAGGCAAAATGACACTTGCTGACATTTTCTATACCCTTCTTAATGATCCCTAGAACTTCTGAGTATTCCAAAATTTAATGTCAGAGCAGTATTTGAATGCTCTGTAAACCTTAGGTTCAGGCATTGCTGGGTGGCTTTTGAAGCCCATGCCTCAACCAAACCAGCATTCTCTAGGTTGGTCCTTGCTTTTTCTCCTGAATCCACACTCAGGCCCAACAGACATCTGCCAGGAAAGAGCAGAAAGGATATTTTTGGGTGGTTCCTGAAGCTAATTAAATATATGTTGAACCTGACTGTTGCTTTGTAAATAAAACCCTATTACTTTAATGCATGACCAGATGTAACTTTGGCAGTCAATCTTCTCCAGAACAGTGATTAGTGAAGGAGATCTGTAATCCAGAAACATCTGGAGGGCCACAGATGCCCACCCCTGCTTTAAGACCAGGAGAACTGTCTGAGTTATTCCCATTTGCCAATATTCTATTTTAGTCTGGAAGCCATAACCTCTATTACATTCTTCTTAAAAGAGTAGATGTACAAGATTAAATAATTATATGGAAGGATTCTGCTGAGAACAGATGGCATGGGTGTTTTGTCTTTTTCATGCTCTTATGAAAGAATACATTGCAACCCTAGGAGATTTCAGTTCTAGGACACTGCAGAAAATAGCGGACTATAAATATTAATATATGTCTTTCCTTCTTTGGCCAGTTGTCCACATTACCTTGACTCCTGCTGCTGCCATCTGGTCCATCTTACCACGGTCAGAAATGCTGGCACCCCTTTCATTAGTAGAAAACATGTTCCACAGTTGACTTTGTGGCAGCCTTTCATTTTCTGTTTAAATGGCCTTCTACTATTATAGTTCCTTTTAAAAAAAATGATCGATTGAAATAAATGTGTGTGTGTGTGTGTGTGTGTGTGTGTGTGTGTGTGTGTGTGTGTGTGTGTGTGTGTGTGTGTGTGTGTGTGTGTGTAAGGGCAGAATTACAGGGATTCCACACTTAGTTTGCTAGGAGGATATTATAATTCCGGACCAAATAGGACCATGGCTATTGCTGCTTCCACTGAATGCTTCTAACATGATTGTACTTCTTCTTTCTCCTCATAGGGTGCAGGAGCTTTTGTAGGTTTCCTTGGAACAGATACAGCAATGGAAACATAGACACAGTCATGAAGAATATAAAGTTCACTATTTGGATTGATTTTGGTGTGGTTTGGTTTGAATCAAACCATGGTGTCCACATTTGTTTTCATTTACAGCAGTGCTCCCCAACCTTTTTATCACCGTGGACCGGTAAATGCTTGATAATTTTTCCCTGGCCCGCTTGTTTTGATTTAATAAGATTAAAAATGTAAATGCCCCCCCCACCGCTGACGCACATGCGTGCTAATTGTTTCCCACTCTAGGGGGCGGTGCTCATCTCCGTACTCAAGCCGAAGAGCCAGTGTTGTGCGATGAGTCCTTGGCATCGCTGCAAGGAAACACTGTTTTTACTTCCTCGCATTTCCCCCCCCGGGGGCTACCCAGCTGCCTGAGGTCTTGGGACCCTTTGCCCTTCCTTGACATGAGGCCTCCCTCCCTCCCTCCTTACTTTCTTTCTTTCTTTCCCTTTTCTTTCTCCCTCCCTCCCCCTCTCCTTTCTTTTCTTTCTCTCTCTCCCTTCCTCCCTCTTTCTTTCTTTCCTCCCACTCTCCTTCCTTCCTTCCTTCCTCTTTCTCTCCCTTCTTTCTTTCTTTCTCTCCCTCCCTCTCCCTTCTTTCTTTTTTCTTTATTTCTCTCCCTCTCCCTCCCTCTCTTTCCTTCCTTCCTTCCCTCCCACTCTACCTCCTTTCTTCCCTTCTTTCTTTCCTTCCTTCCTCATTTTTTCTGCTTTCTTTCTTTCTTTCTTTCTTTCTTTCTTTCTCCCTCCCTCCTCCTCTTCTTCCTTCCCTCCCACTCTCCTTTCTTCTTCTTTTTCCCCCTTTTCTTTTTTCTTTCTTCCTCTCTCCTCTCCTCTCCTTTCTTTCTTTCTTTATTTCCTTCCTTCCCTCCCTCCCTTTCTTTTTCTTCCTTTTTTCCTCATTTTCTTTCTTTCTTCCTTCCTCCCCCTTCTTTCGTTCTTCCTCTCTCTCCCTCACTCCTTCTCTCCCCTTCTTTTTCTTTCCCTCCCTCCTTCCTTTACTTACTTACTTTCTTCCTCCCTTCCTCCTTCTCCCTCCTTCTTTCTTTCTTTCTTTCTTTCTTTCTATGTTCCTTCCTCTTCCTCTCCTTCCTCCCTCCCTTCCTTCCTTCCTTCCTTCCTTTCTCCCTTCTTTCTTTTTCTTTCTTTCTCTCTCTCTCTCCCTTCCTCCTTCTCCCCCTTTCTTTCTTTCTTTCTTTCTTTCTTTCTTTCTTTCTTTCTTTTTCTTTCTTTCTTTCTTTCTTTCTTCCCCCCTCCCTCCCTCCCTCCCTTCTTTCTCTTTCTTTCTTTCTTTCTTTCTTTCTTTCTTTCTTTCTTTCTTTCTTTCTTTCTTTCTTTCTTTCTTTCTTTCTTTCTTTGGCGGGGCGGGGGCGATTGTGGGGCGGGGGCGATTGCGGGGGCGATTGCGGGGGTCGCAGCGGCGGCGGCGGCGATGGTGGGATGGGGGCGATTGCGGGGGGGATTGCGGCTGCGGGGGGGGTCGCGGCGGCGGCGGCGGGACAGGGGCGATTGCGGCGGCGGCGGGGGGGTCGCGGCGGCGGCGGCGGGGGGGGACGTGGGCGATTGCGGGGGGGATTGCGGCGGGGGGTCGCGGCAGTGGCGGGACGGGGGCGATTGCGGCGGCGGCGGCGGGGTCGCGGCGGCGGCGGCGGCGGGGATGGGGGCGATTGCGGGGGGTCGCGGCGGCGGCGGCGGGGCAGGGGCGATTGCGGCGGCGGGACGGGTCGCGACGGTGGCGATTGCCGGGGGCGATTGCGGCGGCGGCGGGACGGGGGCAATTGCGGTGGCGGAGGCGGGGACGATTGCAGGGGGGTCGCGGCGGCGGCAGTTTCGGCAGGACGGGGACAATTGCGGCGGCGGCGGGGGCGGGGACGATTGCGGGGGGAGTCGCGGCGGCGGCGGCGGGACGGGGGCGATTGCGTGGGGGGGTCGTGGCGGCGGGGGGGCGATTGCGGGGGGGATGGCGCGGCGGCGGCCCGGTGCCGATTCATCCACGGACCGGCACCGGGCCGCGGACCGGGGGTTGGGGAACACTGATTTACAGCACTGCATCCCACCCCTTTTTTAGAGCTGTCATTCACCTTTCTGGCACAGCACTGGGGAGTCTATGTAGGCTTTTGGGAAGCATATTTCAGCGTATTCCTTCTTATTCCATCATGGACCCTGTACAGATGGCTAGAGCGCACCCAAGTGGAGTTATGAGTGGTGCTATCAGAGGTAACAATTCTGTTGTGTATTAGGTGGGACCACAGACTTCTGTTTGTCTTTTAATTTATTAGGTGACAAGGTGTTTTCATCACCCAACAAACCAGTATTTTCTTTTTCAAATGCATTGGCTTGTTTAAAAGTTGATCAGGATCTCTAGGGCACAGTCTGAATCACACAAAGCACTGACCACTCAAAACCAAATTGGGTTACATGCTCAAGTCCCAGATTGTCATCGAAACCAAATCATGAGGCTCGTTCCCCAGTTATTGCACTCTTTCCAATTGAACAATGCAGGCATTTTAAAAATGATCAAAAAGTCTGGGAGTTTGTTCAGGGAGTTTCTGGGTTCATAAAAACTTGAACGGACTTTTGCCTTCCACGTGTGGTCATCTCCAGGCCCCACTCCGTCATTTTTTAAAAATAAATAGTATTGTATGGTAATATTGCAATCAGTCAAATGTCTTATATTTCATGGTTGATTTCTCTCTAAATAGAGAACAAAGGGAATAGTATGAAAATGTTTGAGTACTCTATGACTACATAGTAGAAGCAGCTATTCTGGCTGTTAAAATGGTCCCATTCAGGTGGACTTATGCCTTCTTTCATAATCTGGACAACTGTTTGCAGATGAATCGCAACAAACCCATAGTAGACTGATTTAGTTCCAGAGCTGATATTACACGGTAGTATCCCACAATTAATAATCTTAAAAGTCAACATAATTTCTCAAACTTCATTTTTTACTCTCAAGATTAATGGGAGTCATTTTGTGTGTTCTTTGCGCCCTTGTTGCTAATTATATTATGCTATATTCAATCTACCATTACCTTTCCAATTAAACCCTGTAATTTTAAAAAGTGCCCTCATTAAGTTATTTGATTACTTAACAACCCCCTTTTGTAAAACTAGCATTTCACCTACCCTATGGGATAACAATATCTCTTTTTTGAATAGCATTATTGAGGACTTCTAATTCTTTTTTTCAAAATAATGTGCGTTACTGTCATCATCATATGCCTTCGAGTCTTTAATTTATAGTGACCCTGTTTGGAGTGATCTCCAAAACGTCCTGTCCTCAACTATCCTACTCTGTTCTTGTAGGATTATGCCCTTAGCTTCTTTCAGGTCACCTTCTTTTCCTATTGCCTTCAACTCTTCCAGGCATTATTGAGTTTTACAGAGAATCTTGCCTTTCATGATCTGCCCAAAATATATTAGTGTCAGATTCATCATTTTTGTCTCCAGATATAGTTCAGACTTGATTTGATCTATGAACCACTTGTTCATCTTTCTGGAAGTCCAAGGCATCTGCAAAACTATCCTACAGGATTATATTTCAGATGAATCCTCCTCCCCCCCCCCGTTGGCTTTCTTTATCCTCCAACTTTCACACCCATCCATGGTGACTGGGAATATAATTGTATGGATGATCTTTGTCCTGGTCTCTAGTGACACATTATTACATTTGATGTCCTTTTCCAGTACCTTCATTGCTGCCCTTCAGAGTCCCAGACTTCTTCTGATTTCTTGGTTGTCCCCATGTAGAAAAGGACAACAAGACTCCTAGCATTGTTGTTGCCTCTTCTGGAAACAAGGAGGCGGAATCTGGTATGCTATGAAGCGAATTCAGTTATTCTGGAGTAAAGTCCCCCAGTAGGAATCTGGCCACTACCTTCAGGCATTTATAATAACTTTTAGAGATGGGCACAAACCCAAAAAATGGTGATTCATTTTGTTTCATTTTGTTTAAGGTTTCGGTTCAGTTTGTTTCATTTTTAACAATTTTTTCAAAAAAATGGTTTTGTTGGTTTGTTAATTTGTTATTCATTTTTACCCATGTTGCAAGATTTAAAGCATTTGACCACGCGTGGGCATCTCAAAAAACAAAGAGAGAGACAGTGAGGGGGGAAAGAGAACAAAGTAAGCCTAATCCTGAGTGTATACATGCATGCATAACCCCTTTCCCCCCTTGCACATTAAAAAATAAATTTAAAAAATAAAATGAAAATGAAAAAAAGAACACTACACTCAAGTCAACCCTAATAAAATATGAAAAAGGTTAGGGAACATAGTTGCCTCTACCTGCCACTTTAAGCCTATTTTAAAAAGGCGGTATGAGAAAACACATAAATAGACATTTTAAGCACTCCTCACCCCCCCCCCCTAGGTATTATCAGGCAGAAAAAATAATTTTTGCTGGGTTTTTAAGTATATTCAGGATGTTTTAATACATTAAAAATGCCATTCTGCACAGATTCGCCGCCATTAACAAAAGTATGTGGCAGCCATTTTGTCCCCTTAAAAAAGATCTCTTTAAAAACACATTTTAGATGTTTTAAATCACTGGCATCAACCTAATAGCTATAATCAGGCATTGAAAAAAATTATGATTTTTTTCAAGCGTTTCTCATCCATTTAAAGCATTTAAAAACAGCTCGTTTCTTCATGCGCTGCCATTAACAAAATGAAACATAACGAACCAATTTTTTCTGGTTCATTTCGTTTCGTTTGGATTTTACTCCTAAGTTCGTTATTCATTTTGTTACGTAATGAAATGAGTAACGAATAATGAAATGAATAAAACATTCATTTCATGTCCACCTTTAATAACTTTATGTATTTATCATGCACAACCCTTACTATTTAAGCTAGTGTAGAATTTTATAACTTCCCAAAGTAGTTCAATTGTTTTAGCTTCTACAAAAGAAAATATCTTTTTACCCAGCATGTTAGTCTGTGGAACTCCCTGCCACAGGAGGTGGTGATGGCATCTGGCCTGGATGCCTTCAAAAGGGGATTGGACCAATTCCTGGAGGAAAGGGCCATCACAGGTTACAAGCCATGATGGAAATGTGTATCCTCTAGGCTTAAAACCAGGGTACTTCAAGGGCCAGATGCAGGGGAGTGGTATCAGGAGACAGATATCTAGTCTCATGCGTTCCCAGGCACATTTGATGGGGCCACTGTGAGATACAGGAAGCTGGACTAGATGGGCCTTTGGCCTGGTCCAGCACGGCTCTTCTTAGGTTCTTATGTTTATGTACATACTGACATACAATTGACCTTGTAATTAATATGTGGCATCTCTTACATCTATTGGCCAGTTCCTGGTGCATTTGAAACTGATATATTTGAAACTGATATTTTTGTCAGATTCAGATAATTTTATTCCAGAGACGGTGTCAATCTTGTGATACAACCTGTAACTGGATCAAGTTTGCAGAAGGTACATAGAGACTAAATGGGGTCCTTTAAATCCCCTGACTCTAATTAGGCATGATTCGAAAGCTCATTAGCTTCAAAGCTTCTGACGGTAAAAAAAAGTGGAGTTTAGGATTTTGAATCACTTATTAGGAACATCATTATGCATGTACCTAGAGTTCATGCCAGGCCTCAGCATAATGCTGCTCATCCATGGAGACTCAATTGGGGATGGAACCAGTAAAACCAGTCTTAAATATCTCACATGCCTTGAGAAATTACTATATGGTATCCCAAGATATCTGTACTACCTATCTCTATTAGGGTCACCATGTCATATGGTGACTTGATGGCTCATAACAATTAGAGCTATTTGAACTATAAATATGTCTGCATAATTCACTTTCAGCACAGAAATCTAATAATACAGCTTCTAGAGTCATTCTGATTCATTTAGACAGGAACAATGGGTGCTGCCTTCACCCAGCAGGGAAGAAAAAAAGGTAGTGGTGGGTGGGTCTAGGGTCTTTTCATGCTCCTTCCATTCTGACAAGATGGAAGTAGGGCTTTTTG
The DNA here is from genome assembly GCA_037367245.1 of Phrynocephalus guinanensis. NCBI lineage: Eukaryota > Metazoa > Chordata > Lepidosauria > Squamata > Agamidae > Phrynocephalus > Phrynocephalus guinanensis. Next base: position 97,158,754 of record CM074738.1, on the reverse strand, counting down.
AATAGTTGAAGGCTTTAAAGCTTGAGTTTCTCTGGACCTCTTTTTGCCTTGGGTGACTCAAGTTATTCATCTAAAGCAGGGGTGGATAACATGTGATATTTTGTGCCTTTTAAGCTCTTTTTAGAATTATGAGTTGGTAAAATGGCTGGGGGGGAGCCGTGCGGCCATTACAGATTACTATGCGAGACTAAGCTATAACTGATACCTTTATAGGCCAATTAAAATTGTCCATGAAAGATTGCCATGGTTTTTATTTTTATTTTTATTCATGGCCTATAAAGGTCTTGCCTGTAATCTCATCTTGCATTGTAAAGTGACTGGGAAAAGTAAACTCATTGATAGCTAGAAGTCGGGAGTTTGATTCTTCCTTTTGCCTCCTGGGAGATTAGCTAGCTTGTGTGGACAGTCTGCACAGTCCCAGGTACACCCCCAGAAGAAGGAAATAGTAAATCACTTCTGAGTACTCTGTACCCAGAAAACCCTGGAAAGGGTTGTCGTCAGTCAAAATTGATCTGACAGCACATAATTATTATAATCTTAAAGACTACCCCTTAGAACCCAATGTGGTACTGTGATGGACTAACACTCAGAAACCCAAGTCTGACTTCCTGCTTGGCCTTGGAGATTTTGGGTTCAGGTGGGATGGGGTTGGAACTATGGTAAAACCATTCTTGGAATATCTCACTTATCTTAAAAAAATCCTATTTGATTGCTGTAAGTCAGTTAAAAAAGCAACATGTTCTGCTTATATACCACCCCACACCACTTCAAGTAGTCTCAGGGTGGTTTACAGTTTCATTACAGTATGCAGGCTACACATTGCTCCCCCAGCAAGCTAGGTACTCATTTTACTGACCTTGGAAGGATGGAAGGTTGAGTGAACCTTGAGCCTGCTACCCGGGATTGAACCCCTGTCGTGAGCACAGTTTTACCTGCAGTACAGGCATTTAACCACTGCACATTACGTCTTGATAGCACGGAAGAAGAATAACAGGACCACCCCATAGCACCATTAAAAATAAAAATATGAGAACCATATTTTGCCTCGATTCAACTGCTAGAGGCAGGTGATTTTATCATAGAAGCCTTGGGATCATCTGTTAAAACCCTACCCCACAACCTCCACAAACAAACTAGACATACCTACATCCCCCACTTTTTAATTAAAAATGTCAGTTTCCAGTCCTAGTGTGGCTTTGAGGGTTTAAATTTGGCTCCACTGATGTCACTCACCCTGATCAACAACTGCTTCTTAAAAACGCAACACTGCAACATGTACCTTGGGGACTTCCCAGTCTCTTTAGGAACATACAACTTTTCTTTGGAACCTATGTCAGCAAAATAGAAAATCTCATATAACGTGCTTCAGAACACTCTCCAATTTAGTGAGAAAATTAAAGCTACAGTAAATTAAATTCAGATTTAACTAACTGTCATGGAAGTGAAGGATGAGATAGATTAATGAAGGAAATTAACTGTACTGTTATTAAAGCATTTAATTAAAGTAGTTCTCTTCCCTCTTAAAACAAAACCTCTGTGTACCAAATGAGCCGTACTCTTCCCCTCCAGTATAAAAATGTGTTCATGGTGATACTTTCAGATGAGATGTTTCTCACACGTTAGGTTTTAAATTACTGTATCTTCCTTCCTTTTGTTTCATTATTTTATCTCTTTATATAATTGCAGCCAAGGAGAAGGAGAAGTGGAGAACAAGAAGGCAACCCAAGCCCATCTGACATTTTCAAAGTCAGGTTTACAGGGGCTTACAGTTAAAAACACACACCATAGTATCAGTTAACCATTATGGCCACTGGCTGGGTTGTCCCAGGGATTCTGGGAGCTGTTGAAAACTCAAGTTTCTAAGATATGTGGGCTGAACGTAAGGGTGATGCAAGATACAGGCAGGCATTACCAATCAAGGCAAAACTAGACAAGGCTGTGATCCTATAGCCAGAAGTAGCATTCTGCCAATTGACCAAAGAAGTTTGACAGTCAAGGAGAAGTGAGACACATCATTTCAATATGGACACCGGCTTCCTTTTATGGTTATGAGTGTTGATGAGCTATGCATCAAAAGGGAGATTTCAAAGGGCCTTTTTACACGACCCCTAAGATCCGCTGGCCACTTAAATTTGGACCAGAGATCTTAGGGGTTGGTCACTCTTCCTCTGTCTTCCTCTGTCCCCACCCCCTCGGCACTTCCTGGTTGCTGGCTTCCTGAGGGACGGAGAAAAAAGAAAGAAAAGACTGTCGGTTTACCTCAGTTTTGTTCCGGACAGCATTCAGATCTCTTAAAGGGGCGGGGCGCAAAAAAAGAACAAACGGAAGCCAGGAGAGCCCCGCACTCACTATCCTTACACCGGATCAAATATTTGTCACCATTAAAGACCAGGTACAAGAAAACTGCTGTTTGGTCGTGCTTAGGTGGGCAGGGTCGCACTTAATTGTCTGCAAAGTCCGGAGCTGGTGGGTAAACATTTTTAAGGTCCGGACCTTGCAGCCATTTGCGGCGGAGCTTAGGGGTTGTGTATAAACGCCCAAAGAGGGATTTTGCCCTAGAAGTATTAGCAACTTTTTGTTATTTTTTTTCTAGAAGCCTTAAGGCATCACCTGTTCTACTTTCGTATTTGGTTTTTGTAATGGCTATATCGCTCCTCAACTTGTTTTGCTTCGTTTATTGGAGGGAAACACCATAAAAGCAGAAAATAAGCATTTTGCAGAAAACCTTTGTTCAGAAAAAGTATTTCAGCAACAATGCTCAGGGTTATAAAGCAGGAGAGGAGGACCTCAAGACTGAAAGCCTATGCCAGTCAATAGAGCCTGTGCCCAAGCATAGATCTCTACTCCATCCCTCCCATGAAAACAATCCTGAGGGAATGGCCATTACCTCTGTTCATCTCTTAGCAAAATTTGGGGAAGGTAAGGGGCACATTTCCTCATTTTGCTTCCTATTTTTGACCCCTCCCCCCTTTTCTAGTTCTTTCTTGTTGTTTTCAATGGTAGGGAAAAGAAACGGTACCTAGAAAACCCTGCCAGTGTCAAGTCTAGAAAAGTTCACCCCATCTAAGAAGTGTTTTTTTGGAGCAAGTTTGGCCTCTATCACACTGCACTTAAAAATCACATTTATTTATTTTTAAAATCCACATCTGGAGTGCTGGTCTCCACTGTGCTGCACTTCAAAAAATAGATGTCTCTGCCACATCTCCTTAGAGTTAGACTTCGACTTAGAATCATAAGTTGGAAGAGACCTCAAGGGCCATCCAGTCCAACCCCCTGCCATGCAGGAACCCTCATCCAGCCTCTGCTTAAAAACCTACAAAGAAGGAGACTCCACCACCCTCCGTGGCAGCATATTCTGGAAGCATGACCCACCACATTTTCCTGATTCTTGCCCCTCTGGCTGTAATGTTTTGATCCACATTTTCGAAGAACAGAAGTGCACATCAAAAGTAAGTGGGGGTGTAGTTAGTGCACATTTTTTTATTATTCTGCTCAATTTATTTTTCAAAGCATCAATTTGATGCGATTTCGGCCCATGGGAATGCGTGAATAGAGCCTCAAAAATGTGGGGACCGAAAGTGTACCTCAAACATCATGTGACCAGTTCTGGAGAATGTACACATCAAATTAACATGCTCATTTATTGTGCATGTGATAGAAGGAGGCTTTGCATGCAAGCAATCTGCCTGGACTTCTCTGTAGCCTTCCTCCCTTTGCTTTCATTCTCAGCAGCCTACCGCCCTTCTTCATGTAGGACCTGGAGAGCAGGCCAGGTCAAATTTCCCCATGCCTGAGGTTAACAGAAGAGCCAGGGGTGAGTTGCTCATCATAATCTATCTGTTGGTAAAAGGACTACTGATGACCTAAGAGTTTCTTGTTATTATTTTAGTAGATGTAGCATTGCTGTTGTTTTGTTATTAAATGGGAACCTCAGTGGATACAGGCATGGGGAAAAGTGGTAGGGATGTGTGCAGAAAATAAATAAATAAATAAATAAATAAATAAATAAATAAATAAATAAATAAATAAATAAGAATTATCTGATGGGGTCCGAGCAATGGCTGAGATAATGGATGAGGTGCTCTTTGAATTCTTAGCAGGTGCTGCTGAGTGTTGTATCCCTATAGCCTGGCATACAATTTTTATTCCCACATACCAATATCTTACACTCCGTGTATCTCCAAACTGCTAGATATGTGTGTATTCTCCCAGTACAGTAAGCCACCAGTGGTACCTTCTTAACAGAACACTTAAAGGCTCAGGATTGACCGTTTCTACCCAAACTAGCTGTTGGATCCTGCCAGGCAGAAAAACATTTTTCCATAACCTGGGAATATTCATATAGGTAATTCTCTGGTTACTTCTTCCTTGCTCCTTGTCTTCTTCCTGTCCAGTTCTTTGGACTCAGTTTGCTCCTTAGTCCTGATTTATTTCACACTGCTTACTCTTTCCCCTTGTTCTGACTTTTGGCTTCTGTACACCTTTTGTTTGCTGGCTTTGGCCCACAGCACGGCCCTAACTCTGCATTGTCTCAGAATATAGCATGTATTTAAATACAGATATTGAGAGAAAAGAAAACAGATACTGAAAGGGTCTTTTTAAAAAACAACAACAACGGATTATGTACTCAAACAGAGGTGTAACTACATGATCTGAGATTATTTTGCAAACCTGCATATTAAGGGGGACCATCCTCAGAATATGAGGAAGAAATGAAGTGAAACAGTCAGATTACTGTATCCCTTGGTAAAAATCTTTGTTCTCAAGAAAGTCTGCTTTGAAAATCTGGGATGCAACATAATGAATATGTCAAAATGGGGGTATAACAAAGATGAGACTTTCCAGGGAAGTAATCCTTTTGGTTTAAAAGTACCTGTACCTTGTGACAGGCCTTAAAAAGAACACTTCAAAGAGCCCACAGAATCTATTAAGAAAAGCTGTCATGTGAAAGCATCTCTTCTTATTTCTCCTGTCCTCAACTCCAGGGACTCTGGGGAATACCATGTGTCACATTATTGTCAACCTGGCTGACATTTTGAAATAATATCAACAATCTCTCCTCTGGAAGAGCATCTTGGGAACACATAAAATGGCCTGCAAAATGAATACCTCACTAATAAGAATAGGCACTCCTTGGCACTAAATTATATCACCAAGTTTTCACATCATGCCAGGGCATTAATAAATAAGAATAAACAACCATATCAGGTCAAGTCAGTTCTGGCATATGTCCACCCTTTCCAGGGTCTTCCAAGTGGAGAGTATAGAGAAGTGGAGTACCATTTCCTCCTTCTGGGGGTGTCCAGGAAATGTGAAGCCTGCCCAGGATCGCACAGGCTGGCTCTGGTCAAAGGAGGCACTGTGAAGAATCACACTCCCATCATCTGTGATGGAGTCTGATTCAGACAGCTGAGATGAAGCTTAGGAGACATTTCCATTTCACAAGAGGAAAAACCTTCCTGATGATCTACCTAAATCCACATGTTGCAGAACTTGGAACCCCTCTAAACCAGCTTGGGTTACCTATTATTTACTTTTCATTTACTCAGCTTGTTTACTCACTCTGACTCTGCTCTGCTCATCTTTCATTTATTTACTCTTTGTTACTGGGATAACTCCGCTTCTAATCCTTGCTTTTCATTTCCCTTTACCTATTCTTGCCTACCCCTCATCTATTCTTGTCTAGTTCTCATTAACTCACCTCCCGTCTGCAAACAGCAAGGACATGTGTTATTGTAATCACTAACTGTGCAAAGCATGCTCTGTTCACGAGGCGATTACTATAAAGCATCCAACCAGCATATTCCACCTCTACCCCTGTAACCAAACACTGATGCTGTGCATACTCTGGGATGTAAATGATATGCAATAAAACGTGCCAATGGCAAGGGGGGGTGATCGCTCCGCTAGTCGGACAACTGGACTCGAGTCTTTCTTCTTTAGGATCCTCTCACACATCTGACTCTGCAGCCAAATACTAAAACTGAGCTATGCAGAATAAAGATCAACCACACCTTTAGCATGAAAGGAGGGTGAATCATGTATACTGTATATCTGGGTGGGAGTACAACCTGAGGCCATACAGTTGTTGCTGCATTAGATCCCCCTTCTCACCATTGAATACAATGGCTAAGGCTGATGGGGTAAAACTTCAACAACATTGGAGGAATACAAGATGCCTATCCCTGTTGTATAGGCAGCAGTTCACGGCTATGTGCAGATGGCTATAAATGCTGAATATGTGAAAAAAACATAAGTAAATGTTTTATTTGGAAAGCCAGTTCTGTATCTAAGTTGATACTGCCTACCCTGGCTGAGAGTACTTGCTGCCTGACACATTGCTACTCCATCTTTTTTCATGGGGAGACGAAGGATTGAATTTAGGATGTTCCAGTTCACAACATGGGTTCTACTACTAAGTTATGGTTCTCCATCCAAGAGAAATCCATGGAAGTAGAGATGTGCCTTCTCTTTCTGCTGCTAAGATATACAGATCCTTAACATGTATTGGTATTATTTATTTATTTATTTGATTTATATTCCCCCATCTAACCAACAAAGGCCACTCTGGGCGGTTCACAACATAGAGCAAACTGCTACAATATAAAATAATACAAGAACATAATTCAGAACTAAAAGTAATGTAAATAAAAACATACTTAAAGTGAATAAGATAGGCTAAGGGCAGACGGAAAAAGATCACAAAATCAGTGGAACAGTAAAAACAGTTAATAACCAGGAAAAGCAGTTTTAAACAACTAGGTCTTCAAACATCTGGAAGTTGAGTCATGGCAACTGGACTTCTTTTCTTGAGAGATCGAAACATTTAGCTGATTATCCAAACAGCTTGTCAGTCCATGGGAAATTAGTTGTGAGTTCTCCATTTGACCTCATGTCACTCTGGTCTGAAATAGGCTGATAAGATGAACAATGGCCTGAATAGGCTCGTTAGGGGGACAATAGTCTCAATAGGCCAATAGGTGAACAATGGCCTAAGGTACTGAAGCCCATAAAGTATGTGTTGTTAGCTATGGCCTTGGTGGTGAAGGCCTTTTGATTTGTCTGGGTATTGTTGAAAGCACAGCCTGATAAGTAACAGATACACTGTGCCTGAGCCCACCACCTTTATTGAGAGAGGGGTTTTCAATGTTCACATGAATGGCTTCCCTGACTCCTCTCTCAAACCACCTGTCTTCTCTGTCTAATATGTGTACATCCTCATCTTTGAAGGAGTGCCCTTTTGTCCACTGCTGATTCTGGTCCTGAGCTGTAACCTTTCCTATGTTGGGCCATCCTTCGGTGTAACAGCTGTTTAGTTTCTCCATTGTGGAGGTCTGCACACTCCTCACTGCCTTGGACCACATATACTATATTGTTCCTTTTTTGTTCTGGTATCAGGTCCTTTGGGTGGGCAAGTATCTGCCTTAGAAAGCTTCTGGGTTTGAAGTAAACAGGGATGTGGTGTTTGCAAAAAACCAAACCAAAACAAAAATCTTTTAAGCTTCTCAGACACTCCAGCCATGTAGAGAATGACCAGGTTCTTCCATAAGGTCTGGGTCTCAGGTGATCCCTTGTTCTTCTGGGTCAGCACACTGCTTTCTTGAAGTCCCATTTTGGATATCCACAGGCTTTAAGTGCTGTCTTCAGGTGCCTGTCTTCCTTCTTCTTGGCTTCTGTGGAGGTGGGGATGCTCTCTGCTCTGTGGTTTAGGGTCCTGTTGACTCCTAATTTGTGTTGTAATGGATGGTGGGAGTAAAACAGTAAGTACTGATCTGTGTGGGTGGGTTTCCTGTGAAGTTCTACTCCCAGGCCACGGTCAGGTCTGATGATGACTGCACAATCCAGGAAAGCCAACCTGTTGTCTTGGGTGTCTTCCCCAGTGAACTTAATATTATGGTCCACCACATTGATATAGCTTGTAAAGGCCAAGTTCATTTTCTTCTGAAAGGGCCTAATGAGAGTCTCCTTGAGAGAATGGGGAACCCTGCCTTCTTGTAGAGACCCACTGATTATTGCAGTAGCCCATTCGAAAATCACTAGATTGGCAGCATTTAAAAGCCAGGCTTGGCAAGGGTCAAGGGTGGAGGTGGTGGTGCAACAACTATCAAGGACCCTTTCTACCTCAGATGGTCAGAGGTTGAAAGTTAGATAAACTATTATATAGTTTTAGCAGCGTGACTCTCATTCCCTACTACCACCACTTTTGGAGTCCTTGGATTTGTCAGAGAGATGCTTAGAATTTGATCCTATAGTTTATGTGAGTGCACTAGAATTCAATGGGAAAACTACAAATTTGCAGTAAGCACTTCAGCAAACAACAGATCCCAGGATTCCAAAGGATGGAGCTGTGACTGCCATTACTGTTTCATATAGTCACACTTATCACAAAGCCCATTGTTTTAGGGTGCTCAAGAAAAAATTGAAATACATCTCACTCCATCCTCCTTTGTAGGCTGAGCTGACACGCTCTCTAACCATATATACCTGCTTAAAGTAGAAAGTGTGTGTGTGTGTGTGTGTGTGTGTGTGTGTGTGTGTGTGTGTGTGTGTGTGTGTGTGTGTGTGTGTGTGTGTGAAAAAAACCATTGCACAATGTGGGGGGGGGAGTTCTCTTCTTGTTGTTTTGGAACATGTCTCCTCTTAACTGGACCTGCCAGCCCATTTTTTAAATCAGAGACACCAAGAGAAAATTAAGATGCTTACCTTATTCTGAGAATGTCATGTTCTGTCTGAAAGGATTCTGATTCCAAAAACACACTGTGGCTGAGCTGCCCAAAATTGTCCCTGTGTTTGAGGCCATTTCCTTTTAAGCATCCATCCTCCCAGCAGACCTCCATTTGAGGTGGGATTGGTGTTCTTGAATGACATATCAGGTGGAATGATTGCTGGTATTTACAGCTGATGGTAATGGGGAAATTTTAGTGCCTGAGATGCTGTTAGTCTAGCGGATAGCAATATTTAGCACTGATGGGGATGAATGGTGTGAGGCTTCCATGTCAGGGTCAAGAAACAAAGGCATGCCTGTGATTGTAAACCTGCTGGCACCAGAGAACCTCTTAAGAATATAGATTTCCAATGTGTGACAAGCTTTGTGTGCTTGCTTTAACATGCTGCACGTGTGGATCAATCCACTGCCTGGAAGACAGCCATCACTGCAGGGAGTCCTCTGCATGACAACCTCCACGAAAATTGTGACATTGTAATGAAACATACAACAATATGTTGTTGTACAGTGGCTGAAATTCTCTTGTGTAACTCTCTGTGCAGAGTCAATGATGCCATCAGAATGATGTTGATTAAAGGCTTCCTTTGCTAAATTCACATTGCAACAAAGTCACGTGCACACAAAACCAAATAAAGCCCATAATCAGCGGCAATTGAGCATTGTTCCCATTTGTGCAAGCAAAACTGTGCAACAGGATTGCAGTGATTGCTGTGTATCCTGTATTATTTTATGTTTGCTAGTCTGTGTGCTGCTTTCCTTACTGCACACAGACTAGCAAACAAATGGACAGATCAACAGCAACAAGAAAACCTGCCACTAACCAATAAAAGAGGGGATAGAAGTCCCTTGCAATGACTCAAGCTACAGAAAGTATGCAAGGTTGTAAAATAAAACTCCAACACACACTTCTGATGGGGAAGAGCATGACAGCCATTGATAATTAAATGTTGCTGAGCAAGTGGTTGAGGAATAGGTTTCCTCATGTATCAGAACACCAGTTGCCATCCCTTCACACAACTGGGAGACACCAGGAAAGAATTTTTCATGAGCGAAGTATGAGAAGCCATTAAGCCTGTATTCCATGAGGCTCACTGTATGCCTAGGTTCTGGGAAAGTGCTGAGCATCTGCTGATTTCTGGGGTCATCTGCTTGTCAAGAGGCCATTTTCTAGAGCTTCTTGACAAGCAGAAGTGCTCAAGGTTTATTTTTCTGTGTACTTTGCTGCTTTACTTTTCATGCTTTCTATTCTTCTCTCTCTCTGGTCGAGTTTTCACCTTTTTCTTCACTGGGGTGTTCATTGTCTCTGTATCCATAAAGAATCTTTTGTTAGTCTTGGAAAGATGATTTACTTAGTTGATTTAGTTGGCAGGATTCAGGATTCACTAGCCCTTTTTCCTTCTCAGTGAAAAGAGTTACTGAGGACATATCAGAGAGTGCCAGAGAGACCACCAGTGACGCAGATATTGGTGACCCCAATGGTGGAATGGCAATCCAAGCTGATGAAGATAGAAGGGCTCATTCTGATGCAGTGTTTACAGGTACACATTTTAGGGGTGTGAGAGAGGGGAAGGGAAAATGCAGCAGTGGTTATAGGATTGTTGCTAGTGTTTCAGCTTTGGTCAAAATGGTGCACAGGCTACTACAGTATTTACTCTTCTTTTTTCACTTCCATGAACTTGTAAGGAGTTTCCCTTCCTTTCTTATCAAGAATACACAGTGCATAGGCTTAATCACAGCATGCATATCACTAAAGAAATCATGCAGACAAGGAAACTTGTACCAAGATTTATTTTTGACTGGCAGTTTCATTGCCGTGCATACACCATTAACTGGCAATTAAGTTACAGCTCAGGCTGAAAACTGCTGCATGTATTGGTTTCAGAAAACCCTTGAGTTAAACCCAAAGGTAAATTGTGTGCTGTGGAGCAGAGCAGAATCAAGATATGGCCAAATCTGAAGATTCCCCATATAGTAATAGGATCTCCTCTCCTTCACTGATATACTTGGAAGGAAGCAGCTGAACATATCTGTTTAGGAACTGTCCATGGTCCTGCAGATCTACATTCTCATTCTGATTTCACCTTTGTTTTGGAATGAAATGAATCACAGCAGCGAAATCACCCATTGACTTACCTTGACTTACCTCACGTGGGGCGATATTCCCAACCAGGAAGTAGCCTCCAACACATTATAGTTCCTTCTCCCTGGTACTGGCCAATGAGACAGGGAGGTGGGATGATGCTCCTTATTGGACAGCGCCAGGGAGCATGTTTCCGGAACAAATTGTGCTCGTAAACCAAGGTATCACTGTATTTAACAGAAGAGTTCCCCAAAAACACATGACCAGGTGAGACTAGTTTAATGATATTGAGAAAATTAATCGGGAACCTATTTTTGAGTTATAACCAGCCCAGTTGTTTAATCTGGGAAATAAGTAGTATTTGTGCAAATTTTCATGTTTCTACCTCTTATCATTTAAATGATCTTTTGGGATAAGCAAACATACAAATAAGCTTACACTCATTCCATAATATTTTTAAGATAAACACGACCAAGCACCAACAGTCCAGAAAGTCATGACTTTCTATGATAGTACTATGATAAATACTAAAGTTGTACCTGCATGTAAGTCCCTCTGAATTCATCAGGACTTACTCCTAGGTATAAGCTGTTCACTAGAAGTTTGATCTATGAGCCAAAAGGCTTCTCAGGATGCTCAACTTTTATGTCAGCTACAAATTCATTAGGAGCCCCCCGTCCTCTTGGATAGAGTGTGCACTTACACAATTTATTTTTCAACACAGGGATAATAAATTGTTCTACATTACCTGGTTGCTATAACAATAGCATATGTAAAGCACTTTGAACATTTGTCATATGCTATTTACAGTAAATGGCTATGCTAAGTGCATTATTCCTTGATGTTTAACATGGAATATGCCAGTTTTCGGATTATGGTTCCATCCCATTCACAAATATCCTGCAGCAAAGGACTAAATGTTAATATTTATCCATTCTGTACAAAGGATGTATTAAATTAGTGTTACTCCCGACAGCCCAGGTATGACAAAATCCATGTCAAGAAGCATATGTGACTGCTAGTGGGAAGTATAGATAATCTTCTTTCCAGGAACAATGCCAGTTCAGAAGACTGCTGTGAAATAGCCCATCCAACCTATTCAATCTGCCATGAAGGCCCCATTTGAATAATATCTTTAACAGGTATTAAAAGAGAGTTTTGGAAAGGAGCCTCAATAAGGGGCTCTCAAGTTTCAGATGTGAAACTGGATTACAGCGAAAGACTAGTGTTCCGTTCCACTACATTTATCTGATTGCAGCAGCTGAAGACTATAGCAAGGAGTCCTGTTCAGTCAGTCCATGCACACAATGGTGTGATATTTGAGGAGCTTCTCTGAAGACATATCCAATACCTGCCATGTGCAAGATGGAGCCCTGGTGATTTTTCTGATCTTGGCTTGTGCAACGGAGGTGGAGCAGAACAATGTCAACAGAGTGTTAAGCTCTGGAAGTATTCAGCAGGACACTGGCCTTCCTTCCTTCCTTCCTTCCTTCCTTCCTTCCTTCCTTCCTTCCTTCCTTCCTTCCTTCCTTCCTTCCTTTAGCGTTCTGCCCTTCAGCCTCCCAAATTGCTGTCAGGATTATTAGAGGCAAAAGGTAGCTAGGTCAGTGTGGTGTTGTGGACTGAGTGATGAACTAGGAGTTTGGATCCTCACTTCACCATGGAAAATCACTGGAGGCGTGGAACTGGTCAAGCCACCCTTTAAATATTTCTCTTCTCTTGGAAGCCCTGTGAAGGTTACACTAATTTGGTTCCTACTTGGCACACCCACAAAGGCAGCTAGCAATAGGAGAATGGCATTTCAAAAGATGTTTTTAATAAAAGTGTAACATTATTAATAAAGAAGTAAAGAATTACAGACAGAAGGAAAGTATCCTTTTATATAACCCTGCTGCCTAGATGCCCTAAGCACATCTGATCTCACCAGATTTTGGAAGCTAAGCAGGGTTGGCCCTAGTTAGTACTTGGATGGGAGACCTCCAGGGAATACCAGGTGCTGTAGGCGCCTGGAGTAGGAACTGGCAAACCACTCCAGTATTCCTGCCAAGAGAACTCCATGCACATGGGGTCACGAAGAGTCAGTCACTACTATAACGACACAACACACACACACAGCATAGAGTTAGACTGGCTTCCTTTAGGTATTATTTTCCTACCCTTCTTCCAGCATTATGGTAGAAAAATCTGAACAGCATCAGCTAGGAAAGCTGAAACCAAGCCGGACTGTTATCATTTAGGTACTTAGGCAGTTGCCCTCTAGTTTGCAACCGTCATCTCTAGAGATGGGCATGAATCAAAAAAATGGTGTTTCGTTTGTCTTTTGTCGTTGAGAGGTCTGTTTCGGTTCGTTTCCGTTTTTCACAAATTTTTTGGAAAAATTTCATTTTCATTTTTTGTTTTTCATTTCTACCTGCTTTTTGTGCGATTTTTAAAGCATTTCCGTGCGTGGGCATCCCCCAACACCCCAGACCAGAGGGAAAACACTTAAAAATGATGCTGGCAGAGACACATAGACTAGGTTCACAGGGAGGCTGCAAAGGCAGAGGGGGGCGTTGCCCAGGGTGCAAGGCAGCCACAGAGTGACTGCACTGTGGGGCAGGGGAGGGTACTCAGGGACCTGAAGGACTGAAGCTAGAGTCACAGAGACTGCAATCCCACCCTAACTCCCACCGGAGACTGCAAGGAGGACGGGGGCTGCCAGAGCTTTTTATGCCCTCTGTGGCTGCCAGACCTGCCCAGTCTGCAACCTAGGCATGCTATTGGTTGAAATTGTCCAAGAGTTTACATGATCCTATCACATGGCTTGCCTCCATGTTGTGGCTGGAGTGGCGACATCCATTTTGTCATCCTTAAAGGGAAAAGAAAAATACATCGCGTTGGAAGAAGACAAAAACAAACATTTTAAGGACCCCAACGCCCTGGTAGGTAATAATTTCAATTAATTATTGCATTATCACTGCATTTTTATAAGGACGTCCAGGGCGTTTTAATACCCGAGAAATCAATATTAGGCATCTGGGAGCCATTTTGGGTCGATGTCCCCTAACTCCCCTTAAAGGAAAAAAATACAGCGATCTGAGAAAAGACATATATACACGTTTTAAGGCCCCCAACCCCCCTGGTAGGTATTATCAGACAGTATAAATAATTATTGCTGCATTTTTTATGGATGTGCAGGGTATTTTTTAAAATTTAAAACAGCTCATTTCATTGCGTGTCGTCATTAATGAAAACGAAACGTAACAAACACAATTTTCATGGTTCTGTTCATTTCATTCCATTTTCATCACAATTTTCGTTTGTCATTTCATTACGTAATGGAATGAATAACGAATAACAGAAACAAAAAATGTTCATTTTGTGCCCATCTCTAGTCATCACTACTACATCACTAGCTAGCAACAACAATTGAAAACATCCTGAAAGAGAAATGTGAGAACATTGGATCATGCCCTCACAATCCATTCTCATTCTTCTCTTTTATGTCAAATCCGGCTGCCACAAAATGGATGGGTGCGTCCATAGGAACTTTGAAACTGACATTTTTGCAAAGAGGAAGAATGCGAGTGCACCATTTAAAACCTTTAAACACACATGACTGCCGTTCCCAAACGTTTCATCATTTAAGTAAGCTTCAGAGGAGCTAAATACTATACATTATAGGAAACAAAGCAGCTGGTAAAATTCAGCTATAAAACAAATGAGGTTTGCAGAGCCCCTGAGGAAATAATCAATGTTCAAAGGGTGATAAATATTAATGAAAACAGATTGTAGGCCCGGCTGAGATTGTAGTGGCAATAAAGTGGCAATAAATGAGACTAGAGAAGTGCTAACCCCAGCTCCTGGCAACCTAGCAGTTCGAAAGCATGTAAATGCAAGGAGATGAATAAGTACTGCCATAAAAAGCAGGAAAGTAAAACAGCATTTCCATGCAGCCATGCCAGCCACGTGGCCACAACACTTGCACAACACGGGCTCTTTGGCTAGAAAAACGGAGATGAGCACCACCCCTAGAGTCAGACATGACTAGCACGCATGTGTGTGGGGAACCTTTACCATTTACCTTTAAATTGTATTTTAGCCTGAAATTTATAATAGGACTCCCATATCTGCTGCCACAGTTTCACTTATCAACGAAATATATATGTATATAGCATATATACTGTTTGCTTTATCTATTGCTATTACCTTTGGTTTTCAGCATCTGAAGGGGCAGGTTTGAAACCAACCCCCTCCCATGAAGCCTTACTATATTATGCTTTTAATATTCATTTTTACTTTATGAGCTGCCTTATGTCCCCTTACTAGGAGAAAATTAGTCTACAAATGAGCCTCATGGTGCAGTCATTAAACTACAGCACTGCAACCAAAATCCTGCTCACAAGATGAGTTCATTCTCAGGTAGCTGGCTGGAGGTTCACTCAGCCTTCCACCCTTCTGAAGTCAGTAAACTGAGTGCCAAACTTGCTGGAAGGGCATTGTATAGCTTGTATAATTGTAGCGTTCACACTTTTACTGTGTATGTGACTGTACAGGAGAGGGAATAATGGGTTAATGTTTAAGTCCAAATATGGAATGTGTAGGCGGAGCCTGAGTGCTTAAATAGCTCCACCTGAATTAGTTACATTCAGATAGGGAGATAGGGCTAAGACAGAGAAACTGACAGGCACGGAAGAAGAGACAGGGCAATTAGGGAACTATCAAGTTTGAGTGAGGGAATTAGATCAGTATTTGAGGGAACTGCTTTGAGAAACTTGAAGTAGCTGAACACAACTGAACTATATTCAATATCTTATTGTATTCATTAAACCTACATTTTATTTTTCCACTTTACATCTGGTCTGGGACTTAGTGATTGAACTGACTGATGGCAGCGATACCCGAGACTAAATTGGTACAGGTCAATAGTCCGTGAGAGGACTGGGGGCCTGTGCTAGAGTGACGTTGTGCCTTTTGATGAGCCTTGTGGCACAATGGTTAAATGCCTGTACTGCAGGTAAAACTGTGCTCATGACCTGGGGTTCATTCCCAGGTAGCCGGCTAATGGTTGATTCAGCCTTCCATTCTTCTGAGGTAGGTAAAATGAGTACCCAGCTTGCTGGGGAGGGGGGGCAATGTGTAGCCTGCATACTGTAACTAAATAACTGTAAACTGCCCAGAGACTACTTGAAGTGGTATTGGGTGGCTTATAAGCAGACCACTTTGCTTTTGCAACTCTGTAGTGAGGGGAGTGTGGTAACCTGGCCACACTCAAAAGGCTGAATTCCACAATGATTAAATTGTAAATAACCCAGTACTAAGGGGTGATATATAAGCACCATGCATTGCTTTTGCTTTGCTTTGCTTTTTCAAATGATACAAAATGGGTCAGGGGAGGATTGGGTGCTTTTAAGCTTGTGAACCAGGGTAGTGGCATGCCATTAGAAAGGTGGTACAAAATGTAATAAATAAGTAAGTAAGTAAAAGTAAACAAACATTCCTATTACATAGACAGTGATACAAATAATACTGGTTTAAGACTATTTTTTTGGAGGGTTTCCATAGCAATTCTCAATAACTACTCCTGGGAAGGATGTACTTGGTGTAGCATTTGCTCAAGCTGGATTGTAACTCATCTGCTGCGACGTCAGTGGTAAACAGCAAACATTAGGATGCCTTCCAAACCCTTTTAAATGTACAACAAGGTTGATATGGTAGAGAAATATAACAACTAGGACATGCCATAGAAGCAGTTTGTCTTCTTACAGCTGATTTTGATAATTAGATCTCTTGAGGCCTCTTCCATGTCACCAGATCTACCAAGAGAACCACATCCGCTGGAGATACTATATAAGAAATACAGATAAAGGTTTAAACAAATTCAAAATGTTAACACGATTATACTGTTTTTGACCAGAAGCAGGCTACTAGAGATGGGCACGACTTGAAAAAAATTTTTTTTGAGTTGTCGTTAGTCGGGCCGGTCCCGTTTCGGCTCGTTTCCGGTTTTCGCGAAAATTCACAAAAATTAGTCAGTTCGTTTTCGTTGTCGTTAGTACTGGTTTTGGGGGGGGAGCGGGCTCCTGGAGGCACCTCTGTGGGGTGGGTGCCTCCTCTGGCCCGCTATAAAGGGAAAGTGGGCTCCTCACCCACTAGGAAGGGGAAGCAGGCTCCAAGAGAGACCCCTCTACATGGGGGTCTCCCCTCCTCACCTGCTGCTGCTGCAAAATGCTATGCAATAGCCATATGGATATTGCATAACAGAATGTGCAGACAGTGAGACCAGTGAGAGTGATAGCGTCATGCCCGCCCTTCACAAGGCTCTCGCACCACCATGTCTCACACAGAAGGGAATTGTACTTGCTGCGTGTAGTGCAATGCAAGCAAGTAGATCTGGCTTTAAGGTGGCTTAGTGCAATGGCTAGGGTTAGGCTAGTGACGGGTAAGGTTACAGTGGGCTAGTGGGTTGCACCTCTGGGTGCCTCTCTGACCCACTAAGAAGACAGTCTGTGACGTATGGGTACGGAGTCAAGGGTTAGGGTTAGGGCTAGGGCAGGTTTTAGGGGGCTTTTTGGCACATCCCAGAAGTCTCCATGGCCAAGTGGCCATGCGATTGGTGGGATGGCTCCAAAAATTTGCATGGTTGTCCTCTCCCACATGGCTGGCCACTCGGCCAGCCCATCATTGCGCAGGTGTAAAAAAAATAAAATAAAATAAAATAAATGGAGGACAGAGGAGGAGAGGAGAGACATTTTGTTGCAAGAAAAAACCCACTGCTACTGTGAAAAATCTGGCAGTTTATAAATTTTCGCGTGTTTCTGTTGTGCTTGTGTGTTTTTGGACCACGATTTCAAAAACAATATTGCGTTTGCCGCCCCATTTTGGATCCCCCGCCCGCACCGCATGGCATGGCGAAATGGCGATTCGAGTCCGGCTGCCCAGGACGGGGGGGAGGCGGGACCCCCCCTCCAGAAACCACCCCTCCGGTAGGTGCCCTGCGCCCTTAGTCAAGCAGGCATTTTTCTGCCTGCTTTTTTGGCCCGGGAATGGGTGGGGGGAGAGTTTAAAAGTTTTTTCCTGTGCCGTCCGTGCCGCTTGCTTGCGCTTTAATTGCGGGCGGCCGGCGGCGAGACTGGGCTTTTTGCTGGCTGCGAGCCTGCGGCGAGTCCCACCAGAGCAGCCCTGGACGGGGGATGAGGGGGGAGGCCGGGGACCTCCAGAAACAACCCCTCTGGTAGGTGCCCTGAGGCACGGCAGGCATTTTTCCGCCTGCTTTTTGGCCGGGAACCGGGTTTTTTTAACTTTTAAAAACTTTTTTTCTGTGCCGCGTGGCATCATGCAATCGCGCGATGCAAGGAACGAGCACGACAAATCAGACCAAAATTGTTCGTTCGTCGGTTCGAGCTCGAAGTCTGGCGGAGTAATTCCCGTTACCGTTTCCGTAGAGTAACGGAACCGAGTAACGGAAACGGAAACGGGAATACCGCTAAGTCGTGCCCATCTCTACAGGCTACATCAATAGAATTTTCTTGGCCATTTACTAGATCTTCTCAGTATATGTGGTGGGTCATGGATTGCATGCACGTAAATACTGCATTGATTGAATTTCTTCACATTCACAGAACACTTGTCCTGTATCCA
Source organism: Phrynocephalus guinanensis (assembly GCA_037367245.1). Classification (NCBI taxonomy): domain Eukaryota; kingdom Metazoa; phylum Chordata; class Lepidosauria; order Squamata; family Agamidae; genus Phrynocephalus; species Phrynocephalus guinanensis. The sequence goes on along the minus strand of CM074738.1, from coordinate 97,140,329 downwards.
AGTAACCCCATTTTGTGGGATTATTCTTTGATCTTCCTACTTTGCTTTGAGGTCTATTAAGGGGTGTCCAGGTAGTCCAGCCAGAATCTTGTCCTAGGGGTGAGACTCTTCAGTGGTCATCCATTCAGCAAAGTTTGCTGTTTTTGTTTTCCATATATTGAACGTAGCGTCTTCTGCTTTAGTGTTTTGAGACTGGGGTGTGTGCAAAAAACATTTCCCCAGTTTAAGCCATTGTCTAGGCCCGGGAGGGGGGCATTGTCCATGAAGCAGATGGGTTTGCTGCTGTCTTGCCTTATTTCAGTGGTTCCCAACCTGGGGGTCGGGACCCCTTTGGGGGTCTAATGATGATTTCCCAGGGGTCGCCATGAGCCAGTGAAGAAAAAAGCATGAACGGCTTGGTTCTGGAGGAGGAGGGGGAGGAAGGGAGGGAAAGAATGAGTTACAGCTTGATAGGTTTGGGGAGGGATGTCAGTCAATGGCACCAGAGGCAGTGGCCTGTAGAGGGAAGTTCCGTATGGCACCTGTGGCAGTGGCCTGCGAAAGGGGGCTTGTGGCCTCTTCCAAGCAGGGCAAGGGGTCACCACAACATGAGGAACTGTATTAAAGTGTCGTGGCATTAGGAAGGTTGAGAACCACTGGCTTATTTTGTTCATTATTCACTAGCACCTCCTGATACACTTCCAGAGTGGCAATACCAGTCGAATAATAGAGTTTTTCAGTGGGGATATGTTTCTGGCAGCCAGTAATAATTCAGCATGATTCATTAAGAGGTCCCCACGTCTATGCCAAGATCCTTTAAGAGGCATTAGTGAACACTAATCCTCTTGCAATGGAATGAATTTTGGAGACATGTCGATTTTTCCCATCCATTGCAAAATTCTGGCTCAGTGCAATAATGTATTTTCTTGGCCAAAATCTGCATGGTGAAGCCAAATTGTTTCATCTTTCCTTACCTCTAGGATGTGAAGGACAGTGCTACGATAGAGGCTTTGGTCTGTTTCCTGCACTGTTCAGAAAGGACAGAGGAGGACTGTGAGAAGTCAGATATCATCTTCAAGATGCATGAAGGGCACTTTTGCCTGCAGGCATCCCCTCAAGTGTAAATCTATTATCCACCCATTAAAATATTATTTTATCTGATTTGCCCGCCAATGGCATCATAGGTTTTAATTATATGTTATTTTCATGTCATTTTAATTTTATTATCATCCAATTACTGTATTTCTATGTTTTTTATTGTATGATTTGTATGGGTTTGTTCTGGGTTGCATTGTATTGAGAAATCGTTGATAACTGCCCGGAATGGCCTTGTGGCCAGATGGGGTGATATAAAAAAAAATCCAACAAACAAACAAATAAATAAATAAATTTTCCATAGACATAAAGGAAAGCCTTTTAAATGGCTTTTTTAATTTACTGTTTTTTAAGCTGTGATAATATAATTTTATTTTTTTTCTCACTGTTGCAAACTTTTGTTTTTTAGAGCTATACAATAGGACCCCCATATCTACTGATTCATTATCCACTAATTCAGTTATCCATGGATGGCAGAGGAAAAAAATCAAATAAATAATTCAGCAGCCACAAAGCAAGCTACTGTCATAAACAAAGCAAGCTAGTGTCACAAACAGCAGCTGTAAAGCAAGCTACTGTCATAAAACAGTAGCCGTAAAGCAAGCTACTGTTACAAACAGCAGCCATAAAGTTCCACCCACCCCCCCAAGAGGAAGGGAATGTTAAGCCACTTCTGATCAGTGCCTACCTGAAAAATCCAAAAAAGTTTTGTCCTCATTCAGGACTGACTTGAAGGGATACAGTTATTAAGCTCCTTCATGTCCCTTTTTGGAGACAAATGATTTAGATATACAAAATGAACGACTGGATGAATAGTGAGCCTTATGGCACCATGGTTAAATTGCAGTACTGCAGTGAGGACTCTGCTCATGACCCGAGTTTGATCCCAATGGGCTCAAGTAGGCAGCTTGAAGATGACTCAATCTTCCATCCTTCCTAGGTCAGTAAACTGAGTATGCAGCTTGCTGGGGAAGAGCAGTATGTAGCGGATGCAACATGTACCTTGTAAACCACCCAGAGAGAGCTTTAAGCACTATGGGAGAGTATATAAGCAGCACACTTTGGTCTTATGACCTCAAATGCTGTTGGAAAGGCTAAGTCAGAAAAGAGGGCAGATAAGGCTAGCAACTTAAGTAAAATGTGAACAGGCAAATGGGGACATGTAAAATTGCCCTTAGAAAGAATTACTGCAATTCAAGTAGAAACAAAATTCATGTCACCACAGTGGAGAAAACTGGCAGGGTGAGCGGCATGCCTGTTACATTAGTTTCTGGCTTCTCACTGTTGGTGTGCAATTTAAACTTATACTGTTGTCCCTCTGGTTCGTTCTTTTAAAGCCAGACTTGGAACAGAAAGATCTTCCAAGAAAAGATCCCTCCTGTAAGAAAAGTACCTGATAGCCCTTCAGGTGGAGGTATATGGAGTTAGCCCTAACATGAGGCAGAGTAAGAAAATACTATAATAGAAGGGCAGCACATAATACTAATAATATAATAATAATTTATTGTCATTGTGTGTATACACATGGTATACACATACAATGAAATTCAGACACCCAGAGACCAGATTCAACACCAGCCATCTTGCAGGGACATTGTTAGGCTTTTAATTCTTTCTGCAACATTACACGATTCCGCTCTGAACTTTCAATGCACAAATATAGGGGCTGGATGGATGAACCTGCCAGTTATAAATGGTTCCCAAATTACTAAAATATTTTAATCACCTTTTGAACACCATAACTCTGAAGAGATTTGCAAAGGCTGGTAGACTTGTATCCAAACATGAACAAAATCAAAACTCTCTCTGATCTCTAGTCCAGTGCTTTTAGGTGAATTGCAAGGTTGTCACGAAGGCTTTTCATTGTGAAGGTGCTGTGACAGGACGGCTCCTCTTCTGAATGCTGAGAGAGAAGAGAAAACCAGGACCTGAATGTTCTCCTTCAAGGCGCCATTTTAGGCAGACTATTGGGTGATAGATGGCTGCAAGAACACAACCTTTTTTGTCTTGTCTCTCCCCCCCCCTTGCTCTTGTTTTATCTCTCGTACTCATTTGAAATTTAAAACAAGCTGGCTCATTAACTGGCAGTTAACTCATCTTCTGCAGGACACCAAACGTGGTTGTCGTTCTGAAATCAAACAACACTATTTCAAAGCTGATTTCCTTCCTTGCCTTGCTTCATATCTCGTGGACGTGCACGTGTCATTTGAAGTATCGTGGTTTGCAGTGGGTGGACTGCCACAAAGGTCGCTAGCCAAGCTCTGCATCATAAGCAGATCTTCTTCAAGGATAAACAGTAAGATGCTTCAGAGTAGGTGTGCTTCAACATGCTGCTGGTGGTGATGATGGAGTTGCATTTCCAAAGTACACTTTCCAAAAGACACGTTTGACATTCTCAGGATCTTTATTTGCTGTGCTACATCGGTAAATATATTGTTATGGCTGAATCTCATTGAATTGGCTTAGGGCCCAAAGTTTAATTGATTTCTGGCATCATTCCTCCCTTTTTTTGTTTTGTTTTCCTCTACAGTATTGCGTTCATTAATGAAATCTCAGGGGCATACATTCTGGAGTATTATTTAACATAATGTCATTTGCCCCTAAGTGCAGAAGTTGTTGGCCACAAATTTAAACTGAGATGAACACAACAATGACAATAGTCTTACAATTTACATCCAGACATTCACCAGGACTATATACACACACTGCTGAAACATGGGGATTTTTCGGGCACCCCTTTACAGAAGGCAGAGTGAACCGTGAAGTGGTGGCATTGTTAATTCTGTCAAAAGATGGGGCTCAGAACCTTTGCTTCCCATAGTCCTATCCTGGTGTTCACCCACACACATGTTGGATTAAAACTGTAGACAGGGATTTGGATATGCCCATAAGCTTCTCAATGTTGCCCTAGTCTTAGAAGCATTCTAGACTTCTGTGCATTAATTGCAAAGTAGGCATGGGCCTTTCATTTTGGAATGGTCTGGTTCCGAAACAAATCACAGCAGCACAGCTGCTGTTTGGAACTTGGACCCACCTTCTGAAATGAAATCACCCATTGACTTACCTCGGTTTACTTCGCACGGTGTGATACTCCAACCAGGAGGTAGCCTCCGACATTTCATCATTCCTTCTCCCTGGTGATGGCCAATCAGACAGGAACGTGGGATGATGCATGTCCCTGCACAGCTCCTGATTGGCCAAAGCCAGGGAGAAGGAACGATGATGCTTCAGAGGCTACTTTCTGATTGGAATTTAGCCCCGCATGAGGTAAAACAAGGTAAGTGAGTGGATGATTTCATTTCAGAAGGTGGGTCCATGTTCTGAACAGCAGCTGTGCTGCCGTCCTCCATTTAGGAACTGGACCCATTCCAAAACAAAAGGCCCATGCCTAATGCAAAGGTCTAAATAAGGCTTGGATGAATGTGGTAGAACTCCTTCTGCAATCAGGAATTCAGTCCCACCAGGGCTCCTCAATGATGGGAAATGGGGGTGGTGGTGAGTGAATGTTAGCAGAAACAACCTATATACTTCTGAATTGAGATTTAGGGGATAAGCTGAGTTTATCACAGACACACAAAGATAACAAAGCAGATCACTCTCTTTGGCATGTACAGAGTGGTAAAGTTTTCCAGCTGGCAGACCTGTCTAATCCACATTCACTCCACTGATCTCTTGGTAGTATAGCTTCACAATGCTGTTGCTTTTGTTGTTTCTCCAAATCACAGAGGCTACTTGTAGTGTTAGAAGTTCTAGAGAAGCCACCAAGACTATGTGGCCACTGTGTCTGTCATTTTGGCTGTGTTCCCTAAGAGCTTCCTAATGGCCCCACATCTTGTTCTACTTCCCAAGATTGTCTGAGGACTCTGAGCAGTCAACGATATAAGATATCTCAGCCATCTATAAAAATAAAGCTTAATAAAGTTTAAGACTCATGCAAGAGGGTGAGGCATATGTAGCCCTCTGGATCTTGCTTGGCTGCAATTCCAGTGATCCCACAGCAATGTCCATCTTGGGTACGGAAGCTGAGAGCGGCAGGTCATTCACAAGTTGCCCTCCATATAACATATCTGATATGTAACGGAATTTAGAAGTAGTGAAGCCTGTTAGAATAGGCCAATTGTAAACAGTGTCAATATTAAAGTGCAATTTCGTTTCAGTAACAAAGTTTATCTCAAGTGCATTGTATAAACAGTAGCTGAGAGACATTCCAGCCAGAAGCAAGTGAAAGTGAATTGGTCCTGGAATGTGACTGTTTTCCCATGTCATCAGGACAGTGCTTTTGAGAGAGAAGAAGGTTTTTTTTTTTGGAAAAGGATTTCATGGCTGCGCATGGAGAAAAATTCCAGCGTAAAGATGTTTGGAAATTAGATAATGGGGCTTCTGCCTCATAGCTTTATTCAAGTTAAGGAAGGAATCATGCTTTGTTATTTTGGAGTAAGAGCCATATTTTTGTGTAATATCCAATAGGTAAATAAAAGCTTTATTCAAGTGGTGGTGCCTTACAAGTTATTCTGGTAAGTTTGGAAGCAATACAGCAGAGATGCAGGGAGACAAGAAAAGAACCCATGTGGGTTTATAATCTCCATGTTCCTGCATTAATTGATTGAGGTTAATTTATTGCAGAGGGCATCTGGGTAAAGATTTATCAGCCTGTTCTGGTGCATGATATATTGAAAAACATGAGAAAACAGTACAATAACATAAAGGATTTTAAATAAAAAACCATGCAATCATGAATGAATGAATGAATGAATATCAATTTAAAAAGCTAAAACAATAACTACAACAAAATCATCAATAAGAGATGGAAAAGTCATTTAGTGAAGCTATGCCTCTGCAATTATAAAAGTAACGGAAAAGGTTACAGTTACATTGCAAGAGAGATGAAGTTATTTCTTGTTCAATCATAATGTGAAGTGACTGCATCCTAGGTATTAGGGAAATTAATTAATCACAAGTAATTACTTATTTGTAATACATTGTTTCCAAATGTTGTCATTAAGGCAAAATATAGATGTCTGGTGATGGTATATCCTCATATCTACTGTATTTGACATTTTAATTATTGTGAGCTGCTGTGGAAGACAACTTTTAGGCTGCAAGTCAGACCCAGTGAACTCGGTGAAGCATATTTCTGAACAGACTTGGCTATGATTGTACTATCAGTGGCTAAGTGGGATAAAAGATACAGTTCAAGCACATAACAGTTTAGGATCTCAATACTTGGTGGAAAGTAGAGATGGGCACAAAACGAACAATTTTTGGAAAGTAGAGATGGGCACAAAACAAACAATTTTTCGTTTCCGTTTTCATTTTTTCGTTTTGTTATGTAACAAAACGACAAACAAATTTTTTCTCTAAAATGAAACGAAACAAACAGAAACACCAGAAATTTTGTCGTCCGTTTCGTTTTCGTTATGGCAATACATTGAACTGCTTTAAATGCTAAAAAAAATCACAAAAATTTGAAATAAATGGTAATGAAACGGTAATGAAACTAATGAAAATGAAAACAATTTTTTTTGCAAAAAAATCGTTAAAAACGGAAACGAACCGAAATGGACCCCTAAACGACAAACGACAAACGAAATGCCATTTTTTTTATTCGTGCCCATCTCTAGTGGAAAGTATCTCCCAGAAATAAGCTAAGGTTGCCTCCCATCAAAAATAGGTTGCCTCTGAGCACAATTTGATGTGTTTTTAATTTCAGATATGAACTGAGCATGGAGGGGAGGGCCATGGGTCACTTGCAGAGAATTTCAGCTTCCATTCATGGCATATCTCAATATGACCAGGAAATACACTTGGGTCACAGTTAGAGATGGGCACGACTTGAAAAAAAATTTTTTCGAGTTGTCGTTAGTCGGGCCAGTCCCGTTTCGGGTCCTTTCCGGTTTTTGCGAAAATTCGCAAAAATTAGTCGGTTCGCCTTCCATATTTCTTGATTTTTCGTATGTCGTTAGTACTGGTTTTTTGGGGGGGAGCGGCCTCCTGGAGGCACATTTCTTGGGTGGGTGCGTCCTCTGGCCCTTCTAACTGAAAGGGAAAGTGGGCTCCAATGGAGGCACCCGTGGGTGCTGCCTGCCACTAGGAAGGGGAAAACAGGCTCCAACAGACCCCAATATAAATGGGGGTCCCCTTCCTCACCTGGTCTGCTGCGCAAAATGCTATGCAATTGCCCTATGGATATTGCATAACATAATGTGCCCAAACGTGACGCCAGGCTGTGAGAGTGAATCCCAGGGTCATACCTTTGCCTTCACAAGGCTCCCGCACCTGGCATGTCTCACACAGAAGGGAATTGTACTTGCTGCGCCTGTTAAAAGGGGCAATGCAAGCAAGTAGATCTGGCTTTAAGGTGGCTTAGTGCAAGAGCTAGGGTTAGGCTAATGAGGGTACCGCTTACCAGTGAGCTGCCAGGGGGTTGCAGCAACGGGCAGCGCTGCTGCTGCGCTGCTCTGACCCACTAAAAAGACAGTCTGCAGACGTATGGGTACGGAGTCCAGCTGGGCTAGGGTTAGGGCTAGGGCAGGTTTAGCTCTGCTTTTTGGCACATCCGCTAGAAGTCTCCCCGGTGGCAGCAGCAGTGGTGCCATGCCACTGGGCTGGGATGGCTCCAGAAATTTGCATGGTTGTCCACTCCTGCACATGCGCTAGCCACTTGGCCAGCCCATCATTGCGCAGGTGCAAATAAAATAAAATAAAAGCTAAAATCAATGGAGGACAGAGCGGGAGAGGAGAGACATTTTGTTGCGAAGAAAAAAGCCACTGGGCTACTGTGAAAAATCTGGCAGTTTATAAATTTTCGCGTGTTTCTGTTGTGCTTGTGTGTTTTTGGACCACGATTTCAAAAACAATATTGCGTTTGCGCCCCCATTTGGGGCTCCCCGCCCGCACCGCATGCATGGCGATGGTGACTCGCTTGTCCAGCTGCCCTGGACGGGGGGGAGGCGGGACCCCCCCTCCAGCAACGCCCCTCCGGCGTGCCCTGCGCCTTAGTCAAGCAAAAATTTTTCCCGCCTGCTTTTTTGGCCCGGGAACGGGTGGGGGGACAGCAGTAAAAAGTTTTTTCCAGTGCCGTCCGTGCCGCTTGCTTGCACTTTAATTGCGGCGGCACGGCGGCGAGACTGGCGCATTTTGCCACCTGCGAGCCTGCGGCGAGTCCCAGCAGCAGCAGCCCTGGAGCTCTTGGATGAGGGGGGAGCCCGGGGACCTCCAGAAACAACCCCTCTGGTAGGTGCCCTGAGGCACACCAGCAGCAGCATTTTCCGACGCCTGCTTTTTGGGGGCAGGAACAGGGGGATTTTTTTAACTTTTAAAAACTTTTTTTGAGTGCCGCGTGTGGGCATCGCGCGCATCTCGCGATGCAAGTAACGAGCACGACAAATCAGACCAAAATTGTTCGTTCGTCGGTTCGAGCTCGAAGTCTGGGGGCTCAATTCCCGTTCTAAGCCGTTTCCGTATTTAGTGAACGAGAACCTCAGTAACCATTCATGGAAACGGAAATACCGCTAAGTCGTGCCCATCTCTAGTCACAGTCAACAGTACTTTTTTGCATTAGAAGAAATCCAGTAGTGTTTGTGGAATGGAAGGATTAGTTAACAAGGGGTGATCATTGCTCAGGGATGTCCAAATTTGATCACAGTCCTCCCAGTCCTCAGGGAGGGCCTTCCATATTTCTTGATTGATCAATATGGACCAATGGTCTGGCTTCCTGGGCCCTGCTGCCTTCACTCCATAGTCCATTTCTTGCTCCACCAAGATGTCTTAATGTAACCTTCTAACTGAAATGGGAAGCTGCTGTTTGTAAGCAATAGTGAGTCAAAAGATGTGCTGCTTCAAGTAACTGAGAAAACTTCCACAGAAATTCAATATAAATGATTCTAATTGACTCTAAATGACTTACCAAATCATTATGAGTGGGATATATACAAGTGAAGGTAATATATATATAAAATATACCAAAGACATGGCCATGGAAATATTTTAAGCATTCCACCTATTAACCAGTGATCACCAGTACAGTTTCGAGACTCCAGTTTCATGGGGGCTGGGAATCTATTCTGAGTTTTACGGTGAGCTTTCAAGAACTATCCAAGGTGCTGAACTCGCTCCCCCAAATAGGTTCAGCTCAAAGAATAGCTCCTTTAAAGATAGGACTAAAATCTGGAGCAGATTGACAGCTCCATGAAACCAGAGTCAACAGCCTCCACTGATGACTATCTCAGAGTACAGACAAGCCTTGTGGACTGTGTTGAAAGTGTATTTCAGTGCTTGTTCCCTTCAATTTGAGACATTTGTTTTCTGGGTAGAGAACTGAAACCACTGCCAGTTCACCAGACTTCTTTCTTTCGGTCTGTCTGTCTGTCTGCCTGCCTGCCTGTCTGCCTGCCTGCCTGCCTGCCTGCCTGCCTGCCTTCTTTTTCTGTGTATCAAAGTGCACAGGAGAAGAATTGAAAAGCATGATGATATTACATTTGGAATTCAAGCTGCTTCTTTTGCCATGGGTTCATGAATGAACAGGCAGAAACAAAATCTTCCTTGCAATGAATAGTTTATTTTTGATGATGTTTGGTGAATGGGTGTAGGAGAACCCGCCACTTCCCTAGACTGGTCTGGCAAATTATGACATTCTGTGTCTGAGAGACTCCATAATTAAAAGCTTCTCTGTTATGGTCTCTTTCATCTATTGATTTAAAAGATGAATGAAGGAAAAGTTGATTGAATTCGAGAGAAACTCAATCTTTTCCCATCACAATTGTACTCCCATATTGCAAGTAGGGTTTATCTGAGTAATACGGCCTCTGAGAAATGAAGGCCACTAATCTTGCTGTCACCAGAGACTTTATCTGCCTCTCTCCCTACACCCCTTTCTCTCTTTGATTAAAGCAAACAAGAACAGCATTTATTCACCTGTTTTTATTTGTGGCAAATTTAGCAGCTACTCTCCCTGTGTTTCTGTGCCACTCGGTGGTTAAAAGCACTTCGAGACCCAAATAAAATACCACAAAAGGTGACAAATACTCTAAAAACAGATTGATAACACAAATAAAACTCTTCTTGAAACCGAAGAAGTTGAGGCCTGCCTGAACAAGGGCATCTTTGCTGTGCTGTGAAATGTGGTCCCAGTTCTGGTACAGCTACTGAATAAGCCCTTTCAAATGGCTACCATTGCATGCTGCAAAGTCCCTCTATCTGACGGATGTGGGAGGAAGTAGCTCCTGGCGTATTTTGACCTAAAATGACAAGTGGGCCATGCTACAAAATGTGGAAATGGAAGATGTTTGTTTTGTTGTTTATTTTCTGTATTTACACCTCACCTTTCTCCTGATAAGGAGACTCAAGGCAACTCACAATATTAAAAGCAATAGGGTGGAAAACAAAAATTAAAGAGTTTTTTTTTAAAATCACACTATCAGTGTTGGCGAACCTATGACACAGGTGCCAGAGGTGGCACTCGGAGCCCTTTCTGTGGGCACCCGACATCGCCCCTTCACAGCCACCTGCATTCAGGTTAAATTGCTGTATTGGTACTTTGTGAAAAATTAGTGGGTTTTGAATCACAGTTTGGGCACTCACTCTCTAAAAGGTTCACCATCACTGTGCCAGGTTGACAGGTGCTGGGGTTAACAGCAGGAGCTCACTCCACTGCATGGCACCCAGGATTCAAAACCGCCGAGCTGCCAACGTTGCAACCGACATTTAATCTCTCTAACCCACTGAGCCACCATGTTCAGGACACAGCTGGTTGACTCACTAGCTCTAAAGATTGTTGTTTTGGAACAAGTAGATGTGTTAGTCTATACAAGCCCAACAAAGGAACAAATCAAAAGGATAAAAAAGTGGCAAATTTGAATCAGATAGTTGTTAATGTTTACTGCTTTTCATTGTTCAATTACATTTCAGTAAGCATATGATGTTTTACAATTTTATGCAGGCTACACACTGCAGTACAGCAGTTTAACCACTGTGCCACAAGGCATTTTTTTAACATTTTAAGACCATGAATAAGTGAATCGATGGATACTGGCCATGAGGATACAGGGATACTTCTGCAATTTAATATGAGCTTTCATAGATCAAAAATGAACATTAAAATATAGCAGATGAATGTAAGGTGCCATATTTTCCTGTCTCACTCCACACTATAACATGTCAGCTTCTTCAAATTATATCAGGAATTATGCTTTTACAAAATCAAGAGGTACCCGGTGACCTTTGATTTGAGCTTGTGGCATTATGTTTAGTTTAGTATTGGTTTTTAAATAAACACTTCAAAATTACCCACAGATATTTTTTCTCCTTGCCAAATGTCTGCCAGGACACATTTGCCTTATAATAAATCTGGTTAGTTTTAATACCACTTAGCATTCATATGATCAGAAGTACCCCTTTGCTTTCACTCAGTTGGGGTCACAAACTGGAAAACTGGAGCTTTGAGTCAAAGATAGCATCTCCACAAGATCAAAGTTTATTTGGTTTGATTTTAAAGGAGAATATCCCAAGCTTAGTTCTTGGCATCTCTAGTTAAAAGAAGGTTGGCATTTTTTTTTTGCCTCTGTGACACAGTCTACACCTGATGCCCTAGGTTGTTGGGACTGCAGGTTGACAGCATAAAAAGGAAGAGTTTGATAACAACAGCAAAAGCAAAGCAAAGTGTTCTGCTTATATACCTCCCCATACCACTTCAAGTAGTCTCTGGGCAGTTTAGAGTTTTGATTACAGTATGCAGGCTACACATTGCCCCCCCCCAGCAAGCTCATTACTCATTTTACTGACCTCGAAAGGATGGAAGGCTGAGTCAGCCATGAGCCTGTTACCTGGGATTGAACCACAGGTTGTGAGCACAGTTTTACCTGCAGTACAGGCTTTTAACCAGTGCACCATGAGAAAGAAAGGCTGTGAAACAGCTTTCCCCAGTCACAGAAGACCAGTCTTCTCCAACATGGTACTGATCAGGTTTCTTGGATTATAACGTCCTCCCAGTGGAAGCTGGTAAGTCCAAAGTCATAGAGGGTGGGGAATCCCCTTGTGGTTCTAATTAGAGATGGGCACAAAATGGAAAAATAGTGTTTTGTTTTTTTGTTTCTGTAGTAGTTTCATTTTGTGTGTTTTTGTAACAAAATTTTAAAGTAGTTTTGTTACAAAATGAAATGAAATGCTATGCCCCCCTAGGTCCTAAAGGAGCAAAATGGCAGGGGAGCTTCCTCAAGCTATTCCCTGTAAGCCCCCAAAATTTGGAAAGGTTTTGGGGCCAGGGGGCTGAGTTATGAAGCTCTGAAGGGAAGAAACTCTCTAATTGGAATCGGAAGCCAAGCTGTGGCCATGCTAACTGCTCACCTGCGGCTTGGCTTCTGAAGTTCTGAATCCAATTAGAATTTTTTTCCCTGGGGGCACTTCCTTTGAAGCTTAATAACTCAGTCCCCTGATGCCAAAATTTTTCCAAATTTCAGGGGATTACAGGGAAGAGCTTGAGAAAACTCCACTGACATTTCCTGTAGAATGAATAATTTCGTTCTAGAAGGGAAAATAGCCTTGCATTACAAAATGAAATAAAACATGTCCTACCGTTGCATTACCTAACAAACTAATACGTTACTTAACAAAATGATGAAACAGCATTTCATTTTTCATTTTGTGCCCATCTCTAGTGCTAATCAATCTAGTAAGATTGATAATTGTAGGGTGGTGGGGTATGGTTGGGGATAGGTTTGGGTTATTTCATATTACTGTTTTATCATTGTGTTTTTTATTGAATTTTTCTGTTATATGTATCACAACAGGATCAAAACAAACAGGTGATTTAAAGGGGGCATGGGGACCAATATAAAAGTAGTTACTTTAAATGTGAAAGGCCTAGGATCTGTTATAAAGAGAAGAAGAATAGAAGTTCTACTGAAGAAGAGTAAAGCGGACATTATTTTCCTACAAGAGACTCATCAATCAAGAGATGGGATCAATGAACTCAAGCTACAGAATATCAACATTTATGAGAAAGGGTATGGGACTTCAAAATCTAAAGGAGTAGCAATTTTAATTTCTAAATATTGTGAATTTGTAGTACAAGAAGTAATAAAGGATGACAATGGTAGATATTTAATAATCCAGGGTTTATTGGGAAAAGAAGACTATACTCTAGTGCAGCGTTTTTCAACCGCTGTTCCGCGGCACAGTACTGTGCCGCGAGATGTTGCCTGGTGTGCCGTGAAGGAGCAGCTGATTGTTTGTTTGTTTAGAACTAGAAAGTGCAGAAAGGGGCTTAGAAGGAACCAGGAAGTGCAGACACGGCTGAACTGAAAGCAGCTGAGCAGTTCAAACGGAAAAGCAAAGAAGGCAAACACACCAGATGAAAGCAGACTCCCCTACAGAGTCGAGAGCCTCCCCATATACGCTCCCGTTTCGCTAGCTCCTAAAATCATTGGCAGGAGAAGGGAGCGGCTGAGGGCCTGAGGGAAACAACGAGGGGCCGATTCCAACGGCCAGACGGGCAGGTGTGGGTGCCCGATCGAGCCAGAACTAACTTCAGGGCGGCGCGGCGCCTCTTTCCCGTTTTGCCTTCTTCTGGGCAGGTGCATTAGGTCGCCTTCTTTGCGGGCGCCTTTTTTTGAAAGTTGCGGCGTGGGCGAGATCGGATCGCAGCGGATCTCCCTGCGGAGCAGTGTCTACGTTCAGATCGCAAATAAGGCTCCTGGCTTGGGAGCAAGATATCTGATCGCCGTGGAGCCTTATCTGCGATCCGATCACCTTCGAACGTCAGATTGCGAGCCTGGGTTCAACTACCTGGGCCCGCCGGGTATAGTAGCTCTATGCTGGGGTGGGTGGGTGGGGACAAGTTTTTCTTTGAAAGTACTGTAGCAGGAAGGAGGTAGGGGAAGGGGGATGGACAGTTATTAGCCGGTCTCAGGGGCGCTGCCGGTGGTGTCATGGCTCCAGTCCTTTTCCCTCCCCTCCTCGGTGAGCTTGCCTCGGGCGGCGGAGGGGGTCAGTTCGAAGGCCCCTCCAGAGGAGCCGGGGCTAGGTGGGTGGGTGGGTGGGCGGGCTGCCTGGCTATCAAAGCTGTCACTCGCTCACTAGCCCCTCTTCTTCTCCTCCTCCTCCTCCTTCCCCGCCGCGCGCCCTTGCCGGGCATCTGCCATGCCCGCGGGTCAAAGGGGGGTGCTCGGCTCCTGTAAGACCCCAGGCTCCTCCTGAAAAAGGGCTCGGTGGGCGTGTGGTTGTGTTGGGCTTCCTGGTGCCACGGGTGGCCAGCGCCCCACACCGCCGCGGGACCCCAAGATCGCCCACCCACCCGGCGGTGTCCTGCAACCGCGCAGCCCATCATCCCCAGGTGCGGGGGGGGTGAGATTTTGATAGGGATGCCTTGGGAGGGCCTGGGCTGGAGGATGGATTTGTTGTTGTTTTGGGGGGGGTGAGAAGTGTGTTTGTGTGTGTCTGGACTCTGGAGGATGGATTTGTGAGGTGTGTGTGTGTGTGTAAAAAAAGTGTAAGTGTAAACAGAGAGGGGGTCAGAGAGACTATTTTAGCTGCGTGGGCATCTCTCTGACAAAAGGGTCCTCTTCCTCCTCATAGTCTCCTTGAAGTGGTATGGGGCGGTATACAAGCAGAACACTTTCTGCCTTCTTTCCTTCCTGCCTTCCTTCATCCTCCTCCCCTCCTGTCGCTGGACTTGCTGAAGGCATCTGCCTTGGCCACAGAGTGGAGAGCAAGATGGGCTTTTGGGTCTTATTTGTGTTCCTGGAGAGTCAGTGCCCCTTCTCAGGTCTCCACTGGACACAGAAGTCCATGCAGGGCAAAATGTCTTTAAAAAAACAACACAGGTAAGTAGGAACTGGGTGCTAGAGAGCGGGCCGCCTCAATCTGTGGCCCCTCTGTCCTGCTTCTCCCTACACCAGCAATGGCGAACCTAGAGACTGAGTGCCCAAACAGCAATTCAGAACCCACTAATTTTTTTGTAAAGTGGCAAATACAGCAATTTAACCTGAATACAGGTGGCTGTGAAGGGGTGATATCGGATGCCCACAGAAAGGGCTCCGAGTGCCACCTTTAGCACCCATGCTATAGGTTCGCCTACAGTGCCCTAAAAAAACTGTTAATGTTTTGCAGCCAGTTAAATTTTTTAACATTTTCTAATGGTGGTGGTGTGCCTCGTGATTTTTTTCATGAAACAAGTGTGCCTTTGCCCAAAAAAGGTTGAAAAACACTGCTCTAGTGAATGTTTATGCACCTAATGTACAGCAAGAAGTTTTTTATGAATCTCTTCTAAAAGAACTGGACAAGGTGAAAAAAGGCTATGTTATTATGGCAGGAGACTTTAATATGGTACTGGACAGAGTAAAGGATAAATCTAACATTAAAAAGGATGATATGAATAATAGAACTACTACTTTGAATAAAGTAATGAAAACTGCAGGTTTAAAGGATATTTGGAGAGAATTAAAGGGAGATGAGAGAAGATATACATATTATTCTTCGGTACATAAAAGTTATTCTAGAATAGACTTTATAGTTGTATCCCATAATTTGCTTTCTAAAATAATTGAAACCGAAATTAATACTATAAAAGTAACGGACCATGCTCTAATGGAAATGATAATGAAGGTTAAAAAAGATTATAAAGAGGCAAGAAGATGGAGAATGAATTCCAGTATTTTTCAAAATGTAGATGTAATAGAAAGGGTAAAAAATGAATGGTTAGAAACATGGTCCATAAATGAAGCAGCTGGAAGCGAAATGGGATTTATATGGGACACTATGAAGTCAGTTATGAGGGGATTAATTACAAAGGAAATGTGTAAATTCAAAAGATCAAAAGAGGAGAATATTAAAAAGTTAGAAGACGTAATTAAAAACTTGGAGCATAAGTATCTTGTAAATAGAGATAATAGAACGTTTTTAGAACTTCAAGCTAAAAGAAAAGAACTAGATAGTATAGAATTAGACAAAGTTCAGAGGGATTTAATGTATATGAAGAGAAATTTTTTAGTAATTTTTTAGTAATTTTTAGTAATTTTTTAGTAATTTTTAGTAATAAAAATTCTAGATTTTTGGCACGGCTATGTCAAGCTAGAAGAGCAAAAAATGCAATAGGTGCGATTAGAGATAAATTAGGAAAGAAGTGTAGCCTGATGAAAGATAAATTGCAAATATTTCAAGAATTTTATGAAGATTTATATAAGGGAGGTAATGCCTCTAAAGCAGACATAGAAAAATATGTTAAAGAAATTGTTAAAGATAAGATACTAGAGACAGACATGAGAGAATTAGAAAAACCAATTCAAGAGGAAGAGATTGGAGCAATTATTGATAAGCTAAAAAATGGTAAAACCCCGGGTTGTGATGGATTGGATTCAGATTTTTATAAATTGTTTAAACCAGTTCTAGTTCCAAGATTAAAAATACTTTTTAATAGAATCTTACAAAGAGATAAAATACCATTATCTTGGAAACATTCATTAACAATTCTTATTCCAAAACCTAATAAGGATGTGATGGACCCTAGCTCATATAGACCTATCTCATTAATAAATCAAGATGCTAAGATTTTTACTGCAATATTAGCGAACAGAATGAATGGGTTCATTACAAGATATATTAAGGAAGATCAAAATGGGTTTTTAAAGGGAAGGCAAATGTCTAATCTAACTAGAAGAGTGCTGAATATTATATATGATATAGAAATGAACAAAGGGAAGGCTGGCATTTTATCATTGGATATATTTAAGGCTTTCGACTGTGTGGAATGGCCAAAACAGTGATTGAAAATTGGGGGTTTGGAGTGAAATTTAGAGGTGTGATAGATCAATTATATTCTGAAAATACATCGGAGATAATAATTAATGACGGGATTTCAAATAGGATATCTCTAGGCTGAGGTACTAGACAAGGTTGTCCCCTCTCCCCAGTTTTATTTTGCTTAATGATCGAAATGTTAGTGGAAAAAATAAGAAATGATGAGTTAATTAGCGGACTAGGTATTGATAACAAAGTAAAGATTAATTTATTTGCAGATGATTTCTTATTGACAATTAAAAACCCACTAGAGAGTATGGACAGACTTAAATATCATTTGGAGAAATTTGAGTCAATATCTGGATTGAGGGTTAACTGTCAGAAATCTCAGGTGATGCTGTTTAATCATAACAAGGAAGAACAAGAAGCGTTTACCCACAACTACGGATGTAAGATAAGTAATTCAATTAAGTATTTAGGTATAGAATTAGCAAAGGATACACAGAAACTAAAGGAATTTAATTATAGTAAACTGAAGAAAGAAATTAAGAATAAAATGTTAGAATATTCAAGTTTAAAACTTTCTTGGTTTGGGAAGATTGCATTGATGAAAATGAAAATTTTACCAAATAATAAATGTAGAGAGTACACAAAATATGAACAGCTTTTACTGTTGTACGAGGATACTCAGAACGAAATGGTAGTAAAAGGTATTGTTAGCAAACTATATAAAATTATTTCGGATTTAGATAATAATAGGGGAGGACCTGGATCGAAATTAATGTGGGAACAAGATATTAAAAAAGAAATAAGAGAAGAAGACTGGGCTAAAATGTGGAGAATGAGAATTCTCAGATCTTTGTCTGTTAGAATAAAGGAAAATTTCTTTAAAATAAGTTTAAGATGGTATATGACGCCAGTGAAATTGAATAAAATGAATGTAAACTTTTCTAAGCTTTGTTGGAAATGTGATAATGAGATTGGTACCTTTTATCATTTGTGGTGGGAATGTAAAAAGATACAGAAATTTTGGAAATGTATCTTTAAAGAATTAAGTGATATATTAGAAATGACCATAGAGCCTAAATCTGAAATTGCTTTGTTATCAATATTTGCGGACCATAATTATGATGTTAAAACTAAAGAGTTGATTACAAATTTGTTGACAGCAGCTAGATTAATAATTGCTAGAAATTGGAAATCTAAATATGAACTATGTTTGGAAGAATGGTATAATGAAGTATGGAATATAGCTTTAAATGATAAATTGACCTGCTCTCTCAAGGTTAAAAAAGGAGAGTTAAAAAGAGATATTTTCTATGATATATGGGGTAGATTCATTTAATATGTACTTGTACGGAATAAGGGTAAGGTTTCCGCGCAACAATCGATTCTGTTCTGGAGGGGAGGATGATGAATGTAAATATGAAGAGCGATCCTGTTGGTGAAGGGGTGCACTGTTGTCGATGTTTATTCTTCTTTTATGTAATTTGTATATGTTTTTTTAAACTAAAATAAAAATTTTAAAAAAAATACGTTACTTAACAAAATGATGAAACAGCATTTCATTTTTCATTTTGTGCCCATCTCTAGTGCTAATCCAAACTTTACAAGGTACCTTTATCCAAGTTATTCAAGGTTTTGAATTATTTACCCCAAAAGGGTTTTCAGATCTTGGATAGCTCATTTTAAAGTTCAGATTAAAACCTGGAAGGGTTTTTGCATGTCAGCCTCCATCAGCCCTAGCCAGCATGGCCAATTGGGAAAAACTGTCATACAGAGGTAGATGGGCCACAGCTTGGTTTGGGTTCTGATTTCAGTTCAGATTATGAGCAAGAGAAATGCAAAATCAGTAACTAAAAATTATGAAAGCTCCACCTCTGAAAACAGCTTCAAAGACAAGATCACAGTAAGTAGTCAACGGATGATATTGCTGGGACAGTTATGAATAACGGGGTGGGGGTGGGGGAACCATTAAAGTCTTCATCTGGAAAATTTCCTGATTCGTTCCCTTATATAACTAATAAGAGGATTATATTCTTGAAAGCTGGATTTTATCATCTCATCACACTGACCTGGGCCCTTTGGATCACCGCTACAATTGATAAAACAGGATTTGAAGGTCAGAGAATGACCTTCTTCATAATAAATCTTCATTCAGGGATGGAGGGGAGTGTCATTTAGTAATGAAAATCTCAGAATATCACTGATCTCTAGATTCCTTGAAAGAGTAAAACATTATTGGGATGGAAGAGCAAACAACAAGAATTTCAAACTATGAAATGACTGGCAAAGCTGTCTGTCTATCCATCTTTCTATCTTCCTTCCTCTCCATTTTCTCTCTCTCTCTCAAACACACACACACACACACACACACACACACACACACACACACACACACACACACACACACACACACACACCATTTCAGCTTTTCTAGCCACTGTTTGCAAGGCTATATGTAGAGCTATGTCCAGGGCCCCTGGTCTGATCAGGAAGCTAGTTAAGTATTTCAGAATGTATTCTGCTTCAGCCAGCCTACAACCAAGTCTATCTTGGCTCAGGCTCCATTTTGTAAATTTCATTTTGTAAGGATCCCTTTGGCTTGCATTTGAAAGCCCCAAAATTTGGTTTTGCATCAATGTAAATGAAATTTAGAGACATGATACACCCTAAGGAGCGTGGCAAGCCTGCCAAATTTCAGAGAATTATTTCAGGGAGTTGTATGCTGGGCACCTTTAATTTTCCTTCCTTCCTTCTGTTCTTACTTCCATTCTTCCATTCTTTCTTTTGTTCTTCCATTCTTCCATTCTTCCGTTCTTCCTTCCGTTCTTCCTTCCGTTCTTCCTTCCTTCCTTCCTTCCTTCCTTCCTTCCTTCCTTCCTCCTATTTTGAAAAATAAAGGGGTTGCTACCTCAACCAACTTTTTTTGCTCGGACAAAAATTAGTTTGCAAATTTGCTTTCCTTGGTCCTCGTCTGACTGTTCCACTTTTAGCTAAACATCATACAAAGTGGTGGAAATCAATTCAAACAAAATTAAATTCTAAAGAAACAAGCAGTGCAATAAAAGAAAGGGGGTGTCAGATATAAAAAGAAAAAGAAAAAGAGGATCAAACTCAGGTCATGAGCAGAGACTTCTCTGCAGTACTGCAGCTGAACCACTGCACCAGGAGGCATCCCTGCTCAGATTATGGGCTCTACTTTGATTAACAGCAATTCATCCTGCTGAGTCACCATTTCTTTAAAACTTCAACTGGACATTGTCTTTGCTGCTTACAAAAATAAGTAAATAGATAAAAAATCAGCCGTTGCCTTTGCTCTGTCTTCTTTTGTATCATCTTCTACAATATTTTAGTGGCCTAAATTCTGTTGCTAATCTCAACCAGGGCAGTCCCATTGAGTCTGGCACTGAGTATCACTGTGCCAGTCAGAACACATCCAAACTTACCTGATTTTGGTTGCCAAGGAGAGTCAGAACTGATAAGTACTTGTAGGGGAGGCCACTAGGGATCCTCAAGCATCTACAATTAGAGCTAGGAAAGAATTTGGCCACACAATCTCGAAAATCAATGTGAGTCTAGCTCAGTGCAAAGCAGCTTCCTTTGAATCTGTTGCTGAGTTGTCAGTCAACATTTAAATTAACTTTATTGTTCTATTGGAAGTAGAGATGGGCACGACTTAGCGGTATTCCCGTTTCCGTTTCCGTTACTCGTATCTGTTACTCTACGGAAACGGAAACGGGAATTACTCCACCAGAATTCGAGCTCGAACCGACGAACGAACAATTTGGTCTGATTTGTCGTGCTCGTTACTTGCATCGCGCAATGCCAAGCGGCACAGAAAAAAAGTTTTTAAAAGTTAAAAAAAACCCGATTTCCGGCCCTAAAAGTAGGCGAAAACTGTCTGAGGGCACCTACCAGGCCAGAAGGGTGTTTTATTTGGGGGGGTTTCCCCGCCCCCCTCTCCTTGGCTATTGCTACTGCTGCGCTGCTGGTACCAGGCTGGGAGGGCGCATCCATTTGCCATGCAGTGCGGGGGATCCAAAATGGCGACCGCAATATTTTTTTTGAAATTGTTGCCCAAAACCCCACCAAAGCACCACAGAAAGATGCGAAAATTAGCTATTTTAAATGCTTGAATTTTTACAGTAGCAGCAGTGGGTTTTTCTTGCAAAAAAGTCTCCGTTGATTTTATTTTATTTTATTTTATTTTATTTTTTTTACACCTGCGCATTCGCAATGATGGGCTCGCCCATGGGAGTGGACCATGCAAAGTTTTGGAGCCTTTCCACCAATCGCATGGCCAGGTTTTGCTGACTGTACCAGGCTGGGAGGGTGCATCCATTTGCCATGCAGTGCGGGGGATCCAAAATGGCGACTGCAATATTTTTTTTGAAATCGTTGCCCAAAACCCCACCAAAGCACCACAGAAACATGTGAAAATTAGCTATTTTAAATGCTTGAATTTTTACAGTAGCAGCAGTGGGTTTTTCTTGCAAAAAAAGTCTCCGTTGATTTTATTTTATTTTATTTTATTTTTTTACACCTGCGCATTCGCAATGATGGGCTCGCCCATGGGAGTGGACCATGCAAAGTTTTGGAGCCATTCCACCAATCGCATGGCCAGGTTTTGCTGACTGTACCAGGCTGGGAGGGCGCATCAATTTGCCATGCGGTGGGGGGGGATCCAAAATGGTGACCACAATATTTTTTTTTGAAATCGTTGCCCAAAACCCCACCAAAGCACCACAGAAATATGCGAAAATTGGCTATTTTAAATGCTTAAATTTTTACAGTAGCAGCAGTGGGTTTTTCTTGCAAAAAAAGGTCTCCGTTGATTTTATTTTATTTTATTTTTTTACACCTGCACATTTGCAATGATGCCCATGGGAGTAGACCATGCAAATTTTCCACCAATCGCATGGCCACTTGGCCAGGTTGACCACAGAGACTTCTGGGATGTGCCAATCGGGCATAAACAGCCCACTAATCGTAGCCCAAACCTGAACCCTAAGCCTAACCCATACGCCAGTACACTGTCCTTCTAAGTGGGTCAGAGAGGCACCCAGAGGTGCACCCCAATACTCACCCTAACCTCACCCGTAACTAGCCTAACCCTAGCCGTTCCGCTAACCCGTCTTAACCCTAAGCCAGATTTACTTGCATTGCACTACATGCAAGTACGTGAGACACAGCGGGTGCAAAGAGTCTGCCAGTCCGTCACTTGTGGCTCTGGCTGACTCCTGCAGCTCCCTCCAGGAGCCCGCTACCCCCTCCCCAAACCAGTACTAACGACAACAAAAAAACGAAAAAACGAACTGACTAATTTTTGCAAATTTTCGCGAAAAACGGAAACGAGACGAAACGGAACCGGCCCGACTAACGACAACTCGAAAAAAAAAAATTTCAAGTCGTGCCCATCTCTAATTGGAAGAGATAGCTGTTGTTATTGTTGCTCCAGTTGGTGTATTCTACTTTACACACCAGCCATTTCACCCCAACATGTTTAAAACACCACTTTGGCTGTTACCTTTCAATGGACAGGTGGGATTTAATTAAGAAATGAAGGACATTAGCTTGTTTTCCCCACACCGCTGGGTCAGTTAGAGGGCAGAGAGGACAAAGGTTTTCAGCTATATCAAGAGAGAATTTTGTTTGGAAGTCTTTCATTTTGTAACAACCTGTGGGTGGTCAGATAACAAAGGGTAGTGCAGCGTTTATTTATTTGAAAATGATTGTTTACCTAAGACTACCTAGAGAGACCATGCACTCTTCGAAAATAAAAACTCTCAATGGACTCAACAGGATCTCGATGGTTTTGTTTTGCTACGTTATCATGGCATTGTTGTTGTTTCTATTAGATTCTAACAGCATCTGTGTGATCAATGTCTTACAAGGGTTAACAGTTCTCTGCCCCAGGAGCTAATCATCTAAAAATAGGCACAGGGAAAATAAAAAGAAAGAGAAGGAAGGGCAAAATGAGATGAAAGAAAGGAACCAGGTCTACAGCTTTAGGAAAAGCTCATGTGATCCTTAAAATAATACAAATGCAAGAGCAGGCAACACCTACATTAGACCAATGAAAATGGAACAAACAGCAAGTGTTTGATAGCAATTCCTCTTCCTTAGCTTGAGCACCAGATTTTATGGATAGTTCAAATAAAAATATAGATGAGATTAGAGATGGGCACGAATTTCCAAAATGGTGTTTTGTGTTGGTGAAGATTCTCAGTCATCCAGGTGAGTTTATCTGGAAGTTGAGTCATGGCTACTGGACTTCTTTTTTGAGGTGTTTTGTGTTCATTATTCGGGCCCTGGGGCCCGCTTTGTTCCATTTCTGTTTTTCGGGCCCCCGCAGCCTGCTTCATTTCCGTTTCTGTTTTTCAGGTGTGGCAAGCTGCAGCCGCAGGGAGCCCTCCCAGGGCCGGGCGCCACCGTAGCTGGTGGCAAGCCTGCCGGGAGAGTGATCCCGTGGCCACGGGGAGCCCTCCCAGAGCCAGGCGCTGCTCCGGTCACCACCCCCAACAGGCCTCCACCCCCGGAGCACCGCCGAGCGCCACCCTCCCTTGCCCCCCCCAAGGACCGATCCGCTGCTCCATCTGCCATCCCCATCGGGTCACTACCCCGGAGCCCCATGCAGCACTGCCCTAACTGGTGCCCTTCTCCCCGGGAACCACTCTGCTCTGGGAGCCACTGCCCTGGGAGCCGCTGCTTCGCACCCCCCGGGCCTAGACCCGGGAAACCTATGTGGGGAGTGCCGCTGCACTCCCCCGTGCTCCAACAATGCCCTCCGCTCCTGCTTCCGAGCCGGCTGCACCGTCGCTGCTTCACCATGTGGCCAAGATGGCGCCGGGCGCAGCCGAGCTCCAGCATCATCCCCTCCAAAGCCTGCCGAGTGCCAACGAAGAGACCAAGATCCCAGAGCCCAGCCCTCATAAGGGCTTGGATCCCGCATCTTCTCGTGAGACCAGCAAAGTCTCCTGTCGGCTCGGGCGGGGAGGGGGCAAAGAGGCTCCACCAGGCCCAGGCCCCTCTCGCTGCCCTCCGCTGCTCCATTTTTCATCGTGCGAGCGGCGCGATGCCAGTAACGGAAACGAACAGAACCGAAGAAAATGTTCTTGGTTCTGTTTGGTTCAAGCCTGCCGTATCGCAACGGTCGTTATTCGTACTGTTACATAACGGAACGAATAATGGAGAACGGTAACGAAAAAATGGTTGTTTCGTGCCCGTCTCTAGATGAGATTCCCAAATATTCATGGCAAATGTTTGTGCCAGACCTGCTTCTCAGACACTGCCTGCAAATGATCTTCAGGTCTCTGTGCTTTTAAACTTCACCTCTGGTGACATCTGACAGCTGAAAAGTCAACAGCTCGGCAGTTCGAATCCTGGGTGCCATGCAGCGCAGTGAGCTCTCGCTGTTAACCCCAGCTCCTGCCAACCTAGTAGTTTGAAAGCATGTAAATGCAAGTTGATAAATAGGCCCCACTGTAAAAATTGGGAAGGTAAACAGTGTTCCGTGCAGCCATGCCAGCCACGTGGCACAACATTGGCTCTTTGGCTTGAAAACAGAGATGAACACCACCCCTATAGTCAGACATGACTAGCACGCATGTGTGAACATTTACCTCTATGTTTTTACTGTATATAAAATTCCAGTCAATGTATTCTAAACTGTCTACAAAATCTGGTGTTCAGCCTAAGTACAATGACATGCCAATGAAAGCTATCAGTTTGCATGATAATTTAGGGCTCCCATAAAGCTTTCCTTCATATTGTGAATGATTTCTAGGTTTTGCATTATCCAAGTTTCAAAATGAAAAAGAATGTCAGACAGTAAATGTTGATTGGTTTATTTTAAGTACGATTGATTTCCAAGGGAATACTATCAGCACCCTTAGCTTTCTTGATGAATTGGGTGTTTGATGGAGCAAGTTATCCATATAAGCATCTTATCCTTAATGATGGTTAGGAAGAAGATAGTTCTAGGAACTCAGAAGACCAGCACTACACAATGGATGATATTCATCCATAGCAGGGGTGTCCAAACTTTTTGCAAGGAGGGCCAGATTTGGTGAGGTGAAAATGTGTGGGGGCCAACCATTCAGCCTCATTTGGCCGCTGGGCCAAACTGGACATGTCTCTATAACATGCAAGGAGGCAGGAAGGACGCTGCATCAATGGAGCTGGGGGTGGATAGGCTGGCCAGGTGGAGGCAGAGAGGGCAGGCAAACCATAAAACTACAAGCTAATGCCTCCATCCAGTATGGGGAGGGGCCAGCTGGTGGTGATGCATGACAGGCTGAGCCGGTGGGGAGAAGAAGCCGCGGGCCAGTCAGAATTTGAAAGCGGGCTGCCTTTGGCTCCCGGGCCTGACTTTGGACATGTCTGATCTATAGAATCTATTCATCAAAAGTACCCAGGCAGGTTCCTTGCAATCATAATGCCTGGTTTAGTTTCTACCACCAAGAAGAAGAGATGTTTTACAGAGATGCTTCTGAATAATAAATGTTTCTTCTTTCCAGTAAATCTTGGACCAGTCTTACATTCCTAAACTTTTCTCAGTTCTTTGATGAGACCCACTTTCCAAGTTCAGAAGCAGCTTCCTTCTAAATACCAAACATTGGCAATATCTCACAAAGAGAAGTTATAATTCCATTGATAGTTAAATACTGAACCAATACATTTTTAATACTAAGGTAACTGCAAAGCTGATACTCTCTCATGAAGTAAAAACCATGACACTGAAGCTGTCATGCTTTGGGCATATCATGAAAACACAAGATTTGCCCCCCAAAGAATATAAATGATGGGAAAAGTTGAAGGCAGAAGAAAAAGAGGATGAGCAGATAAGAGAAAGACTGACTCCGGAAAGGAAATCACAACCTTGAGGTTGCAAAAGCAGAGCAAGACATTTTGGAACTCCTATAGAATCACTGTGAGTCAGAGGAACTCCCTGCCACAATCTCATGGCATCTGGCCTGGATGCCTTCAAAGGGGGATTAGACAGATTCCCGGAGGAAAAGTCCATCACAGGTTACAAACCATGGAGATGTGTAATCTCCAGGCTTAAAACCGGGGTACTTCAAGGGCCAGATGCAGGGGAGTGGTATCAGGAGACAGATATCTAGTCTCTTGCACTCCCAGACACATTTGGAGGGGCCACTGTGAGATACAGGAAGCTGGACTAGATGGGCCTTTGGCCTGATCCAGCACGGCTCTTCTTATGTTCTTATATTCTTATGCAATTTGACAACATATGACAACAACTACAAAGGACAGAGGTAACAAAAACAGCATTGAAGGGATGTATTATTGGGAATAAACTGCACTGCAATGACTGAAATACAAATAAATAGGATAATAATTTCATGAGTTTGGAAAGCTGATTTTAAGAAGAATAAAATCAACAACACATGGATGCCATTCACACTGAGCATTGGTAGGATGATGCCCTGGTTCCCACTTTTTCACTTCCTAAACTTTCCTTAAATGTTGGTCCTTATGGGGTTACCTAATGATGGTGATAGTAGGCAGAGGCAGATTTGTGTTAGAGTTCGTTGGAGAGAGTTTGAACCCACTTTTTGAAAATCCTTCACACAGTACCATAGAATCTAGGGTAATGTGAGGCAAAATGATCCCAGTAAAACTATGATGAAAGGGAAATTAAAATCAGGGGGATTTTAATTTCTGCCATTGGTGGATCACAGAGTTTCCTATAAAGCAGGGGTGCCCAAACTTTTTGTAAGGAGGGCCAGATTTGGTGGCTGAGAATGTGTCAGGGGCCGATTGCTCCCCAACCCTGCCACCCCACTGCAAGCCCCACCCACTGACCCATAAGCCCCACCCACTGACCCCTTGCAACCCCATCCGCAGGAAGGAAGGAAGGGACCAAGGGAGGGAGAGATAAGGTGGAAACCAAAAGAGGAAGGAAGGAAGGTGGGGAAGAAGGAAGGGAGGGAGGAAGGAATGTGGGGACCAAGGGAGGGAGGAAAGAAGGAAGGTGGGGACAAAAGGAAGCACAGGGAGCCGTGGCCACAGGTTGCCCCTTGGAAGAGGTGATCTGTGCAACCTTGCAACCCCACAAGCTCCCCAGCGGTGGCGACGGCTCACCCACCAGCCCACCCCAAAGCTCCTTGGCGGTGGCAGAGGCCCGCTGGCCTGCCCATCCCCACAATTTCCCCTGCGGTGCCGGTGGCGGCAAACCACCTGTCCACCCAGCTGCCCAAGCTTCCCAGTGGTGTCAGTGTTGGCAGATTTTTTTAAAAAAAAAAAAAACATGGGGCAAAGGAGGGGGAGGGAGGGGCAGGCCAGCCAGCTGCGGGCCACTCAGAATGGCCTGATGGGCCGGATTTGGCCCCCGGGCTGGACTTTGGGCAGGCCTGCTATAAAGCTTATACCAAAACAAATGTCTTAGTCTTTAAGGTACAGTGGACCCTTGTATAGCGTACAGCTCGTATAACGGAAAATCCGTACAACAGGAAAAAATCCATCACCACTCCCCCTCCCCCCCCCGCTCCAACACGGGAGCAGGCAGTCTCTGGGGCTCTTAACCGAAGATGCAAGCTGGACATGGAGGAGGAGGAGGAGGCCCAGGCCAGCCCGCTGAGCCCAGATGGGCACCCACAGCAGCGGTGGCTTTGGCGGGGGAGGAGGAGAAGCACAAGGTCAGCCCGCTCACCTTGGGTGGGCACCCACAACAAAGCTTCCTCAGGGATGGCCGCTCATCTATTTTCCTTCCCCCTTTCTGTCTCTCTTTCTCTCCCCCCTCCCCACAACTGCACCTCATCTCCTCCCGAGCTGAGGCCACCTGATGGTGCTGTGGATCAGCGCTCCAGGAGTTGGCACCAGCAGAGGAGGTGGTGGAACGTGCCCAGGGCGGGTGGCGCAGTTGGTCCATTCGTGGAGTCTCTCTGGCTGCTGCTGCTGCTGCTCAGTCCTGCAGGCGGTTTCACTTTCCCCTGAGCAGTAGCATCATCATCATCATCATCATCATCATCATCATCATCATCATCATCATCATCATCATCATCATCATCATCATCATCAGCAGCAGCAGCAGCAGCAGCAGCAGCAGCAGCAGCACCTCTGCTATCCCTTCCACCTTTGTTTCTCTCCTCGCCCCTCATTCATGAGTTGGAGCCTGTGCTCCGCAGGCTTCAACTCACTGTACCTCACTGAGAGAGAGAGAGAGAGAGAGAGAGAGAGAGAGAGAGAGAGAGAGAGAGAGAGAGAGAGAGAGAGAGAGAGAGAGAGAGAGAGAGAGAGAGCACAGGGAAGCTAGTGAGTGCCTGCCGGTCCCAGATGTAAAACTTCTTCTGCCCAGCAAGGCAAAGGAACAAGAGAGAATGCAAGCGCACGCACACAAACACACCCACACTAGATCCCTTGGGGCAACAGCGGGGATCCGTATTGGAGGGGGGTGTCCAACAACTGCATGCTGACACCAGAAGAGGCAAGAAGAAGCAGGAAGAGGCATGGGGAGCTGCACAAGGAGCAACAGCAGCAGCAGCGCGCGCACACACACCGCTTCCCTGCCTCCCAGGGCTTTGTGGCACCTCCTCCATCTCCTCCTCCTCCCCGCTCATTCCCTCCCAGTGGCTGCCTAGCAGCAGCAGCCAGCAGACCCACGGGGGAAGTGGCGGGGCTGTGAGCGATTGGGGAGTGGGGATGGACCGGGCAAAGGAGGAGAGGAAGTGAGCCATGAATTCCGTGGTTGCTCGCTCCAGGCTGCACCAAAATTCTTACAAAAAGAAACCTTGGCGGGGTGCCCCCCCCCACAATTGCATGATTGCTTTTCTCCTGCCCCCATCGCCATCCGGTGCGGCCTCTCTTTCCTTCTTGCAAAAGGGCGGAGGTGGTCCTCTGGAGCCTGCCCCCCCCATGCCAGAACGGCCGTCCCAAGAAGGGCAGCAACCGGAGAACCAGCTGCTGCTCAATCAAGGCGTTCTTCTCAGGGGACCTGGAGGGCGACCCCTGAAGGCGCCGTGGGTGACTGGTCACCTGTGGTCGACGTCTTGGACAGCCCTGAGGTAGGACATCAAAGCTGGACAGCCCTGGTCTTGGCTACGCATTGGGACGGATTAAAGCTGTTTTCAATGCATTCCTATGGGAAATTGCAATTTGTACAATGGAAAATTTGTATAACGTAATTTCATTTGGAACGAATTAATTATGTTATACAAGGTACCACTGTACTGTAAAGCTCTTTACAGCATAGCCACATCTTTTATAGTTTATGTGAGTGCAATCATCTACATAAAAAGTATGTATGTGTGGAACTCTTCTTCTTGCATATAACTGTGAGATCTTGAAAGTCTGTGACATACACATTAATTGGTGACAGGAAGACAATGGTGAATTGTTTGAATTGGACTCTGGACCACTTCTTACTTTTTATTTTTATTTTTATTTTTTGACATTTATATCAGAATTAGGCATTACCAATTCACAAGACCAATAGGATCTTTCTAGTCAAATATCATCATCATCATCATCATCATCATCATCATCATCATCATCATCATCATCATCATCATCATCATCATCATCATCATCATCATCATCATTACTATTATTATTATACCACCCGTCTTCCGGGGGAACTCTGGGTGGTTTACAGCAGTCATATTAACATCACTTAAAAAACAAATATCAAACATATACTGTAATACAATAATAATAGTAAGAAACCAAAGTAATAGAATAATCAGCCAAGATGGCAGCTAATGTTTCACAAAAAAACAAAAAATAATGGTCACCAAATGCCTCTCTAAAAAGCAAGGTTTTGAGAGCTTTTTTTAAAGGCCAGCAGGGACTGTGCTAGGCGAATCTCACTCGGCAGTTTGTTCCAAAGTGTAGGGGCGGCCACAGAGAAGGCCCAGATGCTGCTGCCAGTTATGTGTTTTCAGCATGAACCACTTGCTGAAAAGACCTTCCTTAACATGATTACATTTGCAGGGACATTTGTCAAACAAGCCAAGTAACTGTCTGACAAAGCCAATTATGCATTTCAATGATACAATTTAGTTTAAGCCAACTATAACTATTACTAAGTTCTTTTATTTCATTCCCCCCCCTCCCCACTGTGGTTTGGTTTTTGCTTTTCAGTAATTGCCTCTTTCCCTCCCTCCACAACTAGCACCTAGCTGGTGATTCTGGGTCCTCTCATGACCTTGACATCTACCAACTTTTCCCTTAATCCTTTTGTCACTAACACCCACTCTGCACATGTGAAGCTCACAAATTTTTAGGATGTGGCTGCCATCAGGAGACAGAGGTTTTGCTTTCCAAACAAAGTGAAAACAAACCAATAAGCCAGCTTGGCAATTTTGGGAAGAACCATGCTTGCAGATCCATAATTTGTTCGTTTGCTTGTTTTTTGTTTTTTGTTGTCACTCCGTTCATGCTTTGTTCATGTCACATGCAATCAAGCACTTCCAGAGCAGAAGGATTGGTGGACAGGATGCTGCCATGAATGTTTTCACGGACTCAGGCAGAGGCTCCTTTTGTGCGGCCCCATACAGGCTTAAAGGTTAAAGTGACGTAACGTGCAGTGTAGAACAGGACTCAGAAATGTTACTTTTTTGGTTGTTGTTCATAGAATCATAGAGTTGGAAGAGACCTCAAGGGCCATCTAGTCCAACCCCCTGCCATGCAGGAACCCCATCACAATGTTTCCGACAGATGGCCATCCAGCCTCTGCTTAAAGACCTCCAAAGAAAGAGACTCCACCACCCTCTGTGGCAGCATATTCCACTGCCGAACAGCTCTAACTGTCATGAAGTTCTTCCTAATGTTCAATGGAATATCTTTTCCTGTAGTTTGAAACCATTGCCCCGAGTCCTAGTCTCTGAAGCCATAGAAAACAAACCTGTTCCCTCTTCAATATGACATCCTCATGTTCTGAAAGGCTCATGCTGGCTGGAGGACTCTGGGCAGTGTTATCCAAGAGGACATTTCCAAGAGGTAAATTTACCACTGGCTTCTTGCAGCAAACCCCTCCCCACAAAAAAAAAGTCTGGCGGAACCTTTAAAATGAGCATATATTACATGGCATGCCTGGAGTTGAGTCATGGCTACTGGACTTCTTTTTCTTGAGAGATATGTTTCACTGCTCATCCAAACAGCTTTATCAGATGTGTCAGACTGATGAAGCTGTTTGGATGAACAAGAATCATCTCTCAAGAAAAAGAAGTCCAGTAGCCATGACTCAACTTCCAGGAGAAAAAAAATCACCTGGGTGACTGAGAATCTTCACAGACATATTACATGGCATACACTTTTGTAGGTAATCCAGGTCTCAAGGGCTCTGTCTGAAGTCTCTGAGAATTGTTATGCTCCTCTGGATAGACAAATCACAGAGCAGGTGAAGCTTGAGGATGGAAAAAGTTGGTTTAGAATAAGAAAATCATAGGATGGTAGAGCATATCCAAGTTGGAAATCTGAATTTTCAGGATAATAATCCTGTCCAATTCAGGCTGAATCTCTGACGGCAGTCACATCCTAAAAAGTACTAAAAAACAGAAAAAGAGAACATCCTTTCTGTCTTACTTATACGGCTATAAATAAACTGAAAGAAAAGCCTGTCACTTGATAGGAGGAACAGTCCTGATGCCTGATATAATTAGGTTCTTCCTCCCAGCTTTCATTGAAGAAAAATGTAAGCGAAATGCACAGCAGTCAGTAGAAATAGCTTGAAAGCACACATTTCCATATCAAAGCAATTACCAGTTGCAGTGTTTTATTTATTTTATCTCGCACATAACATCAGAACTCTATGGCATCTTCGCATACAGAATTTGCTGGGTGGGCTAGATTTTGCATCCATAAAACTCACACATTCCATTTTTCACAGAGCTCGGAACTGTAGCAGGAAATGGGAAGATGCTGCCACACTGGCCAATTGCAGGGCGCCAATTCTCAGTGCCATCACGTTTGGTTCATTGTGCAGCTGAATAGATCAACTCAGTGCACTTTATGATTTTATTGCTCACATTTTCACCATATGTGAATTGTCTCTTTATAGCAGGACAATGTTATATAAAACAGTGTAGTGTTAAGTGTTATATGTTAAGATATCTGATTTGAGCACAGATGTGCACAACTAGTGTTCTCCCAAAGGGATACACACTGCAGAGGGGAAGTAGTCTGTATTCACAGTTATATAACAGACAGCATGAGTAATTTGATTACCGTCAACCACGGTAACCTGCTGGACCCGAGAGTTGGGGGCTCGGCGCTTGCTTGGCTCCGCTCCTTCCTTTGTGGCCAGACTCAGCGGGTTCAGCTGGGGGAGGATTTGTCAGCTCTTTGGACCCTCCCATGTGAGATGCCCCAGGGGTCGGCAATCTCTCCTATGCTGTTCAACGTTTACATTAGGCTGCTGGCAGAGGTCATCAGGAGATTTAGTATTCACTGTCGTCAGTACACTGATGATACGCAGCTCTATCTCTCCTTTTCTTCTTCTGCAGTGGAGGCAGTTCGCTCCCTTGATCTGTGCCTGGAGGCGGTTTTGGAATGGATAAGGATGAACAGGCTCAAGCTTAACCCGGAGAAGACCGAGGTGCTGTTCTTCGGGGCACCCTCGTCTGGGTACAATGGCCCCCTCCCTAGCCTGGGGGGGGGGTGTTTCCCTCCAGCCTACGGACAGGGCCAGGAATCTGGGCATGGTCCTGGATTCAGCCCTCTCCCTGGACGCCCAGGTGATGGCGGTCTCCAGGGCCGCTTTTTTCCATCTCCGCAGGATCACCCAAATCCGTCCATACCTCGATGAGTCCTCCTTGAGAACGGTTGTGCAGGCCCTCGTGATATCGAGGATTGACTATTGCAACACACTCTACATGGGGTTGTCCTTGACCCTTGTCCGGAGATTGCAGCGGGTGCAAAATGCGGTGGCCAGACTGGTGATGGGTGTTCATAAATACAATCATATCACCCCAGTTCTGGCACACCTGCATTGGCTGCCCGTTGCTCTCTGGATAAGGTTCAAGGTCTTGGTTTGGGTTTACAAAACCCTCCATGGTTTGGGACCTGAATACCTGGCGGAGCGAATCCTCCAGAGACCAACTGAGGCCAGACCCATTCGATCGTCGCGGACGCGCTCACTCAGGGCAGCCACTCCGAGAGAGGCGCGGAAGTCAGCAACCTGCAACCGCACCTTCTTGGTTGTAGGCCCCTCTCTATGGAATCAACTCCCGAGTGATTTGCGCCTTGCAGAGTCCCTGCCCGCCTTCAAAAAGGCACTGAAAATGTTGCTGTTAAGGAGGCATACAGTGACCTCATCTCTATTTCTGTTTAGTTTTTTTTCTTCTTCTCATCTGCTGCCCCCGCTGAGGGTTTCTCTCCTTGATAACCATTTTTTTTATCTTCCTTTTTTAAAAAAAATCGCATTTGCTGTTTTTAACTGTGTCTGTTGTGGTTTTTGCCTCAGTTCCGGAACGGAAAAATGGTAGCGGTATATAAATGTGTCAATAAATAAATAAATAAATAAATAAATAAATAAATAAATAAATAAATAAATAAAGCAAAAGCTACGATTTGCGAACCATGACCTCAGCAACAGCATCTATACAGATATTGCTTGTGGAACTGGAAAGTTCAAGTGTCCCTTTGAATTTAAATTCAAATTTAAATAATGCAAGATATCTTTCTCAACTGGGTTGGGTATCAATAAAATAGGAGTTCCACATGCGAAATCTTTAAAACCCAAGACCAAATGGGCAGGGCCTCAGCAGTCTAAGCAACAACAGTAGCTCTGTCTTATTTGGCTTTCCTACTCTTTCTAACCAATTCTCTTATTTACGGCCATGCTCTTTTCTTAGTTGCACCCTCTTCTGGCTGAACCAAGATTTCATTGCGGTTGGTAGTGACAAGATGGAGTTACAGGCAATTAACCCTTCTTCCCCTGCAAAAACAAAACAAAACAAAACAACTTATTGGTGTTTGCTGTCACTCTTAGAAAACAAATAACCAATTTCTCAAGAGTGAAATGCCTCGTGCCACAGTGGTTAAATGCCTGTACTGCAGCTAAAGCTGTGCTCATGAACTGGAGTTCAATCCCAGGTAGCAGGCTCATGGTTAACTCAGCCTTCCATTCTTCCGAGGTCAGTAAATGAGTACCCAGATCGCTGGAGGGGGCAATGTGTAGCATGCATAAATAAATTGTAAACCGGCCAGAGAGTGCTTTAAGCACTGTAGGGCAGTATAGAAGCAGAACACTTTGCTTTTGTCTGCCAAATCCATTGAATGCTAATCAGATTTGCTTAGAATCCTAATGTTCTTGAAGACAGAAACAAAATTCAAAATGATAAAGATAGGTTGGGTCACTGGACTGAAAACAGCAGAATGAAATTCAACAGGGATAAACGAATAGTACTGCACCTAAGCAAAAGAAACCAAACACACAGTTACAAGATGGAGGATACGAGTCTCAGCAGGACTATGAGCAAGAAGAACCTTGGAATCATTGTAGATCACAAGCTGAATATGAGCCAATGGCGGTTACTAGAGATGGGCACGACTTGAAAAAAATTTTTTTCGAATTGTCGTTAGTCGGGCCAGTCCCATTTCGGGTCGTTTCCGGTTTTCGTGAAAATTTGCAAAAATT
The DNA here is from genome assembly GCA_037367245.1 of Phrynocephalus guinanensis. Taxonomy (NCBI): domain Eukaryota; kingdom Metazoa; phylum Chordata; class Lepidosauria; order Squamata; family Agamidae; genus Phrynocephalus; species Phrynocephalus guinanensis. The sequence continues at coordinate 97,105,921 of CM074738.1, read as the reverse complement.
AGTCGGTTCGTTTTTTCGTTTTTTCGTTGTCGTTAGTACTGGTTTTTTTTGGGGGGGGAGCGGGCTCCTGGAGGCACCTCTGTGGGGTGGGTGCCTCCTCTGGCCCGCTATAAAGGGAAAGTGGGCTCCTGGAGGCACCCGTGGGTGCCTCCTGCCACTAGGAAGGGGAAGCAGGCTCCAAGAGAGACCCCTCTACATGGGGGTCTCCCTTCCTCACCTGCTGCTGCTGCAAAATGCTATGCAATAGCCATATGGATATTGCATAACATAATGTGCATACGTGAGACCAGTGTGAGAGTGATAGCGTCATGCCCGCCCTTCACAAGGCTCCCGCACCACCATGTCTCACACAGAAGGGAATTGTACTTGCTGCGTGTAGTGCAATGCAAGCAAGTAGATCTGGCTTTAAGGTGGCTTAGTGCAAGAGCTAGGGTTAGGCTAGTGACAGGTAAGGTTACGGTGGGCTAGTGGGTTGCACCTCTGGGTGCCTCTCTGACCCACTAAGAAGACAGTCTGTGACGTATGGGTACGGAGTCAAGGGTTAGGGTTAGGGCTAGGGCAGGTTTTAGGGGGCTTTTTGGCACATCCCAGAAGTCTCCATGGCCAAGTGGCCATGCGACTGGTGGGATGGCTCCAAAAATTTGCATGGTTGTCCACTCCCACATGGCTGGCCACTTGGCCAGCCCATCATTGCGCAGGTGTAAATAAAATAAAATAAAATAAAATCAATGGAGGACAGAGGAGGAGAGGAGAGACATTTTGTTGCAAGAAAAAAACCCACTGCTACTGTGAAAAATCTGGCAGTTTATAAATTTTCGCGTGTTTCTGTTGTGCTTGTGTGTTTTTGGACCACGATTTCAAAAACAATATTGCGTTTGCCGCCCCATTTTGGATCCCCCGCCCGCACCGCATGGCATGGCGATGGCGACTCGCGAGTCCGGCTGCCCAGGACGGGGGGGAGGCGGGACCCCCCCCCTCCAGAAACCACCCCTCCGGTAGGTGCCCTGTGCCCTTAGTCAAGCAGGCATTTTTCCGCCTGCTTTTTTGGCCCGGGAATGGGTGGGGGGAGAGTTTAAAAGTTTTTTCCTGTGCCGTCCGTGCTGCTTGCTTGCGCTTTAATTGCGGCGGCCGGCGGCGAGACTGGGCTTTTTGCTGGCTGCGAGCCTGCGGCGAGTCCCACCAGAGCAGCCCAGGACGGGGGATGAGGGGGGAGGCCGGGGACCTCCAGAAACAACCCCTCTGGTAGGTGCCCTGAGGCACGGCAGGCATTTTCCCGCCTGCTTTTTGGCCGGGAACCGGGTTTTTTTAACTTTTAAAAACTTTTTTTCTGTGCCGTGTGGCATCGCGCAATTGCGCGATGCAAGGAACGAGCACGACAAATCAGACCAAAATTGTTCATTCGTCGGTTCGAGCTCGAAGTCTGGGGGAGTAATTCCCGTTACCGTTTCCGTAGAGTAACGGAACTGAGTAACGGAAACGGAAACGGAAATACCGCTAAGTCGTGCCCATCTCTAGTGGTTACCAAAATTGAAAATGCTATTTTAGGCTGCATTGATAGGAGCATAGTCTCCAAATCCTGCAAGGCACTTGCTCCCCTCTGTCAGTACTGATGAGGCTTCATCTTGGGTACTGTGTCCAGTTCTGGACACAGCACTTCAAAAGGTATGCTGACGAATTGGAACAAGTCCAAAGGAGGGCAACAAGGAGAGTTAGGGGACTGGAAACCAAGTCATGATGAAAGACTGAAAGAATTGGGCATGCTTAGCCTTCAAAAACAAAAGGAGACTGAGGGGAGATATGATAGCAATTTTTCAATATCTGGAGGGCAGGATCTATTATCAATCAGCAAAAGGTGCAGGACATGCAACAATGGGCTCATGTTACAGGAAGCCCGCTTTTGGCTGAATAGGAGGAAAAACTTCCTGTTAGAGCAGTACAGCAACAGAACCAATTGCCTCGATTGCTGGCGAGTAGTCCAATGCTGGAGATATTCAAGAGAAATCTAGACAACCATTTGGCAGGTATCCTTTGATTTGTACTACTGTATTGAGCACAGGGTTGGACTCAATGGCCTTATAGGTCTTTTCCAACTTCATGGTTCTATAATCTTCTACATGGCAATCCTTCAAATACTGGGAAACAGTATGTAAGCACCTTATTTTCATTACGTTAAATGTACCTCATTCCCTTAACCATCCCCCATATAACTTTAGGGGAACAGCAGACTCAGTAAAAGCAATAATGTCAATAACCCACTCCTTTACTGGAATTCTGAAGATCCAGTGCCCATGACCTAGTTATGAGTAACAGCGGGATTTAGAAAAGAACTCCTCCCGTCTATAAATCCCTGAGCCCAGCCCTTCAGTTAACAATGGCACAGCACCAGCCTCCCTGTTTGTTGATGTTCAGTCGTTCAGTCGTGTCTGACTCTTCATGACCCCATGGACCACAGCACACCAGGCCCTTCTGTCTTCTACTGCCTCCCGAAGTTTGGTCAAATCCATGTTGGTTGCATCGATAACATCATCCAACCCCCTCATTCTCTGCCATTCCCTTTTCCTTTTGCCTTCAATCTTTCCCAACATCAGGGACTTTTCCAAGGAGTCCTCTCTCCTCATGAGGTGGCCAAAGTACTGGAGCCTCCACTTCAAAATCTGTCCTTCCAGTGAACATTCGGGGTTGATTTCTTTCAGGATGAATAGGTTTGATTTCCTTGCCGTCCAGGGGACTCTCAAGAGTCTCCTCCAGCACCACAACTCAAAAGCACCAATTCTGTGGCAATTAGCCTTCTTTATAGTCTAACTGTCACTTCCATACATCACTACTGGAAAAAAACATAGTTTTGACTATTCAGACCTTTGTTGGCAAGGTGATGTCTCTGCTCTTTAAGATGCTGCCTAGGTTTGCCATCACTTTCCTCCTAAGAAGCAGACATCTATTAATTTCATTGCTGCAGTCACCATCTTCAGTGATCAAGGAGCCCAAGAAAATAAACTCTGCCATTGCCTCCATTTCTTCCCCCTTCTGTTTGCCAGGAGGTGATAGGACCGGTGGCCATGATCTTAGTTTTTTTTTATGTTGACCTTCAGCCCATTTTTCCACTCTCCTCTTTCACCCTCATTAAGTTGTTCTTTAATTCCTCCTCACTTTCTGCTATCAGAGTAGTATCATCTGCGTAACTGAGGTTGTTGATATTTCTTCTGGCAATCTTAATTCCGGCTTAATTCCAGTTTGTGATTCATTCCAATATGTCCTTTCAAACACACCATAGGATACAATTCAATCCCTGTTTTCCTGAAGATGTGTCCCCATTGTCCTTGGCACTCAGCTTGTGCATAGGGATGCATACAATATTGCACTGTTAATAAATCCTGGAAAGGAGCCCAACTGACAGATAAGAAGGAGGTTTCTAAAGTTGGTCACATCTTTTGCAATGTGGTTGGTTGATCTGCTTTTCTGAGCCAATTTCTGGGAAGAATGAATCATGGTGTCATCACAGACTGCAAAGTATTTTTAAAAATTAATTCCTACATATCGTTCTAACTTGGGACTGTGACAGTTAAATGCAACACACCAGTAGAGATGGGCATGGAACGAACAATTTTTCATTTCCGTTACCGTTTGTCGTTTCCGTTATGTAATGAAATGACAAATGAAAATGTGATGAAAATGAAATGAAACGAACAGAACCATGAAAATTGTGTTTGTTATGTTTCGTTTCAGTTACTGGTGACACACAATGAAATGAGCTGTTTTAAATGTTAAAAAACGCCCTGGACATCCATAAAAACGCAGCGATAATTATTTATACTGTCTGATAATACCTACCGGGGGGGGGGTCCTTAAAAGGTGCATTTATGTCTTTTCTCAGATTGCTGTATTTTTTTCCTTTAAGGGGAGTTAGGGGACATTGACCCAAAATGGCTCCCAGATGCCTAATATTGATTTCTTGGGTATTAAAACGCCCTGGACATCCATAAAAATGCAGCGATAATGCGATAATAATTTGAAACTATTACCTACCAGGGGGTTGGGGTCCTTAAAACGTTTGTTTTTGTCTTCTCCCATCACGATGTATTTTTATTTTCCCTTTAAGGATGACAAAATGGATGTCACCACACTCCAGCCACAACATGGAGGCAAGCCATGTGATGGGATCATGTAAATTCTTGGACAACTTCAACCAATAGCATGCCCAGGTGACAGACTAGGTAGGTCTGTCAGCCACAGAGGGCATAAAAAGCTCTGGCAGCCCCAGTCCTCCTTGCAGTCTCCAGTGGGATTTAGGGAAATGCTTTAAAACTCGCGCAAAAGCGGGTAGAAATGACAAACAAATAAACAGAAAACGAAAATGAAAATTTTTCAAAAATTCATGACAAACGACAAACGAAACGAAACGGACCTCTCAACGACAAACAACAAACGAAGCACCATTTTTTTTATTTGTGCCCATCTCTACACACCAGTTTTGGAAAGTCAGGTTTGGAATCAGGTCTTTGGGGAAAGAACTTTTATTTTGAGAGGGGGGATTGTAGTTCTCAAAATCCGCAAGAAAGAATGGCCGGTGGTTAGGGCGTTTGGGGAAATCCAGACTGCAAAGTGAGTTTCTACAGCTCTGCAATCATAGAATCACTGAATCATTGAACCGAAAGGGCCTATAACAGTGATGGTGAACCTATAGCACGGGTGCCAAAGGTGGCACTCGGAGTCCTTTCTGTGGTCACCTGACATCGCCCCTTCATAGCCACCTGTATACAGGTTAAATTACTGTATTGGCACTTTGCAAAAAAATTAGTGGGTTTTCAATTGCAGTTTGGGCACTCGGTCTCTAAAAGGTTCGACATCACTGGCCTATACGGTTCAACTCCCTGCTCACTGCAGGAATCAAAATCAAAGCAGATCCAATAGATGGCTGCCCAATTTCCACTTCAGTGCCTCTAGCATCAGAGCGCTCACCACATCCTGAGGTAATTGGTTCCATTGTTGTACTGCTGTAACAGTCAAGAAGTTTTGCCTGATATTCAGCCTAAATCTGTCTTCCAGCCCTCCCTTTCCGTCACTCTTCTTTTCCTCAGCCATTTTCTTTCCCCAAAGCCTACTCTGTAAAGAGAGGGCCAGGTGTTGGCAGCCAAGAAGGCTGATAATGGTGGAAAGGATCCCTCAGGCCTCGTCTTTCTGTGTTTTCCGGAACAGTCATAAACTTTGTTGCACTGCATTTCTATTTCAGACCTGCAGCAATGCTCTGTTTTTGTGATGGCCCAATTCTGTCATGCATAGAGGGCTTTTTAGAACCAAACACAAATTCTGGGGGGTGGGGTTGCTGCGGAGATGCAGGTGTTGTGAATTATTTCCTGCTTCTTCTATTGGGAGCACCCAAAAGTCACATTTCCAATGGATAATCTTAATTGGAAGGTACAGGGAAATATATAATTTCTAAGTCTAGGATTTCTAAGTCTAGATTTTCTAAGTCTAGAATTTTTTAAATAGACCGTTCTTGTCAAGGTGGCCCATGACGCTGCACAGACTGAGGTAAAAGATGGCATCAGCTCCAACTACATCTGCAGAAGCGATTTAGACAACCAGTGGAATTTTAATTCAGTGCTGGTGATGAGCGAGCATATTCCACATGCCTGAAGAGGGCAGGTTAGTTTGCGGGTAAACAGAGAAAGCAGCATGGCGTATAGCATTCTCTTTCATCGGGAACCAGGAATAACTACTTACAAGTAAGAGTTGCTATAACTAGTCATGTAACAGTTAGTGAAACTAGTAGTTACAATATTATTTTACACCTGAGTTACCAAGTTATTTGGATTTAATAAGTAACACATAGTTGATGTTGAAAAATTACTTTTTAAGGCCACATAATTTTAGATGCACTTTGACAGGAGGTTTTCAAATTGTATGCCAACCATTTATCATTCTTACATTGCATGGGAACTAGTATTTGGTTTTGTCTTTTGTCTCGTTACTCAGGGTGCATGGAAGCCCGCAGCATGCTCTCTTTCCAAATAAAGGGTATATAGAGTGGGGCAACCATACTTCTGCCCTTCAGGAGGCATTCTGAACCTTGCAGTAGTTGAGTATTTCCAGATGTATTCGAGGGAGGGGCAGCCATGCCCTTGGAAGAGTACAAAACATCTCAATCATGTGTCCTATTCATTCAAAGCCCACCCACCATCATCATTCTACAATCATACACATAAACACACACCAATCCTAACAGTGCAATAATATTGCAGAATAGATTAGTTAACTAAGATGAAGTAAAATGAAGAATACAGTGGTACCTCGACTTACGAATTTAATCTGTGTTGTTTTTTTCCGGAAAACCCCCCAGAAACAAACCAAGTTTTTTCCGAGGTTCAAAGTTTCTGAAAATTTTACATCTTTATCTATGGCTACAAATTGCACTTTATTATTATCACATTAAAAACACTGAGTAACATCCAGTTGTTAGTCCCAAGCAGAGCATATTCTGCAGCCAGGTACCTAAACCGTGGTGTGGACATGGACTTCTATCTAGCTTCTTTTGTGAGTTTTGGCATTTTGTGTGTACAGTATGTGTTCTATGGGGCCCCAAACCAAATAATCTGAGTTTCTCTTATTTCTTATAGGGAAATTTACCTTTATATATGAGTGCTTTGATTTACAAGCATGTTTCTGGAATGGATTATGCTCATAAACCAAGGCATTACTGTACTTATTTATGTTCTGCTTAGTCATGTACATTTAATTGTGAATATAATTTATTGGTGCTTCTCTGACACAATGAAAACAGAAAGAAAGGAGAGGATTCAGCTATTATACACTATTGCCTTTGTTGCCAGAAACACACTCTACTGTATTACTTTCAGTCTCCGCTTTCCTCATTTCAAAGTACTGACTATATTTTTAACCTTATGAATACTGAATGAATATGAAGGATCCCTTGTGGAGGTGTTGTGTCCCAAGAGTGAACAACCGCTGTGTGCTCTATCTCATAGACTCTCCAGGATCATGTAAGTGCCACTGAGTCTCTCTCTCAATCCAAGATACAGTATCAGAATCAGCCAGAAGAGGAGAAAATGTTTCACTGCATTTTCCCCCTGGCCTGTTTGCAACACAGCAGCACAAGACAACAAATTGCTTGTCTGATTGAAATAAGGTGAGGATGACAGCAATCTGACAGCTAAGAATAATGAGTATTGCAAAGAGTTCCACTTAAAATGTAATGTTCCAACCTCTGACCACCATTCACACATTTCCCTCAGTCACATGCAAAGCAGTGTTGTCTGTCTGTTCTTCTGAGAGGTCTGAGGCTGGACCAAAATAACCCACCCGATTTCCCCACTCACAGTTACTGAAAGATGGAATTGTTTAAAAGCAATGAAATTTCACCGAGCACCTCCACTTCATGAAAGTATAGGATACAGACCTAAACATTTACTAAACAAGTTTGGCCTTTTGGACAATTCTAGCTCCTGAGGAAACCTAGAAGTGGTATATTTGTGTAAACAATTTCTGACATCTAGCAGACAAGTTTTAGCACTTTTCCTAAGACATATTTCTGTGCAATTTTTGGTGCAATCCACAAAGCCCAAATGCTGTAAAATGTGTGTGTATAGGTGTTCAGATTACAAATTCCACCATCCTCAGCCTAATGAAAAGTGCATCCCAGCCAAAAACTAGAAAAGTTCTTTTGGTCGACTATTCCTGGAATCTTCCATCAATTCTCCCAGTTTGTGGGGGTATAAGTGGGAATGATGGGGACTGGTGAATGGGAGGGATGATGGACGAAGTCATCCAACATGTGTGGAGGTCACAGAGTTTGGAAACCTGTCCCACACTGAGATAGTTTGCAGATAAATAAAAAGACAAAAAGACTTTTAAGAAAATGAAGAAGCAAGAGATTGATTATAAAGAAGCGATGTTTGAACAATGAAATTATACTCCATGACTATGCTGTTCATTTCAGTTAATGAAATAAGTTTCCATTAGTACTGATTAAGCTGACATTATTGACAAGTTTCCCCGTGACTCTGGAACATATATAGCATTGTTTTCATTTATGAACTATTACTGTCACAAAGTGGAGGGCACACTAGAGGTAACGTGATTGGGAACAAAGAAGCAAATGAGATATGGATGGCTGGGTGGAGGCCAAATGGCCTTTCTCAGTAAAACATCCATCTTCATTAGCAGCTAATTCTCTCCCTTAAAGTTTTACTGGAGTTCCTTACATTTATTAACATGAAGCTCTCCAGGAAAAATAAAATAAAGGGACATTCAATATGAGTCCTTGAACTTCTTAATCATTCAAAGCAAAAAGAGGGCTGAGCTGTGTGTCCATCACAAAACACAATTGCAAAAAATAGGTTACAGGTGATACCTTTATAGGCCACTATTAAAAATAAAAAACAAGGAACATTGCAAGCTAATTAGTTTAAATAACGCTTCTTCAAAGCAGGTCACAGACGTTCAGACATGGTAAAATATGTGCTTTAAAAGATGCAACTTTTAGATGTTCTTAAAATCCATGGCTACTGTAGATGGTGTCTGGAACATAAGAACATGAGAAGAGCCATGCTGGATCAGGCCAAAGGCCCATCTAGTCCAGCTTCTGGTATCTCACACTGGCCCCACCAGATGCGTCTGAGAGTGCATGAGACTAGATATCTGTCTCCTGATTAAGATTTTCTCTTGGATGAGGCTTTCCACCATCTTCCCTGGGACAGACGTAAGGCTAACCGGTATGTAGTTTCCCGGGTCCCCCCTCCTTCCTTTTTAAAAAATTGGTGTGACATCCGCTATCCTCCAGTCCTCCGGCACTGTGGCCGTTTTAAGAGACAAGTTGCATATTACCATTAAGAGATCTGCAATTTCATTTCTCAGTTCCTTAATAACCCTTGGGTGGATGCCGTCTGGGCCCGGTGACTTATTGATTTTCAATTTATCAGTTAAACTTAAAACATCCTCTCTTTTAACATGTATTTGATTTATTTCATTAGTCAAGAGGGGCCATTCACGCAGCGGAATTTGCCCAAGGTCTTCTGTTGTGAAGACAAATGCAAATAACTCATTTAATTTATTTGCAATTTCCAAGTCCTCTTTTACCTCCCCTTTTCCTCCCTCACCCTCCAGAGAGCCAACTGGTTCTCTGGCAGGTTTTCTACTTCTAACATATTTAAAGAAGCTTTAATTATTTCCCTTTATATTGCGAGCTATACATTCCTCAAAGATGCTAGCGAGGGCATAAGAGGTCATGGATGAGGCCGTCTAAAGCTTCTTTATTTTTATCTCTTGGTTTCCTTTTCCCTGTTACACATTTCACCCATTCTTAATGCTCCCGTAAAATTGGAGGGCAAGCTTCAAGAATATTTTTGCATACCCATAAAGTCTACCTACTTCCCACATCTTTTATTCCATTTGTTGGTATAAAAGGGTTCAAAGTTGATGTCAAGAGATGGATGTTGGAGCTGTGGAGAACTTATTCCCCTTCTGGAGAAGATGGGCTTTAACCGGAAAAAGTGGTTAGAAAAAAAGGGGCATTAGTGCTACAGAATCCACAACTCCCTTTCCAGCTTTGTGTCTGAGAATCAGAATGCATAGTGTGTAATTTTACGTTACCCATAATAAAACCAAATTGGGTAATTTGCAGATGGCAACTACATCTTCCAACAAGCTGTCTTTAGAGTCTAGTCTTGCACCTTATCTCTAGGAGCTGAACAGTTTGCAAAATGAAAATGTGCATCCCAGGAAGAAGTTGGAAAAGTTCCTTTCAGGCTACTATTCCTGAAATTCCCTCATCATCCCCCACCCCCCAGTTTTTCTCAACCCATGCCTGCCAATCTGTTCCCCCACCCATGGACCCTGTGGCAATGAGCAAAACCACTGCACAGGACCCACAGTTTGGACAAGCAAAATGGGAAAGGAAGAAGTGGCAAGAGAAACCCAAACCTTTTTGTCTCCGCCTGTACTAAGGAAATGTCAAGGTAAAGCATGGATACATCATCCTTTTGTGTTGGCGGTGCATGAAATTTAACAAAGATGCTTTCAAAGTAAGCTGAGTGGTAAAGTGGAAAAGAGTTAGCAACAGATGCAGATCTGAACAGAGGGTTCCAGCTAAGGGTTTAACTGCACAGATCATCAGAACTGCAGTTATCTTAATTCTGCAGCTCTTTAAATAATTTTATAGAATTCCGTTCACATGGTGAATGGTTACAATTGATTCATTTGGGCAACCAATTGATTCCCCCTCCCCCAACTTTGCCAGCATAGGCATTTGAAAATGATCCAATCCGTTATAGATTCTATCAACAATGGTTTGATGTGTAAGAATTTTGCTGTCAATTTAATTTGTACCCACTTGTGATTTTGGCCCAAGGGCACTGCATGACCATCACACTCCACCCCCCCAAGTGCTAAGCAATGTATTGGTATTCTCTCTCCCAAGAGTTTACTTGCTGCATCACTTCCTTATAACATTTATCGCTGCTTGTCTCTTTCCCTTGTCAATGTGGAGAAACAACCCACCTAGGATCCTTTGAGAAACCAAGGGCTCGAAAACTGAAGAACTGCCAAGGGAAACCTTGTGTTCTGAAACATCTTCCAATATTGCCTTCTACAGTTTTTCACACAAAAGTTGAAGCTGCATTAGCGATATATCATTAGGTATTTTTAACGAAGAATAAATATTTTACAGGAGCATGCTTCTGAAACTGTATGGAAAATGGACCAGTCTTGTTGGAATGGCATGTACAGCTTAGAAAACTCATTAGAAGATCAAGAAATGCATCAAAAGAAAACACCCTGTGATTTATGTCTCATAAATCTACACTAAGATAAACATGTACTAGTACAAATGAAGTAGGGAATTCAAATGATTCAAAGGGCCTGTGTGATTAGGACCTATGTCTCAAGGTTCTATTTAGGCAAGATTGCATTAGAGATATTAATCTAGGAGTCCAAGTCACCTTTGCTGATACTTGCACACAATTATCTCTGAGATGCTCACAGGTATGACCAAACACGATAAAGGCAACAAACAACAGAACCAAAGCTGAGAAACATTACTTTCTCAGACTAAAATTGCCAGAATCCCCAGCCAACATAGCCTGTATCCGTGCTGGCTGGGGTACATTCCATGTTGTAGTAGTCCATAAAGAACTATTTCTTAAATTTCTCTGACACCCACAACCCCCTTTACTTAACAAAACAACCTGGATGCCTTGCACTGATAGGTTTATTCTGTAAAGAAGAAATGGGAAAAAATGACTTCTGTGTGTGTACAGAAATAGGCATGATGGGCATAATGTGAATTGTGAAGTTGAATATTAAGTGTACATTTCGGTTGTATTAGACCTTATCTGAAGAATATAGAGGAATAGACATAACAAACTAGCAGCACGGAAAATGGTTAGCTACCGTTGTTCAATTATGTCATGTGACATCTGGAAGCTGTGAGAAGAAGATGAGAAGACAGAGAGAAGCCATGATTACACTGATTATTATGCTGATGATATGCTTAGGATCACTTTGAGCAATGGAGCTCACTGCAGTTAGGTAGAATAGGAAAAGTTAGCTTAGAAGAAATCTTGAATGTAATCAGTTAGTCAGGATGACTTAGATTTTATTATTTTTAGGGAAATAAAACTATGATTGAGACTTGTTAGTGTCTTGATATTTTTGATACTTTTTGAATTTTTATTTTTGAATCGTAAGAATAGAAAATAAATTACTATTTTTGAAATAGCAATGTGGCCTCTTGTTTTGAAAAACACACACAGAGTAAATCAGAAGGAGGAGATGTTTTGGAATATTTTGCCTCAGAGAAAAGTAATTCTCTTTACTTTTGAACTCAGCCTTTGCAACCCCCTTTTGATTTACCGTTCAGTGTGTGTAGTGGTTTTGTTTCTACAAGTTGATGATTGCATTGAGTAAGATGCTAGGTTTTGTTGCTTTTTGCTGAGTATACTTAATAATAATAATAATAATAATAATAATAATAATAATAATAATAATAATAATAATAATAATAATAATAATAATAATAATAATAATAATAATAAAAAAAACTATATTTTTATGCCACCTTTCTCCCCAAAGGGACCCAAGGCGGCTTACAACAAATTTAAAAAAGTACAATAAAAACAATACAATGTAAAAACAACACAATACCAATAAAATACTATAAAATACGATACAATATAATACAATAAACAAGATTAAAAACAGTAGCTGTAGCAGAGTTTAAAAGGCTCCCCAGCCAATAACTAAGATGTTATAGAAATTTGTAAAGGCTGGAGGCTCAGAAGGCTTGCCTAAATAAGTAAGTTTGAAGGCCTCGCTTGAATATTTCAAGGCAGGAGGCAGTTCTTAACTCAAAGGGGAGGGCATTCAATAGTGTCAGTGCCACTACTGAGAAGGCCCTATTTCTTGTTGCCGCCCCTCATACTTCCTTGGGTGGCGGTACTTGTAGAAGGGCCTTATATTAGGCTTCAAGCTGCTGCTTCTTCTCACATGATGTACCCATCAAGTGGTGGGTAGGATGAAGACAATCTGCTCTGTTTCTCCAAACCCAATAGAATTCCTCCCCCCCCCTTGTAGGGCTCATTGCCACTGTCAGGATTTTGAATCTTAATATTGAATGAATTTCCACATGACATGATTTATGGTTTGATTGAAGCTTGATGAGTTATCATTGCCTGCAATTGTCCAGTGTTGTCTTCTGAAAACACGAGACTGACCAGAACTATAGGCACACATTTACCAAATAAAACTCCACTTGCCATTTTGTGTTCAAAGGAACTGACAGGAGAAGATTCTATCCTCTCCCTAGTTAGTTAAAGAATCCTAGTTGTGCTGACAAGAAATATTAGAAGTGTTGATTTATCCACTGCAATAGCTTTCAATGCCACATGACATAGTTACCATAGCTTGTCTTTAGTAACACAGCAGTTGTAGGCTGTATTCAATCGGAGGTCGGTTGCATCCCTCAGAAAATCTCCTCTAGTCTTTTGCAGAGCTCAACAATTCAATGAATTAGCATTGGGGTTTGTTCCTGGGTTTTGACCTCAGTCTGGTGAGTTCTCTGAGAAACAGTCCAGCTTCCATTAAGTCAGAGCACAGGAAAACAAGTCCACGAGCCAGATAAAAAACCAGTTGCTGCAGGCCAACCATTTGCCACCACTCCACCCTGAAAACTGCCACCATGCCAATGAATTGGATGGTGAGATGGTAGCAGAAGTAACAATCAACAGCTGTTTGACTGTAAAATCAAGCATATGCTTCCAGAACACTCCCAGAAGAAAGATTGAAAATACAATGCACACTCTCTACATACCTTGTTTTACTTTGCAGGAAATTTGCTTGCTTCAGTCTGACATTTGGCAGCATGGCAGCAAGTTCAGCAGTAGTAAGAGGAGTTAGGATTCAGCTCCCAAAAAGCTCACACAGAGAGTGCATCTTCCACGCCAGAAGATCCCACCTCTGAGATATAGTGCCAAGGAAGGTTCAAGTTCAAGACAGCAGCTTTCATCACTCTATAAACCAAGGCATGCAAGATATACAAGCATACTCAAATGTTGTCTTAGCTCCTGTCAGGCTCAAAGTGAGAAGACACAGAGTTACAACTCACTTTGGATAGTTCGCTCCCCCTTTGGATAGTACGCTCAGGATAAATCATACTGGTTGTGGGATAGCTAAGCTTGCAAGAATTGGACAAATTAGCACCCTTCTCCATTGTTTACCTAATCTCCAGCAGAAGGTTGTCCACCCGCAGCTTCAGCAGAAAAAACAAACACAAGAGATGGTCATGCAATGAATTTTTTTATTTCGTTTTTTGTTTCATTACAAAAACGAAATGAAAAACGAAGTGCTCTTAAAAATGAAATGAAATGGAAATTTTCATTTTGTTCCATTTTGTTTTTGTTTATTATTTATTTTGATAAGCCCTGAGATTGGCGCTTGTCAAAATAAATAATAAAAATAAGTGCTGACCAACTGGCCCTGTGGGCCAAAAAAAAAAAGGATCGATTTAAGAATAGATCCTATTGTCTCGCTTCTGCACCCCTCTTTCCTTTTTTTTCTTTTCTTCTCTTTTTAGGACTTCTTGGCACCAGAACCAATGAATGCAGGGGGGGGGGGAGAATCAAAATAGCCTGCAAGTGCCACTCCCTATTGTGTTCTATGGATGGCTGGCACACAGAAGATATGAACATGGAAAATGCACCCCCTTCAAAGAATACAAAATTACTCAAAAGCTAGTTTTCAGTGGTACACCTCTCCAATGAATAGATTTGTCTTAGGAAAATATGCATAAACGGCTTTGCCAATACAGCACGTGGAGACACTTGATGGTACAAATAAACAAATCTGTAGGGTACTCTGTTTGTTTGATTCTTTGTATACTCACCATTGTAGGCTTTACTATTTTAAATTCATTCACTAGTAAGAATAATTTCAAAGAGAATTAGATGTGGATGTGCAGCAAGGAAACCTAGAACACCTGAAAGTTATGCTCACCTTAGATGACCCATAGGAGACGTCTGTCTAAAACTTCAGAAGTTTACCATGACTTTGAAAGCATGCCTGTCTTTTTACAGAGATGCCATGAGGCACTATCAATGTACTCAGCTGATCCACTGTTTTGAAGAAGGGCATAGTTTAGTGGTCAAGCACATGCTTCTCTTGGAGATGATCTCCTGTGTCAGTCAGGGACATGGACCATATTCTGTATTGCCATCTGTCAGCAGATGTTCAGACATATGGACATCAAAGTGGTCCAAATGGATGTGTCCTTAGGGCATATGAGTCACCTGAAGCAGAGCTTCAGGTTCTGTAAACAGCAGGAGGACTGGTATGCATGCATTCATGCATGCATGCTCATGTGTGTGCGTGTGGATAGAGAGACCCAAAAGGTTTGCTCCTAAAAGTGAATCATTCATTCATTCATGAACAACACAGCAAAAAGCTGTGGTGCTAATCAAGCCAAATTGTTTTGAAAGGATATTGCTATGCCCCGTCCTGCAAAAATACAGGCACAGAATTGCAGAGGCGTGAAGAGAGAGCTAGAGATTTCTTTTGACATTCTTTCCCTCCGTTTTAGAAATTCATTATGAAGATAAAAGCTAATTATAGAAAAACGGGTTGTCTTTTCTTTGTCATTGTGTTATGAGTACCCTATTCCATCAGGGTTTTCAATGAATATTTGTGGTGGTTATTGTTGCTGCTACAGCTCTTGTTAATTTATTGCTTAAAATTTACAAGACTGCTGCACAAGAATAAAATTGGGCAAGCCCATTAAGATATAATCTAGTAAAATTAATAACAACTCCATTATGAATATGTGCCCTGCTACCTACATTCTCTTTTGTCATTCCCAGAGCCTTTCGTTTTCAAAGAAAAGACGTGTTAACTTAATTCCATTTCATCCCCGTGATAACCTATCTCACGCAACATCTGCTTTCTAGTTTCCTGTTCCTGACAGACCCACATGACCTTAATAGAAATCTTGGTGTCTGTAAGTTAGTAAACCAGTAGAATATAAAGGAAGCCAGATAATTAGAACAAAATGGTGGAGGACAAAAGCATCTTTCCACATCAGGGGGAAAGGCATAAAACGGCCAATTGTAGCACTGTTCATTGCAACAACTACCAAAAAAAATTCACACGCTGTACTGTTGGAGTCTACACTTGTGGTATTGGCTGGTTAAGAGATATTGACATTTTGATGAATAATAGTCATTGTGTCTTATTAAGCCAAGTTAACGTATGGCAACTTTTTCCAGGGTTTTCCACTCAGAGGTAGTTCACCAGTCTCTGATTCTGGTGGCACTTTGAAACCATGCCACTGGTCCAAGGCTATTTTAGCCTGGGTTTTCTTCCAGAAGGAACAGTGGGGAATTGACATCCTAATACATGGCAGTGGTTTTACTCACTGAGCCATCAGGCTACTTGATGAGGGTGTGGTAAAAATATTTGAAATCATTGATGAAAGAAAGCCATAATAAGGCATGTTCACAAGGTGCTTGAACCTAGGATCATCCAGTCCAGCTAAATGGTGAGAGATAAGAGGTGGGAAATATTTCATTTGTTTTCTTTTCTTTTGTTGGTGTACTTCCAGAATACCCTGTGACCATGTTGCCCAATGGATATTCTGAGAAATGCAGTCAAAACTTAATACAATAATATATACAGTGGATTGGTTCCAATCTCCCTCCTCTACCCTCACCCCAGTTGGATACTGAAAACTGCAGATAATATGCTATGCATAGCATAGTAAACAAAAAAATACAGAAAAAATATTTTCACTGAAAAATCTGATACTGAAGATGAACAGATTAAAGAGTGCATGATCAAATGGGTGAAAAATTGGGTATAACATTCAAATAGAAAAATGGGAGGGAATGTGGAAGTATGCATTGAAATTCACAAGGAGTTATAATCTTAAAGAAATTTTCTACATAATGATGTATAGGTGGTATTTAATGCCAGAGAAACTGTCCAAAATGTATAAGGATATTCCCAATATGTGTTGGAAATGCCAAGGGAAAGAAGGGACCTTCTACCATATGTGGTGGACATGTCGACTGGCTGTTAAGTTTTGGAAACAAATCTATTCACTAATGCATGAAATGTTGAATATGAATTTCCACTTTAAACCATAACGGTTTCTCCTAAGTTTGACAGACAATCAGAGAGAAAAGAATAAAGTGGTTCTTATTAGATATTTCACAACAGCTGCTAGGCTTCTCCATGCAAAGTATTCTAAGACGGATAAAGTACCCTCAGTAGAAGACTGGCTACTTAAGGTGCTGGAATTGGCTGAAATGACAAAACTGTGAGCGTTAACTGAGGATAGATCAATGACCAAATTTAAGAATGTTTGGAAACCTCTATTAGACTTTGTGTTAAAAAAAGGAAAAGACAATTTGCTGTCTGTGGCTTTGATTTTTAAAACTTATTCAAAAGGATATTTTGGACTGTGGACTAAGGTGGACCTCTCAAAATCCTATCTGGAACTACCCTTTATAGATTACTGCCGGAAAAAATTGATATATCACTGTAATGGTGGGCAAGGCAATAGGTGATTGTAAGCATTTCTTTGCTCAAAATTATATTCAACCAATTTGCTTCCAGCTTAAGCCCTTCCACAATGCATTCCCTGTAGATGAGAAACCAATAAAAATAAAAAATTAAAAAATTTTCATCATGTATTACCAAAACTGGTCAACAATATGACTACATAGAATGGTCAGTTCTGGCAAATGTTTCATAAAAATAATTTTTCTACTTTCCTTCTTTCAGTATTCTTAATATTTCCAGGTTGTGTATAAGTGAAAACATGGATCCAGGGGATCCTACTGTATTTCCCATCTTGGTGGAATAATCAAGGCCAATAAATGTACTTTTAAGGTTTTACGATCTTATTATTGCTCTAGTGAGGTTTATTTTGTTTTATTATATTATGTGATTTTCATATTGTATATTGTTTATGTCTGTGTTAACTTTGTAAACCGCCTAAAGTGGCCTCATTGCTAGATGGCATGGTATATAAATCTAATATTGTATTGCCAGCATAGTCCACTTCAGCTCCATGTGCTGCCACAGTTTCCTTCTTCTGCCTCTCTTAGTCAGGTAGATAGAAGTAGCAGGTCACATCTCCCTGGTTCTCTGCTGCATAGCCATTTTGCTTTGACAACTTTTACTGTTGTCTAACAGACGTTTTTTTCTTTTCACATGCTCTTTGTAGCTTTAATGTTACCTTTGAATGCTAAAAGGTGCCTGTTCTAATTCCCTGTTCCTAACTTGATTATGTCTTAAATGTTCTGGGCTGTTTATTGTTCCTCATTATTGTAAGCCACCTTGGGTCCCTTTCCAAGGAGAAAGGCAGGGTAAAAATATTCAAAATGAATGAATGAATGAATAGAGTTTTTGAAGTGCACGCAGTATTCAAGCAGTGGTTTGCCAATGGCTTCCCTCAAGGTTTCCACTGCTAAACAGAGATTTGAACCTGGTCTCCAGGTTCCTAGGCTGACACTCTCTCCAGCACACCGCACTGGCTGTGCCGATTGTCCTAGTTCCCAAATGGTCATTATTTCACTCTTTTCATATGTATAAATGGACTGGCTGCTCTTAAGATTGCAACATGTGACATCACCTTGCATGTAGAAATTAAGCTGCTAAAGATTTTAGATGCACAGAGATGAGAGATCAAATCTGGGACTTTATGCATGCAAAATGTGTACTTTGTGCTCTGCCAATGAGTTTCCCCCCAAAGCATGGCTACTGCTGTTTCCTCAAGCTCTCACAGATTTTCCTCAACATACAGTATGTTGGTCTGGTATCAAGTACATATTTATTCTGGTGTATCCAACATGTGTTGAAGCAATATGACTCATAGCTACTTGGGCTGAAAGCTTGTCTCTCTACCCATGCTGGTGTCATGATCAAATGTTGAAGGTAACAGTTCTCATCAGATATGAGATACGTACCAGAATGTCCTTGTGCTTATAATCTTGTAAAATGTAGCCTGTCTTAATGTGGTGGTCAAGACCTCTGTCACTTCCCTAATGCTCTTATGTGACTTTACGAAGATTAACGCATAAGCTTCTGAGAAACAGGGCAGAATTATACGTTGACCCTGAAGGAAAGGAGAGAGCTGGGTTTAGGTATAATAATTCTAAACAAACACCCCCACCCACACACTCTCTCATGACTCCCTTGAATTCATTGCTATATAAATTTATGGATATAAACAATTAAAGCCCTTTAAAGCTCTCACACATCTAGTGAGCCCTTCTAAAGCTCTCAACCTTGAACAAGTGGACACCTTGTTCATGTGGGCACCTCATTTATTGAACAAACTCATGGGAAAGGAAGGAGAACGTTTCTCCCCTCCATCTCTGAGCATCCATGAAACACCTGTACAGACCTTCTACCCAAACACATGGGCCTACAGTTATGAGGAACATTCACTCATTACCTCCACAAGTGCAGTCTTCATACTTTACAGCAACTACCCAGCTTTCCACCAAGTGCAAGGTGAGACTTCTGCAGTAAAGACATTCGAGATCACATGTAAGAATATGATGATGGACTAGGTCAGTGATGGTGAAACTTTTAGAGACCGAGTGCTCAAACTGCAATTCAAAACCCGCTAATTTTTTTTTTTGCAAAGTGCCAATACAGCAATTTAACCTGTATACAGGCAGCTATAAAGGAGCAATGTCGGGTGCCCACAGAAAGGGCTCTGAGTGCCACCTTTGGCACCCATGCCATAGGTTCGCCAACACTGGACAAGGTCTTCAAGGAAAGAGCTAAGGTATTCAACCAACCAACCAACCAACCAACCAATCAACCATCCAATCCATCCAATCCATCCATCCAATCCGTCCATCCATCCATCCATCCATCCAATCCATCCATCCATCCATCCATCCATCCATCCATCCATCCATCCATCCATCTACCACCATTCTAGCCCAGGGACCACTCTGGATAGTGCCAGAGTGGTATCATTTAAAACTTGAATCTCTTTGTTGAAGACATTCTTATGAATACAGGACATTCCCTGTCAGACAATGTGCACTTTGGGGGTGGGGGGACCAGACAACTGCCAAGTGACCAGAAAGATCTCTAATTTGTTTAGGTCCGTGATGTTGAATTAATTCCTGTATTTCTTTAAAATCACACCTGCTGTTCTTTCCTTCAGTCATAAAGGATGTTTTGAGCTTCAGTTGCATTGCATAGTCCTTCAAATATGTGTTATTTTCAGCCATGCAGTTTCAGGAGTAACTGGTTAGTGCTCAGTGGCAAAAGTGAACATGCATGCAATCATTACCATGAAAGTGTGTACAAAAAGCACATGATGGAAAAATGTGTATTTTCCTTTCTTCTAATTTCACCAAAAAAATGAAGAAATTAAAAGCTCTCAGGTTCTTTCCTTCATATATTTTTGCTAATTTTTTCCTCTGCCCGGGACAAAAGCATCTGTGTGCAACATCAAAAGCCCCTCCAAACAAGGAAATGTTAGTCCTAATTCAACACTAACAAACAATAGGACTCCCATCTGCAGGATTAGTATCCGCAGTTTCACTTATCTGCTGCCTCAAAATGCTAAATCAAAACCCCCAGAAATATGTATTTACATGTATTTCTAAGGTGTATTTATCAGAATTGGCCACTAGAGAGTATCAGAGACCACACAGTGAGTAGTGTCGGATACCTCCTCATTTTTTGGCATCTATGGGGTGCGTGTTTTGGAATTGATCATCCCAGGATACTGTGGTGCTATTGTATTTAAAGTGAAAAGTTTCTAAACTCAGATTTTTAAGAGGTAAATGCTCAAAGACCTGGACCTAGATGAAAAAATCTGTAATCTTTAGTCCCCCTACCCTAAAAAAGTAGCATCTGCAGCTATTTCTGTTTAAAAGAAAGCTGAAACTCTTGCAAATTTCAGAAAACTGAAACAGTAAAGGAACAGAAATAGAATTCTCTCCTACCCCAACACATAATGCTTTAAAGTCCAACAGCTTGTAATATAATACACAGGTTATTAGGATCAGCATGACAGCAAGCCTACACCTAGGTTACCTGGCACTGAACTCCACTGAACCCAGTGGTGCTTGCCTCTGCATATATTCACTTACAAAAAAAAATGTGGTTTAACAATAGCTCTCTTTCAAGTGGGCATCCTTTTAGCTTTCAGTAATAATGCAAGAAATGTCAGCTTTCAGATTGGTAGCTTAAAATAAGAATATTGTGAAAGAACAATAAAAAGTTATTAAGCAATATGGTGTGTTGATTTTTGCTCTGAATCCTGATCCACAGTGCTGAACTAAAGTCATCATTGTGTGTGTGTGTTGTGTCGTTACAGTCGTGACCGACTCTACGTGACTCCATGTCCATGGAGTTTTCTTGGCAGGAGTACTGGAATGGCTTGCCAGTTCCTACTCCAAAAGTCATCATTAGAAGGACCATAAACGAATATATGCTCTTTAAGCAGAATTGTGTATTGATTTATTTTTATTTTTATTTTTATTTTATTTTTTGCTCTGAGTGCTGATCTATAGAGTGGAACAAAAATTAGAGATACTCCATCAATAGAAGGAGGATGTCCTTAACTGAAGATACTATATGATTCTCACGGCAGGAGTTTTTCCTCACTTCCTGTATATTGCAAATCAGCCTGATTTGCTCTTGACTGGTCTTAAAGAGCTAAGAACAACTTTGCTTATACAGTGGAACCTTGACTTACATACTGCTTGACTTACAGCATATTTGACTTGCAGCAAGAAGGGGCCTGTTTGACTTGAGTCGCAGGCTTTGACTTACATCTCGGAGCCAGTGAGTCCTCCATTTTATAGTGACGCAAGGCACCGGAATTGGGTGGCATCCACGACCCAGCATCGCGGCTGCCACCTCCAAACTGCTCCTGCCTTCTTCCTCTCCTCAAGAGCTGGTCCTCGGCCTCACCGAATCTGCCGCTGCTGCCAGAGGAGAAGAAGGGCCGGGAGCTCAGGGCTGGCCTCGCTGGTTAGATAGTCGGCTCAGTCTTGTAAAAAATCTGGCTGCAGATGTCTGGTCCACAATGGAAGCATTTTAGTTGGGGAGCTGTACAGTTGTGGGACTCTAATGGTAACCATAGGGTTGTTCAGGACTTGGAACGTCAGGTTAAAAATCAGTAAAACTTAAATGTTAGACATTGTTGCTATGAACATTAAAAAGTGGAGGTGTACAACTTGTGGACTATAATTCCACTGCCTCCCCCTCTCTTTGAAGAGACGTTTCATTTACATCCCCGGAGGGAATCTCCTGTCCCAGTCAAATTTGTGTTAAATTGCTGTTTTCGAGGGTCTTTTTCATCATCTGGAACGGATTAATCCACTTTCCCATTACTTTCTATGGGAAAAGTTCATTTGACAAGTCATGTTTGACTTAAGTCTAGACCACTGGAACGGATTAATGACGTAAGTCAAGGTTCCACTGTATCTGAAAGTTGAGTCGTGACACTGGACTTCTTCTTCTTCTTTTTTTTTTTTTTTTTATTTCTTGAGAAATTGAAATGTTTCGCTGCTCATCCAAACAGCTTCATTAGTCTGAGGAAAGCTAGTTGTGAGTCCTCCATAGTTGACTTTGACCTCATGCCACCCTGGTCTGAAATAGGCTCGTTAGGTGGACAATAGGCTCAATAGGCCTAAGGCAGTGATGGCAAACCTTTTAGAGATCAAGTGCCCAAACTGCGATTCAAAACCCACTAAATTTTGCAAAGTGCCAATATGGCAATTTAACCTGAATACAGGTGGTTGTGAAGGGGTGATGTTAGCTGTCCACAGAAAGGGCTCTGAGTGCCACCTCTGGAACCCATGCCATAGGTTTGCCAACACTGGCCTAAGGTGCTGAAACCCATAAAGCATGGGTCATCAGCCATGACCTTGCTGGTGGAGGCGTGAGGTATTTTTTATTTATCTGGGTATTGTTGAAATCACTGACAGATAAGTAGCAGATAGAGTGTGCCTGAGCCCCCTCATCTTTGTTGAGAGAGGGTGCTTTGCTTATAGCATTAAAATCTGATTTGAGGTCTTCCAGAACTGGTTGTCTGGAATGACAATCTGGTTTCACATCAAAAGATGAGTTATCTCTACTGTGTTATGTAATTTACCTTACCTTGAGAAGGTTGCTGGTCTTGAAGGCCATATGAATGTCAAGCTAATTAGGGCCACCTAAGGCCACAGAAGAAAAGGATAATGTAGTTTTGGCCAAATTCTACATCAAGATTCTACATCATGCAGCTCTGCCTGCTACCTCTCACCAAGCACCTGCTGTCCAATGTGCTTACATGCCTGGGGGTCGGGTGGGTTTTTACTCAGATTCATTCCCATATATGCCTACAATCCTAAATAGTGCAGAACCTATTTCTTGACCCACAAATCTAAATACAGTAATCCCCCGCCTATTGCGGGGGTTAGAGACCTGACCTAACCCGCAAAAATGGAACATCCACAATATGCGGATACTGGGTCGGGTCAGGAGGATGGGGGGCCTGTCTGGGGGCTCCTACACTTAACTGAGACTTGGCGCTGCCCCAAATGAGCCTCCAATGGGCTTCCTGGGAAGCCCATCAGAGGCCCCAGAAGTGGTGATCAGGAAGTCACTTCCAGTTTGCCAAAAGTGACTTCCGTTTTGCCGGAAAGCACTTCTGGGGCCTCCAACAGGCTCAGGAATCTCATTGGAGGCAGTGCCACGCCTGGGGTAAGTGCAGGAGGCCTCAAACAGGCCCAAGCAGCTTATCCCAGGGGGCCTTGCCTTTCATATACTTTGGCCCTGTGATATACTGGGACTGCAGTATATGAATCGCGAAATGGTGGGGGACCCACAGTAGTGAAATTCATGTATCTGCAGGATGGAAAACAGCAACAGTTCTAGAGAAATACTATTTGGTGGAATTGTTTCAGGTTACCCCATTTCCTTTCAACAATAGTTCTGTATTCATTTGATTCCAATCAGTACTCTATATAAAATTCTATAGTGCAAAAGAAAAGGAGACAATGTTGAGTTTATTATCACACACAACAGGGAACACAATATGTGGTAAAGCAAAACCTCCTTTCTCCCACCTCAAACATTGCTCTTCCAAACTTGTTTCAATGTATTCCTATGCACCCTCTTTATTGTGCTGACACTTTTCCCCAGTAGGCAATTTTCCTTCTTTCAATAAGGACAACATTTTATCGAGATACTTGAAGCTGGGGAAAAACAAACAAACAAACAAACAACACAAACAAACAAAAACACCTTTTCTCAGTCACCATTGAGGGCCTGAAGCCTAATAATAGACACAGATTCCCAGTTTGGGAGGCAAAAACCCCTTGGGGGGGGTGTCATGTAATGCTTTCTGGAGGGTTGCCATGGTTATTTATAGTTGCAAGTATTTTTAGATGTATTATATTAAGTATAGTATACATGGTGCTGTTTTATTTTATTCCTCTTGGTCCACAGATAGATATTAAGAATCTGGCCTAATGTTCCCAGTTATTTCTGTACCACTTTTGGGGTAAAGTTTCCCTTCATGCATGCACAACCCTCTTAAGAATCACTCTTGCTTTTTTCTGTTCTACATCCACTTTCTGAGGACTGATGTTGGCCCTTTGGACCAGACCATTATCCTGACTCAAAGAGGCCTGAATGAGGTGAGCATGTCACACATGTTGGGAAAGCTGGCACCTAAGATGAAGGCAGAATGAAAAAGTTGTTACATGGGATGGGCAATTTGTTTCGGAACCAGTAGGTTCCAAAACCACCCGCGCCAGCCCAGGTAGTGTTCCAAAGACTCCGATGCACACGCAGCCAATGTCTTACCATTCTCTGGGCTCACATAGGATTAAACTTCAAGCAGGAATCAGGCTGCAACATCATCTTTGCTGCTCTGTGGTGCTGGCCAATCAGGAGCTGTGCAGGGACAGGCATCATCGTATAGAAGTGTTATTGAATCTATCATCTGTTCCTCTATAACTGTCTGGTTTAGTTCTGTGACTAAGCATGACAGATATAAACTTCAAAGGATAATTTCCCCGCCAGCCTTTCAGAAGGCTCTGAAAACGCTGCTCTTCCGTGAGGCATTTGGTGACCCCCGCCATCGTATTAATTAGTTAGTCTTATTATCTTAATTGCCAGGGTTAAACTGCTGTTTTAATATGTTGTCACTCTGTTGATTTTATTGTTCTGAATTGGTCGGTGTTTGACCTACTGTTGTAAACCACCCGGAGTTCCTTCGGGAAGACGGGCGGTATATAAGCTCTATAATAAAATAATAAATAAATAAAAATAATTGGAACTGCAGAACAAAATATTGCTACTAATCTGCCATCTATTGTGGAGGAATTGTATACCACACGAGCTAAAAAGAGGGCGATGAAAATATATACAGATTCCACACATCCTGGACATAACCTGTTTCAATTGTTACCCTCAGGGTGACGTTTTAGGGCATTGCATACTAGGACAACTAGATATAAAGATAGTTTCTTTCCACATGCTATCAAACTGTTGAATAATTAATTTTTACTTCTGTTCTTCCTTTTTAAATAATAGGTTATATTGTATTGTTGTACTGTGTTTTTATTGTTGACTGTATGATTCTTATATTTCCTTTTATATATGGAGAGCATATTTTACCAAAACAAATTCTGGGTGTGTCCAACCACACTTGGCCAATAAAAGTATTCTGATTCTGATTCCCACATCCCACGCCAAATGAACTGGCACTTGGTCTTTCTGCCGATGCTGGCAATGGGCTAGGGTCAGGCATCTATTTCTATGGCAACAACCACTGTTGTTGTTTTCCATGCATGCAGCAAGCTAGTTCAGAGACTCTGTCTTATATATACCTCTGTCTCTCAAGAGAATGGCTGGTTGGCTTGGGAAAACTCAGGGCAAGGAGACCAACAAGCACTGCTCCCTGGCGGCTGCCTGAGCCTGTGGCCTCACTCTAACTAACAGAAGAGGAAGCCCTGCATAGATAATGGCTGACCTCCTGTTGTGCCGTTACATGAGACAAATAATTAATGCAGTACTGTATCTAATGAGATTTCCTAATTTACAGGGAATCATTTCCAAAACGTATGTCTTTTACATAACCACACAATAGAATTTCAGCCAATATCTTCAAGAAAGATTCAAGTAGGGGGACCCTAATAGTAGTGGGTTTTTTTTGGGGGGGGGGTATTATTTGTCCTGTGACAGTTTGGTTTACTTCATGTTGAAAGAATTCAAAAGGTATCGTCTCGGGCATGCTGAGTAAGAACCTGTGGATGCTCACAAAGAAAACCACATCCCTACAATTCTTGCCGCAGCTCCACAAATAAACTCAGGGCAGAAGTTGGGAAGTTGCTTCTTTAGACTACAGATCTCTGAATCCATAAGCCAGTGGCAATCTGTGAATCATGGGAACTGTAGTCCGAACACTAATCTTTCTGAATAGAATATGATTATTGTGAACAGGGTTGCTATTATGGAGTTCATGAGAATGGTAAAGCCCAGATAATGTTTTATGCTTATGGCTTTGCAACCTTGACTGTGCATGCCACTATGACTAAGACAAAATGTGAATGAAAGAAGCTTCCTTGGATCACCGTATTACATCAGCTCTGTGCTGCTATGGAAATGCATTCAGCTATGATCGCTGGCTATTCTGATTATTAGAAGACAGGTCCGATAAGAAAAAGGCTTCCAGAAGCAGACATTAAATATGCATTTTTCATTCTATTGTGCTGTTTAGAAGGTTGGCAAGACCTCAGCGTGCGGATAGAAATGGGATAACCCCCACCGTCACGACACAACTTCTATATTCATATTCCCATAGAGCAGTGGTTCCCAACCTGGGGGTCAGGACCCCTTTGGGTGTCGAACGACCATTTCACCATGAGCCAGTGAAGAAAAAGGCACAAACAGCTTGGGTCTGGAGGATGGGGGGGGAAGGGGGGGAACGTGAGTTGCAGCTTGATAGGTTGGAAGGGATGTCAGTCAATGGCACAGGAGGCTGCGATTGGCCGGGGGTGCCTTTCGAGGGACGTTCTCTATGGCACCTGCAGCAGTGGCCTGCCAAAGGGGGCTTGTGGCCATTTCCAAGCAGGGCAAGGGATCACCACAACATGAGGAACTGTATTATTTATTTATTTATTTATTTATTTATTTATTTATTTATTTATTTATTTATTTATTTATTTACAAGATTTTTTTTAGCCGCCCCACTACCAAGAGGTCTCTGGGCGGCAAAAAAAAAAATTGGTTAAAGGGTCACAGCATTAGGAAGGTTGGGAACTACTTCCATAGAGGGTCATGAGCCCCTCATTCCCAATACCAACACCACCAGGCCAGTCATACTCAAGACACAGAGCATACTGATGATGTTGTCAAAGTAGATATCATGAACCAGCAGGGATTCGTTATATTGCAGGCCAGTTATAATCATCGCCGTGCATTCTCTCCCTCTCTTCCTATTCTCTTGGTCATGTGTGAAACGAGAAGCTACGCCGGCCCATGTCGCTCAGATATTTTCATCCCAAGAAGTTTGAAGTTCCATAATATTGTCAATAGATGCCCAGCTGCTTACTGCTGTAAACACTGCAGGGCGGTTTCTCAGAAGCAGCTCCTGCAGAACGTCCTGTGGTGCTTTCTCGTGCTCTTTAGGCAAGGCATCCGAATTACCTGAAGCAGAACTCAGCATCTGTTTCTTCTCCTCGGGAGAAAGAAGAATGAGATGGTCCATCAAGGGCAGCGTGTGTAGAAAATTTCACATCCATAGACTCCTCGTTCCAGTCAACTACCACCACTGCTGTCCTTTGTAAGCAACGCCCTGGTGAGAGGCTAATGAGGGTGGCTCTCATTTCAAGCAGAAGGTAGGCAGCGAGTGCTGTTTGCAAGTTACTTCAAGCACAGAAGGGTGAGTCATGAGATCTTAATACTCTTTCATAGAGTAACCTGTGCCATCCTTAGTTTCTGCTGTCTGAAGGATCATTGTCCCTAGCCCACTCATTTCCCATTTTGTCCTTTGGGAAGCTTTTGTTAACATTTTTTACAAGAGTTGTTAGCGAGATTTGAGGCTCTTAGGAGTTTAGCTCCTCTCCTCTCTGATATGCCTTATATGAGTGGGCAGAATCCTCTTTGTCTCATTGTTTTTTTTTTAATGCGTGTTGACTCTCATGGCTATCCTTCAGATAAATAACAGCCAGAATCCTATTAGGTTAGTTCTGCTGGCCTAATTATAATGGCATAAATTGCAGTGGCAAGTAGTCAGTTGTTAAAACATCATCAGAACATAAGAACATAAGAAGAGCCATGCTGGATCAGGTCAAAGGCCTGTCTAGTCCAGCTTCCTGTATCTCACCGTGGCCCTACCAAATACCTCTGGGAGTGCATGAGACTAGATATCTGTCTCCTGCTACCACTCCTTTGCATCCGGCCATGGAAGTACCCTGGTTTTATGCCTGGGTTTCATCCCTGCTTTATATCCTATGCCTTGCACCACACATGTGACGTGTTATGGCATGAATGACATATAGCAATTTGTTAACTGGCTGCCGTTTGCACCATTGTTTATTAATGTGTAAGCTATATATGAATGCATGCACTGTGTATTTAAGCACTGTGTGTATTGCAATCTGTTGTTGTGGTGGTGGTGAGCCATTGAGTCATCTCTGACTCCTGACAGTCCTATGAGTGAGTAATCTCCAAAATGACCTCTCCTGAACGGCTTCCATTACAGAGTCTGTCCATCTTGTATTTGGTCTTCCTCTTTTCCTCCTGCCTTCTGTCTTTCCCAGCATTATTGTCTTCTCCAGAGAATCCTGTCTTTTCATGATGTGTCCCAAAATAGGACAAAATAGTTTTTGTTTCAACATTTTTGCTTCCAGAGGTCATCCAAGCTTGATTTGATATTAGACTGTCAATCTGTTCCATTACTTATACATGATCATGTTATTGCACACTGCACTGAGCTGTTTTCAATCTAAGCAATACAGCAAAAATTGTAAGTTAATAAGCCCTCCAACTGATCCATCAGGGCTGTTGTTCTTTCTCTTCAGGCAAGCTTTCCCTCAATGACTGGCTGCCTGAGTGTGATTTTGAGATGGACCGTTATGCATTACAGCTTTGACAATGTTTTTAGTATTGCTTGTAGTTGCCATTTCACAGAGTAGTTTATTCCTTTTTAACATTTGTAAACTCGTTGTTTTTAGTTTTAGCTCAGGCCCTTTTTGAGAAGGAAAGTGTAGTAAAAATCAACCAACCAACCAACCAACCAACCAACCAACCAACCAACCAATCTATCTATCTATCTATCTATCTATCTATCTATCTATCTATCTATCTATCTATCTATCTATCTATCTATCTATCTATCTATCTATCTATCTATCTTCAGGTATTCTTGTGTGTAACAAAACATATCAACTGTCTTTATTATTAGATTATTTTAATCTACCTGCCTGTAGGATCTTTTTGGGGTGAATTGATTGGGACCGACTGGAGAAGTTACTGTGCCACTGAGCTCTCTGCAAGACTTTAAGCAAGTGAGTATCTTTCACTTTAACTGACCTTGTAGGTTTGTTCTGAGGACAAAATAGGAGAGTTCCGTTTTTTACTGCGCTGATTCTTGAACCAATCAAAATGTCAAAGTGAGCATGCAAATTTGTGAAAAATGACAGGCACACATATCATAGGTGGAGCTGAACATACATTTCAGTCTAATAATTCTGGAAAGCACTCTCTACAGCATTAGCAGGTTTCAGCCTGAAGGGAATTCTCTATAGTTCAAATGCAATCTTCTGAAAAATAGGGCAGATAATGAAACTGCACAGCAAAATAAATGGTGCCGTTTCCTGTGTTTGTATGTCTCCCCAAGGCTGCCCGTGTCTGAACAAATGGGTTTCTTATGAATTATCCTGTGGGGACAACTTTGACATAGAGGGGAAGGAAAACATTATAGTGATGTGTAACATCTAAATAAGAGATATCCAGTGCCCACCTGAGCTTATCCCAGGAACATTTTTAGCCATTTAATTCTCATGCAATGCTTTTACGTAGTTCTGTTTTCATTTGACAAAGCTCTCCAACTCATCTCAAAGTCTTGTTCAGTTCTCCCATACTCCTAAAATCAAACTGATCTATTATAGGAATTAGTAGAATCCAGAAGTAAATCCCATTAAGGTTGAAAGAATGTAGTGACAGACAAAGTGTGCATAGGATGCAGTCTAAAGCAACCATTTCCATCCTTCACCAGATGTTCCTGGAATAAATCTCCCAGAAACTTTCACAACTAGCTGTGCTGGTCAGGATTTCAAGGAGTTGAGTCCAAGAATATCTGGTGAACCAAGACTGGGAGCCATTAGTCTAAAGTGCAATTTATTTTATACAAATCAGAGTTTGGACATGTTATTTCATGGACTATAAGAGCAAGAACTCTCAGGAGTCAAGATTGCACATCTACCTGAACCATGGGTCTCCTGGCCTCAGGCCAACACTATAATTGCCATTTGGGTGGATATAACAATGAATATTGGCCACAAACACCACCATGCTTTGCTCATAAGAGCCTTCTTAGGCACATCTGGCTGTCAACTCTTGGAAAGAAGATATTGGAATAAACAGACTTTGACACGGTTCCTTTTTAAAGAGGCTTATGGTGACCTTATCAGTTAGATTTTTTTTTTTCCCCGTCCCTATCTGCTGCCGCCATCCTGCCCTCCGTTGCTTCTCGCTCGGAGGTTCCTTTACTTATTTTTGTGTTTTTAACATTGTTAGCCGCCCAGAGTTCCCGCCAGGGAAGATGGGCGGGATATAAGCCTTTAAATAAATAAATAAAAAAATAAAAACAATACACATCTTATGAAATTTCATTGACCAATTGTAACTCCTGGTTCTTATGGTTCCTTGTCAGGATGTGTACAGCAGAAACATTCGTTTCATTTTTTGGTTTGGTTCCTTGGGGGAAGGGATGTTTTCTACTTTGGGTTCTTCCATACACGATTTCTTTCATTTGTCACTAAAGGGGATGCTTCTCTCCCCCCACCCCAATTTGCAGGGAAACAAGGCGGGCTGACTAGACAACAAGATTTGCAAGGCAGTGAGGAGGGGAAAGAGCCAGCAGGGTGACTGAACAAGGAGGTGCACAGTTGTGGCATCAGCAGCAGTTGTGAGGAGAGGGAGGGATGAGATTCAGCATGGAAGTTTACTGGAATATCAGTGTGAAACGATTTTACACACATGAGTGAATGAAGGCAGCACATTTGCAAAGCAAAGATAAACACAGATAATCCATGTCCCTTTCATTAATCATAGTGGGCCATGTTTCTGAGGCCTTCTTACATAAGAAGATGAGGACAAATGTAAGAGCCCCTTTTATGCTTGATTTGTTGTAACCCAACCATTTTCCTTGGTTTGTTTTTGTTTGTTTTGTTTACTTCTTGTGTTTCCTTGTTTTCTGCTTATCTGCCTGTTTCCCAACCAGATCTGGCTTGGCCAGGCCTTCAAAGATAGAAGCATTACGAAGCAGGCCACAGTTCCCCAGGAACAAAACATTTGCTCAAGCAAGGACCACCATGCCACTGAGTTACAGTTCTCCATCATCAGACTCTGGTATCACCAGGAAGTGAAACACCCAATGCACTGATCTGGAGAGACCGAAACCCCTCGTTTCTTACAGGCTGGCCTTCCGTGCATCTATTTTTAATGTGAATGTTTCATTTTGCTCCAGGACAAAGGCAGGGCAAATCGGAGACACATTAAAATGGAGACATGGCTGGAATCATTTCATCTCTCTCTTTACTGCAGGAATACTTAGGGATGGTGCTTGGGCCAAAAACAAAAGTGTGTGTGCGGGATGGCCCTCATGTTTCAAGAGATGAATATTTTATCGGGAGAACAAATATGAATAAAATATATGTTTTGGCAGCTGAATCGCACACACCATTTCCTCCTTCCTCCTGAATACATTCTAGGAGATTGCACAGCCTATGCCAGAGCATGGAAGCGATACTTCATGGCACTCCAGCTCCCATAAGCCCCAGCCCTCCCAGGCACAATGGGCTTGGGCAGTCATTATGGATTCAGGCTATCTTCTCAATAAGTTACTTTTCCAAGCTCTGGCCCATATGGTCTTCTTCCAGGTTGGTTTATTTGGTCTTGTTGTTTGTTTGTTTGCGTGCTTGCTTCCAGAAAACTTTCATGCCGTGGTATTTCTCTGTGGTTCAGAAACTACATTTTTATTTGGGGATGTAGTTGTGAAAGGGGCCTAGGTTGGTCAGAGGAAAAGGGGGTTGGAATAAACCTGCCCTTGTTTTCTCTTTTTGTTCCACCTCCTTGTTTAATAGTCTGCTTTTTTCTTTGATTCCCTTTTTCTTTTTCTCTCTTACTCATCCTCTTTACCCAGTAATCTGCTATTTTCTATGTCCACAATCATCCTTCCAGCTGGAAGCCTGGCTTTCTTCACTCTGTTTCATAGGAGAAGAACCAATCTGTGTCACCCTGGAGAAGCATGGCCACAAGATGCCTTCAAAAGGGGATTGGACAGATTCCTGGAGGAAAAGTCCGTCACAGGTTACAAACCATGAGGGAGATGTGTAATCTCCAGGCTTAAAACCGGGGTACTTCAAGGGCCAGATGCAGGGGAGTGGTATCAGGAGACAGATATCTAGTCTCATGCTCTCCCAGATGCATCTGGTGGGGCCACTGTGAGATATAGTAAGCTGGACTAGATGGGCCTTTGGCCTGATCCAGCATGGCTCTTCTTATGTATGTTCTCATGTATGTTCTTAAGATGGAAATGATAAATACTTCTGAGTATCCTGCAACTAGAGAAATCCTGGGAAGGATTGCAGTCACTCAAAGTAGCCTCGACAGCATGTTGGTGGTGGTGGTTGTCAACACCAGTATCTTCGTTCCTAAAAGAAGATTGAGTCAATAAGCTCTTTTAGTGAACATGTTCAATTTTTGAGCAGACCAATAACTTTATATCAATATTAGCTTCAAAGAAACTGCAGGCAAAGGTCAGGGATTTCGTGCACATGAGACATCACAATATAAACCAACAGTGCATTCATTTACAAAGGAAGCAACTGGTAGGAAGTTGTAAGAAGGGCAGTGATATGGAAGCCCCTGCTGGCAGTCCATCAAACTCCATCCCAGGCATCTCACAACCTAACTCAGAGTCTCTGGCACAAAATGAAAAGATTGTGCCATAAATCCTAAGAAAGGGGGACACAAAGAGAGGCATATAGGGCCGTGTAAATCATGGAGGTATAGAGCAGCCATAAAGAGACAGAGAGGAGATAACTTATAATTGGCATATGGATGATATAAAGGAGGATTTGTTGCCCAAAGAGGAAGGAGGTTGGGAGGAGAAGCTCCACCTGAAAGGAAGGGGTGGTAAAGAACCCAAGGAGAAAGACAAGGAGATGAGGAGAAGTAGGAGGTGATCCTGAAGGTAAATTAGTTGTGGAAGGAGGAACTGGGGGATGCTAAGTAGTGAAACCCAAAGGGAAGTTGAACCTGAAGAATGGGGCAATGGCCAAGAGGAATAGCAAGGGACGTATTGGCTGAAGAACCCCTTGAAATAGGCCCTGAGCAAACCTGTAGAGGAGTGCTATTACAGTTAAAGTGTTCTGCTTATATTTATTTATTTATTTATTTATTTATTTATTTTTAGCTCTTGTATACCGCCCTATTCCCACAATGGGGACTCAGGGCGGTTAACAACATAAAAGACAGTGTTTGTTCTCAGTCCCACTCCCGTTTTATTTTTAGATAGTATTATTATGTTTTATCTTCCCTAATTTGTATTATCTTTTAGTGTGCTGTTTAAGTTGGGAGAACTAGAGATTGAAGCTGGAAACCGACATTCATCTTATTTTATTTTATTATCGTAGCGGCCAGTGTTTTAATTTTGTGAATGACCTCTGGCGTTCCACTATTTAGTGCCTTCTACTCTTGAAGACCTTGGGTCCTTGTTTTAGAGTGATTCCTCCACTGCTTATTCTACTAACTGTCCTTGGGCGCTTGGATTGTTTACCTCGTGGAGTGGAGCTTTATTATATTTTACCCTCACCCAGTTGGTCAACCTTGGCATGGGGAAACGTAAGAGGAAGCAGCAGTCTCAGTCACTATTTGAATCTTCGCCTCCCATACCAGCGAAACAGCTCAAGGTGGACGGCTTTTTGAAATGTAAATCTTCCTCAGTAAGTAAACCCTGCGTCCGGCCTTTGGATGTTTCCCTGCAAAATAAGTTTGAAGTATTAGCAGACTCAGAGTGTCCTGGCTCTGCTGTGGACAATGCTTTAAAGTCTTCTGTGAAAGAGCACTCCCCCGGTCCTGTCCACTTAACTTCTGATAATTGCTTAGCTGCTCCTGTGTTTTGCACTACAGGGAATGAGGGTTTTTTAAATCACAGTCTTGCGGACCTAGTATCTAATCAGTGCTTTTTGACTGCTCAAACCGTTTCTGCAATTTTTAATTTACTCTCAGAGGTGAACAGTAAAGTGGAAGCCTTAAAAGCTCTTATTACTGGATCCACAGCCTCTCAGCAAACGGTTCCATCTGTGGGAGGACATTATGGCAGCAAAGGAGCCCTGGGCGTTCCTTCACAAACAAATGATGGGGTGAATTCACTCCCTCTTCCTGAGGCTACTAATGTCGCAAAAGATACTCCTAAGGTATCCATTTCACCTCCCCAATTTGCAGCAATGCACGCCCAAGTGGACCACCAGGATCATAAAAATCTTTCATCCTCAAATCGCTGTTTGCAACTTAATCAGATTGCTCTTCTGATTTCTAATAATAATTTGAATTTCAGAAGATGGAATACAAAGAGTGCTGTTACATCAGCCCTCTGCAGTCTCCTTCGTTGTGAGAGCTCCAAACTGGATTTGACTAAAGTAACCTGGCTTCCTTTTAAAAATGAGACTACCCGAGTTCTCCTGACTTTCAACCAACCCACCATCCCTAGCATGTTGTGCAAAATAAGGCCTTTCCTACGTAAGTTTGAGATTTCCCCTGTCCGAGTCTTCCAGGACAGCGTTGTCACTCCTCTTCTAAGCCATCCTTGTCAAAAGTGGACTCTGCCAAAAGCTTCCTCTTCTAATTCTCGGTCTGGTCCTGAAATCTGCTCCACAAAGCCCTTAAATCCAAGGCCTCGCTCTGCTGAATCAGCTATTTTAAAAGGAGCTGATGAACTGTCTGACCTCCTGAAACAAACCTGCAAAGCGGCAAATCCCCTTATAGACTTGACCTCTCCCAACTCAAATATTCCAGAGAACGACCAATTGCATCTTAGCAAAGGTTTTCCCAATAGTACCACCTCTGTGGCCGGTTCTAAGGGCCCCTCTTGTAACAGCCCGGAATCAGTACTCAAACAGTCGGATTCTTCACATACTGACTCTTTTCCCCATAGTTCTTCCCAATGTTATCAAACGGAACCTGTATTACAGCTGAGCCCGGAGGGAATTTGTTGTGGATCAGCCATGGACAAAATCCCAGACAATTCTAGTTCCTTGGAAAATCCTTCTTCGGATATCTGACTAGCCCGCCTCCCCAATCCCTACGTCCAGTCAACTAACTCTGCTAATCCTAATGCCACTAGATCTGGCCTCATCCAGCTACTGACGTGGAATATTGCGGGCTGGAGACAACGCTCGTTAGACCCGTCGTTCTTGGAGTTTCTTACCTCCTTTGATCTTATTGCCCTGCAGGAGACCTGGCTGCCTAATGAGGAGCCGATCCACTTACCAGGTTTTATTTCATGGTCATCTCCAGCATTAAGATCCAGCTCCAGAGGTCGGGCCTCAGGCGGTCTATCAATACTTGCCAAAGCTGAGCTGGGCTGGCAGGGTCAGGAAATTATCTCTGAGGATGCAACTTACTATCTAGCAATTAAGTTCTCTTTCAAAAAATATATATGGATAATGGTGAATGTATACCTCCCACCTTACTCCTCTTTGTACTATCACCCACATATGTGGGCTAATTTGGAAAGCTTTTTAATCAAGCTAAACTTATCCTGCCCAAATGCCATAGTGATTTTAGTAGGCGATTTCAATGCCAGAGTTGGGCCATCTTTAAGACTTGCTGCACAGCGGGGTAAAATCCCCGAGGAATATCTTCTGAATCAAGTCCCGTGGTCTTCTAGGGATGCTAAAAGAAATGAGGCTGGTTCCAAGTTACTGTCGTTGATTTATAATTGCAACCTTTATATTATAGGGGGCAAAGAACCGGGTTTTGTTTATCCATTTACTTACCATTCAGGTAACTATAGTAGCGTACTGGATTACATCTGTGTTTCATATGATAGTACAAACTTATTCTCAGACATCCAAGTATTAGTGAGGGAAGACAGTGACCACCAACCTATTAAGGTCCAGTTCTGGGGCTGTTCAGACTCTAGAATTTATACCCCTCTTGATGAAATCTTTACCTCCAATGTTGAAGTTCGGCAAAATAGGAAGTTAACCTGGGCCAAGGTGAACACGGAGGCATTGGCCAATTTCTTGAACTCTGAGCAGGCAATATATTGGAACTCTGAAATTGCGTCTAATTCAGCTGACTCTGTCACGGTCATGTCCTATTATGCCGAGCTATGCAACGCCTTAAAAGTCCAATTTCTAACATCAAATGCTCCTTCTAAGCAATATTTGAATCACAGGTCGCCCTGGTTTGATTCGGACTGTCATCTAAATAGAAAACATCTAAGAGCAAAAATGCGTCAATCTTTGATCTCGCCTTCTGCAGTAAACCATACTGAAATGTTAAAGGCAAGACACACTTACAAAAAACTTATTTCTAAGAAAAAAGCTATTTATAAAGCCAAAATTTGGGCTGATCTGGAATTGCAAGGCAAGGAGAAAAATTCTATTTTCTTTTGGAACACGGTTTCGGGTCTCCTGAAGGAACGCACTTTCCATCTTGATTCTCACATCCCAGTTGCAACATGGGAGGAGTACTTTGCTAATTTATTTATGGCTCCTCCTCAGGTCACTGAACAAACCTCTCTTAAGGACTCTTTGTCAATTAATGATTTCCCGGCCTGGCCCCCAGTTGCGACGGCTGAGATTGTTTCTATCATTAACTCATTGCAACCCAATAAGGCCCCAGGTGAAGATTTCCTTCCCCCCGAACTTTTTAAATCTCATTCTGATTGGTGGGCTCCCCTATTAGCAGGGCTGTTTTCTCACATAGATGCCACAGGTATCATTCCATCAGGCTGGGAAGTTGCCATCATCATCCCCTTGCATAAGAAGGGTGCCAAAAATGACCCCAGAAACTATAGACCTATTAGTCTAATAGGAATAGTTGCCAAGATGTATGCAAAACATCTGTTAAACAAATTGGCTGATTGGTTGTTGGAAAGAAATATTTTAGTAGAGGAGCAAGCTGGTTTCAGATCTGGCAGATCTACAATTGATAATTGTTTCGTTCTTCACCACCTTGCCACTAGACAAATTGCCAAGGGCAAGCAATTATATGCTGCCTTCATGGACCTCAGCTCTGCTTTTGATTCTATAAACAGAGAAGTATTGTGGGAAAAATTGGCTAGTTACAACATGGATCCTAGGCTCCTTATTTTAATCAAGGCCCTGTATTCAAACACGCAATTAAAAATCCGCGTAGGCCCAAATGGCTCTCTTTCCAAGTCTATCTTTTCATACAAGGGCGTTAGGCAGGGCTGTATTCTAGCGCCTATGCTATTTAATCTTTATGTTAATGATTTACCTGGTTACTTACATGATGCCTCCACTCATATGTTAAAAATTTATGATAAATTTTTAAACATCTTGCTTTATGCTGACGATATGGTTTTGTTGGCCCATACACAGGTAGGCCTAAGAAGGCTGTTACAAAAGTTGAACACCTACTGTGTTAACAACTCTTTAGTTATCAACAGATCCAAATCAAAAGTAATGGTATTCAGTAAACGTATTGTGTTACACAATTGGTTTATCAAGGGAGAACCTATTGAACAGGTCAACACGTTTACTTACTTAGGAATCACTTTTACATATAATGGCTCATGGCTAAATCATTTTAAAAGAAGTGCACATAAGGCGGAAATTAGTGTAAATCATTTGCTCAAATTAACTAGTTTCAATTGCCCTAGTTCTTTACTACCGATACTGAAAGTTTTTAGGGCCAAAATTGTTCCTATGTTGACATATGGAGCTGAAATCTGGGGCTTAACTAAAGCTCCCCAGCTAGAATTAGTACAGACACGTTTCCTTAGAAGAATTTTGGGGACAGACAAAAATACTGCTGCCTACGCTGTCAGGGCGGAATCAGGTGTCCATTCTCTTTCTAGTTATACTGTAACGAGATCCTTTTTGTTCTGGCTGAAGATACAGTCTTTAGGCTTTGATAGATTCCCCAAGCTCTGTTTAGTAGAACAGACAGCATCTGACAACTCTAATTCTTGGGCTAAACAAATTCGCATCATTACTGCCCATTTCGGGCTTTCAATTCAGAGCCAAATTTTACATGTCAACCAGGCTAAAGAAATCTTCCTTCAAAGAGCCTTAGATCATAGTGCTCAATCAGACCTGGAGCTGCTTTCTAAAAACAGAGCCTTGGGTTGGCTATCTAAGAATAAACTTGTATTCCATTGTGAAAAATACCTTACAATTAGCCTGCACTATTCCCTCAGAAAGGCTTATACTAGATTAAGGTTGGAACTTTTGGAGTCTATGAATAAATATGGTCGCTTCCATAACTGGCCGTATTGTGATAGATCTTGCATATGCGGTGCTCCAGTCATTGAAGATATCGCTCATATACTATTTGACTGTGAGTTATACTCCGCTCTTAGACAAAATTATCTTTCAAACATATTGGCCAATACCCTTCATTGGAATGTGAATTACAGACTCTCTCTCCTGCTTATTAGTTCTACCATGCAGGTTGTTTGTGCAGTGGCCAGATTTATACACAAGGCTACAGTGGTGAGATCTGCTTATATTGATCAAATTGGAGTTCCATGTAAGGGTGATGCGGATCTATAAATTTTAACATTCACAGATTTTACTCATTATATAGAATGCCCCAACTCAGTGAAAAATATTGATATGGAATTGGGTTTTTTTATTGTGTTTTGTATCTTGTATCTTGTACTGATATGGCCTTGTTTGGCTAATCAATAAACTTTATTCTATTCTATTCCAAGGAGAAAGACAAGGAGGATGAGGAGAAGTAGGAGGTGATCCTGAAGGTAAATTAGTTGTGGAAGGAGGAACTGGGGGATGCTAAGTAGTGAAACCCAAAGGGAAGTTGAACCTGAAGAATGGGGCAATGGCCAAGAGGAATAGCAAGGGACGTATTGGCTGAAGAACCCCTTGAAAAAGGCCCTGAGCAAACCTGTAGAGGAGTGCTATTACAGTTAAAGTGTTCTGCTTATATTTATTTATTTATTTATTTATTTATTTATTTTTAGCTCTTGTATACCGCCCTATTCCCACAATGGGGACTCAGGGTGGTTAACAACACAAAAGTAGAAAACAGATAAAATCAGACACAAGCAATGGACAACAAATTTGCTAAAAACAATTAGATCCAAGATTAAATAGGCGGGGAGGAAGGAAAAAAAAAGGAGCAGAGTCCCTAACCCTCGCCATAGGCCTCTCGGAAGAGCATGGTCTTAAGGCTCTTCTTAAACGCCGCCAGCGAGGGAGCCAGCCGTAGTTCACCTGGGAGTTTGTTCCAAATTGCCGGTGCCGCCACCGAGAAAGCCCGACTGCGAGTACGCACTTTTCGGGCTTCCTTCGGGGGGACCGTCCGCAGGGAAAGGGCCACCGAAGCACGGGTGGGTCGGGCCAGGTCTAATTGTCTGGGAAGACGCTCCGCCAAATAAGCCGGGGCCAAGCCATGGAGGGTTTTGTAAACCAAAACCAACACCTTGAACCTTATTCGGGAGGCAACGGGTAACCAGTGTAGGCGAGCCAGGATGGGGGTGGCGCGGTCATAACGACGCGCACCAACCACCAGCCTGGCAGCCGTATTCTGGACCCGCTGCAATCGCCGAACAAGGTTCAAGGGGAGCCCCATGTAGAGAGCGTTGCAATAGTCCAGCCTCGACACGACCAGCGCCTGTACCACTGTCCTCAAGGAGCCCTCATCGAGGTACGGGCGAATCTGGGCGATAAGCCTTAGATGGTAAAAGGCCGACCTGACCACGGCTGACACCTGAGAATCCAGGGTCAGATCCGGGTCCAGGACGACGCCCAGATTCCGCACTCTTTGCGCCAGCTGGAGGGCGGACCCACCCAGACTGGGAAGAGGGCCACAGTACCCCTCCGACGAGCCCCCGAAGAACATAACCTCGGTCTTGCCTGGGTTGAGCCTGAGCCTGTGGGTCCTGGTCCAATCCAGAACCGCGGCCAGGCAACAATCAAGGGTACGGATGGCCTCCACTGCACCGGTGGAAAAGGAGAAATAGAGCTGCGTGTCATCAGCGTACTGATGGCAGCAGACTCCATAACTCCGGATGATCTCAGCCAGCGGCTTCATATAGATGTTAAAGAGCATTGGGGAGAGCGACGACCCCTGAGGCACCCCACAAGAGAGTGTCCAGGGTGCCGACAACTCACCACCCAAGCTCACTTGGAAGGACCGGAACCAGGCAAAGGCCTGGCCCCCAATCCCAACCTCTGAAAGCCGTTCCAGCAGGATACCGTGGTCGACGGTATCAAAAGCCGCTGACAGGTCGAGAAGGACCAGCAGGGTAGAGCAACCCCTGTCGGCCCTCCTCAACAGATCATCATGCAGCGCGACCAGGGCCGTCTCCGTCCCATGATGCGGCCTGAACCCGGACTGGAAAGGATCCAGGACATGGTTCTCCTCCAGGAACGACTGGAGACGCAGGGCGGCGACTCGCTCAATCACCTTGCCCAAAAAGGGAACATTGGCTATGGGACGATAGTTGGACAAATCGTCCACCACCAAGCCGGGTCTTTTAATAATGGGCTTCACCACCGTCTCCTTCAGAAGACTGGGAAGAATCCCGTCTCTGAAGGAGGCCGAAGCAATCAGTGAAGCCCATTTCGGCATGCTCCCCCCTGCGCTCTTAATCAACCAGGAAGGGCAAGGGTCGAACGGAGAGGCTGCAGACCTGCAATGTCCCAGGGCCCTGGAGGCATCCACAGTTGTAACAGGCCCTAACTCAACAAACCGAGGCGACCGAGGCGGCCCGACGCTGGCCGCGACAGAGGCTGGGCTAGGGCAACCGGAGTCCAGCTCGGAGCGGATGGCCTCTATCTTAGATTTAAAGTAGGCTGCGAATGACTCACTAGTGAAATCACTAGGAGGAGGCCCCGGCGGACCGGGATTGGTGAGGTCTCGAACCACACAGAATAACTCCGCTTGCCGATTCGAGGCCTCACCAATTCTCAGGGCGGCAAAAGATCTCCTGGCAGCCCTTATCGCACGAGAATAGCGACCGGTCAACGCCTTAACCACAGCCCAATTCTGTGCCGTCCGAGCCTTCCGCCATCTGCTCTCTAACCTTCTCCGCTCTTGCTTCATCGCCCGCAGCTCCTCAGTAAACCAAGGAGACGAGCGGGCTCGGCATCGGATCAGGCGCTTGGGGGCGATCTGATCAACAACCCCCGCCACCTCCTCAAACCACCGTTGGGCAAGGGAGTCGGCCGGATCGTCATCC
The DNA here is from genome assembly GCA_037367245.1 of Phrynocephalus guinanensis. Lineage (NCBI taxonomy): Eukaryota > Metazoa > Chordata > Lepidosauria > Squamata > Agamidae > Phrynocephalus > Phrynocephalus guinanensis. The sequence goes on along the minus strand of CM074738.1, from coordinate 97,064,754 downwards.
AAACCGTCTGGAACATCCCCGATGGCCTCCGAAAACCGCGCTGGGTCAAGGAGCCTCCGGGGACGGGCCCAGATGGAAGGGCCCAGCTCCCCGCGGGGCGGGGTGGCTACATCAAGAGAGAAGGTCAGCAGATAATGATCTGACCATGACACGGGCCGGGTCAGCAACCTCCCGACCCCCAGATCCGAACCCCGCGATGTGGAGGCAAAAACCAGGTCCAGGGTGTGTCCACCCTTATGAGTAGGTCCGATGACTAATTGGGACAGGTTCATGGAGGCCATGGACTCCATGAAATCCAGAGCTGCTCCCGACAGTCCACCCTCGGCGTGCACGTTTACGTCCCCTACCACCAATAGGCGAGGGGACCTCAACAGTGCCGCCGAGATGAACTCGGAGAGCTCTGGAAGGGAGAGTGCAGGGTCGCGGGGAGCACGGTACACCAGCACTACCCCAAACCTGTCCCTCTGGCCCACCATAAGGTGGAGACATTCCAAGCCTGGACTCACCAACATCGCGGATCTACTGACATAAAAAGATTCCCTGAAGATCATAGCCACCCCACCCCCCACCCCGCCCCTCTGACCTGCCCAGCTGCTGCACACGGTAGCCCTGGGGGCAGAGGAGGGTGAGAGAAGCCCAAAGGGAAGTTGAACCTGAAGAATGGGGCAATGGCCAAGAGGAATAGCAAGGGACGTATTGGCTGAAGAACCCCTTGAAATAGGCCCTGAGCAAACCTGTAGAGGAGTGCTATTACAGTTAAAGTGTTCTGCTTATATACTGCCCCATACCACTTCAAGTTGTCTCTGGGCAGTTTACAGTTTTAATTACAGTATGCAGGCTACACATTCCCCCCCCCCAGCAAGCTGGGTACTCATTTTACTGACCTCAGAAGGATGGAAGGCTGAGTCAACCATGAGCCTGCTACCTCGGATTGAACCCCAGATCGTGAGCACAGTTTTAGCTGCAGTACAGGCATATAACCGCTGCGCCCCAAGGCTCAGGAAAGGTTCCCCAAGGGAGAAGATGTACAACACAAGAATCCCAGGACTCTGTCCAACACTATACTGGGGTTAGCAAGAGAGACGGGAACTGAAAAAAGCAGGAAGGACTTTCCTTGCATAGAGGCAGTGCTGGAGCAAGCAGAGAGGGCAATACCTTTGGGAGAACACAGTGGAAAAGAAATCCGAGGAATCATTCTGGTTCCATACAGGAACACACGCCCCACGTTTGTCTCCGCTGCAGTTATGCCAGCCTTCTTCATCAGGAACAGTCAAGGGACAAGGCCTGTGTGGACTCAAGAATTTGAAGATTTCCTCACTAGAGTTCATAGACAAGACCTGAACTTTCTGAATGCTCTGCGTGTCCCCCTCAGTGGAAGTAACTGAGGTATAAAAGTTGTGTTATAAGCACTTTTCCCAGAGTAGGGAATGAAGGTCAAGGAAGGTCGGTCGCATTCCAAACCTTGCCTTGTAAGCTCAATGAACCCAATTCTGTTACACCATTACATCTGGAGTGCATGGGTTTGCAAATGGAAGATACACTGTCTGCAGGGTCAATTGTGGGGGGTTGGGCTCCTAACATCATGGTTTAAAAGTGTTTCTAAATTGGATGGTAAATGCATGATTCAGCTTAGCATTTTTAAAAGCACTCTTATACCAACCTTATTTTAGAAAAGCACTCAACTGAGTGAGATCTGAGATATGTTTTCACTTTACTGAAATTCCAGGTTTAGGATCAATCCCACAAGAAAAGAAGTCCAGTGGCCATGCCACAACTCCACAGCCAAAGAAATGATAGAGAAGAGGAGGTCCAAGGAAGGAACTAAGTTACATCAAATCCAAACCCCACTAGGTCCAGACTCACAGCCCTGTACTGATATAAACTTCGTCCAGAGTCAGTGTACAGTAATCTCAAGTAACTTCCAACATCCCAAGGCTGGGAAGAAATGCATTCAGTGCAGCGTGAGCTAACTTTGTGTCAACACAACCAGCCCTCCACACTCTTGATTATTTTAGATTGTGCCTAATATGGCAGGCTTTTAACAAAGGGATGCTGCACTCCTAGGCAACTGGTTTAAGGACCATTGAAATGTACGGAGTATACTTCCTGAGGACTGCACTGTAAATTGATGCATTTCATGGTGCATATTTTGTCCACTGTATACTGATTTGATCTGTTCTAGAAGGTGAGGAATCAAAACTAAAATTGCACTACAAATAAATCAGGAAATAATTTTGCAAATCAGGTTTAAGAAATATCTCTCCTATCTGTGATGGACCCGGGGGGGGGGGGAGGAGTTGAATTCCAAATAAATACTAATTGCTGTTCAGAATCCATCCATTTCTTTCAAGGTGCAGCCATGACCTTAGTTTTGTCATCACGCTCATTTCAAAGCTGCAGAGCAATTATCATAAAGGCTGGCTCCATGCACTGTATGATTCATAGATATGATTCTTCCCAAGTGAATTGCCTCTGATACTGTATCAGAAAAGTATTTTTTGCTGCTGCCTGTGTGAAGCATTTATAATTCGTTTCCCAGTATTGTAAAAGGATATGCTCTCAGGCAAAATAATTGCTTTTTTTTTGGGGGGGGAGCAGCATCCATACCACAACACCAATGGAAAGATAGAAATCCACATTTAAATCTAGCTGCAGGTTCTTTTGCGGTGGGGGTGGCAGCAGGGGCGGTGGGGGCAGAGGTGGCGGTGGGGGCAGGGGCAGAGGTGGCGGGGCAGCAATGATGGCAGTGGGGGTGGCAGGGGTGACAGAAGCGGTGGCAGGGTGGCAGCAATGGCAGTGGTGGTGGTGGCTCCAGCAAGGACCAGGTGGTTGACCCCTGAAGGCGCCGCGGGTGACTGGTCGCTCATGGTCGACTTGTTGGGCAAGCCTGGCCTATAGGATTTTTAAAAATTTCTCTGTAGACCCAGTGAAACACAAGGAGGTCTAAAAGACTTCTGGGTGAGTGGAGAAGCAGATGTGCTCCTCACACATCTGGCCCTCCAAATAGTCAGCCATAATGCCTAGAAAGGCTTACAGTTAATAAGACAAAGGTGTAAGAAATGGAACAAGACAAGCTTCACTGAGGCTGCAGTACTGTATATATCAGGAATGATATGGTATATTCAGTAGCATCATGGAAAAAATCAGACAAGAAATAAAGATCAATGTTACCTATCACTCACATCCATGAAGCTTGCCGTTGCTTTGAGATCTGTCAATTCATCAGATTTTATGAACATCAATGTCAAAATGCTGTATAGGCATTTAAATTTTCCAGTGTAAGTCAAAGAAAAGCTTACAAATCTGTTTGGATCTGGGACACAGATTAAATTAGATGGGACAAAGAGATTGACATCAAACCAGGATACGTTCAGAAGCCACAAACCTGCCCCCCAAATCAAACTGGGAGACCTTTGGCGAGCTATGGTTATTCACAATGATTTATACTACTGGAAATGGAAAAAGTCATACCTGGGATTTTCTTTTGGATGAATAAAACCTAACAAGGATGCCTTTTGTGCTCGGCAATTTTGACTATGGTTAATGGGTAGGGACAGCATGTGTTTCTTTTTATCATTGTGTGCAAGGTGGACACTGAACTACAGCTGGAGTCAGCCTCAGTGTCTTTCCTTGGCATTCTAGAGTCCCAGCTGATGGAAGACTGTGAATGGCTTCCTCATGCCACTATCCAGGAATAATACCATATCCCCAGTGGCAAAGATCATACTGGCCTCAATCCGTCTGAAGTGGTGGAAGCATCAAGTGCAGTTTAAAAGACTGTACCAGGTGGCAAAGAGCTTGAAAGAAGGAAGGTTCATACTGTGTGCTCTTCTACTTTAAGCTGATAAGTATTCCCAGTGAACTATTAAGAATTTTCCCTACCTGTGGAGAACTGAGTGTCCTCACAGTGATGCAACACAATATCTTGAGCCATCTCTGATGACATCAGCCTAGTTCATCCAACATTTCTGCCAATATGATGGGGCAAATTTAGTGTAAGATGCTTGTGTTTTTCCGCCCACACTGACAAATGTTACAACTGAGTCAAGGCCAACATTTGTTTCCAACTTGAGATGTTGCCTGCAAGAAACAGATAAAACAAAAACAAAAACCCAGCCCAGCAACATGTTACCTAGAAAACATTTTGTTGTGTTGAGTAATGGAGGCTAGGGTTTTGTTTTCTCTCTGCAACAGAACCTACAGCTGTTGTGTGGGATGTGATTAACTGATGACTGAACACACAGACTCCCCCCCCCCCATGTGATTTGTTGTTTTCCTGGTGCTTACTATCAAGTATTAATGAATTTACAAATATTAGAGAACACAAAGAAGGAGCGATCAATGTACCAATGGCAAACAATCACATTGCATTTCAATGGTTGTGTCCCACTATCTATTTAGACATGGATGTATTTCCATTTCCTATGTGCTTCTATTTCCATCATTTTATATTCTTGACTTGTGTTTATATTATGCTCTTCTAAGACACCAGATGATGTTCATGTGTGCTGCTGCCATGCCAGCCATCACCCATTTTATATGTGCATATCTGATTTTTCTTGCCTACATGTAGAACTTTACATCTCCCCTGCCACCTATGATTGCAAGAAGGAAAACAAGGAATATTTCACCATCTCCACCATAGTAAAAATGCTGTGCTTAAGTCAATAGTTACTGAAGGCATAATAAAGGAATATCCAGAAACTAAGCAAGAAACTAAGCAACAAATGCAAAGCTGAATAGAGAAGTGGCAAATTAAAGCACTGCATGGTCAGTTCATAAGAGACACCAATGATAAGATCAACCAAGAACAAATATGGCTTTGGTTAAGAAAACCAACATTGAAGAAAGAAACTGAAGGACAAATCATGACTAGAGATGGGCACGAAACAAACTTTTAGTTCATTTCATTATTCATTGTTTGTTTCATTACCTAACAAAATGAATAACGAACCCCAGAGTGAATTTAGAACAAACTGAACCGAACTGAAAAAAATTGGTTTGGTTCATTTCGTTAATGGTGGCACCAGAGATGTCTCCTACCTGATGCTGGTCTTCCTGGTCTGGTCTTCCTGGCTGAAGGAAGGGGCAACCAGAAAAAAAGCCAACCAGCCTACTACAGCTGTAGTGCAGGCCATGTGGTCAAAAGTAAAAAAAAAATAAAATAAAATAAAATAAAATAAAATAAAATAAAAAGGAGCACCGACATGGCCCCAGGGGTGGCCAGGTTGGCACCCTAAAATAAAGGAAAAAATATTAAAAATAAAAAAGTGCTGACCTGGCCCGAAGGGCTGCATGGTTGGTGCTTGGATTTAAAAAAAAAATTAAAAAAGGAGTGCTGACCTGGCCCCAGGGGTGGCCTGGTTAGCACCCTAAAATGAAAAAATAACATTAACAATAAAACCAGCAGTGACTGGGCCCCAGGGCCATGCAGTCGGTGCTTTTAAAAAAAAGCTGACTGGCCCATGCTACAGCCACGTGGTCTGACCCGGAAGTAAAAATAAAAATAAAATACAATAAAGGAGCTCCAACCTGGCCCCAGGGGTGGCCAGGTCGGCACCTTAAAATAAAGAAAAATATTAAAAATAAAACCAGCACCGACCCAGCCCCAGGGGCCATGCGGTCGGCACTTTAAAAAAGTAAATAAATAATTTTTTAAAAAATCGATCCAGTGCGCAAGCCTGATACCAGCCTGCAGGCACCAGCCCTGGGCCACAGAACCGGTGGATGACAAAACAAACAAAACAAAACAAACAAAAACAAAAACACCCGATCCAGCATGTAGGCCCGGTACCAGCCCATGAGAACCGGTCCCGGCCCATGAGCCACAGAACTGGCCCACCGGCGATGGAACTGGCCTGTGGCTGGCAAAAGAAAGCCAACCATTCCATGCTACAGCTGTAGCGCAGGCCACGTGGTCCGAGTAAAAAATTAAAAAAAAATAAAATTAAATTAAAATAAATCAATAATAATAATAATAATAATAATAATAATAATAATAATAATAATAATAATAATAATAATAATAATAATAATAATAATAATAATAATAAAAGGAGCATCGACCCAGCCCCAGGGAAATAAAGGGGAAATAAAGGGGAAAAATATAAAAAATAAAACCAGTGCCGACCCAGCCCCAGGGGCCACGTAATCAGTGCTTGAAGAAAAAAGAAAAAATAGGAGCACCGATCTGGCCTCATGGGTGGTCGGGTCGATGCTCTATAATCAAGAAAAGAAGAAGTACCCACCTGGCCCCACGGGCTGCGTGGTTGGCACTTGAAAACAAAAAACAACAACAAAAAGAGGCACTGGCTCCATGCCAGCGCCTCAAAAAGTCCCTGCCGCAGGGGCCAGGATGAACTGCTGCCACCACCACCACCAAGCTGCTGGTAAAAACCCAAACCGGTTTGGATTGGTTCGGGTTCGTACAATTTTTTTTTAAAAAAAAATTGTATGAACCTGAACCCGAACCGAACCAAGGGTGGGCCCGAACCAGATGAACCTGAATCATGGGTTTTCTGATTCGTGCCCACCTCTAATCATGACAGCTCAAGATCAAGCTTTAAGGATAAATGTCATAAAGGCAAATGATAAATCATTGAAAGATTGTAGATGTCAATTGTGCAAAGAAAAGGATGAAACTGTAGATCACATCATCAGCTGTTGCCTAAAAAATAACTCAGACTGATTATTTAGCCCATCCTAATAAAGTAGCAACAATGCTCCACTGGAACATATGTAAACATTTCAACCTACCATCAAGGAAGAACTGGTGGGAACATCAACCAGAAAAGATGACGGAAAATGAAATCATCAATGTTCTCTGGGATTTCAGAGCACCTACCCTTCTTGCTTGTTCTTTATATTTGGAGCATGGTGGTTTAGTGGACTTGAGTGCTGAAAGCGTCGGCAGCAAAGTCAGCAGCTCAGCTGTTCGAATCCCGGGTGCTACGCAGCAGAGTGAGCTCCCGTTGTTAACTCAAGCTCCTGCCAACCTAGCAGCTTGAAACTATGTAAATGCAAATAGATAGATAGGTACCAGGGTTATTGAGACTACAAGACTTTAATATCCTTGGGTACAGTTCATTTGGCCCACAATTCTGCTGTGGAAAGTATATGCACAGCAAGCCTGAAGGCAGCAGCTTATGGATCACAAAGACCCAAGTAAACCTCCCAGTGTAGTGCTCTTACTAATCTGTCCCACAAAACTATTTTTCCCATTTCCTGTGTGCAACGCTTGGTCTAGAAAACATGCAACATCTCTCAGAGAGCAGCCTCCAAAATCTTGTCATTTATGGTAATAATTTTTTTTTATTTTATTTGTCCAATCTTGTTTATAGAACAAGGATGGACCAGGCCACAATTTGCATCACAAGGAGGAAATAAAAGATCTAACTAAAAAGAGAAAGAAAGAAAGGTGTTATTGCCTGGAGGAGTCAGAGTGGGGTGCTCTCACTGAATGAGCACCAGCTTGTGTGTGAGAGAGAGACAATCCGTGGCTCAGACAGAGACCATCTGTGGTGCCAACCTAATGCTCTCCTTAGCCAACTTTAACCTACAAACAGTGCAGTATGTTTCATAAAGGAGAAATGTATAACTTGAACTTACAGTATACTTATTTTGTTTTGGTGTGATTATTCATTCATTCATTCATTCATTCATTCTATTTATATACTGCTCATCTAGCCTGGGGCCATTATACTAAACTTACCCTGAGACGCCTTGGATTTCATGCTATACTCCAACAGTCAAGTCACTGGTGGCTACAGAGAAGAGCTGAGCATAGGTCCTAGAACTGGAGACAAAATGGCTTATATTTTCCAAGGCAGATCCAGGCACCAGTGATTCCTTTCTATGCTACTTAAAATGTGCATTATACATGAGTGTGAATTATAGATAGGCAATTTCTTCAAGGCCTCCTGCATTTTCATTAGGAGAGATTTCTTGAGTAATGGGTCCACAAGGGGAAGGATTATCGCGATCACTTTGAATCAAATGGAGCCCAGGCTGCTGCTGTTTATTTGTGCCTCTTGGTAATCCAAATTGGTGACTGACAAAAATTGAGATGGGGAAAGTTGTGTGAATTTTCTTTTATTATTATGAAACATTGGCTGCGCCTTAAGCAAGGCCTCTACTTTTCAAAAGAGGATAGGAGTTGTGAACTTTTAACAGCTGCGCTGTTTTATAAAAGAGAGAACTTCCAGAATATGGCTTTTCATCCTGCGCAACTATTACGCCGTCGGTTGCGGGAATCCTGCTGTTTAGCATAGTAAGATGCAATAGAATTGGCCCATTGACTCTGTGGTGAGTCAGTTCCTCCAGATGTTCCATGTTTTCAAATAAGCCTTCTCTACTTGGGTTGCTAAAAGACTGTTCTTTTGTAGCTCTTTTACTCTGCAAAGCTTCAATGGAAAAGAGCTGAATATCAAACAGAAGTCATATTACTGAACTACCATATTGACCTACACAATTTTAAGCATGTGCCTACTGACCAACCACTGTCTTGTTATTTAGGGATCACACAGTCTCTGACAGTGGAGAAGAGTGTCGGAGGAGGACTTGCTCACCTTCTAGATCGCTCCTTTGCAAGGCAGCAGCAGAGGCGGGCTCAGCGGTGTGCGTCTTCCTGGGACACTCTTCTCTGCCCGCTGCTGCCTCCCAACTGGGAGGCGGTGGGAAATCCCATGGCAGGGGGTTGAGAGGGGAGTGCTGGCATCAGTTCTACCCTCTCAGCCTCCTGCCAGGGGATTCCCTTAACTCATTTCGTTTCATTGTTCATAAGTAACAAAATTCTTTTGAAAAATATCGTTACTTAAGATACAAAACAAAACACGGGGGGACCAAACAGAACAAAACGAAACTCATTTTTTTCCTGTTTTGTACCCATCCCTATGTAGAGATAGTAGCTATTCAGTACTGCATGATCGGAGTAGGGCAGGCATGTCCAAACTTGGCCCTTGCCAGCTTGGTCTAGCAGTGTTGGCGAACCTTCAGCACTCCAGTCCAGATGCTTTGGACCACAACTCCCACAGCCCTTTGCCATTGGCAATGCAGGCTTGGAATTTTGGGAGTTGTGATCCAAACCATCTGGATGGCTGAAGTTTGGACATGCCTTGAGTAGGGCTTTTCCAAAAGAGATATTTCTACTGCCTCCTTAAAGCATCCTGGGATCCTACCTAGTTTCAAGGAGGCATTCATCACCACACCTCCTGCCTACTCTACCAGTCCCTTGTGGGCAGCTTTTATAAGCCAGGAATGGCACGGGTCCAGCAGACTTGCTATTGAATGTATATCTGGATCCATATGAGCGCAACTCAACAGAAACAAATTGGATCTTGAAATTTGGCTGGCAATAATCAAGCAGGTGCCAATTAAATGTAAGCTTGCATCTTACCTTGCTCCATTGCTACTGAGTGTGAACGTATGACTCTATGCTATGAATGGGCATAAAGCCAAACAGCTAAGAGGATTTTCTGGGTCAAAATATGAGTTTGCTTTAAACCATGAAATTCGGTATATATTTCCCCTTAATCTTCACCAAACATAATGACAGTATTGCTTGCCTCTGACTCTTGGGAGATGCTCCTTGGTCATTGAGTCTTCTGGTTCTTTAGAGGGTGACTTGGCTTCATTCTTATTAGCAATGCAAAGAAAAGTCATTTGTTCAACTAAGTTAGAAAGGCAATTTCCAATGGGAAGGACTGCCTTTCTAAGGTTAACTAAATATTGTTACTGGACAAGAAACTTGGCTGACCTTTGAAGCACCCCCAGGACTTTGGAAATTATATTCTTTTTAACTGGCCTAAAAATGGTTTTAAAATAAGCTAACTGGTCCCTTAACGTTTTAAAAATAAATGACTGGGAATTTCTATATTTGCAGTCCTTTTCTTGCAGTTATCTTTCTTTTTGGTGTTCTTCCATATGGTAGCCAAAATAGAAACCTAAATCCAAGTTGCCATTTTCAGGATCAGGGCAAATGCTCAATAAACTTGCTATCCTACCTCTTACTTACTTACTTACTTACTTACTTACTTACTTACTTACTTACTTACTTACTTACTTACTTACTTACTTATATTTTTATACTGCCCATCTGGCACCAAGGCCACTCTGGGCGATTCACAACAACGAACAAAACAATAACCAAAATAAAAGCAAGGACAGCAAAATAACTCAGTTTACATTGAAAATATAATAATAATCATGGATTGTAATAATCTGTGATGGAATATGTAAAATCATTTCTTGTACAGGATTTTTGCCGCTGAAAGTTGTTGCATCTGGTATTTATTTAGGTCCAAATGCAATAGTATAATATACAACATCCTATTAGAGGACACCCATTTGATTCCATGGAATGTACAGAGGAGCTGAGTAACTAAATCACCTTGGATCCAATAGGTCTACGGGTATTCTAATGTGACTCACCGAATTAAGTAAAAGGATTTTAGCCAATGTTTTGTTTGTTTGTGTTTTATAAAAACACGTGGTGCTATTGCAGCTGTATTTACCTATTGCATAATGTTACACTATTGTATAGTATAACATTATGCAATATTCACTTACTTTTGCTTGATACAAAATTGCTGCTGTAAGGGGCCATAAATCATGCTGTTTTTTAAAAAACATGCCAATAGCTTCAGTGACTTTTTGAAATTATATAAAGCAATACAGTAGCCTGTACCTTATTTATTCATTCATTCGTTTGTTTGTTTGTTTGTTTGTTTGTTTGTTTGTTTGTTTGTTCGTTCGTTCATTCATTCATTCTGCCTGGCTAGTGCATATCATCTACATTCGGCAGTTTACAAAAAGCAAATAACTGGGCATTACAATAAAGAAACAATATAAAATAAAATAAAACAAGATAAGAATTGACATAAAATTAGAGATGGGCATGAAATGGAAGAATTCTGTTTTGTTTGATTTCATTTGGGGGAAGTTTTGTTTCATATGAAATGATTTTTTTAAAAAAATTGTTTCATTTTTTTTTTATTTCCATTATTCGTTTCCCCAACGTGGCCGATTGGGGGAAAAGGTGCTTGGTGGCATTTTAGAAACCCTGCACCTTTCCCCCCATTTGAGCACATGGGGGGGGAGTGCAGTTTTTTTTAAACTGTTTTTTAGCCACTAAAGAAAGCGGTGGCTTGGTTGGGTGGCAAAAAATTTTTTTTAAAAGTCCGCCCTTCCCCCCATTGGGCATACTGGGGGGAAAGCACATGCTTCTAAACCTTTTTTCGCCACTGAAGCAAGCACTGATGGCTGCCATCACCCTTGGTTCGGTGGCAAAAAAAAAGTTTTAAATGCCCGTGCTCCCCCCTATTAGGGCACCAGCGCGAGAGCCCCAAACTGGCATCCCGACCATTTTCAGTGGGATCCTGCTTAGCTGTCATTGGCTGGACCCCTTTAAAATAGTCCAGTCACTACCTGGGGATCCCCCAGTGCCAAGTGGGCCATTTTTAAAGGGGTCCAGCCAATGACAGCTAAGCAGGATCCCACTGAAAATGGTCGGGATGCCAGTTCAGGGCTCTTGCGCTGGTGTTCCGATCATTTTCTGAGGGATCCTTTTGAGCTGTCATCGGCTTGACTACTTGAAAAATGGCCCATTCGGGACCAAGGGGATCCCATGTGATGACTGGCTGCCCCCCAAGTGCCAGTCAGCTGGTGCACAGGACCCTGGCGGCTACCCCCCCAAGTGCCAATCAGCTGGCACATGGGGCAAGTACTGATCAGCTGGCACATGGGGCCCTGCCGGCTGCCCCCTCTAGCTGATTGGTGCTAGGGAGGGGGGCGGCCGGCATTCACTGCTTGTCAAAAAATTAAAAAAATGAAATATGGAATGAAAATTCCCAGTTCATTTGTTTCGTTTTTTAAAAAAGTACTTCACTTTTCATTTCATTAGGAGACAAAACAAAAAATGAAAAACAAAATTAAAAAATTGTTTCGTGCCCATATCTACATAAAATTGCAAGTAAAAGAGACAAGATAAGATGGCACCACAACAATGCAGAAACTAAAGCCAATAAATTCAGGTAAGGAAACGAAACTATCAGCCATGGCAGGTCTCAAAAGCCTCCCTAAACAATAAGGTCTTTTGCTGCCTACAGAAGTCTATAAGGAAGGAAGCTAGATGCAGTTATTTCCCTAAAATTGGAGCCACCACTGAGAAGGCTATATTTCGCATAGTGGAACTATCTAGGGGTGGCCACCTGAGAATTTTAGGCTACAATGCTGTCATGGGATGGGCAGATGATATTGGGGCAGTGTACTTCAACAGGGATACTGTGGCCCCAAACCATGTCATACAGTAGACAGAACATTGAACCTGTTCTGGAAGGGAAGAGATAGCCAGTGGAGATGTTTCAGGGCAGGGACAATATGAAATAAATTGGCAAGGCCCATCACCAGTTTGGAAGCAGCAGCATTTTGAACCTGTTGTACTCTCCAAATCAGCTTCAAGGGCAATCCCATATAGAGGGCATTGCAGTAGCTGATACACGAGATAACCAATGCCTGCACAACAGGCCTGAGAGAGTTTATGTCTAGATATGGCTGGAGCTGGGTTATCACTTACCTGATACCTGGTTGCAAACTGGACTGGATTTCGATGGAGTAGAAAGATTTAAAGCCCCCTATCTTCCCATCAGGGTCTGAATCAGGTTCTATGCCTCCAATTTGTGTTTATGTGGTTTTTTAAAAAAAAAACAGAACTGTTAACTGAACGACTGGTATCTTATCTTGTTTGGCCTGAAGAGAAAGTTGGACCTGAACTACTGACAAGTGAAATTATTTCTAGCATGAATTAAGAATGCATAACCTATTTAATATGGTTGCCTTCAGTAGATGCAGGTTTCCTTAAGGGATGAGAAACAGTGGTCGGAAGGGACGAGTTCTTTAGTATGTCAAATATATTAATGCTCACATTTTGCATATATTTTAACCTTCTAAACAAGAAGGTGGAATTGTCTCATTTCTTTAGGTTTCATTCCTGTGATCCTTCAGTAACTTGGTTTAGAATAATGATGGCCCTAAAGGCTTGCCCATAATTAATTCTCATACATGAAATTTCCCTAATGTGATTATCTGTTCCTGCAGTAATGAGGTTTGGTCTCTGGCAAATTTGCTTGTCATCTTGTTCTCGTCCCTCCTTTGGCTATTTCAAAGTGAGGAAAACATACATATTTAGTCACAATCACCAAGGGCTTTTTGACCCGACACAGTGGGGTTAAAAGCTGTCACTGGAAGAGGTAATTTACCTACTGAGGAGAAAGAAAAATGACACCTGTAGCAATGGATGGAACAAAGCGTTCATGCCACAGCTGCCTGTGTATTTCTGGGTGAGAGTTAGGTAACAAGATGCAAAGGAAGATCATGATGTATGTATTTGGGCGGTAAAGGGCAATTACTTGCGATACAAGAGAAGGAGCAGGTGGATTTCAAATGTGAAAAATATACTTGCAGCATTTTAACACAGATGTTTCTCTACCCTTGTCTCAAAGTGAAATCGAGAGCTATTTGTGGACGAAAATGAGACGTGTAGCAGAAGCAATAGATCTGGATAACATGGCCTGTCCACCCTCCATCCCCTTTTGTCCTACTGCACAGGAATTCCATCAGGAAGGCTATGTACACCAAGCCTGCCATTTTGGTGTACTTTTTGGCACAATATATAGATTGTAGCAATCTTTTTCGGTATTGAGTGCATTGATTCTTATATATATAATATGTGTGGAATGCAAGAGACAGTAGATCATGTCTATTGGAATTGTCTGAACTACTGACGAAATAATACCTTTCTTTAATCTTATGGTGAGTGAAGGTACTGCAGAAGAAATTTTCAGAGGGACTACAGAAGAAATAGTATAGTCATCATCAGTTACTAATCCTTTGCAACATCTGCAACATCCATGCTTGGAATTTGGACACTCCCAGCTATTTTCTATATGTTATTCACATGAACAAACATGGCTGATAGAGCCTTTATTTACCACTTTTTTGTAACTGAAATCTCCTGTGAGGATTTTGATTTCTTGGCTAAAGCCCCAAAATTCTGGCTGGGGAATTCCTTGTGCATTTAGGGACCTAAAGTCCAAGAAATCCAACTGTGCCATGCCTAACACAAATCTACAAACTGTTGTTTTAATTTCTCACAATCCTCTCTGGAGCAACACTATCAGAGATGGAGTGCAATATTAATTTGACTGTTTTCACTCATTGGAACAACACTGGTATGGTTGTTGTCTCCAAGTCCTCCGGGGCACTAAGGTAGCTTGAGAAGGTTTTTTTTTAATGATTTTTGTGCTTTAAAATGTATATTTTATACTGACTTTATTGACCATTCAAAATAGAATACATGTTTAATTCCTTTTAAAATATTTGTATAGTTATTATTTTTAGATTTTAAAGATTATCTTTTAAGTATTGTAAGCCAGCTTGGGTCCTTTTTTAAGGTGAAAGACAGGTTAAAATTATCTGGAACCTACCAATCTGTTTGGAAAGCACTGATAGAAAAGAGGGTTAGCTAGAAAGCATTTTGTGAAGGTCCAGCCTGGAGACACACAATTTTTCTCTTTTAAATTGTTATGTTATGGACAAAATTTGTTGGCATTACCAGTAATTTTCACTAGCAAAACCTGCTTTGGGTGCCAGAAATTTTTAATTTAACCAATGGAAAGCTTCACAGTACTTCTTGATTTCAGATTCTGAGGCTCCTTCAGGCTCCATTTTGCCCTGGCTAAGCCTTTGAGAGGCTTATGATTCAGTGGAGGCCAGGGTAACCCTCAATATTGCTCCTGGTTGGATTGATTTCTTCCTCCTGAAATAATGAAACAGGGGAAAAGATAAAATACAATTAAATACAATATTTTGTAGCATACAAATAGTTAAACACGGTGTGATTTTTGTTTTGCTCTGATGCAAGACAAGAGTCATTTGAAAAGACTAATAATGCTAGGAAGAGTAGAAGGCGGTATGAAAAGAAAACCAAAAATGAGGTTGATGGTTTAATAAGGAAGGCTACAGCCTTTGGCTTCTAAGACTTCAGCATCGCTGTTAATTATAATTACCTCCTGTCAAGTCAATTCTGACTTATGGCAGCACGTTCTAGGGTTTTTAGGTAGAGCATTCTCAGAAGTGCTTTATCATTTGATAGTTGCTGTGAGTTTTTTGGGCTGGACATGAAATCCTCTTCCAGGAAACAGAGGTACTGGACAACACTACCAATCACTATGTCAGACTGCACAGGGAAGCCATTGAAATCCACAAACATGAGCACAGTTTCAACAAAAAAGAAGAAAGTCAAAATCAACAAAGCCTGGCTTCCAGTACTAAAGGTTGCAGAGGTCAAAAAGGTCAAAGCTCAATGATTCCCAATCCAGCCACAAGCAAAGGTTATCAGTTCACACAACAGAACAACTAATGACACCCATCAACTACATAGCGGGATCATTGCTACCCCTGATTGCAATGAAACTTCTTAATCCCTTCGCCACAATACAATGACTAAAATCTATTGTCTTGCCTAGGACAAGTTTCCTCTTTCCCACAACTTTAAGAACCCCAGTCTCACCCACTCTATGCCCCAGAGTGCAGAGAGAAACTCCTTGTTCCCTGAGCTCCTTGCCCTCTGAAGATGCCAGCCACAGAGACTGGTGAAACATCAGGAAGAAAAACTTCCACAACATGTCCAAACAGCCCAAAAAACTCACAACTATCAGATCCCAGTCATGAAAGCCTTTGATAATACATTGCTTTTCTGGGAGTATCTTGGGAATGTGCAGCATGCCCAAGGTTTCACAGCCTGGCTGAACTCACAGAAAGCACAATGAGGAATCAAAATCCCCAACTCTTGCTTTGCAGCCAGATACCTAACTCATTGACTTATTCAACCAGCCCTTGAGATGTCACTGATTTATGGGATCAGCATAAGTTACAAGTGACTGTACAACAAAATGCATTGTGATCACAAAAGTCTAATGTTGTTGTCATTTATATCTGTGTCCAAAAATGTGGTCGGTTTATTTATTTATTTATTTATTTATTTATTTATTTATTTGTCCCACCTAATACCTCACTAGTGAAATAGGTGGAGGCATATGGGTGAATGGCACTGCAATTAGAAAAAAGTGTTCTGCTTATATACCGCCCCATACCTCTTCAAGTAGTCTCTGGGCAGTTTACAGTTTTTTAATTACAGTAATGCTGGCTACACATTATTACACAATAATTATGGGATTCTGGCAGTTCTTCACACCTGTAGGTCAATTAACAATTTTCAACATCAATGTTAAATGTGCATTCTACAATGTGCAGTCAGTATTCAGGGACCAAATGACAGCTATCGTCACCAACTTATTTCACACAGTTTGGCTCATTGCAAAGATGAAGAAACTGGAATGTCATTCTAAAAGGATTTGCTGCATGAAAGGTCCTGAATACCACAAGCTCCAGAAAGATCCTTAATGGGACTCTATTAAAATTGTCATTGGCTTGGGTTTAAAAATGACTTGCATAGTACATACTGTGCTGAAAGCCTTTTAAAGCCATTGGCTTCAGATCTGCTATCAATGACTTTTCCTGTCTGCTTACTTCAAATCATGTTTCTGTCCCCCACCCCCACCAAGGCTAGCCTCAGAAATAAACCTCTGTGCAAGCAGGGGCATATCTAGGGGGGCAGAAGGATACATCTGCCCCGGGTGCAGCAATCTGGGGGCACCTGGAAGGGGGAGGAGGAGGAAGCCCTGCACCCTCCCACCAGCAGTTCTCACGCCTCATCCTCTGTCATGTGCCAGGCAAGCGGTGAAGCAAGCAGGCAGGCAGGCAGGCAGGCGTGCGAGGAAAGTGGCTACGGCGCCCTCCTCCTCCTCCTCCTCCTCACCTTGCTCTGGGCCACCGCAGGAGAAATAAGGTGTACACACACACACAAACCCCCACCCATGTGCCCGCCCCTGTGTCCACCCACCCCACACCTGCAGGATTGCCCCCCCCCTTGCTGGGTGGTTGCAATGAGGTTGGGGAGGGCTGGAGAGACGCAAAAACAACTTTGTCCCCAGGCACCCCAAAACTTTGCTACGTCGCTGTGTGCAAATAGATGGAGAGTATTGTCCAGCCCTATCTCACCAAAGGAATTTGCGCAAATTAAGTAAAATTGCACAAATGGCATAAGGAAGTCTTTTACAAATAACACAAAATGCAAAAAATTAGAGTGGCTGTGGTGTTTTGCCGACATGTTTAGGGATTATTTATTTATTTATTTATTTTTATATTTATACACCGTATCAATTTCCCAAAAGGGAACTCTGGACGGTTCACAAGAAGTCTACAAAATAATAATAGTAAATAAAATGGCAGCAATAATAAAATAAAGGGGAAAATACCCCACAACAATTAAAATATTGGCAAGAGGCATAGAACAACTGATGACAGGTACAAACCACAAGACAAGGAAAAGTAATACAGACCCTAGCGATTGCCGAAGGCATCCCTAAACACGCAGGTTTTAACAGCTTTTTTTAAAGGATGCCAAGGAAGGAGCCTGGCGTATCTCACTTGGTAGTTTATTCTAGAGAGCCGGGCCAGCCACCGAGAAGGCCCGTTTGCGAGTAGCCACCCTACGGGCCTCCTTAGGGGTGGCAACCCGGAGCGAGAGAACCAAAGAGGATCGGGAGGGTCGGGCCAGCTCTGATCGTAGGGAGATATGCTCTGCCAGATAATCAGGACCCAAGCCATGGAGGGCTTTGTAAACCAAAACCAACACCTTGAACCTTATTCAGGAGGCAATGGGCAGCCAATGCAGGTGAGCTAGAATGGGAATTGATGCAGTCAAACCTGCCCGCACCAACCACCAACCTGGCTGCCGCATTCTGCAGTAGCTGCAGTCGCCGAACAAGGGTCAAGGGGAGCCCCATGTAGAGAGTGTTGCAATAATCTATCCTTGACATGACCAGTGCCTACACCACTGTCCTCAGAGAGTTCCCATCAAGGTACGGGCGAATCTGGGTGATAAGCCTAAAATGCTAGAAGGCCGACCGGGTCACGGCTGCCACCTGGGATTCCAGAGACAGATCCGGATCCAGGACGACACCCAGACTCCTCACTCTTTCAGCCAGCTGGTGGGCGGACCCACCCAGACTGGGAAGACGGCTACTGTACCCATCCAGGCCACCCCCGAAGAACAGAACCTCAGTCTTAATTAAGAAATACTCTCGTGATAAAAAAAGATGACTGGAGTCTGAGTTCTAGTACGCACTGAGTTCTAGTAGGTGGGAGATGTCATAGCTGCCCCTTTCATCCCTAGAGAAAGGACAAAAAAAGGTATGAGAGGGGAGAAAGTAACACTGGCAACCTTTAAGCATAGGAGTCTAAGGCGGCTATCGCATGACCTCTAAGCTAAAGGGGGGAAAATGTGACCATGCCCACTTAAGCACATCCCATTGAGTTTTATAAATACCTGGCCTCAAGGTCGTACCAAGTTTGTCTCAGTTCCGATGCGTATTTTTAACTGGTACTTGAGTCCATGGGGACTCAGGAAATCTGCATCAAAACCTTTCCATTCTGCTGTGTTGCGGTTCCTGTTCATAGGGACACAAAAGATGTGGTTCTTTAAACTGTGCCTGTGGGGACACAGGAACCGCATTTTCAAGCACGTGACCATTCCAGGGGAAAATATGCATTTTACTTTGATCTGGAATTTCCGACCGTGGGATAGAAGTTTACAGGAAATGAAGCTCAGCATAGGGCAGGACAGGTCCAGGATGGCCTATGAAGCCAAAGGGGGGGGGTCTCTACTCTTCCCAATGCAAATACAGTGGTACCTTGTATAAAGAAATTCCCCTATCTCTGGAATTTTTTATGTTGTACAGATTTTATGTTATACAAACCATTTGTTATACGAGGGTCCACTGTACATCAGTTTTCTCAAACGTAAGCTGACCCACCACTTCCAACAATTTATATTAGATATTCATAATGATTGTGCCTGTTACTTTAAACCTGCTCTTTAACACACAGCAAGTTTCAATCTGAAAAGGCATTTGGCAGTGACACCATTGCCCTCTTTTAATAAATGCCTACCTGCTGAAACGCCTTAACAATATGATCTCTGCTAAAACCCGAATTCCTGATCTCAATTAATTCATTATGAGTTTCCTGCCAACATTTTAATATGCAAATTCATCTTTATCATTTGGCTCCTGAAATCTGGCTAGGTAACTGCAGAACAATAATTATAACAAATGTGTTGAGCAAAAGGGAATAACGATCTCTTAAAATGGCCCTTTAAATGTTTTATTGCCATTGTGCGATAATGTAGCTCCACAGAGAATTTTAGGGTAAAAAGAGAGGGGTTCTCTTTAATTTATTCCCTGAACCTTGTATGAGAAATGACAAATGAATATGGGGTTTGGTAATTAATGATGCAAACATAAAGATGGTGATTATGAAGTTCTTATGAAGATTATTTTCAAACAATGAAAATACTTTTCATACTTTGAATATAAGTCGTTACTGGCCACAAGATTTTCAGGTAGCAAGCAATATAGATAGTGGCTATAAAGTGTTTATGTCACAACTGTACTGATTTTAGCAATAACAATAAATAAGACTGTAAAACAAAATAAAATTACTTTTCAAGTTTACATCTAAAATAAGTTTGGGGGCATTCTGGGAAGCATGACAGGACTTTTTCAGCTCCTCTGCCATCCTTTTATGAATTCAAAATGACAAGGGAAACATTTGTTTGGTTTTCGGTTTCATATTTTTATAAATATTTCCAGGGTAATAGACTAATTCCCTTCTCCCCCTATATGTTGAAAAGGATTCTGGCATGGTTAGCATGGGTTATCATTATTAGCATGGGTAGCACAGAGTTAAAAACAAAAGAGGAATGTAAATGGGTAAATCTGATGATAATTGCAGCCAGACAGGTTATAGCAAGTAATTGGAAAAATGCAGAAGAATTAGCGGTGAACCAATGGAGGAAGGAATTAAATAATATTATAATTTTAGGATACCTAACTGTGAAGATACGCAGGATGAAAGGGTTTAAGGTCAATGAGAAAGAGGAGGAATGGTTTGAGAAGCTACTGAATTATTTGAGTATGTTTGATCAATTTGGGGTAATTAAAATGTTAAAATCTAAATAAACCTTGCGGATTGTTAATTGTTAATTTATATAGAATTGTACATTTTGTTAATTTGAATATGTTTGAATATGTTTCATTGTTAATGTATGCCCAATGGGATGCCTGGGGGGTCACTGTCTTTGTCTGGGTTGTTGGTGATTGGTTTTATAATAATTAAATAAAATTTATTTAAAAAATTGAAAAGGATTCTGGTTATGAATGTGTAATTTTAGTATTGTGCAATGGAACAATGGTTTCTGTTGCAATCTGGCTGCTGAGAAGTAAACAGTATTGCAACAGATTCCTTGTATAATGTAATATTCAGTATGCTGCATGGTTACTTAGAATAACTGTGCTGAGGATGTGTAAAAGATGGGTGGAAAATGAGCTTCATTTCATTAGGAAACACTGAAGGAGAAGCACATCTGAAAGGTGAAGAGATACTCAATAGGGAATCATGCTAGGAGCAAAAAAGAAGAAAACTGTTCCGCTTAAATTGTTCTGCTTATGTACCACCCCATACCACTTCAAGTAGTCTCTGGGTGGTTTACAGTTTTTAAATAACAGTATGCAGGCTACACATTGCCCCTCCCCTCAGCAAGCTGGGTACTCATTTTACCGACCTTGGAAGGATGGAAGGCTGAGTGAACCTTGAGCCTGCTACCTGGGATTGAACCCCAGGTCGTGAGCACAGTTTTACCTGCAGTACAAGCATTTAACCACTGGGAGGGTGGAGATCTGAGTTATTACTGAGTTGCTGCTGACAATCTGTGGGAGGTGGCAGTAGTATTAAATGTAACTGAAAGGTTAAAAATGAATAAAAATAATATCACAAGAACAACTATGGTGGTAGGCAAAAACCAGACACAATCCTCCTATACAACAAATGCACTCCAGATGTATATCAGGTTATGACAGAAAAAATATTCTATGCATGCTAGAAGTAGTTTAATCATATTTCTATCCAGAAATATGGGGAAATGACAGTGGAATGGTTCTCTCTCTCCAGATTGGCAAATAAATAAAACTATCTTTCAACCATACTCGAATAGAGAAGTTGGTAATCTCTCTTCCTCAAGTATTTTGGACTATCGCTTTTAGGTTCTTACTCTCCAGTTCAAATGTTATTGGTTCATAAAGAAACATGGCCCCGGAGAAAAAAGTCAGTTGATTAAAGAGTGTTTTAAAAGTAGGCCGTATCTGGTATTATCTAAGTTGTTGAAAGCACTAAAATAATGTCTTGCAATCTTTTCAAGGGAAACTGAAGTTCAGAAGAAACTTGGTAGCTCTGCTCTACAGATGTTTGGGGTCTTTGTATGATAATGCCTTCTGTCAGAACCTGGAGTAAAGAACAACAATTTGGTTAATCTTTGGGAGAAGGGAACAGAATCAGCCTTTCAGACTCCAAACCAATTTTGTTGCTATCTATATTGAGAGCATTTTATTATGTATCTGAGGAATGCTTATGGATCTGATACAGCATTGATTTTTCATGGTGTACATTTCTGGCAGTATTGGGGAAGATGGTACTTTGGAATGATTCCCATAAAGAAACTGATTTCCATATGCAGAATAGGCCAGGCTAATTGTATCTCAACATCCCCATCAATTTCTATGACACTGCATAAGACTCAAAGGAGCAAGTAACATAAAACATCTTATGACAGAAACAGCATTATCCTGATCCAATGAGAATGGTATAAATCGGAAGGCTGGCTTTGATGGATGGATTGATTTGCATAACTCCTTATGTATGGTGTACTTTATACTGTAGTGATCTTTTTTTCTGGTCCTCCTATTAAGCATCTGTGAAATTATAAATAAATATTTTTGTTGGTTCAACCACAACTGGACATTAAATTCCTTAGTATTGGCTCTGCTGGCTAGATCTCCTCAGAACTGAAATCCAAAACATCTGGAAGATCAAAGAGTCCTAAGCAGTGGCCATATTTGTGCGTTCGTTATCACCCCAATGGTTGATATGAGCAGACCTGACCATACTAATTGTCTAAGTGAGGGAACATGGAGTTTCCATGTCATAGTACATGAATTCTCAACTACATATCATCTACATTCTGATTTCATATTATAGATTAATTGTGCAGTATTTATTTTGTCTAGTAGACCCATGTCTTGGCATTCAGAAGAGGGTTAACCTCAACAACATGAGGTGAAAGAAATTATCAGACCTGTCTCATTTTTCAAAGCACCCACGCCTAGAGGATCCAGACACAATGGAGGTCTTCCTATTTGAATTCTGGCTTTCCACAACAATGGATGATGTGGGTCTTCATGCTTTTCTTCTCCAAATTGTGAGACACAGGTGAAAGCAAATGTGAATTTCTTGAAATCACGATATTATCTTTTAGAGCTCATTGCTTGAGCTATTAGACCTGCAAATGAAGTTGTGCATATGGCCAGTTACCCCACCATAATACAAAAGCAGATTCATTTTCAAAATTAAGAATGAGAGAAGCTCATGTTAGTAGAAACTACCACATGAACATGAACATGAACATGAAGAAGAAGAAGAAGAAGAAGAAGAAGAAGAAGAAGAAGAAGAAGAAGAAGAAGAAGAAGAAGAAGAAGAAGAAGAAGAAGAAGAAGAACTCATGTTGTCCTCTTAAAGCACCTCTTCTTCATCTTGAATGTATTGCCTGTGATGGCCATGAATTGTTTTTTTAAATGATTGAATAGGGTTTAAGCTTCAAAGTAGTGCACTCCCTTTCCCACTTATCACAAGCACTGTTATCTATTGACTCATCATAGAAATTATTGTGCCCATGTTACATGCAATATGATCACATTTCTTTAAATTCATTTATATTTTTCATCATGATCTCCTTTCATAATAGGCATTTGCTTCAAAATGCTTAAGTAGAATACCTTCTCTTCCAGCTCTTTCAGTACATTTTGCTGCTGCCAGAATGTTCTCTCAATGATTTGGACTAGAGATGTGCACGACTTAGCGGTATTCCCGTTTCCGTTTCCGTTATTCGTATCCGTTACTCTACGGAAACGGTAACGGGAATTACTCCGCCAGAATTCGAGCTCGAACTGACGAACGAACAATTTGGTCTGATTTGTCGTGCTCGTTACTTGCACGCGGCGATCGCGCAATGCCAAGCGGCACAGAAAAAAAGTTTTTAAAAGTTAAAAAAGAAACGATTCCCGGCCCTAAAAGCAGGCGAAAAATGTCTGAGGGCACCTACCAGGCCAGAAGGTTTTTTTTTTGGGGGGGGGGTTCCCCGCCCCCCTTTCCTTGGCTAGTGCTACTGCTGCGCTGCGCTGGTACCAGGCTGGGGGGGCATCGTCTCGTCTGCCTTTGCCATGTGGTGTGCGGGCGGAGGGGGGGTCCAAAATGGCGACCGCAATATTTTTTTTGAAATCCTTGCCCAAAACCCCACCAAAGCACCACAGAAACATGCGAAAGTTACCTATTTTAAATGCTTGATTTTTTACAGTAGCAGCAGTGGGTTTGTCTTGCCAAAATACGTCTCTGTTGATTTTATTTTATTTTTTCTTAATTTATTTTTTTACACCTGCGCAACGATGGGCTGGCCATGGGACAGGACCATGCAAATTTTCGGAGCCATTCCACCAATCGCATGGACAGGTTTTGACTGACACTTCTGGATGTGCCAGAGGGCATAAAAAGCCGAGGCAGTTCCAGTCCGTCACAGTCTGGGCTTGTATCTTGTGGAGGGTGGTCAGGGCTGGATTGCTGCGCTCAGTCTAGTTTCGATTTCGCGGTCGCGGTCTCGGTCTCGCTAGGCAGGGAGGGAATTGAATTGATTTTAATTCGAAAAACATAATAATTTCTTTTATTCCCTGTGGGGAATAGCAACGCAGTGTTTATTCTTTTTTGTTTTCTGCATTTTTTAGGAAGAGTTCCGATTTTTATTTGCTTATATTTGCTTCAAGGGGGAGGGAAGATTTGAGTGGGAGCGGTAGGGGAGGGGAGGTGCTGCGGATTTATTTTGAAAATATATTATTTTACACTACCATACCATTTCTTTTGTATCCCAATTTCCCACCAAGTTCATTTACTTAGCCAAGGTCCTTTTACCCTGCGCCTACAGCTTTTTTGCTGCTGTTGCGATTGGGGTTTTGGAAGGGAATCCAGCAACCCTATCCTACCCTAGTAGCAGCTTATAGTTTTATTCCATTTATTTTCTATTTTACAGTTTATTAGCAAGTGGCAAGCAACAGCCAAGGTCCAGTACTAGTGCTTAGAAGGGGAGGTTGGAGGCTGTGGATTAAATTATTTTAAAATATTATACAGAGTACAGACTGAGTAGGCAGAGTCTCCCTCGCCAACCAGTGCACTCAAATTTCTCAAACACGTTTGTTGGCAACAAGGCTAGGGCACCTTCCTCTATAGAACATTTTACAATTTCATTTTACTTAACACTTATAGATATTCTTTCACTTGTCCAACACCTCATTCATTTTTTTGCAGTCAGGCACTCAAACAAACATTTGTTGAAGGGCATGCACCCAGCCACCTCTATAGAACTTTTTCTTCAATTACATCTTTGAAGAAGTTACATTCATCTTAGTTACTGTGCATTATTTGTGAAAGTTGGGTGCTGCCAGATTTTGCAAACCCCTTGCTTCTATTAGCTTGGTTTTTGTGCAGTTGTAACTTACATCTGTGAAGAAGTTAAGTTACAGTTCTCCTAATTACACTTGCCCTGTGCATTGTGAAACTTGTTTGCCAGGATTGGCAAACCCCTTGCTTCTACTAGTTTGGTTTTTGTGCTGTTTTTGTGAGTCAACCTCACTCATTTACTCGCCAGTTTGCTACCAGTCTACATACACAATTACATTTTTGAAGAAGTTACATTTCTCTTTGTTACACTTGCCCTGTGCTGTGCATTGAGAAACTTGTTTGCCAGGATTGGCAAACCCCTTGCTCCTATTTCCTTGTTTGTTGTGCTGATGTAACTTGTGAGTCCATCTCACTCATTTTCTTGCCACCACAGTCTACATACACAATCCAATTACAACTGTGAAGAAGTTACAGTTCTCTTTGTTACACTTGCCCTGTGCAGGGCATTGAGAGACTTGTTTGCCAGGATTGGCAAACCCCTTGCTCCTATTACCTTGTTTGTTGTGTTGCTGTTGTGTGAGTCCATCTCACTCATTTACTTGCCCCCACAGTCTACATACACAATCCAATTACAACTGTGAAGAAGTTACAGTTCTCCTAATTACAGTTGCCCTGTGCAGGGCATTGAGAGACTTGGGTGCCAGGATTGGCAAACCCCTTGCTCCTATTACCTTGTTTGTTGTGTTGCTGTTGTGTGAGTCCATCTCACTCATTTACTTGCACAGTTCCTTGGTGCTTTTCTTTACTATCACATTATACATTCCCTGGCCTGAGCCACAAGAAGTGAGAAAAATGAGGAGGGGTCGCACAGCTAGAGGGCAGGGGAGGGGGACCCCTACTAAGATAAATAGGGGCACGTTTCTGAGGGAAGGGACAGGAAGTAGTGCAGTAAGTGATACTGGTGCAACTCCCTCCCCGAGTAGCAGTGCCAGTGGCACAAGCAGCACTGTGCCATCGTCTGTCACCGAGGGAAGCATGTATGAGGCGTACCAAATCCCATCTTCGTTACCTGACAGCCCCACCCTTAATCAGCAAGAAGACAAGGGCTCTGATTCTGAAATGGCATCAGAATCAGAATCGGGCTCCTTGTATCTAAACATGCCAGATTCTGAGGACCTGTTGGCAGGGACAGACTTAAGGCAGGTGATTGGCCTCCTCTGCAACTCAGTCCTCTGGGCTGCAAGACACTGTGACCCAAGGCCAGTGGCATTTAAATTCCTGTCATGCCATTCAGCTCCATCCTTTTTATACTGGAGCTGGCAATGAGCCTGCCGCACTCTGGCTCTGTGCTGTGGTGCTCTCATACTCTGCCTTGTGGCCTGGCCGGAGTGGCCGCCCTTACTCTGGCCTTATGGACGCGTCGACCAGAGATAGTCCTCCTCCTTGTATAGCCTAGTGGGCTGGGCTGTGGGCTGTAAAACTTAAGTCAGAGAAACCCAGAGCCCTATCCCATTCCCATCCCTACCAAAACTATTCCTGGCTGTAGCTACTAGCTAGGTACGTAGCTTAACCACCTCAGGCTCTAACTGCTAATGTTTTTGTTGACCATGACCAAAAGCAGGGTTGCATTGGCTTTGGCTTTATTGCTTGTCCTTTAAGTGTGTGTGACTTTGACTGTGAATGTGAAGTGAAGGCAGAAGGACCTTGGTGATGGGGGGCCAATTTGAGAGGAGTAGAGTAGTAGACCCCTCATCCAGATTTGGGGAGGAACGGAATATCTGTTTCTCCTGCTGCCTCTGAGAGAGGTGGAGGGGAGAGATGGGATGGATTCAAAACCAAACAACAAAAAAAAAGTACAACAAACAGGCACGTCAGCCAGACCAAGTAGGGTGGCTGGCTGGTTCAGCATCAGCAGATTCAGCACAGCAGACCAAGAGGAAAAAAAAGAAATGCAAATTTGTTTCTGCCCCACTTTGTTTGCTTAGGATGCACTAGCCTTGTTGTGCAGCAGCAAGTCCATCACCCAGGCAGGTTTAAACTGTATTTCGCCTGCTCATTTGCGGAACCCGCGCCCACCCGCCCGCCAGCCAGCCCACCCGCGCGCCCACCTGCCTGCGCGCTAGCCACTCCCCCTGCCGCTGCCGCCGCCCACGCATGTACCCCCGCGCCACCGCCGCCCGCGCTGCGCCCGCAAGCCGCAAGTCTCGGTCGGACGTCAAAATGCGCGAAATTGCGGCAGAAACGGAAACGAAAAAACAAAAAAACGAACTGACTAATTTTTGCGAATTTTCGCGAAAAAACGGAGACGACCTGAAACGGAACCGGCCCGACTAACGACAACTAGAAAAAATTTTTTTTCAAGTCGTGCCCATCTCTAATTTGGACTTCTGCTACAGCTAATGTACATTTCTAATTTTGGCCTTTCTTTAGTAGGTTGGCAAACAATAGGAGTTTTAGAAATCCATAATGCACATAACAATATTGATAACCTGAAGTTGATAATGGGATGAAGGAACAGGAAATTAGATGAATCGCTCTGTATGGGCAGAGAAGGAATTTCTGACCCAATGAAAGTGTGGTTCAGTTATCAGGTGCATCTTCATTTTCAAGTTTCCTCTCCAGAATAAATGTAACATTTTAAAGTGCTAAAACTGAGCTGTCGTGGTCGATGGAATATTAGAGCATCATAGATTCCAGGAGACTGAAAACTAATCAAGAGCCTGGAAAAACAGTGCAAAAGTTTTCAATTTAATTTTCACAGATCTGAAACCATGCAGGACAACCTATTATTGAGTGGCCACAAAAGGAAACGGTTCTACATCACCATGATAGTGAGGCCACATTGCAAATCCATTGCCAAACTAACAAGGGTCCTACTCACAAGGCATACGTTCTACTTAAATAAAATATAGTGAAGTTTTGGCCACAAAGATTACATTCATACACATGGGACAGACATCATCATCATCATCATCATCAGCAGCAGCAGCAGCAGCAGCAGCAACAACAATAACTTAGGTTTTGGGTTCAAACTTGCATCTCTTCTATAAAACCAGTCAATGTTTTTATAATTTTGATTGACTGTCTTTGGTGTTTCTGAATAATAACAGCTGCAAAAATGACAATATTAGGAACAGCATATACTGTATACTACTTGGATATTTAACACATACTGTACTTAGGTTTTTGGTTAAAACTTGTATCTGTTATGTAATACCAGTCAATGTTTTATTCATTTTTATTGACTGTGCCTGGTATTTTTGAATCATCATTGTCATTGTCGTCATTGTCTTCTTCTTCTTCTTCTTCTTCTTCTTCTTCTTCTTCTTCTTCTTCTTCTTCTTCTTCTTCTAACTACAAAGCTAGATAACTAAGTGCAGCCTTTGTCAAGAAGGCACAGTGGGAAATCAACTCCCAAACTCACAGCTGGATGCAAAAAAATCTCTGCACTTTCTAGGATCTGTCTCCCACCCATTTGGTAAGGTTGCCCAGACAAATTGTACCACCTGCAATGAAAGACAAAATGGTGTCTTTTCACTTTTCTGTGGACAAAGACAACCAGTCTGGTAGTTGAAGCTTATAACAGCATTTGCGGCAGCACAACATTTTCTACTACGACATATGTTGACAGAATGCTAGGTTATATGTAGGGGAGATAGCACAAGTCTAGGACTCAGGAGAACTGATTTCCACCATGTAGTGAATAGAGATGGGCACGACTTGAAAAAATTTTTTTTTCGAGTTGTCGTTAGTCGGGCCGGTTCCGTTTCGGGTTGTTTCTGTTTTTCGCGAAAATTTGCAAAAAATAGTCGGTTCGTTTTTTTGTTTTTTCGTTTTAGTTAGTACTGTTTTTTTTGGGGGGGTAGCGGGCTCCTGGAGGCACCTCTGTGGGGTGGGTGCCTCCTCTGGCCCGCTATAAGGGAAAGCGGGCTCCTGGAGGCACCCGTGGGTGCCTCCTATCCTCACCCACTAGGAAGGGGAAGCAGGCTCCAAGAGACCCCTCAACATGGGGGTCTCCCCTCCTCACCTGCTGCTGCAAAATGGTATGCAATAGCCATATGGATATGCATACCAGTTGCAGACAGTGAGACCAGTGAACCCGCCAGAGGCATAGGGTGATGCCTAAGGCTCTCGCACCACCATGTGTCACAAAGAAGGGAATCGTACTTGCGTGTAGTGCAATGCAAGTAGATCTGGCTTAGGGTTAAGGTGGGTTAGTGCAAGGGCTAGGGTTAGGCTAGTGACGGATAAGGTTACGGTAGGCTAGTGGGTTGCACCTCTGGGTGCCTCTCTGACCCACTAAGAAGACAGTCTGTGACGTATGGGTAAGGAGTCAAGGATTAGGGTTAGGGTTAGGGGGCTAGGGCAGGTTTTAGGGGGCTTTTTGGCACATCCCAGAAGTCTCCATGGCCAAGTGGCCATGCGATTGGTGGGATGGCTCCAAAAATTTGCATGGTCGTCCACTCCCACATGGCTGGCCACTCGGCCAGCCCATCATTGCGCAGGTGTAAAAAAATAATAATAAAATAAAATCAATGGAGTACAGAGGAGGAGAGGAGAGACATTTTGTTGCAAGAAAAAACCCACTGCTACTGTGAAAAATCTGGCAGTTTATAAATTTTCGCGTGTTTCTGTTGTGCTTGTGTGTTTTTGGACCACGATTTCAAAAACAATATTGCGTTCGCTGCCCCATTTTGGATCCCCCGCCCGCACCGCATGGCATGGCGAGTCTGGCTGCCCAGGACGGGGGGGAGGCGGGACCGCCCCCTCCAGAAACCCCCCCTCCGGTAGGTGCCTTGCGCCCTTAGTCAAGCAGGCATTTTTCCGCCTGCTTTTTTGGCCCGGGAATGGGTGGGGGGAGAGTTTAAAAGTTTTTTCCTGTGCCGTCCGTGCCGCTTGCTTGCGCTTTAATTGTGGCAGCCAGCGGCGAGACTGGGCTTTTTGCTGGCTGCGAGCCTGCGGCGAGTCCCACCAGAGCAGCCCAGGACGGGGGATGGGGGGGAGGCCGGGGACCTCCAGAAACAACCCCTCTGGTAGGTGCCCTGAGGCACAGCAGGCATTTTTTTGCCTGCTTTTTGGCCAGGAATCGTTTTTTTTAACTTTTAAAAACTTTTTTTCTGTGCCGCGTGGCATCGCGCAATCGCGCGATGCAAGGAACGAGCACGACAAATCAGACCAAAATTGTTCATTCGTCGGTTCGAGCTTGAAGTCTGCCGGAGTAATTCCCGTTACCGTTTCCATAGAGTAACGGAAACGAGTAACGGAAACGGAAACGGGAATACCGCTAAGTCGTGCCCATCTCTAGTAGTGAATTGGGTGAGCACAAACTAGTGACACTCTCTTAGTCTGATCTACTTCATGAGGAGGAAAGGGGGAAAGGAGGAGAGGGATGAATTGAGTTCACCAGAGGAAAAGTGGGATAGACGTGTCTTTCTACATGTTGTTGTTTTGACTTATATATTGTCCCATAGTGCTAGAGCACCCTTTGGACAGTTTACAATGCAAGGAATGGACTTGCACACTGTCTTCTCTTCAGGTTGCCTTTCTTCACATGGAGACAATGAGTAGCTAGGCTTAAAGCTGCTGAAGTTTGCCCATCCATAGACATTAGATTCAGTAGTGTACATGTACTTGGGTTACAGTCTTTTCTATGCAAGCGTAATACAGTGAAAATTAGAATAATCATTTCTAATTCTGTGCCTGTGCATACAGTAGATGCAGTGCTATCCAAATAGTGTTCTTGTCCGTTATCCTAGCTTGTGCTGTGTGACTGGTCACCTACATGCTAAGTGTCACTGCTTGTGCCCTTACCCTTCTGTGTGATTGAAATTGGCTCATTCCTTTTGAATGGCCTCCTAAGCCAGCGTCAAAACATGTTAGGTCAAGGTGGGGCCCTCATTTCCACTAATAATTCATCTAGTTAAAACTGCTCAGTGGTCTGTGTCCTTTCCACAGTGTTAAATTTTAAGCAGCAGGAATTTTATCTTACAGCTGTCCATTTAATTTAGATTAATTAGATTGCAGGCTAATACCATCCAGATTCCAGATTATGAACTGAAATGTTTATATGTTAATATATGTATTGTCAGTGATTGATTTGAGTACCAGGAGGTCATTCTGTATCCACCCATTTCCACTATGGATTGAAAAAGAAGGTACTGTATATATTGTTTAATTGTGATTGGCCATATTCTATATTCTACTTAGTGGCAGAAGACCAATTGATTTTCAGAAGTGCAGGCAATAGCCTAATGAGCTCACCTAACTAGCATGATCAGCCCATGAATAAAAATGCCGCACAAGCATAAAGCCCCCTAAAACATTTCATTTCCTTATCTGCCTATTTTGGGAGTATTTTGATCCGGAAGAGATCACAGGCTATTCCTGCTTCTAGCTTTGCAAGGGTGTCTGTTTGAGACACTCACAGCCTGTACAATTCATAGATCATCTAGGCTGCAGAGGCCCCAATGTGTCTCATTTTATTTTTTGTATACTACAATATATTTGCAGTGTTGCAGTTTATTCTGCTGAGTAGAGATGGGCACGACCAGAATTTTTTTTTCGAGTTGTCATTTTTCGGGACGGGTCCATTTCGGGTCGTTTCCGTTTTTCGTGAAATTTTTTAAAAATTTGTCATTTCGTCGTGTCGTTTGTCGTTTGTCGTTACCGCCGCCGCGATTTCGCGCGATTTGACGTCCCAGCGAGTGGCGTCCCGCCGGCACTAGGTGTTTTGTGGCCTAGGCGGCAGGCAGGGGGACGGGGGGGGCATGGGCGGGCAGTGGCAGCGGCAGGGGGGAGGGGCAGGCACACGGGCGCACGGCACGGGTCCCGCAATGACCCAGGGAGTTTAAACTGACTTGCTGCACAAGACTGCATCGAATAAAGCAATTGCAATTTTTGCAAACAAAGTGTGCAGTGCACCCACAGCAGAGCTGCAGGCAGGGTATGAAAGGACGTTGGCTTGCCACCAAGCAAATGAAATTTTTAAAATAAATCCACACCTCCCCTCCCACTCAAACCTCCCCCCCCTTTGAAGCACTATCAGAAAAGAAATCCTAACAAACTGCAGGAGAATAAAAAAGAATAAACTGCATTGCTATTCCCCACAACAGACAGAGAATGAAAGGAATTATTATTATTTCCTAAAAATTCAATTGAATCAATTCCCTCCCTGCCTGCCTAACTGAAATCTAAGGCTTTGCGCAGGGGTCGGCAACCTTTAAGACATAAAGAGCCACTTGGACCCGTTTCCGACGGGAAAAAAAAACTGGGAGCCGCAAAACCATTGCGACATTTAAAACAAATATAACACACACACCCAAAGCTCTGGGCAGTTCCCACGCCAAAAGGCACATACCTGAAGAAGTAGGAGAGGAGAAGCCGAACCAACTCCATCCCCCACCACACACTCCCGAGCAATTCCCCCCCATCCACCCTCCGCGCCGCTCTTGCACGGAAAAAGAGAGAGAGAGAGAGAAATATGCCAACTGCACATGTGCAATGCTTGGCCCTCCTCAACAACCCCTCGGGGTTATTAACCCGCGTGGAGGAGGCAGGGCTGCGGGCAAAACTTTCTGCCTCCTCCTCCCCAATGCGCCATCGTCGTCCCCTGCTCCCTGCCAAAAATAAAATAAAATAGAAAATAAAATAAACAGGATCCTGAGTGGTGCTCGCCTGCCTGCCTACCTCCTGGCCCCGGACTCTCCAGGGGCCGCTGGCTGCCAGGATCCCTCCCCCCTGCTGCTTTGCTGCTGCAGGGCGCCTAAAAGCTCACTATCAGCTCTTCCTGCACCGAAGGTGGGCGGGAAACGGGCAGCGCCGCCGCCGCCGCTCCCCGCCCTCCCTCCCCCCGCCCTCGCTGGGATCCCGCCGCGGGGCGAACACTGTTCCCCGCAAACACACACACACACCTGCCCGCTCTTCCTGCACCGGAGAATAATCCCGCCGCGGGGCGAACAACACAACACACACACACACACCTGCCTGCTCTTCCTGCACCGAAGGCAGGAGGAACGGGCAGCACCGCCGCCGTGCTATTCCCCCGCCCTTGCTGGGATCCCGCCGCAGGGCGAACACTGTTCCCCGCACACACACACACACACACACACTGCCCGCTCTGCAAAAGGCGGGCGGGAAGCGCTGCCGCCGTCGCTCCCCCGCCTCCCTATCGCTGGGATCCCGCCGCGGGGCGAACACTGTTCCCCGCACACACACACAAACACACACACACACACACACACACACACACACACACCTGCCCGCTCTTCCTGCACCGAAGGAGGAACGGGCAGCTCCGCCGCGGTCGCTCCCCCACCTCCCTACCTCCGCCCTCACTGGGATCCCGCCACGGGGCGAACACTGTTCCCCGCACACACACACACACACACACACACACACCTGCCCGCTCTTCCTGCACCGAAGGCGGGCGGGAGGCGGGCAGCGCTGCCGCGGGTGGGTGGGGGTGGGGTGGGCGCCGGGGGTTCCTTCCCGGCGCCTCAGTCGAAACGTCCCACCCCGCCGCCTCCGCCGCCGCTCCTATCCGAAGGCGGGCGGGGGCGGAACGGGCAGCGCTGCCGCCGTCGGCCGTCGCTCTGGGCCACGGGTGGGTGGGGGTGGGGTGGGCGCCGGGGGTTCCTTCCCGGCGCCTCAGTTCGGCCGCGGTCCCGCCCCGCCGCCGCCGAGGCACATCCCGCCCGCCCGCCAGCCTCCGCGCTCTCACACCGATGTCTCAGCCGCGAGGAGGCACCCGAACCCGCTCGCTTTGCCAGCTCCCTGCCTTGCCGGCCAATCGCCGCTCTGCTCCCAGGCCCCGCGCCTCCCCTTTGGCTGCCCCGGGGCCGCTATTTGCACGCCGGCCAGCCGGCCAGCCAGCCACCTCCCAGAGCCGCGGCAAAGGTCCCAAAGAGCCGCATGCGGCTCCGGACAAATCGAAACTAGTCTAGCACAGCAGCCAGCTACACACAGCCCTCTCCCACCCACATCCAAGCCCGGACTGCGACTCTTCTGGGAGTGCCTCGGCTTTTTATGCCCTCTTGCACATCCAGAAGTGTCAGTCAAAACCTGGCCATGCGATTGGTAGAATGGGTCCAAAAATTTGCATGGTCCCATCCCATGGCCAGCCCATCATTGCGCAGGTGTATAAAAAATAAAAATAAAAATAAAATAAAATAAAATCAGTGCGACCTTTTACTGCTATAAAAAACCCACTGCTGCTACTGTAAAAATTCAAGCATTTAAAATAGCTAATTTTCGCATGTTTCTGTGGTGCTTTGGTGGTTTTTTGGACCACGATTTCAAAAAAAATATTGCGGATGCCATTTTGGATCCCCCCGCACCACATGGCAAATGGAGACGCCGAGGATGCCCCCTCCCAGCCCGGTACCAGCAGCCCAGGACAGGAGGGGAGGGGAGGCTGGGGACCCCCCCCCCCCAGAAACCACCCCTCTCGTAGGTGCCCTCAGGCAGGCATATTTTCGCCTGCTTTTTTGGCCGGGAATTGGGT
This sequence comes from Phrynocephalus guinanensis, assembly GCA_037367245.1. Classification (NCBI taxonomy): domain Eukaryota; kingdom Metazoa; phylum Chordata; class Lepidosauria; order Squamata; family Agamidae; genus Phrynocephalus; species Phrynocephalus guinanensis. Next base: position 97,030,580 of record CM074738.1, on the reverse strand, counting down.
TTTTTTATTTTTAAAACTTTTTTTCTGTGCCGCTTGGCATCGCGTGATCGCCGCGCGATGCCAGGAACGACAACGACAAATCAGACCCAATTTTTCTTTTTTCAGTTCGAGTTCGAGTTCTGACAGCTTAATTGTCGTTACCGTTTCCGTTACGTAATGGAAACGATATCCGAAAACGGAAACGACAATTTCACGAAGTCGTGCCCATGTCTACTGCTGAGTAGCCTGATAACACTAAAGGCTAGATCAGGCAAGTGTTCTACAAGAGATATTAATAGTTTTAAAAGAGGTAGCGGGTTAATCCGTGTTAGCCTAGCAGGCCAAAAACAAAAGTAAACTAAAAAGCAAAGAAGATATTGATTACTTTATCTCACTTAAAGACTAACTGCTATAATTTTTGGTGCGCTTTCCTGATGAGCCCACTTCCTCATTAAAATACAGTAGCTAGTCACAATGTTTTGTTTTGCTTTTGTCCTGAAGAGATGTTAATTTATTGCTCATACAGTGTGTGAGCACTAAGCGGTCAACATTTTTTTATAAAGAGATAAGCATTGCACTTTCAAATTTATGTGAACATGAAACACACAGTGCTGTCACAAACTTGGCAGGGCCCAATGTTGGGAAGAGTTGGCTGGATAGCTGAGTGGTTTAGGCATCTGTCTATGGAATCAAAGGTTGGGAGTAGGGATGGGCATTTCAAAACCAGTAGGTTACGAAACGTACCCCACGAGCCCAGGTGGTCCATGGAGCCGGCTGATACATGCAGATCCAATTGCTTTACCATTCTCTGTCTCATGCAGGGTTAAAATCCAATGAGGAAGCATGCTGCAATGTCATCTGTGCTAGATCTGTGATGCTGGCCCATCAGGAGTTGTGCAGGGACAGGCATCATGCCGCCTCCCTCTAATTGGTCAGCAGCATGAAGCAGGAAAGGTGACATCACAGTGTGCTTCCTCATAGAATTTTAACCCTGCATGAGACTGATCTACATGTATGAGCTGGTTCCATGGACCCCCTGGGCTCATGTGGTTCATGTCATAACCTACTGGTTCCGAAATGAAATGCCCATCCCTAGTTGGGAGTTCGATTCCCCACTGTGCCTCTTGGAGGAAGAGCCAGCTTGTATGGCCTTGGGCAAGCAGTGTAGTTCCAGTGCAGTCCCAGTGGAATCCCAGAAGAGAGGAATGCTAAGCTGCTTCTGAATATTCTCTACTTGGAAAACCCTGAAAAGAGTCACTGTAAATCAGAATTGACTTGACGCCATAGGATTAATATTAATGTGGGGAAAGTGGGGAGACTGGACAGTTCTTCCTTCCAATTTGCACCTGAGCCTCTTTCAGTTTTGATAAAATAATTGATTGTGGACATTTTATAATTTCCTTAAACCAGAAAGTTTTTTGTTGTTGAAAAAAAAAAGACATTGTGGCACTTTAAATTAATTAATTAATTAGTCTTGAATTGAGATGCATTCTGTGAAAGAAAATTGGGAGACGAAAACCACATTTGACAACATGCACACATGTTTTAAATATGCCAAGTACATTTCTTAACTGTGTACAAGACATCCTTCATGGCTTCCTCAGTCTGCCCACTAGTTCTACCCACATCAAAAATCTCATTGAACTTTTACCTTTTTTTAAAAAAATATTTGCATGGAAATTAGCCAAGAATGAACTTGAAGGTGGAAAAAGACTGTCACAGGGATGGCTTGACTGTGGGCAAATCTGCCCTTTTCGACTATGAACGTTGGAATGGAAAATCGCCATTAGTGGCCTGGAAACCAAAGACATTCTGGAATTGCTTGGTCCTGGTAAAGCTTGGAATGAAAAGTATTATTGATAGGGTGTCCATATGAAATGGAAGGCTAGAATAACGTATGTTTACATGTGGTTCCTGACCTTGGGCAAAGCGGGTGTTTTTGGACTGCCATTCCCCAAAGTCTTCACTGCTGCCCAGGATTCCCGGGGATTGCAGTTCAACTTCATCTGGGTTATCCAAAGTTGGGAACCACTTGCTTAAACATGGAGGTGGAAGAGGAAATTTCAGAGTGGTGAAAGCACTACTTGCTGAAATTTCCTCTTCCTCCTAGCGCTTAAAGCTACAACATGCCCTGTCCCCAGTTCATGTGGCCATCCTAAGCTGAGCCATTTGAGGTCTTATGTTCAACCTTGCAAACACAAAGCCTGGCTAAAGACTTTACAGTCAAATTTTGCTTTCAAGCTTTAACATTTGTCTTCCCATAAACACACCTGTCCCTCCTCCACTGGCTGCTAAATTTTCTGTTTTACAAGCAGAGACTAAACCATCTGTTGGTTGTCAGCTGTTTGGCAATCTCATACAGGCTGACGTCAAGTCCTATTTTATAGAAGGTGCATTATTTGTTTGAATGTGGAGACAGAACATAAAGGAGAACACATGTGAAAGTGTCACCAGGCGGCAACACCACCACTTGGCCCATCCTTGAAAGTAGCTGTGTGGATGCTACTGAGGATCAGTCAATAGGAAGTGAAATCCAAATATGTGGTTTTGACAGATCTTGGCGATTAAGCAAACCTACCCACAAAGCCATACTTGTATCTGGAAAAATCAATCATAAAACAAAGCAAGTTAATTAGGAAAAAAAGATGAAAAACACTTGCTGAACACTGGATATTTTCAGCACTTAAGACAGGGGTGTCCAAACTTTTTTCCAGGAGGGCCAGATTTGGTAGGTGAAAATATGTGGGGGCCAACCGTTCAGCTGCATTTGGCCGGACTTTTCACAGGCCTTTAGGACATGCAAGGAGGGGGAGAGGATGCTGCAGTATCGGAGCCAGGGGCGGGTAGGCTGGGCATGTAGCTGGGGGGGGGAATGGACAGAGGCAAGGGATGGGAGGCAAACATTAAAACTGAAAGCTGTCATCTCCATCCAGTATGGGGAGGGGGCAGCTAGCGGGGATATGTGACAGTTTGAGCCAGCAGCAGAGAGAAGAGGCTGCAGGCCACTCAAAATTTGAAAATGGGCTGCAATTGCCCCCCGGGCCTGACTTTGGACATGGCTGACTTAAGGTATTCTTTCTTCTAACAATGGACAGTCTGTAATGTATATTGGACTCTCTTTTTTGGACAGGAACCAGGTAAGTGATTATCTGTGACAGGACAGGACCCAGACAAAGTGAAGTTACTGTACATATGTGCTGTCAAGTTGCTCTCAATGTATGGTGGTGACCTATAAATGAGCAATCTCCAAAAATGTCAAGCTGTTGGTTGTGGTAGAGGAAACAAATGAAGTGTTTTAAGAGGCACAATCTCATCCTAAAACACTTCACTTGAGTTTGTTTTAAGGGCTCAGACTATGTTAAAGCAGGTCAGTTCAGCAAATAGGATTTACTAAATCAAATCATTTTGTAGATCCCACAGATCCAATCAGCACCTTCTAATTTGGACTAACCATCAGATTTAGTGTCCTGATTTATAGAAAACCAGTCTATTATCCAAATGTATAAATTGTTTCCAGCCCCATGTTGAAGGGCCCCCTCCCTTGGAAAGATGCAAATCCTCTTCCTTAGCTGTTTGCTGCAATGCACTTAGAGAAGATTAGTAATAAAAAGTACAGGATCATATTAATTATCCTGCTACACTTGATTTTATTTCCCATTTTAGAAATAGCATTCATTTTACAGAGATTGACTGCAGAGAGGATCCCCCCCTTATATCACTTTTCCACTCAAAGCCTTTATTGCATTCAATGTTCCTGCAACTTTTTACCAAGTAAAAGTTTGAAATCTGAATGTTCCCCTTTTCTAAACTATGCAGTAAAGCTGCATATATACCGAGGTCTTAACTTAGTTTGAATGCTTAGCTCTGAACAAATGCTTGGTCAGTTCCTGCACCATTCTATACTTTTTCTGCATCAGAAATGTTCGCTCCATAAAAACAAAGCAAAATGTTCCGCTGATATACCACCCCATAGCTCTTAAAGCACTATGGGGAATTATAGACTTCCTCCATGCAAGGTAAACCATGATCAGGCTCAGCACAGAATTACAGTCAAAATGGGGCTGCACCCCATACCACGTGGGCCATGCCCATGTTTGCAATGGAGACTGTCAAGTTCTGACCCACTTCTGACAGAATGGCCTTGACATGGATTTTGTAACCACCAACCATAGCTATCTGGGGACAGTTGGATGCCATGTCCGAGATCACCCTGGGCAATCACAAAGAGGAACTTGCTGGATAGCAGGACAGATCATATATCAGTGATGGCGAACCTTTTAAAGACCACGTGCCCAAACTGCAATTCAAAACCCGCTAATTTTATTGCAAAGTGCCAATACAGTAATTTAACCTATGAAGGGGCGATGTCGGGTGCCCACAGAAAGGGCTCCGAGTGCCACCTTTGGCACCTGTGCCATAGGTTTGCCATCACTGTCATATAGATTCCCTTTTCTGTCTTGAGTGCCTCAAGATATACTGACTCTAAATTGGAGAGGACTTGGCCAACTAAACAGAATTGGCTACGGAGGGTCTTTTTTAATGCAAAGAGTGCATTATTGGGGAACTGTTCCATCTGTAAAACTGCCTATGTCACTTGGGTGCTTTTACATGACCTCTAAAATCCGCCTGCAACTTAAATTTGGACCAGAGATCGTGGGGGTTTGTCGCTCTCCCTGTGTTCCTACCCCTCCGCACTCCATTGTTCCTGTCTGCGTGAGGGGAGGGGAGAAAAAAAGGGAGAAAAATGCAGGCTCACCTCCGTGTGCCGGTCGAAGCCACCCCGAGCCACCCCGTAGTGATTCCTGTCTCTTAAACTGGCGGTGGGGACATAAAACAAACAAACAAACAGAAGGCAAGGGACCACAACATTCACAGCTTTACAATGCGCATTGGAAGATTTTTTACCTCCTGGAGGCCAGGTACTTGAAAAGTGCGCTGGGACGTGCTTAGGTGGGCGTGGTCGTACTTAATTTTTTTTAAAGTCCAGAGCTGGTGGGAAAACATTTTTAAGCTCTGGATCAGGGAGCCCTTTGCCTCGGATTTTACGGGTCATGTAAAAGCGTTCTATGTAAGCCAGGTTGGTGGTGCCATCTGGGATCAAACCCTGAAAAATTGGTGATTCCCATTTACTACTTACTCAGCATTCAGCAGCATTATTTTAAGAGCAAGAGAGCTGCCATCAAGGCCTCCCAAGCTGTGTGAGCTAAGAGCCCTCTTGGGAGCAGTCAACATCCTTGCATTCTGTGCTCTCACAATAATATCATTGCCTCCCTGAAATATATCCATCTGTACAGTGGTTCCCAGCTTCCCAGATGTTCTTAGACAACAACTCCCAGAAACGCTGTCCAGCATAGCTAGCGGTGAAGGATTCTGGAAGTTTTATCCAAGAACATCTGAGGACCCAGTATTGGAAAACACTGCTCTACGGTTACAATGCTTTCTGACTTTTTTCTCTGTTTACTCCTGCCCTTTCTTAAAACAAATGGCTTGCATAATATTGCAGTGCAATCAGTTCTGTCCTAAAAGATTTATTAATCCCAGGTGCGCTGTCAGCTGTAGATCTTTTCTTTAAATAGTTGAAATTCATTAAAGAAATCTGCTGTGTAGTCTTGCATCATGTGTGCCTTGCTGGGTGTAGTATCTAGATTCTAGTAAACTTATCTCATTTGTGGAAGAGAAACTTCTTGGCAACAAGGGCAATTAAATACTGCATCATGGCATTTTGTAAATCATTTATTATTTAGGATCCTGTTATTGGGCTCTACTATGTTAGTTTAACAGGGAAAGCCTCCTAGCTAACCATATTTGCCATAACTGGATTATTATTATTTTTAAAGGCAAAAGGAATGATGCATGAAATAGCTACAGTATTCCAGCTGCTAAAGAAAAAATTTCAGCTCTGCATTTCATCTTTCAGTCGCTGGATCATTCAGCAGAAAAGCCCATTTCTATAAATTTGTATTCAGTAGGATTGCTTGCTTCCTGCTTCAAGAATTTAGTTACATGTAGAGATGGGCACGAAACGAGCGATTTTTCATTTTCGTTTTCATTTTTTGTTTCGTTACGCAATGAAAACGAAACGAATTTTTAAAAAACAAAACAAAAACAAAACAAAACGACCAAATTTGTCGTGTTTTTCATTTTTGTTGCAGCAGATGCATTGAACTAAAAAGAATGCTAACGAAACAGCAATTTTTCGTTTTTGTTTTCGTGTTTTCATTTCGTTACCTAATGAAACGAAAATGAAATTTTTTGCAAAAAAGTCACGAAAACAAAAACGAACCAAAACGGACCCCTAAACGACCAAACGACAAACGAAACACCATTTTTTTGAGTCGTGCCCATCTCTAGTTACATGATCTGGTAATGGAAGTCCTCTTGCTGTGTTGACTGCCACCCAATTTTTTTACAACCCAGAAACAGATTAATTCCATAAATTAGCATGCACATAGAGTGGTTTTCATTTATTATGCAGTTTTTAATGTTTTAAATACAGAATGATTTTAAATTGTTTTTACTGATATATTGGAATGTAGGGAAAGTACACATGTTATAAACATGCAAATAAATATTTTAATTCTGTACATGTTGTAGAGAAGCCTTATATCTAGAGCTCTGTGTCCTCTTCTCTGCCCATGTAATCAGGCATCTCTTGTTAGTGATGGTAATGAGTTATGGTATCTGCCCTTTAAGACTGTTACTTTAAAAAAAATGTTATAAACCAGGCATGTCCAAACTTCAGCCCTCTAGATGTTTTGGACCACAACTCCCAGAATTCCAAGCCTGTATTTCCAATGGAAAAGGACTGTGGGAGTTGTGGTCCAAAACATCTGGAGGGCTGAAGTTTGGACATGCCTGTTATAAATGTTTTCATCATTTCTGACTTATGGCAACTGGAGATGGGCACGAACCCAGTTCATAAAAGCACCAGCATAGGTGCTACTGCTCCGCGCCCTGTCTCCTCAGTCAATCTAACCACTCAGTCAGTTCACTTTCCTAGCTTCCGGCAGCTACTCTACCGATATTTCAGTCTTGGCTAGAGAACAGACTTCTTTACCCCACCCTTTTCATCCAAGTGGGAGATCAGCCAAGAAGGTCGGGCAGAAGAGCCTGAGCTGTTGCTGGGAGTGGAAGGTCACTTGAGATGAAGCTGCTGGTAGCAAACAAACTGGGCTTGGGCGAGTGGCTATTTGGGTCAGAGGAGGAGGGGGAAGGGAGCTGTGGATCTGTGCTGATGTCTTTACAAACTGGGATGAACTGGCTTGTGGCCATTTCTAATGGCGGCCTGAAGAGGGTTTTTAAGGTATTGTATTGCAGGCAAAAATCAAAGAAAAACAAAACAAAACAAAAGACACCAAACCTGTGGCACCTTAAAGACTAACTTTCATATTTTAATGTAACGTTTCGTGGACACGTCCACTTCTTCAGACATATAGCAGCAGAAGGTATTGTATGTTTGATATTAAAGGAATAGTTTTACCCTTACCAACCTCCAGTAAATTTCCATGGTATAATGAGGATTTGAACATAGGTCTCCTGGATGCTACTGTGATATCCTAAAGTAAACACTAAATTGGAAGTTTAGTAATATATCCTGCATTTAATAATACATTATATTGTAAGGTTTTGCATATAACACATATTACCATATATTATATAATGAGGTTTCACCTCTGATGGAATGCTTTAGTTTCTTGATTTTGTTTTGTAAACAACTTTAATATATTTTGCAAAGTGGTATATAAAATTCTTAAAAGCAAATACTGAGAGAAATCTGACAGTCTGAAAGGTGTCACAAATTTACCTCTTATACGTAGGTAAATCTCAGTGATTTAATGGATCTTCTCCAGTTGAATTTAGTAGTTGTATTCAAGCCATCATATTATTCTACAATTTAAATGCTACAAATAAATACCCCCACTCCATTAAAACAATGTGCCTTTGCAGTGAATAGCAAATGCCCTCCAACTTTGCTGTCATGCTCAGAAAAATATTTTTGGAAACTGGGGACACAAAAAGAGGGTCTCCCTGCATCAGCAATCCCTCAGGGTAAGAGTGCTCTAGTACAAAGGCAGAGTAAGAGACAGACCTACCCTGCACCATTGTAACAAAGCACGCCAATGTTCGGAGTGACAAATTCTTTTAAGTTACAATCACTGTAAAATCTTTTGACTCATTATGCGTCAGTGAACTGGCTTGATTCTCAACCTTTCCAATCCTTCATATTGAAAGATGACTGCTTACCAAGTGATCGTATGAATTGGTAAACCCCTTAAGTAAACAAAAGAAATTACATCACTGCTCATCTATCACATTTTTTTTAGATTTCACACGTGTAGATTCTGTGCACGGGCCAAATTAATCAAAATGGCATAGCCAAATGATCTCTTTCAAGCCACATATTTATTCTATTAAGTGCGGACATTACTTAGTGTTAGTTGAGCATTCAACTGAAGGGAAATAAAGGTATAAAGGAGTTCCTTTATGGGGAAGAAGAAAGAGAAGTTGGGGGATTAGGGCTTGAACAGGGTACAGTACTCTGCAGAAAGAGGTGGGATGCTGCAATGTAGCCACTGGCCAGGTATAAAGTAAAGGTAAAGGTTCCCCCCGCACATGCGTGCTAGTTGTGTTCGACTCTAGGGGCAGTGCTCATCTCCGTATTCAAGCTGAAGAGCCAGTGTTGTGCAAGTCTGTGGCCATGAGGCTGGCATGGCTGCAAGGAAACATTGTTTTACCTTCCCGCTTTTTACAGCGGTACCTATTTATCTACTTGCATTTACATGCTTTTGAACTGCTAGGTTGGCAGGAGCTGGGGTTATCAGCAGGACCTCACTCTCCTGTGGATTTGAACTGCCGAGCTGCTGACTTTGCAGCCAACAGTTTTCAGAGCCTCAGTCCACTGAGCCACCTATTCTAAATACAGTGGTACCCTGACTTACGAGCGGCCCAACCTACAAAAATCCTGACTCACGCACACTCTTCAGCACTCCCCCCCCCACACGGCTGCTTATGAGCAAGATCAGGGATTCCCCATCTTGCGAGCAGCGGGTAGAGGGGTGTTGGGATTTGAATTGCCTTCCAGTCACCGAGGCAAACACTGCCTCGGTGACTGGAAGGGAATTCAATAGTGGCGCACTGCTTCTCCCCCCCCCCCATGGAGGAGAGAAGGGATGTTAAAATCCCTTCCAGTCACAGAGGCAGGACCTGCCCCCATGGGGGGGGAGCTGAGCCCCTGTGGGGGCTCAAGAGAAGCAGTGCACCACTTTTAAACCACCTGCCGCTTCTCTCCCAGCTCCCAGTGGGGGGGGGGAAGAGAAGCAGTGGGTAGTTTAAAGGGTCTTTAGCCACCGAGGTGGTGGTGGTGGAAGCCGCGGGTTGTTTAAAGCGGTTTCCCATAGGAATGCATTGCATGAATTTCAATGCATTCCTATGGGAAACCGCTCCCCGACTTAAGAGATAACCAACTTATGTGCGTTCACTCAGAATGGATTTATTTATTTATTTATTTATTTTTATACCACCCGTCTTCCGGAAGGAACTCTGGGCGGTGAACAAAAAGGGCAGGACAGGCCCAAAGAAAACAATACATCAAGTGAAGAGGAAATAAAGAAACAAAAAAATAAGGAGTAAAATATAATATAAGATAAAACAACTCAACAAGAGTCGAGAAATCATTGGCAAGATGGCGGGGAAAAAATCTTGTAAGTCGGGGTACCACTGTATATCAAAGGCAATAGTGGCTATATTTGGTCAATCTAGATCAAGGGAGGGGAACCTTTGGCCCTCCAGATGTTTTGGACTGCAACTCCCATAGTCCTGTATCATTTACAATATAGGCTTGGGATGCTGGGAGTTGTAGTCCAAAATATCTGGAGCACCAAAGGTTCCCATCCTGCTCTTCCCTTTTCTAGGCCATTGGTTCACAAACTTGGGTCTCCAGATGTTCATTAACTAACACTCCCCAAAGCCTTCACCACTAGCTGTGCTGGTCATGATTTCTGGCAGTTGCAGTCTGATAATATCTGGAAACGCAACATTGGGAACCACTGCTCTAAACGGGTCAAATAACCAATTCTTTCTCAGCTCCATTTTGTACTTACAACTTCAGCATCCAACAGGACAGGAGTTTTATATAGAGCTGAGAAGAGTTACTTTTTGGAATACAATTCCTAGACTCCTTCAGAGATTCTGGGACTTTTTTTCAAGCATTGTGTTTTAAAAGATCTATTGCATATAAATTTAACAACAAACAAACAAACAAACAAACCACTGGTTAATGTCTAGTCATAAAAAAACTTTGGAGGAAATGACACATCAAATAAAATATTTATTTTTATTGTTTTATAGGTTTGTTCAATTTATTAGTAACTTTTATATTTATATTTATTTATACATATATATATATATATATATTTATGGCTTTGAGCAAAGACAAAAGAAATTAAAAGACTAACCCATCCCTGATCACACAATCATCATAAGTTTTATGCATTGTCTTTTCAGCAGCAGCATGATCCAATGTCATTGTAAATACATTTCATTCTATACATGTGAGAGTTTTATGTTTAAGGGCTTATTTATATTTAGAAAAAAATAAGTTAAACCTCAAAATAGTAATGAATATTCTTTATCATACAGAAATGAGAGTCATTTGAAACCTAAATATATATATATATATATACACACATACATACATACATGTATATAGTTTTATACCCTGTACCATTTTAATTAACTTACAAACCTTAGATTTTTCCCACTCTATTACAAAGTCATTAAAAAGATTTTTTAATGGTTTCACTGAAAGACCATGTATGTTAATGTTTCAATATAGTACTTAAAATAAAATAAACATATGTATAAAAATAGTTCACTACCAACTTCATTATATTCCTATCAAATGTAAACCTCAAACAGTATTAAGGACCAGAATATGATCATCATAAATTGGATATAACATTTATCATCAGTATTAAAATAAACTCAGATTTCTACTGTACCAAAAAAATAAATGGTCTTGCAGCTTACCATAACACTTCAAACGTTACATTCTTTGTATGCGATTCATGACCACTCCCATTTAACCATCAGCATCATATTCACGGAATAAATGACATCATAAACTGGATTTTAGTTGGGCAGTGGGATTCGCGTTAATTTATGTAGGCATTCAAAATACCATAGAGAGAAAAGGCATAATAGGCATCATTCATGACATTTGGGCAACAGTACTCAAGCCACTCATACTAGTTGTCCCACGACAATGAGACTCCCACATAGAAAAGGCTCTGTACACTTCTGCAAACTTTGAATGCAAAGCATTGGGGATATCTTCAAAATGGGTCCAAGTTAGCTCAGGAAGCATTCCTGGTAGATTGTGTTGCAGGCTATTATTAGAACAAGCTCAACTTTTGAGTGCTTTTGGGAATACCAATAATCATTCATGCTTGACTCAAGAGGTGGGCAAAACAAATCGCTTAATATGCCAAAATGCGGGTCTGTTATAACATGGACAGTTTATCTGTGACCTTCCCCAGGCACTGACATTTTGCTAAGGGACTTTCTTTATGAGAGGGGTGTCACAGATGTGGTTGAAGTTCCTCCATGTCTGGGTTTGCCATAGAAGGCAAAGCCATGGGATGCCTCTGTGAACACAGAAGCTCATTGCTTCCTATAATTTTGATCAGGAAGTTTCAGTATAATTCTGGTATGGCTTTGGGGTGAACCACACACCAAGGGGTATTTTATACATTATCCAGTGATGTGGTTGCCACCATCCTGAGAGGGCTGATCAAATTGCTTTCAATGATGCTTACAATTGCTAGACACATGTTTAGGGACAGAGTATAAATGTATATTCTCTGCTACTCAACTCAAACACTTAGGTGGTAGTACTGCATAAATGAAGCCAAATCAGGACACTTTACTCTTGGAAAATTCTCCATCTTGAAGTATCCAGAGTCATAAAATAAGAATGTAAAGATTGGAGCAAACAAACAAAAGGTTTGCAGGTTTGTGTACTTTAACACTGCCCTCTCTTATGGTTTCCATCTCCTTTGTGCAGATACTAGAAGAATAAAAAATAACAACAATCTCATGTCTATGTTTCACACTACATGCCATAGGAGAATAAGTTGTCCAAATTATTACAGTATACATTGAGCAAATTGTGCATTCCCAAACAAATAGGATGCTATAGTATACTTAATACTTTTTTTGTAAATATCACAAACTACAAACTACAGTGAGGACAGAGATCACACCTGAAAGCCTAACTCAAGCAATGATTGGCAAAATTAATACATTCAGTCAGTTAAAATGAAATAACGTCCAGCCTTTAACGACAGGTTTCAGTGTCAGCATTCTAGGAAATGAAATATCAAAACCATCAATGAATTCGTCATTTCCCAAACTTAAAGAAATATGTTTGGGTTATTCCCTAAAAACTGCTGACTGAATTTATTGGTTGTAAAGGGGTGTTGGGACCTTCTGTCATTTATCATTGGGTTGTTTTATGTCATTAAAATAAAACAAAAATATACAAGCATGCATGGAATATTTTCCGACATTATCCAGGGCAAAGAAGAAAGATGATGGTGTTGGTGTAGTACACATAGCAGGATCAGGCATAGAAACTTGCATAAAAACACTGCATGTAAAGGTAGCACTGTAGGTCTCAAGCCATTGCATTACAGCTGTGTTGTATTTTATAGTTTGTAAGATTTAGAAATGTTACATTTTGGCATGAATAGCTGAAACTAAATGTCTAAACAAATATTTTGCGATGGTACAGCACACAGGAGCTATTTTTTGTTATTGTTATTTGGGTCTTAAAAGTTATATACAGTAGGGTTCATGAGTCTCCATGAATCCTTTCCTCCAATATGAAGATATAAGCCCACCAGCTTTCTGAAACAGAAGAGTGACTTGGAGGTCAGTTTTCATCTAGAACAAGCAGTACTTGCTAAACCATCTTTTGCTGTCAGCGAGAATGTCACTGATCCATCAATCTAAACCTGAATATAAGAGCACCAAAAAGGAATTTGGACATCTAACATGGGAATTTTATCAATCATCTTTGATTAAGAAAAAAAAATTAAAAAAAATATTTGACAAGCACTAACCCCAAGCTAAATTGTTCAATGAATTTTATTTTTTTTGCTATTCTGTGGGTTGGCTCATAGAATGAACAATATTCTCTCTCTCTCTCTCTCTCTCTCTCTCTCTCTCTCTCTCTCTCTCTCTCTCTCTCTCTCTCTCTCTCTCTCTCTCTCTCTTTCTCAAACCACAGAATTGGAATTGGGAATCTCTTCATATTGTTAAACCAGTCAAAAATAAATAACATTACACCCAGTATCTTTATAGACTCGTTTAACTGTTTATAAGAAAGGAAGACATGAGAGGCCATTTAGATTTCTCTTTTTGTTCTGTCCATATTTCCATATACTGTACATTTGATTTCAAGAACTAAGTTAGTCTAAAGTTTTCCTTTCCATGGCAGACAGCTGGAATCTATCAGAAAATTAGGTTAAAACAGTTTCCTGGAAGGAATCTCAGTCCATATTAATGTCTTTGATTTACTTCTAAGTCTTCATGAGTCATAGGTTTGAAGCAAACCGTGGTTTCTCTCCCTCTAGTTCAGTGCTTAAGACAGTGGAAGAATCCCTTTGTGGCATGGCCACTGCTGGTGTGGCCCCTCGCGTGGGTGGAATTGCTCCTGAAGACATCTGGCGGAAAAGAGCAACCCTTTGGGGGACGGTGCTCTTGCTCCCAGTGCTTTGGAAACCAGACACCGGCTGTGGAATGGAAGCTAAAGACTCTCCGACGGTTGGATGAGGTCTCACGATCATGGTGGACACCTCATGGGGCAAAGAAGGCTGTGAGGCAGAGAGAGGCCTCACCTCTCTTGTCAGACTAGCATTGTGGAGAGCTTGTGTGCTCTTATGGATGTCACTCTTCTGTGATGTGCTAGGTATCGGCTGCTGCGGCTGCTGCGGCTGCGGCTGCTGCTGGAGCTGTTGTGCCTGTTGCTGCTGCAGCAGGGATAACTGCGATGCGGTAGGTGTTGCATACTGGAAAGTTCGGCCAGCAAGCGGGCTTTGCACCGGCGGGCTACAGATGGCGGAAGAGTAGGAGCAAGGAGAGAAGACGGCAACTTGCTGAGGCGTCTGGGCGCTGGGCGGTGGAGAATTGAGGCTCCCATGGGAGAGACTCGTCACTGAATAAACAGGTGGAGATTGTGTCCTGATCTGCATGGAGGATGTCATGGTAGAAGGGCTTGAATTCAGAGCGGGCATTTGCTGCAAATTTGTTGATGCAACAGTCTGCACCATCTCTCGGTCGTGTTTCACTATCTGCTTCAAAATTTCGCTCTCCTGGTTGTTGAAAACGCCAGTATTGAGATCTTTTTGGAATTTCTGGAGCAGCAGTGAATTCTTCTTTCCTGAGGGTGGGGGAGTTGGGGGAATGAAACACACATGGGATAATGTGTAAGTCAGCAGATCTGTAAGCAAGTGGTAGATTTAAAAGCATGCTTTGTTTTCCTTGTTAATTTCAAGATCATTGAGAAAGCTCTCTAAAATTAGTTGCATTTAATCACTTCTGTCTTTATGTCATACTCAAGTTTGACCAAGAAATACAAATTAGAGTGTGATTAGGTAAGAATAACTGTCTGGATAGTTCAGTGGACTGGAAAACGATGTTGTGCAGCCACGGGTTGGGTGTCCGATTTCCCAGTGAGCCTCCCATGAACCCCCTGGAAAAGAGGCTGAGTGTGCAGCCTAAACAAGTTGCACAGTCTCAGAGCAGTGCCAGAAGGAGGGACTGATAAAACTCCTTCTGAGTACTTCATACCTAGAAAGGGCTGTCCTTAAGTTCAAATCGACTTGCTGTCACCACATCATCATCATTATGTGAAACTACCCAGTGGGACGTAGAGATGATTCTTGAAATCTAGAATAATTGGAATCATCAGTGTTAAAAAGGTAATTTACTCCCCATCATGGTGGTACCTTTCAACACATCTTTCAATTCTGTCCATATAAAATGAATCAATCCCATTTACCTCCATGCAGAAACTCCTGAAAGAATGTACAAAGAACAGCCTTGGTGAATCAGACCAAATGCTCCATCTTATTTCTGTAAATGCCAACCATGTGCCCCCACAAGCCACAAGTGTGGCATGAACTCAATAGCCACCTCCCTCTTTTGCTCCATAGGCATGCATATACATTGCTTTATTACTGAGGTTTTCGTTAGGACCTGTGTCACTGATAGTTGCTGAGAGAATCTGTCAGCCTCTTTTTGAACGTGAGTGCACTGTGCGTATAATGTTGCTATCCAACAGGAGCATTATAAGTGTTATGAAAGCAAAAAATGCTCAGTTCCCCTCATAAAATTGACTTTTCTAATTTGATCTCTCTCTCTCCCCCCTCTCTCTGTGTACATGCATGCATATCCATGTGTCAATGGGAAACTGATTGGATTCAGATTTAAGTGCGTAAAACAAGGCTGCCTAAAGTGATTTCCCCACCCTATCCTTCCAGCAACAGCCCACCTTCCCATGTTAAACAGACTGGGAAATGGTATTGGATGAGCTGTAATGCAGGAAGATCTCTTGAGAATCAGGCTAGCTGCTTTCCACAAGCAAATTCATCAACAGGTTCCTTCTGTCCAGAGAACACAGATCCTGGCTTTTGACTCATCCAGCCTTTTCATGAAGCATATGCTCTTTAGACCACAGTTCTTAGACTTCCCAGCCAGGTGTAGTCCAAAAAAGCCTATCTTCCCCCACCTTTGTTTTGGGATCCTGTCTATTGTATCAAGTGAACTATAAGAACAAATACTGCCTCCCAGAGCTGCTAAAGCTACGTCTGTCATCCTGATCGGCATTTGCCCGTTACTAAGGATCAAGAACAATGGTAGCTAGAAAACGGGCATTGTGCTTTTATTATCGTATGGATGTATTTGACTCTTAATGTACAAATATGCACACATACTCTTAATGTCCAAGTTATACAAGTGTATACAGTGGTACCTTGACTTACGTCCTGCTTGACTTGCGTCATATTTGACTTACGTCCACTAGGGACGTGTTTGACTTGCGTCGCGGGGCTCCGAGTTACGTCTCGGAGCCCCGGCGCAAGGTCCCCACATTGGGTGGCAGCCAGGACCCAGCGTCCCGGCTGCCGCCTCCAATGCTAAATTGTACATAACTTGCTCCTGCCTTTGGAGGGAGCTCGGGGCTGGCCTCGGGAGGGGCTGGCCTCGCCGGAAGCCGCCGCCGCAGTGCATATTATGAGGAAGAAGGGCCAAGAGCTCCTGCTTTCTTCCTCTCCTCTGGTGGTGGTGGAATGGCGGCGCCAGCGCCGGCGAATGCTTCAGCGAGTCCAGCTCCGAGCACCCGGAGCTGGTCCTCGGCGTTGCCGCAGGAGGGTTTTCCAACCCAGGCTCCAGGTCCCCAATGCGGCAGCGGAGGCCGCCAGAGTCGCCGAAGAGGACGACGACGAGGAAGACGGCGGCGGGGGCGAGGACAAGGCAGCGGTGGCGGCGGCGGCCGAAAGGTTCCGTGGGCCGTCAGCGCAAACGAAGGGGCCCCTCCGCCGCCGGTTTCTCCGGCCGCCCCGGCCCCTTGCCTCCTCCACTGCGAAACTACCGGGGGAGGGGGAGGAAGCCTGGGAAGAGGCCCCAGGAGAACGGGGTGGGAGGGGGCACGGAGGGAGGCAAAGAGAAGCCAAGCAGCCTCAGCTGTGGGGGTGGGGTGAGGTGGTGGGGAATCTGGGAGGGCCTCGTGGGCCACCCAGACTCCCTTGGTGGGCAGCAGGGTCTCTCTCTTTCTCTCTATCTGTCTGTCTGTCTCTCTCTCTCCCTCCCTCTACCTCTCCCTCTCTCTCTCTCTCACAGACACGCACGCACACACACACTCTCTCTCTCACACACACGCACTCACTCACTCTCTCTCTCTCTCTCTCTCTCTCTCTCTCTCACACACACACACACACACACACACAGACACTCTCTCTCACACACACACAGACTCTCTCTCTCTCTCTCTCTCTCTCCCTCCCTGAGCAACTGTGGGGAGGGGACACACACACACACATACACAGGGGGGTGGCACCAGGGGCTCCTTGATTGCTTCACACTTGGCCTGGCCCTGGGGCTTCACCCCAAACTTTCTGCCTGCCAAGGTCCCAGCCCTTCTTCCTCTCATCCTGCAGCGGCTTCGGCAAGGCCAAGGAACTCGAGGTTGGCCTCACCGGGAGCCGCCGCTGCTGCTGGAGTGCAGTGAACACCTGAGCGGGCCGGCCTTCCTCCTCCTCCTCCTCCGACCAGGCCGAGCTCCGCCCGAGCGAGCGCCTGGCTCTGCTCCGGGCTAGACCTGCTTCTCCCCGCCACCACCTTCCACCTCTCCCTGGCAGGCATACATTTTTTTAATCTTAATAAAAATTGTTAATGTTAATTAAAATTTGTTAATTAAAATGTGTTAACTTATTTCATCTACAATGCTGTCTTGTTTTATAGTACAGCATCGATTATTGCTGTCTGGTTAGACAGTCAAATTTGTGTTAAATTGCTGTTTTTGGGGGTCTTTTTCATAGTCTGGAACGGATTAATCCACTTTCCCATTACTTTCTATGGGAAAAGTTTGTTTGACTTAAGTCAAGTTTGACTTAAGTCCAGACCTCCGGAACGGATTAATGACGTAAGTCAAGGTTCCACTGTACTTGCAGTCTACGAAACAGTAGAAAGAAAGGGCAACAGGTAACTCAAATTTAATGATTTATTTTACTACTCATTGATGGCAACTCAGGAAAGAGTAGAAAGACCGGGAACTTGAGCAAAGGAATTTTAAGTGTAAAAAAATGTGTCTTTCTCCTTGTCAAGCTGTCCTAATTTCCCAAATGCTAAATATGTTACATAACTTGTAAATACATGTGCCCACTTAACACGCTTTCTGGAACTAATTATTAAACATTGGTAAGCAGTGGCCAACAGATTGAGAGTAATCTTCCCAAATGTCTGTGAACTAATATGAACTCAGTGCATATTATGTAGTACCTGATTGTGTAACAGGAGTCACAGCATATAAACTGAATACCTTGTGTGATATTACAGAATGGAACATGCATGCAAACCACAGCCTGAAGACTGAAAAATATTTTCTCCTCCAGCAACCATCACAATAGTGGAGTACATATTTATATGAGTTTGAGGCAATCCCAAATTTTTGGACTAACACCAAAACTGAACAAAAATATTGCAATTAAATCAAATTCAGCAATTCATGGGAAAGGACATGAAGTGAAAACTCTTGAAAAAGAAGCTGTGGATGGGAGAGCGTTTTGAAGATTCTGTTAATCTCCTTTAAGTCTATGAGGTTACCATGAACACTTATTTTTTTTATTTTTTTAAAACATACAATGTATGCTTGAAGCAAGGTGGGGCTCTTGGCTGATAGGCTTCCAGCATCACAACAATTCCAAGGACACCATTGTTATATAATGTGATTTTGCAAGGTCACATGGCATACCACATCTAACCTTACTAAATGGGAGGATTCTGCATAGCACTAGTAATAAACACATATTTTTCCCTGCGGAACTGTATTTCCAAAGAACTACAGATGCGTGGAAGGGTAGCTGGCTGCAATCATGTCACTGGCTAGGCTCATCTCGAGTGCTGTGTCCAGTTCAGGACACTGCACATTATGAAGGATCTTTTAAAGAGACAGGTAGGGTATAAATAAATAGATAAGGGTGTCCACAAACTAGAAAATGTTCAGAGGAAAGCAAAAAGGACAATAAAGAGACTAGAAACCAAGGTCGTCTATGAGAAAAGGTTGAAAGAGTGGGGCATGTTTAGCCTTGAGAAAAGAAGTGTATGGGGGTGGGAAGAGATATGAAAACACTTTTCAAATACATTAGGACCCCGGTATCCGCTGTGGATTGGTTCCAGGCCTTCCCGTGGATAATGAAAACCGTGGATAAGAGAGAACACCAAAAAGCCCCCAAACTTCTGTTTTGTGACAGTAGCTTGCTTTACGGCTGCTGTTTTGTGACACTAGCTTGCTTTGCAGCTACTGAATTATTTATTTAATCCCCCCCGCCAACCGTAGATAACTGAATCAGTGGATAATGAATCAGCGGATACGGGGGTCCTACTGTACTTGAAAAATAGTCATACATAGAATAGAAGGATCTGTTCTCAATCATCCTAGTGCACATAATAATGGGCTCAAGTTTAAAGGACCCGGATTTTGTTTGAATATCAGGGTGGAAAAAGCCTGAATTGTTAAAGCACTATGACAGTTGAATCAATTACATTGGGGGGCAGTGAGCAATACAATACTGGAGACATTCCAGCAAAAACTAGACAACCATCTGTTAGATATACTTTCATTTGGATTCCTGCATTGAGCAGAGGGGGCAGACTCAGTGGCCTTAGAGGCCCTTTCCAATGGTATTATCCTACGATTCTATGTGCAAAGGCGGACCATGCACGTTGGTCCATTTTCTTGGCGACTGGTTTCAGTTTGTATTAACATTCATAAATTTAGAATGTAAGTTTTTGCCTGTATACATGTGCATATGTTTTTGGCTACCTTGGTTTTCCTACATGGATTAACTAAGCATGACTCCCTCCCCACCCCCACCCCAACACAATTCCTTAGAGAAACTACAGGGAAAGCAAACAATCTTAAATGCAGACCAATGTGTGTTGGGGATGTGTGCCAGATGTTTGGCATATGAGTCAATTTAAAGCTATGATAGCTATTATCCATTCACTAGACCCAAGGCATAGACACTAATGGACTTAGTGTATTATATCATTTTGGATAGAAGAACAATCTCAGAATGCCCCAGCACAGTCAAGATACACATACTATGAAACATTTTGTTCTGAAACTTCTTCCATTAGCCTCTGCATGTGAGTAATAAATAATTATAATCATGACATCCAACTGCAGATTCTCAGGGGGCATAAGAGCAATTTCCAGGACCCTTTGGATTATTTAAACATCACTGGCACATTTTCTTTTATAGCAAATTTCTTATTTATAAACTGACCATGCCATTACGGGAACAGAACAGCTACTCACAACATTTTGCCCTTTTGGTTTTTAAAAGTTTGAATATTTGATTTGGGCTGCTTATCTCAAGAACCTGTCCTCTTTCACTGAAAACATTTATAAACCATGTTTCTATAAACTTTGATGCTTTCCATAGGTATTCTAAACAGCATACAAAATAAAAGGGCAACTGAATTTTGAGTATAACCTTCTAAATTTTAATAATGTAAAATGTAAAATGCACTTCTAATAGTACAATCAAAATTTAAAGCCAACAGTTATAAAGTCACTAAAACTGTAAGAAAAGCCAAGATTTTTAAAAAAATAAAATTAAAAGTTGTGATGAGCCCAGTTGGGATAATTGTCTCTGAATGATTAAAAATGAGATTCTCTCTTATAATAATTGTCTGCAAGCAGATCAATTCCAACTTATTCTGACCATTCTTTCCAGGGTTTTCTAGGTAGAGTATAGAATATTCAGGAGTTTTTGGCCAATCCCTTCATTGGGGGGGGGGTACCCTGGGACTGTGTATCTTGCCCAAGGCTATATGGGGTTGGTTTTAATCTGGGGAGGCAAAGTGGTGAATTAAACTCTTAACCTTGGGCTCCACTGCCAGATGAATGGCTGCCAAAAAGTTCTTTAGAGCTTTTAGAGGGCACTGCAGAAACACCAGAAACACATGAGCATGCTTCCCCTTCTATCTACAAATATAAGCCACTTGTTTCTCAGCTTAGTATTTTATTTATTGATTATTCTTATTTATATCCAACAGCGATTTGGATGCAATACGGCAGCCATGTTTAGAGCTGCCCTATGCAACGTCAGAATGGACATGATGACGTCTAACCTTTAGTAGGAGAGAAACAACAAGACGAATAAGATTCAGCTTTTGAAGGAACATTTTCATAACCCCAGAAGAAGAAGAGACTTGTATCTGGTTTAATTAATAATAATAATAATAATAATAATAATAATAATAATAATAATAATAATAATAATAATAATAATAATAATAATAATAATAATAATAATAATAAATAATTGGAATGGAAGTGAAAAGCATACCTATTCTATCCAGTCTGTCAATGGCAACTGTTTCAAATGCTCTTCTCATCATAGGGTACTCCTCCAGAACCTCATTGAAGTTGTCCACTGAGAGAGAATATAGGCGGCAATAGGTGTCAGCTCTCACGCTGGCTGTGCGGCGGCCCTTTGTCAAAAGGCAGATTTCTGGGGTGAAGGAAGGAACACAGAGGAGAGAAAACAGAAGAAATGGTTAAAAATTATGGCAAAAAAGAAAGAAAGCAAAGTAAAGTGTTCCGCTTATATACCGCTCCATACCACTTCAAGCAGTCTCTGGGCGGTTTACAGTATTAATTACAGTATGCAGGCTACACATTACCCCCCTCCCCAGCTAGCTGGGTACTCATTTTACCGACCTCGGAAGGATGGAAGGCTGAGTCAACCATGAGCCTGCTACCTGGGATTGAACCCCAGGCCGTGAGCACAGTTTTACCTGCAGTACAGGCATTTAACCACTGCGCCACGGGGCTCCAAAAGAAAGAAGGGGGGGGGAAGGTGAGCTGGTAAAACATTCTAAACATTCATATCTATCAAAAACATTTCCTGAAATTCCCATGTAATATTATGTCAGTGTTTTTTTAGTCAACCTACTTCTTGTTTCAGTATACCAGCATTTGCTATTTTGAATTTAAAATGTTCAAACAACCATAATAAAATTCTAACAAAATAAAATACTTGCACAGAAATAAAGGTAACATAGGGTTTCTTGTATTACTTGTATTTCTAAGGGTTTGTTTGGGGCTCAGTATCATATTGTTTCTATGATGCAAACCAGAGATTTTCCCACATTGCAAAGGCTCAGAAACAAAAGCACCACTCACCTAATGTATTGCATGTGAGGAGACAGAACAAACACAATTCTGTCTGTCCCTTTTTGGTGATTATTTTTAAAATAAAAAACAATCCTTTTCTACAGTAAGTTTGTGCAAACTAAATTCAAGCTATTTCCTTGGTTCAGTTCATATTCATTTCAGCCTTTCTATCATGCCCAATGGTCATAATAGGATCAACTGTACTCCTCTTGAAAGTATTATTCAAGTAAATTCCATTTTCTAATATATACAAGTAAACATGGAAGATGACAGATATATGCTCTTTGCTCTACACTCTATGATTAAGTGTTGGAGAAATATGGTGAAATGCACCCTTCCCTTGAGAAATTCCTAATTAGGAAGGGTCTCAT
Source organism: Phrynocephalus guinanensis (assembly GCA_037367245.1). Taxonomy (NCBI): domain Eukaryota; kingdom Metazoa; phylum Chordata; class Lepidosauria; order Squamata; family Agamidae; genus Phrynocephalus; species Phrynocephalus guinanensis. The sequence continues at coordinate 97,008,263 of CM074738.1, read as the reverse complement.
AAATTCTTACACAGCTGAATGTGGTAGTTGTTGGTTTTCATTAGCATGAAAACCAACAACTACCATTTGATTCATGCAAGACAAAACAGAGATTTTGAATTCTATCAGGTGCCTTGCACTATATCCTAAGCACCAGAGTCTTCTTCCTTACTGTGTGACTTATTTTATCCAATCATGGAAGAGCTTAGAACACAATCCATAGTGCTTAAATGGTGGGTGCTGTGAAATCACAGAATGTTTGACTTTCATACCAGAACATGGGCACCTTCTGTGACTGGTTGATCTTGGTAAAGCTGTCATTATTTGCTAGCATTGCTGATTGGTGGTTTGGAGACGGAATTATAGAGGTTCGGTCTGTATTTTGGGGAACCCTTGGCCAACATCATTGCCTGGCTTCCATAAGAGGGCACCAAGGTGCTACTCTCACCACTGATAGTTGTTTCTCCTCTGCTTAAGGGTCCAATTCACATGACTACATCGTGGGATGGAGCAGGATAGGAACTGGCAAGCCACTCCAGTATTCCTGCCAAGAAAACTCCATGGACATGGGGTCATGAAGACACATGCCAGTGCAATACACACACACACATGCCAGTGCAATACTGGAATTATAAGTTTGTCCTATAAAAAATCCTTTATTTATAAATGCTAGTGAACCATTTAGAAATCATTCAGAAGATATTTGAATGAAGTGGAGTCATCATGAATCCTATTTGACATAATTAAAAGACATTTTTTTACATTTTTTTTAAAAAAATTATATTACAAATCTCTATCTCTCACTAAGCAACTCGTCAATGCAAATTGTTCTCTAGAAAGAAAGGGGGAAAGAGGAAAATTCAATATAAATTCTTTCATAGTGAGGTAGATACAGCCCAGGGCTGCCTTATTATACTAAATGTGGCCTTCAATATCATCAGGAAGGATTAGAAAATGAAGCATAAAATTGTGTTATCTGCACAAAACTGTGATACTAATTTATGTGACATTTGTTCTCCAAATCCATCATAGAATCAGAGTTGGAGGAGACCTCAAGGGCCATCTAGTCCAACCCCCTGCCATGCTGGAACCCCCATCATGGTGCTCCTCACATATGGCCATCCAGCCTCTGCTTAAAAACCTCCAAAGAAGGAGACTCCACCACCGTCCATGGCAGCATATCCCACTGTCAAACAGCTCTGTCATGAAGTTCATGAATGTTTTAGTCCTATGTATGATAATGCTATTTGAATTTAAATGCATGAAGCATTTCATTTTTTAAAAAGTGCTAGTTGAATGATGTTTCTGTTTTGTATGATTTACAAGTTCTCAATTACCTAAATTTTCATTTGCCTTTGTCAAGTACTCATTATAGAATTAGGAGATTCAACCACCCCTTTTGTATGCTAGCTGAATTTTCCAAATCATGACCCCACCACTGAGTGTTCCTTCATTTGTCCAAAGTGCCAAGCTCTTGAACATCCCTGGGACTTAGGAATGAGGGAAATGTGGAACCTCTGGTAACATCCCAGGAACCTGAGCTAAATCTGTAGCCGAGTCCTGTCATACAGTGTTCCCCCGCCCTTTTGCAGTTCATATACTGTGGTCCCAGTATATTGTGTGGCTGCAGTATATGAAAGGCAAGCCCCCCTGGGGTAAGTTGGTTGGACCTTTTTAAGGCCTCCTGTACTTACCCCAGGGCTGGTGCTGCCCTGAAAGGGCCTCCAATGGCCTTTCCGGGCCTGTCGCAAGCCCCAAAAGTGCTTTCCAGCAAACCGGAAGTGACTTCTGGATTGCTGAAAACCACTTCGGAGGTCTCTGATGGCCGGTTAGAGGCCCCGGAAGGGCTTTCCGGTGATCTGGAAGTGGCTTCTAGAAGCCGGAAGTGACTTCCAGATCACTGGAAATCACTTCCGGGGCCTCCTATAGGCCCAGGAAGGCCACTGGAGGCCTGTTCAGGGCAGTGCCAGGCCTCAGGCAGTCCCCCAGTCCCAACCTGACCCAGCACCCGCATACCACGGATTTTGAAAATTCCTTCAATCACCCACCCTGTCTTTTCTCTTTGTAACTGTCTACATTTAAATGCCTTGGGGCAAGACAAGGAGAAATGGTGGTTAGCTCACATTTTAAGCATAAGTAGACTTGGGATGATATTGTAGGGAAAAAGCAAGTCTCAGATAAAATTGATTTTAGAAATACTTGTAGTAGGAAAATTGCACAAAAGTACATATAGATTTTCACAAAGCCTTTCAAAATCTTTTACGGTAAAAGGACAAAGTTAACTTGCACTAGAAAACTGCAAACATTATAGAAGGCAAAACAGAATAATTTATTTTTAGGAAATACATGTTCTTATGCATGTCCTTCTGTGAAAAGCACATTGCATATAGGTTTGTGATATAAATATAAATCCCAAATTGCTCAATTTAAATTTAAATTTTAAAATGAGCAGCTACCAACAGAAGTTGTATAACGTTTCATTTGCATTGCAAATATATTCAATGCATATAGATAGCATTTATGCCTGAGTGCAAATCTTTAGCTTTAAGGCAGAGTCTTCAGTAGAAATATGGAGTACCAGATGGATTTTCCACTCCATGAAGAAATATGGAGTACCAGATAGACGTGACTCAATGAAGAATTCAAGCCCATGAGATTCCTTACCTCCAGGTGTGAGCAAGACAAGGGAATCCATTTTTTTCTCAGCAAGAGCTCTGTAATATGCTCAAACAGTCTTTGCACAAAATAACCCAAAAAGGAAATAGAGCACAACTCATTTGCTAGAAAATTCATACAGCCCCCATGAAGTGTCTAATATTAAAAGCTTTCTTTTAAAATCCCATTCAAGAACGTATAAATCATCATCATTTTGTGCAATGTGTATTTAAATGTTATTTGTGTTAAAGTATTATTTATATAATTTTGTTTGATTTATGCAAAAAAATCCATTCTTATCATTCCCTTGTTGAGGGTGCTACTGAGAACCCTGCTGCCCCACCTCTTCTGGAGCTCAGTGACAAAGTAGTTTTCCTCCAAAATAATTCCTTGGGTTCCAGTTTGGCTTTGTCCCTCGTGGCAGCTTTTATTAAAGGGACCGTGTCAACCCCATCTGCCCCTTCCTCTGCATTTCTGCCACCCTGGGCATCTAACTGGCACCATCAGTTGACTTCACAGTGATCCCTGCAAAGTGAAAATCTTACGGCAGTGCATACCCACTGTCTAGGAGCCTGGGCTTGTGGTGCAGGGCTGGATACCTTGTTGGGGGAACTCAAGGTGAACCTCCCCAAGTCAGAAAAAAACTGTATTTTTATGCCCCAATGAGGATTTACATCCCTAGTCTTCCATATGTTAAGTGCTGGGACTTGCCTGGAACCTCAAATGATAAATTGGAACTAGGTTCCAAGAAGCTATGAACACGAGAGATGGAGCCAAGAGGTAAATGGATGAACAGAGAAAGCCAAAGTATTGTAGCCACAGAAACAGCTCTGTTAAGATGTCTTACTTATCCATTTGCACTATACTGTATACTTGTACAAGATACTAACTAGGCCAATAGAAGCTATCTTTACACAGTCTGGACTCCATCTTCATCACAAGCACAAAGGGCGAACTAAGTGCAAATAGCACAGAGCTATTAAGGGTCCTATCTATAAGAGAACATGGAAGACTAAATTAGTCCCTCAAATCAACCTTGATCCTGGTTATCTTACCTATCTACTTATCCCACACTCCCAGCTTCTAGAGGAAGCTGCTTTATGACTGCCATCATTCTAACTGAAATGCTTTTTAATGGAGCCACTCCACAAAATGGTAATGAATAAACCCGACAAGGACAGAGAAATCTTAAGAACCCCATTTCCTTCCTTCAGTTGCTACTGCTACTTCAGATTAATATGGATGAATTCACTCTTAGAGATGGCAATGCCTAGTAGATAATGTGACACATAACTACTCTTCTTTAACTCACCGCAATAAAATTATACTTCCCTTTATATTGGCTTACCTTGCACTGTCATCATGATATTTGATGGAAAAACTAGAAAAAAATTATCTGCATCAATTGCCTCATGGAAATAGTCTGAAAGATTTTTGAGTAACTGAAAAAGCTGCAGTTGACAGATATGCTTGCACCTGGTGTCACCCTTCAAAACCTACAGAACATCCTTGCTCCCCAAATTAAAAACCGATCTTTAGCATGTTCAAAATCTAGGAACACGGGGCTCCATATCTTATGATTTGTGGAAGAGTTGTACTAAAGCTAAAGGATGACACTCTAATAACAAGACAGCACTCAAGATATTGATATTGAACAAACTCTTAAGCCCTTAAACCTGGGGTTCATGGATCTGTTCTAGGGCAGTAGTTCCCAACCTTGGGTCCCCAGAAACTACAACTCCCATAAATCTTGGTAAGCACAGCTAGTGGTGACGGCACTTGGGAGTATTAGTCCAAGAACTTCTAAGGTTGGAAACTGCTGCTCTAGGGCAGCGGTCCACAAACTTTTTATTGCCAGGGATCCGTATAATGCTTGTGTGTGTGCATGTGAGCAATGCCACTCCCTCCTCTGATTCCATTATGACTAAAACATTAATGGGCATAACAGGTGCATAGGAGAGGAAAAAAACCATATGTAGGAGGTGGAGAGAAGAATGCACAACTACTTGGTTCATACCTTAAAACAGGGGTGCCCAAACTTTTTGTAAGGAGGGCCAGATTTGGTGGCTGAGAATGTGTCAGGGGCTGGTTGCTCCTCGACCCTGCCACCCCACTGCAAGCCCCACCCACTGACCCCTTACAACCCCACCCACAGGAAGGAAGGTGGGGACCAAGGGAGGGAGGGAGGAAGGTGGAAACCAAGAGAGGAAGGAAAGAAGCTGGGGAACAAGGAAGGGGGGGAGGTGGGAACCAAGGGAGGGAGGAAAGAATAAAGGTGGGGACCAAAAGAAGCACAGCGATCCATGGCCACAGGTCGCCCCTTAGAAGAGGCGATCTGTGCGACCTTGCACCCCCCCAAGCTCCCCAGCGGTGGCAACGGCTCGCCTGCCAGCCCATCCCAAAGCTTCTTGGCGGTGGCAGAGGCCCGCTGGCCTGCCCACCCCCACACATTCCCCTGCAGTGCCGGTGGTGGCAGACCGCCCATCTGCCCAAGCTTCCCAGCGGTGCCGGTGGTGCGGCCCACCCGATCACTGCCCTGAGCATGCGCCCAACCTCACAATGTTCTCGGCTATGCTGGTGGCGGCGGCCCGCCACCGAGCTTCACAAGGTTCCCAGCGGTGCCAGTAGCGGCGGCCCGCCTGCGTGGCACTCTGCGCGCGCGCCTAGCTTCACAAGGTTCCCGATGCTGCTGCTTGCAGCGGCCCACCCGGGTGCCACCCCTATGTGCTCCCAGCCTCACATGGTTGCTGGCGATGCCGGTGGCAGCAGTCCGCGCGATGGCTGACCGGCTGGCCCGCCCAGCCCCACAAACTTCCCGGCGGTGCTGGTGGTGGTGGCCCGCCCCCTCGCCCGCCCACCCAGCCCCACAAGCTTCTGCTCAAGAGCCGGCCAGCTGGCACAGTCCCTCAAGCTTCCTGGCGGTGTCAGTGTTGGCGGAAGATTAAAAAAAAACATGGGGGAAGGAGGGGCGGGTCAGCCAGCTGCGGGCCACTCGGAATGGCCTGACGGGCTGGATTTGGCCCCCAGGCTGTACTTAGGGCAGGCCTGCCTTAAAAGGAACCTTTATGGCAATTAAGATGCGGGGGGGGGGGTCCTAACAGCCCACAACCAGTCACAGAATTGCTTATTTTTGTGTAAAGCTGCACAATTCTTACAATTGTACATATTAGTCAAAATAAAAATGAGTCCCCATTTGTATGAGATTCTGAAGTACTGGGCAGGCTGTCTTTTTTTCAACAATTAGGGACTGTGCTGGCTGTGTGTGTGTGTGTGTGGGGCACATTTTGTGCAGGTTACAGAGAATTGGTGGGAAGAGAGGACTTGTCTTGCTCACCTCTCTGACTGAGGAAATTGCATGGACTTGACAGTTCTCACTGATGTGTCATATCAAGCTAATGAAAAGAGTGAAGATTTTAGCCAGCATTCTTTCCATCTCTAGGCGGATGAGGTCCGAACTTTATCTCTTAAGATTTCTGAACTAGTGAGAGCTTCAAAAGATATGGGACTTGCATTTTTTCAGTAGGAAAAGTGGCTGATTAAATCCTTCAACTACTTTATTCTGGGGAGGAAATCTATTTGGCTGGAGTTGTCAAGAGGAAGATAATCTGTACCAGAATAGAGGGTGGCTTTAGTAATTTCCTTTTTGGAAAAAAGCACTCTCCTCTTATTCAGTTAACCTAGCAGTGGGGGAGCATGAGTTGGCTATTCAGCAGAGAGACCTGATGGCGTCTTTTTCTTCTACTGCCTTGTGAAATCTAGCATATGGCCCAGATAAACGCTTGCCCATTTAGACAGCAACATAATATGCCTGGTACATGATGAAACACCCACTCCCTGCTGAGAAATTAAAGCTGGAGTCAGCTTTCCTCATCTGGAAAGATATAATTCATTACAGAGTACAGACTATAATCTGAATTTCCAGATGATGGGAATGGCTTGGCATTGCCTGCACAAGGCAACGACTATAAACATGTACGTCTCTCGATAAATGCATAGCAGCCTCAAGAGCCCATGTACATCTTGGGGTGAATAAAACAGAACTGTGTTTGTCTATTGTGTTTGCATAGCCTGGGACTCTATGAAAAGGTCTTCCTATTGCCCTCAAAATAAAAAGGTGCAGTTAGAATTTAGAAAAGCCACTAATACCCAGCCTAACATTACTCAGTATGCTCTCTGATTAAAATGTGACTACTTGTGGATGTTGGTTTCCTATCCAATTACACTCTTTCCCCTAAATCTAAGCAGAAAGCCAAAAAGCCTAAAATGCCATATGCTTCACAATCATGTATTAGGATGGGGCATTTTAATTTCTCCGGGGTCACTCTTTGTTGCAGAATTCACACTGAACATAACTGAAAGGGCATGCGTTGTGTAACACTGTCATTCTGAGAGTATCACCTAATTTCAGACCTACATATGGAGGTTTTTTTTATATACAAATCTACTACATTTTGTCACTGAGCTATTTTTATTTCATTCCATTTTGGTACCACCACATGTTAATTTTATTGGTGGGAAACTACAATGTCAAGAACAAGATCCGATGTGTTCTAATTGTTAGTAAATTGGACCCATTTAGTAAAGAGGACCCCGGGAATTCTCAAGACAAGTATATGTAGCCTCAACGACAATGCAAAACCCCAGACTCATTCCATACTTTTTTTTGTAACTCTAATGAATCCTGCTATAAAGAAGAACTTTCCCAGTATGGTGGTAAAGAAGCATGCAACTACTACTAGTAGTAGAACCATCTTCACCTGGATTAGAACCCCTTATTCCCCAGTCTCTCTTCTTTCTTTCACCCTAGTGCTTGTTAAGTCTTGCCTTCAGCTACTCCTCACACTCGGAAACCCCTACTCACAGAGTTTCTTCTAGCTTATTAGGAGTCAGTTTCACAGGTCTTCTATTTGTAACATGATTTTGGCTATCTCCAGTATTCAGTTTGCAAGGCTTCTTCACTTAAGACCTAACCTCACAGACCTTTTGTGTTTTTCCTTGTTGTAAGCACCACAGAAAATAATTTTTCCATGCAAGAGGCAATAGCGTCTTGGATGGAAATTAGAGATGGGCACGAATAAAAAAAATGGCATTTCATTTGTCGTTTGTCATTTGGAGGGTCCGTTTCGGTTCGTTTCTGTTTTTTGCGAATTTTTGCAAAAAATTCATTTTCGTTTTTGTTCGTTTCATTACCATTTCGTTACCATTTATTTCAATTTTTGTGACTTTTTTAGGATTTTAAGCAATTCACTCATATTGCAGTAATGGAAACGAAACACACGACAAAATTTCTGGTGTTTCTGTTCGTTTCGTTTCATTTTAGAGACAAATTTCATTTGTCGTTTCGTTACGTAACGAAACGAAAAAACAAAAACGGAAATGAAAAATTGTTTGTTTCGTGCCCATCTCTAATGGAAATCTTAGGTAGTGCTTGCACAGACATTTACTCACTAATTGGATTATTTGCATGGTGTGCCTGGAGATCTTTCTTTGATAAGACTAGGCCATCTACTTGGCTACAACATCTTTCCTTAAAACACTTTCTTTCTGGGGTATGCACTAGCGCCAACCATCAAATTCAAATTCAGAATTCAGATCCAGAATTTGTAATTACAGCCCTTTGCATCTGGACTTCATAATCTGAAATAATTTGTTATTTCTGGATACCAAGAACTCCATTACAGTCTGTATGAATACTATTTGGTCATTCTCTTGCCCTTCCAAAGCACACCAACAGACATAACATTTTAAAATAGCGGATGACAATAGTCAGCAGTTCCTAAGTATTAGGATATGAGTGTAATAGGTATATTGATTGAGTGAATGCCAGCAAGAAGTGCCAGTAGGATCATGGAAGCACAGGATAGGTCATACTAGGAGTGTACAAATGCCCTGGGCTGCACTGGTTGGCAGTTTAGAGCAGCAGATATTTTGTGAAGGGTGAGACCTATGCCAGTGTCATGGGCACATTACAGTCGAGTGAGTGAGCACAATCTTGGAGTACTGGTTGCAAGAAGAAGGGGACAGCAGAACTGAAGCATGGCAGACCTAGTACTGTAAGCAGAGTGTGTTGTTCTCTTTTACTTCAAGAGGACTTGAGGAAAGCCCAGCAGAAGGGATGGGAACAGGAGTTGTGGGATTCTCTGTCAAGTCAGACTTAAGTTACCCTCTGGATTAAATTTGATTCCCCCCCCCCAAAAAAAACAACTCAGATTCAACTTGCAACTTAGAACCCACCTACCCCTCCTTTTTCATGGGTGGGGGAATGTTGGTTTCAATAGGGACAGACTCGGGGCTTGGTATGTGGTCCCAAAGACTCAGACACAGATGAGAGACTCAGACCCAACATTGCTGCTGAGCAATGATAGATGGACCTTCTGGAAAATATTGTTCATCTCCAGATTTAGGGGAGATGTTCAAGCAGTGGTTTCCCATTGCCACAGACACAGACACAGACACAGACACAGACACACACACACACACACACACACACACACACACACACACACACACACACACACACACACACACACACACACACACACACACACACAGTGAATTTCCCTGGCTATTTCTGACAAAATAAGGCAGGATTTCTATTTTAAATGCAATAGGTAGAATCCTAAGTACCTGCCAGCTATCAGGAATCCATCAGTGTAAATCTCAGCAGTGAATTGCCACAAGATAAAAAGCTGACTTGGGCACTGCAGTCAAGTACCAATCCATGAATCAGTATGCAATAGCAAATGCCCATGTTGACATCTTTGCTTGCAGCAATTCACAGTTAAAGTATATGTTAATGTTACCATAGGTTTTCAGCTGGGCTCTGGCTACTATCTCTGTAATTATTTTGTGCTGCAGGAATAATGTGTCTGCAATACAGAGAAGTTATCATAATTATCATCTTAGAACTGCAGAGCTCGAAGGACCCTATGGATCACTGAACCCAGCTGTTTTCAAGAAGACCCAGTGGGGAATCGAACTTCTGACCTCTGGCTCCACAGCCAGAGACCTAACCCACAAACTCCAGGGACAGTAGCAGGAATCCAGTTGAAAACTGAGGATTTTGGAACTAATTTATGCATTTCTAACATTGCATTGATCTTGTGACAACAACTTGATGGAAGTTTCAGGTTTTCAGCACTTCACAAATTATTTCCATAATCCTTTTAAAAGCCCTTTATGGTAGTGGAGGATTGGGTCTGACAAAATGATGAAGCGAATGGATTTGGAAGTAAGCCCCGCTGAATTGATACAGACTTAATTAGATAAATATGTATAGAACGGCACTGTTAACTGAGGTATGATCTGAATGGAGGGTCACTGACTACTTGTTTGAGCACTGCTTCTTTTAAGTCTACATTCAAGAAAAGTACTTGAAGTGACAGGAGATGGAATCCAACATCTCCATTCTGTGTGTCACATACCCCTGGATTAAAACACTTTGTTTTTGTTTAAACAAAACAGGACTAGCCTAATGCTGATATAAGCATATCCACTTGAAAGCAACTGTCTTTGGAAACTGAACAAGCAGCAGGAGTTAACCAAAGTACAAAACTGTATTAAGTAGAGATGAAAATTTAATGAACCGAAGAATCCATTCACCCAGCTGCCGTCAGTATGAACTAATCAGGAACAAGTTCTTTTTCAAAACTGGTGTAAGCGAGTTGCATCTACAGCAGTTACAGAGGGGCAGAGCAAAATATGGCAATATAATGCTGAATTAAGCAGCTCACCCCTCAAATAAACTGATGGGAGTGGGAAGAAAACTGACATGTTGTTTTAAATAGATCAGGCAACCTTTTCATGAGGAAAAAAGTAACATTTCTGTCCTTAACAGAAATTTAATATAAGATGTATTAAGCCAGAATATAGTGACACAGAAAACATTCTTAAAGGCATCACTTCTCTACTCCTGTATATATCAAGAACATATTAGCCTGTCTCATTTTGAGTCACTCCTTCATTCTGTCAAGTCCAGCTTTTCCAACACTGATTGGAATCAGCTCTCCAAGGTTCCGGGCAACTATTTATCCAGCCCTATTTGAAGATGCCAAGGTGTGAACATGGGTCTCACTTAAGGCTAATTAAGTGTCCAACTACTGAACTGCAGGAACTCACCAGAGCTTTCAGACTCCTGTTCACCCACATGTACAATGAGGAATACACAAATGTTAGGGAAATTATTGTAGTTTTCAAAGTTGCGGGCATTTAAGTCTATGCAAGCAAATCAACAACACAGAAAACAAAAGCAAAGCAAAGAAAGAAAGAACAACAACAGACCAGATGTTGTTTCTGCTGTTGTTTCGTTGTGTTAAGTTTATTCTGAACTATTGAGAAATCAGACATTCTTGCCAGGAGATGTGTACAGGTCACCTTTTCTGAGATAATCAGCTGCCATTTAAAAAGTCTTCCTAAAGATGTACACTTCAGTAGGGAAGATTAGATGGTAACCAATTTGCAAATCTGAAGGACTATATTCTTCCAGGAAATAGCCTACAATAAAACCTTTTATCTTTGGAATGCTTCCTGAATAATGAATTGTGTAGATAATTAGAAGTCTGCTCCTTGTACAGAATGGCCCAAGACTGAGAAAGAACTGTTTGATTTATATGAAGTTCCTACAATCTTTGGACTACAGCCAATATTATGGGTCTCTGGAGACGGATTACAGTCATGGATTTATGTTATACAAGCTGTTTGCTAAACAAGGGTCCACTGTACTCATAAACAGAGTGGCTGGTGACAGCACTGTCATACAGGCTGTGTTAAATTGTGACTAATATTACATTTGGTAGTGTGAAAGGAAGCCAGAGGAAGCAGGAATGGAATTTTCTGCTGAAAGAGAACTCCTAAAGCTAGCTGTTGTGAGTTCTCTCTGTGCTCTGGGGTTTAGAGTGGGTGAGACTGGGGAGCACAGAGAGAACTCCTAGTTCCCTGAGCTTCTTGCCCTCTGAAGATGCCAGCCACAGAGTCTGGCGAAACATCAGGAAGAAAAACGGATGAACGGAGCCTCATGACAGTTGCGCATGCACTGGTAACATCCCATATTGATTACTGCAATGCGCTTTACATGGGGCTGCCTTTCAAGACGGTTCAGCGATTGCAACTGGTTCAGAATCGTGCGGCGCAGCTAGTAAGTGGTGGGGCCGCTAGGGATCACATCACGCTGATTCTACGTAGCCTACATTGGTTACCAGTTGCTGTCCGAGCCCAATTCAAAGTGCTTGTTTTGACATATAAAGCCCTAAATGGCTTAGGACCTAGATACCTGAAGGACCGCCTCCTTCCATATGAACCTACCCGGCAATTAAGATCAAGCCAGGGGGCCCTCTTGAAAGAGCCATCCCTCAAGGAGGTAAGAGGGATGGCTTGCAGACACAGGGCCTTCTCGGTAGCTGCCCCCAAGCTATGGAATGCCCTCCCAAGTAAGATCCGCCTGGCGCCAACACTGATGACATTTCGGCGCCAGGTAAAAACCTTCTTGTTCCAGAAGTTTTTTAATTGATACAATTTAGATTGTGGGTCTTCTGATGGCAATTTTAGTGTGATGATTTTAGTATAAGGTTTTTATTATTGTTTTAATTATTTATTGTTGCTTGATGTTTTTAACTGTTTTAATTCTTTGATTGGAAGCCGCCCAGAGACCTTTGGGTAGTGGGTGGCATATAAGTTGTAAAAACAAACAAACAAACAAACAAACAAACAAATAAATAAAAACTTCCAGAACATGGCCAAACAGCCTGAAAAACTCACAACAACTATCAGATCCTGGCTGTGAAAGCCTTCAAGAATATAACTCCTAAAGCATTACACACGTTAAGGGGTCCAAATGGTAATTACAGCTGTACAACTGATCCTCCCCAGGACATAAAATGTTTGACCCCCTCCCCCCAATATCCACCCAAAGCCTTTGGAGGTATAAAGAGGAACTTGACCTCTCACCACCTCCAGATTCGCAGGGAGCTACTATCTCAACTTTACATGAGTGTTTAGCTGCAGTAATGAACTGGATGAAGATGAACAAAATGAAACTAAATCCAGACAAGACAGAGGTGCTTCTGGTCAGTCAAAAGGGAGAACATGGGATAGGGATGCAACCTATACTGGATGGGGTCACCCTCCAGTTGAAAAAAGAGGTGTGCAGCTTGGGAGTGCTCTTGGACTCATCCTTGAGCCTAGATGCCAAGGTCATGGCTGGGGCCAGGAGCACATTTGCACAATTAAGGCAAGTACACAAGTTATGCCAATTTCTTGAGAAATCAGCTCTGGGGATGGTGACACATGCCCTAGTGACATCCCGGTTAGACTACTGTAATGTACTCTATGCGGGACTATCAATGAAAAGTTTCAGGAAACTTCAACGGGTCCAAAATGCAGCAGCCAGATTGCTGACTGGGGCAGGGTACAGAGATCACATCACACCCCTATTAAAGCAGCTCAATGGCTATTGGGCACATATTAAAGTGCTGATCTCAACCTACAAAGCACTGTGCGACCTGGGTCCTAGCTACATCAAAGATCAACTCTCACAATATGAACCGACTCAGGTGTTAAGATCATCAGGAGAGGCCTTTCTCTCCATCCCACCACCCTTACAGGTATGTCTCATTGGATCACATGAAAGGGCCTTCTCGGCTGCTGCACCCACACTCTGGAACTCTCTCCCTCTAGAGGCCACGACTGCCCCATCTCTGCTGTCTTTCCGGAAACAGACAAAGACCTTTCTCTTCAGGCAAATTTTCCTTGAATGATGGACTACTTATTTGTCTTTCACCATACATGATCAAATAGACTTTGTGTTTATAACCACTTATAACCTTGTGGGATTGCATTGACACTATGTTTTCAATGTTAGTTTCCATCACTCATAACTTTTACATGGAATGTTTACTCGATAACTGCTCACACTCTTCTTGTAGCTTTAATGCTGTCAATTCCCTATTCTCAAACTTGAATATGTCTTGATTGTACTGGACTGTACATTGTCTCTCATTACTATAAGCTGCCTTGGGTCCTTTTCCAAGGAGAAAGATGAGGGAAAAATACTCCCAAATAAATAAATAAACTCTTATATCTGTTATTAATCTCGTCCATGATAAGCTAAAAGATGTTACACTTTTCTGTGAGGCAAGAATTAGCAAAGTCGAATTTGAGATAGACAAAAGTATTATACTGGAAAAGGGAATTTTATCTATCACTCTTGCTATGTTTAGTTAAGAAGAGTTCTTGTATACCTGTGTGCAGTGCTAGATATGTCCATTGTCTATACAGAGCCACAGAGACATCTATTACCTGTGCAAGTTCCACCACATTTTTACATTGAACATTTATTTATTTATTTATTTATTTAGAATATTTTTACCCCACCTTCGTTTCAGGTTTCAGTTAGAGATTAACACAGAAATGCAATATGTTAATACAGTATCAAGTAATAGTTTCAAGGAATTAAAAAAATAATCACAAACAGAAGACCTTTGTATTATGTTATCAATCTATTCTACCTTCAAATACAAGGGGACAAATCCAGAGTTAAATCTTGCATAGAGAACATTTACTGAAAACACCAGGATTTGATTTGGTCATAGCTGCCTTTCCTCATTAACTTCTGTTCTGTTCCATGCATAAGTGGTTCAATATCCAGCACACTGCTTTGAAAGGACTTAATTCACACATTTTGCTGTGAGCTATTCATTGTAGGGAAATCATGCAATGTGTATGCAAACATGAAATGATGTTGGTAGCTAAAACTACATTGGACAAGAGATTTCTGTAATTTGTTAGTTTTTCCAATTCTTTATTATTTTCAGCTACAGCATCACCTAGAATTGCAATATAGTAGTAGTAGTAGTAGTAGTAGTAGTAGTAAAGTGGTACCCTGACTTAAGAGCAGCTTGACTTAAGAGCAATTCGACTTAAGAAAGGAAAACTGTTGGCGTTTTAACTGCCGTCTTACAAATTTTAGATATGGTCTGCTTGACTTACAATTTTTTAAACTTATTTTTTCAATTTTTTAGATAGCTACCCCAGTTTAAGAGTAGTTCGACTTAAGAGCATGCATTCGGAATGGATTAAATTCGTAAGCTGACGTACCACTGTAACAACAACAACAACAACAACAACAACAACAACAACAACAACAACAACAACAACAACAACAACATAGTCCTTAACCCTTGGGAAGCATTTGACTAGTAAATTGTAATACAAAATCCAGCGTAGTTATCTTGTCTGCTGTGTGATAATTTACTACTACTACTACTACTACTACTACTACTACTACTACTACTACTACTACTACTACTACTACTACTACTACTACTACTAATAATAATAATAATAATAATAATAATAATAATAATAATAATAATAATAATAATAATAATAATAATAATATCTGAATGAAATAGTTGGAAGCAAAACAATGCAAGTCCAACAATTGTGGTATATTGTCTCTATAAACCTCTCAGTTCCTGGCATGTTAATGTAATGTTTCTAAATTCACTCTCTTTTATCATATCATGTATTTGTTATTTGTACTCACCTCCAAAGTAAGAGCCATCTGTCAGCTTCATCTCTTTACTGGATTTAGTGATAACACCGGCAACCCCATGTTGAATGAAGTACATCTTTTTCCCCACAGCCCCTTCTCTGATAATGTAATCTCCAGGCTGGAACACCTCGAAACGCAGCTTGCTCAGCATGGCCGTGACAAAATTTGGGTCAGCATTGGCAAAGAGAGGCATGGTGGCAACCAGCTTGCGACAGTTAAAGTTGACAATTTCCTAAAATAGGAAGAAGACAATGGGGGTTTGTCATAAATGGATGTTTAGGCAGAATAAAACAAAGCACAGAACCCGGGAAGAACAGAATTATAGAGCAAGACTGCAAGATCATGACGATCACAAAGCCATCCATAGTAACGTGTATATGAACCCAATGGACCACAAAATGTTAAGCATTGTTTGAAATAATAGAAAGTTCCATTATAAAAAAAATAGATGCTATCCCTTTGTTATTTTCAGGTTCTTTCTTTCTTTCTTTCTTTCTTTCTTTCTTTCTTTCTTTCTTTCTTTCTTTCTTTCTTTCTTTCTTTCACCTTTCTCCTTGAAAAGTACCTAAGGCAAGTTTCCACACTGATGGACAATATATAAAGTTTGAGACAATGGATGTAGAACATTAAAAATAAAATTCAACGCTAAGCACAAGGATTTTGAGGAGGCATCTCACCTCATTAAGAAGGCAATCCTAAAGCTAATAATTAGCAAACCAATAAGAACGAAAAGAAAAAGATGGCATTCCGAGGGATGGAAAACTAAAAGTGAACTAACACAAATAGCAGTGCAAATTCCACAGAAGCAGTAGTACATAACAATCCATCCAAAAGCCACACAACAGTTAGTCAGTCACTCAGGGGAAGATTGCTAGAAGAAGATGGTCCTGGATACTACTGCTTAGAATATTTTAAGCCATTTCCCCACAATGTTCCTTTCTATGCTGAACTCAGTTACCGAAAGATTATGGAGAACTCAGCAATTGAGTAACTTTATTAATGAGTTTTTTCTAGTTTTCTGCCCTGTACAAAAATGAAATAAACCAAATCCAGTGCCTACCCAAACAAACCTCACTTCTATTTTGATTCCAGCTATAGCTGCTACGTTCTTCCTTGCATCAGCTTTGGTTTAAGTAGGAGGAGCATAAGGCATTCAATGAATTTGCATGGGCATCTTTGGTTTTCAGAAGGATGAAACAGAAGGAGTAGAGCAATTAGGATATTAAACTTTTATGAGGATATCAAACAATGGATGCTGCTTTTCTAATACAGTAGGATTCCCCCTCCCCCGTATCCATGGGGGAGTGGTTCTACCCCCACCCCCGCAGACACTGAAATCCAAGGATACTGAAATATGCAAATAATAACAAATGCTAAATATATATCTATTATTGTAAAGGGGGAAAATCCCAAAGAATAGTTTAACATGCATTACTAGAACTAATGTTTTCAACCATGGGGAAGTGAAACTGGGGATACCGAATCAATATGGGCGTCCTTCTTTTCCTATTTTTCACACTGTTCTTTCTGCTGCTCCTTAATATTTTCCTGTGAAATTTTTCATCGAAGAAACTGCAGAGAATTACATGATCTGTTCTGAAGCAGACACCGGATTTGGGTTTGGTATTTTGCTATTTTGGGATAAACTGAAAGTAAGACTTGGCGTATGCTGCAAGGAAGTGCTGGTAAATGTGGGTAGTTATGGAAATGTTATTCATTTACTATTGTTCAATCTCAGGAATCCCCTGAAAGACTTATAAAAACACTTATTAAAAACACTTTGAAAATGACTATGAATGACAAATGGGTGAATAAGTGAAAGCACTGCAAACAACCTAGCAGTGGTTTCTCTTGTACCCATCCAACCGAAACAAAGGACAACCATGCAGTTCCTACCCTTCTGTTTTGGGGGAGTAAGGCAGCTTAAGATGGAAGAGGGTGGAGAATACCAGTCAAGGCACTGGAGAACAGAGCTA
Source organism: Phrynocephalus guinanensis (assembly GCA_037367245.1). Lineage (NCBI taxonomy): Eukaryota > Metazoa > Chordata > Lepidosauria > Squamata > Agamidae > Phrynocephalus > Phrynocephalus guinanensis. The sequence continues at coordinate 96,991,103 of CM074738.1, read as the reverse complement.
GCATGCCAGTGTGGTTTACTCAGCATCTTCTAAACTATCTTATTGCAGATGAAAGGCAGAACACTGTCCCATTAAGAATGTTGTCATATGAGACAACTGCCACTGGATTCTGTAAATGCATGTTCTCTCCTTTGCCAGCCTTCTGCAGATTACAAATACAGTACACTTTTGTGCATGCTCCATGAGTTTCACCAGTGCTTGTGTGTGCACGTGTAAGCATGTATGTGTGTGTTATGGCTAGAAACAGTTTGCAAGGTCAGTGGGATTTCAGCAAGTTCTCTTCTCAGAAAAAGCGAACAAGGACCAAATGTCGCCTTTACCTGCACTTACTCTGTGGGTAGAAGGAGTCTGGGGAGTGATTACGTTATGATGATGGATGCAACACAAGCTGGTTAAGTGGAAGCCTTGAGATTTCAGTCTTTTTAGTACTTTAGCCTAAAAGTCTAGAGTTATAGAGGCACAGCAATACAAAAACAGGGAAAGAGGCAAATTGCTAAAAACTTTAAGTCTAACTACTATGTATGAAATTCACAAGGGAGCAAGGAGGGATGGGGAGATCCTAAAATATCTTCGCTTAATCAGAGGTGTGTGTGTGTGTGTGTGTGTGTGTGTGTGTGTGTGTGTGTGTGTGTGTGTGTGTGTGTGTGTGTGTGTGTGTGTTAAAACACCTGATTTTTGCATCACAGTATCAATAAATTTGTGATTTTTTTTAAAAAAAAGACTTCAAAAGTAAACAGAAACAAGAGGTTCTCCTGGTCTACATCAATGAAGAAGCATTTTGATTATCATATCTGGATATCCTACTGGCATGATCACTCAGCGAGCTCTGCAGAGACAGAGGTTGGGGGTTTGAAGAGAAGAGCCAGCCTTTGCTACCTTGGCTAGAGGCATAGTCCCAGTTTGCCTGCAGAAGAAGGGAATGGGAAACTTACTTCTGAGTATTCTTCACTTTGAAAACCCTGAAAAGGTTTGCCAAAAGTCAGATTTGACTTGACAGCACATGAAACAGAAGAAGTGATAGAAATGCCGTTCTTCTTCCTAAGCAAGGAATATCTATCAGAAAGGAAGCAGTTCCCACTCTAATAAGAAAGCTATCTTGACAAAGTAAGAAAAGGCCAGTACAGGAAAAGTACAGAACATTATGTCCAGGAAGTCTGAGCTGGATTGACACCTTCTGCCTTTCCTCCACGCCTCTCCTTTTAGCAAGAGCTCTACTTACTGCCTCACTGTTTCTTTTACATCTTCTGCTTTGGTGCTTCCTAACAGTTGTACTAGAAATGGCAGGCATGGTCTACTCCAGAGGCTTTTAAGGGTAGGATGATGCTACTAGCTTGTATCTTGGAAAATTGTATATATCTAATACATAGCTGCATATTCAAAATTCATATTGAGGTTAGGTTAATTCTATTTGGATCTATTGAACATTATCTTTAGGCTGTATCTCTTAGAACACTATGGTTTCCCTCCTTTGCTGTCTAGCGTGAACAACATTTGACACTTAAAATGGGAATAGCAAAACAGAACACCCCAGCAGCATGAGTATAAATGGTAGCATATTGATGAACATTCTGGATCTGAGTTGAAAACTTTATTTTGGAAAATGTGCCGAGTGCAGAGTGAGTTACTGAGACCTTAAGTGCCTGTTAATGAGAAGAGGGGTGAACAAGTCCAGGGAACTTGAAGCTATTCTGCCCTGTGAGTCCCTGCAGTTCTACTGAACAGTTTTATTTATTTATTTATTTATTATTATATTTATATCCCGCTTATCTTCTGTGAAGAACTCTAAGCGGCTAACAGCAGGCGATCAAGCGCCAACAATCAGAAATAATATGCAAAGCAAGTACGACAATGATAATATAAAAACATGAAAGCAAATAAAAAACTAGAAAAATTCTAAAAGTTCTAAGGCATCCCTAATCGCCAGGAAGGCGAAAATTCAAGACAATACCAGTAACGATGGCGGAAAAAAACAACTTTAAAGCTCGCCAAAGGCCTCTCGGAATAAAAAAGTTTTTAAAGCTTTCCGAAAGGCCTGCAGGGACTCTGCAGAGCGCACTTCGTTGGGGATGGAATTCCATAGGGAAGGGGCTGCCACAGAGAAAGCCCGGTTCCGGGTGACCGTCTTCCGGGCCTCTCGTGGAGTGGCAACCCGTAACGAGTGCGCTCGCAACTGCCGAACAGGACGGGCCGAGATGGATCGCTGGGCGATGCGCTCTGTCAGGTAGTCCGGTCCCAAGCCATGGAGGGTTTTATAAACTAAAACCAAGACCTTGAATCTAATCTGGGCCGCAATGGGCAGCCAGTGTAGGCGGGCCAGGACTGGGGTGATGTGGTCGTAACGACACCCACCAACCACCAGCCTGGCTGCCGCATTCTGAACCCGCTGCAGACGCCTGAGAAGATTCAAGGGCAACCCCATGTAGAGGGCGTTGCAGTAGTCCAGCCTCGAGATCACCAGAGCTTGGACCACTGTTCTCAGAGAGTCAGCATCCAGGTACGGGCAGATCTGGGCGATCTGACGAAGATGGTAATAAGCGGCCCTGGTAACCGATGGCACCTGGAACTCCATGGACAGCGCCGGATCCAGGACCACGCCCAGATTCCGCGCCCTCTCCACCGGCTGGAGGGAAAACCCCCCCCAGACAGGGCAGAGGGCCACCGTACCCAGATGGTGAGCTCCCAAAGAACATGACCTCCGTCTTCTCGGGGTTGAGCTTAAGCCTGTTCGCCCCGGTCCAAGCCAGTACGGCGTCCAGGCACTCATCAAGGATCCTCACAGCTTCCACTGCAGAGGTGGAAAAGGAGAGATAGAGCTGCGTGTCATCAGCGTACTGATGACAGCAGACTCCAAATCTCCTAATGACCCCAGCCAGCGGCCTTACGTAGATGTTAAACAGCATGGGGGACAGCGACGACCCCTGTGGAACCCCACAAGGGAGTATCCAAGGGGCCGACAACTCCCCCCCATACTGGACGTACTGAGGACGGCCCTCCAAGAAGGAACGGAGCCAACTGCAAGCAGTGCCTCCGATTCCCACCTCAGAGAGCCGATCCATCAGGATACCGTGGTCGATGGTATCAAAGGCCGCTGACAGATCCAGGAGAACCAACAGGGTAGAGCAACCCCTGTCGGCCGTCCAGATCAGGTCATCTTGCAGCGCGACCAAAGCTGTTTCGGTCCCCCGACGAGGCCTGAACCCGACTGGCAAGGATCGAAGCACTGCCGATCCTCCAGGTACGACTGCAGCCGGACCGCCGCCACCCTCTCGATCACCTTGCCCATAAACGGGACATTGGCAATTGGACGATAGTTTGCCAAATCGTCCGGGGAAAGGCCCGGTTTTTTAAGAATGGGCTTTACCACCGTCTCCTTCAGACAGGAGGGAAAAACCCCCTCGCTGAAAACTCTGCAACAAAACAGGGGTGTGCTGCATTTGACATACTATACTGACAACACTGTTGTCCACCTATTCAATTTCTTTAAGCCTCCCATGTGGCCAGGGATCTCAAAAAGAATATTTAAATTTATTGAAAATGAGGCTGGCTAATTTACAGACCAACTGCCTGACATGATATTTAACATGATATTTAATGGTGAATAAAAATGATGTCTTTATTATCTTACCTGACCTTATCAATTAATTATGAACTGCAGATAATTTCCATAAGAAACAGACACTGCTGTCACAGCCAAGAAGCGGTCTGAAATATTTTAAACAAGTGCATCCTTTAATCACCAGTTCCGTGAATGAACTCAAGTCCTGTTGACTTTGTAAAACTAGAACAGTAAATGAGGTATTATTCCTCACTCGGGTAACGCATATCCGTCAGATTGGTAAATGCTATCCTTCTATTGCTTAGGAAGGGATCAGTGCTGCAGGTCTCAGTCAAGGTGGATTTAGGCCAGAGCTTGTGAGATTGTTGATTAATGGGTTGAGGTAAGACAGTTAGAAATCTGAATATCAGGTGGGCTTAAAACCTCCTTGTTGTGCAGAAATAGGCTTTTTTTTAACAGATGGTTGCAGAAATATGTTTACAGTTTCCTTTGCATGATTATGCATGCTCAATATTAGAATGGCTGCAAATTTCATCTGCATTTAACAAAGTTTGCAACTCTCCACTCCCCCCCACCCCCACCCCGACACACACTTGAGAAGGATAGGCACTGAGAACAAACAGAAAATACAAATGGGGGGAAATCATTCATCCAGTCGCAGGATCTCAGTTACTTAGAGCTAGAATGTTGGACTTGGGTACAAATTACATGACATTAGAAAGTGATGGTGATTCTGTATATTCCTGCCTGAACAGTCAGTGATGTGAAGGAAGTCTGTGTTGATCTCCAATGACCAGTTACAGAACAAGTGATCTGGAAGATCCTGCAGGTAAAAAGTTTGGGCTTTGACAATCAGATGGATTCCTACTTGTAATGATTTGTTGTCTATAGCTTGAGACTTGGTAGTTTTGTGTATTCAGGTACAACATGGTCCTTTTCATGCCAGGTATTGTTTTTCCTGTTACATCTGACTCATGAAACTAGTGGAGATTTCTTTTAAATGAGTTTTTACCAAGACTAGATCATATATTTGCATATGCAATGGAACACACCGTAGAAGGGGAACGTTACATTTTTCGCTCACAGCTTCTAGAATACCCAATGACCATAATGACAGGGCATTCATTCATTCAGGGAGTCATAGACAAAGAAGTAACCCCCCCCCATCTGCACTTTACGCCAACAGCATGAGACCTGCTTGGGCTGTCTAGAAGTGGAATCCAACCTGGAAGTTAATATTCTCGGGCATTACGGAAAACATTGCTAGGTTTTGTAAATCTTTCATGCAATGATCTTTTATTCAGAGAGTAACAGATTCTCCTGCTACTGCAGCTGAAGCCGAGGAAGTGAAAGCATGTTTGCTGAAGCAGTTGCGCTAGTGAGGGAATTTGCAGATAGCTTAATTTCATTTTCCCCAACAAGGGCTATGAGAAATGCACCACGTAATTAAATGCACCATTGTTGTGCTCTGTGTTCTTAAGAATGTTCACGTAAGAGGTGTGGATTCGGTAACAAATCTCTTCTTACAATGCACAAAAGGTTGAGAGAGTGGAGGTTATATCCCAAATAGCAATTATGTCCCCTGAAAATGAAGTGTCCCAATGTTCTATATTCTACAAGGAGGCATGATCTCTATCTATTTTCAGCCAACGTCTTCTCACACTACTGCCTAAAAATAGGCCAGCTCTGAACTTTAAATAATGGCTTAGAAAGGGTATTAACCTCTTTCTTACAAGTGAGGTTTGTTGTGCTGCTGCATCTCTTGGATTTACCGCTTGGATTGTGGAACTGCCGCTACATCTTACCTTTACCCAGCAATCAGTGTTTAAGTTTCCTTCTGTCTTGTTCTGATGGGTATGAAATGACATGCAATAGGAAGAGAAAGATACTCTGTGCACAGTTATCACAATAGGGCAAGGTACTAAATTAAGGTGGTGACATGATTAGAGTTAAGAAAGGGCGTTTATACACGACCCCTAAGCTCCGCTGCAAATGGCTCCCAGCTCCGGAGCTTAAAAATGTTTCCCCACCAGCTCTGGAGCTAACAGAAAATTATGTGCGACCCCGCCCACCTAAGCGCGACCCAGCACACCGTTCAAGTACCTGCTCTGGGAGAGTGAAAATTTTTGATGCGGAGAGTGCCGGGCTCTCCTCGCTTCTTTTTGTTTTTGTTTTTTTGCCTCCCGCCCCTTTAAGAGGAACCAGGAAGTGACGGGGGGGGGGGTTGGAGCAACTTCCACCAAGGTAAGAGTGCATTCTCTTCTCCCTTTTTTTCTCCCTCCCCTCACGCAGACAGAACAAGGACGTGCAGAGGGGGTGGGAACGCAGGGAGAGCGACAAACCCTCAAGATCTCTAGTCCGAATTTAAGGGACCAGCGGATCTTAGGGGTCGTGTAAAAAGGCCCAAAGACTTAGGAAAGCTGAAGGTGGGGGAAACATTGATTATTTTGAAATGTGGTGCTGGAGGAGAGCTGTGTGGATACCCTGGCTTCCCAAGAAGACAAATATGTGGATCCTAAATCAAATCAAGCCTAAGCTATTGCTAGAGGCAAAAATACTGAAGCTGAGGCTTCCCTACTTTGGGGGCATCATGAGAAGGTGGGATTCTCTGGATAAGCCATTAAAGCTGGCAAAGGTGGAAGGCAGCAGGAAAAAAGGAAGACCAAATGCAGGATAGACTGACTCCCTAAAAAAAAAGCCAATGATCTTGGGTCTGCAACAGCACAGAGCATTTTAGAGATTGCTTGTTCGTAGGGTCACCGTGAATCATCATCAACAACAAAAGCAACCATGGTGGGCTTAGTTCTTTCTTAAAGTTTTCTGTTTGTGCAATGTTTTTTTTTATGAATGGATTTACCTTTTTTTTTAAAAAATGTTCAGAGAGATATCCAGTGCATCCTTTTGCAAAGAGAAGCAGTTTGCTCTGCTTAAGCTGAACCAGATTCTAGCCTCAAAGCAGAAATCGAGAGACCTGTGTTCATATCCCAACATAGCCATGAAACCCAATGGATAACCCTGGATCAATAACTGCCCTTCAGACTAACTTATCTAATAGAATCACATAGAATGTGAGGATAAAAAATGGCAAGAAGGAACATTATGCTGTTATGAGCATTTTGGAGGAAAAGGCAGGATAAATTGTATTTTTTTTTAATATAAGACGCCCCCATGTATAAAACGCCACCCACTTTCCCAACATAAAATTACAGTTTTGCAACCACACGGTTCTCTCCTCAACTTATTTCCATGTATACAATGACCTTCAATGCTTAGTCTAACCATTTTAGACAAAAATATTCTTATACATGGAAAAATACTATAAATATAGCAATGGTGCTATGGTCCAAAATTAGGATGATTTGGACGATTTGTAGTTTAACAATGTTAAAGCACCAGATGGGTTAGTTGCATCTTTCTCAAAAACCATCCAGTCCCTCTGTGTTTGCTGTATGCGTACCTCAAATAAAAAAATAATGAAGATATTTTCTCCAAATTAGAAAGATATTGAGGGGGAGAGGAGATAACTTGGTCCTCTCATTACTTATTGAGGTGTCTTATGCCAAACCATCCAAAAACTAGAATGAAGAATTTAGTGACTACTATCTGCAATACTATGTAACAACACTCCACCACTGACTGCTGTTCCTCAGGACCTTGTATGGTGCTTCTGAACATCAACGTTCAATTTAGTTATCGTGATTAGCAATCATCTATAGACATTCTGCATATATGAGTTCTAGAGCAGACCTTGGAAAGTTGCTGTTTAAAAACAACTTTTTTCCTGTTATTCATCAATGTGGTCAAAATTTACCTATTTGCTGTTTCTTATTGAAATGTGTTTCACAAGCAATACATGTGGGCCTATTTCCAGACCTTAAGAAAAGTTTTTTCCTTTTCATGGTTTCTGTCAGGGAGGAACAAGAAATTTGCACTGCTCTTTTACCTCCTTCAAGGAATGGGGAAGAGATAATGGACAAGTCACCCCCACCCCAAAGATGTTATCTTATTGTGTTACATACCTGTAGTGATAAAGGGGTCTCAGCCCCAAAGTGAGAGCCATCCAATGTAACACAACCTTCCACTGGAGAAATATTTATTTATTTATTTATTTTGAGTATTTTGCCCCTCCTTTCTCCTTGGAAAAGGACCCAAGGCAGGAGCTCATTTTGGGATGCTTAACAAAAAGCTCATGGATTCCTAATGTATTTTAGATATTCATGCAGATTGTGATACAGTGAGGCCTTAAGTAAAACTGATGGGAAGAATGATTAATTCGGGGTTATTAAAACCAGCCTATCCATGTAGACTAAACAAGTAAACATTTTCCAGCAGTTTCTTGGTTAGCAGAATTTCAATGATACAGAATTGCTGGACGGAGAAAAGCTGTTATATTTTCCTCAGGTTGTGTGGTTCCAAGTGAACCGAACTGGACTGGATTTAGATTTAAGCATTTTTAGCCTAACTTTTCAGATTAACAAAATATTGTAATCTTTTATGATAACAACAGGGTCAGTAATCATAAATGAAGGGATTTAGATTTTCTATAATCTGACCTTCCAGTCTGAAATAGTAAAATCTTGATTTATGAAAACTTTGTTTCACCACCACATTTCTAGGATTCAGCGAGAGATCAAAGGATGTTGAGATGTAAATTCGCATTTGTCTCAGTAATCTTCATGTGCGATGATAAGGAACCCAAAATTATTCCTCTTGCCTCGTGAAAGGCTAATCATTTTCCAGTGCTCTTTCCAGGGTGAACAGAACAAGAACAATTATTGTTCACAAATTAAGGAAATAAGCATAAATAATATTTTAGCACGTAAACTGCACAAAAATGATGAAGGCTATTTGGTTTGTTACATGGACACTGAAAAAGAAAACACATGCAGAATGTGGAAAAAAGTATATGCAGTAAAGGGGGAAAGTGTGGGAGAAGGCAGAATATAGGATTGTAAAGTCTACTGATATTTATTTCATTGTGAGCTTGGTCAAAACAACCTACTTCTGACACAGAGAGTGCAAATACATGTCCTTTATATTTATTCCAGAGTGTTGAGAATATAAGTAACAGACAAAGTGACAACGGTTCATGGAACTGTCAAGTTGTTCATCAGCTGCATTTTTTTTTGAAAAAATGAACCAGTTGTGCTGTGCTTATCATTTCTGTGTAGAATTTACTACTTAAATGTGAAAGGACACCAGTTCCATGTAGAGAGAGTTGAGGGAGAAAACTCTTCACCCTCCAGGTATTAATTCTTTAACTGTGCCTGTGAGCATCAGGAAAGTAGGTTAAATTATCGTGAGGGACATACGTTCCCCAGTCCTTTTCTACAGTGTGATCCTGATTTTAAGTCAAGCATTTCATCCATCAGTGTCAGTTCCATTCACAATTCTTCCATAAGACTGCTTTTTCCAACCCTTTTCTCCATCAAATAAAATGATTCTTGCACCACTTAAGCAATAAGCCTTCAAAGTGAATGAATCATTTAATGAAACTGCCCATTTGACATAAATTGAGCAAATATAAAAATTGAGAAAAAGCGAAACCACAATTAAAACAAGAGCAGCAGCTACCTAAATGTTGAATAATATTGTCATGGAAGCGTTCATATTTCCAGGTGCCTAATCTTTGTACAAAACATTTTCATTGTCATGAATGAAGTATTTTCTGAAAAATTATTGCTTGCCCACCAGTATTTCTTTTCCCCCAATGCAACTATAACAAGTCTTTCCTGATTATGTAGGAAAAATAAACTTCGCTGGTCTGAACTTAATTTAAAAGGTTTGAGATTGTGGAATTGAACACAAAGCTGAAAAGTTCAGCATTTGTCATTTTATATTAAATCTTAAAATTAATGAGCATGGCATTTCAATGATGTTAATAGAAAATGTATGCTTGTAAATAAAGGAGGGATTTACTTTGCAATCGGCATTAGTTGGATGCTGATTGCAAAGCACAGGAAAAACTGTGCTTATTTCAGCTACAAGGTCCATCTATTGCTAGATCAATTCAGATGACCTAGTTTACTTGATTTCTTTCTCTTTAGTGAGGCAAGACTAATACTAGTTTCTAATTCTAGGAGAAAAGTGAGATAAAATGTAAGTAAGTAAGTAAGTAAGTAAGTAAGTAAGTAAGTAAGTAAGTAAGTAAGTAAGTAAGTAAGTAAGTAAGTACCAATCTGATTCCTTTTCAGCAAGACTTTTGATTCTGTACAAACAAATCTAGTTTTAATATACTTATGCCCACTTACTTACAAAAAATACTTGAGCTGATAAGACTTGGATTTCCTGAATCATAGAATAACTGAGTTGGAAGGGGCTTATAAGGCCACTGAGTCCAACACCCTTCTCAATGCAGGGATACAAATCAAAGCAGATCTGATAGTTCAATTTTCTTCTGAATGCATTCAGTGTTGGAACGCTCAGTAATTGGTTCCATTGCCATACAGTTCTAATCTGGCTTCCTGTAATTTAAGACTATTATTATGTGTCTGGCACTGTGGGATGATTGAGAACAAATCCTGCCCCTCCTCTTCGTGACTACCTGTCAGCCTTTGATCTACAACAATTCCAAGATTCTTTTCACATGGACCAACTATCCCCATCTTGTGACTGTGCATTTGGGTTATATTTCCTCTAGGTGAAGAAATTTGCACGTATTCCTGTTAAATTTCACCATGGCATTTTCAGCCCAGTAGTCAGGCATATCTTTTTGTATTTTGTTCCTATCTTCCAAGGTATTGGCTATTCCACCCAATTCTGTGTCATCTCCACACTGATAAATATATCTTGCACTCCCTCATCCATTAATAAAAATACTGAAGTGCACCAGGCCCAGGACTGAGCCTTGTGTAATCAACGTGTTACCTTCTCTCACTGTGAAAAGAAGCCATTGCTAAACACTCTCTGAGTGCTTAACAAGGTAACTAAATGTGAATTCACCTGACATTTGTTCTATCTAGCCCACACCTAGCTAGCTTCCAAGACAGAATATCACTTTCTCAAAGGCTTTGCTGAAATCAAGGCACAGTAATCCCCTTTTTATCATGGGGGGGGGGTTAGGAACCCGACCTAAAGGAAAATCCATGATATGCAGATGCTGGGTTGGGCCGGGACTGGGGCCCCTGTCTGGGGCCTCCTACACTTACCTTAGGCCTGGTGCTGCCCCGAGCCGGCCTCCAACAGGCTTCCCAGGCCTGTCGGATGCCCCAGAAGTGGTTTCCAGTGATGCTGAAGGCACTTCCAGTTTTTGGAAGTGACTTCTGGTTTGCCAGAAACAACTTCTGGGCCCCCCAACAGGCCTGGGAAGCCCATTGGAGGCCTGCTCGAGGCAGCACCGGGCCTGGGGTAAGTACAGGAGGCCTCAGACAGCCCCACACAGCTTGCCCCAGGGGCCCTTGCCTTCATATACTGTGGTCGCGCAAAATACCAGGACCTCAGTATATGAACCGTGAAATGGTAGGGGACGACTATATATTATGTTTACAACACTTCCACTTTATATCAGGGAGGTTACCTGCCCAAAGAATGAGATAAGATTAATCTGGCAGAATTTGTTTTTGATAATTCCATGTTGGCTTCTAGTTACAGTCATGTGGAAAAGAAAGTACAGTCTCTGAATTCTATGGTTTTATGCATCTGGTCATTTTTTTTGTATGACCATGCTTTTGTGTCAGACTGATGGCCTCACATTTGACCCTCAAATACTTTGGTATACAGAGACTCCTCTGTACGGTTGACTCAGTAACTGCAAGGTTCCCAGGTCCTGTGCTGCAAGCTCAGTTCATCATTCCTCCACCACTATGATTGACAGTTGGCAAGAGGGGTTTGTGTTGTGTTTTGTTTTCACCAAATGTGGAGCTGTGCATTACGATCATCTCCACTTTGGTCTTATCTGTCCAAAGGACATTATTCTAGAAATGTTGTAGCTTGCCCAGATGCAACTAAGCAAACCTAAGCTGTGCTGCCACGTTATCTCTTAATAGAGAGAAGATGCTTTCTCCTGGCAGCCCTCGCAAACAAACCATACTAGTTTGGTTCATGACAGTCTTAGCTACATGCTGGCTGAAATCACTTGGTGTTTCAGATCCATTCTTCCAGAAGACTTTCAGGTCTCAGAAAACACAGACTTTTTTTTTTTAAAAAAAAGGGAAAGTACAGAAACATTTAAACCTAGATGACCCATCACAAAATAAGATAATTTTCAAACTATGGGCGATATGAAAAGGTGCTATAACGATCAGATCCTATCAGTGCCTAATCTACTTATCCCCCCCCCGTAAGTTACTATTTGACTTACCTCTGTCTTTCCATGTTTGGTTGGAAGGCATTCCATGGTTCACTGGTTAACCATGTGGCACTCCTCCCCACTGACAATAACCCACATACAAACTTATCACCTCCAGATATAAAATCAAGGGTGTTAGAGAACTGCATTCTTAGTCAATAATGCAAGCAATGTCATAACTGAACTAGATCAACTGCAAACAGTGAACTGGATTTTGCAGGAAAGCATCAGCTAGCTTTTGTTTTGCCTGTTACTTCTCAACAGAGATTATTTATTTATTTATTTATTTATTTATTTATTTATTTTTATTTATTTATTTTTGCATTTCTAGACCACCTGTTTCACCAAAGACTGTTGCTTTGACAGCTCAGAAGAGGCCACCCAAGGAGATGTGAACTTGAGATGTTTCTAAATTCTTTTCCAATACAAGCTAAAACAGTCTTTCCAGTATGTCTGTCTTACTTACCTCTCTAAGTGGGTCATTGAGCTCGTTAAGAATGCTCTCCTCATCAAAGATCTTGCCTTGGTAACGGTGCTCATAATAATCATGGATCTTCTGACGCATATCGGCAGGTAGTTTATGAAATGACATGTACTGCTCCACTTGTTTGTACTAGAAAAAGAAAAATGTAAAATATGTCAGGTTCCAGTCTCTTTTTTTTATAAAAAAGCTGATGATCCACACAGAGTGAATGAGCATCATCATAAAGGAAAGAGAGTAAAAGGGTAATCACAGAGGCTGTGTAACTTGAGGGTGTGAGTGATAACTCTGGCAGTGAAGCATTGTTGCTATGTGAATCAGTTTTCTCTTCTCCCAATCTCCAATGTTTGGGATGGTCCTAACGAAGGTTCCATCCAGCTGTGTATTTCATAATATTTTTAATGGCCCATCAATGCTGCTTTATGCTTGTTATGCTTACATTGGGAAATACAGTACATTTATTTGCCAGGCCTCCATCTGAAATGAAGTAATGGCCTAGAGTACCTATGGTATGCAGAAGTTTCCCAAAATTGTAGACAGTCTACAAGAAGGCTGGCAGTGGCTGGCAATCAAGCCATTTTTTTTCCGGGAGAATGTATTTGATATTGCTGATCATGGTTGAAGTGATAAGTGAATCCGGGAAAGACTTCACTGCGGCCAGTTGGCACCAACAGTAATTTGCAAGAGCAAGTCTAATGTGAATTGGAATAACAGAAAGGTCAAAATGTTAAATCTTTGTTCTCTTAACGTCAGATTCCCAATCTGTCTTTGGCCTCCCTGGCACCAGCTACTGTTATTAATTTTTTTTAAAAAATCAGCCACATAAGGGCAAACAATATGGCAAATTATCAAGTCTATTTTAATCGTATTAGATTCTTTTAGATTTGGCTAATCCTTTAAAAGCACCTATGCCAGCTACCATGTCTGGGTCCACTTTGAACTCTAAATTGGTGATGTGTTGTGTGAAGTGATCTCTTTTCTTGAAATTTCTTTGAATGAACCTTTATATTGGTATTATGGGAAAAGCTAAAGAATGTTGCTTCTATCGTTATCAGTTTCATGCATATGTCTATAAAAGTCTACCACACATTGGAGAATTACTGTGGGACACAGATTTTTTTAAAAAAAGAAGGAAAGGAAAACAAGTTTGCAAGTATTTTCATGCTTTGTTGGAGCAATGGCTGTCCTTTCAGGACGGTTTACCTGGGATCCAGTTTTTTTTGCTTTCATCGAATCATGCTAATCAGGGGGTGAAAATTATCCTATAACAACTGAATTATCTGCAAATAACAATTCCCCAATCAAATATCCTTTAATTTTCTGCTTATTACCTATTGAAGTACAAATTTCTGGCTATGTGGTATATTGCTTAATTTTATTCTTACTTTTTCAAATTTTCTTTGCACACAGCTGCATATGAAAGAAGCCCCCAAACATGGCCAGATAGCCATGTGTGTCCATAAATTAAAATTATGTGTATTCATAAATTTATTGCAATGTCAATTTCTCAAAGTAAAACTCTGATGAGTATATCTTCCTCCACCACTGTAGTTCTTCATGATGAGAAAAATAATTTCATGACATTTCAAAAATCTACCCACTTCCCCTCCACATTCATAGAAAGCAGCATGGATTTCAATGTCTCACGACTGCTGTCCTAGCAGATAATATTCTCACTGAAATTATTAGCAAAAACAATATCATACAGAGATGTTCTAGGTATGAAAGAGCTACCCACCAAACCAACCTCATTATCGAACTGCCTGTAAACAGTAAAACGCAGCAGAAACGTTTCTGGGCTCATCCATAATAAGATTTATTTTCAAAAAGGATTAAACTGAAAGGTCATTACGATGAAGGTCACTGTTGAGTCCCCAACACCAGATGTTATAAAAACAGCATATTTGCTATCAGGACATTGTGGCTGATAATGCACTAATTACTGGAGGAGATGGATAGCTGCCTGCTCTTGACTTGTACATATCCGTCACGTGGTGTGATTTTTTGGGTGGGGTGGGGTGGGAAGGGATAGCTAATTCAGAGAGAAGAACCCAGCTCTTCTGAGAGAAGCACTGGATATATCAGTGTTATATAAGGGATAAGGGATATAACCGAACACGTAAGAATTATATTTCCCAGTTCTTATCTTAAACACCATTTAGGGGACACTTATTATAATATCTCTCAGTATTCTGATTTTTAGTATAAATCTTCAGGATACTATTCACATGACTCAAGCTGATCTCAACTCAATGCTCACGTCTATGCTTTTGTTGTCAGCCATAAAGCTGTTCCTGACCCTTCAATAAGTAACGTTCCACAAATCTTATATTTAATATACTTATTCAGGTTTTGCAAACTAAAGGGTATGGTTTCCCTAAGCTTATTAAGTCAGTTTGTCTCATTTCTTTTTCCCCACTGCCTTCAGCTTTTTCATGAGATTATTGTCTTTTCCAGTGAGTGTTGTCTTCTTATGATATGACCAAATGTCCTAATTTAGAAAATGGCTGAAATCCAGTTGCATGGCTCCATGTGCACAACTGTGATTATGTCACCACCAGTCCAAAATTGCTCCTAATCAAAAGCAATTTCAGGGTACATGCGAATGGCCACAAAGAACTCACTCCCATTACAGGCCAGGACTGCCCCACCTCTGATGTCTTTCTGGAAACAGGTAAAGACCTTTCTCTTCAGGCAAGGTTTCCCTGAATTATGGACTACCTATTATGCATCTCTATTCATATAGAATTCTATCTACCATACATGATTATATAGACTTTGTGTTTAGAACTAGTTATAACTTTGTGTTTATACATATCCTTTTTGGATGGTCTACCATGCATGATTGCATGGAAGTTGTACTCTCTTTAACTGCTCACGTTCTCTTGTAGCTTTAATGTTGTCTTTTAATGCTATAAGATGCCCCTCAATTCCCTGTTCTCAATACTTGAACATGTCTTAATTGTATTGGACTGTCTATTGTCCCTCTCTGCTGTAAACCACCTTGGGTCCTATTACAAGGAGAAAGGTGGGGTAAAATACTCTAAAAATAAATAAATAAATAAATAAATAAATAAATAAATAAATAATGCATAAATAAATAAATCCTTTAATCAAATTTGCTGCTGCTGCTGCTGACATCACGTCACATGCACTCTATACAGAATTTGCAAATAAATGCTTTATTATCAGGTTGCATTTATATCCCATTTGCATGCTGCTGCTGCAAGGCTACCAAGCCATAGAAATCACGGGCACAAGTAAAGCTAGTAGCATGTGGAGCTATACAACAGGATTTCAGCTGTTGTATTGTAAAAAAACTCAGTTAAAGATCGCCGAAGGCCTCTCTTTAAAAGCCACAAATGCAGGCGCACTCCTATAAGAGCAACCGAGAACGCTGTATGCTGTGGATGCGACCCGAAGCATGGCGCTCGGCCTGCCGAACGGGACTGGGACGATACGCTGTGCCAGGTAGTCTGGGGAGGGTTTTCCTAAAATACCCTTAAAGCCACAAATGGGGATCCTATAAGAGCAATAAGGCTGTATTGTGGTCCCAAAGAGAATCATGTATTTAGGAAGAATATTTCTCTTCTACCCTAAAAATTTGTTTTATGCAAAACCAGGGTGCTTCCCCTCCCCGCCAGCCCAAGAATGGATTTCAAGTGCCTTTCTGCTTACTTCTCTGTTTTATTTTGTAATGGTCCCTGGGGCCAGAAAAATATCCTGGGTTTCTGCAGCATGCCCAGGGCTACACAGACCAGATCTTGCACCAAAGAAGTGCAGTTGGGAACTAAACTGGAACCTTGGGCTCTGCAGTGATATACCTAACTCGCTGAGCTATCCTAAAAATGTAAAGGTTCCACCATTGTAACAAAGCAAGCCATTGTTCGGAGTGATTTTAAAAGACTCATTCTTTTACATTACAACATGGATCATTGTACAAATCTTTTGACTCATTATGCCTCAGTGAGCTGGCTTGATTCTCAACCTTTCCAATCCTTCATACTGAAAGACAACTGTTTACCCAGTGATCGTAAGAATTGGTAAACCCCTCAAGTAAACAAAAGAAATTACATCACAGCTGATCCATCACATTTATTTTTTAGATTTCACACTTGTAGATTCTGTGCATGGGCCAAATTAATCAAAATGGCATAGCCAAATGATCTCTTTCAAGCTACATATTTATTCTATTAAGTGGGGACATTACTTAGTGTTAGTTGAGCATTCAACTGAAAGGAAAGGAAGGAAGAAATGAGTTCCTTTATGGGGCAGAAGAAAGAGAAGTTGGGGGGGGGGTTAGGGCTTGAACAGGGTACAGTACTCTGCAGAAAGAGGTGGGATGCTGCAATGTAGCCGCTGGCCAGATATAAGGTAAAGGTAAAGGTTCCCCCCGCACATGCGTGCTAGTCCTGTTCGATTCTAGGGGCGGTGCTCATCTCCATATTCAAGCCAAAGAGCCAGTGTTGTGCAAGTCCATGGCCACATGGCCAGCATGGCTGCAAGGAAACATTGTTTTACCTTTCCACTTTTTTTACAACGGTAACGACACAACACACACACACACACACACCTATTTATTTAGTTGCATTTACATGCTTTTGAATGGCTAGGTTGGCAGGAGCTGGGGTTATCAGCCAGAGCTCGCTCCACTGTGTGGCCCCTGGAATTAGAACTGCTGAGCTGCTGACCTTGCAGCCGACAGTTTTCGGAGCCTTAGTCTACTGAGCCACCACGCCCTTATCTGAGCTATCCTACCTAAGTACAAAACATAAAATGAGAATGCACCACAGATGGGAGGTGATGAGTGCTCCAAAGCTGGAGGCATTAAAGAAAAAAACTGGAAAACCCTCTCTCAGATCTGCTTTAAGTTGGATTCCTGCACTAAGCAGGGGGTTGGACTTTATTGCCACATAGACCTCTTTTAATGTCGTTATTCTATTATTCTATGAAATTTCTTTTTTTGGATTACAGTACTCAGAATACTTCCACCCAGTGCAGTCACGCTAATCATGTTAGCTGAAGCATTCTTTCTGATGGAGTCCAAAAAAGGAAAGTTCCAAACCCCAGGGAGCTTCCATACCCGAGCGGGGATAGGAATCTAAGTCTCCTGAGTCATATTCCACCACTATATACACTACACCATTCTGGGTATCAAAAAATACACACCTATTTTGTTTTAGACCTCTAAAACAAAATATGTTAAATGAGTACCCAACTTGCTGACAGGGGCAATGTCTAGCCTGCATACTGTAATTAAAAAACTGTAAACCGCCCAGAAACTACTTGAAGTGGTATGGGGTGGTATATAAGCAGAACACTTTGCTTTACCTCCGATAAATAAGAGAGGGGTAATATCAACCCTCTTATGATATTACTGATACAGTTACTTTAACAGTTAGAAAAATAGGTTACAAGCAATACCTTTATAGGCCACTATTAAAAATAAAAAAGGAACATGGCAAGCTTTCAAGTGCAGTAGATCACCCTTCTTCAAAGCAGGTCCCAGAAGTTCAGACATGGTAAAAGGTGGGCTTTACCAGGAGGTTACTTTTAAAGTCCTTTGTTAGATGGTGTTCTTAAAGTCCATGGCTAGGTGATGTTGCAGCCAGGGCTGGAGTCTGGTTGGAGGTAATATAGGCAGTTGCAAAAAGCTGCTTCTTAAGTCACCCCCCCCCCCGTTCTTCAAACAAAGGAACATGGGTCATATATCATCCCCACTCCTTTACCCAGCTTCATTTGGCACCACGAGACATACAAATCCCTTTTGGCCTGGAAGGGGGGGGGGGGAGAAAAGGGTGTTTTGTGATGGCCACGTGGCTCACTCCCCTTTTTTGCTTTAAAAGTTAGAGTGTGGCTTGATAGAGGAGGGTGATTTTAAAGCTAGTTTGTCCTGTACGGTGCATCTCAAGGTGTCTATCAACCCATATAGAAGGGGACTGTGCTTTCTGCCCAGTGGCTTGCACCACTTACATTTGCTTCTTTTTAAGAAAAAGCACCACTTTAGTTATTTTTGAGAAACAACTTGTTACCTTTCTCTTTCTCAAATGTAAAATGTAAAAATTTGTTGTATTGTTTCTCTCATGGGAAGGACTTGTCAACAACAAGTTACACAACTATTGTGATTTGCTTTCACCATATGGGCCATCTTGACAGTTTCATAGAAGGTCATATGTTTGTTAAATAAAAGCAAACACTTCAGGGAAAAAATCAAGAAATAACCCAAAGCTACGTAGTTTTAAACAAAAATAGCTCAAACTTTGTGATGGCCACGTGGCTCAAACTCCAAGTAGTCTTGTTACTCTTCAAGCCAAACCAAGGAACACACAGCTCTCTAGACAGAAAACACAATCATGAACACAATATGGTAACCAGGAAAACACAATGTCTCCTGTCTTCTGTATATACAAATTTATATTTGTAACCATGCAGTTGCCAAGTAAACTTTGAAGCTGTAAAGTGACAGAATGCCTAGGAAACCAGAACACAGCCTCATTTGCATGCAATATTTCTTTTAAGCTATGCAGTCACACAGAGACGATATCAGTCATTATCGCTGATTCATGTGTTTGGCTTTAGCTTTTGCTTAGCTAATTTTTCCAACACCAGCCTTTTGCCTCTTAATGCATTTAAGCATTGCACTTAGCGTCCTTCTTCTGAAAATACATTAGAGATTGCCACACGTGTAGATGACATATAAGTGTCCACTGCTGAAGTGATAACAGTATATTATCTCAGGTACTTGGCTGCTGGGATTTTTGTTTACACACTTGGAGTCGTGCCTATCTTTTGCTATGCACCAGGAAAGAGAACTTTCCTGATTAATTCAGCCAATTTTTTTTTTTTCTGCAATGGACACATCTCTGCATTTTACTCAAAATAAAGCAAAGAAAAAAAGGAAAGTGTGCTGCCTTTATACTGCTTCACAGTACAGTACTTAAAAGCACTTTCTGGGTGGTTTACAACTAATTATGCAGGCTACACTCTGCTCCATGCCCTGCAACTTGGGTAATCATTTTACCAAGGATGGAAGGCTGAGTGAACCTTGAGCCTGCTACCTAGACTTGAACCCCAGGCTGTGAGCAGTGATAGCTGCAGTACAACAGTTTAACCACTGCATCACAAGGCTCTTTTCCTCAGTCTCTGACTGTAGCATATATACATTTAACTGCAATAAAAAGAACACTTTATATTGTTCAAAAAGTGTTTTATGCTCATGACTTTAGTGAACTTCACAAGAAATTTTAATGTTGGCCAGTGGAGTGCTGCATTCTGGGAAAAAGTAGAAATGACCTTCAAATTAGTTTACAATTAAGGTAACAATGAATATAGAGAATTTCATAATCACTGGTCAGTTTCCTTTTGCCTAAGCATGTAAGAGAAGCCTCCTTTCTGTTCTGTCATGTTCTCCATCATCTCTTATTTTTCACTTGCCGTGAATCAAAGCAGTCTGCATCCAGGATGATAGCTAAAAGATACAGAGGATATTCAAAACTTGACAACTGAGAGACTAACACGTAACATTAATTCACTCAGTCAAGAGTATTTCCATCCTCGTAACATATAACCACCATCTCTTCTACAAACTGCATTGATCTAGAGCAGTGACATAATGTGGAACTCTTTCTCTCACACATACCTTTTCTGATTCTGTTATGCATTGTTGTTTCCCTTATTTCTGCCTTTATTATAATTATTATTATGTCCTTGCAGAACTCTAAATGGGACTAGCCATCAGGGGTGTGGACTGAATGACATAACAATATCAGCTAGCCAGATTTCATGACCTGAGCGTTGAAAGTATCTGAAAAGTTTGAGTGTTTTGGACCCTGACACTGAGAGTAATGGTGGTGGTTCATATTTGCCACACATCTTTTTCTTTTGAAGAAGAATCAACCCTTAACTAAACATTTTGACTTGGACCTGCATCCTGTGATCTGGCAGTGGTATGACCATGTGTGATTTTAAGGAAAGAATTACTGTATTTTTCTGTCTATAACACACACCCCTTGTATAACATGACCCCTCACATTTCCAACCCAAAATTACCGCTGGCCATCATGCAGTTCTCTCCTTGGCTTACTTTTGTGTATAACACGATCCTTAATTTTTAGTCTACCAATTTATGGAAAAATACTGTATATGGAACAGGACTTTGCCTATGCACTCTCCATAACTGGCTTTCTATCCATGCCCATCTTGACTCTGTACTTCTATTTGATCAATTTTTTTTCATCCTCATCTTGAACCAGCTCACTAGCTTGCCTCTTCTGTTGCCGAACCTGTGTCAACACCTGTTGACGGCACCCTTACTGCAGAAAATGTCTGGCAATAGTTTTAGAGGCTTAAAAATGCTAACACTATATTCCTAGAATCTACTGAATACAATATAAACAAACAAATAAATAAACAAACAAATAAATAAATAAATAAATAAATAAATACTGGTGTTCTGGATTATAAATCATTCTAAGAACATAAGAACATAAGAATATAAGAAGAGCCATGCTGGATCAGGCCAAAGGCCCATCTAGTCCAGCTTCCTGGGGCACACCACTTTTCACTTCTCTCCATTGTGAAAATTTCCCATTGACACCTACTCTTTGTTTCCTGGATCTCAACCAGTTCTCAATCCATAAGAGGACCTGCCCTCTTATCCCCTGACTGTGCAATTTTCTTAGCAGCCTTTGGTGAGGGACTGTGTCAAAAGCCAGATAGTCTATATCCACTGGTTCACTCAAATCCATATGCCTGTTGACCTTTTCACAAAATTCTAAAAGATTTGTCAGACAACACTTACCCTTACAGAAGCTGTGCTGATTTTCTCTCAGCAAGGTTTGTTCTTCTATGTGTTTTAAGATTTTCTCTTGGATGAGGCTTTCTACCATCTTCCCTGGGACAGATATAAGGCTAACTGGCCTGTAGTTTCCCTGGTCCCCCTCCTTCATTTTTTAAAAATTGGTGTGACATTCGCTATCCTCCAGTCCTCCGGCACTGTGGCCGTTTTAAGAGACAAGTTGCATATTACCGTTAAGAGATCTGCAATTTCATTTCTCAGTTCCCTAATAACCCTTGGGTGGATGACATCTGGGCCCGGTGACTTGTTAATCTTCAATTTATCAATTAGTCCTAAAACATCCTCTCTTTTAACCTGTATTTGATTTAATTCTTTAGTCAAGAGGGGCCATTCAGGCAGCAGAATCTGCTCAAGGTCTTCTGTCGTGAAGACAGATGCAAAGAACTCATTTAATTTCTCTGCAATTTCCAAGTCCTCCTTAACCTCCCCTTTTCCTCCCTCACCATCCAGAGGGTCAACTGGTTCTCTGGCGAGTTTTCTACTTCTAACATATTTAAAGAAGCTTTTATTATTACCCTTTATATTGCTAGCCATGGGTCCCTCAAAATCTTTCTTTGCCTCTCATCATCTTCTTACATTTCTTTTGCCAGAGTTTGTGTTCCTTTTTATTTTCCTCATTTGGGGAGGATTTCCATTTACATAAAGACCTCTCCTTGCGCTTTAGAGCCTCTCTAACTCCACTCGTTAACCATGCCTGTGCCCTCTTGGACTTAGATGAGCTCTTCTTTCTTTGTGGTATGCACTCATGCTGGGCCTCTATTACTGTTGTTTTAAACAGGCTCCTTTCACTCTGAAGAGATTGGATTCTTCTAACCTTCCCCTTCAATTTCTTTCTAACTAGTTTCCTCATCTGACGGAAGCTTGCCCTTCGAAAAGCAAGGGTTTTTATGTCTGATTTGCTTGACACTCTTCCTCCAACATGCATGGCAAAGGAGATTGCAGCATGGTCACTGTTCCCCAGAGGCTCAGTGACACTCAGATCCCTGACCAGGTCCTGAGTATCACACAGTATTAGATCCAGAGTTGCCTGCTCTCGGGTGGGCTCCATGACAAGTTGATCTAAGGCACAGTCATTCAGCAAGTCGAGAAACTCGGTTTCTCTTTCTTGCCCGGAGCTCGCATTGGCCCAATCAATGTGGGGATAATTGAAGTCCCCCATGATTACTACCCTATTCCTCTTAGCCACCTCCTCATTTCTCTACTCATTTCAAGGTCCCCCTCAAGTTTTTGATCAGGTGGATGATGGAATACCCCAACTATCACATCACTCCTTGGACCTGGTAGTTTAACCCACAGTGATTCTGATCTCTAATGGGGAAACTCTCTTACATTGGGGAGGGGAGGAGATATCACAGTCCATCTTTTGCAAGATCTGAACTCAGCCCATGGATTCGCCTGTGCTGCCCCACCGAAATTCCACCCTCCATAAATTATGGTGATCAGAGGAAAGGAATCCATATTCTTATGGATTCTGTTATAAGTTTGTTTCAATATTGATCTTAGTACCATTTTAATAAAATATTTATTTAAAAATATTTGTACATCTCTTGTTTTTAGCTTTTAAATGCTCCTTTATGATGTAAGTCACCTTGGGTCCTTTTGGGGAGAATTGCTGAATAGAAATATTTTAAATAAATAAGTAAACAAATATATTACTGCCAATCAATGACTATAGATCTCTATGGGAAGTCTCTGAGAGGGAGATAATCACATGAAGAACTTGCTGCATTGTCAGAACTGGTAAGCACCCACACTCTTTTCACATTGCCAAGCAGCATGTTCGGACTTCTCAAATGTTATGAGGAAGAGGTAGGTGGAATGAACATGCCTACATTCAACTACCATTTTAAAGCACTGAATGAAAACACTTCCCTTGGGGAGGAATTGAGAGAAAAACTTTATTCCCAGCCAAAGTATCCTGTGGCACAGTGGTTAAAGTGCAATATTGCATTCAAGCTGCTGCTCATGGCCTGAGTTCATTCACTATTGATTCAAGTAGCTGGCTTAAGGTTGACTCAGCCTTCCTTCCATCCTAGGTGGATTAAATCAGCACCCACCTCGCCGGGAGGCAAAGTGTTGGTTGCATAATTATCCTGTAAACCACCCAGAGATTGTCTTAGCCCTATGGGGCAGTGCATAAGATGAAACAACATCATGACAAATTAAGCTTTACCTAAAATTTTTATCACAGACCCAATGACATCATCCAGCCTGAAGACAGCTAAAGTAAGCTTCTCCCCTTTGTTTACTTGAGGTGATTATTAGATTTTCTAAAACAAATCCATATGGAAGATATCTAATACAGCTTTTGCTGTCCTGGTGTCCTCTAGATGGCTCAGATTAAAATTCCATCTTCCTCTGACAGAATGTTCTATAGAACCTGCTATTATTGGGGCCAAAATGCATTTAAGAATAATGGCTAATGCTTTTTCTTAGTTCATGATGGCACGTTTTTATCAATAAAGGTTTGCTACCCTGAGACCTCAGCTGAGGGACTTTTTGTACATTATTTCTTGAAAAGGACTTTGTGTTTCTTCATCTCTTGGCAACGGAAGACACAGTAAATAAACAAAAAGCATATGGATGACATTTATGTACCAGAAAAGGAGAACTACTGGTACATTTCATTGCTATGTCACTGCTAACAAGTACTGCAATGTTAGCCTATGCTCCATGCTTCAGCCAAGGGCCTTCTTTACTGTGAACATAAAAGAGCAATTGGGATTTCACTGCACATTCCAGTGAGGTCTCCATATATGCCTTTCTATAAAGATATTTAATAAGTTAGTATTACACGGTGACCCCCCCCTGCCTATTGTGCGGATTAGGGACCCGACCTGACCTGTGATAATTGATAATCCACAATATGTGGATGCAGGTTGGGTCAGGCCTTGGGGGCCTAGCTGGGGGCCCTTGTACTTATCCCCAGTCTGGCACTGCCTCGAATGGGCCTTCCTGGAAGCCCCAAAAGGGCCTTCCTGTGAACGAAAAGTCACTTCCGGTAAACTGGAAGTGACTTCCAGATAGCTGAAAATCATTCCCGAGTCCGACAGGCCACCTAGAAAGGCCCTCGGAGGCCTCATAAATGATTTTCTGCGAACTGGAAGTGACTTCCGGTAAACCAGAAGTGACTTATGGTTCACAGGGAAGCCATTTTGAGGCCTCCAGAAGGTCTGGGAATGCCCTCGCAGGCCCGTTCGGGGCAGCACCAATCCTGGGGTAAGTACGGAAGGCCTGAAACAGGCCTTTGCCCCTTACCCCAGGGGGCTTTTTTCATATACTGCAGTCCCACGATATAGCAGGACCATAGTATATGAACCGTGAACAAGCAGGGGAACCACTGTAGTATTATATATGCAAATAGATTTTTGGAATTCAAAATTCTCCACCACATTTGTGGGCAGAGAAATATAGGAACTATTTCACTGAATTTCTCTAGGGCAAAGAGATATTTCCCCAACAGTTTTTCAGAGGGGAGGCCTACCATTACTTTCAGTTGTGCCAATACCTGGTCTCTTTTCTCTTCTGTGGATTTTTGAGGTTCTTTTTTTTTTTGCACTTTCACTGTGAGAGGAACAGCAGCTGGGATGGACATCTGACCACTTATTTTGGTTCTTCCATGACATCATCTAGTTAAGTGTCATTCTAGAGGACAGTGGTGCTGATGGAGACTGCGGCTACCAAACAGTAGAGAACTCAGGTAATAATCCTAAAAAGCAATCTTCTATTTTGAAGGAAGTAATTTAAAAATCCTGATCCCCCCCATAAAATTTATTGTGAGATTTTTCTTTTCTTTTGTTTCTGATCAGTACCTGCCATCTTCAAGGTTCAGAACAGCTACTGCCACATGGGATAGCTTAGAAGACCAATCCATGCTTACAAAGAATGCCACTTATGGTTTGGAGAAAATGATAATTTGTATTTGAAGAAATAGGTTTTGTTGGTCTTAAGGATGCCTCAATACATTTGTTTTGTTCATGCTATTTCTGGAACAGACTAATCCAGCTACCTCATTATTTTCTGCAGTCTTCAGTCTCTATTATAAAACAGGAAATTGAGTTATAACCATTGTGTTTGACAGAAGTACTCATTTTTTTAAAAATCAGTAAATGCTTACTGTTGTAACTAAGGACTGAGAACACGAATCTCTTGGAAAGTCATTCAAATTTAATTAATGTCTCAATCACTGTAACTGAAAGCAACATTATGGGAAAAACTAAGTACACCAGTAATTGACATGTGATGCTTAATTACTAAATGTAAGTTAAATGACATTATAAAGTTTCTTTGAGGGTAATTAATTTAGGTGTGGGTGAAAGATTGGAATGAGCAAGCAGACATTAAAATAGATGATATCTAAAATATAGTTGTATTTTCTCTTGTAACAAAGTTGAGACCATGTAATCATCCAACAAATAATGTCATTTATTATTAGCTCAACAGTTCCCAGCATATAATCTTTTTGGCACAAAAATCTGCCAAAAAAGTTGAACCAAAATGATGACATGTCACTTAATGCAGTTGGCATGCCTAGGCAATAGAAATGTAAGCACACAAAAAAGCTTTGAAATTAACAAAGACTAATCCTGACCGAATCCAGCTCAGAACTGCTTGGAATCTTCAAGCAGTATTTTCCCCCATTACCCAGAAGGAACACAAGTCTGATCTTACCCCAGATTACCAATCACAGTTGACAGTTAGTCCATCCCAATCATCAGGAAATAGCTTGACTGACTTCTGAGATGTGTCCTTCTAGAAATAAGCAGCTTTCTTGTGATGAGTCTGTCTCCAGTCACCTTTCCAAGGAAGGATCTCTTGGACAGGTTTTGGAAAATGTCCTCAGATTATATTAGTAGTTTCCTCATTCATCTGTTTCTGTCACTTTTTGATCTCCTAAACCATACCCATCACGCTAGAAAGCACCAGTCTTGCCAGAAGGACAGAAGCAGCAGTTCTCAAAGAGACAACCAGAAATGTGCCCATCTTACATTCTGTCATGACACTTAAGCCAATTATTTCATTGGTCTTCTGGCTGCATGGGAAAGCATTTACATCACACTGCAGGACACGATTTACTGTTAACACAGTGGGAAGGAAGGGAGTTGCTCCTGTACATCTTGGTTCATTGATAAGAGAACTCTTTTCCTCAATGTGCGCCAGGGAGGAAGGGGCTCTCAGCCAAAGTTGCGCATTATACCATGGCTGAGCCCTGACTACAAGTCAAGATGGAAGGGGTCTGTCCACTTCTCTCCTTTTTCCATGAGGGACAGCGGAAAGGGTTTACTTAGCTAGCGAACCTGATGATGTCGCTCAGCTCAAGGAGGACAAAGCATCAATCTCTACCCCAAAATGCCTGTAATACACAGTCAACATATGAAGAAAAGAACAGGAAGAAAAGCTCTTTTATAGTATTGTTTTACATTACACAGTCATAGTGCTTTGACACTGGTTATTGCCTATACCTGTATACTGTTTTCTGGTTTGGACTTAACAGGAAACTATGGTTCGCAAAATGGTCCACAGAGAAGAAAGGAGAAGTGGAATGTGGAGTATGCGTGCAAAAAGTCTTGGGCAAATGTTGGCTTACTGATAGTTGAAGTTGTGCAATCAGGTCAGTCTAGCTTGATAAATCATGGTTTATTCAGGAATAAGCACTGGGCGTCCATTTCCTGCTCAACCCGTGATTCATGTACCAGATTCAACTTTTTATTCTGGCCTGACCTCTTGAAACTAGTTTCCTCTTAGGTCCATTGTGGCTTAGGGTTGTTTAGTTAACTACAGTAATAATTTTGAGTGACTATTGATTTGGTCATGGTTCTGTTGACAAGATTTAATAGTAGTTGTCATGTAAATCTGTTTGAAGGGCAGTTCATTTCCCATAGTATACTCTTTACTATGTAGCCTACTAGATGCAATCTTCCTCCCACCAGACTTAAAACCAATCTAAGGCCCTCACATATCTGTAGGTAGTTGAAATATACAGATTATAGGTATCTTTATACATGTATAGATACTGTATGTGAAATTTACACACAGAACTCTAGGGAACATGCAGACCCTTAGATGTTGTCAGACTGTAGCTCATATTACTGCTAGCCAAGCCAGTGTAGCCAGTGGTGATGCATGACAGGAGCTAGAGTGTGAAAACATCTGAAGGGTCACACATTTCTCGCTCCTGCTTCAAAATTTGGCCTTAGGCTACATATGTCTTATGAAATCTCTTCCTCTTAAGGGTTGCATGAAAGCATTCTATAATCACATGTCTGCACCATATTAGGTATAAGCTGCTCCGCTATAACACATCCTGTCACTTTCTCCTCCTTATTAATGAGACACTTTCCTTACTGCAAGACTTTTTGCATAAGAGACACTGCCTGCAGTAATTTATCATTTAACTAAGCTGACACAACAAACTCTTTTGCCTTTCACTTTCTCACCTTCCTCATATTTTTCTCCTTGCATTTAATATAACTAGAAACTATACAGCAGTAGTCCTTCGATAATTGGTGGCTCCCAATGGCACTGCCATGGCTTGTTTATGGGAACCTCCTCACACCAAATCCCCAGCTGGTGGACCTGCTCCAGAGACTCTTTTGTTTCTGTGAACTTTTTGCTTGTCCAGAGTGGGTGCAAATGACCAGTAGCTGCTGTTGTGCAAACGGCCTGGCAAATCATGAGAACCTAATGGTATCTGATGGAAGAAATATATCAAGCATTTGATTCATTCACTCGTAAGAAACTCAGGAATATTTAAACCTGCTTTAAAACATTATTGGGCTAAATCTAAGTTGACACCACCAACTACATTTGCTAATGTAGTTTCAGTGGCGCACACCATTGTGCAACAGCTTGCACAACCACATACACAAGGAAATCAGTACTGGGCAGTGTTCATCTGTGTAAATCTGAAAATGCACAACCAAAAGTGCAAGGGATCTTGTATTTGCTATGGTGACAGGATTGGGCACAAGCAGTTAAGCGACCCTGCAGTCTAGTGATGACTGAACATTCTAAACATCTACTGCTATCACTAGAATGAATCATGTTATATACTATGGAATTCAGAAGAAAACTTCACATGATAACAAGAAATTACTACGTTTGAGAAATGATGTTTCGTTTCGGGATAAAGTTTTTTTTTAAATATATATGTTTCATTTTATAGATATATAAAGGATAAGGATTGGGTAATTGGAAAGGGAAAGGGGAGGGTAAGGAGACTCAATAGATCACTGTTACAATATAATAATCACTTAACCATTGCTATATCTTCTACCCTAAATATAGTCATTGTTGTTTTCCATTCCGACTTAACAACTTTTACAGCTTTTATATTTTAAGGTGGTTCTCCAAGCTCCTCTTGAATCCATTTACTGCCTATACTGGTTCCCAAGTTTTTGTTTTGATTTGCTTTTTTGCACTGTTTGTTCTTTAAAAATCTCTGTTAAAATCTCCATTTCTTCCATCTCCAAAATCTTTTCAGTAAAGTATTCATAGGTTTGGAATGGGATGGGTGACTAGGGGGAATCAATTCAGCTTTGAAGACTAGAAAGACTAGGTTTCAGAAATTTGTCAAGGAACACCTCTCCTAGAAATATCAATTCAGTTTTCTAAGCGTCAACAAGAGCTGGCAGAGCACACTAAGGATCAGCCTAATATATCAGACTAATAAAGCACAAAAAGCAATTAGCACTTTAGTGAACCCAGTAACATGAATCACTGTCCTGCTTTACAGATTCATCTACTCTGGAAGAAAAAGACATGGGAAATAGAAGACCAGCCTGCCAATGATTCATCCTAAAGAACAACAGTTTGCTGATGTGGAGGAGGGGTCCAAACAGAGCTGGTGAAGGTGCACATGTTTATCAACTGATAACAGATAACTGATGGCACACAACTATGAAAAAGCCATCACTCTCATTGTTATACAGACACACCTTTGAATCATCTGCAATACAAATAATACCTACAGAGAACTCAAAAAATATAAATAGGAACGGGGGAGACAGGTTAGGGGAGTCAGGCCTTAAGGATAGTCAAGCTACCATTTTCTTTTTCAAAACAATGTAGTTGCTTTTATATTTGTACACCTTTTGTCTTATAAAATCAAAATTGCAAATTGCAATATATTGTATGAGAAAAAATATATATGAGAAAATAAATTTTAAAAAATTAAAAATAAAATAATGATTTCCAATTTACCAAGACTTTCCAACATAGATCGTGATTAAGAAAATTATATGCATAATGGCTGCCATCACAAATGGCTATGCCTAGGGCATGATTTCTGAATCCATATCCAAATAATCTTGGAGAAACTGCTTTACTTAAAGCTAAATTCCAATTTATTTTGTGTTGCAGAATATCCCACAGGTGTACAGCTATGTTTTCATGTTCTGGAACCCCCCTCCTCAAGCCTGAACATGTTTTATCCAACACAGTAATATGTGGGTACGTTTTTAATTGAAACCAACCAAACAACCTACCAACAAAAGCAACAAAACCTGAACCACATCAATAAGCATGCCAGTCTTCTTTCCTGGAGCCTGCTTTCCATTTATAATGGAAAACTTTGTCCAAACACACCATGTAGTATGGGACAACAGATATTCAGCCCCAGAGATATTTTGTTAAGTTTTTACAAGTCATGCCAGGTATTTTTTTCTATACAAAAAAGAAAACTGCAACTAACAAGTAGAAGAAATTCAGGGACATTGTCAGGTGTCCAATGAGGGGGAATGTTGGAGGTCTATGTCTATAAATCCTGCAATAAGAAGTTGCAGTCAGGGATGATATTTCTTTTTAATCTCTATTGTCTCAGCTATTTCTGGATGTGTCAACTCTCAGGTTTTATACCACTTGCTTGAAAATTTCATTGAAGCTCTGAAATCTGGGGATGTAAGCCCAAATTAATGTAATTGGAGTTTCCTCGGAATAAAAATAGGATTTCACTGGTAGCCACACTGTAAACTATGAAAATCTATCATCTTCATTAAAGATGGGCACGAATCAAAAAAAAATGGCATTTCGTTTGTCGTTTGGAGGGTCCTTTTCGGTTTGTTTCCATTTTTCGCGAATTTTTGCAAAAAAATGTTTTGTTTTCATTCATTTTGTTACCATTTTATTACCATTTATTTCAATTTTTTGTGATTTTTTAAAGGATTTTAAGCAATTCACTCATATTGCAGTAACGGAAACGAAACGCATGACAAAATTTCCGGTGTTTCTGTTCGTTTCGTTTCATTTTAGAGACAAAATTCATTTGTCGTTTCGTTACGTAACGAAACAACAAAAACGGAAATGAAAAATTGTTCGTTTCGTGCCCATCTCTAATCTTCATAATTGTGCGACAACATTTCTATGGAATACATAACTACTAAGAAACTAATTGTTCAGTACATAGCCTCACTGATTTATGGGGAATTTAGCATTAAGTATCAATTGCCTAACATAAAACGTCCTAAGAAAAGATATTCAGTCTAAGAAGAACCTAAGATTCTTTATGCAATTAACTGAAAATTGATTCTAAATTTAAAAAAAATCATTTTATCCTGAACTCCTTTATATTTCAGTTACTGCCCTTGTCATAAATCAAGATCAACCCAGTAGCTCTGAGATTTCTTTATGACAATGTCAATCCATGCTCAGGTAAAACATTTCTGGTTTCTCATTGGTATGGAAATTTGCCCTCTGGTTGCTCTGCGTTTATCAAAGGGAAAACGGGAGAGACTGCCGGTTTAACTTGACTCTCTTACATATAGTAGTCCTGACAGTAGATGAAGAAAGTAACAAATGTTTTTTGACTGAGAACAGGTAGGGGACAAGGATGTGAAAGAACTAGTAGCACCCTCTGGGGAGGAGCAGTCGGGAGAGAAGAATACAGAAGCGTTCATTAACGATTCTTTTGCTCTCTGCTCCTAGAACCACAAACAATATAGGATTATAAGCATTAAATCTTCAGGGTACTATATATTGTCCCCTCAAGGGAAAAGGTGGGATCAAAATATTCAAAAATAAAAATAAAATCATCACTCCTACTCCTCCAAGAGCACACATACATGCAGAAAAGGGTATTTATAGTGGGTTTTTTTTCCCTCTCTCTCTTGCCGGAGCTTACTATTTTTTATCATTTTTGGTGGGTGGTGTTTGTCTTATTTCCCTGGCTGTTTGGCTAGCATTTTATCATGTCTTGTATTTTATATGTTATGTTGGGTTTGTAGTTGGGTAGTCGCTTGGTGACGTGCTGTACACCACCCAGAGTTCCCTATGGGATAATAGGGTGAAGTACATAAATAAATAAATAAATAAATAAATAAATAAATAAATAAATAAATAAATAAATAAATTTTATTGCTCATACTTAAAACATTAAAAAGGAGGATCAAGAAACCACCTCTATTTTTCTTTTAAAATATTCACTAATGGATGTGGTACGGTTCTAATACAGTACACTGGAGACATCTTTCGGTGCAATATGTACAATATACAGTATATACAGTCACCCCCCGCCATTTCGCGGTTCAGGTACCATGGTCCCACTACATCGCAGGATTGCAGTACCTGCACCACAGGGGGGCGACGGGGGGCCATTGGGTCGCTCCGCGCCACCCCTCTGCGCTCCTCCGCAAAGCCTCGGAGCTGCACGGGGGGCAGCGGGGGGCCATTGGGTCACTCCGCGCCGCCCCTCCGCAAGGCCTCAGAGCTGCGCGGGGGGGGCGGCAGGGAGCGATCGGGTCGCTCTGCACCGCCCCTCCACACACCTCCGAAAAGCCTTGGAGACACACAGGGTTGGCAGGGGGCAATCAGGTCGTTCCACGCCACCCCTGCGCTCCTCCAAGAAGCCTCGGGGCCATGCGGGGGGGGGGCAATCTCCATTGAAATGCATTGAATCAATGGATTTCAATGGAGAAATTTTCCCCCATTGGAAAGCATTGAGCCAATGTTTTCCAATGGGAAAAATTTTCTCCATTGAAATGCATTGGCAAAGCATTTCAATGGACATGGCCCCAGAGGAGAAGTCTCGGGCGGCACGGGCGGGCGGCGGCGGGAGGTCAGATCCCCCTGCCGCTGCCGGCACACGCCGCCCGAAGACTTCTCAGACAGGTGTGCAATCACCCCCCGCGCCGAGGCCCCACCCCACCTGCTTCCGCTTCCGCATATCGCGGATTTTCATGCATCACGGGTGGGGTGGTTCCCTTGGGGGGGAGTTACTGTACAATGATAGGATGATGCATCGCTGCTTTGCTACGCTACTTACTTTATTTAACAACAAGAACAGTTGCTACAGCCTGCTTAATGATGACCATATATATTTTAAGATACGAAGGAATAAAAAGAATCACCAGGCTGGTTTCATTTGCACGTCTGCTCATGCATCTGACTGCACAGCACCCTTTCAATAAATTGCAATTAGCTGCAACAAGTTAGAGAAACCTTATGTGAACATCAATGGGATTCCAGGCATTCTGTTACATCGGTTTTCAATGTGAACAGCAAAAAGAGCAGCGCTTGGCTATGTGGTGGAAGTTGCTTTGGGAAGAATCACAGAGATGAAATAAAAATGGAAATTGATGACAGCTGTGAACAAGTATATAAATAGTTCTCATACTACTTCATGACACACAAATTCTATTCAGTTCATGAGCTGTATAACTAAAATAAACAGATGCAAAACTGGCATAACAAAAAGAGAAATGCAGCTCTTTACCAATACCCTTATCTTACCAGAATTTTTCAAGTTTGTTGAATTATATGTTGAAAAAAGACTTTTTTCATATATTTTTCCTTATTTAGAACTAGAATCCTGCTGGTATCCATGTACTGTAAAGTTGGCACAACTTGCTGGGGTTAAAGCAATGCTAACTCAAGAGGTGCTGGGCCACAACTGAGTTATATAGGCAGACACACAACCAGCCACATAACCAAACTGCAGAAGGGCACTTCAACAATTAGCCACAGTAAATTATACAAACCTTATCTGAACACCATCAGGATTCCAGCCAATCTATTCTTAAAATAAGCAGAATATATACTGTACATTAGCAAATTGAGCAAAATCGGTCCACATACCATTGGGACAGTTAGGGATTGCTTTTAGTTTCATTTTCCATTTTCAAAACAAGTAAACTGAGTGCTTGATCATTTTAAAGATATGATCTACCACATAGGAAATGCAAGGCCCATGTTAGCACCTCATTCACTTTTTTTTTTATCATGCAGTCAATTATATTTTCCAAGATTCTACCCTGAGATTTTAATGAGAGCTCTGCTGTTAACATGTTCTCTCATTTTGTATTTGTTTTAACAGCCTTTTAAAAAATCATTAAGAATATTATTTTGCCCTTAAATTCCATTTTAGTACAGTAGTAATGGATACCCAGTGTAGTGAAGTGGTTTGTCACCCTTTGATTTGTCACTGCACAGGCTTCATCTTGAGTACAATTGTACCCTAGTTTAAGTAATTAATGCATTCTCCAGGATGTTTTTTAAACCAAAATTTATAAACCAAAATGCAGTTTCCCAATTGCACTGAAATAGACCTAGTTTAGTTTCAAATCTCTGCACAACCAAGGAAGCAGAGACTTGATAGCACATAACATTGTAAAACAATGCAGTTATCATCTAGAAGCCAACACAGATTTGTCAAGAACAAATCCTGCCCGACTAATCTGATCTTTTTTTATTATTAAATCACCTCCCTAATAGAAAGAGGGAATGCTGCAGAAATGATATATCTTGCCTTCAGCAAAGCTTTTGACAAAGTGTCCCATTATGTTCTGATTAGCAAGCTAACTATGTGTGGGATGAATGGAACAACCATTAGATGGCCATAGAAGTGTACTAAGAAGGTGATGATAATTGGCTCCTCAAATTGGGAAGAGGTAACAAATGGGTACCTCAGGGCTCAGTTCTAGGCTCTGCGCTCTTCAACATTTTTATTAATGTCCTGCATCAGGGGCTGAAGGGAATGCTAATCAAATTTGCATATGACACAAAATAGCCTTTCCTGATTTCTGAAACTACTAGCAAGAAACTATTCTTTTTACTGCTGATCTTCTTTCCCCCCGTTTTTTATTTAAGCAATCACCTGGATATTTTTACTTTCATTTTACTTTCATTTTAGTTTATTGTTGTTGATTTATGTATACTTTATATTATGTTGCTTGTATTTTGGGTTTTTAAACGTGTTACTTTTTATAAAAGTTCATCATAATAAAGCAAATAAATAAATGAAGTAAATAAATGGATAAATAAATAAATATTTAAATATCTACTCAACTAGGAAAAAGAAAGATGGGTGATACCTTGCTTAGCAACACTAGGAGTGAGAAGGATCTTGGAATGGCCACAGATCACAAGTTGACTATGAGCCAACTGTGTGATGTGGCTATAAAAAAGTCAAATGCTATTTTTGGCTGCATTAATAGAAGTCTAGTGTCCAAATCTTGCAAGCTCCCTTTGATTTGTCACTGCACAGGCTTCATCTTGAGTACAATCGTACCCTAGTTTAAGTTTTTAAACGTTCTCCTTGTTTTTAACCCAAAATGTAAATAAATAAAAAAATAAATTTCCCATAGGAAATGCACTGAAAACCAATTACAGTGGAACCTTGACTTACATGCTGCTTGACGTGCAGCATATTTGACTTGCAACAAGAAGGGGCCTGTTTGACTTGAGTCACAGGCTTTGACTTACAGCTCGGAGCCCCAGCGCAAGGCATCTTGGAATCGGGCGGCACAGACCATAAGTCGTGGCTACCAGCCCAAACTGCTCCTGCCTTCTTCCTCTCCTCCGGCAGCGGCAACTTCGGCAAGGCCAGCTCTGAGCACCTGGAGCTGGTCCTCAGCCTCACCGAAGCTGCTGCCGTCCGGAGGAAAGAAGGGCCGGGAGCTCGGGGCTGACCTCGCTGGATTTGTCACAGTCGGCTCAGTCTTGTAAAAAAAAATTGGCTGCAGAAGTTGGTCCACAATGGAAGCATTTTAGTTGGGGAGCTCCACAGTTGTTTTTCTAATGGTAAGCATAGAGTTTTAGAACATGGAACGTCAGTTTAAAAATAAGTAAAAAACTTAAATTTAGACAGTGTTGCTATGAACATTAAAAAGTGCTGCTTATAACGTGTGGAGTATAATTCCACTTGCTCCACCTCTCTTTGTAGAGACATTTTTTACATCCCCGTCGCAAGGAATCTCCTACCCAGCTCGGAGCCCCAGTTAAAGGCACCGGAATTCAGGGGTCTTTTTCATCATCTGGAAACGATTAATCGTGGCCCATTACTTTCATGGGAAAAGTTCATTTGACTTAAGGCTCTGTTCCGGCAGTGGCTAGACTCTGGAACGGCCAGCTGACTAAGTCAAGGTTCCTGTAGTCCATTCTGGAGGTCAGCCTCAAGTAAAAAAGTCAACATCCCAGACCCACAATGCAGAATACATAGAAAGGCATGGAAGCTGAAGGGGCTCCCTACCTTTCGCTGCTTGAGAAAGTCACTCAAAAGTTTGTAAAAAAAACCTGTTGCAAAACATGTTTATTTTATTTATGGAACTTGCATTTTATCTTGGGGAACTCTGGGTTGTTTACAATACGAGCTGACCACTAACAAATTTTCAACCACAGTAACACTAACAATACAATCACAATATAAAAAACCAAGTAAAATTTAAAATTTAAAACATACGCAGCACCCTTAGCCAGAGTGATGTTCAGAATGGCTCCAAAGCTCAATGAAAAAAACAGCTCCAACTCCTCCACAAACTATAAGGGTGCAATGAATCCTGGGTGCACTTTTTCGCAGTGGCTAATTAAAAAAATATAACCTGGGACACTCCATTGGAAATTTTCTTAACCCGAGGCATCCCCATTTCCAATAACTTCTTTTTGTAACCCATGGTTTTTTGTAACCTGAAGCGTTTGTAACCCCGGGTATCACTGTACTGTGTCCAGTTCTAGACATTGCACTTCAGTAAGAATGCTGACAAATTCGAAGAAGTGCAGAGGACGGCAACAAGGATGATTAGGGGACTAGAAACCAAGTCTCACAATGAAAGATGGAAATAAACTAGGCATGCTTAGCCTTGAGAAAAGGAAACAGAGTAGATATGATAGCACTTTTCAAACATTTGAAAGGCTGTCATACAGAGGAGAAGCTGGATGTGTTATCAGTCAACACAGAGTGCAGGACATGGAACAATGGACTCAAGTTACAGGAAACCATATTTCGGTGAATATCAGGAAAACTTACTAACTGTTAGAAATGTTATGGCAAATGAAACCAATTACCTCGAAAGATGGTGAGAGCTTCTACACTGGAGGCATTCAAGAGAAATTTAGACAACCAACTAGCAGATATCCCATGATTTGTATTCCTGCCTTGAGCTGGAAGTTGTACTTGCAGGCACCTTCGAACTTTATGATTCTATGATCCTATTATTGTAAAGTTCCAGCAACCATTCATATACGCCATCGACCAAAGAAATATATTGAACTAGATGAACCACTGATTAAGACAGTTTGGCAATTGTACATCATATAACTTAATCTATATTTTAGAAGCATTTCATGGATTACTAATCTGTTGGTAGCATCAAAGCAATAACCACTATAAATTCAGGAAAGCAGACATGTGGTCTCAAATCTGCAGGCAGGTGATTATTTTTCTACCTCCACATGTGTTTTTACACCTATTTATCTAATAGTCTAAATAAATATGAAATCTGTCTAATTTTATATTGTAGCTAAACAAAAAATAAAATAAAAATTTAAAAATTGGTAATTGATCAATGCAAAAAATACAGAATGATCATAGATGGAATCAGAAATAAAACTGCCAATACCAAACCTCCCTTATAAAAATCTATTGTCGACATATCTAGAACCAAGAACATTGTTGGGAGTTTAGAAAATATATTTCAAAATGAAATAGAATAAAGGAAAAGTGAAGTATCCTGGAAATATATAATTCTTGATAAAGGTAAGGATCTCCTTGTAAACTAGATATTCAAATGTTTCCTACAACCTCCTTGGTTCTCTCTAACTAGAATTTATGGCAGTTAAACACTAGTTCAGTGTTATAAGGCACTAGATTAAGAACATATGCTGAGCCCAAACAAAAACAACAGAAAAAAGTGTTTTATGGACATTGCTCATTGAAGTCCTGATGTTGTAGGCATTGCTCATTGAAGTCCTCCCAGCCCCTCTCGATAATTCTAAAACAGGCATGTCCAAACTTCGGCTCTCGATATGTTTTGGACCACAACTCCCACAGTCCTTTGCCATTGGAAATACAGGCTTGGAATTCTGGGAGTTGTGGTCCAAAACATCCGGAGGGCCAAAGTGTGGACATGCCTGTTCTAGAACATAAGACCTGCTTTGACTCAGTAAAAGTACTCTTTGAAAGTCCAGATGTTTTCCAGAGATCCTGATGTCTGGACATATTATTTCTTCCTGCGATCCCAAGTACCTATCATACTACTTCAGGCGACTTTCAGGAATACAAATATATTTATTAGCACAGTTTCCTTTGACTGTGTTCATCTGAATTTAAATCCAGGTAAATGTCAAAAGGATTAATTATAGCCTGAGTAACTTCTGTGAAGGCTGAGCTAGAAGAACAGCTTTTATCTTCTGCATACCTCTTGTTGGCACATTTCTGACTGATAACTCCTAAGGGGGGAATGTTCAACTAACAACGGAGAAGGCCATTTTGCCTGACAGTTTCAGGGAGACTCAACCACCTATCATAGTCTTATGGCTGGTTCATATGCCTGCCACACCTATTCTAGTGCCGATTAAAATATTGCTCAAATTTCATTAAAAAGAAAGATCATAATGGTCCTGGAAGTACTCTTCCTTTTTTCCATTTGAAATTATTTCAAGTCAAGAAAAATGCATCAAAGGATAACAGCATCCCAGCTTGCTTTTATCATACAAATGCTAATCATTTGCCTGATGATTTTATATCCTTCTTTGGCAAAATCATTGTTAACAAGGAAATAAGCCTATTTTTAACACAGAGAAATGTGCTGACAGAAGGGGCAGCAAAAGCTGTTCTTTGAAACAGCCATTCATGCAATTTGCTAGCAGAAGAGAACAATTCTTATCAAGGGAATGCATGACTCTCATTCAATGACTGCATTCCATTTTCAGGCCAGCGAAGGATGAGAGATGAAACAAAAAGGGAAGTACTACAGCAAAGTAAACATATGTGGTTTTAGTCCATCACTTGACCTTTAATGATCTTGGATGCCAAACCACTGGAGCCATATGGACCAGATAACAGGTAAAGTTGAAGGTAACTCATACAAACAGAATGTAGAAAAGAAAAACTAGCTTGTAAAAGGAGATTGTGTGTTACGTCATTCTGGATTTGCAACAGCGATCTCATGAAACATGAAAGAACAGACATGATCAGTGCTGGGGACGAATCAGAAACATATGGTTCATTTTGAATGTGATACACCGTCAGTGAATCACAACAAAATTAGTTTACTTTTTTATGACAAATTGATCAATTTGTGAATTTATTTATTTTTTACTATAAATCCCTATAAAATGGCTCCCGAGGTGCCTACACAGACACCAAATATTCAGGAAAGCTTCCCCTGGCTCTCTACAAGCCATGAAAATGTGGCAAAGTTTGGGTTTTGGATTTCTGAAATATGCATCCCCCAAATAGAGATACTTCAGGAAAGTGACTCCCAGGCACCTAGACACCAAACCTGCAGGAAGCCTCCCATGACTTTTCTGCACAATATCTCCAAGTTTGTTAAAGACTGGGTTTCAGACATCTGGGTCATACAGCTGCAAATTGGGGTCCCCGAGGGAAGAACCGTTTAGCAACTGGCTTGGGAAACCCAATGTTCACCAAATCTGGTAGGATTGTAGAAAAGAATCACAGGGAGCTTCTCTGCAAATTGGGTGTCTCTAGGAGCCTTGAGGGACATCATAATGCCCAAACAATTGACAAATTTAAAAATCACTGAAAATTCACCAAGTAAGTAATGGGGTTGTATCACTTTGTCTGAATGTGAACTGATGAACTAGTGATTTTTGAAAGAATTTTGTGATTCATTTTTTAAATTCAATGCCCATCTCTAGCCATGATGCATCAGATAGATCACTTCATCAGATCTCAATTGTTTCTACTCCCCGTACTAAGGAGCCTTGTCCAGTGGTTAAACTGCTACACTACAGCCCAATCTTTGCTCACAGCTTCGCTTCAATCCCAAGTAGCTAGCTCTAAATTCACTTAACATTCCTTCATTCCATGGTGTAATGAGTTACCTAGTTTGTTCTCTCTGTGTGTGCAATGTGTAGTTTGCATAATTAAATTGTAAACCACCCAGAGAGTGCTTTAAGTGATTTTTGCTTTTGTTTTTTATTAAGAGAGCTTCAAAAAACCTAAGGGTGTGCTTGAGCTGATGGTTAAATATTTTAGTGCATTGTGTGTGTGTGTGTGTGTGTGTGTGTGTGTGTGTGTGTGTGTGTGTGTGTGTGTGTGTGTGTGTGTCCTTGATTAATTTAACTTTTCCATTTATGTATATTTCCATTTTTATGTATGGTATTTTCCCACCAAGAATTGATCCGCCAGGTAAATCAGTGGCAATCATCTCATATAACAAAACACGTTAAAATCAATAGACAATTCTTTTAAAAACAGCATCATCAGAAATTACTATCAGCAAAAGCCAAACAAAGACACTGCTGATTCCTCATTATTAGAAAGCACAATTATCTAAGCATCAAAGGTCTGGTTCTGCCACCACTTCACTTATTTATTTATTTTATTTCTATACCTCCCGTCTTCCTGAAAAAAACTCTGGGCAGATTCTCACTCAACCACAAGCAACAGTGATCAGTTCACACGATATAACAGCTAATGACACCCATCAACTACACAGGATCATTGCTACCTCTGATTGCATTGAAACTTCTTAATCCCTTCATCACAATACAATGACTAACACCTATTCTCATGCATAGGACAAAGTTTCCTCTTTCCCACAATTAAAAAAACAACAGTCTCACTCTGTACCCCAGAGTGCAGAGATAAATCCTATTTCTGAGCTCCTGGCCCTCTGAAAATGCCAGCCACAGAGTCTGGTGAAATAAAATTATAAGGGTCTTATAATACCCTTGTTATTTGGAGCAGAGAAAAAGTGACTGGGGGAAAGGCTAAGCAAAACTCTGTTGTCCTTCCATATTTTGTTTCATAGCTCAATGGTTTAGGTATTTAGCTATGGAGCTAGATGTTGTGAGTAGAGGTGGGCACGAAACAGAAAACCCATGGTTTGGGTTTATCTGTTTCGGGCGCACCTTTAGTTCGGTTCAGTTCGGGTTCGTACAATTTTTTTAAAAAAATTGTACGAACCCAAACCGAGCCCAGCCAGTTCAGGTCCGACTTACCGGGTGGTGGTGGTGGCGACAGGGGGTGGTCCTGGCCCTGGTGGCAGGGGCTTTTTTTCAGGTGTTGGTCTTGGGGGCAGCGCCTCTACAGGCCTACCTTTCCCTGCCAGGACCAGGAGTACTGCGGCGAGGACAAGGTAGGAGGGGAGTTAACAAACAATGAAGCGAACAAAACAGAAATTTCCATTTCATTTCGTTTTTCTTTGATGGGTTGGTTCTTTATTCGTTTCATGAACTAACGAAATGAATAACGAATAACAAAATGAATTAAAAGTTCATTTTGTGCTCATCTCTAGTTTGGAGTTCAATTCTCCACTGTGCCTCCTTTAAGGGCTCTATCCCTGTGGAGTTCCCCAGGGTTCTGTTCTGTCTCATATGTTATTTAACATCTATATGAAATCACTGGGGGAGATTGTCAGGTCTTTTGGGGTTAGGTGCCACCAGTATGCTGATGATACCCAGCTCTACCTCTTGTCACCTCCGGACTCTAAGGGAGCTACTATCTCAACTTTACATGCGTGTTTAGTTGCAGTAATGAACTGGATGAGGATGAAGAAAATGAAATTAATCCCAGAAAAGACAGAGGTGCTCCTGGTCAGTTGAAAGGGAGAACAATGGATAGCAATACAACCTGTACTGGAGGGGGTCACCCTCCAATTGAAAAACAGGTACGCAGCTTGGGGGTGCTCTTGGACTAATCCTTGAGCTTGGTTGCCCAGGTCACAGCTGTGTCCAGGAGTGCATTTACACAATTAAAGTTAGTATGCAATTTACGCCCCTTTCTTGAGAAACTAGCTCTGGCCACAGTGACACATGCCCTAGTGATGTCCCGGCTAGACTACAGTAATGCACTCTATGTGGGGCTACTGATGAAAAGTCTCAGGAAACTTCAACAGGTCCAAAATGCAGCTGCCAGACTGCTGACTGGGGCAGGGTACAGAGATCATATTACACCCCTATTAAATCAGCTCCACTGGCTGCCAATCAGCTATTGGTCAATGCTGACCTTGACCTGCACAGCACTATATGACCTGGGTCCTAGCTACCTCAAAGATTGAATCTTACAGTATGATCCGACTCAGGTTTTAAGGTCATCAGAAGAGGCCCTTCTTTCCATCCCGCCACCCTCACAGGTATGTCTCATGGGAACCCATGAAAGGGCCTTCTTGACTGCTGCACCCAGACTATGGAACTCCCTCCCACTAGAGGCCAGGAATGCCTCATCTCTGTTGTCCTTCCGGAAACAGGCAAATACCTTTTTCTTCAGGCAAGCTTTCCCTGAATGATGGATGACCATGTGTATTTTATATGAATCTATGGGTTCATATAGACTTTATGTTTATGATTACTTATAACCATGTTGCTTCAATGTAATGTTGTCTATTAATGCTGTAAGATGTCCCTCAATTCCTTGTTCCCCAATACTTGAACATGTCTTAATTGTACTGGACTGTATATTATCCCTCATTACTGTAAGCTGCCTTGGGTCCTTTTCCAAGGAGAAAGGCGGGGTAAAAATACTCTAAAATAAATAAATAAATAAATAAATAAATAAATAAATAAATAAATAAATAAAACATAATACACAAAAATCCTGTATTTCAGAAACTGTTTGTAAGCTACTATAGATGCACCATGCTTGGGCTGCATTATGTGAAGATGTAACCGTACACTCTTCATTTTCAACTCTGATGCCTTAATTCAAAATTCTAATCATCTGCACAATTATGTCTCTGGTGCAATTATAAATACTCCTCAGCAACTGTCTTCTGTACAGCAGCTTTAAAGATTTTGTTTATCATTAAAAAAGCATAATGCAAATACTCCAGAAAGGGGGAAGATATTGATTGAAAAACTCTAGGCACAAATTAAAGTGAGTCTCCGAGGTCTGAATCCAACTGGCAGTCTCAATTAGCACTGTTTTAAGTATTGACTCATGATCCAGTAGGAATGTGCAGAGGATGTTTTAGGAAATAGGAACATTTGAATGGGTCCTCTTTTGGTTTCAGGTTGTTTTTGGACATAAGTCTTTTGGTAAACAGCAAAGAGTCCAAATCTTTGGTTACAGATTTTTCATTCTGCTGTCTAGTGTGAGACCCAATTTAGCCCCAGCCCAAAAAGCAGGGCAAAGCAACATAATTAGCCAACAATAATAGTAAACACAATTGCACTAAGAACAGTTCAGAAGCACCACTAACATCTAGAAGACCAGCAACCAGTCAATTGTTCAAAGCAAGCATGAATAAAAGTGGTACTTGCTTAGATGTCATCCCTACTACAACTAATAGATTTAGGTCATTCCATGTCAAATCAACCAATGCATGGAACCTTGATGGCATGGATTTGTTTCAGTTTTGGTACATTTGTACCTTACCAAGAAATGTTTAAAAACATTTTTGGTCCACTCATTTCAGATATATTGCATTTTCAAAATTGAAAACAAAGCCAAAATTCACTACCCACCATAACTTCATATGTCATTCAATAGATACATGTGATAACTACATACCTGGGACAGATGCCATTCTAAAGTGTATGATTAGGGCTTTCATTTGATATACAACATGGTGCAATTGTACATTTAAAAAAATTACACCTTTAAATATATATAGAAATGGAATTTTTGGAAAATGGTTTTTTTTAAAAAAAATTCAAAAATATCACACTTAAAGATACATATTCTGTAGCCAATCACTCCAAATTTCAGGATGGTATCTCAATGGTATCATATAAAACTTACATTTTCTTGTTGGCACTAACAAGGGATTAAATTGCCTTAGCCCCCAAAAGAGATCAAAATTTCTACACCTAATGATTAAGAACCTTTTTCCCCCCCTTGGCTAGCATGTTGGATGCTTTTGTCATCTCCTGTGGGGTTAGCTGGTATGTTCTTTTGCTCTCTCTCACACACACTGTGAGTCCCACTAGCTCCTGCTATAAAGTTTCTTGGTCTTAACTCAGCAAACCTATCTATTAGATAAGTTATGGTGGGT
Source organism: Phrynocephalus guinanensis (assembly GCA_037367245.1). Lineage (NCBI taxonomy): Eukaryota > Metazoa > Chordata > Lepidosauria > Squamata > Agamidae > Phrynocephalus > Phrynocephalus guinanensis. Next base: position 96,947,531 of record CM074738.1, on the reverse strand, counting down.
AGTGAATTATGGCATTTTTTTGCAATTTTGAAAATGCAATATCTCAGAAATGGGTGGACCAAAAAATCTGATAAATATTTTTAAACATCTTGTGGTAAAGATACAAATATGCCGAATATGAACCAAATCCATGACATCAAGTTCCAAAATGGATGTTTAATTGGTTGATTTGACATGGAATGACCCATTTTATGATAATGAGACCTATATATTTCATCTAGCAACAACAACCAAGGTGAATTTGAGCATCTCTTTACAATGCAGGAGCTGTGGGAGTTTTTGAAAAACTAAAAAATCTCTCTCTCTCTCTCTCTCTCTCTCTCTCTCTCTCTCTCTCTGTCTGCCTCCTCATCTAGTTGGTTAGGTTGCTATTCTTGGAAGTTAACAGTAAAAGTACTACAAACTAAAATTCAGTGATAACAAAGTTTAAAACAAAAGAAAAGGAAGACCCTGTGTTTTTAAGCAGGGTTTTACATATTTCAGTAGTTATCTTATCTGACTTGAGGCAACCAGGAATTTGGAAGATCATTCTGAAGCAAAGTGCTGTAGAATTTTGAAGGAATCTGAGGCATGTGAGGGGTGCATGTCTTTTTATATGTATAGCTCTATCTTATCCATTGTTCATCTTATGAGCCTATTTCAGAACAGGGTGACAAGAGGTCAAAGCTGACTATAAGATGGAGGACTCGCACTAGCTGTATGCAGACTGATGAAAGCTGTTTGGATGAGCAGCAAAACATTTCTATCTTTCAAGGAAAAGAAATCCAGTTGCCATGACTCAAGTTCCAGACTCCTATCTTATGCAATACTTAAGTAAACTCATCATTCATAAGACCTTAAGATTCTAATGAATCAAAGAGGCTCAATTGGGAGAAAAGAAATAGAGAGAGGTTTTCCCCCCCTTCCACCCAAATTTAAGAATTCAGTGTTATCCAAGAAAGCTCTAGGATGCTGCATTCAGATCAGAAACACTTCTTTGCACATTATGTAATTAAACTATGCTTTAAAAGGGAATCAGAATCAAGGATACCAATTTCTACTAGCCCTTTTAGCTATACAGTACTTTGACTATCATAGGCATCAAGGCTCTCAAAGCAATTGCTGGAAAACATCACCTTGAAATGCCATGCGAGATCTTTTCATAGGCAACTGGCTGAGTATACTTCACAACTCTAGTTTCTTGCCACTTCTCTCCACAGCAGACTGTTCTGCATCTGAGATTAGAAATTGAGCTTCTGCACTGAGGAAGAGCAGCTTTGACCTTCTCCTGGAAATTTAGCAGAATGTTTCTATCTCCGCCCAACTGCCGCACCTGTCATTGACAATTCCACATTGAATGTACATCAAGTGCAAAGAAAAATGTAATATCTGAAAGATCATTTTCACTAATGCATCCCTTTCTCAGTACAGATGCTAAGGTCATGTTTCATCCTTGCTGATCTGCTCAAAATCAAAATGCCAACTGCTGTAGGCTCCTTTGTTGCTTCCACATTTACTCTTAGATCAACCAATCTCTTTGTCAACATGAAGTTTTGTATTACCTTCCTGTTTTCAGTCTTGCCTCTCATCAAATTTCATGTTACCTTGTTGATCCTACAATATCTGTTGCCTCTTAATTCTGCCTCAGCCTCTCCTTATTTGCACAGCATTATGCACTTTACCCTTTATGATGTTCAGCATGCACTTACTCCCCTCTTTAAAAAAAACAATTTCAGCAGTCTAAGCAACAAATAAATTGCATATATAATCTCTAGCTGCTGTTCCCTTTTGCTTTAATCCATACCTAGTGCTTTGTTTTCGCAGACCATGACCTTCTCAAAGAGGGATATGTCCTTTCCTTGAGTATTCTGCACGAACTGTTAATCAGACAGTACCATAAAACAGGATAATGGAATCAAACACTGAATGGATTTAGAAAATGTTTCAACAGCTTCTTCTTAAGGGCCATGAGATAGGTCTGGGGTCCTGCTGGTTCCTTGTTCTGACAACAACAACAAAGGCTTTTTCCATGGATCTTAGAGGTGACTCCCTCCCACCCCCCACAACATCCATGTTCCCAGTGAGATACACTAGTTCTTTCTTCTAATAGCTCTCTGCAGTTCTTAAAATTCTATTCTAGAGAGTGTTTCAGCCCTAAGGAGCAGATATCCCAATCTCTGGAGGAATCTGGGGTTTGGATGGGGAATGGAGAGCTGTCAGCATTAAGATTGACTTCCTACCCCATCCCACTGTCCCTAAAGCCTTCCTTGTGAGGAAAGATCCTAGGGGACTCTGTGAACCTTTTTGTGGTGGTGGTGGTGGATAATAGGAAACCTCTAACTTTCAAGATACTGCCATGGCTAATGATACTGTCAGACTTAAGCAGCAGTATAACTTTTATGTTGCTGGTTTTCAGCCACTTTTGGATGATCTTGCAAAAAGATTGGAAACCGACCTTGATCTTTATGATACATAGGATACATCTACAGGTAGATGATGACTTAGGTAGTGACTTCAGTTGTGTTGCCAACGTGTTTGGTATGGCAGTGGCCATTTATGTGAACTACCTGGTATGTTGTGAGATCACAGTTAAATATCTCCCTGATTACATTCTAAGCCACAGAGATCTGTACCTAAACATGTAATGATGAAGAACCTGTGATCCAGAGAAATGTTCACCAACTCATTTTCATTAGCTTGCCTGAACAGATTTAACAGAACCTTCTTTCACATGAAACACAGCATGAGAACAAGTGGCCTGAGGCATAAAGGAATAGTCTTCCAAAGCAAATTACCTTCTCTTGATATTGACGCCGTGATGAATCCAAAGACTGAATTAGGGCGGTGGCATGACCCACAAACATAGCATAACAGGTGGCCCCCACAATCATGCTCAGCATGGTTATCCAGAGATCTGACATGCTGACGGGGGCTCTGGCTCCATAACCAATGCAAAGCATGTGGCTCATAGCTTTGAAGAGTGCATAGGAGTATTGCTTTCCCCAGGAATCATTCTGCAAGAGAGAGATAGGGAGGAAGACAGGGGGCTTGAGTCAGCTTACATATAGCAGACAAGGGACTCCAGGCTTATGTAAGAGGAAGATAACAGCTTATTTATCTTGAAGGAACATCCCTACATTATATTCTTCATAAATGGAAAAGTGATATTTTTATCATAGTAAATTATTCCAATAATCTCTTAGAGAGGCTGTCAGATGCGCTTATGATCACACACAAAATTGTTTCACACAATGAATTCCCATCCTAACACTGCATTTATAATTTGTGGAAGGAAGGAAGGAAGGAAGGAAGGAAGGAAGGAAGGAAGGAAGGAAGGAAGGAAGGAAGGAAGGCACCAAATGCTATAAAGTAGCCTATCTAGAAAGATAAGCATTTTGTGATTATAGTGTATGAAAGATTGTGGTGTAATAAACCTGACAGTCATGATGGTGTTGCAGGACTCTTTATTGTTGTTTGTAAATGCTCTAACATACAGTATTAGAATTCTTTGACTGTCACGGTCTCATGCATAAACTCACCCATGGTGGAGAGGACTGGATGAGCTAGGTTGAAACCTCCCCTTCCTCCTCTGATCAAGCAAGATTATAGTAACTATTTTGCACCTTTGTGGAGCTTTAAAGCAGCAATAGAGATATATCCATGTCTTAGAATTTTGTAACAGCTCAATGTGTTTGACCTGGTTGAAATGGCCATGCTGTCAGCTTTAATTGAGGACAGATTGTTGACCAACTCTAGAACTATCTGGATACCCACACTGGACTTTGTGCCAAAAAAGGAAAAAAGATGAACTGATTATATGTGGCTTTGAGTCTTAAGACTTTAATATTGGTGAGGACACCCCAGAGACTGAACTAATGTGGTTGTTGCAGGCATGTTGCAAGTACCCTACATAGATAAGTGAAAGGAAAACTGGTAAATTATTGCAATGATAATCTGAGTAACAAACAAGGGAAAGTTCTAAGATGTCTTGGTGTTGAACAATTTGTCAAGCTGATTTGCTCCTTCCCAAACTCCATTCCCCAGGTGTATCCCTTACAGTATATAAGAAATGTGATAAAAGTATTAAAACTGAGAATTTTGTAAGTTATCTTGCCAGCAATTCAACAAGCCACCAGCATGGGATACAATGAGCCTGAGTGATTAGCGATCCTCCAGATATTGTTGAACTGCAACCCTCATCACCACAGTAATGAGATATGATGGGAACAGAAGTTCATCAGCATCCAGAGAGCCAAATGTCCCCTAGCCCTGGTATAAAATAATCTATGCACTAATGCTAGATAGGTCAATGCTTTATATAACCAAGATGTTTATTTCACTTTTTTCCAATGCAGATGGTAGTTACGAAGGTACATACAAAATATTTTTTAATAAATGATAAAATTCCAGGAAAGCATCAACATCAACAGCTCTAAATGATTGCACACATAAGAAATCTTAGACTGTTTTGGACCAGCTGACAGATGAACTTAATAGCACACCTGCAAATGAATATGCTGTGATATAACTAGGCATTCACATGAAGGTTGTCCATGTGATTTGAGCAAAAGCAATTCCCAGGAGTTATCTAAGAATCCCTAGTAGTGGATGTTTATCTGTCAATATAATTTGTTGTTGTTTCTGACACAAATAAAGAAAAGAAATATCTGAGAACCCCTCCACTATCCATCCATTGTCAGAGCTCCCTACCATGGGTACTTTCAGTGTGGCTTATGTCTGTAGTTGTAACGATGGTCCCGAGTAGTGGAGACAAGTCCTGAAGGCCTGAGTGTATTCTGAAAGTCACAAAAGGCCCATGAGTGATTGAGTGGTATTAAAAAAGGAAGCAGTGGCTTAAGAGAAAAACTGATGAAAGAGACTGATGTTTTGTTTTTGTTTTTTTGCTTTCTTTTGTGCTATCAGAATTACTTTTGAAAATTGTTCTTCTCCTAAATGGAATTACAGTCCTGGCAGTTTTATGTGTGAAAAGGATCTAGTCAGTTTAGTAGACTGCGTGAGTCAGATGAGGCAGTTAAAAAAAACCAGCGCCAAAAATCAATGGGAGTAATTCTACCACTCTGTTCTATTTTAGTCAGACCTTACCTGGAAACAGTGTCTAGTTCTGTACCCCATAGTTTAAGAAGAATAGCAACAAACTGAAATGTTTCTACAGCAGGGTGAACCGGATGATAAAATATCTGTTAATCAAGCACTAATAGAAATGGCTTAGGGAGCCAGCAATGTTTAGACTGGAGAAGAGTAAACTGAGAAACAACATGATAGCTGTCCACAAAAACCGGGATGACTGTCACAGGGGCATTTGTTTTCTGCAGCTCCAGTGGGAAGGACCCAAAATAATGGGTTCAAGCTACAGTAGAGCCCCCATAATGCAGGGGGGATTAGTTCTGGGCTGGATAATGAAATCCACAGACAAGAGTGATGGCACTGGTGGTGGTGAGGGGGCAGCAGCGACAGTGATATTAGTGGGGGTAGTGGGATGAAGTGGACGAAAGTGGTCATGCAGTGTGGCTGGAGGCTGGCCCCTAATACGACCACAGCCCCAGGAAGAGCTGCTGGGTGGGCAGGTGGAGGAACTGGGCCGCCTTCTGTCCTTGACGGTGGCTTTGTGCACCCAGCCGGGCAGAAGAGAAGGCTCGGCCCCGAGGCACCTCCAAGCCGGCCAGACCAATCACCCTGCCCACTGTGCTTCCTTGCCTGTTTGACTGTTTGCTTGTCTGGCTGGCCAGTGATGGGGCTCTGCTGGTGCTGGAGGTGGCTTTGAGGACCAAGCGGCGTGGTGGCGCTCTTGGCCGGGTGGCTTTTCAGGTGTGTGGGGATTTGGGGGGGAGGAGGAGGAGGAGGAGGAGGAGGAGGAGGAAGGGTGGGTACTTTGGGGGGTCAAGGATGCCCCAAGATGGATCTGAAAGATAACATGCAATTTTGTCCCACCTAAAGAAAATATGTTCAGTATCAGGCTACAAATAATTGTTTAGGTTTATTTTAAAAAATAGGATTATAGCATTGTTTTTCTTGAAACTATTGCTCCCCAAAGGCTTCTGAAAAATACAACATGACAACAAAGACAAACCTTATCCTATTACTCAGAGGAGGAGAAAAAGGATCTCATTCACAGAAAGGAAAGATTTATTTAAATGTCTTACTTGACAGTGACTTTATCACTGGTTTCAGATTAGTAGTAATCCGTTTTAACTGATTTAAATAGAATAACATTAACTCTTAGGGAGAAATGAACTATTAAAGACAGTAGTTGTGACAAATACCAAAGCTGTTTATCCAAGGACTCATTATGTAACCAAGCCAGAGGACACTCGGAAGTCTCCACGTTTGCAAAAAGCAGTGATTACTGATTATTTGCAATTAGTCAAGTCTAAGCCTTAATTTAGCAATGTTCCTCCCTAAACTGTATTTAAGTACATTGCACTTGTGGTTTTTAAAGCTCTGCTGTACTCCTGCTTCATCAAGAGAATACTGTCTTCCTTACAAAATAATGATAGCACCGGAGCGTATACAATTAGTTATTCCCCACCCACTGGAACCAATGAGAAGGGAACAAAAATAATTTTCCTTGCATCATAGGTCACAGTATGCCAGCAGGATGTGGCTATAGATGTGCTGGGTGCTCAGCCATTGAAATTCAGTGCCCACACACATCTCAGATATGATACTGCATTATAACGTTACTAGAACCAATGACTCTGTGAGTGGTATATTCCACTGGCTTGGGACCAACTTTGTCACCACTATCCTCAAACACTGTAGTTCAAGGGCACCGACACGGGTGTTAAGGTCATCAGGAGAGGCCCTTCTCTCCATCCTGCCACCCTCACAGGTATGTCTCATGGGAACCCATGAAAGGGCCTTCTCGGCTGTGGCGCCCAAACTCTGGAACTCCCTCCCACTAGAGGCCAGGACTGCCTCATCTCTGTTGTCCTTCCGGAAACAGGCAAAGACCTTTCTCTTCAGGAAAGCTTTCCCTGAATGATGGATTACCATTATGTGTCTTTTATATGAATCTATAGGTTCACATAGACGTGTTTATAACTACTTATAACCTTGTAGCTTTAATGTGATGTCTATTAATGCTGTAATTCCCTGTTCTCAATTACTTGAACATGTATTAATTGTACTGGACTATTTATTATCCCTCACTGTAAGCTGCCTTGGGTCCTTTTCCAAGGAGAAAGGTGGGGTAAAAATGCTTTAAAATAAAAAATAAAATAAATAAATATTTTATTATCCCACATATTAACATCCTGCTATACCTGCTAGGTTCACAGAGTTAGAAGATGGCCGTTTAAACTGAAAGTGGGCAACATGCAGAGTGGCCCTGGTGCCAGATGGGCAGTATAAAATTCCAATAAATAAATAAATAAAAAAATAAAAAATAAATAAATAAATAAATAAATAAATAAAATTCAGATTGTCCACCTCGTGTTCATCCTGTGGGGGCATTTGGCGGTTCCCAAGGCCACCACATAAACTCCAAAGAGAAGTTTCATTCCCCACCCCCCATCTCTACACTTTCTGTTTCTACTCTTGGAGAACCCCATCATTCATTGTTTGGCACTGGGCTTCTACCCTAATCACCCCACCCTGGGCATATCTGTACACAGAAAACATATAATCAAATTTCTTCATCACTTCTCTTTTTAAAGGCAGATATGGCAATTTTGAGGCAAAAGTAGGGCCACCAATCCAACCAATCCCTCTGAAGCAGTCAAATCAATCATTTTTTTCTCAAAATGAGATAAAGAAAATCTGTTTGCACATTTATGATTTGGATATAAGGGTGTTTTTACACGGCCCCTAAGATCCGCTGGCCACTTAAATTTGGACCAGAGATCTTGGGGGTTCGTTGCTCTTCCTGTGTTCCCACCCCCTCCGCACTTCCTTGCTCCTGTCTGCGTGAAGGGAGGGAGAAAAAAAGGGAGAAAAAAACGCAGGCTCACCTTCGTCTGCAGGTGGAAGCCGCCCCGAGCCCCGTCGTCGTCATGATTCCTATCTCTTAAAGGGGCGGCAGGGACAAAAAAACCAAACACAAGGCGAGGAGAGCCCGGCACTCACTACTTTACATCTGCATCAGAAATTTTTCAGCTCTGGAGACCAGGTACTTGAAAAGTGCGCTGGGACGCGCTTAGGTGGGCGTGGTCACACTTAATTTTTTTGTAAACTCCAGAGCTGGTGGGGAAACAATTTTAAGCTCTGGATCTGGGAGCCATTTGCCGCGGATTTTAGGGGTCGTGTGAAAAGGCCCTTCGTTAAGCTAGTGTTGGCAAAGCCGAGCAATTGTCTAAGGACTTTTGTGGATTATATTCTTCCAGTTCTACATGGGAGAATTTCACATAAGCACTCAGCATACCAATTCCTGCATATGGAAAGTTATGATGTCTCTGAGAAGAACAGACTGAATCTTAATTCCTGACATGCCAGCTTTCTAACTTCAGGGAAACTCCCCCAACATATGGATCAAACTGACTTTCCCCCCTTGTAGAAGAGAGTGGATAGGGGAGGGTGCGAAATTAAAAACATAGGAGGAAAATTTTACACTTCTCACACCATTACAAGCTAGTTTCTTATCAAACCAAGTATAAACACACATATCATGCAAGGAAGAAAAACCTCCAGAGAGAAAGCGGCATACTGAATACTTGATTTCATGTGTAGCTTCATCCTAAATTGGGACATATTCAAATCGATCGAAATGGCTAACCACAGAAGCAAAGGCCACATGGAAAAAGATCCACACCTCTGATTTAGGGCCTGTGGGTGATGTCCGGCTGTCTACAAAATGTTGAATGGAATAATGGTTTCGTATTTCTTTTCCCCCTTATGCATTAGGATTGCATAAGGCTTCCCACCTCACAATTACCTAGTGCAAGGGGAAGAAAGCCAATGCCCTGCCCCCTCCAATTTCACAACAGGAAGGCATACTGCAGAAGACATCAGAGAACGAAAGAATTATGGACTGGAAGATAATAAACTGCTACAAAAGCAGGGACTCTTCAATCACTTTTGTCTTCACATATGCCATCTTAAGTTTGTCCTTAAGTCTCACCATTTTGAGAATTTAAGCAGAACAGATGGCCACTCTTGTACTCTCGGGGACAGAGGATTAATGCATCATCACAGGTAGAAATGTACCTCTCTCCTCCTTCCGGCTTAGTTCTCAAAACTCAAAGGCAGCCATCAAATGAGGTAACCATCTGTTGTTTAATGGCGGTTTCAGCTTACTCAAGTTTGACGAGGTTATTCCTAGGAGATGTTGGCCTTGTCAAGCATGTCAGCTCTATTGCCACATAGCAGCTTTGTCCCTTAGGCAAAGGGCTCAGCCATACGCCACATTTAGATACAAATTGATTTAGAAATGCTGAAGCTTGAAGGTTATTGCCTAGTTCAGGCTTTCCTTTCTCTCCTTCCCTCTTTTTGTTATGGCAGGCTAGTTCCAGATGTCACAGCCTGGTGGTATGTGCTTGCAGAATTGTGACTGCCCCAAAGCAGATAACTGCCGATGCCTTGCCTGTGGTTTTTTTTTTCAATTAACAACTGTTTCACTCGATATTTTCAGCACAAATGCTCTGAATGCTGATTTTATTCTACATTGCAGATTTCACACACACACACACACCCGAAGTATCTGCGGTGTTTCTGAACAAATGCAATCTTTTTAAGGGGCTCACTTGTAGAAAGCTGGAAAACTTGTACATCAGAAGAGGAAATACTTTTTTTGGCTTCAGTTTTTCAAAATACCCCATTTTATTGGGAAGAATAAGTAAGACAATAGCCATGGCTGTTCAAATTCATTTATCAAAGGGAAGGGTTAAGGAGAGCTATTAGTCAGTTTGTTAGTTGGTGGTTGGGTTGGTTGATTTGATTTGATCTATATACTTCCCATCTGGGTGGGTCTTTCACAGTTCTTAAACCAAAAGAACACAGGCAACAATTATATGTTTCTCTTTCATCAGCAATTGACATGTGAATTACATTAATTAAGATAAATAAAAAAAATGCAGATCCTATACATTATATAACCATATATAACCAAATGTAGAACCACCCTGTGTGTGTGTGTTGTGTCGTTTCAGTCGTGACCAACCCTTCGTGACCCCACGTCCATGGAGTTTTCTTGGCAGGAATACTGGAGTGGGTTACTAATAATATATACATTTAGTATTTTTACCCTGCCTTCTCCTTGGAAAAGGACCCAAGGTGGCTTACAGTAATGATGGACAATATATAGTCTAGTACAATTAAAATATATTCAGGTTTTAAAAAGGGGAATTGAGGGGTGCCTTACAGCATTAGAAGGCAACATTAAAGCTAAAAGAGAACACAAGCAGTTAAGAAAAGTGTATAAATTCCATGTAATCATGTACGGTAGACCATCTAAAAGTTATATGGGAACTAACAATTGATAACATAGTGTCAATTTAATCACAGAAGGAAAGATATAAACACAAAGTTACAAGTGGTAATAAACACAAAGTCTGTGCAGCCATGGAATTTTCAAAGCTCCTCTGGCCTCCAGCCATTAAGACAGACCAGGGAAGTTAATCTAACATAAGGAGCAATTTTGAGCAGAATGCAAGATATAATAGGATTTCAAAGTGATAGAAGAAAATGTGTTCCATTCATAGTTGGCCATACTTATATTTGGAAAAATTAATAGGAAAGAACTCCCTCTCATAGTAACCCCGGGTGGTCCATCTCTGTTGTTCTTCCAGAAGGAGATGAAGATCTTTCTCCTTAGTGACTGACTGGCTAGGAGAGCTATTAAAAATGAGATTGTTTGTATTTTGTTGCTTTTACATCTGTTTTAGTAAAGCTTTTATCTAACATTTTAATGCAGTTTTATTATTTTTAAATATTTGAATTATTTACTTTTTTACCATTTAATGTTTTTTAGTGATGCAAGCCAACATGGGCAATGACTAAATGGATTCAATTCAATGCTGTTAATATTCCTAAAATAAATTCATTTACTTGCTGAAGGAAACTTTGGCATATGGTTACATTTACATTATTTGGCATATGGTTACATTATTTATTTTAGTGATAAATTCAGTTTGTCATATAGTCCTTAGTTTACTGATGGTACTTTCAAAGATGAGGATGTACACATATTAGACAAAGAAGAGAGGTAGTTTGAGAGTAAGAGACACCATTCATGTGAGCATTGAAAACCCCTCCCTCAACAGAGGTGGTGGACTCAGGCATAGTCTATCTGCTACTTATCAGGCCGTGCTTTCCAAAGTACCCAGACAAATTTTAAAAAAGCCTTCACCACCAAAGCCATAGATAATGACCCATTCTTGATAGGTTTCAGCACCTTAGGCCATTGTTCACCTTAAGGCTATGGATACTATTGGCTCCCTAACGAGCCTATTCAGGCCATTGTTCATCTTATGAGGCTAATTCAGACCAGGGTGACAAGAGGTCAAAGATGACTATAAGATGGAGGACTTGCACCAGCTGTATTCAGACCGATGAAGCCGTTTGGATGAACAGCGAAACGTTTCTATCTCTCAAAAAGAAGTCCAATAGCCATGACTCAACTTCCAGGTACTGGAAGTTCTTTCACACACACTAAAAAGGCTCAAGGTATGCAAGAGTGTAAAAGGTATACAAGAGTGGGCTTGGGAAGACATAATGCATCTTCAAGCTGTATGTGGAGTCACAGATTTCCCAGTGAAGAACCTCCAAAGCAGATCCCCTGACCATTCTCCCATATTGAATCCCCAAATGGCAAATAGCAATTTAACATCTTTTTCTATTACTTTGGTTTACCAGCATAATCCCTTCCGGAAACATGCTTGAAAACCAAAACACTCTTATATTAAAGCACGTCTCTGGACAAGAAACAATGGAAACTCAGATGATTTGTTCTGGGGCCCCATAGACCACATACTGTGCACACAAAATGCCAAAACTCATGAAAGAAGTTGGCTAGAAGTCCAAATCCGCACCATGGTTTAGGTACCTGGTTGCAGAATCTGCCCTGCTTGGGACTAACAACTGGATTTTACTCTGTGTTTTAAATCTGACAATAATAAAATACAATTTGTAGCCCTATACACACTTGACTAGCCTCCCCATGCTCTTTAAACCAAAGCACTCTTAAACCAAGGTATTAGTGTATGTCCAATTTACCTTAATTATAATTTTACTGCATGATATCTTTTTAGGTACTAGAAGTTATTGGCTAGGGGAGAGTTAAAATGCCACTAGATCCTCAGAAGTTGCCTCCACTGATAGAGATGTGGTGATTTTTCTTGTTTGGAAGATTTTCTATTTACATGCTATTTTATAGAGGGGAGAATTCTAAAATGTGAAGTGATCCAAGTTATTCCATCACTATGCAACTACTCCATTCTTTTTGTTGTATGTGTAGATCTGGCATGGTTCAAATGCCAGGAATAACTGCAGTACAGGCACCCACCCCATGAATGGTTTGGTTCACTCTAAATGCAGCTTTTTCACTCTAGAGGAAATCGGATGAGACCTGCCATAATAGTACATTATGAAGAACATTTTATAGGCATCCATCACAATACTGTGATCAGTTCTGATGGAGGATGAGCGTGCAAATAAAGAGTTCCATTCTAGCAACTGAACCAAATCATCTTAGAAGAAAAATCAAAGTAGTGACATTGATCAACAGACTGAAACCAGGTCTTAACAGGTATAGAGAAGTTAAAATAATTAATGCTATTCAGTAACAGAATCTAAACTACAAGTGCTCCAAATTAAATTAAGAGTCTCCCCCCCCCATACATGATTCATCCCATCCATGTGAATGAAGCTATTGCATTATGCCAAAAGGTTCTATCCTTGGATTTATTTTGATCCATAATTCTGTGTGTATTTGGTGGCCATCATTTCTTCTTGCTGTCCAGGAGACGAACATATGCACACTGTATCACTAATACTTTCTTTTTTAAAAAGCAGAGCAACAAAATGCAAAGTACATTAGTTGTTTTTGCTTACTGTATCATCGTGACTTAATGGAATTGATTATGTTGTTACTATCATAGCATGTGTTTAAAAGGGTTTAGTGGTCTGATAAAGGTATCACACCCCCACTTGCCTTCAGACTGTGTTCAAGGACCACACCACTTTTTTCTTTTCTGTCAAGCATCACGGTGATAGGTTGAGAATGCCCAAAGCCATTGGGGACTATGGGATGGAAGAGGAGAAGTCTTCAATCCCTAAATATTATTGTTGTTGAATACAGTAGGGGACGGATTCCAAGCCCCCTGCAGAAGCTGAAAAACACAGCTGATAGCAAATTGGAGATGGGCACCAAAGGAAAAACGAAATGCTGTTTGTCATTTTGTTATACACCAAATTGTTTCATTATGAAATGAAACAGTACAAACTGTTTTGTCATGAAATGAACAAACAACCTTTTTTGGTTCAGGAAATGAAATGGGGGAGCTTCCTCAGGCTCTTCCCTGTAAGCTCCCCAAATTTGGAGAGATTTGGCATTGCAGGGGCTGAGTAATTGGAATTGCTGTGCATGTGCCGGTCCAGAAATAGGTAAATTAATTACTTCCCCTTACTTTACCTCTGTATTGCTGATGCGTGCCATACATACTTTTGCAATTAGCTAGCTAGAGGGACCCTCTTTATAGTTGAATACCTTGGTCCCCTGGACCCCAAACCTCTCCAAATTTGGGGGACTTACAGGGAAGAGTCCATAGAAGGGACCCCCCCCCCCATTTTATGCTTCTAGGACCCAGGGGAGCCATTACATAGAGTAATGAATTGTTTCATTTCAATCCAAAACTTCTTTTAATTTTTTTAGTAACAAAATGAAATGAAAGGAGAAATTAAACAAAACAAAACACTATATTTACATTTCAGGGCCATCTCTGTAGCAAACTCTATGCATAGCATGGTCACTGGATGCCTCTAGTGATCAGTTCTGTTAAATACATAATTATATCTATTTTCTTTTCATGTTATTAATATTTTCAGATTGTGAATCAGTGGGTACTTTTAATATAATGCATTATAATTTGAATGTTTAAAATGTATTTTAATATAATTATTTTTATTATTGCTTGGTTTGATTGATGTTTGCTGTTAATATATGTTGTGAACCGCCCAGAATGGCCTTGCTATCAGATGAACATAAGAACATAAGAACATAAGAAGAGCCATGCTGGATCAGGCCAAAGGCCCATCTAGTCCATCTTCCTGTATCTCACAGTGGCCCCACCAGATGCTTTTGGAAGCGCATGAGACTAGATATCTGTCTACTGATACCACTCCCCTGCATCTGGCCCTTGAAGTACCCTGGTTTTAAGCCTGGAGATTACACATCTCTATCATGGTTTGTAACCTGTGATGGACTTTTCCTCCAGGAATCTGTCCAATCCCCTTTTGAAGGCATCCAAGCCAGATGCCATCACCACATCCTGTGGCAGGGAGTTCCATAGACTAACAACGCGCTGGGTGAAAAAATATTTTCTTTTGTCTGTTCTTACTCTCCCAGCCCTCAATTTGAGTGGATGCCCCTAGTTCTGGTATTTTGTGAGAGGGAGAAGAGTATCCCTCTATCCACTTTACTCCTGCCCTGCATTATTTTGTACGTCTCAATCATATCCCCCCTCAGGCACCTTTTTTCCAGATGAAAGAGCCCCAAATGTTTTAGCCTTTCCTCATAAGGGAGGTGCCCCAGCCCAGTAATCATTTTAGTCGCTCTCTTCTTTTCCAGTTCCACTATGTATTTCTTGAGATGCAGTGACCAGAATTGTACACAATACTCCAGATGCGGCCTTACTATTGTTTTGTATAATGGCATTATAATGTTGGCTGTTTTATTTTCAATCCCCTTTTTGATAATCCCTAGCATGGAATTGGCCTTCTTCACTGCTGCCACACATTGGGTATACACCTTCATGGAGCTGTCCACCAACACACCAAGATCTCTTTCCTGATCCGTCACGGATAACTCAGAGCCCATGAGTTGATAGATAAAGTTTTAATTTTTTGCCCCAATATGCATTACTTTACATTTGGCTACATTAAAACGCATTTGCCATTTCGTAGCCCATTCCCCCAGTTTGGAGAGATCCTTCTGGAGCTCTTCACAATCTTCTCTGGTTTTTACCACACGGAAAAGTTTTGTGTCCTCTGCAAACTTGGCAACCTCACTGCTTATCCCTGTCTCCAGGTCATTTATGAACAGATTGAAAAGCACCGGTCCCAGGACAGAGCCCTGGGGCACACCGCTTTTCACCTCTCTCCATTGTGAAAATTTCCCATTGACACCTACTCTTTGTTTCCTGGATCTCAACCAGTTCTCAATCCATAAGAGGACCTGCCCTCTTATCCCCTGACTGTGCAATTTTCTCAGCAGCCTCTGGTGAGGGACTGTGTCAAAGGCCTTTTGAAAATCCAGATAGACTATATCCACCGGTTCACCCAAATCTACATGCCTGCTGACCATTTCAAAAAAATTCTACAAGATTTGTCAGACAAGATTTACCCTTGCAGAAGCCATGCTGATTTTCTCTCAGCAAAGTTTGTTCTTCTATGTGTTTTAAGATTTTCTCTTGGATGAGGCTTTCCACCATCTTCCCTGGGACAGATGTAAGGCTAACTGGCCTGTAGTTTCCTGGGTCCCCCCTCCTTCCTTTTTAAAAAATTGGTGTGACATCTCCTATCCTCCAGTCCCTCGGCACTGTGGCCGTTTTAAGAGACAAGTTGTATATTAACGTTAAGAGATCTGCAATTTCATTTCTCAGTTCCCTAATAACCCTTGGGTGGATGCCATCTGGGCCCGGGGACTTGTTAATCTTCAATTTATCAATTAGTCCTAAAACATCTTCTCTTTTAACCAGTATTTGATTTAATTCTTTAGTCAAGAGGGGCCGTTCAGGCAGCGGAATCTGCTCAAGGTCTTCTGTCATGAAGACAGATGCAAATAACTCATTTAATTTCTCTGCAATTTCCAAGTCCTCCTTAATCTCCCCTTTTCCTCCCTCACCATCCAGAGGGCCAACTGGTTCTCTGGCAGGTTTTCTACTTCTAACATATTTAAAGAAGCTTTTACTATTACCCTTTATATTGCTAGCCATGCGTTCCTCAAAATCTTTCTTTGCCTCTCTTATCATCTTCTTACATTTCTTTTGCCAGAGTTTGTGTTCCTTTTTATTTTCCTCATTTGGGGAGGATTTCCATTTACAGAAAGACCTCTCCTTGCGCTTTAGAGCCTCTCTAACTCCACTCGTTAACCATGCTGGTGCCCTCTTGGACTTAAATGAGCTCTTCTTTCTTTGTGGTATGCACTTGTGCTGGGCCTCTGTTACCGTTGTTTTAAACAGGTTCCATGCACTCTGAAGAGATTGGATTCTTCCAACCTTCCCCTTCAATTTCTTTCTAACTAGTTTACTCATCTGAGGGAAGTTTGCCCTTCGAAAATCAAGGATTTTTATGTCTGATTTGCTTAACACTCTTCCTCCAACATGCATGGCAAAGGAGATTGCAGCATGGTCACTGTTCCCCAGAGGCTCAGTGACATTCACATCCCTGACCAGATCCTAAGTATCAGACAGTATTAGATCCAGGGTTGCCTGTTCTCGGGTGGGCTCCATGACAAGTTGTTCTAAGGCACAGTCATTCAGCAAGTCGAGAAACCCAGTTTCTCTTTCTTGCCCGGAGCTCGCATTGGCCCAGTCGATGTGGGGATAATTGAAGTCCCCCGCGATTACTATCCTGTGCTTCTGAGTCACCTCCATGATTTGTCTCCTCATTTCAAGGTCCCCCTCAAGTTTTTGATCTGGTGGGCAATAGCATACCCCAACTATCACATCACTCCTTGGACCTGGTAGTTTAACCCACAGTGATTCTATGGTGGAGTCAGACCCTCTGTCAATCTCCATTCTGCTGGATTTTACCCCTTCTTTAACGTAGATGGCCACTCCCCCTCCAACCCGCCCCTCTCTATCCCTTCTATAGAGTTTATAGCCTGGGATTGCTATATCCCACTGGTTCTCTGCATTCCACCAGGTTTCTGTTATGGCTATTATATCAATGTTATCCCTAGCTGCCAAATGTTCGAGTTCTCCCATTTTTGGTCGGAGGCTTCGAGCATTGGCGTAGAAGCACCTGTACAGTGGGTTCTGCAACAACAGCTGCTGCTTTGTTCTATTATTTTCAGTAGATGAACTATCACATTCCATTATTCTCCCAGTACTAATACCTGCTATGTCATCTATGTCATCTCTATGTGATGGGAGGTATATAAATAAATAAATAAATACTGATTTTGTGAATGAGGGGTCCTACTGTTCTGTGACAACCCCCCCAATGGCTTCTTGATAATTAAAGAGATCCCATGGGAGTCTTGAGACCTTTGGGGAAAGAATCAGAAATATTTTATTCCCAACAAATCACCATGTCTGATGTCAAGATCATCCTTACATGTAGTAACTTCAGGATTTCATCCATTATATTACTTTCAGAAACTAAAAATTATTTATGTTTTAATGGCAAATTGCTAATGCAAGCCTTGTTATTAGTTTGTTATTGCTATGTGCCATCCCAATAGCAATCCCAATAGGGCTTTCAAGGTAAATAAATTTTTAAGGAGTGATTTTCACCAATTCCATACTCCCTGTGAATGTCCATGAATGAGTGAACCCAGGCCTCCTGAGTCCTAATCTGTCTCACTACCAGCCTCGTGGCGCAGTGGTTAAATGCCTGTACTGCAGCTAAAACTGTGCTCACGGACTGGGATTCAATCCTAGATAGCAGGCTCATGGTAGACTCAGCCTTCCATCCTTCCGAGGTCAGTAAAATGAGTACCCAGCTTGCTCGGGAGGGGGTGCAATGTGCAGCCTGCATAATTAAATTGTAAACCACCCCGAGAGTGTTTAAGCACTATGGGGTGGTATATAAGCAGAACACTTTTTATCCATGTCACCACACTGGGTATCTTTGTTAGAAGTACTAAGTCTATACAGGTGGTACCTTTTATAAAGGAATTAATTCGTTCCAAATGAAATTATGTTAAGCAAAATTTCCTTTATACAAATTTCCCATAGGAATGCATTGAAAACAGAGCAATCCCTAATTTTTATGTTGTACGGATTTGCCCCATAGGCAATTCTGTTAAGCAAATTTCCCCTATCTCTGGAATTTTTTGTGTTGTACAGATTTTATGTTATACAAACCGTTTGTTATACGAGGGTCCACTGTATTTCATTGACAATTCCCAGCCCTTTAACCTAAGAAACAATTAATCATGGCATTTCTTCTCTGTATCCCCTGTATGGTGTAGAGCAGTCGTCCTCAACCCCCGGGCCGCGGACCGGTGCCGGGCCGTGGAGCAATCCGCACCGGGCCGCCGCCCAAGGAACTTCAAATTATTTCCCTGTGGCGGCGGCCCGGTTCCCGGACAGGCGTTAACGGCCAGCTGCGAGCTCGGTCTGTGTTGAGGTGAGTGGAGGGGGCGGGGGGGGGCGGCGCAGGCCGGCCCGGGTGTTTTCCCCGCCGCCACTGCACCTGTGTTGAGGTGGGCGAGGGGGCGGCGCAGGCCGGCCCGGGTGTTTTCCCTGCCGCCGCGCCTGTGTTGAGGTGGGCGGCGGGGGGGGGCGCAGGCCGGCCGGGTGTTTTCGCCGCCGCCGCACCTGTGTTGAGGTGGGCGGGGGGGGCGGCGCAGGCCGGCCCGGGTGTTTTCGCCGCCGCCACCGCGCCAGTGTTGAGGTGGGTGGGGGGGGGCAGACCGGCCCGGGTGTTTTCGCCGCCGCCGCCGCTGCTCCTGTGTTGAGGTGGGCGGGGGGGCGGCGCAGGCCGGCCCGGGTGCTTTCCCCGCCGCCGCTGCCGCGCCTGTGTTGAGGTGGGCGGGGGGGGCGGCGGCGCAGGCCGGCCCGGGTGGTTCCGCCGCCGCTGCCGCCGCACCTGTGTTGAGGTGGGCGGCGGGGGGGGGGGGGGCAGGCTGGCCCGGGTGTTTTCGCCGCCGCCGTGCCTGTGTTGAGGTGGGGCGGCGCAGGCCAGCCCAGGTGTTTTCGCTGCCGCCGCCGCCGCCACCGCGCCTGTGTTGAGGTGGGCGGCGGGGGGGCGGCGCAGGCCGGCCCGGGTGTTTTCGCCGCCGCCGCCGCGCCTGTGTTGAGATGGGCGGGGGGCGCAGGCCGGCCCGGGTGTTTTCGCCGCCGCCGCCGCCGCACCTGTGTTGAGGTGGGCGGCGGGTGGGGGCGCAGGCCGGTCGGGTGTTTTCGCCGCCGCCGCGCCTGTGTTGAGGTGGGCGGGGGGGGCGGCGCAGGCCAGCCCGGCTGTTTTTGCCACCGCCACCGCCGCCGCCGCAACTCCCCCGCCATCGCGCCCACCCTGCCATCGCCGCCGCAACCCCCCGCAATGGTGCCCGCCCTGCCATCGCCGCCGCCGCCGCGACCCCCCGCAATCGCCCCCGCTCCGCCATCGCCGCCGCCGCCGCCGCGACCCCCCTGCAATCGCCCCCGCCCCGCCATCGCTGCCACCGCCCGCGCGACCCCCCGCCATCGCCCCGCCCCGCCCCGCCATCGCCGCCGCCCGCCCCCCCCGCCATCGCGCCCGCCCCGCCATCGCCGCCGCCACAGCCGCCGCGACCCCCCCGCAATCGTGCCACCGCTGCCACGACCCCCCCGCAATCGTGCCCCCCGCCCCGCCCCGCCACAATCGCCGCCGCCCCCCGCCATCGCGCCCCCCGCCGCCGCCGCCGCTGCGACCACCCCCCCAATCGTGCTACCACGCCGCCGCGACCCCCCCAATCGTGCCGCCCCCCGCCCCGCCATCCGCCGCCGCCGCGCGCCCCCCCCCGCATTCGCGCCCGCCCCGCCCCGCCATCGCCGCCGCCGCGACCACCCCGCCATCGCCCCCGCCCCCCAATCGCCGCCGCCGCCCCCCCGCAAGCGGGCCAGGGAAAATTATCAAACATTTACTGGTCCACGGTGATAAAAAGGTTGGGGAGCAGAGGACAGTGTGATGAAGTAGGGCTCAGAAGATCTGGGATTGCATTCCTGCTTGGCCATGGAAACTCATGGGTGGGAGGCTGGAACTGATTACCACTCCTTAAATATCTTACTTACCTTGAAAGGCCTGTTATAGCTGCTATAAATGAGTTCCAACTTGACAGTACCTAACTTTCTTTGTGTAAAATATCATTTTGTTTCAGGAAGACTAGCACAGGGACACAGTTTTGTGGTTCTGATTCCTACAACTGGATTTCAGGGGCTATAAAAGAACCCACAACTTTTTTAAAAAAATAACTCTTGATGCTGTGCATATTCCTCTTGAGTAGTAATTTCATAGGCATTAAAAACCATAAGAAACAATGAAGAGCAAAAGTGATATGTCACCAAGAAATGTCACAAATTATTCCATCTCTCTTGATTTCCCTCTGGGTCAACTCACATGCCCATTTATCAAACACCTGTCATGCCATACACAGCTTTGGGACTATAAATTTGACAGGCCTTTATCATAATTTCTGTTACAACCTTCCCCTCCTTGGTGCCTTCTAGTTGTGATGGGTGGCTATTCCCTCTGTCATCAGCCAGCACAGTGTAGCTCTTCATATTTTGAGATCAACAGGTTAGAGAAGGCTGTTCTATTATATATCTCATATGCTTATTTTACAATTTCATGAAAACAAATATGTATTTATTTTATGTATTTATTCATTTGATTTCTATTAGAGATGGGCACAAAACGAACAATTTTTCATTTCCGTTTTTGTTTTTTTGTTTCGTTATGTAACGAAACGACAAACGAGTTTTGTCTCTAAAATGAAACGAAACGAACAGAAACTCCAGAAATTTTGTCGTCCGTTTTGTTTTCGTTAGGGCAATACATTGAACTACTTTAAATGCTAAAAAAAATCACAAATAATTGAAATAAATGGTAATGAAATGGTAACAAAACGAACGAAAACGAAAATGAATTTTTTGCAAAAATTCGCGAAAACCGGAAACGAACTGAACCGAAACGGACCCCCTAAACGACAAATGAAATGCCATTTTTTTATTCGTGCCCATCTCTAATTTCTATATTGCAAAACCATCTGGCCCAAGGGCCACTCTGTTGTGTTGGTTCTTTCAATTCTAATCTAGCCACTGATAGGATAGCTGTTTCAAGAGATGTCCTTGATGTTCCTCTGGCTTTCACATAGCATCATAAGACACTCTTCTGACACACATAGAATCCATTATGAAGAAAAAGCAAAAGGTTGGCCACTGGACTGGTGCTAAATTAATCCAGAATAGCTCTTATGCCTTTATTATCTTTAACATTGACCATCATCATCATCATCATCCCCATTAACTCAAGAATGAAATGATTCAAGTGCATGCCATGAACCCTGTGTGAAAAGTTTGCCATTTCTTCTTTCACATCAGAATGGTGAAATGCAAAGTTAAAAAGCAGTTTGCAGAATTCTGGCATTGAAGGTTGTAGAAGGAGACCCATGAGGGTGGCTAACTGGATAGTAAATAAACCTACTAAATGCACAAATGCTTTATTTCTACACTGAGAGCTTTTTCAGGCTCAATGGCAGTGTTAGCTGCAATTTAAGTGTATATTGGGTTGCACACTAAGATTACAGTACTAGTTCTCCACTGAGTTTTGGAAGTGTAGGTGCTAACAACTGACTTGGCTTTCTTTCCCATGTTTCTTTCCAGAACACAATAGAAAATTTGCTACTTTTGTTCTGATTAGCTGATTTGGCAGTGCTTTCGTTCCCTTGATTCAACACCCATTTTCCCTAGCAGGAAAAAATTCACTTTCCAGTTTCTTCTGGTATATATGGGGAAGAGGCCACAGAGCAGAACAATGACTGCACACTGACTGGCAAGCCATGCCAGTCAGCAACTCCGTGACCTACTTTTTATTAGAGCAATTACATTTTCTGAAGATATGTCACTGTTTTGTCAGGAAAGCTGAACTTGTGAGGTGTCATCAAACACGCCAGTTATCCTTTAAATATGTTTCCAGATGCCTAAAGGCTGTGAGACTGGGAGCGTTGCACAATGGACTCTGAAAACAATTTCCCTAAAAGAGTTAATACTAACATAAAAATGTCAGGGTTGTGCAATTACACTTTTGCTCAAAATGGAATGCTTCGTTCAAGCAGAAACCAAAGGGTTGAGAAGAACGAACAAGGTGACAGAGCACAGGCTGAACAAACCTTAGCTATTACATAGAATGACTATGTTTATAATTACCATAATAATGCATAGTCTAGTCAGTCCTTCGTCACTGAATGTAAGAGCTGCATTACAGGAATCATTACCATTTTATAAAACATTTTACCTATTATAAGGCGTGGGAGCTAATGCTGCTAGTGAGGGGGGGTGGGAATTTGAAAGCAGTGCTTAACCAGACTTAAAATACTGAAAATAAAATACTGAAAATTCCAGGACTCAATAGTGGAATGGATTAAAATATACTAGAATATTCTTGATGATCTTCTACATGTGATTCTATAACCAAGTTACACAAGGGATGATTCAAAGGTATTATAAATGAAAACTTATTGGGATTCAAGAAGAATATCTTTTTTTCCAATTTAGTCGGCTTAAAAACAGTCTTGGTGATCAGGGCTGACCAAAGAATTTTTCCCAGCTGAAGAAAGGACAAGATGCTGTTCTTATCCCCAGTGCCATGAACAGAAACAGACAAGATCTTGTGTCAGCACTCTTGATGTAACAGCATCTTTCACTGCACTGTGGGCAGCCAACTAGGATTTAAAAGTGGAGAGCAGGCTAATCTAGGGGATTTAAGGAAAACAGTGGAACATAATGTTGCCCTTATGGAGCCTCATGGTTTAACTGTTGTACTGCAGTCAAGAGTCTGTTCACAACCTGAATTCATTCTCTGATAACCAGCTTGGGGGTTGACTCAGCCTTCTGTTCCTGTCCACACCTGGAGTATTGCTTACAATTCTGGTCACCACATCTCAAAAAAAAAAAAAAAAGACATAGTGGAAATGGAAAAGGTGCAAAAGAGAGCAACTAAAATGATTACTAGGCTGGGGCACCTCCCTCCTGAGGAAAGGCGACAGCATTTGGGGCTCTTTAGTCTGGAAAAAAGAGCACCTGAGGGGAGATATGATTGAGACGTACAAATTATGCAGGGCATCCGTAAAGTGGATAGAGGGATGCTCTTCTTCCTCTCACAAAATACCAGAACTAAGGGACATCCACTCAAATTGAGGGTTGGGAGAGTGAGAACAGACAAAAGAAAATACTTCTTTACCCAGCATGTTGTTACTCTGTGAAACTCCCTGCCACAGGATGTGGTGATGGCATCTGGCCTGGATTCCTTTAAATGGGGATTGGACAGATTCCAGGAGGGAAAGCCCATCACAGGTTACAAGCCATTGGAGATGTGTAATCTCCAGACTTAAAAACAGGGTACTTCAAGGTATCCAGATGCAGGGGAGTGGTATCAGGAGACAGATATCTAGTCTCATGCGCTCCCAGAGGCATTTGGCGGGGCCACAGTGAGATACAGGAAGCTGGACTAGATGGGCCTTTGGCCTGATCCACAATGGCTTTTTTATGTTGTTATGTTCCCTGATTGGTAAACTGAATACCCAGCTTGCTGGCAGGGGAAACATATTCCCTTCATAATTAAATTGCAAACCAGTAATTTAAGCAGTACACAGAAGCATGCTCTCATTTACCCTTGGCATGTAGTGCACTCTGCATAACAGAAGGGCCAGTCTTATTTTACATATGGAAAATGTATGGTCATTTACTGAAGCCCTTGTTCTCTATACAAGCACCTTTGCATTGTGTATCCCCTTTCTCAGATTTGTAGCTGGGAAATGTTTACATTAAAATAATGGTGATATGTAGGCTTTGAAAGCATTTCCACACCAAAACTCATCCGTTCCCAACCCTGACAATGACTTCACAGTCTGTCTTGAGGATGGCAACAATACTGCTTGTGTGACTGCCTTTCTATGTATGATTTTTGCCAACAGGTTTTTGGCTATTAATCTTTAGATTACCACTAGACACTTGGTTGTTTTTCACAAAGTACAGGATGCTGGAGCATTTTACAGAAATCAGATCCATTATAGGAATCAGGTGCACCAAACCTGGAGGAATTGCAAGTGGCCCAAATTCACACAGTGAGTTTCACAGCTCTGAGGGCTTAGAACATGGATTTCTGAAGTCCCAGTCCAGTAACATAACTACTGTGCCATGCTTTATTATTTGAACAACATATACTATAGGTAGGAAGAAATGTTGCCCTTGTAAACATAGAACAGTAGTTCCAACCTTGAATCTGGAAGGTGAGTCATGGCAACTGGATTTTGAAATGTTTCCTGCTCATCCAAGCAGCTTTGCCAGTTTGCTTGATGTTCATCAGACTGATGAAGCTGCTTGGACGAATAGCGAAATGTTTCAATCTCACAAGAAGTCCAGTTGCCATGACTCAACTTCCAGATAATCTCACCTGGATGACTGAAGATCTTCACAGACATATCCAAACTTGGACTGTGACTCCCACAAACTGAGACTTCAGCTGAGGGTGAAGGCTTCTGTGAACTGAAGGCTTCTGACAGAACGGCTCCTGCCACAAAATACTGCCCATAACACCCGATCATCTCAGGCAGGGCATCTGAGAGTGCCATCGCTGAAGGAGGCCCATAAATCTTTGACAAAAAATAGGGCATTGTCAGTGGTATTTCCTCGCCTCTGGAATCAATTTCTCCTGAGATTTTTTTTGGCATCTTCCCTCCCGGTCTTTAAGCAACATCTAAAGATGTGGCTATTTAAAAAGATTTTCCCTGGGTATTAATATATGCTTATGAAAGATTCGCTGTTTATGCACTTTATTTTTTATTTATTTCTTTGTTTTTAGGCCAGCTTGCTCCCGTTTGATGCTCAGATAGATATTGTTTTATTTCTTATTCTGTTCTTATTATTGGATTGTTTATTTATTGTATGTTTTGATTGATATTTGTACAACTTTGTAAACTGTCCAGAGTAGCTGTGCAGCTAGCTAGCTAGCTAGCTAGATAATAGTCCAATAACACCTGGGTTGCCCAAGGTTGGGAACCACCAGCCTAGACCCTGGAACTCCACAAAGTTCCAGTCCAACAATGTAACCATCATACCGCGCTTTCTATTTGAACTATACATGCTATGGTTAAGAGGCGATACTCCTCATAAACTGGTTGTTGTGTGAGTTACAGATGACTCACATTTTTTAAACCACTGAGTCACTGATGATCATTATTTGGTGACAAAGGATGACAAATTTAGGGTAGCCATTGTTCCACCATAAGAAGACTTCATTCCTGTATTTCTTTTCTGAAAGCAGTGTGCTTTCACCAAAGCCACTTTAAAATAGGATTGACTGTGATGTAATGTGCATCATCCCACATTTAATCTAGGTGCTAAGTGGAGCTGATTATTAAACATTCAGCTTGGAAAGCAGCCAGGCTTGAGATCTTTTAAGGATCTCTCAACAGAGACACACTTTTCATTACTTGAGACAAAGCGTCACATGCATCGCCCACTTTCCAGTGGCTGAATTTCGCACTAAAGCTGTGCGTAATTATTGGAAGAAAATTTTAAAAAAAAGATAAATGCAGCATATTCACCAGGGGCATACTGGCCATTGCTCCAGGCAAGTACATGATTAAGCAAACAACATGAGAGATGAATGCAGCTGGCCAATTGCGTATGCAGCTTTTACAACCTTCTTTTTGCCTTGAGGGATACTAGACAGTTTTAGCTCCGTAGCTCCACTGCTCATGTTTTCTTTAGCTTTTGATTTTTGTCACTGTCTATTGTGTCATTTTCAGAAGCTTCTTGCAACCCAGTATTGAAGCATTAATCTTTAACCAATGCCTTCAAACAGCATACAATATTCTGAAAAACCAAGTGCTCTGACTGTTTTTCTCCTTTGTTCTCCTAATTTTGGCTAATTATAATTTTTGAGGGATTTGAAGTAGGAGCCGCTCAGAGGGTGAGAGCGCATAAAAGCTTTTTGGTGGAAAACAATAGCGGCAGGTAAACTGAGAGGGGGGGATGAGAGGAGGAGATGAACTGTTAAGATTGGAGCTGGCTATATCTGTTCTAAAAATATTGCCTCTCATCTATAATTTTATTGGTCACTTGAAACAGTCAGAACCAGCAATAGTCACTGCCAAAGGACTTGTGGTAACCAATAGCAGTTTTTCAGTAATGTGGAGAACCTGGGGGGAGGATGAAAGGTTTTTGTGAAATAAAATGTATTTTAAAGGAGCAGGTGGTTTCCAAAATGTGGAAGGACAGGTGTTAAAAGTGGAGCTTAAAAAATGAAGCATCCCCCCTCCCCCATCCTTGAAATTTTTCTGGTCTCTTGAAGAAGCCAGAAACAGCAGCTGCCTGTGGCTACTCAGGTTGTCACAGCCGCCTGAAATGTATCCTCAGAAGGATGCCACACAATTGAATCGCAAGATGTTACTTAGGATCATGGAGCTTTTCTGCCTACATAAAGGAAATGGCAGCTACCATTTACTGCTGACTACATCATCAGGTGGATTTTTCAACAGCACTGATTTTTAAAGGAGAATGTCTTAAATGATTAAGCCATGGTCATATTTAAAGGCATCCCCCTCCTGCCCCCATGTCCTGTGAAAAAAAATTGCACCCTCCCTGAAATGTCCTTAAAAAGGCATTATCTCATCATTACCTTGAATCATTCCAAGGACTGAATAAAGGAAAACATGTTGAAAGATAAAACCAGATAAGACTACAACTTGAGAAAGTTATCCTTTTGAAACAGATAACAAGGAATCCTGGGAGTTTTAGTCTTAAAAAAAAACTTTCCAAAGCTCTGGGCAAGACAGAGATACTCTTGTTTGGTCAGAAACAATTCAAGGAGACTTTGTAGCCATCACAAAAGACAAATACAGGTGGAACAGGTGATACCTTTAGGTTACTATAAAGATAACAAAACATTGCTAATATTTCAGGGGCAAAGCACTCTTCCTCAGAGCAGTACCAAATAGGTAATAACATGGCAAAAGATGGACTTGCCAGGAATTATTTCTTAGGTGTAGAGTCCATGGCAAGATGGAAAAAACCCAGGCAATTTACTTCAGGCACGGAGCTTGGATGTTCTTGGGCTGCCTCTGAAGTGAATGGAGGGAGGTGTTTTTATTGTCCCAGTCCTTCCAAAGACATGTCACAGCTCTTACATACACACATTCACACCTCTCCTCAATGTGACTTGCCCAGACCAAAAGTCCCTGATTTGTCAGCGATGGGAGGGGGGGAGTTGGTGTAGAAGGCTCATGCATTTCATTTGAGGATTGGGATAAAATATATATGTTTGATCCCAGAATAATTTAACAGCTGGATTTGGATGTGGTCACATCTTGAATACACAGGGGTTGTGCCCCTTTTAGAAATTTGCTGGCAGTTAGACGGGGGACATATAGTGATCTAGAAGTTGATCAACTGCAACTTCCATAATTTACCATCATAGGCTATGTGTAACAGCCCGGGTGTGGACGGCAACAAGGCTATCAGCAGAAAGCCAGGACCAAGGTATTTTCACAAGCGTGGTTAAACAGTCCCAGGTCAAGAGTCACAGAGCAGGTCATCATCAGCGAGTTCAATTTCAAAACACAGTCCAACAGAAAGGCAGGATTCAGGGCTAGAGCTTCTAGATTCTGAGGTCTCACATTGCTAGTTTTATGCTAGTACCAAGCCCCACCAGCTGCATTTCCTGGTTGCCTCATCCTGAGAGGACCCTGAATCTACAAAGAATCAGAGCCAAACGATCCAGATCCCAACACTATGCTAGCTAAGGCTGATGAAAGCTGTAGTGCAAGAACAGTTATATAACTGTTAGAGGTAAATTGTTCCCTTTAATCATACTGATGTGGGAAATTGCCATCCATGTATTCTTTTGCAATAAGAAATGTGATTTTTGCTGACTTTAGCTTGTGTAGTCACTGCAGGTTGTGAAATGCACTAAATTAAGATAGTAAACTTACATTTAAAACAAGCTTTCTGTAAGAACATATCAATAGCTAACATCTACCTACTCTGAGATACCTATACTGAGATAGTTTGAAAAGCCCAAGTTGTGTATCTTTGCAGTGTGAGGAAAACAGGATGCAGGGAAATGATGGTAGCAGACAAGAAGGGCGGAAAGAGGAGAGTGAATGAGCAATACAGTGTGGCTCATAGTCACAGGGTAAAAGATATAGTCACAAGTAGAGATGGGCATGAAATGGAAATATAGTGTTTTGTTTTGTTTTGTTTCAGTCTTCATTTTGTTTCAATTCATTAATAATGATTTTTTAAAAAGAATTTTCATCACAAAATGAAATGAAATGAAACATTCATAAGGCTATAAATAATGGGAAGCTTTCCTTTTTTATTTAACAGGGAGCCCACTGCCCGAGTTTAAATAGCTTTAAATCAAAGACCCTCCTTAAACCTTTCAATCAATTTGCTTTCAAACAAAGAACCCTCAGTAAACAAGCAAGAAGCCTATTGGCTAGCTGCATCTCAGATCAAGATTGAGTGATAAGCTCAACAGCTGATTGGTGCAGAATGAGAAGGAAAGAAAACATCAAAAACAACCTCCTACCTAATCAGGAAAGGAAAACAATAAGTTTAAATAAACTTGCAGAGACAGGAACAGCACAGGGAAGGGAAACATGATCCAGTCAGCCTCGTGGTCCTAAAACTGCCGTAACCACAGCCCAGAGAAAGGCAGCAAGGCTCAGCTCCTGGCTAGCTGCACCACAGATCAAGATAGGAGATAAGCAAGTTAGCTATCAACAGCTGAGACATGAGGAGGGAAGGAAAAGAATCAGTTTAAAAATAAACCTCCTGTTCTCAAGATGGCTGGATCCAGAAAGAGGCCTCTTTCCACTAGGATGAACTGTTTCATTTCTGAAACAACAAATGGTGTTTCGTTTCATTTCTTGACAAAATGCTATCTGCTGTTTCGTTTTGTTTCAAATTGTTTCATAACCTTACAAAATGACGAAACAGTGTGTTGTATGTCATCTTGTGCCCATCTCTAGTCACAAGCCACCTGAGGTATGGGGAGGGAAGCAAAAATAAGATAGGTCGGTGGATTTGATATCTGGCTGTGGAATCAGAAGTTGGGAGTTTGATCATGGCTGTGCCCCCTTGAGAAGAGGTTGGACTCAGTGATCCCTAGGGTCTTTTGCAGCTATGCAGTTTTAAGATTTTAAGATGAAAAAGAATGGTGAAAAGTAGTAGAGCTGGCCATAGAGCACAGAAGAGGGAAAAAGAGAATGGTAGCCTTAGCAGGAAAGAAGAAAAAAGAACCAGAAGACAGCAACTGAATTGCATGTGAGGAAAGGTTCTATGGCACAGTGAAATGATAAATAGCACCAGCCTTGGCTGCTTTCCTTTGACTTCTCCTACCTGAGAGAAGGCACAGTAGGGAATATATTTTTGATGGTTTCATCGTCATTTGAGGGAATGAAGAACCACAACCATTTTCTCTTCACCTCTTAAGGCAGAGTGATAGTTTCCCTCTTTTGTAGTGACAATTTCCATTTTGTGCATATTATTCAAACTATGCAGCCAAACTGCTTTGGAACCTTTTCTAGTTTTGGAGCCAGAAATTCAATTCACCACTGTGCTTATTTTGTGACCTTGGGCAAGATGGACAGTCCCAGGGTGCCACCAGAGGACAGGAATTCTAAACCACCCCTGAGTATTCTCTACTTCAGGGCTTCCTTACTGTGGGAATATTCTTGAACTAAATTGCCAGAAATCTTGGCTAGCACACCTAGTAGAGGAGGCCTTTGGAAATCATAGAATCATATAATCATAGAGTTGGAAGAAACCTCAAGGGCCATCTAGTCCAATTCCCTGCCATGCAGGAACCCCCATCATAGCACTCCTGACAGATGGCCATCCAATTTCAGTCCAAGAACCTCTGGGGACTCAAGGGTGAGAAACATTGTTCTCCCTGGAAAGCCTGAAAAAGTTCACCACCAGTCAAAGGCCATTTTTCAATGCAACTACCAGACATTCTTCAAAATCAGATGACTTAGTTTGTATATTTAAAACACATTGCTTTAAACTTATTCCTTTTCACTACAGTTTTGTATTAACATTTTCAACCGAACGTTTGAAAAAAACACAATGAAAACGAACAATACTTACAACCATACCATTTAGGGACACCCAGCAATCTTGTGGGAAATCCTGGAGCAATGGTACTAAGAACTGAAGGCAGCCATCCCAATGGCAAAGCAGCAGCATCATTCCAATCAAGTTGAAGATTCTCACCACAGCACTTGCTAGATCATATGTCATGTGGAAAATCTAAGGAAGAAATGACGAATAAAATAGACGAGTCAAAATCAGAAATGTGAAACTGAGTCCGCCTTCATTCACCAAGGAAAAGCAACATTCAGAATCCTGTTGAAGAGTACAAGATACACCAGATCTTGGGAAGTTACTTTTTAAGATTATCCAGAATCTCCCAGCCACCATGTCCAGCAGCTCTGATTCAAACTATGTTCTGGCGAATAATGAAGTTCCCCAAAAACTAATCAGTGTGCTTCAAATTGATAGCATGCGGAAGACAGAAAAGACTAAGCATGTCCCTTCCTTTGCTGTTCTCTTCATAAGGAGAAAAGGTCTAGTTCAAGTCATTGAGCACCTTCAGTGGCAGGACTCCTTTGCCCTCCTCAGTTGAAATTTTGCAAGATGTGATTTTGCGTCATCACGAGATCTGAGGAGGAGATGGGAAGAGAGCCCTATTCAGCATGGCTCCTCCCATTTTTCAGCTTCTTTTCATGAGGCTTGTCCTACCTGACCATCCTCTGTTAAAGCCCTAGTGTGAGATCAACTGGTCGCTCCTTAGGGGCTGGATAGGAATTTTTGCCCTGCCTTCAAGATTGGCTGAGTGAGGATGGGGATTTTTCACCTATCCTGCACTAGTGCTGGTGGTGCATTGGGGTAGCTAATATTACTGGTCACACTGGCGGCTAGTGCAGAATAACATAAGCATTTGGAGAGTCCCAAGCTGGTAAGACTTTTTAGGGAAGCTTTCGGCAATAGGTAATACCATGTTTGTTCCCCGCTGCTTCCCCCCTTCTTCTCTTTTGCCATCCCTTAGTTTTCCTATTGTCAAGTTCTGCATCCCATAGTATGTTTAGTTTATTTTTTATGTATTTGCTGCATAATGTTTTGTTTGCTTTTAAGTACTGATTCATTTGCTTTCTTGTAAACTGCCCAGAGTCCCTCTTTGGGAAATCGGGCTGTCTAGAAATGCAATAAATAGATAGATAGATAGATAGATAGATAGATAGATAGATAGATAGATAGATAGATAGATAGATAGATAGATAGATAGATAGATAGACCCCCTTCCAACTCCATGGCACTGCAGATCAGGAGATAACAGAGTCAAGTGGAGGAAGCATTCGTAATCCTTCCAGGGCTGGGAGCAGCCAGCTAGAGGTGCTTTAAAGCCTTGAGGGTGGTACACCAATTTGCTGGCCATGGGGGCATGGTCTGGGTGACTGTGACTCCAAGGGGCATGGGATTCGCCCGGATACACAATGCTGTTGGTGAGGTCTGGGGAAGACCTCTTGGGCCCAACTTGTTTTCCACACTACAGCAGCCCCCTCTTGCTGTTAAGCGGTTATATGTGAGTGGCATGGCTCGATTTCAACCCATTACTTGCGTCTCAAATCTTTTATTTTGGGAGTCTGAAAGAGAAAGCCTCTCCTCTGTATAGAAGCTCCCTGTATAACTCAGAATGCTGAGAATCTGAGTTTCTGATCACAAGGAAATGATGCATAGATAGACAAAGCCACTGTCTTCCGGCTTTAAACTAGAATTTCAAGCCACTACAGTGACCAGAAGAGAATCCTGTTAACCCTTTTGAGGGTATGGGACAATCCTATTTGCTTTTCAGACATTCTCAGTAATCTCATTGTGAACCCCAAGAATGTGATTCTAATGAAGGAAACTTTTCCCAGAATGATAAAGGAGTGTTAAATAAGTTTGAAGCGTTGTCCTCCGTTCATGTGGGCGGAATGTAAAGCCTCAACAGCATCACGACCTTCTGTGATGGGGTATGACCTTGGTAATTCTTTAAATGTCCCAAGATAAACAACAACAACAACAACAACAACAACAACAACAACAACAACAACAACAACAACAACAACAACAACAACAACAACAACAAGGTCAATAATCCTTAAAAGGCTCCTGCCACCACAAGATTATCTTAGATCGCTTTCATTCTTTCTGGTATATTCTAGCTTCCCAGTAGACAAACTAGTATGTGTGAACCATTCCCTGCATGCCCTAAAGGGTGACTGAATGTATTGTAAGCTTCCAGCTCTCCTGATGCACTGTACAACCAAAAGCAAATGTTAAAAATGCAAAGAATAATAATGAAGATTTGCTGGTTTGTTTCTTCATCCTGTGATAATTAACTCTATCTTCCAGCTTCATTCTATACTGTTTTATATGCATCCCTGGAAGATTTGCTGAGTCAGCACATCAAAAACCCATCCTCTCAAAAAGGCTGAAGCACATCCCAGGCAGAACTGTTGTCACTCAGTCAGAATCCAAAAGAGCAACCTGAAAATTATATAACACATCAGATTAATAAAACAGGATTTTTTTAAATCAAGGTGACATGGAATTACAGAAACTGTTTGTCATTGGCATTCTCAAAATGTTTCATAAGTATTGTATCCTGTGAATATGGTATCATTCTAATCGGTTTCCTAATGGTTTTCTGTCAACAGAGCTAGCAAAGTGCATTCAGACCTGAGGAAATATTTAGCTAGGGTTCTAAACTCGAGAAAGGAAATATTTGATAGACCATACCATTTCATTAAGACAACCCCATGAAAGCTATCATGGTCCTAGAAATTGAGAATGTGGTTTGAAATGCTATCTAGCTGCTATTTATCCATTTAATCAAGAGAAAGAGGCAAGCTTAGAGTATAATAAAATGTTGTCTGTATATTAAGGACGACCATAATCTGTGCCTGTTCCCCAATCCTAAACTTTTTTTTCTTAAATGGAGTCAGCAGAATTTATGTTCTGTAATATGGCAGCCTTTGGGGATATTTGGGTATTGCCTTCTATGGAGATTCAACATAAAAAAGTTGACATTGGCATTCTGTTTGAGCATTTACGCTGTACTTCTACCTATTTTTCACCTATACCTTTGTAAATAAATTCAATTATAAAAAACAGCATAAACATCCAATAACATCCTTCCAAAAGAAACCAAGTTCTTATGAGTGTATAAGAAGGATGCAGTATCTAAACATCATGATAATACATTTATTTATTACATGAGTCCTCTAATTTCTGTTGCAAACGTGCAATATTTAATGCTCAGGAGAAGGCAGGTTCTGAGAGTATTCCTAACACCTTTTGAGAAGATTAAAAATGTATACACAGTCCTTGTGACCTTTGCTTTTAGCAAGTTCAGGCTAACAAGACTACAAATACCCACTTTTGTAGGTGAGAAAACTAGGTAGGTACTGATTAAGACTGCTGGATACATCTTTAAAAACATAAATCTACCACCATGTTTTATTACTTATTCAGTGTTACCTGTTTGTGTGCTGGAACATGAGGTCAATGCTATTTTATTTTAAAGCTACAAGACTGGGTCACATTCCTTTGACACAATTTTCTACTTGATAGACGACAAATAATTTTTATTGTTGCTGTTGAGAAAAGAAAATGATTTATATTTTTCAACGTCAGCAATGCAGCTGAATCATGGGTCATTTATAAATGTGACACACTTATTTAGGCAAAAGAAATATGTTATTTGGCAATATCAGTGTAGAGAAAGACATTAGAAATGCTATTTAAAATAATACATTGTTTTCCACAATACAGATTTGTATATTAGCTAAGAACACAGAGGAGGTCTTGCTGGTGGTACTGTAATTTGTGTGTTGTCCTTGGAGGCAACTTTGAAACAGTCCTTCTCTATGGTGGCCTCCATCTTGTTGATCACCCACCAACTAGTATTCAGGGTGCTTTATGTACTTATTCAAAGCCCCTCTCTTCATGTAGGCCTTCCATGATTTTCCAGCTCAGTTTGCTAATTGTTGTCAAGCTTTAAGTGCTTTAACTGATGAGGAGTTTGAACAACCTCTGCCTTTCAATATTTTTGATTCTTGATTTTCTATTACAAACCTCATGAATATATCCTTCCAGATATGGTAAGTATTCAGTAGGTGAAATAAACAAGTAAATAAAACACATTGACTCTCTTTTTAAAATGTAAATTTGTAGTTTTCAATTTCAGGCCATTATTCATCTTATGAGGTTATTTCAGACCAGGGTGACATGAGGTCAAAGTGAACTATAAAACGGGGGGGGGGGCTGGGGGGAGGCTCACAACTAGCTTTCCTCAGAGTGACAAAGCTATTTGGATGAGCAGGGAAACGTTTCACTCTCTCAAGAAAAGAAGTCCAGTTGCTATGATGACTCAACTTCCAGATAAATGTGTATGTAGAATTAATTAAAATTCAGGATTATGTTTGCTTTACTACTTCACTATGTATGGAAAGAGGAAAGCCAGCTGCCACTACAACTGAGGCTAGAACATCTCTCATATGCTAGACCATGTTTCTTTCATCATCTTAGATGTATGTGGTCCATTGTTAGTGTAAGCCGTGATATAATGTTAAACATATAGCCCAATCCAGTGCTGCAAACACACT
Source organism: Phrynocephalus guinanensis (assembly GCA_037367245.1). Classification (NCBI taxonomy): domain Eukaryota; kingdom Metazoa; phylum Chordata; class Lepidosauria; order Squamata; family Agamidae; genus Phrynocephalus; species Phrynocephalus guinanensis. Next base: position 96,912,814 of record CM074738.1, on the reverse strand, counting down.
GTATACGTTGTACTCAACATAATCTACACCAACACATCAAACCAAGGATTAAAGATAAATCTACAAACATAAAAAATCTTTCAGACGAAAATCAAAGAAAAACAAAACAAAACAAGACAAAAGACACAAAACATGTGACACCTCGAATACTAACTTTCCTATTTTAATGTAACATTTCATGGACAAGTCCACTTCTTCAGATATAGAGCAGCAGAATGAGGCAGAAAAATGTTGCAAGCCTGTCTGCCCTTGATCACCACATGTAGCTTCAAACACACACACACACACACACACACACACACACACACACACACACACACACACACACACACACACACAAGAGATGGGCACGAACTGAAAAAATGGCAATTCGTTTTGTTCGGTTCATTTTAGGGTTCAGTTCGTTTTGTTTTAAATGATTATTTTAGAAAAAATCATTTCATTGATTCATTATTCATTTTGTGTGCAGTGTGTGTGTGTGTGTGTGTGTGTGTGTGTGTGCTGCTTGGCAACTTTGGCTGGGGGAAAGAGCTCCCCCAGCCAGCGCCTCTCAGCTGAGAGGAGCTGGCTTGGGGCCAACTCCTCAAAGAGACCCTTCTTTCTGCTTCCACATGAGGAGGTGAGGAGCAGGGTCTCTTTTGACATTTCCCCCCACAGTGGATGGCAGCGCCGAACGGGCAGTGTCATCCACTGCAGAGAAGATCCCTTTAAAGAGGCCCAGCTTCCTGCCTCCGCATGGGGAGGCAAGAAGCAGGGTCTCTTTTTACATTTTTCCCTGCAGCGGATGGCAGCACTCAGCGCTGTCATCCGCTGCAGGGAAGATCCCTTTAAAGCAGGCATATCCTAACTTCAGCTCTCCAGATGTTTTGCACTGCAACTCCTACAGTCCTTTGCCATTGGCTATCGAAGCTTAGAATTCTGGGAGTTGTGGTCCAAAACATCAGGAGGGCCAAAGTTTGGACATGCCTGCTTTAAAGAGATCCTGCCGAGCTGTCATCGGCTGGGCCCTTTTAAAAATGGCCCAGTCACCACCAGGAGTCCTCTCCAGTGCTGACTGGGCCATTTTAAAAGGGTCCAGCCGATGACAGGTCAGCAGGATCCCTCTGAAAATGGCTGGGACACCGGTTTTGAGCTCTCCCACTCATTTTCAGAGAGCTCCTGCACTGGGGAGAATCCCTGGTGGTGACTGGGCCATTTTTAAAGGGGCCCAGCAGATGACAGCTCGGCAGGAGCTCTCTGAAAATGCTAGGGAGGGCAGCTTCATCCCTGGAACAGCCCTCCCTAGCATTTTCACAGGACTCCTGCCGGGCTGTCAGTCGCTGGACCGCTTTAAACTAGGCCCAGTCGGTACGAGGGGGACCCTCTGGTACCGACTGGACCGGGTTTAAAGGGGTCCAGCGATTGAACAGCTCTGCAGGAGCCCTCAGAAAATGAGTGGGAAGGGCAGCGTGATCACTGCAACTTCCCTCGTGACCCATTTTCTGAAGGCGCCTGCTGGGTTGTCAGTCCCTGGACTGCTTTTAACCTGGCCCAGTCAGTATCAGGGGGACCCCCTGGTACCAAATGGGCCGGGTTTAAAGAGGTCCAGCAATTGACAGCTGGGCAGGAGCCCTCAGAAAATGGTGGAGGAAAGGGCAGGACTTTTAAATCCTTTTCCCGCCAAAGCCAGTGCTACAGCTGATCAGTGGCACTGGCTTCTGGCTGGAAAAAGCCCACTGTTTCCCCACACAAATGGGAAGGGAAACCTTTCCCATAGGAATGCATTGCTTCAATGCATTCCTATGGGAAAATGAAAAATGAAACTAATGAAGCGGAAATTTCCATTTCATTTCATTTTGTTTTTCTTTGATGGGTCAGTTTGTTATTCGTTTCCTTAGGTAACAAAACGAATAATGAATAATGAATAATGAAACAAATTAAAAATTCATTTCGTACCCATCTCTAATACACATACACACACACACACACACACAAATATCCTTATCTGGTCTCCCAAAGGCAAATCTCATTTCCCTCAGACAAGAAATGAAATGGCTATTCACAAGCCATTCCTACACAGATTACAGTGTGCTCAAGAAAAAGCAAAATCAGTACCTTACCAAGGCAAGCTCTAGGTGTCTTATTAAAATCAAGCATGTGTAGACTCCTATTTCTTTAGATCTCTCTGAAATCCATGGATCTATTGCCTAGTCAGATGTCTGCTAGCATTGCCAAGTCCAGAGACTTGGGTTTATCACTTTCTTCTAGGGCTTTCCAGAAGACAGAAAGAGAAAACAATGCAATGTGGGGACACACTGAGCATTCTACTGAGGTGAGCTCAAAACCAAGCAACCCTGTTTGAATTTTCACAGTCGATTTGAGGCAAATGGGGCATTCCATCCAATCTACTGGGAGCAAACCCACTTGGTTTGGCTCTTAAATCCCACTCACTGGCTGATCCACCTTTTTTTTAGGCCCAGATGTGAATGGCAGAGAACCAGCCTTCCTTTTGGTGCAAATGACACATATTTGCATACCAATTTGGGATGTAAAGATTAATAGCCACAATAACATCCTAAGCACAAATTCAAAAGAGTGATAACACTCACAGGGCAGGGCAGTAGTATCCATCCATCTATCCATCCATCCATCCATCCATCCATCCATCCATCCATCCATCCATCCATCCATCCATCCATCCCATCCATCCATCCAACCAACCATCCATCCATCCATCCATCCATCTAACCTACCTACCTACCTACCTACCTACCTACCTAACTAACTAACTAACTAACTAACTAACTAACTAACTAACTAACTAACTAACTAACTACCAGCAAGCCAACTAACCAACCAACCATGAGGTACAGAAGGCCTGCCATTACCTTATTTTGCTCTGAGATAATTTTTGAAGCAGAGGATTTGGGAGGGTTTCTTTGCAATTGTTTAATTATTTAATTATTAATAAACCAGAACAATCAAGATTAATATGTTTAGTCCAGATTAAATCTGTAGTGTGGTGAATCCCCCATGACAGGATACTTGACACATAATGCATACAACACTACCCCTAAATATATGGGTATTGTTGATGTTGACTTGTATGTTTTAGAAATACGTCTGTGAAGATTCTCAGTCATCCAGGTGCGTTTATCTGGGAGTTGAGTCATGGCTGCTGGACTTCTTTTTTGAGAGATAGAAACGTTTCGCTGTTCATCCAAACAGCTTCATCGGTTGAACAGCGAAACGTTTCTATCTCTCAAAAAAGAAGTCCAGTAGCCATGACTCAACTCCCAGATGTTTTAGAAATAGTTAAGTGAAGAGGGGATGGATCAGTTTCCAAACCCTGATAAAAGTATAGGTCTCTAACACATGTCCTCCTTACTTGGGTCCTATTAAGGTCCCAAGCTTCCATTTTGTTTTGTCATCTACAAATCTGTAGGCGCCTGGAGTAGGAACTGGCAAGCCACTCCAGTATTCCTGCCAAGAAAACTCCATGGACATGGAGTCACGAAGAGTTCGTCACGACTGCAACAACATAACACACACAGAGAGATCAAATCCACACCAATAGTCAAAACTCCCTCCCTCCCTCCCTCCCTCTCTCTCTCTCTCTCTCTCTCTCTCTCTCTCTCTCTCTCTCTCTCTCTCTCTCTCTCTCTCTCTCTCTCTCTCTCTCTCTCTGTGTGTGTGTGTGTGTGTGTGTGTGTGTGTGTGTGTGTGTGTGTGTGTTTGTGTAGATTCCAGTCATCCTGGTGAGGTTATCTGGGAGTTGAGTCATGGCAAGTGGACTTCAGTTCCCAGATACATCAAATACAGTTTGATTTGGATTCCTGCACTGAGCAGGGGGTTTGGCTCAAGGGTCCTATAGCCCCCTTCCAACTCTATGGTTCTATGAATCTATAATAAATAAATAGGAATAACACCTGCAATTAGAGGCTGAATTACTGGAGACACAACATATGCCAACCTAAGCTGTTTCACTTTTAAAGTAAGAGGCAGAAAGATGCTGACATTTAGAATGAAAACAGGTAGGAAACAAAACCCACGAAAAGGTTCAGAACCAAGAATGTTTGACAGCAACATTTGTAACAAAGCAGCCAAGAAGTGATACCAGCTTTTTTCTTATTAAAGACACCCATCAAGACAGCAATCGTGGCCAACACTGTTAAACCAAGAAGTCTAAATGTCTGCATCTCAATCCATTTTTAGGCAGTTAAATATAACTGCCTGGCATTTCAGAGACGCTCAATATCCACAAATCCCATTTAACTCTAAGTCATACCCCGCAGGTGCTGAGCACCTTTAAAACCAGGCCACTTATATATAGATTGTGCACATTCCTCTACAACCAATCTTGTTGAAGCACTGTATAGAAATATTTGAAAAGCACAGATTATAGAATATGAATTTAGCAGGCTATTACTGGCTACAGAAATGGCAACTTCCAACCAGATAGCCTTTTATTTCCCAAGGGATGGGGGTCAAATATTCTTTTTATGACTTTAGAAGCAGTCATCCGTGCCTGAAGCATCAAATGTAAAAAGAATGTTAGTACATTGCTGAACAGTATTAAACCATTATTTAATTAACAACAGCTTAAAACTGTTTTTAAACACACGTAATGACTGGGCAAGAGTCGAGCCATAATATTTGTGCAACTAACTCTAACAATGTTCTCTCTGTGTGTTTTTTGTGTCATTACAGTTGTGACTGACTTTCCGTGACCCCATGTAAGCCCTCCTAAAGGGGGGGGGCAAATTAAAAATAACAATAATTTTCACACCAGGTCATAGATCAGCACCAAATTTGTCACATTAGTAACAGGTAGTCTGGTCTTATGCTGTGCCAAATTTAGGGCAGTTTGGATAGTTTTAAGATCAAAATTTTTTTAAAGGATCCCTATTCACACATTATGTAACCATTATCACACAAATTCCTAAATAAATTTAAAGCAATCATGACTGTTTATTACAAAGTAGCATTTTCCCTATCCTCTTTTCATTCTATAGTCCACCTGGTACTTCTGAAATATTTGTCAGTTAAGATAGCACATTTCAAACAGGGGGGAAAAGCCACACATAACTCTGAGCGTTCTATCCCTACCAGGATATGGGGAGGTGTACGCATAATGCCTGCACTTCTTTGTTGAAGAATTAATCCATTCAGGCACAATTAGAAAAAGACCCTGAAGAGTCTTCTGGAAAGCTAGATGGAGATCCAGACAGACCTCTGTAGTGAAAGAATTCCTTCAGTGGCAAGATGGGGAGTGATGACTGCTTTGTGTTTGGCTGAGAAACATTTAACTGAACAGTCAGGTTCTAGTTGTTTTCTCCTGCTTAGTGTCTCATTGTGAATGGTAATAAGTGCAAAAGGGGATCCTGTAGACCATTTGGACCATAACACTGATGCCATCAACATTCAGGCTGGACTTTTTTTCTCTGCCTTTTTCACATGCACCGTTTGCAACGTCATATATGCTGCTAATTATCCAAGCCACCTTGTTTGCTGAGGCAAAGGACAACATGATACACACGCCTTGGGAGGAATGCTTGAATAAGTTTCTGCTACTGCTTCCCCATCATTTGCACCTTGAGGTATTTGCACTATTCTGTCCCGATACTGAGGCCAGCTCTGCTGACACCCAGGCACTACAACCTTCAGAACAGAAACAGACAACTTTGATTCTTCAGAAAGTGCTGCATCTTGATCATCATGTTCCAGCTTCAACCAAGGGCAAATGTTTATGTATGTGGCTGTCCAAAAATATTTGGAAGACTACCATTGCCTACCCCATGGTAAAAACTTACAAGGAAACCTCTCAGGAAGCTGCAGCTTAATCAGATCAAATTTGAGATAAGCAGGATGTTAACATACTAACTACTGTTGATACTAGTGCTCTCAGTACAAGAACACTAGCAAATGATTGGTCTGATTCAATACCTGTTGAAGACAAATGGAGCTTTCTTATTGATGCAGCACTGTCAAGTCTGGTGCTGTTAAACCTAGGCAGTTTGTAATACTTTGCCACCTCAGAAATGTGAGCTGCATGAGATAGAAAACATGTAGAGAAGCTGCCAAGTACAATTTCAAGTGTGTCTTTTGGTTATGTCTGGAGGGCATCACTGGTGAACAATTTGTTCCTAATATACAGTATAGGTATATGCTAAAAAGTACAACCTTCTCTACAGAAATTTTCATGAGTGTTTAATTAGTTGGGGGGGGGAACCCCACACCGATAAATAGCAATACAACACTTCTAAAATCTGGTTATATTTTCTATGCAAAGCTGTTGATGACTATCAAAAGCTTGATTTCAGTTAAACCGAATGACTAGGGAGACAGAAGAGATTTAATAAAATGTGAACTCATTTTACTCAAACATAGAAATCAAGAAAAAATGAGTTGTGTAATGTGACCTTTAATATTTTTTCTAAATTCAATCAGTCTGACATTCTATTTTATTACTGTAACCCCATTAATCCTCCCCCAAGATGCAAGTCTAATGAAAAAGAACTGCAAACACATACACAACTATAGGACTGGGCACAGGATGTATACGGAGCATACATAATGCAGGAGGTAAAAGGGGTGCAATGAGTGTCATTCTGTGCCCTGCATATTATCAGTTTGCACAAAGTATGTGCAGCCCCATGTGACCCACCAACATAAAACAAATAACACAAATTTGCAGAGCAGTAATTGGGGAGTGTCATATCAATGCATATTCTTAAGATCCTTACATGGATTTATTTCTCAACACCTCTTCTTCTGAAAGTACACAGGGAACTTCAGACACGGTTTGTGTGGATAGAAGAAAACACATTTGACAAGTGTCCAGAACTGGAACATTTTTAAAAATAAATTTTAAAAGGGTAATTATCCTCCAATGTTTTGCATCATTAGAAGATCATTACCTTTTCCATTACTATACTACATCTGACTATACAACCTGCCATTGTTTTAGCAGCATGTTGTGCTGTTATTCTCCTTGCTATAGAACCAGAAAAAAAAACTCAAAGGGAAATATTCTCCAGTTCCCTCTAGTGGTCAATTCAAAATACTTTTGAATGGATTTTTCCCTTGACACTTTGTTTCCTAAGAATCTCCTACAACCCCACCACTAACTGGGTATGGAGTGCACAATATAATATACCATGACTGGTACAGTCCCCAAAAGCGCCAGAAATAGCAAAACTTTGGGTGGGGAAGCAAATGGCCACTTCCTTTTTTATTTTGGGTTATGGTAATTCTAGGGACCAATCAAAACCTCTCTAGAGGAAAAGCTCAGTGGTTTAGGCATCTGGTTGCTGAGTCAGAGGTTGGGAGTTCAATTCCTCACTGTGCCTCCTTGACAGAAGCTGGACTTGATTATCTATAAGGTCACTTCCATCTCAGCAGTTCAATGATGATGATGATGATGATAGAATTCTACTTATGGAAGTATCTTGGACTGGACATAGGCATTTTGGCAACTCATATGGGCTTTCACTCCCAACTATATTGGCCAGGGCCACTAGTTAAAGTTGCAATTTTACAACATCTGGAAGGCTACACACCATCCACCTAAAGATGTAGTTCCCAACTGTGGGTCCCCACATGTTCATGGACTAAAACTCCCAGAAACCCTCCCCACTATTTATGAAAGCGAGGAATTCTGGGTGTTGCAGTCCAAGACTCAAGGTTTGGAAGCACTGCCCTAAAGTGTAGGTAAACAGTGATTCATATAAGTCAACTATGGCTATCCAGATGTCCTGACCTAAAACTGCTCCTATAGCCCTCGCTGGAACTTCCACTGATGAATGATTGTGAAAGTTATAGTCCAGAAACAACATGGATCCACAGTAGCCCAAATTGATCCTGAAAGACCAACAAGCTGGTTTGAACCAGCTGGATAATTTCCTGTGCTGCTGCTTTGGATCATTCCTAACTTGCCAACGGTTTGCAAAGCAATGCTGGTGGAGCAATCCATCAATCGCCTTTAATTCCAATGGCTCCTGGAGGGAAGCAGGGAGGAAATGCACATCTTTTTCATCATCATGGGCTCATCGATGTGTTCCTTTAGAAGGATATCAGGATCTACTTTAACATACAAGACATCTTTTCACACCAGGCAAACAGCTCAGGGAGATTGGAAAGCTTTTACTGAGCCTTTAGAACCTGAGATGTACAGTAATCCCCTCTTATCACAGGGGTTAGGGACCTGACACGACCTGCAATAAAGAAAAATCCATGATATATGGATGCTGGGTTGGGTTAGGACTAGGGGAGCTGTCTGGGGCCTCCTACATTTACCTTGGGCTTGATGATGCCCTGAACAGGCTTCTGACAACCTTCCTGGGCCTGTTGAAGTCCCCAGAAATGATTTCAGGTGATCCACAAGGCACTTCCGGTTTTTCAGAAGACTTCCGGTTCGCCTGAAACCATTTCTGAGGCCTTCAACAGGCCTGAAAAGCCCATTGGAAGCCGGCTCGGGGCACCACCAGGCCTGGGGTAAGTGCAGGAGGCCCTAAACAGGCTCACACAGCCTGCCGCAGGAGCTCTTGCTTTCATATACTGCAATCCCGTGACATACCGGGACTGCAGTATATGAACTGTGAAATGACGGGACGACTGTAAAATATAAAGGAGAAAGGCAATCGTACCTGAAAGCATTTGGAGCACATTTCAAACATTCCCTTACTGCTGGCTATGCTGGACTGGAATGATAGAACTCATAGGCTAAAGCACCTGAAGGCCCAAGGCTTTTAGTTTTAAATATAATGCAATTTAATATGCCAGGACGGCAGACGTCCTTGAATGCAGATATAAATTATCATGTATCTTTTAAATACTTACACTATGAAATATCACTTTTGGGAGAATATGCTCACATTTACAACGGCCCTTTGGCATTGTGTGTACATCTTATTGCTCAAATAAATGGTGCACTTTCCAGCAAAGCACCATGAACTTCCTCTGGGTGCAGAATCAGCAGGAGCAACAAATATTCTACCAATGTTATCCCCTTCCGAGCAATTGTTCTTCATTTTCTATTATCTTTGTAAACAACTCTGTATTTTTAAAAGGGCAATAGGAAAGCATGCATCCTCTTGAGTGGTATGAGAGGAAAGAAAACAGGAAAGAATGGACACTTGGAAATGATATTTCAACAGTAAAGTGTTACAGCTTTCATTCGCCATGCAAATATAACCTTTGAAATAGAAAGGGGCTCTATTAGTATGCTATTCGTACAACACATGTGATCCATTAGCCCATACCTCTTTTTTAAAAAAAAGACCTGACTGCTTTTTGAACAGCAACCCAATTTGGATTTGATTTCAAGAGAAAAAAATAAGTAAGAAGTTCCTTGAAGCTGCCTGTTAAACATTATTACTACTAAACTGTCTTCCAGTCACATTCTTGCCCACCATGTTAAGATGCTCTATTTTAAGATTGAAGCTTTGGTAATTATTTCTAAATTGCCACTTATAAATATGAATAGGTTTATTATATTATTCTGCCTTTCTCCAGCAAAGCCTTCACTGACAACTTCACCACCAAAGCCATGGCTAACAACCCATACTTAATGGCAGGCCTGCTCAAAGTCCAGCCCGCAGGCCAAATCTGGCCTGTCAGGCCATTCTGAGTGGCCCGTGGCTGGCTGGCCCACCCCTCCCTCCCCCTCCTTCGCCCCATGTTTTTTTCTTTTAAAAAAATATTCCACCAACACTGACGCCACCGGGAAGCTTGAGGGCCTGGGTGGGCCGATGAACAGAAACTTGTGGGGCTGGGTGGGCGGGTGAGGGGGGCCACCACAACCAGCACCACCGGGAAGCTTGCGGGGCTGGGCTGGCCAGTCGGCCGGCCAGCCATCACACAGACTGCTGCCACCGGCACCGCCGGCAACCATGTGAGGCTGGGTGCGTGCATGGGGGTGGCGCGTGGGTGGGCCACTGCCACCGGCATCACCAGGAACCTTGTGAAGCTAGGCGCGCATGCGGGCTGGCGCCACCGGCACCGCTGGGAACCTTGTGAAGCTCGGCACCGCTGGGAACCTTGTGAAGCTCGGCGCGTGCACGCAGGGCAGCACACAGGCAGGCCACCACCACCGGCATAGCCAGGAACATTGTGAAGTTGGGCGTACATGCGGGGGAGTGATTGGGCGGGATGCGCCACTGGTACTGCTGGGAAGCTTGGGCGGACGGGTGGTCTGCTGCCACCAGCAGGGTCTGTGTGGGGGTGGGCAGGCCAGCAGGCCTCTGCCACCGCCAGGGAGATTTGGGGTGGGCTGGCGGGCGAGCCGTCGCCACCGCTGGGGAGCTTGGTGGGGTGCAAGGTCGCACAGATCACCTCTTCCAAGGCTCCCTGTGCTTCCTTTGGTCCCCAGTCCCCACCTCCCTCCCTCCCTCCCTTCCTTGTTCCCCACATTCCTTCCTTCCTCTCTTGGTTTCCACCTCCCTCCCTCCCTCCCTTGGTCCCCGCCTTCCACCTTGAAGGTGGGGTTGCAAGGGGTCAGTGGGTGGGGCTTATGAGTCAGTGGGTGGGGCTTGCAGTGGGGTGGCAGAGTCAGGGAGCAACCGGCCCCTGACATATTCTCAGCCACCAAATCTGGCCCTCCTTACAAAAAGTTTGGGCACCCCTGCACTAGATAGTCTAAATATCTAGTTTTGTATATAGCTTAAACTTCTAATATTCATTTGTGATACAGAACCGCTTTAAATGGTTGTAAACTTCGTGCAGTCCATTGCCAAGTTAGTTCTACTGAAATTACTTGTTCCAACTTTTCAGAACAGAATGGGAAAAAAAGTGCCAATCCTTAATCTGATGTGCAGATCTAATCAGTTTCTATAAGTCACTCCCAACATCAGATTTCCAGATAGCTCCCAGAAACCCTGACCATTGAGGTTTTTCATATAATTTCTGGGGAAACAATGATGGAAAGAAGCAGTCCACAGAGATTCAATCTATGTATCTCAATACTGCAAGAGCTTGATCCCACTGCTGCTATTCGGTCTATGAAAACAGCTTCTATGAGTGGAGCCTGGTGGTGGTGGTGGTAGTGGTGGTGGTGGTAGAGATGTGAAGACCCAGAAAAAAACACCCCAGAATAATTCAAGAAAAAAAATGCTTCCCCCTTTTCCCCCTGAAGCCCTTTTGTTTGTTTTTTTTCCAAAAAAAATTAGAAAAATTGAAAAAAGAAAAAGAAAAAATGATTATGGAATGTTTTGTTTTAACATGATGTTATAATATTTTATTTCTAAAAAATATGCATAGTATCAGATTATTCTAATTTTTGTGCACTGAGGACAAAAAAGCAGGGCTGTGGAGTCGGTAGATAAATGTTCCGACTCCGACTCCGACTCCGAACTCCGACTAAGTTTTTTTGTACTTCCGACTCCGACTCCACGACTCCGATTCCTCTGTATTAATATGCAAATGTATTTTATACATTCCTTGGGGGAAAGAGCCAACCCCTGTGGGACCCCACAAGGGAGCACCCAGGGAGCCGACAGCTCCCCCACCCCAAGCTGCACACGCTGGGGCCGGTCTTCCAGGAAGGACTGGATCCAGCTGAATGCTGTGCCCCTGATCCCCACCCCAGAAAGCCGGCCCAGCAGGATACCATGGTCGACGGTATCACCGGCCGCTGACAAATCCAGGAGGACCAACAGGGTAGAGCAACCCCTGTCAGCCCCCCGGAGGAGGTCATCTTGCAGTGCAACCAAGACTGTCTCAGTCCCCTGACACGGCCTGAACACAGACTGGAATGGGTCAAGGACTTGTTCTTCCTCCAGGAACGACTCGACCTGGATGGCAGCCACCCTCTCGATGACCTTGCCCAGGAAGGGGACATTGGCAATCTGACTATAGTTGGCCAATTCATCCGATGCCTGGGCAGATTTCTTTTAGGGTGGGCTTCACCACCGTCTCCTTCAGGCGAGAGGAAAAGACCCCCTCCCTGAAGGAGGCAGTGGAAATAATGGAAGCCCACTCAGTCATACTCCCTCCCGCAGATTTAATAAGCCATGCAGGGCAAGGGTCGAAGGGGGAGGCCACCGGCCTGCAATAAACCAGGGCCCTGGAGGCCTCAATACTATTCTTACAGTAGAGAAGTCATTACCGTATATACTTGAGTATAAGTCGACCCGAGTATAAGTCGAGGCCCCTAGTTTAACCCCCATAAACTGGGGAAACGTATTGACTCGAGTATAAGTCTAGAGTGGGAAATGCATCAGGGCCTGGCAGCTCCTCCTTTGTGAGCTGGGGGAGCGGTTTCTGATGTTTAAAATGACTTTTAGCCACTGATGCAGGTGCTTGGGTCAGTGGCTAAAAGTCATTTTAAACACCGCACGCCTTTCCCCTGTGATGCAGAGGGGGGTCATGAGAAGTGGCACACAATGTTTAAAATTACTTTTAGCCATCAACCCAAGCACTTGTCTCAGTGGCTAAAAGTATTGACCCACATATAAGCCAAGGACCCCTTTTTTCAGCCCAAAATTATGGCTGAAAAATTAGGCTCATATTCGAGTATATACAGTAATTATAACTTTTTGTGAATTGGGACATTTAAACTTGCTTTTTTAAAAATTCCAATCTAAATTTAGTAGGAGTTGGAGTCAGAGTCGGTGCATTGTTTGCTGACTCCGACTCCAACTCCAGGTGCCCAAAATTTCCTCCGACTCCGACTCCTCGACTCCGACTCCGACTCCACAGCCCTGCAAACAAGTCCTAGGTTACAAACTGAACTCTCCAATGCAAGAACAAAATGCATTTCATCCTTTAGGAGATGCTGCTATCATCACAAGAAAAATGATTCTGATTAAAATTCATGTCCATTAATTGAAACTTAGTCCCATTCTGAGAGGGTTTGGTCTTTGCCCTGGCGTCCCGCCCTTCCAACTGTAAAGAAGGCATCTCACGTAACAAGGAAACAGAACTTTTATTTTGTTCATCAACAGCAAAAGGAGTCTTTCTTCTAACAACAGAGTCAACTTCTTTAACATCAGATAGAAACGGGTTCTTCCCTACATAAGTTGGGGTTTCTAGAAAGTGATGAAATTCCCCACCACCACCTGTGGGTATTTGATTCCACCACGGCTCTTCCTCCCTCTCTGAAAGCCTCAGCCCTTCCACCTGTGTCCCAATCTCCCTCATGGAGGTTTGGGGGGTTCCCACTTGTATCCCAACTTCCAAAGTGTATCTGGGACCACGTTGTCTCGGCTTGGGCGTACGCATAGGATAATCTGGCCTCTTGCTCAAGTCCTCCTGCGGGTCCAAGATCCCGGCCTCGAACTCCTGCCGAATCTTTACCAGCCATCTCTCCAACTCTAAGTCCTTGTGAATCTCCTTCAGCTTTCGGTTGTATTCCCTATATTCTCTCTCACCCCAGTAGGAACACTTCTGGCGGTGTGCACGTCATCTGTAGCTCTCAGCTTCTTTGTGTGGCATCATCCTCTGTTCCCAATCTCCCGTGTCTGGGTTCTCCATCCACACCCATTCCCATCCTTCAGGGAGCACTCTCCTCCCTCCATTTTTACAAGCTGCAAACCCTACCTCCACAGGAGCTGATTGGTTCCCTTTTCCTGCCAAGTCCTTCCTTTTACTTTCATCCACCCTCCGGGCCTCCTCCTCCTCCTTATCTCCAAGGGCATCATAATACCCCTTCAGTGCCATGAACCTCTCCACAGGCGAAAGGTTCATCAGATTTTCAGGTTTCTTTGGCTCCTCCGTCACCTCAGTTGGGCGTGCAGGGGTCCCTCTCTTACCATCAGAGAAGCTCCCCTCACACATCCCCCCTCCAAGAGGGATGCCTGCACCGGGGTTTCTCCATCCCAGGGCCCCTGTCGGGGGAAAAAATCTGTGTTAATGTGTTGCCCCCTTTCTGATAATGGATAGAGAAGGCAAACGGTTGCAACGCCAGATACCACCGCGTGAGGCGGGGGTTTGTCTCTTTCATCATTTGCAACCACTTGAGAGGGGCATGATCAGTGACTAAATGTAAAGGGGCTCCCAATAAGTAGTACTTCAAGGCATTGGTGGCCCACTTGATGGCCAGGGCCTCTTTCTCTATCACCGCATATTTGCATTCCCTGTCCAACAGCTTCCTACTGAGGAAGAGGATGGGGTACTCCTTTACCCCCTTTTTCTGGGCTAGCACCGCTCCCAACCCCCTATCTGAGGCATCAGTATATAGCCAGAACGGTAACTGGAATTCAGGGGTGTACCTGGAGGGTATGTCGCACAGGGTGTCCTTCAAGTCCACAAAGGCCCTCTCCTGAACTTCTTCCCACACGACTATCCTGGGCTTCGTTTTCCTTATCAGATCCGTCAAAGGTGCCGCCCTGGTCGCAAAGTTGGGGATGAAATGCCTATAGTATCCAATAAGCCCAAGAAACTGCTGGACCTCCCTCTTGGTATGGGGTCGCCTCCATGGAGATATTTTGGTCACCTTATCTTGTAGGGGTTGGATTTCTCCCTTTCCCACCATGAATCCCAGAAACTTCACTTTAGACAGGCCGTTGGTGCACTTGGCCAGGTTAACCTTTAACCCTGCCGCATTTAGGGCCTCTAACACTCTCCGGACATGGTCTAGATGTTCCTCCCAGGATGAACTGAATATCACTACGTCGTCTATGAATGCAGCTGCACAATCTTGTACAGGTTCCAAGACCTGGTCCATTAGGTGCTGGAAGGTGGCGGCCGCCCCATGGAGGCCGAAAGTCATATAGCGGAATTGGAAGAGACCCTTGGGGGTGGAAAAAGCAGTCTTCTCCTTGTCCTAGGCCCTCAAGGGGATCTGCCAGTACCCTTTAGTCAAGTCGATGGTACTGAGTAGAGATGGGCACGACTAGGGAAAATGACGTTTTCGAGTTGTCGTGTGTCGGAGGCAGTCCGTTTCGGCTCGTTTCCGTGTTTTGTGAAATTTTGCAAAAATTAGTCGGTTCATTTTTTCGTTGTCGTTAGTACTGGTTTGGGGGGGGTAGCGGGCTCCTGGAGGGAGCTGCAGGAATCAGCCAGAGCCACAAGTGACGGACTGGCAGACTCTTTGCACCTGCTGTGTCTCACGTACTGGCATGTAGTGCAATGCAAGTAGATCTGGCTTAGGGTTAAGACAGCTTAGCGCAAGGGCTAGGGTTAGGCTAGTTACGGGTGAGGTTAGGGTGAGTATTGGGGTGCACCTCTGGGTACCTCTCTGACCCACTTAGAAGGACAGTGTACTGGCGTATGGGTTAGGCTTAGGGTTCGGGATCGGGTTTGGGCTACGATTAGTGGGCTGTTTATGCCCGATTGGCACATCCCAGAAGTCTCTGTGGTCAACCTGGCCAAGTGGCCATGCGATTGGTGGAAAATTTGCATGGTCCACTCCCATGGGCAAGCCCATCATTGCGAATGTGCAGGTGTAAAAAATAAATAAATAAAATAAAACAAAATCAACGGAGACTTTTTTTTTTGCAAGAAAAACCCACTGCTGCTACTGTAAAAATTCAAGCATTTAAAATAGCTAATTTTCGCATGTTTCTGTGGTGCTTTGGTGGGGCTTTCGGTTGTATTCCCTATATTCTCTCTCACCCCAGTAGGAACACTTCTGGCGGTGTGCACGTCATCTGTAGCTCTCAGCTTCTTTGTGTGGCATCATCCTCTGTTCCCAATCTCCCGTGTCTGGGTTCTCCATCCACACCCATTCCCATCCTTCAGGGAGCACTCTCCTCCCTCCATTTTTACAAGCTGCAAACCCTACCTCCACAGGAGCTGATTGGTTCCCTTTTCCTGCCAAGTCCTTCCTTTTACTTTCATCCACCCTCCGGGCCTCCTCCTCCTCCTTATCTCCAAGGGCATCATAATACCCCTTCAGTGCCATGAACCTCTCCACAGGCGAAAGGTTCATCAGATTTTCAGGTTTCTTTGGCTCCTCCGTCACCTCAGTTGGGCGTGCAGGGGTCCCTCTCTTACCATCAGAGAAGCTCCCCTCACACATCCCCCCTCCAAGAGGGATGCCTGCACCGGGGTTTCTCCATCCCAGGGCCCCTGTCGGGGGAAAAATCTGTGTTAATGTGTTGCCCCCTTTCTGATAATGGATAGAGAAGGCAAACGGTTGCAACGCCAGATACCACCGCGTGAGGCGGGGGTTTGTCTCTTTCATCATTTGCAACCACTTGAGAGGGGCATGATCAGTGACTAAATGTAAAGGGGCTCCCAATAAGTAGTACTTCAAGGCATTGGTGGCCCACTTGATGGCCAGGGCCTCTTTCTCTATCACCGCATATTTGCATTCCCTGTCCAACAGCTTCCTACTGAGGAAGAGGATGGGGTACTCCTTTCCCCCTTTTTTCTGGGCTAGCACCGCTCCCAACCCCCTATCTGAGGCATCAGTATGTAGCCAGAACGGTAACTGGAAATCAGGGGTGTACCTGGAGGGTATGTCGCACAGGGTGTCCTTCAAGTCCACAAAGGCTCTCTCCTGAACTTCTTCCCACACGACTATCCTGGGCTTCCTTTTCCTTATCAGATCCGTCAAAGGTGCCGCCCTGGTCGCAAAGTTGGGGATGAAATGCCTATAGTATCCAATAAGCCCAAGAAACTGCTGGACCTCCCTCTTGGTATTGGGTCGCCTCCATGAAGATATTTTGGTCACCTTATCTTGTAGGGGTTGGATTTCTCCCTTTCCCACCATGAATCCCAGAAACTTCACTTTAGACAGGCCGTTGGTGCACTTGGCCAGGTTAACCTTTAACCCTGCCGCATTTAGGGCCTCTAACACTCTCCGGACATGGTCTAGATGTTCCTCCCAGGATGAACTGAATATCACTACGTCGTCTATGAATGCAGCTGCACAATCTTGTACAGGTTCCAAGACCTGGTCCATTAGGTGCTGGAAGGTGGCGGCCGCCCCATGGAGGCCGAAAGTCATATAGCGGAATTGGAAGAGACCCTTGGGGGTGGAAAAAGCAGTCTTCTCCTTGTCCTAGGCCCTCAAGGGGATCTGCCAGTACCCTTTAGTCAAGTCGATGGTACTGAGTAGAGATGGGCACGACTAGGGAAAATGACGTTTTCGAGTTGTCGTGTGTCGGAGGCAGTCCGTTTCGGCTCGTTTCCGTTTTTCGTGAAATTTTGCAAAAATTAGTCGGTTCGTTTTTTCGTTGTCGTTAGTACTGGTTTGGGGGGGTAGCGGGCTCCTGGAGGGAGCTGCAGGAATCAGCCAGAGCCACAAGTGACGGACTGGCAGACTCTTTGCACCTGCTGTGTCTCACGTACTGGCATGTAGTGCAATGCAAGTAGATCTGGCTTAGGGTTAAGACAGCTTAGCGCAAGGGCTAGGGTTAGGCTAGTTACGGGTGAGGTTAGGATGAGTATTGGGGTGCACCTCTGGGTGCCTCTCTGACCCACTTAGAAGGACAGTGTACTGGCGTATGGGTTAGGCTTAGGGTTCGGGATCGGGTTTGGGCTACGATTAGTGGGCTGTTTATGCCCGATTGGCACATCCCAGAAGTCTCTGTGGTCAACCTGGCCAAGTGGCCATGCGATTGGTGGAAAATTTGCATGGTCCACTCCCATGGGCGAGCCCATCATTGCGAATGTGCAGGTGTAAAAAATAAAATAAAATAAAATAAAATAAAATCAACAGAGACTTTTTTTTTGCAAGAAAAACCCACTGCTGCTACTGTAAAAATTCAAGCATTTAAAATAGCTAATTTTCGCATGTTTCTGTGGTGCTTTGGTGGGGTTTTGGGCAACGATTTAAAAAAAAATATTGTGGTCGCCATTTTGGATCCCCCGCACTGCATGGCAAATGGATGCGCCCTCCCAGCCTAGTACAAGCAGCGCAGCAGTAGCAATAGCCAAGGAGAGGGGGGCGGGGAAACCCCCCCCCCAAATAAAACACCCTTCTGGCCTGGTAGGTGCCCTCAGACAGTTTTCGCCTACTTTTAGGGCCGGGAATCGGAGTTTTTTTTACTTTTAAAAACTTTTTTTCTGTGCCGCTTGGCATTGCGCGATCGCCGCAATGCAAGTAACGAGCATGACAAATCAGCAAAATTGTTCGTTCGTCGGTTCGAGCTCGAAGTCTGGCGGAGTAATTCCCGTTACCGTTTCCGTAGAGTAACGGATACGAGTAACGGAAACGGAAACAGGAATACCGCTAAGTCGTGCCCATCTCTAGTACTGAGATACTGGGCCTCCCCCACCTTATCCGTTAAGTCCCCTACCTTGGGCATGGTGTAGGCGTCGAATTTGGACACCACATTCAATTGCCGAAAGTCTATGCAGAACCATAGGGAGCTATCTGACTTGGGGACTATCACAGGGTAGCTCCGCCACGGACTGAAGGAGGGTTCAATCACCCCTAGCTTTAGCATTTCCTCCACCTCCTGGTTGATGGCGGGGATAGCGTGCCTTGGCCAATTTCTGCCTTTAGTCCTCACCACTGTTCCTGGAGGTGTGTGTATCTCATGTTGGATGACACCTCAGTTGGGTGTGCAGGGGTCCCTCTCTTACCATCAGAGAAGTTCCCCTCACACATTCCCTTCTATATACTTTCCCCCTCTTCAATTCTTTTTATGAGAATGAGATTTTTATTTTATTTTTGTTTAATACTATGGGGAGGAAATATAAATGTTAATTCTGGATTTTAAAACATTGTTTTGTCGAGGTTTTTTGTTACAGATAAAGTAGTAAACAGTTCAGGAGATTGTTACTCCATATGTTACAAAAATATTATGTTTGCAATAATTGTTTGGATATGGTACATTTTAATATGCTAATTGTGATAATTTTACGCCAAGTCCAATTGTCCATAGTCATATTTTATGTTCCTAAAGTAGCAGAATGACTTTCAGGCTGTAAAAGGGGGAGGGTGCTAATGTATCATTTTTTTTTCAATTTTTCCAAAAATTACAGTTTTTTCCTTAAGTTTTTTTCCCAAGCTTCAAAAATTCCGGAAATTTTACATCTCTAGGTGGTGGTGGTATATGTGACTCCCTCTTCTTCCTTCATATCTCACATTTGTGCTCAATGTCCTGCAGGACCTTGGAGCAGAGTTTCGTACCGAGTGGAAGAACAGCTAGAGCATTGGTTCTCAACCTGTGGGTCCCCAGATGTTCCTGGACTGCAGTTCCCAGAGGTCTTCATCACTAGCTGAGCTGGAAAGGGTTTCAGGGAGTTCCAGTCCAGGAACATCTGGGGACCCACAGGTTGAGAACCACTGGGCTAGAGAGTTCAGTATTTTAGGTCTCTGGCTATGGAGTCAGAGGTTGGGAGTTCATATCCACACTATGCCTTCTTGACAAGTGCTGGACTCAGTTATCCGTTAGGTCCCTTCCAGCTCTCCAGTTCTAAGATAACAATGATGGTAATATTTTAAGGAGAGGAGTGATGGAACACATCCTCTTGCATTTATGGAGTCTAGCTTGTGCAATGCTGATTTTATGCCAAGGACTCCAAGGCTATCAAAAACAAAATTCATGATAAGGGCTTTGAACTTGAAGCACTTTCACAATTAAGGACCTGACGAGTGCCAACTGACCATTCACAGATTGCACTGCCTACAAATATGTTTCTGCATGCGGATTCCATGCAAATAACCTGCCTTCAAATCGTTCAGAATTCAATTAAGTTGTCTGAAAACTCTCCAGAATGGTACTTTTGCCCATCCTTTTTCAGTACCAAAGCAGAACTGAACAAAATGAAAACAAAACAAAACACCAAGACAGATAAAAAGAGTGCCAAAGCCCTTCACATACATGCTATAAAAATTGCAAACAAGCATAACCCCATTTGTATTTACAGCAAGTGCCAAGTAAGCTTGTTTAAACGAGCTATAAAAATGCTATTAGCAAACAATAAATAAATAAAAATGTTATTTACTTTCTCTACAGCCATTCATTATTTTGATATACTTTGATCATGTCAGTTCCATTCCCTCCTCCCTGACAAGCTGTAATCCTTTAAATCTTCCCTCATATGGAAATCCTTACACATTTTTAATCATTTCTGTGTCCTCTGCTGCCCTTTATTTATTTGCGATTTTCTTTAAGAAATAAGGTGACCAGGGAGGGGTTGCATCAAAAGGATAGAAACAACAGATTGTGTCACCAGAATGCCATCCTTACCTCTACCATAATGCCCTCCCCATGAGTCCTCAAAATCCATTCCAGAATTTGGGGAGCAGATTAAGGAGGGATGGAAGGCAGCAGGCAGGAAGTCCTTTGCAAACAGACATGTCAAGTCAGCCCAGATACAACCAGAGATGAACTGAATTGTTACTCTTATTGTGAATTTTTACGTGCATATTCTGTCAGAGTTCCTTTGGAAAGTTGGGTGGTAAACAAACAAACAAACAAACAAATAAATAAATAAATAAATAAATAAATAAATAAACCATAGGACAATGTGCAATAATAACAATAACAATAACAACAGCAGTAACAACAACAATAAAAACACCAAAAAGTTCAATATTTTAAAAGAATTTAAAAAGATTTAAAATGTTAAAAACTGCATACTACATTAAAACAATAAAGCAATAAAGAAGCCTCCGCAGCCATGAGCCTTAAATCCTGAAGGCCTTGGTGAATCGCCAAACTTTGTGCCAACGTGAAGTTAGTGTCAGTATCAGCGCTCTCTAATGGGGGAACATTTCATAACGGGGGTGGTACAGCTCAGGAGGTCTTGTACAAGGGATTATTCTCCATGGAGGAAAACACAGAGGAGGGAAATATAGGAGTACAGGTCAAGGTTGGGTGTCACAATGGAAACTGTGCATTCTTCTACATCAAATTCCAGGATACAGGATCACCCTCTTTGTTTCCAAGTTCTCTGGATCACACAGGTTCAAACTATATCACACATTTAATAGATACAGTGGACCCTCGTATAACTAACAGTTTGTATAACATAAAATCTGTACAACATAAAAAATTCCAGAGATAGGGGAAATGTGCTTAACAGAATCGCCTATGGAGTGAATCCGTACAACATAAAAACGGTTGCAATTAGGGATTATTCTGTTTTCAATGCATTCCTATGGGAAATTTGTATAAAGGAAAAATTGCTTAACAACATTTCATTTGGAACAAATTAATTCCTTTATACAAGGTACCACTGTAGAGATGGGCACGACTTAGCGGTATTCCCGTTTCCATTTCCGTTACTCGTTTCCGTTACTCTACGGAAACGGTAACGGGAATTACTCCGCCAGACTTCGAGCTCGAACCGACGAACGAACAATTTTGGTCTGATTTGTCGTGCTCGTTACTTGCATTGCGGCGATCGCGCAATGCCAAGCGGCAC
Organism: Phrynocephalus guinanensis; assembly: GCA_037367245.1. Classification (NCBI taxonomy): domain Eukaryota; kingdom Metazoa; phylum Chordata; class Lepidosauria; order Squamata; family Agamidae; genus Phrynocephalus; species Phrynocephalus guinanensis. The sequence continues at coordinate 96,891,565 of CM074738.1, read as the reverse complement.
AGAAAAAAAGTTTTTAAAAGTAAAAAAAACTCCGATTCCCGGCCCTAAAAGTAGGCGAAAACTGTCTGAGGGCACCTACCAGGCCAGAAGGGTGTTTTATCTGGGGGGGGGTTCCCCGCCCCCCTCTCCTTGGCTATTGCTTGCTACTGCTGCGCTGCTGGTACCAGGCTGGGAGGGCGCATCCATTTGCCATGCAGTGCGGGGGATCCAAAATGGTGACCACAATTTTTTTTTGAAATCGTTGCCCAAAACCCCACCAAAGCACCACAGAAACATGCGAAAATTAGCTATTTTAAATGCTTGAATTTTTACAGTAGCAGCAGTGGGTTTTTCTTGCAAAAAAAAGTCTCCGTTGATTTTATTTTATTTTATTTTTTATTTATTTTATTTTATTTTTTTTACACCTGCACATTCGCAATGATGGGCTCGCCCATGGGAGTGGACCATGCAAATTTTCCACCAATCGCATGGCCACTTGGCCAGGTTGACCACAGAGACTTCTGGGATGTGCCAATCGGGCATAAACAGCCCACTAATCGTAGCCCAAACCCGAACCCTAAGCCTAACCCATACGCCAGTACACTGTCCTTCTAAGTGGGTCAGAGAGGCACCCAGATGCACCCCAATACTCACCGTAACCTCACCCGTAACTAGCCTAACCCTAGCCCTTGCGCTAAGCTGTCTTAACCCTAAGCCAGATCTACTTGCATTGCACTACATGCCAGTACGTGAGACACAGCGGGTGCAAAGAGTCTGCCAGTCCGTCACTTGTGGCTCTGGCTGACTCCTGCAGCTCCCTCCAGGAGCCCGCTACCCCCCCCAAACCAGTACTAACGACAACGAAAAAACAAAAAAAACGAACCGACTAATTTTTGCGAAATTTCGCGAAAAACGGAAACGAGCCGAAACGGACTGCCTCCGACACACGACAACTCGAAAACGTCATTTTCCCGAGTCGTGCCCATCTCTATACCACTGTATTTAAAAGCAGCACTCCTTCAGGTTCAGAAAGAAATGGTTGTCATACCACCTGCTTTTCTTCACCCGAGTATCTCAAATTTAGTGTGCTGTTTTGTGAGTGGTGATTGGAATGTTACTGAGGGAGTTTACAAGTCTGAGTGTTCGACACAAATTCCTGAGGAACTCTCACAGTGAGAAGGAAAACAGGTTTACCGCAGAAAATGCACAAACTGTTTTAATGTCTAGTTTGGCCCACAGCGGATGAGAGTCGTTATGATCTGATTCCTTCACACTGAACTCAACTCAATTCTACTGAAGCCACACACAGTGTCCAGGCAGCTTCTGCCTGTTCTACAGAAGTGCCTTGACTGAAGACATCTCTCTCCCCACAAACTATTAGTGGCTTAGGTTTCAAACGCAGGGTACGTCTCTCATATACACACCAATGAGAGATAAGGTTTCACCTCTGCTGATACCACATGCTACTTGCGCTAGTAACCCCTTGGAAAGTACTGTATAAGAAAATTGTGAGAGGGAAAGAGTTGGTGATGAGCTACTTGAGCAAGGAATGGGAGAACCTTAGCAGAGTATTCATTCTTTTTCTCAGGCTGCAACAAAATGAGATAGGATATGGGCTAATTTCATCCGCTCTTCAGAATGAAAACAACAGCTTGATGGGTATTCTCCTCTTCAGAACAGGCTGAGGTTGGTCATGGTAAAAACTACTGGTTAACTTAGGAACTGTTGTCTCAAGGCCAAAGGATGCATTACACATAATCCGTCACTAGAAGAGTGATCTCCTCAAGTGGTGATTGTGTTGTGTGCAATTGTCATAGGAGAAGTTTAATAATTTAAGCTTAATTTGCACATTATTTTGTGATTGCCCTTCAGGCTATTAGCAAGTTCATTATTTGCAAGTGGAAGACTTTGTCAGTGGAAAACATACGATCAGCCATGGCTCTAACATATTTTCCATTCTAATGTTCGGTATTATCTCTTGCATATCATTTCACCTTAGGTCTACATGTTCCTCCTCTGTACAAATCCCCTCTTCATCTCACTATGTTGTGCACTTCTGAATGTAAGCTAGTAAGCACACACAATATTGTCTGTATTGATTAGGTCAAACACCAAATTAAATGTGCCTTAAATATAGTAAATATTAAGTATTGATAATATTCATTTTAAACACCGACCCCAAAGCATTCTTTATGCACTTCAGAAGGAGTCAAGTTCAATGGAGACAGTGTTAAAATAAACAAACAAAACTATTTTGGGGAGCTCTGTGTATACACAGGAGTTACAAAGGCCAAAAGAGATCATGGGATTAGTGTCACCAAGTACAACACGTTAAGTCATATCTTAATTTGATGTACAGCTCACCAGGTCGCAGAGACCAAGGACAGGTTGTAGATACATGTACACATGCACGCACACCAGTGTGCACATTTGCATGCACGCACGCAAACTACCTTTGAATTTTACAGATGGGTTGGGGGGGGAACAGAAGAGTCTTTATTGGGGCATGCATGAAGGACAACAGGGAGGAAAGGACATGGCTGAAGCAAAATCAGGAATGTGCTTTGTTCTGCTTTATTCAGAGAGGGTTAGAGAAGAATGCTCAGTTGTCCTGTGAACCTGTGTTAACTCCTATGCACTGAGATGTGACACTGTGTTCCATGGAAGAACCAGTTACTTACCTGTAAAGGTGGTTCTTTGAGTGGTCCTTCGTGAAGCCACACAGATGGGTTTCCCAGGTGCCCTTGCACCAGAGGTCGGCCTTCCCTAGCAGTAGGAAAGATTGTTAGTCTCCGCCCCCGCCCCGTGCGCCTGCGCGGGCCCTTCCCGCCCTAACCTCAGTTCCTCTTGACCGCCAGGTGACAGGTGAGCACGTCAGGGCGTGACGGTCTGAGGGGAGGCGGGCGGGTGCTGTGTGGCTTCACGAAGGACCACTCGAAGAACCACCTTTACAGGTAAGTAACTGGTTCTTCTCCCTCGTGGCCTTCGTGAAGCCACACAGATGGGTGATTGCAAGCAGTACTCACAGGCTGGTGGGAGTCATGCCGTCACGTAGGATAGTACCGCCCTCCCGAATGATGAGGAGGACGCCATACGGGCGTCGAGTCTGTAGTGGGACACGAAGGATTGAGGTGTTGCCCAAGTGGCGGCCCGGCAGATATCGTCGAGGGGCACGCCCCTAAGGAATGCCGCCGAGGAGGACATGGCCCTGGTAGAATGGGCCCTGACTGGGCTAGGAAGAGGTTTGTTGGATGCCTCGTAGGCTAGCTTGATGGTTTGTACTACCCAACGGGCGAAACGCTGGGAGGAGACAGGGCGACCCGCAGCCGCGGGGTCGTGGCAGATGAATAGCCTCTGAGAGTTTCTCAATGTCTTGGTCCTAGAGACGTAGAAGGCGAGGGCTCTCCTAATGTCGAGGGAGTGCATGTGTCTCTCTTCGGTGGTTGCGGGGTTCGGGAAGTATGCAGGGAGGATGATGGGTTGGGAGACATGGAAGGAGGACACCACCTTTGGAAGAAAGGTGATGTCGGGGTAAGCAACCACCCTATCCGGAAAGAACTGCAGGTACGGTGGATCACAGCGGAGTGCGCAGAGCTCGCTAACTCTGTGAGCAGAAGTGATGGCCACTAGGAAGGCTGTTTTAAGTGAAAGGAACTTGAGATCGACCGTGGCCAAGGGTTCAAAGGGGTGCCTTTGAAGAGCACGGAGTACAAGAGGGAGAGACCATTGTGGCGGAATGGGCTTCCTATCTTGGAATGTGTTGTTGAGTCCTCGGAGGAAAAGCTTCAGTCGGGATGTCTGAAGAAGTTGGCTCCCGGTGACAACGGTGGTTGGTTCGAGACGATCGCGAAGAGATGGACTCGGAGGGACGACATGGTGAGGCCTGACTTCTTAAGGTGAAGGAGGTAGCGGAGAACCCACACTAGGTGGGGGTTGAAGGGTGTAAACTTGTGCCGATCTGCAAAGGCGAGAAACCTGCGCCACTTGTGGCTGTACGCCCTGGAGGTGGACGGCTTGCGGCAGGCTTTGAAGATGGTCTCTAGGAGCTCTGAATCCTCCATGCTGTCAGCTGGAGGCGAGGGAGATCGGGGTGTAGGACCTGCCCCTGGTCCTGGGACAAGAGGTCCGGATGCTGCGGGAGTCTGAAGTGTGACGAGGCCATGCGGAGTAGCGGGGCGAACCACGGCTGTCTCGGCCACCAGGGAGCAATCAAAATGAGGTCGGGTGCCTCCTGGGAAGCCTTGATGACTACCTTGTGCAGGAGGGGAATGGGTGGAAAAGCGTAGAGAAGGTGGGAGGTCCACGGGAGAAGTAGAGCATCCCCTAGAGAGCCGCGGCCGAGTCCCACCCTGGAACAGAAGCGCTGGCACTTCTTGTTGTCGGGGGAGGCGAACAAGTTGACTTGAGGGGTGCCCCACGTCCTGCACAGGCGGCTGAAGGTATTGGGATGGAGCTCCCATTCGTGGTTGGAGTGCTGTCTGCGACTGAGGTAGTCGGCGTGTATGTTGTCTTGTCCTGGCAGGTGCATCACCACCGGATGGATATTGTGAAGGATGCACCAGTCCCAGAAGCGGATCGTGAGGTCGAGAAGGCGTTGGCAGTGTGTCCCGCCCTGCTTGTTGATGTAGTACATGGCAGTCGTGTTGTCGGTGACTGCCAGCACTACATTGCCGGATAGGTTCGGGAGAAAGCCTCTGCAGGCTTTGAAGATCGCCAGGAGCTCCAACTCGTTGATGTGTAGGTGACGTTCGTGGGGACTCCACGAGTCGGAGATCTGGTGAGAGAGGCAAACCGCACCCCAACCGGTGGTGCTCGCGTCTGTGGTTAGCTGAATCGTTGGGAGAGGTTCTCTGAATGGCCTGCCGGAGAGAATGTTCTGACGGTTGGACCACCAATTGAGATGAACAGGTAAGTGGGGGGGGGGGGACGGTCAGCTTCTTGGACGGGGGGTCGCAGGTGGGGTCGAAATGCCTCAAGAACCAGTTTTGTAGGGGTCTGAGTCGCAACCTCGCGTGTTGGAGGACAGAGGTCATGGAGGCCATATATCCGAGGAGCTTTTGAACTTGAATGGCTTGAACCAGCTGTCCTGGGTGGAAAAGTTGCAGAAGGGTCAAGGTTTCTCGGACTCTGTTTCGGGGCGGGAACGCCATAGCTCGAGTTGAGTCCAGCACGGCTCCGATGAATGTAGCGACCTGGCAAGGCTGGAGTCGGCTCTTCACTTGGTTTACCTGTAGGCCCAGGGAGTCCAGGGTAGTTAGGACTGTGGCGATGTCGGATTTGGCTTTGTCCACGGTGTCTGCGACGACTAGCCAGTCGTCCAGATAGGGAAATACGACAATGCCCAAGATTCTGAGGTAAGCCGCAACCGGGGCCATGCATTTTGTGAAGACTCTTAGTGCTGTTGCCAGGCCGAAGGGTAAGGCTGAGTATTGGTAGACCTGGTCGCCGATGGCGAAGCGGAGAAGATGGCGATGGGCTGGGTGGATGGAGATGTGCAAGTAGGCATCTTTTAGATCCACAACTCCAAACCAATCTCCTCTTCGGAGGAGGGGAATAATCTTCTCCAGTGTCACCATGCGGAATTTCTTGTATACCAGGAATTTGTTGAGTATGCGGAGGTCGAGGATGGGCCGCAGTCCCCCGTCTTTCTTTGGCACTGTGAAATAGCGGGAGAAGAGGCCCGCGGAGGCAAGGTGGGGAGGAACAGGTTGGATGGCTCGCTTTTGGAGCAGGGAAGCGACCTCCTCCAGCAAGCAAGGGGATGGGGGGTGCGGAGCATGGATCCGAGGTGGGGTAGGGAGTGAAGCTCGAGGGAGTACCCGTCCCTTACTACCGAGAGGACTCAGCGGTCGGAGGTGATGTTTTGCCAGGCAGTGAGGAAGGGTCGGAGCCGGATGGTGTCCGAGTCAGTACTCGTCTCGATGCCTCCTGTCCCTGGGTTTGGAGAGAGGGGCTGGTGCCTTGGTCTTTCTGGGCTTGGAGGCGAGGGAGGAGTATGTGGACGATCTGGCTGGTCTGTCGCGCTGGGTCCTGGAGGTGGATTGAGCGGATGGAGGCCAGTAGCAGCGTCTGAATGGGGTGCGAAAGGAGTGAGACGATCTTGCAGGGACGACATTTAGTTTTTTCGCTGTGTCTTGTTTCTTATGTCGATCCTCCATAAGATCATCTGTGGTAGCATGGAAGAGGCCGACGCCGTCAAACGGTAAGGCTTCGATTTGGGCCTTATGGTTGTCCGAGAGGCCGGTCGTGCGAAGCCAAGCATGCCTCCTTAAGGTAACAGACGTATTGAGTACCTTTGAGGCACAGTCGAAGGTGTGCTTGGCGGCCCTCATTTGTTGTCCCGCGAGCGCCATGGACTCGTCGTAGAGGGCTATGGCCTCTGCCCTGTGTTCCTCCGGAATCTTCTCGAGGAACGGGTGAAGGTGGGTGAGGAGGTCTCTTTGGTAGGCCCCCATCGCGCCCTGGTAGTTGCACGTCTTGTGTATCAGGGTGGCACAGGAATACAGATGCCTTCCAACAGTGTCTAACTTCCTCCCTTCCTTCGAGGGAGGTATCGGTGTTTGTTTGGTCCTGGACTGCACCTGCGAGGAGGCGACAACCACGGAGTTCGGCGGTGGGTGTTTGTCCAGGTAGGGGGCACTCTCATCATGGACCCTGTAAAGGGCTTCTAACCTCCTGGACACCGAAGCAGCTGCTGGGGTTTGGAAGGCGTCCTCCGCCATCGTGAGAAACGATGGGATGAGGGTCAAGTGCACCGGCGCTGTTTCCTCGGATGAAATGCGGCCAAAGATGTGGCAGGGCCTCTTGGGCTTCGGGCGGTGCATCGGTAAGTCGATGGTCTTAGCCATTCTTACGATGAATGCCGAGTAATTCCTCATCGATTCCGTCGCGGAGGGTGGGGACTTTTCTTCGACGTCTGACGATGGAGATGTGACGTACTGGATCGAATCCGAGGGCTCGGATTCGGGCTCGGAGTCGTCGGATTCGGCCACCAATGCTGCCGGCGAGGCTTCTCGGGAGGCTGGTTGGTCCTCGGGTTCGGCCGTCTGAATGGACCATTGACGGCCGTCGAATCGCAGCGAGAACGCTGGGATTGGCGGTACCGAGAAGGTCGAACCCGGAAGAGCGTCGTCGTTGGTGCGGCGCTTCTTCAGGGGCGGCATCTGCTTTTCAGGCGGGGACAGGTCCTTGGCCACTGCCGGGGCGACTGAGAGCGTCGGTCCCGAAGTCGGCGCTGGGGTGCAGACCTCCTGGATGGTAGGGAGTTCTGCCCCTGGAACCGCGTGGCACGAACCCGAAGGGGACCGGTGGCGCCTGCGGTGTTTGTCTGCCTTCTTCTGCTTCTTCGGCGGGGGAGCAGACAACGCCGAATCCGAGGCCATCGAAGCCGAGGCCGAAGCGGCCGGCCAGGAGAGCGCCTTAGGGGATCTTCCCTCAAACCCGGCGGTCGGAGCTGGCGGAGAGGAGAGCCTTGGGGGCAGTGACGCAGCTGGTGAGGGCGCCTTGCCCGCTGGGGACCAACGGGTCCCGGTATCAAGGATGGACCTACGGGTCCCAGGGTCCGCGAGTAGCTTGTGCTCCTTGCCGATGATAGACACGCCGGGTAGCGCAGCGAAGTCATCATCAGATGACTGGTCTGACTCGTCGGAACGGAGCAGGGGGGTCGAACACAGGCCGGGCAGAAATGTGGCGGGCCGAACCCGAAAATTCCGTCTCCACGGTTAGAGTCTCTGGAGCCGCGGACACCTGCGAAGGCAGGGGTTCCGATGGCTTAGCCGATTTGGAAGCCTTGGGTGAGGAAGGCTTGGATGGCTTGGACTTGGAGACCGTTTGGAGGATGGGGATCTTCTTAGCCTTTCCCTCCCGCTCCGGGGCCTCCGACTTACGGGGCTGCTCCGCGGTGGTCTTCTTCTCCATGGGCTGCGGCTGAAGAGACTTTTCTAGGAGAAAGGAGGCTAGCCTGTTCCGGCGATTCTTAAGTGCCTGCGAGCTGAAACCGCGGCAAATGGCGCAGGCTTCGGGGCGATGGTGCTCGCCGAGGCAGAGGAGGCACTTGTCGTGTCCGTCAGAGTGCGGAACCTTGGCTCCGCAGTCAGCACACTTTTTAAAGGGCTGGGAAAAAGGCATCAGTCAAGCAATCCGGTCGAAAATCCGTCGAAAATCCGTCGAAAATCCGTCGAAAAAGGAAAATGCTCAGGAAACTAACGAAGGCGAACCTCTAGCCGTTGGCGGAAAAGAGGAACTGAGGTTAGGGCGGGAAGGGCCCGCGCAGGCTCGCGGGGCGGGGGCGGAGACTAACGATCTTTCCTACTGCTAGGGAAGGCCGACCTCTGGCGCAAGGGCGCCTGGGAAACCCATCTGTGTGGCTTCACGAAGGCCACAAGGGAGAATCATGTTTTCATAGAATAATTGAGTTAGAAGGTGTCTATAAGTACATCAAGTTCTGCTGTGGAGTTCATACTCAAGTAGACCTACAAGGTAGTCACTTTCATCTGAAGAGTTATAAGGGCCCATGTTTCAGATGCTTGCCATGTACTGTGTTTGCATATATAAAAAAAGACTCGGGAAACTTCAGTGGGTCCAAAATGCAGCAACCAGATTACTGACTGGAGCGGCATACAGAGATCACATTACATCCGTATTAAAGCATCTCCACTGGCTGTAAGATGTCCCTCAATACCCTGTTCTCAATACTTGAATATGTCTTGATTGTACTGGACGGTATATTGTCCCTCATTACTGTGAGCCGCCTTGGGTCCTTTTCCAAGGAGCTACGGCAAAACATGGCTAAGGCAAAGAATGTTGCAAAAAAAACCCCAAAACAACTACTGCTTTTCACCACAGGGCTACATTTTTGTTTTTGGCAACACTGATTGAAATCCTGTTTCTTGTTAAGTTGCATCTGGAGCAGGACAATTGAATGAACAGAAGATGCAGAGGAATTAACTCACCCCGCTCCTGATTCAATAGCCCTATTCTAGTAGCAACTTACTTTGCTGAGCAAGAGGATTTCAATGAGTGTATAAGAATTGAGTGTTAAAAAGAAGAAGTCCCAAGTCATTTTCCAGCAAACTATGAAGAAAAGAAGCTGATGTGACATATTCTGATGAGCAGTAAGTTGTCAGCCCCATGTGGTCATGGTGGTAGGAATTATCTATGGATTCAAAAAAAGTCAAGAAATTTATCTTAAGTCTTTCTGCTAATTTTAATGCTAGCCTTATTTATAACCCTCCATACACTGACATTCCTTGGGATCACAAAAGACACCATGACTAACCACACTTTTATTTTATTATATTTTATTTTATTATTAATCTAGGTTTAGGAAAGTTTATTCATGATGTCAATCATTCAGCCAATCAGTGCTTATTGGTTTTGAAGAAGTAGCTGGAATTCTCAAAAAATCTGGAGGAAAATGAAGAACCACGCAACCAAGGCTGGAGGTTAAGTCATGGCAATTGTACTTTTGAGATTGAATGTCCTCAGGGTGAACTATAAATTGGAAGCTTCGCACCAACGTTCCTCAGACTGAGGAAGCTACTTGGATGAATAGCAAAACATTTCAATCTCAAAATAGTTTTCATGATGCAACTATTGGATAACCTCACCTGGATCACTGAGAATGGTCACAGGCACACAACCAATTGTTAAGAGTCTGGACAGATCATTGAATTTGTAAGTTTGAGTATATATCTGGGGATCTGAATATATTCATGTGGGAACAGAAATTTCTCCAAGCACCTTGGCATGCCGGACCACAAGAAAGACAAATAAGTGGGTCATATCAACCCTGTGGTCTCCCTAGAAGCAAAAATGAATGATTTTGGTTTCAGTCTCAAAGATCTGACCTGTGGTTTTCTGATTCATAGCATTTTATGTATGAATGGAATTTGGGTACTACAGGAACAACTGTTATTTTTGCATACAAGGAGAGTGTAAACTTTGAGGATGGGGGGAGAAGCAGCATATGCTAGGCTCACCTTTGAATAGGTGACTTGCGTATAAATTTTATCACTTATGAGAAACTGAGCTCTCATGGTTGTGATGTATGCCCCTAGAAACATTTCAAACCTAATTTGGGCATTTATTTCTTGTATCTTGCCTGGACGACTCTGTCCTCCCAGCAGATCTACCAGCATAGCTGATTAACAGATTCCAAAACATTCAAACCGGCCTATGTCATTTAACTAATACAAAAAAGATAAATATATAATTCTGTCTTCAATATGCTGTGTCTTTTATGGATTTATTGTTTGTTCATTTTACTACTTTGTAACAGTCCAAAAACAGGGGATTCATTCACCTCAAAATATTTAATGCATTGTTATTGAAATGTTGGGATCTAACAACATATATATTTCACTGGACTCGATATCAATATGGTCAACTGAGGTCACAGCCCAGAGTAATATTAATACAGTATAGAAATACCAATATGGATCTCTCATCTTTTGGAAAGACAAAAACAAAATATATGTGGAATTCTTAATCCAAGGAAGAGTCAACCTGCTGATGATACCATCCAATACAAAATGTTTCCAAAGAAGTGATCCAAGCATGTCAGCTACCCTTTTTAGCATTAAGGATTAGATTTTTGCATATTTAGGATTTGCCTTGCATCCTCTTTGAAAGAAAAAAAGCAGTTAATTATCTTAAACATCGACATTTGGATGTATGCCTTATAAAAGGTATCTGGCCATCTTTTTTGTTCTGCTTAGAGATAGTCCTGACTCCTGAACTGCCTCACCCCCTCCAGTGGGTGAAGGAGGCAGGGCATGGAAGCGGCTTTGCTGATTCTGACTGGACAGCCACTGGAGGGAGCGGGGCACTGAAGCATGGAACATCTGTTTGGCAGTCCACCAAACCAGCATGAATCACTAAACCATGGCTTCATACCCATCTTGAGTTATGGTATGTTGCATGTTGTATGCATCTATATCGGGGGGAAGACAGCACAATTGGTACCAGTTGGAGCAGGCAAACAAAACAAAAAACCACCCAGCGTTTTTTGCACTGATATTCATTTGTTCATCCAACTCAGTGCTGTCAGCAATGAAAGGGAGCAGCTTTCCAGAATGACATTCCTAAAACTGATAAAACAATAACCCAAGGGACTGAATTTCTGAGTTTTGAGATGCATAGTTTATGTTACAGAATGGAGCTACAGTCTCTCTGTGTGACTTCCGAAGTGATAAATAGGTTCTTCCCATCACATAAAGTGGTATTTATTAGTGCAGCTATAGACAGAAGACCCAGGCTTAGTGATATGGCCCTGGATAGCACACAAATGGGTTTTACTAATTATTGCTGCTATTTTGCTACAAAAATGAGCATAAATAGATATTCTATGATTTTTGAATATTCTATACCCTGTATTTCCCTTCATAATCCTTCAGTCATGTAACTGGTCACATTTTTCCTTCCCAGTTTAAGTGCACAGGCCTATTTTTGGACACAAAAGAGTGCAAACTGAAATTACCCTCCCATGTCATGGATATTTCAGGATCTATAATTGGTGCCACTGCCATTTCATTTGTACCTAATTTCTATTTAAAAGGTCATAACTACTTATGCCAATCTTTCCTTTCACTGCAAAAGAGGAGAGAGTGAGATGCCTTTGCTAACTCTTTAGCAGAACACAGGTCATGTCAGAACTGAGCAGTGATGTATTTTCTGAATATATTATCAGTGAAACAGGCTGATGAGCACAGTCGTGCTGAGCTGTGCTTCACTTCTATCTAGCTGGAAATCTCCATTTACAATGATGGGGATGAGGAGGGACTACAGGACTGATACAGCATCTCCTAATGGCAGGAAATCAGCAATGCCCTCCCTCTTAATTCTCTTCCAGAGAACACTTGAGATTCTTAAACTACCTTCAAGAAACATCAACACTGTAGCAAAGTTCACAAAACCTAACTAATTTTTCAAGAACATAGGCACAAAGGAAAGAGCTTTATGCTAAGCCACATTATTTACCCATCTATACCAGTATAGCAGCTTCCTGGGATTTAAGACAGGATTTTTAATCCTAGCTCTGCTTTCTAGATTCCAACACTATTGACCATAATACCCTCCTGATCCATCTCTCTGGAAAGGGACTTGGGGGTAGTGTTTTATGGTGGTTCTAGTCCTTCTGTTGCTGCTCCCAGACTTTAGAACTCCTTCCCACAGGAGGCCGGACTGGTCCCATCTTTGCTGTCTTTCTACGAGCAGGCAAATACTTTTCTCTTCAGGCAAGTTTCCCTGAGTGACTGGCTAGATGAGTATGGCTTTTAGATGGATTGTTATGCACCACCGCTCCAAATGGTTCTTTAGTTGAGATGGGGACAAATAAATAAAACAAATCATGATATTCAGCAAATATTGCTTATTCATTAAATATGAGACTCTTCATATTCATGAGGTCCAGAGACCCCAACAAATACAAAGAGACTAATATTTACCTTTTTTTATTTGTCCTTTCATCGACATAGGCAAAGCTGTAAGGCAACCCTTCCCTCAGTCTCTGTTTATGGCCCTGGCCAACAGCAGCTAACCTGGCCCATAGGCAGACTCTACAGCCTAGCCCCCAAGCCCCTCCAGGGGCCTGTGTCACTTCTTTACCTTCTTTGCCCCCAGCAGTGCCAGGGCTCTACTGCTGCTACCACTGCCACCTTTGCAGGGTGTGTCTTCCCTAAAGGAAGCCACTGCTGCTGTTTCTGCAAAGGGCATCTCAGTTGCTCTTAGGGCTTAAGGGGAACTGGGACACCCTTTGCAAAGATGGCTATGGCCTTAGGGCAAAGGGAAGATGCTGCTACCATCTTTACCACAATATTGGTGGTAGCAGCATTGGAACCAAGGAACCCATGGGAATGGCAAAGAAGATAGGAAGGCGATGACGGCCTTTGATGAAGGTGAGAAGGCAGGCTGTGGGGACAGGGGCTCATTTTTTCTTTTAGACCACCATGCATTTTCTATATTTAAAAAAGCTGATGAACTTATTCATCAACTGATGAACTTATTCGTCAGTTTTCTGTTTAAGGGTGAGGGGTGGGAAGAGGAGAATTTGTGATTCACCAACCACAATGAACCACAAACTAAGACAACCAACCATTTTGACAGATCATCCTCATCCTTAGTCTTTTGTACTACCTGTGTTTACCATCTTTCAGACTAGCATTTTTCTGATCCTTTTTTAATATTTGCATACTTATTGTTTTAGCTTTAATATTGTATTTTAATGATGTAAGCTGCCTCTTTATACTCATTGCGCTTAGCTTTAAATATTGTGTTTTAATTATGTAAACATCTGTTGTATAATTTTTTCAGCTTTAAATATTGTCTTTCAATGATGTAAGCCACCTTGAGTCCTTTTAAGGAGAAAGGTAAGATAAAGATAGATGATAGATCGATAGATCGATCGATAGATAGATAGATAGATAGATAGATAGATAGATAGATAGATAGATAGATAGATAGATAGATAGAAATTGAACTAGTGAGCATCTGCATACAAAGCACAGACCTGCTGTATGTCATACAATGTAATATGAAGGCATTGTGTTGTGACAGTTCATTTCTGGTGGTGTTAGAAGTTTAATACTGTGGCCACTGGCCTGTGGAATTCTGTCTTGTCCACAGCACTCTTTAACATACGTATGTGAAGGCACCTGGATAAGCTTTCCAGAATTTGTGAGGTGGGCAACATTATATTGATGACACCTAACTCTGCTTCTCTTTTCTATTCAAATTCAAGGGATTACTTCTAAGCCAGTGCATCATCATGTCAGTAATGGACTTGATGAGTGCAAACAAACTGAAGTTTAAATCAGACAAATTCCAAGTGCTCATGGTCAGTTGAACATAAATTTATCCTAATGAGACTAGGAATGGCAGAAATGAAGAAATTAGAAAAGATTATCAAGTGTATGGATGTCACACTGGAGCCCAAGACCAAGAGAATCTCATATTTTGCAACTCTATTTATGGGTGTGAAACCTGTACAGCTAAGAAACCGGAGAGGAAGAAAAAAAATTGATTCATTTGAAATGTGGTGCTGGAGAAGACTTTTGGAGATAACTTGGATTGTCAGGAAGATAAACAAGGAGGATTTACATCAAATGAAGCCTGAAATATGTTTGGAGGAAAAAAGATGGAAACTGAGGTGGTCCTATTTGGGACAAATCATGAGAAAGCAGGATTCTCTAGAAAAGAAAATAATGCTAGGAAATGTGGAAGGCAAGAGGAAAAAAGGAAGGCCAAATATGAGATGGACTGACACCCTAAAGCCACAAGCCTGAAACTACAGGAAATGAGCTGGGTTGTTGTGGACAGGACAGGAGATTGTTCATTCATAGGTAGAGATGGACACGAACCGAAAAAATGGCAATTCGTTTTGGTTCGCTTCGTTTTAGGTTTTGGTTCATTTCATTTTGTTTTTAATGATTTTTTTAAAAAAATCATTTTGTTGGTTCGTTGATTCGTTATTCAATTTTTCCCGCTTTGCATGATTTAATCCATTTGACAGCAGGCAGGCAGCAAAAAACATTTTAAAAAATAAAAAAACACAGACGCTGACAACAACGGCATGAACTGGACTGGCAGCATCCTCATCCACATTATCATCGTCATCCTCAATCATCCTTACTGTCCGCCGCCAGTGGCAGCAGCAGCAGGGTGATCCTGGCCCCTGTGGCAGGGGCTTTTTGAGGCACTGGCTTGAGCTTTTTGAGCTCCGACCCTATGAATAGAGATGGGCACGAAACGAACATGCCCATCTCTATTCATAGGGTCACAGCTGATATGATGGCACACAATGAGATCAGATGTGAAACTATATCCTCCCTGGAAAGTCAGATTCACTGCTTGGCTTTCCTCTTGGAACTGGATGCCTAGATTTTGGCTTTTCTCAAACCAGATTTGGTAAATTATCTTGCTTTGGCTTTTTACTGGTTGACTAGAACATAGCATTGGCTTGTTTACATCTCTGGTGTCTCATGCCTGTAGCAGAGAAGGAGGAAATAAGCATTTGTCATAAAAGTGTTATCTGACGCCTAGTTTGCAAGCGACACCTACTCCTAGAAATGTCTGTTCTGCCCATTGTGACATGTGCCTTAGGTACATCTTGTCTGAATTAATGTAATATTTGTGTCAGAGGGGTCCTGACTTCAAAAAATATTAAGAATTTTCAGCTGCTCCAAAATCCTGCAGCCAGATTGTTGACCCATTTTGGTCTTGGCAACACACAGCTACGTAATTATTTATTTATTTATTTATTATTTATTTAAATACTTGTATCCCGCTCCATCTTCCCAACGGGAACTCTGGGCGGCTAACAACGCGAAAGCTAAAAGCTAAAAAGGCTAAAAGCTGAAGATAACCAGGCCACCAAGCAAGGGCAGCAGAGGACAAGATGGCGGCAAACGGTGAGGCAAAGAAAAAAAAAAACACTAACTAATAAGGGCACCATATGCTTCCTTGAAGAGGAAGGTCTTCAAAGCCCTCTTAAAGGCGGGCAGGGACTCCAACAGGCGCAGCTCAGGAGGGAGATGGTTCCAGAGCGAGGGCCCCACCACAGAGAAGGCGCGGTTCCGCGTACGCGTTTTCCGCGCCTCTCTGGGTGTGGCCACTCTTAAGGAGCGCGCCTGCGATGATCTTGTGGGTCTGGATCCGGATGCCCTCAGGGAGATGCGCTCCGCCAGGTATCCTGGTCCCAAGCCGTGGAGGGCCTTGAAAACCAAGACCAGGACCTTGAACCTGATCCGGAAGACAACGGGAAGCCAATGCAGGCGGACCAGGACTGGGGTGATGTGCTCGAATCTACGAGCACCCACCACCAGCCTGGCCGCCGCATTTTGCACCCGCTGTAACCTCCGGACCAGGGTCAAGGGCAACCCCACGTAGAGGGCATTGCAATAGTCGATCCTCGAGATCACCAGGGCCTGCACGACTGTCCTCAGGGAGGACTCGTCAAGGTACTGACGGATCTGGGCGATCCTGCGGAGATGGAAAAAAGCGGCCCTGGAAACGGCCATCACCTGGGCTTCCAGGGAGAGGGCCGAATCCAGGACCACGCCCAGATTCCTGGCCCTGTCTGTAGGCTGGAGGGAAGTACCCCCCAGTCTAGGGAGGGGGCCATAGTACCGAGGCGAAGGCGCCCCAAAGAACAGAACCTCCGTCTTCTCCGGATTAAGCTTGAGTCGGTTATCTCTGGTCCATTCCAGAACGGCCTCCAGGCACAGATCGAGGGAGCGAACCGCCTCCTCTGCAGACGTAGAAAAGGAGATATAGAGCTGCGTGTCATCAGCGTACTGATGACAGCGAACTCCATATCTCCTGATGACCTCCCCCAGTGGCCTCATATAAACGTTGAACAGCACGGGGGAGATTGCCGACCCCTGGGGCACCCCACAAGGGAGAGCCCAAGGAGCCGACAAGACATCCCCCAGCTGTACCCTCTGGGTCCGGCCGCCAAGGAAGGAACGGAGCCAGGCCAAGGCCTGACCACCAATTCCCGCCTCAGCGAGCCGGGCCAGAAGGTTACCGTGGTCGACGGTATCAAAGGCTGCTGAGAGATCAAGGAGGACGAGCAGGGAGGAACACCCCCTGTCGGCCTCCCTGAGGAGGTCATCCTGCAGAGCGACCAGGGCGGTCTCGGTTCCGCGAAGAGGCCTGAATCCAGACTGGAAGGGGTCCAGGATATGGTTTAACTCCAGGTATGACTGGAGCCGGACAGCAGCCACCCCCTCAACAACCTTGCCCAGGAAGGGAACAATGGCGATCGGACGGAAGTTGGAGAGATCGTCCGTCGCCAAGCCAGGTTTCTTAAGAATGGGTTTTACCACGGTCTCCTTCAGGCGGGAAGGGAAACAACCCTCCCGAAAGGAGGCCGTGGCGATGGAAGAAAACCACTCTGGCATGTTCCCTTCGGCAGATTTTATAAGCCAAGCTGGGCAAGGGTCAAAGGGAGTGGCCGCCGGCCGGCAACGAGCCATAGCTCTGGAGGCCTCCGCTGAAGAGACCGGCCCGAACTCGTCCAGGAGGGGAGAACGGAGGGGTGAGGCACTGGAAGACCCAAAGGATGGACTAGAGCAACTGGGGGGCAAGTCGGAACGGATGGCCTCAATTTTTGATCTAAAATGGGCTGCAAATTGCTCACTAGTGAAATCACTAGGAGGAGGCCGCAGCTGACTGGGATTGGAGAGGTCCCGAACCACCCGGAATAACTCCGCCTGGCGGCTCGAGGCCTCCCCAATTCTCAGGGAGGCATAAGATCTTCTAGCGTCCCTGATCGCGCGAAGATAGCGGCCAGTCAGCTGTTTAAGGGCAGCCCTATTCACTTCCGTCCGATTCGCCCTCCATATGACCTCCAGTCTCCTACGTTCTTGCTTCATCGACCGCAGCTCCTCCGTGAACCACGGGGAGGAGCGGCCTCGACATCGTAGGAGACGCTTAGGGGCGATCCGGTCTACCGCCCCGGCGGCACCAACATACCACCTTTCCACCAGGGCATCAACCGGATCGTCTGCCAGACCGCCAGAGAGCTCCCCGAAGGCCTCCATAAACCTTGTAAGGTCCAGGAGCCTACGGGGGCGAGCCCAGGTGTAAGAAGGGCGCTCCCCGCGGGGTGGGGGGGCGATCGACAGGGAAAATTTTAGCAGGTAATGGTCCGACCATGACACGGGCAGGGGCAAAATGTCCCCAACCCCCAGACACGAATCCGGCGACATGGAGGAAAAAACCAGGTCTAGGGTGTGGCCAGCTCTATGGGTGGGGCATAAAACATGCTGAGATAAGTTCATGGAAGCCATGGATTCCATGAATTCCAGAGCCGCACCAGAGAGTTCCACCTCAGCATGCAAGTTGAGGTCCCCAACCACCAAAAGGCGGGGCGACCTCAACAAAGCAGCCGAGATGAACTCGGCGATCTCTGGTAGGGATTGTGCTGGGTTGCGGGGAGCACGGTACACCAGCACAATGTCAAACTTATCTCGCTGACCCACAGATAGATGGAGGCATTCCACCCCAGAACACACCAGCAGTTTTGCTGGCTACGAGTCTGTTTGCAAGGCACAATTCAAAATGCTGCTTAACAATGATTATATGCATTGGTTTGGGCTATCTGAAAGCTTGCACACACATGGAGCCTGCCTATGTGTTGAAAACCCTTTTTAGTGAGGATGCAAGCAATGGCCTTCTTGGTGGCTGCCTCCAGGCTGAGGAACTCACTTCCAAAGGAACCAGAGATGGTTCCTCTCCCTGATGCCCTTCCATTTTTACTCAAGCAGGCTTCTGGCTTCTGGCTGATTATTTCAACTGATGTGTTTTCTACGAAAGTGCTATTTCTGAATTGAATATAATTTAATTGTGCATTAATATAGTACTTTCTTTCACAGGCTTTAGTCTTGTAATTTCTTCTGTTTTCAGTTCTATCGTGATCTTTCAGTCTTGTTGTGAGATACCTTTGTTTTCCATTTTTTGAAGAAAGCAAAATACAGATAAAATAGAATAAAGTCACTTTTATAATGGCGGATTTGAGACTGATGAGACGAAGAGTAACAGCAGAAGAGCCTATTTTGGAATACCATGACATTACATAACAGGTAAAGCCTATATTGCTTAAGTGTCTCTATGAAACCATTAGGTAATAGCAACCATGACATTACAGACACACACACAAATGTCAGTGTGTAGTGAAATACCACAATTAACACACCAGCCTTTTAAAACAAATTACAAACCATGCAAGTTCCAAATGTTCATTATGCTTGCAAGAAATATCTTGTCACAAAGAATGAGTACAAAAAGAGAAGATCTTTTGAGCAAAACACATGGGTAGAACTTTCAAGATGAAGCTCTTACTGTTACAAGACATTAGCTTTTCCTAAACCAATATTCTCAGAAAAAAATTAACATCAACGTTTGAAATGTAGACACACAACATTCTTTTGTTCCAGGATTTATTCCAGTTAGTTTTCCAAAGAGCTACTTCAGGGTCACCCATGCATTACTAAGTGTGCAGTGTGAACTCCTCTCTTGAAAAAGAAAGCATCTCAAGTGATACCACATTTAAAAATTAAAAATAAAATTTGTTTCTCTTCAGTTTCAAAAGTTCTTAGCCATGAAACATGGAGAACGGAAGTTGAGGATCAACTGTGAAATATTATTGGGAACAATGGCATCAATTTTCTATTCTGTGCAAGGTTCCACTCCCACACAGCTGCAGCCAAGATGCGCTGCCACCTAAGGTTGCAGTACAGCTACTCCTAGTATTACAATTTTTACTTCACTGCTTACCTGACTATCAAATGCTGGGAAAGTAGTAGTTCAAAAGCATGGCAGATAGCACCTCCAGGTAAAACAGTGAAGTGGGAATAACACTAGTTCAGGCCTGTCCACCAAGTAGACCGGGGGCTACCAGTAGCCCGTGAAGGATTCAAAAGTAGCCCGCCAGCCATCAATAACAAATGTGAGGGGATAAGTTCTCTACCTCTACCTCCCCCACCCCAAGGACCACCACTGCCCCAGCAAAGCTCTGGGTCTGCCAGCCCACTATCTCAGCCGAGCGGGGCAGTTCAAGGGCCATGACACAGTCTCCTGCTCTCCCTACTGGCCAGATGATCAGCATGCCAATGTCTCGTGACCAATTGAGTTGTTGGTGCAGAGAGGAGGAAGGGGAGTGGAGGGGACAGTGAAGAGTGGGGTTATGGGTGTGCCCACCTTCTTTGTGTGGTGACATCCCCCTCTTCTCCCCCTCTGGAGAATTCCTTCCTCCCATCCTCCTCCTCCTCTCACCCCCACAGCTGCCTCACAGAGACTGTGACCTGCCGCTCCTCCTGCTCCCCTTCTGAGTCATTTCCTCCTCCTTGCGCTGCTGTGGCGATGTGGTTGCCCCACTGCTGGCTTGGCCCATCCCAGCTGCATAGAGAACATGGCAGGAGTGAAAACTATGGGCGGCGGCAGCAGTGGCAGCGAGGGGACTGGAAGGGAAAAGGGGGAAAACAGGAGAAGAAGTAGAGTCAAGTCAGGCCTCGGGCAGGTTGGGAGGGAAAGTGCACCTTTTTAAAAAAGTCTTCCAGCAGTCGGGGCAAGCGGAAGGGGCAATCTGCGCAAGCATGCACATACCTCCCTTGCACCCATCCACACTGGCTTGAGCGGGTATAAGGGAAGCATGTGTATGGTGAGCTTTACCATAGGAATGCACTGAAATATGCTTCCTCCAGAAAGGATTAATTTGATTTTTCAATGTGTTCCTATGGGAAACTGCTGCTCTACTTACAATTGTTTTTACTTATGAGCATATGCTTGGAACAGATAAAATTCATAAGTAAAGGTTTTAATGTAGTATTCCTTAGAAACTTTTGTCCGGAAAAAGTAGACCTCGGCCTGTTCAAAGTTGGATAGCCCTGCACTACTTGAAACTCTGGTGAGTGACTGCCACTCCATGCTATCTCTCCAACCACCAAGAGGGAGACGAAAGGCATTAAACCTTTGTAAAATGTACCTCCAGGCATGAGACAATTATCTCAACCCTGGAGGAAAACAATATAAGAAATATGAAATGAAGGCTGAAGGCTGCAGCTGTCATTGCTTATTTGGGAAGCTGTTCCTCTCCCCCCCCCCAACAGAACAGCTAGTCCAGAAATCCCAGATATAGCCAAGATTCTCTAATCCTGACATGTCTCCCTACACCATCATCTTCTTCTGGATGACTTACAGCACTCCTGTATTTTGAATGATGTAATGGTTCAAACATTGGACTGGGACTTGGGAAATGAAGGCCCAACTACAGTCTGATCCACAAAAGGCCACGGGAGAACTTGGACCACTCAGCCCCTCTCAGTCTGATCTCATCACAAAGTTTTGTTGTGAAGTCAGAGCAGTCAGAGGAAAGCCATGAATTCCCTGGAGAGAAACCAATAGAATATGAATATACCATATGAACAAACAGTGATCTTGCCCCCCCCCCCACTTTTTTAAATTAACCCTCCGAAAAAAGGGGGGAGGAAAAAGTAGGAGAGTGACACAGAAAAAGGAAAAAAACCATTTGGCCACAATCTGGACAAATTTTCCTTTGTTACATGTACAAATTTAGAATAACAATTATTTAAATAAGTATATCATATCTCACCTTCATGGGAAAAACATAACCAGGTGGTCTATCTGCTTTTTAAATTCTATTCTTTACATACATACATACGTATGTATGTATTTGACTTCTATACCACCCCTCTAGCTACTCTGGGTGGTGGTGTATAAGATCTTGGGTCTTGCCTCTTTTGATTCTCGATCCTGAAACAAGCCATGTGTTGGCCAGCACTTCAAATATACAGTACACTTTCAAACAGAGGAATGTCCTCTGTAAAGCAGCAAACACGGCTGCTCTATAAGTTCTCCAATCACCTTCAGTGTAATGAGGTAAGACAGTCCAAGGCAATTCTACTCTGCTGTGTAGAGACAGAACACCTCCTCCCTTTTCTTTTAAAAATATGCAGCCTAGTTCTAACATCTTTAAGTGACAGGGCTGAATGAATGAAAGGAAAAAAAACATTTAGGGGAAGTGTTGGTGACGTTCTGAGTCTCAGTGAGACATTGCCATTGGAGATATTGGCAAATCCCCTCTTTGATGAGGAGATAATAAAAGAGTGACTCGTTTACCATTTATGTAATGCAGGAACTGCCATTTGGTTAACAGCAGACTAATCTGTTAAAGAAAAGAATATATGCCATCTGATTGAGCAGTGCATCACTGCTAGATTTTACAGTGATAAAGCGCATTCAGTCTGAACCTGCTACCCATTTATATTCATATTATTTGAAACTCTCATTTCAAAATACATTTTCCATATGTCTCTGAAGAACATTGCCTCCAAAACATCAGAATCATGCTGCTGAGACATCCAACAGGTACAAGAAAATGTCTAGTTCTGCTGTATTTTGATAATTGCTCAACAGCAATCAATCAACAACACCATTGCAGTGTGAATTTTCAAGATAAATGGTGCTTTTCAGAGCAAAATGAGTGATGTGGCAGCATTCTGGTTATATACCCCATGTAAATGTCAGGTATAGTTTTCACAGCTCCGTTCTGCCTAGTGGCACGAGTGGTATTACTTCTGGGTTTGCATAATATATTTACAGAGCAAAGACCAATTCTAATTCCAAGATCTCCAAGAGTATTTTAATATATATATAATCTCCAAGACCTATCGGCCATACTTACAGAATTGATTTCAAGCTACATGGCATATTTGTGTATACTGATTAGACATGGGCACGACTTGGCGAAATTGTCGTTTCCGTTTTCGGTTATCGTTTCTGTTACGTAACGGTAACGGTAACGATAATTAAGCTGTCAGAACTTGAACTCGAACTGAAAAAAAAATTGGTTGGGTTTTTCGTTTCTGTTTGTGGCATCGCGGCGATCGCGCAATGCGAAGCACAGAAAAAGTTTTTAAACGTTTTTTTAAAAACCCCCGACTCCCGGCCAAAAAAGCAGGCAAAAATATGCCTGCCTGAGGCTTTGCCACCTACCAGAGGGGTGGTTTCTGGGGGGTCCCCGGCCTTCCCCCCCTCTTCTCTTGTCCTGGGCTGCTTGCACCAGGCTGGGGGGGGGTCATCCTCGTCGTCTCGCTGCATGCCATGCGGTGGGGGGGATCCAAAAGGCGACCACAATTTTTCTTTGAAATCGTGGTCAAAAAACACACCAAATCACCACAGAAACACGTGAAATTTATTTATTTTAAATGCCTGAATTTTAATAGTAGCAGCAGTGGGTTTTTTTATAGCAATAAAACGTCGTATTGATTTTATTTTATTTTATTTTTTTTTTTTTTTTTTTTTTAGACCTGCCCATTTGGGCTGGGCATGGGATGGGACCATGCAAATTGTTTGAACCATTCCACCAATGGCATTGCCAGTTTTTTGACTGACACTTCTGGATGTCTCAGAGGGCATAAAAAGCCGAGGCACCTTCCAGAAATCGCAGTCGGGTGTATGGATGTAGTTGAGGGAGGAGGGCTGGCTGCTGGTGCTGGTGTGATCCGATCGAGATTGAGGAGGGAGGCTGGAGGCTTTAGGATTTAAGTTAGGGAGGGAGGGAGGGAACTGAATTTAGAAAATAATTTCTTTGATTCCCTGCAGCTTTGTCTGCTGAAGGGAATAGCATTTTATTCTTTATTTCTTCTCTGGCAGTTTGTGAGGATTTTTTTCTGATATTGGATAAAGGGGGAGGTTCGACTGGGAGTGGGAGGTGTGGATTTATTTTAAAAATATATTATATACAACCATTTATTTTCTATTTTCCCAACTTCAATTTGCTTGCACACACACACATTTGGGGTGCAAGCCAAGAACAGAACCTCTATCCTAAGTGATATCCTAACTGCCCACTCACCCGTCCCCCCACGGCGCCACCCGCCTGCGCCCCGCGCCGCTGCCTGTCCGCTCGCCCGCCCCCCGCCTAGGGCGCAAAAACACCTAGCGCCGGCCCTGATTGCGGGACACCCCTATGCTCTGGGAAGTCAAATCACGCTAAATCGTGGTGGAAACGACAAACGACAAACGGAAACGACAAATTTTTGAAAAATTTCGCGACAAACGGAAACGACCCGAAACGGACCAGTTCCGACAAACGAAAACTCAAAACGTCATTTTTTCTGGTTGTGCCCATGTCTAATACTGATGAATCATACTAGTTTCATCAGCATTATAGGTAGATAACTGGACACATTATTATTATTATTATTATTATTATTATTATTATTATTATTATTATTATTATTATTATTATTATTATTATTATTATTATTATTATCATCATCATCATCATCATCATCATCATCATCATCATCATCATCATCATCATCATCATCTGGTGAACACAGCTGCCAGGTGTTAAGCTGGAGTGGGACGTCTTCAATGATTGAGCTCTTTCCAAGATTTAGGATGACTGGAGATATCTTCATTGAATATATGCTTTTCCAAATAATGTTGCCATTTATAGTTGAGCAATGTTGATCTTGTCAATGCTAAGGGTCTTCAGATGTTGAGGCACCTATTATTATTGGTATTGTTCTTGCTTTCTTATTCCATAGCTTTTTGATTTCTCTTTCTAAATCCCGGTATTTGGTTATCTTTTCTACCTCTTTGCCACTGACTCTTATGTCTCCTGGTATAGCCACACTGACAGTTTGAACTTTGTTTTCTTGCTTGTATACTATTGTGAAATATTGTGGACAAGGTGTCTGTCACATTGGATTTTGAAATCCCAGAGCACTTTAATGACATCATTTTTGGTCACCTTTTCTGGTTGATGTTCCCATCAGTTCTTGCTTGATGGTAGGTTGAAAATTTTTACATATGTTCCAGTGGAGCATTGCTGCTACTTTATGACGGGCTAAATAATCAGTCTGAGTGATTTTGGGGCAACAGCTGGTTGTGATTTTTTTTTTTTTTTTGCACAATTGACATTTACTATATTTCGATGATTTATCAATTTTTGCCTTTATGGCATTTGTTCTTAAAGCTTGATCTTCAGCTGCCATGATTAGTCCTTCAGTTTCTTTCTTCAATATTTATTTAACCAAAGCCATGTTTGTTCTTCGTTGATCTTATCATTGGTGTCTCTTATAAACTGATCATGCAGTGCTTTACTATGCCAGTTCTCTATTTGGCTTTGCATTTGTTGACTTTTAAATTCTTGCTTAGTTTCTAGATATTCCTTTATTATGCCTTCAGTAACAACTGACTTAAGCACAGCATTGTTGTTGTTGTTGTTGTTGCTGCTGCTGCTGCTGCTGTTGCTGTTGTTGCTGTTGCTGCTGCTGCTGCTGTCAAATTTAGAATAAAGCTTATTAATTTAAAAGGACTTATGTATTGTGGTGAAGGCATACATATAGCAAAGTTGTTGAAGATATCATTCATTATTTATATTGGGAATGTAGCTGCTAATAAGTGACATTGGTTGATGCAAATCATGGTAAGGGTTCATCTCCTTCCCCTTCTTTCCCTAGTGTTTTGAACAAAAAGTCTACACATTTTGCGTGGTCTTGACAGCTAACCTAAAATGTGTCAAAACAGGAGCAATTCCTTTCCTCTCTTATCATCTTCAACTTGGAGTGGTGATTACACGTGTAGGAGTTTTATAAAGTTACACTGCAGCTTCCATGAGATCTCTAATCAACATAGACAGGAGCTATGCTGGCTAGAAAATTTATCAGAGCTGTAATAAAAATTAATAATTTTTAATTTATTTATTTTTTTGCAAATTCTGGTAATGTAGTACTTCCAAAGTGCTCAGAGAGCCCCCCCCCAAGCAAATTGTGAGGATGAAACCCATTCACAATCCCTAGAATTAAAAATGGGGACGGGGTAGAGAATCTCACACTCCCCACACTGAGATGGGACATGGGCCACAGCACATGCAACCAAATGAATTCGCAAACCTTGCTTTTGGGTTAAAGGTATACCCCTGCTGTGTTTATTCAAAACTCTCTGTCACGCTAGAGGCAGACTGTTCTGGTATTATGTTTCTATTCTTAAACTCCCCTGTACTTTTTAACCTGCACAAGGTGATGTCTTTTGTCACTATGGTACTTAAAGACTTAATTCTCACAGAGAAGAAAAACAGGCTACACATAATTCCACAACTCACCTGTCACCACTATAATGGCTTCTCATCAGCATTAGAAGACTGCTCATTTAAAACTCAAACAGGTAATTGTGAAGCATCCTCATTATAACTCATTTTGCAATTGTCAGTTTGGCTATCAACTGGTTATCTGAAAGATCTGTGCTACTGGCAGAAGAACAGCACAGAAGGGGCCAGCGTAGTCTACTGTGGAAGTCAGTTCCATAGCCTGGGATAACTTAGATGGTTACTTCACGTCCACTCTCGTCCCGGGAGGAAGTTCGTTGCATGTTGATGTCGGTTGCAGTCACGTGGTCTTCTTGCAGTTCTGTCCCTGTTTCCGTGTACACACGGGCATGATTGATGATACCGGCATGACTGTTTCTGCAAGTCCTCATTCCGTGATGAGATGTGAAATTCCATGCCTTTGTTCTCCATTTTTCGACCTGACCTTCTGTTTTTCAATGTTTTGATTCTCTGAAGGCTTGCCTTCAATGCGTTACGGAGCTAAGTTTGAGGCATTTGTCTTTTAATCTCTCTGCACTGTGGTGCTGTCTCCATAGGGAATGTACTGGCGAACGGCACTTCGCACTCCTGCCACTAGATGGAGAATGGCACGTTGCGGGAGGAGACTGACCTCACGGGCTGTCCTATCGGAACGAGAAGCGAGATGAGGAGATTCCCGAGGCCAGGGAGGGGAATCTCTCATCCCACTTGGATCGCAGTTCAGGGGGCGTGGTCAGGATGAACTCCCTTCATCCCACAATGGACGTGCGGTTAGATTTCTTCGTACCGGTCCCCAGCGGGACCGCAAACAGCGATGAGATGGATGTGAAGTATCAGCCTTAGAACCAAATAGTTCTGGTTTTATAGTTTCAGAGCGTCATAGAATCATAGAGTTGGAAGAGACCTCGAGGGCCATCCAATCCAACCCCCTGCCATGCAGGAACCCCCATCAAAGTACTACCAACAGTTGGCCATCCAGACTCTGCTTAGAAATCTCCAAGGAAGGAGATGCCACCACCATCCATGGCAGCATATTCCACTGCCTGGCAGCTCTAACCATCAGAAAGTTCTTCCGACTGTTTTGAAACCATTGCCCTAAGTCCTAGTCTCTGAAGCCATGGAAAACAAACCAGTCCCCTCGTCATTATGACATCCTTTCAAATATTTAATCATGGCTACCACGTCCCCCTTCTCAGTCTTCATTTTGTAAAGCTAAACATTCCCAGCTCCCTAGGTCACATCTCTCCAAGCTGAAGAGAAGCCATTTATGATCAATCACACTTTTGAATTTGGCCCCAAAATTGATTAGCATCCAGTGAAACTGTTTTAAAATGTTACGTTATGTATCCAGATGTCTCCCTGCAGTGTTTTAGACACAATGAAATTTCTGAACACTCTTCAAAGGCAGATCCCTTCCAAGGAGTGCACTGCAGTAATTCAGCAGGATGTTTACCAAAGCATGTGCTACTATAGCCATGCCAGATATCTCAAAGAACAGATATATTTGGGATACTAGTTTTAATTGTGTAAAGGTAGTACTGTAGTGGCCACCACCATATACCATATATGTATATGTAGGCCACTGATTTATTTTGAGATTACTGTACAATAAGAATGCATTTGAAATGGAACCAAACAGAAGCAATACAACACTTTTAAAATAAAAGAAACACTGAGACCACAGATAAAATATAATACCCACATCAAATACAGTAATTATCTGATGAAATCCATCCCCTACATCACCAATATACCTTTCTAGAAATGACTCCTAAAACACATTTTGCCCAGGAATATCCAAACTTGCTACTGCAATAGGAAAACAATTAATCTATGCATTCCATGTTCACTCTCACCCTTCCCCTCTCCTCATGATTCTAATTTAACATTAAGCACATTCCTGAAGGTCATGCAAGTAGAAAGGGCTCCCAGGCTAATGAGAAGTTAGTTTAACTGTCATTCGGGGATATGTCCAGCTCCTCAGGAACAATTTTAGCATTTGAAGAAAACATCTCCGCCTTTGTGTGGATTGAATAGTGGAAGGAACAAACAAAGCAATGTCACTGAGTCCTACATGTAGATATAAACATTTGACACCCCCCTGTCAAAATGTCACGTGTCTGTGATGTAAACAAATGAGACAAAGATAAATCATTTCACAACCTTTTCCACCTTTATTGAGACCTATGAACTGTACAACTCAGTTGAACCACAAACTGAAATCTTTGAGGTGGAGGAAGGGAAAAAACCCTGAAATAATATGGTGACATATGTGTGCACACCCTTAAACTAAAAATGTACTTTGTTGAAGCACCTTTTGATTTTATTGCTGCACTCGGCCTTTTGGGGGGTATGAATGTATCAGTCCGGCACATCTTGACTTGGCAATATTTACCCACTCTTCTTTGCAATAAATAAATAGTAGCAAAGAAAAAACAGGAAATCTAAGGGTCTCACTACATTGAACATTTTGGCACATATAAATCAAACATAATGAGATATGAATACTGGTCATGACACTCTGACAGGAATGAAAGGTAGCCACAGTAGTGACTTTTAACAAAGTGGAAATCTATTAAAAATCTGAAATAAATACTGATGAGAGTGGATAATATGATTAAGTCTCCTAGGATAAAAATAGAATTAATACAACTAGCAGATTCTTAGGAATGGAACAGAAAAATAACACTAAGTTTGCTTCACACCGTTGTTACATGTTACATATTGTGTTTCCCTTCCTCCCACTGCACAATCAGGGCCGGTGCTAGGGTTTTTTGCACCCTAGGCAAGGGGTGGGGGGGCGGGGGCGGCAGGGCCGAGCGGCGGGCGGCGGAGGCAGGGGGCAGGGGGCAGGTGGGTGGCAGCGGCAGGGGGCGGACAGTGGCAGCGGCAGTGGGAGCAGCAGGCTGGCCAGCGCCCCTGTCCATTTTGGCACCCTAGGCAACTGCCTAGTTAATGGACGCGCCGGCCCTGTGCAAAATGCAAGATGTGTGGCTTCCCCCCCCCCCCGGATTTTTGGACACTTTTATTTTCAGGTGTTCATGTAATTCACCTGGAATGTCAGAATTTACTTTGTGACTTGTGAATGTAAATATTGTCTGCGATTTGGACATTCCTTCTAATTCACATTTTGTCCAAGAATAACTTTGAATGTTGATGATCCCATATTTACATAGATACACCAACTTGGCTGGATGTAACTTACATCTTCTTTGACCCCTGACCATGTTGACTGATCTGATCTGAGCTGCAGTCCAAAACATCTGGAGAGTACAACACTGTCTGTCCTGTCTTCATACACAGTATGTTTTCATATGAACAGCAGACTTACATTCAGTTAACTGAAATAAATTCTGTCCCTAAACATAAATATGTGGCATTGTGGCTTTATAATGCTCACTTTTTACCACACATAGTAGCCATAATAGACTTTTTCGGGTAATTTATCCCTATGTAAGTACAGGATACAAACACACTACAAATTGCTACTAATCAACAAATCACTGTCCATTCTTCATTGTGTGCCAAGTATTGCAAGTGACTCGTTAACTACTGGCGATTTGCAAGTTGTGACTTGTTAACTATTGGTAAATTAGTACTGCAATGTATGCAACTGCATGCACATCACGTTAAAAAAACAGTATGATTCTGGGCATGTCCCCCTGATGAACTGAATACAATAGATAATTATCAAAATGCAAACCAGCCTAGTCTCATGCTTTCTCAACTTAATTCACTCTAATTCACTTTGCTGTCAATTATTCCTTGAACTTGCACAATTCAATCACATTAAGAGTATTCTGTGAACTACAAATTATACCTGGAAGTGAAAATTCCTTCAGGCTGTAAAAAGAGCTTGTGAATTAACAGTTCTTTATCTGGCTAGTTCAAGACAAAGGTTTAGCTTTACTTCCACCACCACTGCAGACCACACTTTTGTTATCTAGCTATTTTTTGTGTTTGTGCAGAAAGGGGAGGCCTAACAACATATTTCCATAACCTTCATCTGCTTTGTTCTTCTCCCAACATCATCTCCATGGACCTGGGAGGTTCACATTCACCAAATCTAAAAGCCATTATGTTGCAGAAGACTATCTATGCATATTTAGTCTTTACTATTTCGGCTTCAATTTTAACATGGTTCTGTTGAGAATCAAACATTTTGATGAGCTTTCCATGCAAAAGAACTTGCTGATAAGGCAAATTTGCCCCAAATTCTATCTGCTCTGCAACAGTGGAGAAAAATTCTATAAATACTTACTCTCTGTGAACTATATCACATTTTCTGCTTGCAAAGTGAAATTATTAAAACTGAATTTCCATTGTCTGGTGGGGAAACAGTTCCTGTTTAATAGTTGAGTTCTTTTTTTTCAAGTTGCAATCTGTGGGAACACAACAGCCTTTCTCTCTAAACTAAATGTATTGGGTATTCTTAGGCAGTGAATCAGTGAAAATTAAAATCACTAAGACCATTTTAAAGGGCATTGATCCCATACAGACAAACCTGAGAGTAACCCATACTGATCTCAGCAGAAATTATTTCAGAATAGGCACACACAGGATTAAGCTGCACACAAAAGGTAAATCAGCTACTTCATTATCACTGCACAAGAATGCAATATTGTTATTGTGCAGCAGATATTGTGAGCAGAGCAAACCAACATCCTACAAGGCAATTCTAAAAACGAGGCACCATGAACAGAAAAGCATAACCTTGAAACTAGATTTTGGCACATGTGTAGCACACAGTCTGCTCTTGCTCTGTGCAAAATTTGGGGGCAAATGTGCCTTTCACACTTGTCAAAAAGCAGCCTTGGCAATTGCTTTGTCTTTGAGTATAAAGTGGTTAACTGATGAAAAAGGAAAATGTCTTCTGGGGGTTTTCTGTGCTTGGTGTCATTTTTATTTATTTATTTATTTATTTATTTATTTATTTATTTATTTATTTATTTATTGTAATGAGCACAAAGAGTATCCTGTATATCATCTTGAATGCAGTTAATGGTGTTGTCATCATTCAGGATTTCCCTTTGCTACATAAACCTTGGCATCCTTTTTTCTTTTTTTGTCCTGGACCATCCACAGTAGAAGATGTACACAGCTTGCCCCTCCCAAACACCACCTTTATCATAGCACTCTGAAAATGTCTGTTACTACTTAAACATACAGTGGCAAAAACACTTATCTTGAAATATCTATGTGTTGATCCTAAAAATCACAAGTTGATTTCTACTTTTGGACTGGAACTTCCTTTTCCTCCCCTTCCTGATCCAATCCTGCTGTGAACTCTCACATGCTGTTAAGAATCTGCAGAATTCTGGCAATGTTGGAAGTTGTGGCATGGGCACAGATTTTTTTTATTAAAAGAAAGTTGCCAGTGGCAACTTTCAGAGTGCTGTTGTCCGTGCTGTGTGCTTCGAAATCAAATTATGAAGTTAACCCGCTCCTTGCGATGCTTCGTATCTAAAAATTTTCTTAATCTGAATCCTTTGGCAAAATGTTCGTATCTCGAGGCATCCATGGGAAATTTTCGTATCTCACGTTTTTCGCAGAAGACTTCAATTCCCAGAGTGCATTGCAGCCTGGACAGATTTCCCTTCAATTAAATTGTTTATCAGAGGTACTACTGTACTTCGGATATTTCTGGTGAAATACACACACAATCATTTTTGTGAAATGCATGCATGGATGCATGCACATGTACACATACACATTTAGATACAAGCCACAAGGTATAAGTGGAAACAACTGGATGGAGTATCGCCAAGGCAAGGGGTTGTCATGAAAGAGGTTGCTTCACAACCCGCCAGAAGAAATGGTGTCATCATGAGAGGAATAGAAATTAGGTTATTGTTGTTAAGGACCATCAAGCTGCCTTCAACTTGTGGCAACCCTATGAATAAATGACCTCCA
The DNA here is from genome assembly GCA_037367245.1 of Phrynocephalus guinanensis. Classification (NCBI taxonomy): domain Eukaryota; kingdom Metazoa; phylum Chordata; class Lepidosauria; order Squamata; family Agamidae; genus Phrynocephalus; species Phrynocephalus guinanensis. Next base: position 96,860,055 of record CM074738.1, on the reverse strand, counting down.
AAACGTCCTATCATTAATAGGCCTGCTCAGCAATTACAAACTCAAAGCAATCTCTTTCTTTATAGAGTTATTCCATCTCACATTGGATCTTCCTCTTGTGCCTCCCTGCCGTGTCTTTTCCAGGGAGTCTTGTCTTCCCTTACTGTGCCTAAAACACAACAGTTTCCGTTTAGTTATTTGTGCTTCTAGAGAGTATTTAAGATTGAATTGGTCTTTCTTGCATTTCAGGGTATCCAAAAAAGCTATCCAGCACACACTATTTCAAACAAATTATTTTTTCCCTATCAACTTTCTTTACTGTCCAGCTTTCACACCCATACATAGTAAATGGGAATACAGTGCAATAGTGTGGATGATTTTGGCATTGGTCTCCAATGATACATTCTTACACTTGATTCTCTTCTCTAGTTCCTCAATTCCTACTTGTTCAAGTCTGTGTTCTGTCATTTCCAATTTGAATGATGATAGAACCAACATACACATGACTTTTAACAATGTTAATTTTTCCATTAACAACATTAAAGTCGTATAGTTCTTCTGCAGTCATAATTTTTGTATTCATAATGTTCGACATGCTTTTGTACTTTCTTCTTTTACTTTACTCAGATGTTACTTCAATTCATTTGCTGCTTTTCTACCAGGAAGATGGTATTATTTGGATATCTTTAATTATCGATGTTTCTTCCATTGATTTCTACTCCCCCTTTATCTGAAGTTAATCCAACTTTCTGTATGATATATTCAGCATAAAGCCTGAGTGGGTAGGGGATACAATGCACCCTTGTCTGACACATTTACCTATGGGTTACCATTCTGCTTCTCCATATTTTGACCCAAGAGTAGCTTCTTGTTCACAATACATGTAACAAAGCAGGAAAATCAAGTATTGAGGTTCATTCATTTCTTTCAGAGTAACCCATAGCTTTTCATAATCCACTCACTGAAAGACTCTGTGGTAGACTGATCTTCTGAAATACTTTGGTGCACTCCAGTAGCTAGTGTGCACTTATGTCTGTGGAGATCCTCAGTCATCCAGGTGAGGTTACCTGTGAGTTTAGTCATGGCAACATGGACTTCTTTTCTTGTTGGCCTCTGCACATGGAATGAGGGAAGGAGGAACCAATATCTTGTATTTCACTTCAGACAGTAAAATCTTTTGAGCTTCCATTTTTCTAACAAACAGTTCTCAGGTATTTCTTAAGCAATTACAACAGTTATTCTCTCATTGTCATTGGGAGCAGTGGGCATTTTACATTCATTCACATGGTAATTTTTAAAAAGTAGTAGTGGCAGCCCCTTCCCTTTGGAATTCCATCCCTAGCGAAGTGCGCTCTGCAGAGTCCCTGCAGGCCTTTCGGAAAGCTTTAAAAACTTTTCTATTCCGAGAGGCCTTTGGCGAACCTTAATTTTTTTTTCCCCCCGTCTTATTGACTGAGTACCGGTTTCATCACTGACCTTTCGTGTCATCGTTTGGAACTCTCGCCTTAGTGGCGATTGGGATGCCGCAGAATTTTAACTTTGTATTTTATTTGTTATTCGTGTTTTACTGTTATCTGTCACATTTGTATTATGTATTATGTTGTTTATTTGGCTTTGCCCCACTGTTAGCCGCTTAGAGTTCTGCACAGAAGATAAGCGGGATACAAATATAATAATAAATAAATAAATAAATAAATTTTGGAGAAGCACTACTGTGCTTCTGGTCATGTTATTCCCCATCACTTAACCTGCAGGGCTTGTCCTGAATTTCTAAAATTACACTATCTGATCTAATTTTGGAATAGAAGGGAAGGAGCTTTTTCCTGATTTGGTTGACATTTAAGTGTTGGCTCAAAGCTTTAAAATGTAATAGGGTCTAAATGCCTTTCTATAGCATGTGGTCATTGGATTCCCACCCCCACCCCCCGCTTTAAGTCTTAAATTCTTTCCTCAGAGAACAGATGTTTATTACTTTAAATTAGAGTTCTGAAGTTCCAACTTCCTTTTAATCTTCCACAATTTCATTTTGTCTACAGCTTGAATAGATACTCATCATTATTTGGCTGAACTAGAATTCTTCACTATTATTACTCTACCCATATGCCTTTTCACTGACAACATGTAAGTAAAGGGAGTCTATTTGACAGCAGTGGACAACTGTTTCAAAGCACTGCTCAATGTCACACAGAACTCTGCACTCCTTGGTAGACATGTTGGAAGGTCTACAACAAATGACAGTGTTTTCTTCCTCCCTAATTGTATTTTTTTTTCCTTTTTAAAAATGTGAACATAGTCCTCACTGAACCAAACAGAAATCTGTCATACGTATCAAGGGAAAGCGCTTGAGCCATTTATCATATAGCTTGGAGGAGGGAAGATCAATAAATTGCCCATGTTTTCATATTTGGAGTATTTTTCAGACAGCAAATGACTGTGATAAAAAGAGAAGAAAAACATCTGGACTCATCTTTCCCACCCTCAGTTTTTCAAAGGGCATATTGTATATGCTTTGACTCTTTCTTTCTTTCTTTCTTTCTTTCTTTCTTTCTTTCTTTCTTTCTTTCTTTCTTTCTTTCTTTCTTTCTTTCTTTCTTTCTTTTCTCCTTACAAAAACCAATGGCAACTCTGCTTAAATAATTGAAAGGCAATATTTAAAACTGGAAACAATGAGTATACAACTATAGTTTATGACATTAAAGACAATATTTAAAGATGAACCAATACATAAGTATGCATATGTTTAAAAGGGACAAGCCAATACAGTACCATTCTGAGAGATGGTAAACACATGCAGTAGCAAAAAAACAAAACAAAACAAAAACAGTTGGAGCAGTAATGCAATAACAATCCATCTAAAAATCACACTCATGTAACTGTTATTGAGGGAAAGCTTGCCTGAAGAGGAAGGTCTTTGCCTGCTTGTAGAAGATCACAACATCACAAGTATGGCTGTGACTGAATGCTAATGGGATTTGTATTGGGGTTATTTACATCCCTGTAATATATTTTTAAAATTCACTAATTTGGTTTTTAAGATTTTGAAGTATAACAGTTATAATACACTCACAAGGTGGAAACAGCAACCAAAAAAGAGCCACCTGGTTTCAGAGACCACCTGGTTAACTTTCATAATCTTCTCTGACACAGCAAGGCTGCACCTTTTCAGGCATGCCAAAGACAAACTGTATATTCTAGATAACCTATCATTAGAAGAAGTTCTTCAAATGCAAAAAAGACATGTGATCATCACAGCAGGATCTTTTCTCACATATGTAATTTGCAAATTGTTTTCCCTTGCTGTTTAATTCTGCTTCGGAAACTAAGCCTGTCCTTGTAAGTCTGATTTCTCGGAGAGGGGGGTTTGTCAAGATTATATCTGACAAACATTAATATGGTTTTAGCTCTTTACAGTACAAACATGCACCACAAATCCTGTTATGTCCCACACACGGAATGTGGACCAAGAATAATACACATAAATATCACAAGCAATCTATTGGTCTTTTTTGGGCAGCTGGAAAGTATGTGTTCCAACTAGAGATGGGCACGAATAGAAAAAATGGAGTTTCATTTGTTGTTTGTCGTTTGGAGGGCCCGTTTCGGTTCGTTTCCGTTTTTCGTGAATTTTTTGCAAAAAAAATCGTTTTCATTTCGTTTGTTTCGTTACCATTTCGTTACCATTTATTTCATTTATTTTATTTTTTTAGCATTTAAAGCAGCTCACTGCATTGCAGTAACGGAAACGAAACGAACGACAAAATTTCTGGTGTTTCTGTTCGTTTCATTTCATTCTGGGGACAAAATTCGTTTGTCGTTTAATTAGGTAACGAAACGGAAAAAACGAAAACGGAAACGAAAAATTGTTCGTTTCGTGCCCATCTCCAGTTCCAAGTGATTGTGGAAATTATGACCTGCTTTGCCCAGAAAACCTTTCAAGCCCAACCCCAAGCCACTTGTAGCAACTATACACTGGCTTAATATGAAGGGAATTCTCTTCTTTTTTATATTTTGTGTGTTCTTAGAATCATTGTCGAGAAAAAAAACGCAGCTACCGAAGAAACTGGCTTGTCACATTATATTTGTCTAAAGAAGCAGTCAGGCAAAGAAAATTGAAGTGCACACACATATTGTGCAAATGCCACGTGCGTGCACGCTCATGCTGTGTTCAATTAAATGAAAAACTGCAGCATGCATTAAAGCTGGCTTCCCCCTCCCTTTCCTCACTATTGTTTAGCATATTTATTCCAGGGTCCTTTATCTTTTTTTTCTAGAGCAAACCTCAAATGTTAATTTAGTCCTTGTTGCCAAACTGGGCCTCTTGCAACTTCAGAGCTGAAAGGGCCCCAATGGATCATGAATTCAGAACCTGTTAATGTATAATTTATTTAATATTGCCACCTATGTCTTGAACTTATTTATTTTATTTTCCTTCACATATTTGGTTTGCAAATAAATAAGCATGAAAAAGACTGCACTTGCTACTGGTATGTTGGTTCCTGACCTATGCCAGAAATACCACATCTACACCAATCTCTGGATATAGATCCAAATGCAAAAGGAAACTTACTCTAGAACTACCTTTGACAGTAACATATCAAGTCAGAAGATGTGATGGCCACTGGCTTAGATGTCTTGAAAGAAAGATGTCCAGGTAATTAGCTATATCCAGTTATTTATTTATTTATTTATACAGTACCTAGCATTATATCCTATTCTACAGTTGAAAAGACTTTCAGGTTAGTGTACATGAAATAAAAATGAATGCAGGGCAGACTCTACAGCAGGGGTGCCAAACTTCGGCCCTCCAGGTGTTTTGGACCACAACTCCCAGAATTCCAAGCCTGTATTGCCAATGAGAAAGGACTGTGGGAGTTGTGGTCCAAAACATCTAGAGGGCTTAAGTTTGGGCACCACTGCTCTACAGGCACCATAGTGAAAGAAACGTAACACAAAAGGAAAAGCAGAGTGGAAGGACAAATGAGAATAAGAAAACTGAGGCATAGGTCATTAATGTGTAAAGTCCCTTAATTGGGCAAAGTGGCTGCTGGATAACAACTGGTAAGAGGTAATGGTTGGAGATTTTGCTTTCAGTAGGTATGACTGGGAGAAACCCTTCTGGGCTGGGGTAACTGCCTATCCATCAATAACTAATTGTTCTTCCCCTGCCTTTGAAGTCAAAGAGAATCACACCTCTCTGCTAAGAGTGTTTTCCCTCTCTAGAATCCTTTGAAATCATAAGTCTATTACTGTTACTGAAAGCAGCCATGTTTCTTAGTTTTCTGTTGATTGGTATCTAAAGAAAACGGTTTTTGTTCTGGATATCAGAGTTAGTTACTGAGACCAGTTAATGAAAGAAGGCTTGTTCTCTGTTGGATTTGAAGCGATTCTCCTTTGTGAATGCCTGCACTTCTGCTGCACAACTAGTAGAATTTAATATAAATTCAAAACTCTACAAGAGTAAATCCTGATAGAATTGGCTCCTCGGAAAGGCCCTGCTTGCCTCCTCTCCCTATTCCTCAACCTTATGCCAGCCATTACAGTCCTTGTACTTTATTACTTGCTGTGGAACAAATGGCCTTGTACATACTGCTGGCCTTCAGTTACCATCAGTCCCAGCTCAATGGGTCAATAGCATTAAATGATGTAAATAACATCTCCTCAACATCTGGCAGTCCACCATTCTACACCTCTGTTTTAGCAGAACACGCTGCCATTTAGATTAAGGTTCACTAATATGTGACTAAAAAGGCCAGATATAGGCCTTTAGATATACAGTAATACCTCATAAGATAAATGTCCCTTACAATGAAAAATTTGTAGGACGAATACAATTTCCACTTGCGTTCGTCTTACGAGGGACCTTGGGAAGGGGTTTGTGAGGGGCATATTATGGCATGTGTGTGGTTTTCAAAGTGCCGCCGCCAAAGGTGTCATTGGCTGCAGCAGCTCTTTGAAAACCACGCACCTGCCATAGCAAGCCCTTCGCTATGGCAGGTGGCCAGTATTCAAAGTGCTGCAGCCAAGGATACCTGCTTTGATTCTGACTCAGCAAAAGCAGTCTAAAAACCCCTTTTGCTCCATCAGAATCAAAGCAGATTCCCTTGGCTGCCACACTTTGAAAACTGTACATCCGCCATAACAAGCCTCTCACCCACCCACCCCAAGGTCCTGGGCAGTGGTATCAGCAGCAGTGGAGCCTACACGAAGCCACCCACCCACCCCAAGCTCCCTGGCGCTGGCAGCGGCATTGCTACCCGCCCGGCCACCGACCCCAAAAGCTCCCTAGTGGTGATGACAGTGGCAGCGACAGGTTGCACTCTCGCCCGCCCGCCCCACCCCAAGGTCCCCAGTGCTGGTGGCAATGGCAGCAGAGGGTCACCCGCTTACCTGTCTGGAAGATCAGTGGCAGTGGTGGCAGAGGAGGAGTCAGACGCATGGCCTGGGAGAGCCCACACACCTGCAAGGTTGGTAAGTGCTACGGCAGGGTCCCCCGGGGTGCTGGCAGGCTGGTGGCTGTCCCCCCCCCCAATGTTTTAGAAAGCATTCCCATAGGAATGCATTGAAAAACCTATTAATCCATTCCTCTGGAATGGATTAATTGGTTTTCAATGCATTCCTATGGGAAACTGCGCTTCGTAAGACGAATGACATCGTAGAATGAATTAAAATCGTTTGATGAAGTATTACTGCATTTTAGAAATACTAAAAAGGCCTGAAGAGATTTCATCTAGTGCTCTGCAGGCAGCCTCCCCCATTTTTAAAGAAACATATGGGGAAATGATTGTTCTCAGATGCAATAATGAGCTAATTGTCGTTTTAAAATCTGAGGGTGAGATTTACCACCCAAGAGAAAAAGAACACCTGGATGTCATGACAAATTACAGCTTAATATGAACAAGAACAAGCCAAAATAAGTTTCAGCTTCACATTTTCCCTCCTCCCTCCTCCTTTGGCTTGAAGAAAGGGTTTAGAAACATTTCCCCCTTAATTTTACAATATGTTTCGGACTTTTGGTCGGCATGGAGATTATAGAAATTATAGTCTGACAGATCACTTTTTGGAGTTTCACACATAAACATTATTTATTATGTCAGCTGAGCCCTATACTATTACCACTATAAACTAATTAAAACAAGTCAAATTCATTCATTCATTCATTCAATTTATAAGCCACCCATGTAGCCCTAGGGCCACTCTGTGTGCTGAACAACAAAAACAACAAATACAAATTATAAAACAATCAAATAGGAAATAACAATTATCACATTAAAATAAATAACAAAACCGAGATCAAAAACATAGTCAGCAGCATAAATATTAATCAACAAATATTAATAAACTCAAGTAAATAATAAAAAAGTGGGAAGAAGGACATGACCTGAAGCTGGCATATGTCAAAAGAAACCATGTTGCTGTTGTTATGTGCCATTAAGTTGGAACAGGCTTCCAAGGTATGTGAGATATTTAAGAAGTGGTTTTAGCAGTTCTACCTCCTCTCTCACCCATCAGTTTCCATAGTCAAGTGGGGATTCAAGTCCTGGGTCCATGGCCGTCACTCTACCCATTAGACCATAGTAGATATCCAAACAAACCATAGTTCAGAGTAATTATAGTTATGTTTGAGAAACATGACAAACCTACAGAAGTTAACCTAAAGTAGAAGCAAAAGAAGCAATTGCACTAGAGGAAGAGGAGGAAGACCTGAGTGTATCAGCCATGACTGGCTAAATAGTTTGCTGTGTTGTTCAAATACGGCCAACGAGCAAGACCATAAAACAGAGGCTATGGGAATTCAAAAGCTGAAGAATTACTCCAATGGACAACAAATCATACACGACATAGAGTGAACTGGATGCTGGTTTGCAAATAATGAATCAGCAAGGGAATGCCTTTTAAAAAACAATTAACTTTTCATGACATGAGTGGCTCAGTCCCATGTCAGCCCTTATCTATTGGTGATCAGTTTTCAGAGAAAGGACAGTGCTAACACAATGTCATTTCAAGATTCTAAATCCTTAGGGAACACCTGACAGACCAAGGTCAATTACATGCAGACCTGATGTATCTTATGCCATAATGAAACAAAGGCTTTTTCATAAGAACATAAGAACATAAGAAGAGCCATGCTGGATCAGGCCAAAGGCCCATCTAGTCCAGCTTCCTGTATCTCACAGCGGCCCCACCAGATGCGTTTGGGAGCGCATGAGACTAGATATCTGTCTCCTGATACCACTCCCCTGCATCTGGCCCTTGAAGTACCCTGGTTTAAAGCCTAGAGATTACACATCTCCATCATGGTTTGTAACCCGTGATGGCCTTTTCCTCTAGGAATCTGTCCAATCCCCTTTTGAAGGCATCCAGGCCAGATGCCATCACCACATCCTGTGGCAGGGAGTTCCATAGACTTACAACACGCTGGGTGAAAAAATATTTTCTTCTGTCAGTTCTTACTCTCCCAGCACTCAATTTGAGTGTATGTCCCCTAGTTCTGGTATTTTGAGAGAGGGAGAAGAGCTTCCCTCTATCCACTTTACTCATACCCTGCATTATTTTGTATGTCTCAATCATATCCCCCCTCAAGCGCCTTTTTTCCAGACTAAAGAGGCCCAATTGTTTTAGCCTTTCTTCATAAGGGAGGTGCCCCAGCCCAGTAATCATTTTAGTCGCTCTCTTCTGCACCTTTTCCAGTTCCACTATGTCTTTCTTGAGATGCGGTGACCAGAATTGTACACAATACTCCAGGTGGGGCCTTACTATTGTTTTATATAACGGCATTATAATGTTGGCTGTTTTATTTTCAATCCCCTTTTTGATAATCCCTAGCATGGAATTGGCCTTCTTCACTGCTGCCACACATTGGGGAGACACCTTCATGGAGCTGTCCACCAACACACCAAGATCTCTTTCCTGATCCGTCACGGATAACTCAGAGCCCATGAGTTGATAGATGAAGTTTGGATTTTTTGCCCCAGTCACCTGTTTCACACTGATATTCAATCTCCCAGTTACAAAAGAGACCGGCTGTGTGCAAGCATTATAGGAACCATAAAAACAGTAGCCTTTATATCTAGTAGTGATTTTGCCATTGCACAATACAGTGGTACCTCTGATAACGAATTTAATTCGTTCTCAGAGGCAATTTGTTATCTGAAAAATTTGTTATCTGAAACGTGGTTTCCCATTGACATTGATTAATCCATTCTGGAGGTCCGAAAAAAGGCAAAAAAGCTGGGGGGGGGTTTCCAGACCTCTTTATAAAATGCACTTTAGAACACCCCCACCCCACAACACCCCATTGCAGTGCAATGCAAACATGGACAAGAGAAAGTAGCAAGACAACTCCAGTCTGTTCCCACCCAAAGTGCAATGGGGGGAAAATGCAAACAACCAAACATAAGCTGGAAGAAAAATCCAGCCCATGTGTGCCCGCAGAGCAATGAAAAAAGACTGCAAACATGGAGAAATGAAACGAGCAAGACTACCCCAGCCTCTTCCAGTCAAAAATGCAAAGAAATTGCGTGAGACAGAATGCTGGATTAGATGGGCTGTGGCCTGTCCCAGCAAGGCTGTTCTTATGTTCTTATGTAAGTGTGTCCAAATCCATGTTTAAATAGGCAATTCAGAGCTAAAATGTCAATTTCAGATAATGACCCTCTGCTTAAAAACTTCCAATGAAGCTGAATCCACCACATTCTGAGGGAGTCTATTTCTCTATCAAGCTGTTCTCACTGTCACAAGTTCTTCCTAATGTTTAGTCTAAGTCTTCCTTCGTGTAATTTGAATTCATGAATTCATGTAATATTGTCTGGAACATCGGGAGAAATGCAGAAAGCGAACAAGTGAAATCCTGATATTCTTCCTTAATTAGCATTATTGTAAATGTTAAAGTAATTTAAACTAGAAGAAAATAAGGACATTGTAGAAGGGATGGAAATCATCCTTGCATCAAGGTGGTAGTTCTCTTGAATCCTATGCTGGACATCATATAAAGGCTCATGTGTCCAAGGAAACTGAGTAACCCGCACTCCTTGGCAGGGGAGGCACCTCCATGGCTCCCTTTTCTCATGCATGCACCAGAGAAGGTCAGCAGAGCAGGAATTACAAGCTTTACTGCAGCTACAGGGTGACAGCATCAACTGTAGCAGCCTGCCCCCATTCTTTTTGCATTGTTTAATATTTAATATGTTTAATTTGAGTTTTGAACTGGCATAGCACTAGATTGATGTAGCCCCAAAATAGAAACAGATAGAAAAATAGAAGAGTTCAGGGTATCCTGGAGTTCAAAACCTCTTGCATTTGGCATTTGAAACTTGGCAAACTCCTGTCTGCTGTTAATTGTGGCCACCAAACTTAAATTAAAGTAGCAATTTAGCATCAACTTAACTGTTCTACATTTGTTCTCTCCAACCAAAACTGTAAGCAAGTTAGATTTTTTTCGGGGGGGGGGGGGGGGCATTAACCGTGACCTAAACCATTCACCCTTTCCTATTAACTTTCTTTCCTTCTTCTTTCCTTGTTCAAGTGAAAGGACTGGACAGTAGTCTTACAAGTGATCAGGAGAAAATGCTGGCCATCTCCTGGTAGGGCTAAGCAAGGAATCCTAATGGAAACCATGGAAAGCTGTTTCCAGTCTGCGTTGACAGTGTGGGGCTGGAGGAACCAATGGTCTGACTCTTATATGGCAACTTCCTGTGTTCGTAGAGGCAGCAATGAAATAGCCTTACTGAGCTATTTACATTGCTTTTGTGAAACAGTCCAAGAGGTTTTTTTTTTTTTAAGAAAAAGTAACCAAATATTTTGGACATTGGAACTATTAATATAACAACAATCATTAATATTTTTTTCAAAGTAACTCTCTCCTCTCTCTACTTGCCAAAATTCAAGTTGTTTTCTCTTGCCAGTTTGAAGCACAGTTGCATCAGACATCATCCCTCTTTTAATAATTATTAGTTCTGTTTCCTAAACATCCACTTGCTACATGACGAGGCAGATTTGTCTGCCCTATCAATGATGGGGTGGCTGTATCATGTTATAGATATACTTGGTATATCACTCTCAGCAAACCTGAGAGTGTTGTTATTTGATCAGCATAGTGGTGAGGTCAGGCACATCATGAGATTTCTGACCTTCCAAATAAGATATGGGCAAACACCTAACTTCGCTGACACATACTTTTTCAGTGAATATGCTGCAGTAATTAGTCACTGCCCCAGTTTAGGCCACTTGGCAGTTCCTGTTCTTCTTTATGCAAATGACTAGGTGTTACTTTAACGCACTAAAATAATGTCTAAGATGGGTAATTGCAAAATGTGTCATTATCTCACCTGTAATAAAATGACCCTTAACTACAGAAAATATAAAATAGTGGTATTTAGTAAGATTTGGAAACCCCAACCTTGGATATTTCATGGGAGACCAGTCCAACATGTTATAGAATAGAGATGGGCACGACCAGGAGTTGTCGTGTGTCGGAGCCGGCCCGTTTCGGCTCGTTTCCGTTTTTCGCAAAATTTTCCAAAAATTTGTCGTTTCATTTGTCGGATTTTCGTCTGTCGTTAGTACTGGTTTGGGGGGGGAGTGGGCTCCAGGAGGCACCTCTCTGGGGTGGGGGCCTCCTCTGGCCCACCATGAAGGGAAAGCGGGCTCCTGGAGGCACCTCTATGGGGTGGGTGCCTCCTCTGGCCCGCTACAAAATGGCATGCATAGCCAATTGGATATGCATACCATTAAGTTGCAGTTGCAGCAGGCAGAGGCACCTCTTTCGGGTGCCTCTGTGACTCACTGCCTGAACTTGGACTGGGGAACGAAGTGACAGAGGACCCCTACGAGCGCCCGCTGCGACTCACTAAGAAGGGAAGTGTACTTGCTGTAGTGCAATGCGAGTACACAGATCTGGCTTGGGGTTAGGGGTTAGCGCAAGGGCATGGTTTAGGGTTACTGGTAAGGTTAGGGTGAGTTACTGGGGTGCACCTCTGGGTGCCTCTCTTACCCACTAAGAAGGACAGTGTACTGGCGTATGGGTTAGGGTTAGGGTTAGGGTTCGGGTTCGGGCTAGGGTTAGTGGCTTTTTATGCCCGACATCCCAGAAGTCTCGGTCAAAACCTGGCCAAGTGGCCATGCAATTGGTGGAATGGCTCCAAAAATTTGCATGGTCCACTCCCATGGCCACTTGGTGTAAAAAAATAAAAATAAAAATAAAATAAAATAACATCAATGGAGACGTTTTGTTGCAAGAAAAACCCACTGCTGCTACTGTAAACATTCAGGCAGTTTTAAAATAGCTATTTTCACATGTTTCTGTGGTGCTTTGGTGTGTTTTTGGACCACGCAATTTCAAAATAAATATTGCGGTCGCCCCATTTTTGATCCCCCGCCCGCACCGCATGGCATGGCGAGTTGGGGAGACACCGAGGATGCGCAGCCCAGGAGAGGAGGGGGGGAGGCCGGGGACCCCCCCCCAGAAACCACCCCTCTGGTAGGTGCCCTCACTGAGGCAGGCATATTTTTGCCTGCTTTTTTGGCCGGGAATCGGGTTTTTTTTATTTTTAAAACTTTTTTTCTGTGCCGCGCCGCTTGCCGAGTTGGCGTGGTGACTCGACGAGGATGCGCACTTTGCGCAGCCCAGGAGAGGAGGGGAGGGAGGCCGGGGACCCCCCCCCCAGAAACCACCGCTCTGGTAGGTGCCCTCACTGAGGCAGGCATATTTTCGCCTGCCTTTTTGGACGGGATACGGTTTTTTTTTAATTTTATAACTTTTTTTCTCTGCCGCGCCGCTTGGCGAGTTGGCGTGGCGACTCGACGAGGATGCACACTTTGTGCAGCCCAGGAGAGGAGGGGGGAGGCCGGGGACACCCCCCCCAGAAACCACCCCTCTGGTAGGTGCCCTCACTGAGGCAGGCATATTTCCGCCTGCTTTTTTGGCCGGGAATCGGGTTTTTTTTATTTTAAAACTTTTTCTCTCTGCCGCGCCGCTTGGCGAGTTGCGACTCAACGAGGATGCGCACTTTGCGCAGCCCAGGAGAGGAGAAGGGGGGAGGCCGGGGACACCCCCCCCAGAAACCACCCCTCTGGTAGGTGCCCTCAGGCAGGCATATTTTCGCCTCATTTTTGGCCGGGAATCAGGGGTTTTTTTATTTTTAAAACTTTTTTCCTGTGCCGCTTGGCATCGCGGGATCGCTGCAATGCCAGGAACGACAACGACAAATCAGACCCAATTTTTCTTTAGTCAGTTCGAGTTCGAGTTCTGACGGAGTAATTGTCGTTACCGTTTCCGTTACGTAACGGAAACGAGAAATGGAAACGGAAACGAGAATTTCACCAAGTCGTGCCCATGTCTATTATAGAATTCAAGTTCTTAGGTCTATATTTTCATTATGGTAATTCATAGGCTAGACATTGCCATATTACCACCAATCTCAAGCTATTGTTCATTTTTTCCATGTTTGGGGCAATGCAGACATTCCCACCGTCCTACCACCTCCCAACTGATGTATGGGATGCCAATCTGGCTGGATGCTTTCAACTCTTCAGTGGAAACACTCCAGGCCTCTTTATAAAATCTTCACTGTGCCCCATTGCGTGCCATATGCAGCTCTGTGTCTGGAGGCCGGATTAACTAAACTGAGTATACAAGCGCAGTTGAGACAATTCAAGTACTGCCTGAGAAGATGTTTTCTGTCTAATAAGGACCCCCTAATAGCAGGCTTCATTTCTGGTTCCTTTTATTCTCCTGGTTTTAAATTGTTCTCTCAAAAGATTCAAACTATGGGTGTTTCACCTGATTACAGTGGTACCTTGTATAAAGGAAATAATTCGTTCTGAATGAAATTGTTAAGCAAATTTTCCTTTATACAAATTTCCCGTAGGAATGCATTGAAAACAGAGTAATCCCTAATCACAACCATTTTTATGTTGTAGGGATTCGCCCCATAGGCAATTCTGTTAAGCAAATTTCCCCTATCTCTGGAATTGTTTATGTTGTACAGATTTCATGTTATACAAACCATTTGTTATACGAGGGTCCCCTGTATTTGGCTGCCTTATCCTTTGCACAGGCATATAGACTGTTAAAAGTCAGGCTATTGGACATTGAAAGGCAAGCCCTCTCTGCAGCAGCTCGCAAAGTATGTTCAGTGTTCACCCTTAAATCTTTAACTCCCTCTATATATTGATAAGCCGGCCAGCTATTTGCATTTTCTAGAGAGCCCCCAAGAACGGTGTGCCTTCACCCAAGCAAAATGTAGTATGTGTGTGTTGTGTCATTACAGTTGTGACCAACTCTTTGTGACCCCATGTCCATGGAGTTTTCTTGGCAGGAATACTGGAGTGGCCTGCCAGTTCCTACTCCAGGTGCCTACAGCGCCTGGTATTCCCTTGTGGCGCAGTGGTTAAATGCCTGTACTGCAGGTAAAACTGTGTTCACGACCTGGGGTTCAATCCCAGGTAGCAAGCTCAAGGCTCACTCAGCCTTCCATCCTTCCGAGGTCGGTAAAATGAGTACTCAGCTTGCGGGGGGGGGGCAATGTGTAGCCTTCACACTGTAATTAAAATTGTAAACCGCCCAGAGACTACTTAAAAAGTGGTATTAGGAGGTATATAAGCAGAACACTTTTTAGTTAGACAGACAGTCCAGTAGTCCAAACTTTCCGGGATCCAAACTGATAGAGTAACGAGCTGCTTCTTCCAACCACATCCCACACCAGACTGAACAACTGACTTGCTTTTATGCACTACCTCCAAGTACTAACCAGGGCCGACCCTGCTTAGCTTCTGAAATCAGGCGAGATCGGATGTGCTTAGGGCATCTAGGCAGCTTAAAATGTAATATACTTCCATCTAATGTGCTATATGGCAGATTAAGTTCCCAACCATTGGAAACAAGGCTCTGTCCCTGTAATTCTGGGGCTCTCGAGTCCCTGGTGGTCATGCTCCTTCATTGCGCTGTGTACAGGGATATCCATGCTCCCTATTTGGAGCCGTTTCTTGTCAGATTTCCTGGTCGAACAGAGGAGGCGATTCTGCATAATTTGCTGTCAGGCAAGAACAAAGTCCACACTAGACAGATTGCCATATACATTAATCTATTGGTCCAGCAATGCAGGTTACAGTTACCAACAGGGTCTTTTGTTTCGCACTCTTAGGACAAGGATGACTATCCCCAGGTGGGTCAGAGTTTCATGGTTGATGACCAAATACCTTTCAAACAGACATATCATGTCATTTTGTATTTTGCCATCTCATGTCTTGTTCTGTATTAGAGATGGGCACGGAACGAACATTTTTTCGTTTCTGTTACCGTTTGTCATTTCGTTATGTAATGAAACAACAAATGAAAATTGTGATGAAAATGCAACAAAACGAACAGAACCACGAAAATTGTGATTGTTATGTTTCATTTCCGTTAATGGCAACGTGCAATGAAATGAGCTGTTTTAAATGTTTAAAAAAACCCACCCTGGACATCCATAAATATGCAGCAATAATTTTATATTGCCTGATGATACCTACCAGGGGGGTTGGGGTCCTTAAAACGTTTGTTTTTGTCTTCTCCCATTGCGATGTATTTTTCTTTTCCCTTTAAAATGGATGTCACCACCAGCCACAAAACGGAGACAAGCCATGTGATGTGGGATCATGTTCAACCAATAGCATGCCCAGGTTGCAGACTGGGCGGGCAGGTCTGGTAGCCACAGAGGGCATAAAAAGCTCTGGCAGCCCCCGTACTCTTTGCAATCTCTGGTGGGAGTTAGGGTGGGATTGCTGTCTCTGCGACTCTAGCTTCAGTCCTGCAGCCTCCCTGTGTGTGTGCATGCTGTGTACCTTTTGGTGAGTACCCTCCCCTGCCCCGCAGTGCAGTCACTCTGCGGCTGCCTTGCACCCTGGGCAACGCCTGGCGCTGCCTTTGCAGCCTCCCTGCATACCTAGTCTATACTGTGTCTCTGCCAGCATCCTTTTTTTTTTTAGTGTTTTCCCTCTGGTATGGGGCGTTGGGGGATGCCTGTGCACGGAAATGCTTTAAAATCGCGCAAAAAGCGGGTAGAAACGACAAACGAAAAAATGAAAAACGGTAACGAAATTTTTCAAAAAATTCCTGACAAACGGAAACGAACCGAAACAGAGCTCTGAACGACAAACGAAAAGCCGAAACACCATTTTTCTGTTTTGTGCCCATCTCTTCTGTATTTTAGCACCCGTGCAATTTTAATGGGGCACATACTTCTTGTATGTTCATGTATTATTGCCTATTGTATTGTATGTTTTGTATGATGCCAATAAAGGTCCTGACTGACTGATACAAGAAAGGGTGATCACAGCACCCAGAAAGGCATGGTAATTTTGTTTTAAGAGATCAGAATGCAGAGGTAAGTATGGTCTTGGAGGAAGGTCAGTTAGTTAGGAATACTGGTTTCTTCGTTGGACAGAGATCAAAGCTTGGGGAAAATCCTACTTTTAAGCACTTCAGTGCCTGGAAGTCCCTAGGTCGGTAAAATGACTACCCAGCTTGCTGGGGGGGGGCAATGTTTAGCCTGCATTCCGTAATTAAAAACTGTAAACCGCCCAGAGACTACTTGTAGTGGTATGAGGTGGAATATAGGTAGAATACTTTTTGCTTTACCAGCACAACCTTGCCAGTTAGGGAACAGTGGATGTTGCAGTACAAAAATGTAGTTTTTCCATGCTCTGATAAGGGATGAAGTCTGGTTCACGATAGAACACTCAAGTTACAAACAAAAATGTTTAGGGAGAAGCCATCTGGACACAGGTAGGACCAGGGAATGGGACTGAGTCAACACTGAACAATACAGAACGATCCTTCCGGTGCACACTGAAATACTCTATTGTGTTGGATTTCATCTTAGCCAAAAAGATCTGTTTTGATGCTCAAAGGAACATTAGAAGATGGAAAGCCAATCTTGCTACCTCATGACACTGGAATATTATTTTAAGAACACATAAAGCTGATCTATACTATTGATTCACCTAGCTCCATGCTTGCTACACTGACAGGCATCCTTCTTATCCTAAATGAAGAGGCCAGGGATTGAACCTGGGATTTTCTACCTGAAAAGCAGATTTTTCACCCCAACTTATGAGAAGTATTACTGTCAGCAGTGAACATCTGTATGGCTCCATCACAGTTGATGCTTTTCTGGTCAGTTGCAGCCCTCTTTGGACTACAACTTCCGAATCACTCAGTCAACAGGGCCACTGCCAGGCCAACTGTAGTATTCTGGGAACTACAGTTCAAAATGCAGCGTTTCTCATCTCTGGACAGGTGAAAGTATTTCAAAGACATGGCAATGTAAAACAAACATCCTTTTTGAATTTTATTTGGAAAGTCGCATGCTGTCTGTAGCTTGAGTGAATGGGAAATACCTTTTCTGGACTAGGGTACTTATTTACCTATTCAGCAATAACCAATTGTTCCTTCTACACTTTGAAATCCGAAAGAGCCCCACTGAGTGTTCCATCCCTCTCTTTAATCTGTTGGCACTAGTTGTTTGTTTGATGTTGATCTGTTTAGTTGATTGCTAAGAATAAAACCTAATTCTTGCTGTAAAGAATGCAGCATGCATAAGCCTGTAATTTCAAGCACATGTAAGTAATGTTTTTCATTCTTTCTCCTATAAATATCTCAAAGTGAGTTGTCAAGACTTTAAGGGCTAGTTAATGAGAAAGGGGTGAAATCGGAGGACTGTATACCTATTCTCCACCGTGGATCTCTGTACTTCTACTTCATAGCTACAAGGAATTTAAGGAAACAAATCAAAAGTCTCCATGGGGTGGGAGAAAAAAAGAAATATGTGTCCCGATGGCTGTCTCAGTTTCCTACATCACATGCCAGTCTCTCTAGCTACTAGAGATGGGCACAAAACAAAAAATGGCATTTTGGTTTTTTGTTTGTCGTTGAGAGGTCTGTTTTGGTTCGTTTCCATTTGTCGTGAATTTTTTGGGGGAAATTTCATTACCGTTTTTCGTTTGTCGTTTCCATCCGCTTTTTGCGCGATTTTTAAAGCATTTCTGTGCGCAGGCATCCCCCAACGCCCCCGACCAGAGGGAAAACACTAAAAAAATGGATGCTGGCAGAGACACAGTATAGACTAGGCATGCAGGGAGGCTGCAAAGGCAGCGGTGGGCGTTGCCCAGGGTGCAAGGCAGCCGCAGAGTGACTGCACTGCGGGGCAAGGGTGGGTACTCACCGAGAAGTACACAGCATGCATGCACACAGGGAGGCTGCAGGACTGAAGCTAGAGTCACAGAGCCAGAGACAGCAATCCCACCCTAACTCCCACCAGAGACTGCAAGGAGGACGGGGGCTGCCAGAGCTTTTTATTCCCTCTGTGGCTGCCAGACCTGCCCGCCCAGTCTGCAACCTGGGCATGCTATTGGTTGAACATGATCCCATCACATGGCTTGCCTCCGTTTTGTGGCTGGTGGCGACATCCATTTTAAAGGGAAAAGAAAAATACATCGCAATGGGAGAAGACAAAAACAAACGTTTTAAGGACCCCAACCCCACTGGTAGGTATTATCAGACAATATAAATAATTATTATATAATTATAAATAATTAATAATTTTACAGATGTCCAGGGCGGTTTTTTTAACATTTAAAACAGCTCATTTCATTGCGCATTGCCATTAATGGAAACGAAATGTAACAACCACAATTTTTGTGGTTCTGTTCATTTTGTTTCATTTTCATCACAATTTTCGTTTGGCATTTCATTATGTAACGGAAACGACAAATTGTAATGGAAACGAAAAAATGTTCGTTCAGTGCCCATCTCTACTAGCTACCCATGAGTTCTATACAAGGCATCTACTTAAAGATACAGTATTGCAATGAAAGCGCATAAATCAAATGTATCGCCATGATGCTGCTCATGGCTCTGTTCATCTTTATCTTACTACTTATCAATGTTTCCAAATGTTTGTGGAGCACAGGGCTTCTCTGATCAGCTCAACAGCATAGTTATTATAGACACCTACCATTTATATAGTTG
Source organism: Phrynocephalus guinanensis (assembly GCA_037367245.1). Taxonomy (NCBI): domain Eukaryota; kingdom Metazoa; phylum Chordata; class Lepidosauria; order Squamata; family Agamidae; genus Phrynocephalus; species Phrynocephalus guinanensis. The sequence continues at coordinate 96,841,070 of CM074738.1, read as the reverse complement.
GAAAGTAAAAGAGTTTCAAAGTACTGTACTAGCAAAATTGGCATGAATGTGAACGATCCTTCTGCACAGTACACGTTAACATAAAAACCTAGGTAGGACAGCTGCATATCCAAATAAGAATGTTATAGACCTAGGTAATTCTATTTTAGGTCAAAAGGTGAGATAAGAACGCCCACTGGGTTTCTTGCAGCTTTGATTCTTTAATACCAACTTTTATCTGTTAACTAAATTATGGGCTCAGCTGGTGGCTATTTTTAGGCCTTTGCCCTTTGGAATTTTTAATCTCGCTTTCTGGACAAAGGCTTCATTTTGAGGCTGTGACAAAAGAAGTCATCTCCTGCATGTGACTGCCTGTAAAGTAGCTTCACTGTATTTAAGTCACACAGAGAGCTGGGAAGAGTAGTCAAGTTTACAGCTTTGATCCCAAGAGGAAAAAGGAAGCGTTCTTACCAAGCAGAGTATATTGGTCACAATCCAAGTGGCTTGTTCTCTAGAGGAACCTGTTCAACCCACAGAATTGGTACGGGGGTGGTTTCCCCTATGCACCACAGACCTTGTGTGCATGCAGAATACCTGTGTGCGTTGGGGGTGGGTGCTGACAAGCCCTCCAGAGCAGATGTTTAGGTAGTGCAGAGGACTGCAGAAAGTTGGAAGGGGAAAGGAAGTCCTATTGTGCACGCTGATGAATGGTAGCATAAAACTGAATTTTGGTGCTTATCTCTGATTTTCTGTCAACATTTAAAAAAAATTGTGATGGTGGATAACAACATCTGTAAATTAACTGTAAAGACTGCAGTTATATATTGTTTCCCCCATGGAATAGCCTAGGTGGGTATTCCTGTCAATCCTACAGCAACAACAACTCTATGAGATGGACTTCTCTTAGTCACAAGAGAGGAAGGCAGTGCCTAAGAGAGATTCATTGGCCTAAACCTAAAACTTTTCAGCTAACTCTTGTGATCTAGTACATAACTCTGATCAATAATAATACAGCTGTAGTTTTTATTTTAATATATAGAGAGAAGAAAGAGGGGGAAGAATAATTAGTTGTAAATCATAGGAGCTTCGTGGCGCAGTGGTTAAATGCCTGTACTGCAGGTAAAACTGTGCTCACGACGTGGGGTTCAATCCCTGGTAGCAGGCTCAAGGTTCACTCAGCCTTCCATCCTTCCGAGGTCGGTAAAATGAGTACCCAGCTTGCTGGGGGGGGGGCAATGTGTAGCCTGCACACTGTAATTAAAATTGTCAACCGCCCAGAGACTACTTCTAGTGGTATGGGGGCGGTATATAAGCAGAACACTTTGCTTTGCTTTGCGTTGCTTTAAGCACTATGGGATAGTGTATAAGCAGCATGCATTGCTTTTTGAAGGAATATCGCTTCCAATTCCAAATACTGTACATGCTAAACATATTGTCGACTTTAATCTGTACACTGCAAGTACTGTCGAGACTTACTGACATGTGCCATTTTGCAGTACACTTGAGTTAAACAGAAAAATATGTTGATTTATTCTTTTCCATTCTTAGCCAGAACTATGTTAGCACTATGAATGTCATGGTGATTAAAAAAAGAGCAAAGTGTGCTGCTTATATACTGCCCCATAGTGCTTAAAGCTCTTTCTTGATGGTATACAATAATTATGCAGGCTACACATTGCTCCTCCAGCAAGCTGTGTACTCACTTGACCGACCTCAGAAAGATGCAAGGTGGAGTCAACCATGAGCCAGCTACCTGGGACTGAACCCCAGACTGTGAACACAGTTTTGGCTGCAGTACAGCAGTTTAACTGATGCACAATGAGGCTCATCAAGTGACGAAATAAACCTGGTTTCTCATGTTTCTCAAGCATGCCAAAAGTCTGCTGAAATAATAACATATTGGCTAGAGTGTTGTTGGAATTCTACATGTGCTCAAGAGGAGTCATATAATATGCAACAGTTAATTAATGAAGTGCCTGACATATGCCACACCTGCAACCAGGTAGCTGCAGCAATTTACATAATTCCTCTTCAGCATACATAAAAATAGGATCTTATCTGTTAAATGTTAAAAACACACATTTCCCTTAACATCTAGTTGCATTCTAAAAGGCCATTAAAAAGTGGCTGCAGTAGCACAGCTGGTACTATGGCATTGCTCCTGCAACCGCCAATGCACGCTGTCAAACTGCCATCTATGTTTTAGAAGCAAGAGAGTAGAAAACACAATCTGTCTGCTTGAATGAACTGCTATGAAACATTCACGTATTGAATTTGTTTCCATATTAGAAACCCTGTCTGTCTTTGAGGAAATTCAAGTTAACTAATAACAGAATGACACAGCAAATACAGCTGTTGCAGAACTGTGTTTTTAGATTATAACTCCCAAAATTCCTTAGGCAGCTTGACCAATGATGTGCTGCACGTGGAAATTTGGGAGCTGTAGTTGAGAAAACAAATCTACATTGTTTTGTTATCAGCAATATGAATTGTTATTAATTTATTTTATTTACACACTTCTATGTCATTATCTCCTGGTACTAGAGATGGGCACAAAATGAACAATTTTTCGTTTCCATTTTCGTTTTTTCATTTCGTTACATAACAAAACGACAAATGAATTTTGTTTCTAAAATGAAACGAAACAAACAGAAACACCGGAAATTTTGTCATGCGTTTCGTTTCCGTTACTGCAATATGAGTGAATTGCTTAAAATCCTAAACAATTCACAAAAAATGAAATAAATGGTAAGGACATGATAACGAAACGAACAAAAATGAAAATGAATTTTTTGCAAAAAATTCACAAAAAAGGAAACGAATCGAAACGGACCCCCCAAATGACAAACAACAAACAAAATGCCATTTTTTTTATTCGTGCCCATCTCTACCTGGAACTGAAAGTCAATGCAGCAGTTCCACAGCCTCTAGAATTTTAGCAAAATATCAGCTTCACATCAGAGCTATTAACATGGCCTCTGACTTAAAATAAAAAAGAGGGCATCAATATTATATTTTTTTCCAACTTTTCCTTTCAGTTTAAAAGATGGTTAGCAGTAGTACAGCAAAAGGACATAATTCAAGTCATGCTCTCTATCCACCCCATGTGCAAATGAAATATTCATTTTAAGATTTATAAATCACCATTTGTTGTCCTGCATAAAGACAAATTAAATCTAACAAATACATTAAATTCTGAGGACAAGAACTATTTTATAGACATAAATTATTTTAGCAGAATAACTGCAATGGAGGAAAATACAGTACTCTCTTTTCCCAGCAACCTGCTTCTGGGAAACTCTCTGAAGATTATAAAAGTGGTTGCTGCATGAAAGATTAAGGCATGAGTACATCTTCTGATTTGAGTACTGATTATGAGTACTGTGCATGTTCAAATGCCACAGAATTTGCTCTGCTTTTAAAAGAAGTGGGACTTTTTTTTAATGAACCACAGAATGCAAAGGCTGATTTGAATCGGTCCATGTTCTTCTCCTTCCAAAGCAGCTTTCCCCTCACACTCTGCCACTGAAGGGCCTCTAATTTTTCAACTTGGAAAAATTAGAATATGCTTTTCCCCATGTGGTTATAATGATGAGGAGGATAATCTTAGGACTGCAAAGCTGCAAGTGACCTACGGATCAATCTGCGTCAAGTAGGCACAGTGGGGAATTGAACTCCTGATCCTGGCTCTACAACCAGATCCTTACTGTATTTTTTCATGTATAAGACTATTTTTTTAAAACTAAAACTGTTAGACTAAAAATTGAGGGTCATCTTATACATAGAAGTAAGCCAATGAGATAACCACATAGTAGAGTTGTGACCCAGGGATCTGTCCTGGGACCGGTGCTTTTAAATCTGTTCATAAATGATCTGGAGACAGGGATAAGCAGTGAGGTGGCCAGGTTTGCAGATGACACAAAACTTTTCTGGGTGGTAAAAACCAGAGAAGATTGTGAAGAGTTCCAGAAGGATCTCTCCAACTGGGGGAATGGGCTGCGAAATGGCAAATGTGTTTTAATGTAGCCAAATGTAAAGTAATGCATATTGGGGCAAAAAATCCAAACTTTATCTATCAACTCATGGGCTCTGAGCTATCCGTGACAGATCAGGAAAGAGATCTTGGTGTGTTGGTGGACAGCTCCATGAAGGTTTCTAAACAGTGTGTGGCAACAGTGAAGAAGGTCAATTCCATGCTAGGGATTATCAAAAAGGGGATTGAAAATAAAACAGCCAACATTATAATGCCATTATACAAAATGATAGTAAGTCTACACCTGGAGTATTGTGTACAATTCTAGTCACCGCATCTCAAAAAAGACATAGTGGAACTGGAAAAGGCACAGAAGAGAGCAACTAAAATGATTACTGGGCTGGGGGACCTCCCTTATGAGGAAAGACTAAAACATTTGGGGCTCTTTAGTCTCGCAAAGAAGCACCTGAGGGGGGATATGATTGAGATGTACACAATTTTGCAGGGCATGAGTAAAGTGGATAGAGGGACACTCTTCTCACAAAACACCAGAACTAGGGGACATCCACTCAAATTGAGGGTTGGGAGAGTGAGAAAAGACAAAAGATTTTTTTTACCCAGCATGTTGTTAGTCTGTGGAACTCCCTGCCACAGGATGTGGTGATGGCATCTGGCCTGGATGCCTTCAAAACGGGATTGGACAAATTCCTGGAGGAAAAATCCATCACAGGTTACAAACAACGTTGGAGATGTGCAATCTCCAGGCTCAAATCCAGGGTACTTCAAGGGCCAGATTCAGGGGAGTGGTATCAGAAGATAGATATCTAGTCTCATGTGCTCCCAGAGGCATTTGATGGGGGCCACTGTGAGATACAGGAAGCTGGACTAGATGGGCCTTTGGCCTAATCCAGCATGGCTCTTCTTATGTTCTTATGTTCTTCCCCTCCTCCTCCCCCCTCCTTCTTCTGGTGGTGGTCCTGCTGTGCCCTGCAAGCGTAGAGAGGCCTCCAGCGTGTCCAGTGTTGATGGCCGCCATCCTCCTGCCACGCGCACCTGGCATTCCAGAGTCTCCCCTGCTGCCAGGAAACCTCCCACCATGCCCCGGACCCGCCCGGACCCTCCAGTTCTGGCCAGGCTGGGTCGTCGTCGTCGTCGTCGTCGTCGTCGTCGTCGTCGTCGTCGTCGTCGTCGTCCGTCGTCGTCGTCGTCCTCCTCCTCCTCCTCCTCCTCCTCCTCCTCCTCCTCCTCCTCCTGGTGGTTGTTGCCCTTGCCGCTGGCCATCCCTGCCAGTTCAGTGGGCAGCTCCTGAAGGCTGTTGCTGCAGAGGTTGAGGGTGCAGAGGGCAGCCAGGAGGAGGTGCCCAGCCCAGGACAGCCCTGTGGGGTCCAGGACCTGCAGCCCTGCCAGGCGGCCCAGCACCAGCCTGGGCTTCCACACGCTTTGCCAGTGCACAAATGCAGGGGTAGAATCCCCTCCAGCACGCTGCATGTCGGGAGGCTGGTTGCATGTTGGGAGGCTGGCAGAGACCTGGCGATTTCTGATGGCGTTGCGGGCAACTGGTTACCCGGGGTCGACATGTTGTGCAGGCTTGACTTAGAGGAATATCAGATCACATTGTATGACACATTAATGTAGAAAACCATGAAATTCCAAGTTTCCCATACTTTTTCTTGCACCTGTGACTAAGGCTTGTGTCACTGTGGTCAGATCAGATTTCTCCATGAATGGGTGCAGAAGAGGAAGGCGAAGTACTAGGATATGCGTGCTTAGTGTGAGCAAAATCTACTTTACTAGTTTAAAGACTCCACATAACAGTGTTTTGGGGTGCTATATATACACACACAGTATTTTTCCATGTAGAATACTATATTTTTGTCTAAAATTGTTAGACTAAAAATTGAAGTAAGCTGAGGAGAGAACTGCACAGTGGAAAAACTGTAGCTTTGGGTTGGAAAAGAGGGCATCATCTTATACATGGGGGTGTTTTATAGATGGAAAAATACTGTGTGTGCGCGCGCGCTTGCATGCACATGCATGTGTGTGCGCGTGCATGTGTGTGTTCATTAGAAGCAGAATCTACATTCTTTTCTCAATGCAAACTCCCACTGTTGCATACTTATGGTTACCATCTGTGAAGTAGTTTGCAGTCAGAGAATCCAAGAAAGATATCTGAAGACCCAACTGACTGGAAAGGCTGGTGGCATTCTGAGTGTCTTTGCTTGATGTGTTACACTGTTACTGAGAGGATGATCTTAGCGTGGGAGGAGATTGAGAGACGGCCAACAGACACCATACGCCAGTTTACAAATCCAAAGACTTATGTAAGTTGATGAAGACAGGTTGAGGGAGGAAAGATGAGAAGCAAAGCAAGAGGAAAATGCAAAGTTGTGTGGGGTGGGAGAAAGGAAGATGTACTGTATCATGCACACGGCACATTGGTTGTAAAATAACCATCTCCTTAAAGATGGTTATTAATATATTCTATAGAAGAAGGTAGCTGCCTAGATGCCCTAAGCACATCCAGTCTGGCCTGATTTCAGAAGCTAAGCAGGGTCTACCAGGTGCTGTAGGCGCCTGGAGTAGGAACTGGCAAACCACTCCAGTATTCCTGCCAAGAAAACGCCATGGACATGGGGTCACAAAGAGTCGGTCACAACTGTAACGACACAACAAACACATAGAACAAGGTGCTTATCCTTATGTAGTTACTACTTGGAAAATTAATGACATACAAACATGCACAACCACACACATATCAAAGGTAGACGGATAGGGTAGGTGAGATGGTGAGATGTGGAATGTCTCTCTGTGTCTGCCTTTAGCACTTGATGGAGCAAGCCAGCAACAGTGTTCTCAGAGGAACGCAAGAGTGAGAACCCAGTCTCAAAGTCAGAGTTATGGCAAATTTATCACGGGCCAATTCATTTCAAACCAAGAATCCTTATGTGGGCAAAGTACAAAACTACTGAAACTAAAACTGCAAAATTAAAATCAGCTACAGAAACAAAAACAAAACCGCCCACCTAAAATTGCTTAAACTACTAGAAGATGGAAAATATGCTACCACTAAAGAGGACCAAATTGAAAACACCCTTAAGTACAGTGAAATCGTTAACACAAGCAGAAGGAGAGCAAAATGTTTTTCCCCCATTATGCACTTTCATTTCAGAACTACTGCAAATGCCTTAATATTCAAATTCAGAAAGCAGGCTACCTAGCTGAAGAAAATATTAAAGCTGTCCTTCTCGCACCACCATGGAAACTGCAGATACAATTTACTGAACAGCTTTGATCCTTTCTAGCTGCCCAGCTTTAGTAGAAATAGACAGAATGATCGATAATAGGTGTGTTGTTCTCTCTGCTTGCCTGCCTGGCCCGACCACCATTCTTATCTGATGTAGCATGACTGCCCAGTTGCTAACATCAATGCTAATATGAATCCAGATTGAGAAATGTGAAGGGCAAGAAATAAAGTGTCTGCCCAAGCAGAAAGCCACAGAAATTTACAGAGAGAGGCAGGGATATGTAGGTGGAAGTTTCAGCAAAAGAAGACTGTGAAATAAATTCCTACTGAGAGAGCATACATGCACACAGATACACACTTTGATGTGTCTCAGTGTCAAACATCAAATTTTTCAAAGGTTGCTTTACAGCAGATGGCTTGAAAAACACAAAATCTTTCACATTATTTTAGGTTGAATGGAGAAAGCAGAAATGGGAGTTCCATAGTTATATGCCTAAGAGGCATTCATCTATCAAAAATAATTCTACCAGCTGGAGAACCACAGTGCCTCAATGTTCTACGACAGGCTTCTCACAACTGTTCATTTTTAGTAGCATATTATCAGGGTTTGTCTTTGTAATAATTGCTTCCCTTCCATCAACCATCCAGGTACATAATGCTATGCTTCAGTTTAGCAAGCCATAATACAAAGTCATGATAGGAACATTGTCATGCACACACAAGGACACTCTGGATGGCTGCTCTGAGATCAGCAGTGCTTAATTATTGCTGTGGGGCTTTTGTTTATCCAGATATCATTTCAGTTATACGTATCAGATTGCTAGGGCTCTCTTTTGTTGGTGGGTAAAATGAAACAGGGGAAACGAACTAGCATTCACAAACATGAAAAGGTGGTCATTGCAGATACAGACAACATGACAAACACACTTCGCTGAAGTAGATGCTCTTAATTATACAGAAGGGGAAAACCCACTAATAATGTCAGGAGCAATACCACTAATAGTGTTCAGGACAAAATGGAATGCTTTAATTGTTCGGTACCCAAGAGTGGTCTTATGTTCACTGTACTATTTCAAAAACCATTGAGAAGGATGAGACAAGATGGTGAGCTATTAGAAAACATTAGCAGCTACAGGCCTTTTTATTAATTCAGCTATTTCCTCATGCAAACTAGCCATCTTAATTGTAGGTTAAGAAAAGACTTAGGTCAATATGGTAGCCAATACTTTGCAAGCAGAAGACCTTGGGTTCAACTCCTCATGTAGAGAGCTGGGAAGGACTGCTGCTTGACCCCTGTAGAGCTGCTCCTGGTCAGTGTAATCAGCACCAAGGTTGATGGAACAGTCTGTTTCTTTATAACTCACCTTCCTCTTATCTTAAAATGAATACTGTACTGTGGCAGTGCGGGTAAGTGAGCAGTCTTCGCTTCTACCCTGTACGTGCTCTTTTGAGGAAGATAACATTATCATTAGAAGTAAAAAAAAAAGGGGGGGGTTGAGTCATGTGACCAGAAAAAAGAAATGCAAAACTAGGCTAGGTAATACCTTTATAGGTGACCAATTAAACAAAAAAAAATGCAAGCTGAGCTTTTGATGGCAAGCCATCTTTATCAAAGCATTGTACTAAAAGTACATTCTTGGCAAAAGATGTAGTTTGCCAGGCATTGAGATTCTTCGTGGCCAAATGATATCAGCCAGGCGTTCTTCTGATGGGGCAGGAAGTAAGGCTGGTGTTAAAACTGCATCAAAGTCCAGGATTGAGTTTCAAACCCAAGCTTTTCAAAGAAGGGACATAGGCCATGCCCACCCAACCCCCCTCCCTCCTTCTCTCCATTTGGCTCTTTTGAAACAAACCATAGTCTCTGTGGTTGGAGGGGGTGGTGGAAAGATAGATGGGGAAAAAACCATGCACTCCATTTGGAAATGGGCAAAGTTTAGTAAAACTCACTAGGTGGAGTCAATTGGGGCCAGGTTAAAAAGAAGCACTTTTACCTAGTGGTTGCAGTCAAGGCCTCTGGTGTTGACAATGTGCCTCCTTCTTCTTGGTACATGGTGAAGGTGGCTCTTTTTTGGTATCTCCATTAATCCATAGAAGTAAAAAGGGGCGTTGCACCATGTGACCAGAAAAACAAATGCAGAACTAGGTTAGGTGATACCTTTATAGGTCACTAATTAAAAAAATGCAAGCTGAGCTTTCAATGGCAACATTATCATTATCACCTCATGATATGCTTATACAGTAATGCCTTGTTTAGATAAAATTGTTTGGTTAAATGGAAGAAAAGCATAGGAATCAAAGTACTGTAGTCACTCAACACATATATCCAGTGCCAGCATCTGGCATCCCTAAGATCCAATGAGGCTGTCACCTCCATTTGGCCCAGGCTTGATGCACAAGGCAGATGGCTCTTTGAGCCTCCATTTTTATTTACTGCAGTGCTATGATTTGATGCTCTGTCAGACACTGATAGATTTCCTCTGCACATTAAAAATTTTTTCATCATTAGTTACCATTAGCAGATGAGCCTGAAAAGACCCCTAGAAAATGTGGAGCCAGATTGGGTTTATATCATAATACTGTAACATTTCATATATTTTGGATAGCAATAAGTAGTTAAACAACCAGCTTGAGTCCCTCTACAGAGAGAAAAATAAATAAATAAAATAGCATGGAGGCAAACCATCAGTGATCACAACACAGGGGAAAGGGTTGTATCCCCCCCCCCGATTTTTTTCTTTCCCCCACCCTTTAGTATTTTTTTCCTTTTCCTTTTTGCCTCTTGCCAGATCTTCATATGTGATTGTGTGATTGTCTAATTTGTCTTGTTGTTTTCATTGGTTGAATTTAGTTGTAGATTATTTATTTGCATTTATATAACAACACAACATGTAAACCGAACAGAGTCTGTTCTGGGAAATTGGAATGGTATAAAAATATAAAAAAAGAAAGAAAGATAGAAGAAAGTTAAGGAGGAGCATTAATTTATTGCACAAAATGAATGCACAATAAACTGTTCCTGGAAATTAATGAGCTGAGCATGGAACAATAGGGTGCAAGAGTGCCGATTAAAAGAGCACAGGCTCAAAGTGGGCAGAGAGTTTCATCACACAACTGTGTCTGCTCTTCTCACATCCATTCTGCCATGCCTTTGTTCTCTCCTCCCAAACTTTTGATAGAAGAGATAAAATAACTATAACTTTCACTGATTCAATTTTCTTTTCACTGCAAAAGAGGAATTGCAAGGATTAGGAGAAATGCGTAGCTGCAGAGTGTCTATTGCACTCCAGAGTGCACACAATATTGCTTCTAACCCACTAAATAAAGTGACATGCTGAAGCCATTTAGCTGGAGCACAACCACGCACCCACCCACACCCACACATGATGAGCCTTCTTGGCTTTTAAGAGCTTCTAGGGAGGCCCTTCTCTTGGACCATGAATTCTTGGTTCCACCAGAGTTCCACAAAACCCATTTAGTGAAGAAAAGAGGGCCTTCTGAGTGGTTCCTCCCAAGATCTGAGAGGCATTTCCCCAAAAAGCAGGATTAGCTCCCTTCCCCTTGTCCTTCCAAATAATGCAGGGCATGAGTAAAGTGGATAGAGGTATGCTCTTCTCCGTTTCACAAAATACCAGAACTAGGGGACATCCACTCAAACAGGTTTGAGAGAATGCGAACAGACAAAAGAAAATAATTTTTTTACCCAGCGTCTTGCTAGCCTGTGGAACTCCCTGCCACAGGATGTGGTGATGGCATCTGGCCTGGATGCCTTCAAAAGGGGATTGGACAGATTCCTGGAGGAAAAGCCCATTACAAGTTACAAACCATGATGGAGATGTGTAATCTCCAGGCTTAAAACCAGGGTACTTCAAGGGCCAGATGCAGGGGAGTGGTATGAAGAGACTGATATCTAGTCTCGTGCGCTCCCAGACACATTTGGTGGGGCCACTGTGAGATACAGGAAGCTGGACGAGATGGGCCTTTGGCCTGATCCAGCATGGCTCTTCTTGTGTTCTTATGTTCTTATGTTCTTAATAAAGTGATAAATGTCAACGAATGATCAATTTTTTAAAAAAATAAAATCGATATTTTCAAATGTTTTTTAAATTGTTTTCAAAATTGTTTTTAATTCCTAATGTCTAATTCTTTTTAAAACATTATATATATATATATATATATATATATATATATATATATATATATATATATATATATATATATATATATATATATATATATATATATATATATATATATATATATATATATATATGCATGTTAGGGTGGATTCGGGTTTCTTCCCGTGTAGAAATCTGGTTGTTTTGGCGACGTTTCGACGAGGTCTCACTCGTCATCTTCAGGCTGGTGTTCTGGCTTCTTTCTTCTTGAAGCAAAGCGTGATCTCAGTTGAAGTCCTTCTATAAATACTGCTGGGGGGTGTGGTTTGCTTGCTCTGTTGCTGATTGTAGGTTCGTTTGTTCTTTTGTGATCTGCTGTGTGGCTGAGGCGATCGTTAAGGGCTTAACTGCTGGTGGGTTAGATGGCTGTTTAGAGACATCCTGTGTGGGTGAGGTGCTGGATGTGTGTCTATTAGCCTTTTGTTTCTTAACGACCTTGGTGATGGGCGTTCTGGCAGCATCCTGGGCTTTGGTGGAGTGGGGTCCTGTGTCTTGTGAATTCATTTTGGTCTGGCTGCGTGTCTGTGGTCTCCCAATGTTTTTTTGGCGTGTGTAAGTGTGCTCCATGTGGTGGCTGGAGTGGGGAGTAGCGGTAGATGGTGCAGTCGTGGTTTTGTTATTGGATGGTGGTTTCGTTTCATCTGTGGGAAGGGTCTGGGTTTGTGTTTGGTGTGGATGGAAGGTGGTGGCATCTCGTGTCCTTTTGGACCTGGTGTCAGTCTTTGTGACAGAGGCTCGTCTGTTGACCAGGGCTAGTTTCCAGATGTCAGGCAAGCGGGAGGTGTCATCACGTTTATTCATGTTGTTTGGGTGTTTCTCTATTTTCAATGGCTTCCATGATTATTCGACTGTTGAAGTGTTCAGTTTTGGAGATGAGTTTGGTTCTTTTAAAATCAATTTCATGACCTGTTGTTTTTATGTGCTGGAAGAGAGAGGAAGATTTTTCTTCTTTTTTGACTGCGTTCTTGTGTTCTGCGATGCGTGCGCTTATTCTCCTGTTTGTCTGTCCGATGTATGTGGCTGGGCAGACTTTGCATGGTATTTCGTAGACTCCTTGGTTTTCTAGCTCAATCTTGTCTTTGGGGTTTCTTAAAATGTTGGCTATTTTTTGTTCGGTGCAAAAGGCTGTCTTGATATTGTGTTTGTGGAGAATTTTGCTTATTTTGTCTGTGGTGCCTTTGATGTAAGGGAGGAGGGCAGTGCCGTTGTTCTCTTCTGTTTCTTGGTTCTTGGGGGGTGTTTCTTTTTGGATTAGTTTGGTGATGGTGTTTTTTTGGAATCCGTTCGCAATTAAAGCATTCGAGAGAGTGTGTAATTCAGTTTTTAGGTGGTCTTTGTCAGCGAGGCGTTTGGTTCTGGAGATGAGGGTTTTTGCTACGGAGTTGATCTGTGCAGGGTGGTGGTGTGATTGTGCATTTAAGTAGCGGTTTGTATGTGTTTTTTTCCGGTAGATTGTATGTCCTAAGGAGCCGTCGGGTTTTTTGTAGATTAGGACGTCCAGGAAGGGAAGTTGGTTGTTGGCTTCTATTTCCATAGTGAATTGTATTTTGGGGTGTAGGCTGTTGAGATGTGTGAGGAAGTTGTTCAGTTTGTCTTTCCCGTGTGGCCAGATAACAAAGGTGTCGTCAACATATCTGAGCCAGAGTTTGGGTTTATGTTCGGACTTCTGTAACGCGTTGGTTTCAAAGTGTTCCATATATATCTGGAAACTAGCCCTGGTCAACAGACGAGCCTCTGTCACAAAGACTGACACCAGGTCCAAAAGGACACGAGATGCCACCACCTTCCATCCACACCAAACACAAACCCAGACCCTTCCCACAGATGAAACGAAACCACCATCCAATAACAAAACCACGACTGCACCATCTACCGCTACTCCCCACTCCAGCCACCACATGGAGCACACTTACACACGCCAAAAAAACATTGGGAGACCACAGACACGCAGCCAGACCAAAATGAATTCACAAGACACAGGACCCCACTCCACCAAAGCCCAGGATGCTGCCAGAACGCCCATCACCAAGGTCGTTAAGAAACAAAAGGCTAATAGACACACATCCAGCACCTCACCCACACAGGATGTCTCTAAACAGCCATCTAACCCACCAGCAGTTAAGCCCTTAACGATCGCCTCAGCCACACAGCAGATCACAAAAGAACAAACGAACCTACAATCAGCAACAGAGCAAGCAAACCACACCCCCCCAGCAGTATTTATAGAAGGACTTCAACTGAGATCACGCTTTGCTTCAAGAAGAAAGAAGCCAGAACACCAGCCTGAAGATGACGAGTGAGACCTCGTCGAAACGTCGCCAAAACAACCAGATTTCTACACGGGAAGAAACCCGAATCCACCCTAACATGCATACCTATACCCGTGAAAATCTACGAAAACAAATATATATATATATACACAGTAGTTTGTATACCATTTTAAACTGTTACTATTGCATGATTTCAATTTTTGTGGGGTCCTCTCTGGGGAGGTGGGGGAGGTGGCATATAACCAACCAGCCAAACAAACAAACTGCACAGCAGTGAGATGTTGTTCTAGGACCCAGAGCATTATTTTGAATTCCACAGAATAGTCCTAAAACTGTTCTATGATCTATAACATATAGCTATGTACTTTCTTTTTAAAAGTAACTTCCAAAGCTCTGACCAGGACAGACTGCGAACTTCCCAGAGCAAGCATATCACAGAGGGAAAATTATCTCACCATAATATTTCACAGCTCTGCATTTTCTACCTGTTTTTCAGTTTCTTGGTAGGAAGCATGAGTACCAACCAAGATTCAGATTCAGATAATTTCCAATCAAAGAAATAAAACTGGTTTGTCTCTTGTGTCTTCTAGCTATCTTCTAGAAGATGGTTGGAAAATCAGGCAACTGCACTCTACTCCTACTTTTAGGTCTAAATGAGCTGATTTTTGCAATTTTCTCAAACAAGATTTTAGTTTATTGTCAAAGTGCTGAGAATATTGAATCTCTCTGTCTCAGAGTCTCTAAAACTATAGAGCATTTTAAAACTTTTAAAAGATTCCACCGGAAAGATATCTTTTAGATAAGAACCAGTGCAAAAGTGCACAGTGCAACCAGGGCAAGCAATGGTCATTGGATCCACATCTCTCCACATGGGGGCCTCTCCAAGCAAAGATGCATGTTCCTCCACTTAACACTTCGTTTTTAATGTATCCTTGTTAAAGCTAAGACTTTTTTCACCCAGTTTCCCAAACAACAAAGGGATGGGTCTCACAATGTGAGGCAGCCCAATCCTCATATCTCAGGGGAATTGAAATTAATGTGCTATGTCAATTATTGGCCTGGACGTACATATTCATGTTCCTGGAGGCATGCAACACTATGTTTTCAGTAATGTATACAGTGCTAGGTAGGACGTGTTACTTCCTTGAATCACCATAACCAAACAAAAAGGTATTGTGGCACAATTAAATGTAACAAATTTAATTCTGAGTGACCTTTCATGATTACAACCCACTTTTCTACTACTGACAACTTCCTCAACCATAACTCCAAGAACCCTCAGTCAGCGTGGGCAGGTCTGGCAGTTGTACTCCCAAAAGTAAGCATTGCAAATTTTGATTATTAAAAGAGCATTCTGGAAATACGTGGGACTTAAAGCCAGAAGTCTGCCACAAGCTTAGGTTCAACAGTATCACTCCTCCAACAAGACTCAGCTCTCCAGTGCTCCTGGGAGTAATGCCGCCTTCTAAAACTATACCTGAAATAGGTCCAATATACTTACAAGAAATGACAGTGAGATAATTCGCCTTTATCCAGCAGCTGCTGATAATTCAACACTGTCTACCTTTTAATACAGTATGTTTAAGTTTCAAAAGCTCCCCCTACCCACGAAGGTTAATTACTCTAATGTGTTTATCTAGTTCTCTTAAACATAATACCCTGGTGTCACATGGTTAATATCCCTTTAAAAATAGACCAGATTAAACAAATCCCTTTACCCGCGCTGTAAAAATAGTGATCATCCACGTTCATAAATGTGTGTTGAATGGGTTGTCTACTGACATTTAAAGGTTTATATATATATGCTGCTCCATAAGGCTCGAGGCAATTTTAGAAGAAAAATCCAGACTAACGCCTTAATTTGTATTATTAAATGCATACTAAAGGCAGTGCACCTAATCTCCCCCTTGCTGAAAATCGACAGATCAAGACAGATTTGCTAAATGCTTCTTTGCTTGCTCTCAGAAACAAGTTTTTATTGTGAAATCATCCTGCCTCATTTTAGCTGACCTTCTGTTTTTAATGCTATTGTTTCTCCCTATCGCTGCTTAGATTTTCCTCTCCTTTCCACGATAGGGGAATAAAAGCTGCAGAGTGCTTCTTGACCTGAGGAGCTCTTTGTCTGGACTCTTTCCTCTGTCATCTCTCATACTCTTTCTCCAATGTTCCACTTGTAGGTTACAAAAAACAGACGCAAAAAGCATGTAGGAGTTGAAGTCCAAAAGATTATGCCCGTTCTGTGATGAATGCAAACCGTGATACAGATACAGGGAAGACTAGGTGACAAGACAAGGCTCAGAAAAAGGACTTGCTGGGACATTCATATGGAAAAAAAATTAAACATTAGAGATTTGAGAATAAGAACAAATTCAAAAACAGGCCAGACACGTTGGATCTTTATATGTGATGAATAGAAATGAAGCGGAATTCAACAGTAGAATACTGCAGAATTTCAACTTAAAGAGGGGCAGGCAGCATCCTCCCCAAGAGAGACATTCTCTCAAGTGAAAATGACAGGTAACAGCACTAGCCACTATCAACACACACACACATTATATACACGTATGTGCACACACAGTTTGTTAACACAGAGATTATCAGGTACCACAGTCAATGACACATGTATTCTGAATCCAAATGACAATAAGATCACCTAAGAACAATTCACATGTTAAGGGGAATATGCAATTCCTGCTATTCCCTCCAGACAAACAATTCCTTCTAAGCAAAAACTCAGATTTGCAAATTATGCCCATGTTCTTCTCCCAATGACCAAGTTGGGGAAGCAGGCATCACTTCCCCTATGTGATTATCTACAAGGTCCAGATTGGGAAGCTGTCAACTCCCACTTTATCACGAGGGAAGGGTGGTTTAGAGCCCTGGTTTCATCACTTGTGCACATACACATGCACACCTACCCACACCTTGAGTCCTGTTTTCAAGGAGCTGCAGTTCCTGCACTGGGTTCAGATGACTTTTAAAGGTTTGGAATAGGAAGTGTGGAGCTTCCAAAAGTCCTTGTCCTAGTTCATGCCACCTGGTGCTTTTCAAGGAGCCAACTTAAAGACTTTAGTCCAGGTGCTAGGTTGTGCTTGGAGGTGTTCTTCAGTGCCTCTTCTGTGCAGGATCTGTGCAGGTGGCAGCAATGGACGAGTGCATGCATGTTGGTGGTCAGGGTGCCTCAGCCAGGGTCTTCTGTTCCACAGAGCCACGTGGGCTCTCACTTAGAAACCCACAGGTTTCCTTGGACACCAGTCTACCAATCCCTTTCCAGGATGTACTTGAAGAGCTTCTTTGTGGAGAAGCAGTCATAGCAGCCTACTCTGATTTAACACAGAATCCTTCCTCTCTTGATCTCTCTGTTCCAGCCTCTTCTGACTCCGATCCTTTCTCAACAACACCTCCTCCACCCTTATCCTTACCCTTACCCACACAACATCCAAGCCCTTCATCCTGTTCAGGTATGGTGTTTATCCCCCTCAGTTGGTTCCTCCTCCTGGGTGGGCTGACCATTTGCAGCATCCACCTGAGGTTCGGCACTTTCTAGATCTGGCTGGCCTTCTAGGTGGCACTGGCCATAGGGTGCTAGCTGCGGCTACCCCATCACAGGTATGCACATTATGAAACTGAAAGGGCAAACAGTGCAGAGAAACAACCAGTCCTTCTCTGTTTAATGCCAGGTCCCACCTTTTGACCAAATGCCTGTAGTTCACTCCTTCCTCCTCCATTAACCCTTGTCCTTTGAAATATTTTAGCATATAATTTCACAGCAACAAGTCACAATTGGATTTGGGCTGTATGTGTTACACAGAGATTTGGCAGCAAAGCCATAATTGAACATCTTGACCCTTGCTTTAGTTCAGCCAGCTGCTTTTATCTACGCGGCTAGAATGTAAATGCAACTGTCACTTGTAGGGGCAGATTTATGATGAACTGCTTGTTTTATTTCATCTTGTGATCAACTCAGATTTTTTTTCTTTGCCCTGGAAGGGCAGAAAATATTTTTCGCTGAACTTGTTAAAAACTAATGCTATCCCCAAAACCTCGCCCATGAGCACTTTTACCATTTTCACTCAATTTGGTAGAAAATGAATTCCCTTGGGAAAGAATTTCGAATGAGGTGAAATTTCAGGAAAGTTTTTCTGGATGAATTTCAGGATTCCATGTCTAACCTTCCATATGAGGTAGCCAGGGAACGCACATACATGTCTTACCTTCCATTTTACAATCACTTCTGTAGCAGTCACCTGTGCCACCATGCTCCCACTCTGCTTTTCACAATTAACTTAAAGCATAACAAAGATATTACAGGGGAACTCATTCTACAGGGCCTTTTTCAATCAGAAAAAGTAAGCAACCCAGGAATTGCAGAATGACAATGAGATGTGAAACACAAAGAAAAAGAAAGCAAATACAGTATCTATTGCAATTTTGCGATGTTGTTGCAAACTCAAAAATATAACCAAAAGACATTCCACAGTAAACTGACAACAAGATAGGAAAAAAGAAAGAAAGAAAAGAAACCATTTTCTTGTAAAAGATCGGGAAAGTAGAGAAAAAATATGAGAAAGTAGTAGCTTCACTCCCCCACCGCTGGAATGTAACCCAGCTCTCCCCTTCAGACCTGCGATAAAGCACTATTTTAAACATATGTAGGAGAAACAAAATTTACCTACAATAAGTACTCAAAATGTATGATATGGAAGGTTTAGAGAAGGCACTGAATCCGGAAAATGAAAAGAATTGTCAAGCTCAAATTTCCCAGAAGACTCATTTTTGTAAATCTCTTTGTAATTTTTCTTTTTCTTTTTATCCCCAATACACGACAGCCATTTTGTAGAATTATTTCTAAAGCCCCCCCCCCTCTCTCTATCTCTCAATCTGCCTCCCCAACATCACTGCCACTAGAGTGCCCTTAGATGATAACAGGTGGAGGACATCATGAATGGACCAAAATGATGACCAGACTGCCAACTTAATGGCAGTCAATTCCATTGAAAACAATTAGTTGAGGGGGCAGCATGAGGCAAGACTGTGCTACTACCACTGGTAATGGTGATCCCAACCCATCCACATCTTGTGAAATTGTTGGAGAAATTCTCCTTTCTATAAATACTAAGTGAATTGCTAAGGAGAGGTGAAATGCTAAGGAGACCACGTAGTGAAATATTTGTAAAATATTTATTTTATTTATTTATTTTGAATATTTTTATCCCACCTTTCTTCTTGGAAAAGGACCCAAGGTGGTTTACAATATTGAATGACAATATATAACCCAGAACATTTAAGACATATTCAAATTAAGAACAGGAAATTAGAAGAGGCATCTTAGAATATTAAAAGGTAACATTAAAGTTACAAAGATCACACAAAAAGAAAAAATCCATTATGAAAAACATGGAAAACACTGGTGTTCTTATGAAATCAGTCAATGCAATCATAACACTGGTTCTTTGTCTTGAAATCAAAGATGAGCATTGCCCCTAGAGTCAGTCATGACTAGCATGCATGTTTAAACTTTTAATGTGATGTCTGTAACCTGCCCTAGTCAGCAATCTGACTGCTGCATTTTGGACCCATTGAGGTTTCCTGAGACTTTCCGTCAGTAGCCATACATAGAACACATTACAGAAATCCAGCCAGGATGTCACTAGGGCATGTGTCACAGTGGCCAGAACTGGTTTCTCAAGAAACAGGAGTAACTGGTGCACTAGTTTTAATTGTGCAAATGCATTTCTGGCCACAGCTGTGACCTGGGCATCTAGGCTCAAGTCCACAACCACCCTCAAGCTTTGCACCTCTTTTTTCAATGGTGGTGTGGTGTGGGGGGGGAGGAATCCCATCCAGTACAGGTTGCATCCCTATCCCTTGATCTCCCTTTCGAGTGACTAGAAGCACCTCTTGTCTTATCTGGGTTTAGTTTCAGTTTGTTCTTCCTCATCCAGTTTATTACTGAAGCTAAGCACTGATCTAAATTCAAAATAGCTTCCTTGGAATCCAGAGGTGAAATGAAGTTGTAATATTACATTGTTTCCCTTAGGATACCCAGTGGCATTTACTAGACTCCGCTAACCTGCAGGCTGAGACTCATTTTGGCCAGAGTTTCTTCATCAGCACGCAGGACAAATAATTATATATCTATAATTATCTATTTTTGGCCCTTTTGGGGACCCTTTCTGGAGCATCCGTCACTTTCCTGGGAAGCCCTCCTTGGGAGTGCATAATTCGGACATCCTTAGGCAAACTTTACAAAGCATTCGGGGATTGTAGAGGAGAGTCAGGGAAAGATTATCTGCAATTCTGGTGATGGGGGTGGGGTGGGGTGGGAGTTATGGTAATTTTTAAAGTGGAGATAAACTGACAAACTTATTCATGAGTTTGTCAAAATAATCAAACTTGTGATTCATAATTCATCAATGTTGATGAATTGCAAATCACAACAAACCACAGTTTTCTGATTCATCGTCATCTGTAATAAGAAGTTGAGGAACTCATGCAATTTTCAAGCCATGTGCTGCCCATAAGGACTATAAAGGAGAGTCTATAAGCATGCCTCTAAAAAGCATGAGTTGAGATAGAGAATTCCAGAAGAGGTAAGGATTCTCAAAATGGAGAAGGAGAAAGAACAGCAATTCTGTTTTGAGATGGGGGGGAAATGAAAAGTTAACTACTAAGAACTGATCTTAATTTGATTAATGCATTAAGTGAATGTGTTTATGCGAAGAAATCTATTTTATATATATGTAATTAAATGTTATGAGAATATTCAGTCCAAAATTGAATGCTAATGTTCTTTTTCATGTACTGTATTTAATACTCGGCAATATTCAGTTATCTCTTAAGTTACTCAACTAATCCTAGCATGGTGCAGAGTCAACTGAAGATTGATATTTTTAATTAGTAAATGCCAGCTGTTCATGATGATAGCAACACAAAAGCTATGGAATGTGCTGAGATCATACAGTAAGCAAACTGTGAGTGTTGGACAGCATCGTTCAAAAGGGCAAAGCTACAGTAAGTATAATTAGTCCCCAAGTCATGCTTCCCATACTTCTTTTCGATCAACAGTATAAAATCCACAACCTTTTGGACTTCGCTTTTTAATGTGTAGAAATGTACAAACTAGCTCATTGATCATTTTTATAGGACACCCATTTAGAACAGTATTATTGAGCACTAAATTTTTAAGAGGCAGGGATGGGATAAGAAAGCTCAGGCTTAATAAGGCTTTGATAAGCCATGTTACATTATGTATCTGCATTCACAGGGCTATGAATGTCATCAAACAGAATGACAACTGGCTAAAAGTGACCTCATCCACAAAGAGTAATAACATATTGAGGAACCTACACACATTAATTGGTTGTCACAGTTTTTCTTTAACATTATAGCCTGATCTGTATCAACTACTTCTAGCGACATAGAAGCCAAAAGGTTATAAAGAACAGCAAACTGCCTCCAGCAAGGACAGTCTTCATCAACGTGATGGCTCCCATTTCTACTGGACATGTGTTGGGCTATACAGCCTGTAGCCTCACTATTTTGAAAGAGTGTTCTGAGACAAAAAAAAGGGGGATAGCCTTCTCTATTCTGCTCTAAACTACCAGCACGCTGCCTAGGTGCCCTAAGCACATTCAATCTCGCCTGATTTCAGAAGCTAAGCAGGGTCGTCCCTGATTAGTACTTGGATGGGAGACCACAATACCAGGTGCTGTGGGTGCCTGGAGTAGGAACTGGCAAACCACTCCAGTATTTCTGCCAAGAAAACTCCACGGACATGTGGTCATGGAGAGTAATGACAGCACACACACACACACACACACACACACACACACACACACACACACACACACACACACACACACACACACACACACACACACACACACACACACGCTACCGGCATGAAGGGCAGGATATCTGTGTGGAAAAAGGCATTATCCATTTCTATCCTGTTTTCTCAGCTTGAAGTTCAGAGGCCAATTAAGACTCATCTTCTTTTCTCTTTGTTAGCAAAACATGGTACGGTTTACTGAAAATTAATATTTACTTGGGATACTTGGTGTGGTGTAGTGGATAAAGTAATGGCTACTAGGATTCAGGAGGTCAGGGCTCAAATTCCTGCTCAGCCATTGAAATTCACTGTGGAAGTGGAATGGGTAAAAGCCTTAAACCCTTCTCTTACTTTGAAAGCCCTGTTAGGGTTGCTATGAGTCAGTTCTACCTTGATTTTTTTTTATCTTAATAAAAATTGTTAATGTTAATTAAAATTTGTTAATTAAAATGTGTTAACTTATTTCATCTACAATGCTGTCTTGTTTTAGACAGTCATAAAAATAGTCTGGAACGGATTAATCCACTTTCCCATTACTTTCTATGTAACAACAATTCTGTACTAGTCTTTATAATTCAACAAAGTGATAGCAGACTGGATAGCTCAGTGCTTTACATATGAAGCCAGAGGTTGGGAGTTTGGTTCCCCACTGTGCTTCCTGGGAGAAAAGCCAGCTTAGGTGGCCTTGGGCAAGCTCCAGGGTGCTCCCAGAACAAGGGACTGGTACACCCTAAAAAGGCTCTCTCCTTGAGTCAGAATGGACTTGACCACAGATGCACAGAATAGTGACATTGGAAGGGGCCTACCTGGCCGTCAAGTCCAACTCCCTGCTCCATGCAGGTATACAAGTGAAAGGATATCTGCCCAATGGTTGCTGAAATTTCTCTTGAATGCTTCCTGTGTTGGAGCACTCGCCACCTCTTGAGGTAATTGGTTCCATTGCCGTAACTGGCCCTAACAGTTAGGAAGATTTTCTCATAACTTGAGCCCGTTATTGCATATCCTGCACTTGGGGTTGATTGAGAACAAGTTAACATGCTCAATTTTTTCAGTCTTTTTCCTCATTAGGCTTGGTTTCGTGTCATGATCATTGTCATGGATGGTTATTATCATGATGATCATGATGACAATTATCATGATTAAAACAGGAATACACCTGTGATCTGTGGGAAACAGAAGTGGTTGAGGTGGAGCCCAACATTTTCAAAGGAATGACTAAGAATCCCCCAGACTAGGAATCTGGACAACAGGGTCTGAACGCCCACTCAGCCATGGAGACTTAGGGCCTTTTCACACGACCCCTAAGATCCGCTGGCCACTTAAATTCGGACCAGAGATCTTAGGGGTTTGTCGCTGTTTCTGCGTTCCCACCCCCTCCGCACTCCTGGCTGCTGGCTGCGTGAGGGGAGGGAGAAAAAAAGGACGAAAGGAATGCCACTCACCTCCGTTCTGCCGTCCCCGCACTGCATTCAGTTCTCTTAAAGGGGCAGGGGGCAAAAAAGAACAAACAGAAGCAAGGAGAGCCCGGCAGTCACTACTGTTATATCCGCATCAGGGATTTTCACTCCCGGAGAGCAGGTACTTGAAAGGTGCGCTGGGACGCACTAAGGTGGGCGTGGTCGCACTTAATTATCTGTAAACTCCGGAGCTGGTGGGGAAACAATTTTAAGCTCCGGAGCTTGGAGCCATTTGCGGCGGAGTTTAGGGGTCGTGTGAAAAGGCCCTTACTGAGGGAGTGGAACTGGTAAAAGCACCCCTTAAATATCTCAGTTACCTTGAAAGGTCTATAATAGTTGCCATTAATTGGTTCCGACTCCATGGCAGAGAATAGACTACAATGGAATTATAAAGATATGGTTTTCAAGGAGCCATTGGGAGTTAGATTAGATGACTCTCGGGATCCCTCCCGACTCTGCAGTTCTGTGATTCTCTGCTTCTGTCTCTTTTTCTTTGTTTTTACTCCCAACAATATTACTCCATGTTTTTTATTTACCATAAATTATAAGCATCATAATGACAGAATAAGATAACAGTCAGAATGCTACTACTAAATATCTCATGCATCCAGAAAATGATGGAGGCATTTTTACACCTTTCAGGCTACTTGTCATGCCTCCAGGCATACATCCAAGCGTGTGACCTGGTTATATCTGAACATGCAATACAATGTTGGAATAAATACATGCACCAGCTATGCCATTTAGAATGTATGCTGCACAAACCCAATAGGATTCTGAACAGTATCTGCATATATACAAATCTACACTTCCATGCTCAATTCAAGGTGTTGGTTTTGACCTACAAAGCCATAAATGGCCTAAGTAAGACTTCAATATCTATTGGAACATCTCTCTCTCTAAAGCAATTCACCTATTCCCTTCACTTCTCACACTATATGTCATTGAAAGTGCCAATGTCAAAGGAAGACAAAAAAATTTAAAATAAGGAATCAGGCATTTTCTCTACTGTGGGACAAACTACCATTGGCAGTTTACCAAGCACCATCCCTCCTTTTCTTTAGAAATATCATGAAAACTGAATTCTTCTGGACAGATTTTAATGGTCTTACACCTGAAACCCATCAGCACTTCTTATAGCATCTTCCATCTTATTCTAGGTTTAAGTAGTTAGGATTTTAGTCTAGGCTTATAATGTTTAATTAATTATTTTCATTTCAGCCCAGGATATTATGCAACTTTTTCCATATTACTGTTTTGTCTATTTGTTGATTATTAATATGTATAACTGCTGACTTTGTTCTTGTTATTTGTAATATGATACCCTGGCTGTTTGTATACCACCCAGAGAGTGCTTGTTCACTACGAGGCAGTAACAGCGATCTTGTTTCTGTAATGGTGGAAGGAACAGTGACAGAGCAGCTGAAATGTAAGATATAAAAGGCTGAAAATTGTTCCAGTAAAATGCTGATATTCCTAATTTGTGCCCAATGTGTCACTCTAGAAATTGGAAAGATTAAAGCACAAGTTCAGGACAATTCAGTCTGGGTTTGACTTGATATCAACTGCACTAAGGTATGTATGTAGCTTTTAAGTTTTTATTGTAAGCTATCTGTCTCCAGAACTTTCTTCATTGTGTGTCCATCTTTTGCTTGGAACATAAAGTCAAACAGCATCAGTTAACAGTCTGCTTCTGAAAGATATTTCAAGAGTAGTTTGGTTAATTCTAGTTTTAAACAAACTATTCATTTCAAAGGCCGTTTTCAATTTATTTATTTATATTTATTTATATTTAAATGTATATACTGCATTGATTTCCCCCCTAAAATGGCTTGAGGAAGGGGTTGCTCTTCATTCATATGATGTACCTTGACCCCATATTTTCTTTGTAATAGCTATAACATTTGGTGACTCTCAGTTGGCAAATGAACGTACTTTTTTCTTCCCATTGACTTTCATTGGTAGTCTGTGCTTTTCTCTCAATGGATACCTTAAGTATTAAATACAAGCACATAAAGTACATGGATATAAGCACACATGGCTCGATCCAGCTTCAAGAGAACAGGCAGCTACAAACACACACACCTTTCCACCTCTCTATTTGCATCCACCTGTGTGCATGTATACATTGGGGAAGGTTTTTCCCCCAACTACTGAGAACATATTTGCAGGATCCTACACCTGTAATCCACAGGTGTATAAACAACCTGTTCCTCAAGTAGGATCCATTCCGATTCATGACAAATGGTAGCAAGCACAACTAAAGTATATACACCAAAAATTATTGTTGCTGGGGAGGCCCTTATAAGGACAAAAGAGGCAAACATTAAAGATCCATGTCTCCAAAAAGACTACCAAACCTCCTTTAGTATACTGCAAATCCTCTGTCTTTGAGGGGGGGGGCACATCTAAAGGTTTGTCCTCTGCTCTCCTGCCTCAGTTGCCAATATCAATAGGCCCTGGATCAGCAGACTGAAATGGTTCCGGCACTATTAACAGTAAGTT
Organism: Phrynocephalus guinanensis; assembly: GCA_037367245.1. Classification (NCBI taxonomy): domain Eukaryota; kingdom Metazoa; phylum Chordata; class Lepidosauria; order Squamata; family Agamidae; genus Phrynocephalus; species Phrynocephalus guinanensis. Next base: position 96,815,633 of record CM074738.1, on the reverse strand, counting down.
CTCATTTAATCTAATATTTTGAAGCATTGCCTTCTGTGCTACATTCTGAGCAATGAGCAATGATAATATCAGGCTATCAAAATAAGAACACCATTAAGCAGTGCAAGCACTGATTGAAATGTGGAAAGCTCAGACAGCATCATAATTGTTCCAGGCAGTGTAATGCTTTTAGCTGTTCCCGAAATGACCTATTATAGAGCCTCTACACTCACTCACCATAGTTAGCATGAGCAGAAAAGCAGTTACAGCTTGGACCATTTGGGCATTTTCTTCATTCTGAATACAAATGGAAATCTGAGATGAACCAATGAGTCAGACCATTGCAGGCATCCTTATGAAAATGTTTTCTTGAAAATGCTCTGTTCTATTCAAATAAAGGTCAGAAAGAAATCTGATTGTCAGTTTAGACAATGTAAATATTTGTCTTTACTGGGAATGGGAGACAGATAAGATATTGGTGTCTTGGACCACAGAGATTCATAATGCAATGGGGAATGTTGGCCAACTTATTGCAGCCCTTGCTGGATACAGAACATCAAGAGATAAAATATATCCAACAGATGGCTGCCCAGTCTCTACCTAAATATCTTCAGCAGGATACGTTTACCTTCTTATGCTAATTGGCTACATTATCAAACCTTTGTTGTTATTCAAATTAAATCTATATTAGAGATGGGCACAAACCAGTTCGTTTTGGTTCATGAAGGCAGCAGCACAGGTAGAACTGGTAAAAGCACTCTAAATATTTCACTCTGAAAACCCAATTAGGGTTGTCATAAGATGATTCTAATTTGAAGCCACATAACAAGAAAATTAGAATTCACAGAAACAAAATTAGAACTAATTGACCAGATTAATTTCCAAAGATGATGCAACCAGAGAAGATGTCCTACTGTGTGGTAAGATGCCTGTTATTTAAACAGTGGTTATCATAATTAACCAATTAAGTTAGAAATACCAGTACAGTAATTGAAACAGAAAAATAATGGATTTCATCAGCAGGTGACCTGGACTGAAAACTTCATGACCCCTGCATTCCCTATCATTTTCTACTTCTGAAAGAGATAGAAGCTTGATAGTATTTCCAGAGGTACTTGGAATAGCAGCAGAACTCATGACTATATTACCTGTAACTTAAGTCTCACACATCTAATCCTGCCCTCTGAGGAAGCAGAGAACATCTATCTCCATATAATGTAGTATGAAAAAACAAATCAACCAGAATTCTCCTACAGAGTGACCTAAAAATAAAAATAAAAACATGATTTACTTTTAGATTCTAGGAGTCTATGATCAGTACACAATTCCATATACTAATCCATAGCAAAATATTACCGGAAATCTTTATGGTCTCTAAGACATCAATATTTCTTACTTGCTTTCAGCTTTATCATCTGCAGTGAAAACTCAACAGGAAACTAGTGACAAACTCCCACTTGATATTGAAGTTTTTGATTGCACCTACTAGAGCTTAAACAACACAGTTTAACTGATTATACACCTACTGTTCATTACATCTTTCACGCAAAGTAATGTTCCCTTTTTTGTTTGACAAGGGGACAGGATCACTTCAGTCAGGAATTGTTGCTGCTGTTATGTGCCATCAAGTTGTTTCTGTTTTTTTTTGTGACCCTAAGGGTTTTTTGTGAGTTGTTGAAGGAATCATTTAACATTGCTAACCCTCCCTAGATGCCCTAAGCACATCCGATCTCGTCTGATTTCGGAAGCTAAGTAGGGTCGGCCCTGGTTTCTACTTGGATGGGAGACCACCAGGGAATACCATGTGCTAAAGGCAGCTGGAGTAGGAACTGGCAAAACACTTCAGTATTCCTGCAAAGAAAACTCAATGGACATGGAGTCACAAAGTGTCGGGCACGACTGTAAGGAAAGATGGCGTAGAAATGTAACAAATATATAAATAAATAATTTGTACATTGCCATTATCATGCCATTAAACTAGTGTTAGACCATGACTGGTTAGCACTTCCATGGTGGGTAATTGTGACATTTCTAGGATTGTGCACATAACATTGTAGTCTGCATCATCCATGCTGTGTTCTACCAACCAACCAGCAATCATAGTTCTCCCACTCATTATATCTAGTATCCACATGATTACATTTAACTTGGAGAACTGGAGTAGCAGGCAAGTAATTTGAACTCCCACTGTGCTTTCAGACAGAAAAGCCATCTCAAATCACCTGGAATGTATATGGCTAATAGTATCATGTGCTCTGCCTTGGGAAGCAGTAAGCCACTTCTAAGTGGTTCTAATTGTGTTATAAACATGAGAAGATCACCATATACCAAAATCACTTTCATGGCATGTAATTCATTAAGTGCTGTCAAGAACATTTTTTGAATACAAGATATTGTCATTTTTTTACAAATAAAAAAGACTGTCTTTTTTTTTTTTTCAAGAGAAAGATGAGAAAGTGCAAATCTGACAGGTATTCATCCCATCTTTTTCCATTCAAGTTTAAAAACCCTGTATCTCTAAACAAATATTTTGAAAAGCTTTTGCAAGTATGTTTCATATATGACAATGGGTTATACTTCTACAAAATCAAAATAACAGCACATCATTTATTAAGTTGGTGAAGCAAGATACTGTCACCTATAACCATTTTTTCCTTGCCCTGGAAAAGGCATCAGAGGACTCAACAGCAACAAATTCAGCAGCTTGTTATACATTCAGAGTGACATTTCACAACTCTTGACTTTAAGCACAGACAAGACACTTTCTGTTTTCCAAGATATTTTTGACAAGTGGTAGAGGGGGAAGGGAGGATGGAAGGTTTGGTGACAGACAGATATTGCAAACTTAATTTCTCCTGGCATACGGTGCCTTGTGCAAGCATCTGACTGGACAGTTTAGTTGCAGCTAAAATGAACTGTAAATTAGCCTTGTGTACCAAATGTCTAAATGTAACAAAAAATTGAATAAACATGGATTAACTCTCAAAATTTCAAACCATCTCTTTCATGTGTTATGTGTTGTCAAGTCAGAACCAACTTAGAGGGATTGTAATAAGACTTCCCAATGAGATAGGATTTCTGACTGAAGACATAAAGGTATAGCCAATACTATCAACTTAAAAAGAAACCCTCGGTGTAAGAGATTTCCATTCAATTAGCATATTGCAATGCCCCCTCCCTTTAAAAAAAACCCTTTGTTAGTAACAGTACTAGGACTGATTACATCTATGGGTGCAGGTATATTACATGCTCCATTCTTATGGTTAGGTAAGAAAGTCCCTTTAGGATGGCACAGTGTGTCTTTCTCTCTTATTTTAGTTTCTCTTGTTTGTGTGGCAGAGCCATATTCATAATAAGCTGCCTCCTGTTTCACTTTTTCTTGTATTTTCTAAGCTGGAAGATGAGCGTTGGCAAAGTTCCCCGCTATGTGGCAAACTCTTTGCTCCTCTCTGTTTCTCTTTGCCCACATGCACATGCTTATCGCTGAACATCAATGTGCTGCCTACGAAGTTATGCTCAAGGGCTGGCTGAGGTCAATTGAGCTATATCAGCAGTTTGTCAAAACTGCAGTATTTTATAATTTGGCTTACTTGAGAGCATAGTGTTGGCAAAGTTATATACTAAAGTACAATCCACATAATTCCACTGAATTTTACCTTTACATGGCCTGAAACAGCAAGAAATTCTACGATCTTGTCTTTCCCTTCTTGGGCCCTTTACCACCTCTAAATTAACTCTGGATGGAAATGGTCTATACCAGTGGTTTTCAACCTGTGGGTCCCCAGATGTTCCTGGACTGCAACTCCCAGAAGTCTTCAACAGAGCTGGCTAAGATTTCTGGGAGTTGCAGTCCAGGAACATCTGGGAACCCATAGGTTGAGAACCACTGGTCTACACTCTACAGAAATTATCAAATGCAGGAGAGAGTGGGGTGATCATGAAGACAAGGACATCCAGTCAACTTGCTAAGTGAACTACTAGTAAAGTTGATATATACATCCATGTGCAATAAATGTAAGTGTTCGGGCCAGGAGGAAGAAATCATTTTAATCTTATTTGGCCTGCACTATCAATACTGAATGGTTAGACTGAAAGTTAGTATGTTAACATGGGACTCGCAGATCTGTTTGTAAGTAAACTTAGCAGTTTGTTATCAAACTCCTTCCCTTCTTATGTCAATTACACAGAGGAGAGATTCATCATCGATTTTTATTCTGTCTGTATAAAACCATCAACCACCGGAAATATTAGTACTATTTGTGATGTCTTTGAAGATTCTCAGTCATCCAGGTGAGTTTATCTTGAAGTTGAGTAATGGCTACTGTTTTTTGAAAAAAAAATTCCAGTAGCCATGACTCAACTTCCAGATATTTGTGATGTGCTTATAGCTCCACATCCTCACGAATGAGGGACTCTGCAAATCCTTTTCCTTCCTCCACAAATCAGATGTCTTTGTACAAATGTATTTTGCCATTAAGTTTTTAAATAATAAAGATTAATGTATTTTATCATTATGCTTTCCCTTGGTGACTGGCTGCCTGAGCTAATTCATTTGCTTAATTCAAGCTGTCCCTGGTTATCTGATTTACCATATTCTCTCCTAAGATCCTGCTTGGGTTTGATACCTTCAGCAAAGGCCTCTTGATTCCATCACTGGGAAGTGAGGTAGATTTCTTGGAAGCCAGTTCCAGAAGCTAGACTTTCCTACTAAGGGAAGGTAGGCTGGTTCTATCCCTTCTTGGCAGAGAAATATATTTTCATTCAGCAAAGCCAACTTTGCTCCCTGCCAATGCCACTTTAACTGGGTAGGTGCTGCATATTATTTTATCATATTATTGGACTGATATACTGTGTTCTAAATCTTTTGTGCTTCCATTCATTGGGGTTTTTTAAAACTGCATTTCTTTTGCTTAGTCAGCTGCTTTGACTTCCATTATTGAGGAGAAAGCAGGGTACAAACTGAATGAAGGAATGCATCAATGAATTTAGTATGTTTAGGTTGTAACAAGTACATCATTTAATGTTACAGTGTTATTTATTTATTTATTTATTTATTTATTTATTTATTTATTTATCACTCCATCTAGCTGCACAGCTACTCTGGGAGGTTTACAAGGTTGAACAAAAATCAGTCTAGATACACAATAAATAAATAACCCAATAATAAAAACATAATAAAATAATAAAACTATATCAGAGCATCAAACAGGAGCATGATGGCCTAAAAACAAACAAATAAACAAATAAAGTACATAAACAGCAAATCCTTAATAGCATATATTAATACCCAGGGAAAAGCCTTTTCAAATAGCCATGTCTTTAGATGTTTCTTAAAGACCGGGAGGGAAGAGTCCTTCAAACTCTCCAGTGAAAGCACCCTTTAAAGCAGGCATACCCAAACTTCGGCCCTCCTGATGTTTTGGACCACAACTCCCAGAATTCCCAATCTGTATTTCCAATGGCAAATGACTGTGGGAGTTGTGATCCAAAACATCTGGAGGGCTGAAGTTTGGACATGTCTGCTTTAAAGCATTCCTGTGTTATGATTACTGGCTACATGTTTTTCAGAATAAAATTCTGTTTTCATCAGCCTATAACTTGTCACAGAGGTAAATGACTGAACTGGAATTTTGTTCCTTGAAACACTGTTGGTTTTTTTTTAGGTAAACAATATTTATTCTGTGCCCAGAGCTACAATAAGCCATTAACAAGACTGCAGTGAACAGATATTTAGTTTTTAAGGATGACTGAATGAATACTTTATTGCAGTCAATGACCAAATCCAAAGTACATATATAAAAAGAATAGTACCAGTTACAGTAAAACAAGGAAGAACAAGAAACTGGGAAGACTAGAATGGAGGTCTAGACAGAAATGGGTGTCAGCTTTCATGTCATTTGCTTGGCCTTTCCATTACTTTTTCTGATCCTATATAATGATGGGTGTAATAATGTAATCTTTCTGAAAATTAAAGGCATTAAAAAACCTTTCTAGAGAAATGGAAAAATTTGGGGGAAGGGGGAGCTTTTTTGGGGGGGGGATTTGTACCCTCTTTCATTTCCCAAAGTTTCCAGAAAGTTTACATCTCTGCGGATGGGAAAAGATTTCAAAGAAATATATAGTTTGGTTTCTGAGACCCCAGGTTTCAGCCTAGGAGGTGATAAGCGCAAAGTGATAACCTTTGGCCCACATAGTAATTGAAAATAATAATTCATATGTGACAAATTGCAATTCATTAAACTGATTTAGCATCTTGGTGGAAATCTAACTCCATTTCAAACACATGTGATTTCATCCCAGCATTAGACTGCTCCCTCCCAAACACCTGCCAATTTCCTCCCAGTGTTTCAGCCAAGATGCAGTTACTTCTCCCTTTGCCTGGTGATCCTGGTGATCCTGAAGCAGCAGCAGCAACAACTGCAGCCACTCTTGGAAACAAAAGGAGAAAGCATTTCAATACCTAATAAATCACAGAGCTGACCTCTTCACACTGATGTGTATTTTACCTCCCTCCCTACTAAAATCTCTTTTAAAAGATAAAGGTTCTCCCCACACATGCATGCTAGTTGTGTCCGACTCTAAGGGCGGCATTCATCTTTGTTTCTAAGCCAAAGAGCCAGTTTTGTGCAAGTCTGTGTCAATGTGACTGGAATGGCTAAACACATTTCTGCACATGGAACACTGTTTACCTTCCCGTTTTTCACGGCAGTACCTATTTATCTACTTGCATTCACATGCTTTCGAACTGCTAGTTTGGCAGGAGCTGGGGTTAAAAAGGGGAACTCACTCTGCTGTGTGGCATAACTGCCGAACTGCTGACTTTGCAGCTGACAGTTTCAGCACAAAATGTCACCAGCTGGCCTTTAAATGGCCACTTATATATCACAGCAGGGGGTGGAAAGGAGAGAAGAAGAGATGTATAGTAAAATTGCATATGCTAATTCCTATCTGCATACACAAATTTTATAAATTAAATAGAAATATGCTTCTCAGCTTGACAGAAAGAATAGACATGACATGCTGGGTCTGGGATTTGAGGAACTGTTACTCAGAAAAGTAACTTCTCACACCTCTGGGGAAGAGAGTGACTAAGAGTGTTTAGTCTGTCGTCCATATGTTCACAGCCGACAGACAGTGTCAAGACCTCTTTGCTCTTCCCTAGTTACTATTCTTTATCTACATTCCAGACTTACAGCATGGGGCTGTTCAATATTTTATAAAGTAGGACACATGTCTACCCTACTGAAAGAAGTTAAAATACAATATAGAGCTCATTTTTAAAACATGTATCCAATGAATGGAAGTATATCAGACTATGGATGTTTATTGTCCCTATCCATTGCACCACATCATCTGAAATCACAACCAAATCATACATCCCATTCCGACAAGCAGTTTGCTGTTGTTGTTGATGATGAATCCATTCGTTCATTCTTTTGTTTATTTACTATGCTGCTATGCTACTCTTCAGGTTAAATCTTTTGAGTAGAGCACTAAAAAGTTAAGACACTACAACTGAGAGGTCCCTTCCTAGGTCAGCATTTGTCTCATTGAACGTCTTCGAGGACTATTTCCGGAACTGGTTTTTATGGGAGAAATAGAATTTTTAAGTAACATTTTTAAAGGGGTAGAGATAACCTATAGCTAGTTGTAGGATTTAGGCAGCTGTAGTCTAAAAAGCATCTTTTAAAAGCTCTGAGGAAAAGGACACTCTGAAGGCAACCTTGTCTCCAGTTTTCAAAGGGCCTTTATAGGGCAAACCCAGCACTTTTAATTTAATTTGTAAAGAAATCCAGGACCAGTGCAGCAGTTTCATGATTGATAAGATGTGTTCCAAATGCTCACTCCCAATTAGTAACCTTTCAGCTGTATTTTAGAAGGTAAATATAGTCTCCAAACCATCTCTTTCTACAGTTCAACATGCCACACATTACAACACAACAAATAATCCACTGGGACTTGAGTTACTGTTTCTTTAAAAGGTGAGAGCTAGTGCAACAGCCATACCTGCTGGGATATTCAAAGAATCTGTGGGAAATTGGAAAGTATACACAAACTGAAATGTAACCTGTTTTTTTTTTGGGGGGGGGGGAATTCAGTACCATACACTATTTTCTGAGCCAAAGGATCCTCAACTCTCTCCAATGTTTCACGTCTCAGAAGAAAGGAAAAAACAGGCACAGAATGTCTCTTCATCTCTTACTGTTATAGCTCTAATGCCATCGAGTCTAAATGTTGAGTGCTTGGAATCCAAAGGAACTTTTATGGGCATATACCTGAGGGCTATTTGTTCCTTTGCATTCTCTAATCAGCATCATTTATTTTTACTGTCGATATCTTTGGAACTAGCAGTATGTTGATGGTTTACAGCTGGCAGACTTAGCCGATTAGTGTGTATGTTTGTACTCAATACCATTTAAGGATAGAAGAGGAGGCAGATTCCTCCCTCAGTGAGCTGTAGTGTGCCTGGGACCCCTTCAGTCAAATTGGTGGGTACAATCACAAGTGAACAGCTCTGCCTGAAATCTTCAGTTTATCAAACTAAGAGAAAATGCACTCCACATAAAGCCAAGTACTTTCATTAGATTATACTATATATAAAACTTGCAAACTGCCTCCTAGTTCCAGAAATTCAAGGTTATATAACAGGAAATGTGTGCATTCTACAAGATTCCCTACTCTCCTGTGAGTGCATCCTCTACATATCCCAAAAAGATACATGGAGGATTATCACATAAATATTTACAGTAGTCTGTACTGAGAACTGAGGGCTGGAATGGGAAAGATAAATAAGAAGAATTGAGTTCTGGTTTTTGCTCATCTCAAAGTGATCTTCAGCATGTGCAAATGCATCTTTGGAAAGAAGGCAACTGCTTAGAAAAACATAAATATATTTTAAAATAAACTGAAGCAAAACAATAATACGAACAGAATCATATAAAAACAGCATGCAAACAGTATGACAACATAACCATATTGATTAATTTCTTCTGTTTAAAACAGGTATAGCCTGGACTAAAATAGCCATGTAGGACCATTTAAAAGCATTAAATCTTTAAAACAGTTCAACACACATAAAATTAAAACATGTACTCCTTGACTGGGCAGTGGGAGGTAACATTTCTTAAATAAATACAACATTCTCCAGACTGCATGTATAAGACTTATGTACAAAGAGCAACAAGTTTGAATTGCATCATACACTGGCGTGATTTCACATTTGCTGTGTAATATCAGTTCTTCTGTCTTTCATCCAGATGTGGATATGTTTCCTGGCCCACAACATAGAAATGTACACTCCTCACTAAACTGGACCCTTTTCCTTTTGTTTACACCAGCATGATACCAGAGTACCTGTCGGAGCATATCTCCCAGAGGTCAACTGGGGTCAGGCCCCCGAGAATAGCGCAGGTGCGCTCATTCAGGGTGCCCACGCCCAGGGAGGCGCGGAAATCGCTTACGCGTAACTGCACCTTCTCTGTTTTGGGCCCCTCACTGTGGAATCATCTCCCTAGTGAGCTGCACCTAGCACAGTCCCTGCTTGCCTTTAAAAAGGCCCTGAAAACCCATCTTTTCAAAGAGGCATACATTGGCGACCTTTTTACTTAATTTTTTTTCTGCCGCCCGCACCATCTTTTGTGGAGGGTCTTGTCCCTCCTTATTTTATTACTTTTTTTTTGCTTTTTTTTATCTCTGTTGCCTTGTTTTAATTGTAAACTGCCCAGAGTTCCGTTCTTAAGATGGGTGGTCTAGAAACAAACAAACAAACAAACAAACAAACAAACAAATAAATAAATAAATAAATAAATAAATAAATAAATAAATAAATAAATAAGATGGCAAGGTATTTTCTGTCACATTTTTCACATTCACAAATATTTTTCTACAAATGACATAAATAATTCAAAATATATACAGTAACTAGAAGAGATCTGCTACACCATTGCATGGATGTATAAAACAGAGGTGTTGAAGATATTGTTTGGATCCTTATTATCTATGAGCCAATTCTTCTGTGCATGTTATGTGTGTCTTATTTCAAACACAAAATTTATTTTGCACAAAATTGTTGAAACCTTCACATTGAAAGTGCTTGTTGAGAAAGTTTATCTGGATTAACAAACTTGCAGCAGGTTGTATTGACATGTTGGCACAGCTGATAACATTGAGAACTTTACATCGTTCTAGCATGCATCATTTAACTCTTATTTCATTCTCTTGAAATACTGCAGAAAATATTTCCTTGTCCCTGCTAAGTGTCCTTCAAAATCAATCAAACAAATAGTAGGGAACTGTGCTTCATGTCCATATGTCTTCTAAACTGCTTATGTTAAACCACGATGCCCACTTTAGTTCACAATTCCAATCACCTCTGTTGCTGAAGAAATCGAGGAAAGTAAATCAAGAAGTGTTAACTAGTAGTGTTTTCCATTAATGCATAGCTTCAACTAAAACCTACAGCTCTCTGTCACCCTATGAAGACCAATTCATATTAACCATAGAAAAATTAAGTTGATCATATGACAATGTGTATGCTTGAATTCACTATTATTAAAGATATATGTAACTCCAGATCTTAGTAGTAGCATATTTGAACACAATGCCAGACAGATAAGTGGGGTGAAAAGAGTTCACCTACTCATGTCAGGTTCTCTGGAGAGGTTTCCTGCCACCTACACATATTTGACATTTGCACCTGATGAAGTTGGATGCAGTCCATGAAAGCTTACACTAAAGGAAACCTTTAGGTACACAAGATGAAAGTACAACAAAAGTAATTGTTGTTTTGTCCTCAACAGACAAGCACAATTATCGCCACTGTAGGTATCTTTCCAATGAAGTTATTTATTTTCAACAGACATAACATTTTATAAAAGAGAGAGGATGAAAAAAAAAACTATTCCCAGCCAACAACTGTGGTTGGCTGCAGCATCCCAATGTTCCCCTCTCTTTTTAAAGAAAGGATCAAATGGCTGAAGAATATGCAAATTGGCAACTCACCTCTTCCCACTGGTGAATGTATCTTATGAGTCTTGAAAGTCGTAATAAACGCAGCAGGCTGAGGATTTTTGTGAACCTCACAATACGAAGTGCTCTAGCAGTCTTGTAAACTTCTGAATCCATTCCTTTTTCTACAATAAGGAAGATATAATCCACTGGTATTGAAGAGATGAAGTCAACCACGAACCAGCTTTTTAAGTAATTCATCTTGATGACTTTGGGATCCAGTATTATCTCAGAGCTGTCCTCATTGACAGTTCCAGTTCGAAAGTTCATGATCAAGTCCAAAAGGAAGACAGTATCTGATGCCACATTGAAAATAATCCATGGTGTTGTTGTCTGCTCTGTAAAGAATGTGATTCCAACAGGTATAATGACAAGATTTCCAACCATCATTATAAGCATTATTAAGTCCCAGTAAAACCTAGGAGAAATAGAAAAGATAATTATGGAACAAAGCAAGATGTAGAATTGCCTTCTCTTAGACATTTAATTATGTTTTACAACTGAATACAAATTTAAAAGGGATTTCACAGTAACACCAAACATCATCAATATGCTGCCAGAAAGCTGAGTGTAAGAGGACTACGGTATTCAGGGGAGAAAACATTTCAAATGACACAGCCTTTAGAAATGGAATAAGGATGTCCACAGAATGAGTTTTTGGTGAGGTACAAGAGTCTGGAAGTGATCATTCATAGTCCAGGAATACTCATCTATTTTACAACAGCTCAGCCTTTGTCAGTCTGCTTTTGATTAGTTGTATTTTGTGTGTGTGTGGAGTGCTGTTTTTGGTTTTTCAGAACAGGAAGAACTGGGCAGAAAGAGGATACTTCTTCCTGGGTGTTAGCTTTTGCCTGGCACAATGAAGAGCAACACAACTTTTTCTTTAACACAAAATGCTACAGTCAGTGCTACCAATTCTGGATTCCATTACCTCATTCTGTAGTATGTGAGGTCCAGGTTGCAGTGGGGAAAGCTGACATTCTCATATCTAATGGTAAGCTGCATTGAACTCCAAAGATATTTCCTTCTTGTTAAATGTAAAAAGAGTGGACTACCTTGCACTCTGCTGCCTAGATGCCCTAAGCACATTCAATCCCGCCTGATTTCGGAAGTTAAGCAGGGCCGGCCCTGGTTAGTACTTGGATGGGAGACCGCCAGGGAATACCAGGTGCTGTAGGCGCCTGGAGTAGGAACTGGCAAACCACTCCAGTATTCCTGCCAAGAAAACTCCATGGAGGACGTGGGGTCACGACCAGGGCCGGCGCTAGGGTTTTTTGCGCCCTAGGCGAGGGGTGGGCGGCGGCCGGCAGGCGGACAGTGACGGGCAGTGGTGGCAGGCGGGCGGGGGGGATGGATGGCGGTGGCCGGCGCCCCCTGTCCATTTTGGCACCCTAGGCAACTGTCTAGTTCGCCTTAATGGACGCGTCAGCCCTGGTCACGACACACCTTGCACTCTTTTGGGTTATCTCTGGGAAGTTTCCAAAGACCATTAGTTTTATTTTTATTTTTAGAATTGTTTCAATGTGTTTTATGGCTTTATTTTGTTACATGCTATCTTGAAAAGTTTGCTTTAAAAGAAAACTTGCATATTTTTTTTAAATGAAAAAAAAATGAATGCTTGCGAAGACCTTTCACTTCTTGTTGCGTTATACAGCTCTCCACTTACAAGCGGGTCTACTTACGAGCAATTCGACTTAAGAGCAGAAAACCGTTTTAACTGCTGCCTTACAAATTTTAGATGCAGTCTGCTCTACTTACAAATTTTGTTTTTATTTTTTCAATTTTTGATTTTTTTAGATACGGCTGCTCTACTTATGAGTTGTTCAACTTATGAGCATGCATTCAGAACAGATTAAACTCATATGTAGAGGTACCACTGTATTTGAGTGGCGTTTATTCCACTCATTTCGCATTACTGTTGGGTCTATAATTATCTGGTTTTGATTTTAACTGCCCTTCTATTTGGTATTCCAGGCACATTCAAAGAAAAACAAAACAAAAGACACAAAACATGTGACACCTTAAAAACTAAATTTCATATTTTAATGTAACGTTTAATGGACTACATGTCCACCTCTTCAGAAATATAGTAGCAGAATGAGGTGTGCAATATAATATGTGATGGGATATACATTTCATACCAAATATTCATTGGCTGTGGTATCTGTATTTGCATGTCAGCTGGGTTGTAAGTTCCTATAGACAATGGATAGGGGAGGGGGAAGAGCAGGGGGCATTGTAAAGATGATGGGGAGGAGGATTTGCCCAGGGTCTCATGTTGTTTGTTGAGAGATGTTGTTTTATGGCTCTGTGGTAAATTCCTCAAGAGAGGAATACTAGACCTCAGATCAGAGCAGGATGGGGGGGGGGTGGAGGAGAGGGGGGGGGAGAAGATGGGAAAAATTTATTACCTTAGAGTACTTGTGGAAGATAAACTTCCTTGAAGTGGCAATATAGTAATATTACATTTGATAATGACTCAAGAAACCCTGATTTATGTTTAATCCATTCCTGTGTGTATCCATCATGCATATGAATTTTATCTCAGTTGTTTCTCTTTGTATTCTTGATTTGTAATTATTCTGTTCCAAAACAGTGACCTTCAAATCCTTTAAGGAGTGTCTGAGTAAAGTGAAATGGTTTGAAACAGGTTTATGTGTATCATGGTTCCTTATGTCAAACTTGTGTCCACTGATGTGTTTTCTTAGAGATTGTCCTGTTTGTCCAATGTAGAGTGCAGATGGGCATTGTTGGCAAAAGACGGTATAGATCACATTGGTTGACGACCAGGTAAAGCTGACCTTGATACTATATTTGACATTGTTGGGTCCTGTGATTGTTTTGCCAGAGTAGTTGTGCGGGCAGAGTTGGCATCGGGGTTTGTGGCAAGGTTTAGTTCCATTGTCCATGTTGCTGTTTGGTAATCTTGTGTGCGATTGGGAGGTTGTCTGTAGGCAAGTATGGTGAATCTTAATATTTTAAGTCAAAATATCACACTTAAACATGATGTATGAAAGGGCAACAGTGTAAACAGTTTTCGCATTTTGCCAAATATTTTCACGCATCTGCATGCACAAGTGATTACACAACCAATTGCACAAAGTGGCAGGCAGCTAGCAAGGTCACTCTCCATGTGTAATTTCTAATTTACACTGCTTGATACCAATCAGATTCTGGCCTTACAAGTTTTTTATGTACATTTTCAAGTGTACTATAAAACATGGTTGTGCACTGTGTTGGGATTTACTTTTGGGAGAAGGCCAGAAGCTGAAAGGTAAGATACAAAAATCTGTGAAATAAATATTAGAAATCAAAGAAAGAAGAGAGGGAGAAAAGAACAGGGAGATAAGTTGGATGAGATGGATAGATAAATTAATATTTATCTACCATAGAGTTATGGAAGACAGGTTTCCATATTGTTTCACTCCAAGAAATGAAGAGTGAAGTACTGTCTTTTCACCCTTATTTTTTCTGGCAATCTTTTTACTACTACTATTCTATGATGTTGCAATATCACCTCTGAATTCTGCTTCCTTCTCAGACCTTAAAGCCTCTACTTATGACTTTTATCCAGGTGGAAAGTATACAGTGGTAGTTACAGAATGAAAATAGTGGTTTCCACATCTACCCTGAATACATAAAAGAAGTGAGCTACATTCTTTGATCAGAGAGAGAGAGAGAGAGAGAGAGAGAGAGAGAGAGAGAGAGAGAGAGAGAGAGAGAGAGAGAGAGAGAGAGAGAGCAAAGAATATTCAAAGCAATAAGCCTTCCTTCCCAAAAACACAAATCAATAGTACTGGACAAGTAAAGCTCATACAATAGTAAATAAAACCATGATGCATATCTCCTTTTTGGTGGCCATTGATGCTAATGAAGTCTGTGTTATATTTCCCCCTCTGGAACATTACCAAATCAGTATATAGGAAGTGGTTTGTCTTATACTATACATTTCCTGGGAATGGAAAGCAAGAAAGAGGCCTTAACACAGTCATGTTTTAAGTGAAAATGAATGTGCTTGTGTGAATGAATGTGCTTGCCCGTGGTTCAAATGTCCTTGTTTTGTAAGGTTATAGTTTCGACCACCACTTTTTATTTTAACTGATAGATAGATAGATAGATAGATAGATAGATAGATAGATAGATAGATAGATAGATAGATAGATAGATAGATAGATAGATAGATTCTTTGTATCTGACTAAACAAATAATTTGCTCTTGCTGATTTAAGAGTATTAAGAGTATCACAGAGACGCAATGTGTGTATCAATCATTATGCTGATTTCTGCACCATTATACAACTCTTGGTGTGTATAGTTATAGTGCAACTATAAAACAGAGCACAACTCTTTTTAAATTATTCCAAGTGTTATTCTTATGTTTCATGATGTTAGAGGCTGAGGGCTCTGGCTTTAGAATACATCCAGAATTATCTAAACATGTTCAAAATCTGTCACTTCTTCCTACTAATGACTGGCAGCTGGAATACATTCACCATTGTGCTGAAGAGTTAGCTTATCATTTCATGGCATGTTTGAAAGGATGTGTGGCATTTGGTAGATTTTTTCCAGCCTCCCTGTCAAAACCTATCACAGTGTTTACATAAAAATGAACTGGTGCCTGCTGCTAATCATGAATGCATTGGCAACTCAATGAAACTCGTTGGATTCCTTCCATAAACAAGCCCAAAATGTAGCAGTGTGTGTTCAACAAGGAATAAGATCTACAAGAGTATTTGACACTTTATTCTCTGCTTCCCCACCTCAATACCTTTTATACAATGGAATCATACCAAGATATCCAAAGATAAAGTAATTTGCTCCCTCAATGAAGAAGGAAATACGTAACTAAAGCATGCCTGACAGAAAGTTTACAATCTCCCATGAAGAAGAGTTCACCATCTTCCGAAGTAGTCTATCCCATCATATCCCATTGCATTCCTGCATGGAATAGGGGGGTTGGATTTGATTACCTTATAGGTCCCTTCCAACTTCACTATTCTATGATTATTGAACCACTTTTACTGTGAAAAATTTCTTCCTATTCTTCAGTAAAACAAAATCTCCATTCCTACAATTGGAATCCATTGCTGCAGGTTCTGACTTCTGGAACTGCAGAAACAAGCTTGCTCCATCTTCCATTTGACTGCCCTTCAAGATAGCTATCCCATTGTAGCTCAACCTTTTCTTTACCATGACATCTTAACCCAACTTCCTCGACTATCATGTCTGTGATTCTCAGTCATCTAGGAGAGGTTATCTGGGAGTTGAGTCATGGCAACTGTACTTCTTGACAGATCAAAATGTTTTGCTGCTCATCTTGACTGAAGAATTTGCTTGGATGAGTAGTGAAATGTTTCAATCCCAGAAGAAAAGAAATCCAGCTGCCATAACTCCCAAATTCCTCAATCATTATTTATAGACCTTCGCTTCCAGATCTTTTAACATTTTTATTCCTGTGGACACTTTTCAGCTATGTTTAGAATAACTTTTTAAAACTGATGTGTCCAGTGTTGGTCATAATATTCTAGGTGAAGTCTGATACAAAGCAGAACCTTTGATCTTGACACTGTACTTATGATGATGAAACTTAAACAGCATTACCTTTTTTCTGTTGTTGCACCATACTGCTGACACATTTTTAGCTTGGGATCTACTAACACCCCAGGTAATTCACACATATATAGTAGTACTTCCAAGCCATCCTATATTTATACACTTCATTCTTGATAAATTAAGGATTTTTCCTTCCTCCTGTCCCTGTGGACACTAATTTCATTTTATTTTTGGCTCAATTCTCCCGGTCATTTTGAACCCTGATTCTGTCTTCACTGTTTGCTGCCAAACCTAACGTAACATATGCAAATTTGATGTCCATCCCCTCAATATTATTTATAAAGTGAACATTAAGGCTACTAAGGGTGTTTATACATGACCCTTAAGCTCTGCCGCAAATGGCTGCAAGCTCCGGACGATAAAAATGTTTACCCACCAGCTCCGGAGTTTGCAGACAATTAAGTGCAACCCCGCCCACTTAGCGCGACCAACTGCACTTTTCTTGTACCTGCTTTTTTATGGTGAAAAATATTTGATGCGGAGACTGCCTGAGCTCTCCTCGCTTCTTTCTGTTGTTTTTCTTTTGCCTCCGCCCCTTAAAGAGGAACCAGGAAGTAAACGGAGGTCGGAGCAACTTCCCCCAACACCGGGAGGTAAGCCTTTTATTCTTTTGTCTCTGTCTAAGGCTTTTTTTTCTTCCCCCCCCCCCCACGCAGACAGAACAAAGAAGTGCCGAGCGGGTGGGGAGGGAGGAACAGCAAGGAACCCTCAAGATCTCTGGTCCGAATTTAAGGGACCAGCGGATCTTAGGGGTCATGTAAAAAGGCCCTAAGACAAAACTCTAAACCCCCAACTTGCCATTTCCTTCCAGGATGACAAAGATCTGCTGGTAAGCACACTGTGTATGGTCCATTATCCAGCTACAAATCTACCCAACATCATAAATATCATGAAGCTAGCTCCCATTCTACCAGTTTGGGTATGAAACTGTTAAGGGACCTTGTAAACATTTTTTTTTCAGAAATCAAGGTTCACTGTACAGTATACTTTTTATCTATTAACCGTATGACTTTTATCCAAAAAAGAAATAACATTAACCATTTGTTACATGTTGTTGAGGAATCTATGTGTTCTTAGTTATCGCTATGCTGTTTTCTAAATACTTGTAGAAAACTGCTCAGTGATCTTTTCCAGAATCTGTCCTGTCATTGAAACAGTCCAGCAGTTCCCCAGGACACATGGACTTTGTGGAAATCCCACTGGTGACTTATTAATTGCCAGTGACTAGCAACTAAATATTACCATATTTTCCCAATTATAAAATGCCTCCATGTATAAGACGATCCCTACTTTTCCAACCTGAAATTACAATTTCACAACCACATGGTTCTGTACTTGGCTTACTTCCGTGTATAAGACGACCCTCAATTTTTGGTCTAACAATTTTAGGCAAAAATATAGTCTTATACACGAGAAAATACTGAACATCACTTCTCTTCTGTACATATAACTAAACAACAATGTTTTTTTTTCTGTCATGGTGTTCTGGAGCATTCAAAGCATTGTGTACATACTGAATTGTGCCCAGAAACTGATTAGTAGCCAGTGGAGCTGCTCCAACAGGGGGGTATATGTTCCATGAAGCCAGCCCCAGATAGTTATCTGCCTGCAGACCCCTTGAAGTTTCTGAACCCCCTTCTAAAGGCAGCAACAAGTACAGAGTGTTACAGAAATCCAGCTGGGATATAACTAGGCATGTGTCACCATGGCCAGGTCAGACCTCTCAGGAAACAGGAGCAGCTGGCACACTAGTTTTAACTGTGCAAAGGCACTCCTGGACACCACTGAAAGCTGGGCATCCAGGCTCAGGGATGTCTCTAAGAATGCTCCCAAGCAGTAAGCCTGTGTTTTCAGAGGAAAAATAACCCCGTCCAGCACAGGATGTAACCGTATTCCTCAAACCTGTTTTCGAATGCCCAGGAGCACCTCTCTCTTCAAATTAATTCCTAATTTGGATTTAGAAACTCTCTGGGTTAAATGATAATAACCAGGTGCCATGAGATTAGGCTAAGCTCTGTCACAGGAAAGTAATGATTTATGATTTAGCTAATTGAAATGAACTGTAGCCAAGGACACATATATCAGCTGCAATGCCCGCAGAAATATTGTGCACACAAATTCACAACTATTTTTAATTGTTCCTCAAAAAATAAGCAACTGCATGTCCAACTAACACCATCTCCTTTCAGTAATATTTCTTATTGTTTAGAATAGTGATCCCCAACCTTGGGAGAACCAGATGTTCTTGGACTGCAATTCCCACAAGCTTTCACCACCTGCCGGCTGAGGTTTCTGAAAAGTGCAGTCCAAACACCTGCCTTATCCATGGTTGAGAACCACTGATTTAGAAGAAGAAGAAAGTGAATTAACTGTATCCCAGATCTCAAGGCAAGCCATTTCCAGGAGTCTAATAACACATTAAAATTAATATGCTATTAGACACCTAATATTGAACCTGTATAATATCATGAACTCCTCAATCCATATGCAGTCTTAATGCATTAAACTATTATTATTGCAGCAGCAACATTAACAGTACAAATTATTTAAAAAATTAAATGAGTAATAGCTTTTGAAAGACTGAACATTAAAAATAACAGCAGGTTTAACACAGAGCACCATCAACACTAATTAAAAGCAGCTTGAAACAAAGATGATTCTATGGCCTAAAACTGTAATCCAAATATTTTCAAACTGCTTTTCATTTGTGAAAGACAGAGATGATAGCAAAGTGCTTTTCTCTGCCAGGTATATGAAATAGATCCTGAGATGGCTTATATTTGAAGGGAAGAAAGGGTTATCATCATTTTGATCTTACCTTTTCCTAGTCTTATCATGAAGAGAAATGTGAACACCTTGGTCCATGACTACTCAAGAGGCATGATTATTACTTAAACAAATACAGTAAAACATTGGAATGAGAGCAGAATTCATTCTGGAAACATGCTTGTAATCCAAAGCACTTATATATCAAAGCAAATTTCCCCATAAGAAATAATAGAAACTCAGATGATTTGTTCTACAGCCCAAAAATGTTCATATAAAAGAGTGCATTACTGTAATATAGTACAAAACTAAGTCAATTCTTTCCAGGATTTTCGAGATAGAGAATACACAGAGGTGGTTTACCATTCTCTTCTTCTGGGGGTGCCCTGCAACTGTACAGCTTGTCCAAGTCCACAGAGGCTGTCTCTTCTCTCCCTAGACACTGGGGTGGGGGGAATCAAACTCCCAATCTCTAGCTCCATAGCCAGATACTTGAACCACTGAGCTATCCAGCAACAGCAATCTCAATGACTGTGCTAGGAAATCTAATGGAATAGATGACTTCCAGCTCGGCATCTAGCAATTTTCTGCTTTTTTAGTCATCTGCCTTTTCAAGCGTTGTAGATCTATTACTATCTATGAAGAAAAGGAACTGGTTAAGTGCCAAATTCGTTCATCTGTGCTCACATTCAAATTATTTCTGGGGACATGCTGGTATTATTCCATCCTTCCCTAGTGATCAAATTATGTCACACCTGAGTGCATCTTGCTATCCACAGGATTCTGAATGGGAATATATTTTGTTCTAAATGCAAGTGTTGTATTGTGTAAAGTGTTCTCATTTTATCCTATCAATTGACCTGGAGCAAATATCTGACTTCATCCAGACTTATCAAAATATAGCCCTACTATTGGCAATTTGTTGTTTTTAATATACAGTACGACCCCCTGTATCCATGGGGAATCAGTTCCGGGCCACCCCACAGATACTGAAATCTGCGGATAAGAGTGAACACTCTTATCCAGGGGTGATGATGGAGACAGGGCTGCTGGGTGCAAAAGCTCTGCCCAGTGCATTGCCCAGGCAGTGCAGCACAGCTTTCACCCCAACATTCCACCACCCCCACTGCCCGCTGATCGCCAACCGTGGATAACTGAATCCTTGGATGGTGAATCTCCAGATACAGGGTGGTACTGTACCTAGATAAGGAAAAGAGCAGTACTAAGACAGATTTATTTATTTAATGTATTTATTGCATTTTCCTGTTGTTTCAAAATAGCACTAACATACATAATAAAATAGATTTTAACAGTAAAAAGCATTGAATTCAATGGAATATTTATCACACAGCTTTGTAGCTGAGAATTTTTTCTCTCTTTGGCGAAATGAAACAATAGGAAGTAGGTCTTTGGATATGCATGCTCCAGAATAACCAAATGCCTACCTACTGCCCATTCAAATTTTGGGGAAATTAATGGCTCCGGAATTTACAGGCATGAGGAGTGGCATACAGCCCATCTGCCATCTTCGGGGGGGGGGGGGCATTCTCGCATATCTGTTTACATTTTGCTCTTTATACAAATCACTGTGGGCAACAATAAAACATGCAAAAATAAAAATACAAAAAAATTTATTGTCAGGCACAAATATTACACTGGTAAAAAAAATAAGTACACAGGACTTCAAATGCTGGCTGCAAATGGCCATGAGTGATGGTGATTTCAAACTTCACCCTGGTAACATATGGCTGGCATTTCCCACCTTTGTTCTTTGAACAAACAACTACCATGCAATCTGCATTGGTTTCTGGATAAGCTATGGTGGGTTTTTTAAGCTATGATCTTCTGTCGTATCTAGTCTGGGAAATCATGGTTTAAAGATGGCAAGTTGTGAAGTAAGAGATATGCAGCTTGTTTGGTGGCTCTGTGTTTGAAACCATGTAAAAAAAAAAAAAACGAGCGCCAGAAGGGAGAAGAAAAGAGCAAGTAATATACTAAACACTTGAAGGTCAGTAAACTATGATAGCTCAAATTAGGATCATGTTTAAATTGGTCCTCCATATGAGTATTTCCGTATAATAATAACGTAAAGCTCAAGACAAATAAGAGGCATCTGGACTTTTGTTGACAGTTCTGTTTAACAAAATGCATAACAGAACAGAGCACTTAGTTGCAAGCTTTAACTTTACAAATACCATGACTGCCAAGGCATTAAGCTTCCATTTAAGAATATTTACCCCTAAAGCTAAGTAGTAATCTCAGTTATGTAAATGCTTCAGTTAATGTTCTTCTTTTTCAGAACAGCAATGATAAGTGTAATCAGGAGTGAGGAAATAACTCATGATGAATCATTTATACCATCAGTTTGGGTGCAGAATTGGTGGATCACTGGCAATAAGCCACATTTTTAAAAAAAACACATTTCTTTTAAGCCAGCTGTATGTTGCCTTTTCTTTCTCTCTTGCATATTTCCTATTTTAACTACTATTTAATCCCTGAGAATTCAAAAATTATATAACTTGTTTGTCTCAGTTGTGATTGGTTTGTTGATTGTTTTATTTTTTTTAAAAACTTATTATTATTATTATTATTATTATTATTATTATTATTATTATTATTATTATTATTATTATTATTATTATTATTATTATTAGAGATGGGCACGACTTAGCGGTATTCCTGTTTCCGTTTCCGTTACTCGGTTCCGTTACTCTACGGAAACGGTAACGGGAATTACTCCGCCAGACTTCGAGCTCGAACCGACGAACGAACAATTTTGGTCTGATTTGTCGTGCTCGTTCCTTGCATCGCGCGATTGCGCGATGCCACGCGGCACAGAAAAAAAGTTTTTAAAAGTTAAAAAAACCCGGTTCCCGGCCAAAAAGCAGGCGGAAAAATGCCTGCCGTGCCTCAGGGCACCTACCAGAGGGGTTGTTTCTGGAGGTCCCCGGCCTCCCCCCTCATCCCCCGTCCTGGGCTGCTCTGGTGGGACTCGCCGCAGGCTCGCAGCCAGCAAAAAGCCCAGTCTCGCCGCCGGCCGCCCGCAATTAAAGCGCAAGCAAGCGGCACGGACGGCACAGGAAAAAACTTTTAAACTCTCCCCCCACCCATTCCCGGGCCAAAAAAGCAGGCGGAAAAATGCCTGCTTGACTAAGGGCGCAGGGCACCTACCGGAGGGGTGGTTTCTGGAGGGGGGGTCCCGCCTCCCCCCCGTCCTGGGCAGCCGGACTCGAGTCGCCATTTCGCCATGCCATGCGGTGCGGGCGGGGGATCCAAAATGGGGCGGCAAACGAAATATTGTTTTTGAAATCATGGTCCAAAAACACACAAGCACAACAGAAATACGCGAAAATTTATAAACTGCCAGATTTTTCACAGTAGCAGTGGGTTTTTTCTTGCAACAAAATGTCTCTCCTCTCCTCCTCTGTCCTCCATTGATTTTATTTTATTTTATTTTATTTACACCTGCGCAATGATGGGCTGGCTGAGTGGCCAGCCATGTGGGAGTGGACAACCATGCAAATTTTTGGAGCCATCCCACCAGTCGCATGGCCACTTGGCCATGGAGACTTCTGGGATGTGCCAAAAAGCCCCCTAAAACCTGCCCTAGCCCTAACCCTAACCCTTGACTCCGTACCCATATACGTCACAGACTGTCTTCTTAGTGGGTCAGAGAGGCACCCAGAGGTGCAACCCACTAGCCCACCGTAACCTTACCCGTCACTAGCCTAACCCTAGCCATTGCACTAAGCCACCTTAAAGCCAGATCTACTTGCTTGCATTGCACTACACGCAGCAAGTACACTTCCCTTCTGTGTGAGACATGGTGGTGCCAGAGCCTTGTGAAGGGCGGGCATGACGCTATCACTCTCACTGGTCTCACTGTCTGCACATTCTGTTATGCAATATCCATATGGCTATTGCATAGCATTTTGCAGCAGCAGCAGGTGACGAGGGGAGACCCCCATGTAGAGGGGTCTCTTGGAGCCTGCTTCGATAGGAGGCACCCACGGGTGCCTCCAGGAGCCCACTTTCCCTTTATAGCGGGCCAGAGGAGGCACCCACCCCACAGAGGTGCCTCCAGGAGCCCGCTCCCCCCCCCAAAACCAGTACTAACGACAACGAAAAAACGAAAAAACGAACCGACTAATTTTTGCGAATTTTCGCGAAAACCGGAAACGAGCCGAAACGGGACCGGCCCGACTAACGACAACTCGGAAAAAAAAATTTTCAAGTCGTGCCCATCTCTAATTATTATTATTATTATTATTATTATTATTATTATTATTATTATTATTATTATTATTATTATTATTATTATTATTATTATTATTATTATTATTATTATTTGTCTTGGAAGAAGAGCTCAATGTAATCTCTGCTTCATTCCTTTAGTAACATGGTAACAAAGATCTAGCTAAGTTAAAATTGGAGGGTGGCGTTCAAAAAGATGCTGCCATGCTTCAGATGATGCAAAACAAACTTACTTTATTAGTAACACACAAGGTTATTACATAGACAAGGCACAGAAACTGAATGCATTCAGGATCCGAACTGAAGGCAGCAACAAAGTTGATGCCAAATTTTCGGACATCAAATAAGGCATGGTGGCTCTTTATATACCCTCTCAGATCTGCACCCAGCTTCCAGAGAGTTCTACCACAGTTCCTCTTTTAATATACAGTATTGTCCAACGTCAAATACAAATTCAGTGTCCTGTTTGCTGATGTCCAATGACACTTCCTCACTTATGTACATCGTTTGAACTCATAACCTCTGGGCATCTCTTGTTCTGTACATCTTGTGGTTTAGCTTAACAGCTACAGAGTATTACTTAACATGTTCTTGTTATAGGCAAACCCCTAACACTCTCTGTGTGTGTCTTGATTAAGAATACAAAAATGACAGGCAGGCATATATATCTTCACTCAAAGCAGAAGTTATATGTATTGTAAAGGTCATTTAATATTAAGCCAACACCCCTTTTGATTATATATGAAGTTTACTGAGCAAGATGTTATGTAATTCTTATTGTACTTAAAATCAAAACCTATGAGCTCAAACATGTCATTAAGTATGTGTACACATCCAACCATCCAACATGAGTGTATGTAGAAACAAAGCAATATGACAACTTGATTTTTTTATTTATAAATTGCTATTAGGAGCTGGCTGGATGTGGTTCAGGTATGGCTGAGAGTTTGATTTCTCACTGTGGGGAAGGACAAACCACTTCTACCTGGAAAACCCTGAAAAGGGTTGCCATAAATCAGAATTAACTTGAAGGCATATTATTATTATTATTATTATTATTATTATTATTATTATTATTATTATTATTATTATTATTATTATTATTATTATTATTATTATTATTATTATTTATTTATTTATTTATTTATTTATTTATTTATTTATTTATTTATTAACCACACAGCTATCTATGCTGGATTTTATATTATCAATCATTAGTCGAATGCTTCCCAAGCATTCCCCCCCCCGGGCTCCAGCTGACTGGCACTGGTGTGGGGGAACAAAAGGTTTTTGGAGCCTGGGGTGTGGGGAAGGGGAAAGGGCTAGGGCTAGAGTTAGCTGGAGCCCTGGTATGGTGCACCCTCCCCGCATGGGTTGCACCGTACTGCAGTCCCCGATATAGCGAGACCGCAGTATATGAACCACAAAAGGGCGGGGGGGGGGCACTGTAACCTAATTGCCACTGTTAGCAGTTTCTACTTTTACTTCCTTCTGAAGAACTATTTACAATATCACCCCCAACTACCTGTGCAGTACAGTAGGACCGCAGTATCCGCAGGGGATCAGTTCCTAAATTCCCCACTAATAGTGAAATCTGTGTATAAGAGCAAACACTTTTATCCAGGCTGACAATAGTGCTAGGGTGCTGGGGTGAAAGCTTTCACCCCTGACACCCCCCAAATGGCAAAGAAGGAAGGACATCCCCCCCCTTTCCTCTCGCCACCAGGCTTGGCTGCAGCAAGGAGATAATAAAAGGGGGGAAAACTTTATTCCCTCCTTTTTATGGTGTCTCTTCTTTGTACAAATTGTGTGCATTTTCTAATTCATTCAGATCTTTGGGTCTAATCATACCTGCCAAACAACATCAGTTATATCTATTCTTTCCAAACATATTTGCACTTATACATTTATTTTTCATGATCATGTGGTATATATATCAGCAGAAATATTCTCATTGGCCTTAAAGATATCAATTCATTTCCTCCTTTTTGAAATGGTATTGCCAAGTACACCATAAAATGGATTTATTTTCTCTATTATTTCCTGGGGCAGCATTACCCCTTATTTTTTATTATTTTTAAGACCCCTTTCTGATACATCAATATGGTAGAAACAGATTTCCATTTGATCTTTGATGCAACAGAGAGATCTGAGCCTCCTTCCCTTTCCCTTCTCTCTTTAAGTCAATTTACCTGACCCCTTTGGAAAGGAGTATGATATTTTTCAAGAGCAGGGTTTAGGAAAAGGCAGAGGACAGGCAAAGCTCCTTTCTTCACAATTCAAAGCAGAAAATATCTGCTCAAGCTCAAAGGAAGGGGAGGGGAAGGGGAAGGCTGTTTTATTTGAGCTTCTAGCAAAAACCACATGAACAGAAGTGGTTGCTATTGCTGATTTGTCAATATACCTGTTAAATGATTTTTAAGAGTACAAACACAGTGGCCATTAAGTGGCCACAGCACCCAGAAACCAACCCCTCTGTAAAGGAAATAATTTGACATGAATGAGCACACATGCTAAACTAGTAATTAATCACTACATCATCAATACAGTTAAAACAACCCTCTCAGGAAGGGCAAAGTAAACTTAAATAAACCACTGACAGGGAAAATTAATCAATGTTGGCCATATATTGGGTGAGAAGGAATATATGACACAATCTAAAAATTGACACAGTAGTATAACTGGGGTTGTTTTGCCAGGTGAGATCCAGCCCTGAGGGAGATAATATCAGTAGGAGCTTGATCAGGCAGAAGTCAAAGGTGGTGGTGGTGGTGGTGGTGGTGGTGGTGGTTACTTAAAATTGATTCCTGGGGAAATCCAAACCAAACTAAACCAGCAGCTAATAAGAAAACTAATAAGAAAACAAATATTCTTCTTTGACATTTATCATTTTTTTGCTACAGCTCAGGCCAGTTAAATGAGTTTATTAGTAAATGAACAACTGACTAATTAGTTAATTAACCAATTAACTAACTAACTAACTAACTAACTAACTAACTCACTCACTCACTCACTCACTCACTCACTCACTCACTAACAGCTCTACATCTGGAGTATTAGAAGGGCACTCAGTAGTAAGTAATGTAGCATAACTTTAATTATCAACATGACTTCCTATTAGGTATGCCATCTAAGATTGATGATGATTTGTAGTCCCAGGGATGGAAAGTTGCACATTCTTCCCACTCCTCTAAGGGAAGGTTTCACGACTCTAATCTTCATGAAGGGTAAAGCACAAAACACTTTGACCCTCTTTTTGTTATCCCTAATTTCAGTAGTTTCCCTCTCTACAGATATCCTCATGTATCAGGATAAGATCACTATGGAATGAAGAACCCTTGCAGCACGCTGACAAAGGTGAGTGGGCCTTCTGTGCAGTGAAGGGAAGAGATAAGCACAGCATCTGTGGTGCCACAAAATTAATTAGGTACAAAGCATTTTGGGTCTCTCTCTCTAGGTCCCCCGATACTCCTGGTGGCGCCCCCCACAGGTGGCGGTACACTTAGGAACTGGTTGGACCTAAATAACTATACCCATAACCAAGCATCTTTGGGCAGACCCCTTTTAAAGGGCAGGGGCTGGCGGCGGCTTTGATGTGAGCCCAATTCAGCCATTGCATATCTGTTTCTTGTCAACACATGCTTTCTCCCTATGGAGATGGACATGTCTCCATAGAGTGACAAAATGGAGGGGCAACTGTATAAAACTCTGTACCAGAACAGTCCCTGAAATGAATCTTATAATCTATATATGATTTTCTAACTCTGTATGATTTTACAATTATAATTGTTTCTAACAAACCAATTTTACTATTCGCTCTACTTGGAAGCAACAATGACTAGAACAGTGTTGGCAAACCTGCAGCATGGGTGCCAAAGGTGGCACTCACAGCCCTTTCTGTGCGCACCTGACATTGCCCCTTCACAGCCACCTGTGTTCAGGTTAAATTGCTGTACGTATTGGCACTTTGCGAAAAATTAGTGGGTTTTGAATTGCAGTTTGGGCACTCGGTCTCTAAAACGTTAGCCATCACTGGGCTATACCCTTATGCCTTCAGTCAGAAATCCCATCTCATTGGAAAGTCTTATTACAATCACTCTAAGTTGGTTCTGACTTGACAACACATAACACATGAAAGAGATAATTTGAAATTTGGAGAGTTAATCCATGTTTATTCAAATTTTTTTTGTTACATTTAGACACTTGATACGCAAGCCTTATACAGTTCATTCTAGCTGCAGCTAGACTGTCCAGTCAGATGCTTGCACAAGGCACCATATGCCAGAAGAAATTAAGTTTGCAATATCTGTCTGTCACCAAACCTTCCATCCTCCCTTCCCCCTCTACCACTTGTCAAAAATATCTTGGAAAACAGAAAGTATCTAGTCTGTGCTTAAAGTCAAGAGTTGTGAAATGTCACTCTAGATGTATAACAAGCTGCTGAATTTGTTGCTGTTGAGTCCTCTGATGCCTTTTCCAGGGCAAGAAAAAAAGCAAAAATGGTTATAGGTGGCAGTATCTTAAAGGTTCACCATCATTGGGCTAGAAGAGTGTTGTGCACTTAGACCAATGGCATAACCTTTGGAATTGAATTTTCATCCATTAAGACATCTCTGTAGTCATTATCTGTTGCATGCTGAGTTGAGCAAATCTTAAGTTATAGCAATTCACCTCCAAATGTATGTAACTTTTATGTAACTGTACAATACGATTTCAAGCAATATTTTGCAAAAATATGTGAGGTACAACTCACTACCGAGTGAGTTGCGCCTTGCATCGTCCCTGCCCACCTTCAGAAAGGCTTTAAAAACTATGCTTTTTAAGAAGGCTTATGGTGACCTTATTTCTATTTAATTTTAGTTTTAGAATTGGAATGCAATTTATTGTCATTGTATAAATACAACAAGATTAAAAGTGCTATCCAGTCAGTCATTCACACAACCCAGCATAAAAATCTGAGACGTAAAATCTACAATTTAAGAACAAACCATCTATACACATACTCCAACATTCACATGCCGAACATCACTTACACTCATTTAAAACTGACATAAAAACCAAACATACACACACAGCCCTACACTCTTTCACCTGGCAACATTCATACCCAATCCATAAAAACTACAATTTAAAAAACAACAACATCCATACACAATCCCCCATACAATATATGTGTAACACATTCAACACTAATATTACCCATCAAGTTAATTTTTAACAGAATTTTTTTGTGCATGTTGCTTCTTGTTGAGGGCTTCCCTTCTACTACCCTTATTGTTGTCCTCCCACTATTGTTTTTATTACTGTTTTATCTGATGCTTTTTAATCTGTAAACCGCCCAGAGTCCCTCTGGGAAATGGTGCGGTATAAAAGTTTAATTAATAAATAAGTAAATAAATAAATAAATAATGCTGGTCATTGCATCAGTCCTGCAAGTAACAAATACCTGCATGACACAATGAGACAGTATCATATGCATGTGTGTATGTCCATAAGAAGAGAAAAAGAATTATTTTCACATTCGCTTTTTCTATCCAGTAAAAATTATATTTCAGTGATACACTTTGTCCTGCAGCCTGCACACTTTGAAATGCCTTGGGAAGTTATTCTGTCTGATGTCTGAGTGTTCAAAGTAACCTTGGTTCTTTAATGACTTCACAAAGTACCACCACAGCTGTTTCTTTGCTTCAGACACATAAAGTACAGGTTAGAGGTGACAACTTAAAGTGTTTCCCTTCAAGTAAGTTGCCCATAGCGGCAAATACAGATAAGATGTTCTTAAAATAAGCATTTGAAGAAACTTAGGTCACTGTAATGTATGACCCAATGCTCCTCTTTCTCTTCATTCTGTTGATAAACATTTATATTGAAACAAGTTAAAACTTTCTTCTATGCCATAGGGCAGCGTTGGCAGACCAATGGCACAGGTGCCAAAGGTGGCACTCGGAGACCTTTCTGTGGGCACCTGACATCACCCTTTCACAGCCACCAGTATTCAGGTTAAATTGGTGAATTAGCACTTTGTGAAAAATTAGTGGGTTTTGAATTTATTTATTTATTTAGAATATTTTTACCCCACCTTTCTCCTTGGAAAAGGACCCAAGGTGGCTTACAATAATGAGGGACAACACACAGTCCAGAACATTTAAGACATATTCAAAATAGGAATGGGGAATTTGAAGAGGCATCTTAGAACATTAAAAAGGTAACATTAGAGCTACAAAGAGCGCACAAGAAGTAAAGAAAAATCCATTATGAGGGGTGAAAAGCAACATGGAAAACACTGGTGTTCTTATGAAATCAGTCCTAGCAATCATAACCTTTGTTTTGTTTGGGAAATTCCCATGTGTGGCCCAAATATGTCTTTATGAGTTTTTGGTTGTTGTTTTTTAGAATTTTCTCCTTATATTTATTGGAAACAATTAGCTGCTTATGGGGTCCTCCTTTTCCTGTACATGTTACTGTATTATTAAAATTTCCTATATAATAGATTTTTATCAAGTCTGTACCTCTCGGTATTCAGGGGATAAGGGTACAAATGTGTGATTGGATTCTATCACAGTTTGGGCACTCAATCTCTAAAAGGTTCGCCATCACTTCCATAGGGTTATAGTATATTTACTCTGTTTTCAATATCTTTCCCTCCAGCCTATGGACAAGGCCAGGAATCTGGGCATGGTCCTGGACTCTGCCCTCTCCCTGGAATCCCAGGTGATGGCCGTTTCCAGGGCCGCTTTCTTCCAGCTCTGCAAGATCACCCAGATCTGCCAGATCCGCCCGTACCTTGATGAGTCCTCCCTAAGGACTGTTGTGCAGGCCCCTGTGATATCGAGGATTGATTACTGTAATGCACTCTACATGGGGTTGCCCTTGACCCTTGTCCAGAGGCTGCAACGGGTCCAGAATGCGGCGGCCAGACTGGTGGTGGGTGCTCGTCACTACGAGCACATCACCCCAGTGCTGGCCTGCTTACACTGGTTGCCCGTGGCCCTCTGGATAAGGTTCAAGGTCTTGGTTTTGGTTTTCAAAACCCTCCATGGCTTGGGCCCTGAATACCTGTCGGAGCGTATCTCCAAGAGGTCAACTGAGGCCAGACCCCACTCGGATGTCGCAGGTGCCCTCACTGCGCGTGCCCACGCCTAGGGAGGCGCGGAGGTCGGCCATCTGCAACCGCGCCTTCTCTGTTGTGGGCCCCTCCCTTTGGAACCATCTTCCTAGTGAGCTGCGCCTTGCATCGTCCCTGCCTGCCTTCCAAAAGGCATTGAAAACCTTGCTATTCAGGGAGGCATATGGTGACCTACCCTAACCTCCCCCCCCCCACTTTTGGTTGCTTGCTGGCTGCTGCTGTTATCCACTTACCGCCCATTGTTCCATCCTGACATACTGTTTTTATCTATTGTTTTTATCTGCTTTTATTATGTACACTGCCCAGAGTTCCATATTGGAAATGGGGCGGTATAGAAATGAGACAAATAAATAATAAATAAATAAATAAATGTTTTGACAGGTTCAATCAAATGGACAACTGATTTTAAAAATGGATTTAGTCTTTTTATCAAAACAATATTCTGAGTAGAGAAGAGTACCCTCTCATAGTTGTGGTATGACACAGGGTAGGGAGAATGGTGTTCTGACAAAGACGGCTATAATTGAAATGCCAACACAAAATCCATGAGTAACCTTGAAATTGAAATGAAAACATTTACTATGTGCCAGCAAGTCTCTTCTGAATTATGGCAGATCTTCTAAGGCCATCTAAGTATGAGGTGCTCAAAAGTGTTTACCAGTTCTTCCTTGCATTGGTTATCTACAGCCATGGACCTCCCCCAAGGCTGCACAGGCTCCAGATGGTCTTGGCTGTCTCTCTCTCAGGATGCATGGTGGTACCACACCTCCAATCCACCTTTCCATTTCTGCAAATTAGGATAGGCAATATGCAGCTCACAGGCTTCATGCATTCCCACATGTTCAGGGCCTCTGAAAGGAAATTTATCAGGGGATCCAAAGTTTCTTTTGGGGCCTGTCCCTTCCCCATGTCTTGCCACAGGATGTGGTGATGGCATCTGACCTGGATGCCTTCAAAAGGGGATTGGACAGATTCCTGGAGGAAAAGTCCATCACAGGTTACAAACCATGATGGAGATGTGTAATCTCCAGGCTTAAAACCAGGGTGCTTCAAGGGCCAGATGCAGGGGAGTGGTATCAGGAGACTGATATCTAGTCTCATGCGCTCCCAGATGCATCTGGTGGGGCCACTGTGAGATATAGGAAGCTGGACGAGATGGACCTTTGGCCTGATCCAGCATGGCTCTTCTTATGTTCTTATGTTCTTATTTAAGGCCTACTCTTCTTATATTCTCTCAGAATTTATCCCTCCATAATAAATATAAATAAAATAAAAGAACATCAGATATTATTTATTTATTATTTATTATTTGCATGTATAGACCACCCGACTTTCCCATATGAGAAAGCACATTTTCTTTGAGCATCTTTGTTTATGCTACAATACCGATAACAAGAAAGAAATCACACTGAAGCACCTTTTAAATTGTAATGCAGATCAGGTCATCAGAAGAATAATGTTTCCTTTTTTTAAAAGAGCCTGCCTTTTGTGTGTGAAAATTTTCAAATCACAGTATGAAAATTAAGTCTTCTGATGATGTTTGATTCACTATTTAGCCTTGCCAAATCCACAACATGGTCCTGAGACATTGTAAACCTTAAATAATTCTTAATTAGCTTAAATTTGCCAAACGATCTCTCTCCAGAAGCTACTGTTGCTGGAACTGTTAATAGCATTCTTAAGAAAACAAACATTTGGAAATAGGTCACCAAGTCTGTACTTTGTTATGTTAACAAGTAAAACTGATCTTATGGCTTTAACTGTGAATTTCCAAAATTTGGAAATGTTAAGTACTGAGGGTAAATGTTGCATTTCTTTTCCAAAATAATCACAGTTAATATCAATCATTTATTTATTTGCATTAGCCATGACCTTAGCAAAAAGATATAACATTTACATAGATATAAAATTGGCATACTAAAATCAAGATAATAGATATATATACATGCAATATACCTATACAGTAATCCCTGACCCAAGTTAATAGAAAATCCGCGATATGCGAATGCTGGGTTGGGTTGGGACTGGGGGGCTTATCTAGGGGACTTGAAGGGGCCTCCAGTGGGCTTTCCAGGCCTGCTGGAGGCCCCAGAAGTGGTTTCCGGTGAGGCCCATTTGGGGTAAGTGCAGGAGGCCACAAACAGGCCCACCAAGCTTGTCCCAGGGGTCTTGCATTTCATATTCTGCAGTCCCATAATATACCAGTAATGCAGTATATGAACCGTGAAATGGCGGGGGATGACTGTACCAGATTTGGGCAAGTAAATCCATAAATGATTATTGTTTTAAAATCATATTTGGCCTCGTTTTAATTGTTGCTGCTAAACATTTAGCTGTTTGTAGTGTCACCTGTCTGTCTCGGTCTCCAAGCAGTAAAGATACATAGAAATCAGATGAACAACCTGGTTTCTTAACTAACATGTGGAGAAGTAATTCTTGGTGCACCTCTCTATAGAAGTAGGACACGGACAAGCATTTCAAAACCTTCACCCCATGGGCATATGCAATTTTGCAGAGGGATTCCTTTACAGCAGCCCTCAAGGACAGCTGAAGGCATGACGTTGAATTGTGTGTATGAAAAGGCCCTTTTGTACTTTGGAACTGTTAGCACGTTTAGATATTGTGCCATTGTTTTCGGATGACTTTCACTGAACAGTCATACAATGGACATAGTTTACTGGTGACTGACAGATTATTTTGATATTCAATATCATATATGCACTGCTCTAATAGATTTCTCACCCTACTATACCTGGTGGCCAAAGGGAGATCAAGTGACAGTCCCAAAGTGTGTAATGCAGCCAACCTGGCTTCATTTCACATGCATTTTCAGCTCGGTGAGAAGAGTTTCTATTAGAGATGGGCACGAAACGAGCAATTTTTCGTTTTTGTTTTCGTTTTTTCATTTTGTTACGTAATGAAACGAAAAACGAATTTTGTCTCCAAAATGAAACGAAACGAAATGAAACAACAGAAATTTTGTCATGCATTTCGTTTTCGTTGCAGCAAATACATTGAACTGTAATGAATGCTAACAAAACAGCAATTTTTTGTTTTCATTTTCATTTTTTCATTTCGTTATGTAACAAAACAAAAATGAAATTTTTTACAAAAAATTCACGAAAAACTAAAACAAACCAAAACGGACCCCCTAAATGACAAACGACAAATGAAACACAATTTTTTTTAGTCGTGCCCATCTCTAGTTTCTATATTTGCTACCATAACATCCAGTGTAGCACCTCTTGCTTGCATGACCTTATGCAAATATCTGTGCCAAGTAATATTTTGTATTACATTGCTGACATTAGTACACAGGCAAAAATGTCACATATAATAAAATTCCATAGAACTTGTTTCTTGTTTTGGCCATCAAATTTAGTTCCAAGTGGTTTTCCATACTTCTATAGAGACGTGCACCAAAATTTTTAAAGATTATATGTACCATTTCACTTCAGTATTGATTGATGCTTCTATGATGATGTCAACTCCTGTCCCAGGCAGCAGGTGCCTTTACAGTACTTGACAAGGCAGGTAACATTCTCTGTGACCATCACCCTTTTCATGTTTGAGGATCCTGTGAGTACATTTCTGCCACTTCACATTAGAATCCCAGCCTTCAGCAGATACAAGTGCAGACTTAGATGAAGTGGTAGTATTGACTGTCTTGTGCTAAAATAATATACATGGAAAGCAATATAAAACTTGTTTCTGTTGACTCCATACAAGCCAGTCTCTTACATGCTAGTCCACCATGAGTTCTTTGAAATTTCAGTATGTTTCCTGGGAAAACTTCATTGCAGATGTCTTTTGGGCATGCTTTAGGTGGAGGGATGTGACCATTTGTTAACATACTTTTCTATTTCCTTTTGAGATGTTTCAGAGAGGGTAGCCATGTTAGTACTTTCAAGAACTGCAGGCAAAAATTAAAGAAAAACAAAACAAAACAAAAGACATAAAACATGTGGCACCTTAAAGACTAACTTTCATATTTTAATGTAAAGTTTCGTGGACACGCCCACTTCTTCAGACATATAGCAGCAATGAGGTGAGTAATATAATATATGATGAGATATGTGATGAGATGCTATATGTATGAAGAAGTGGACGTGTTCACGAAACATTACATTAAAATATGAAAGTTAGTCTTTAAGGTGCCACGTTTTGTGTCTTTTGTTTTGTCTTTCTTTGATGTTTGAGATATAAACTCGGTAGTGATACATGCAATGTCAAGGCCTACATTATGATTATTCCTTTCATCTTCCTAATTCACTTCCACATGCATCTGTATGCCTGTTTCTTTCTGTTTCCCATTTCCATTTTCTGCATCTGCAACTGCTCCTTCATCAAAATACTGAGTATAATGATGACCTAAATCAACTGCTCCTTGTTTGGGAATTAGGATTCCAACAGATTCTTGTTGCTCCAATTCTATATTGTTGAGATGAATGAAATTTTTTCTGAGACAGCACTTAATCTAAATTGAAAGAGTATTTATGTAAAATATTTCTCTCCTGCCATTCTCCTTGGAAGGACCCGTACATCATAAAACTGCATTTAGAAAGCTAAAAACAAGAGATATACAAATATATAAAAATAATTAAACAAGTATTATATAAATTAGTACTAATATCAGTATTAAAACATATTTAAAGCTGAGAACAATAATCTGTTTAAAACTAGTTATTAAAGAAAACCCTGCCTGAAGAGAAAGGTTTTTTGCCTGCCTGTGGAAGGACGGTCGAGATGGGGCCAGCCTAGCTGCTCATGGGAGGGAGCTCCAGAGTCAGGAGCAGCAACAGAGAAGACCCTCTCCCATATAACAACCAAGCACACTTGGGAGGCTGCTGGGACTCAGAGAAAGACCTCTCCTGGTGACCTTAATGCTAGAACAAGCTCCCATGGGGACAAGAGGTCTTTTAGATAGCTTGGACTTAAGCCAGTGGTGGCAAACCTTCGGCACTCCTGATGTTTTGGACCACAACTCCTACAATCCTTTGTCATTGGCCACACAGGCTTGGAATTCTGGGAGTTGTGGTCCAAAACTTCTGGAGTGCCAAAGGTTTGCCACCACTGACCTAAGCCATTTAGGATTTTATAAGTTAAAACCAATACTTTGAATTGACAGCCCCCTCACCCCCCTTTTTTTTTTCATTTTCTTCTTGTTCTTTCTTATCTTTCCTTTTCTGGTCTCCTGATTTATGAGAATACATTTTGGAGAAATGATTTATAATTTATACTTTTTATATTCTGAAGAAAAGGGGAAAATACAGTAAGACGAAAATAGTATATATTAAGAATTTTGTCACGGTAGAAGTAGTGATTAAATCACACTGATGCGGTGATGCTATGATGAAAGTATTCATTGCACTCAGTGGCAGCTCTAGGAAAGGTGCAGGTTGATTCTCCCCCTCCTTTCTTGCCCTATTGTAGGAGAGGCAAGAGATGAATTAATACCTCCTTCTTTCCAAAGTGAGGCCTGTAGAGCACGGATAAAGAGGAAAGGTACAGGAAGGTCTTTCTCAGAGCTCCTAGTTAACTGCTTCTGTCTAGAATAGAATAGAATCATAGAGTTGGAAGAGACCTCAAGGGCCATCTAGTCCAACCACCTCCCATGCAGGAACCCCATCACAATATTTCCAACAGATGTCCATCCAGTATCTGCTTAAAATCCACCAAAGAAGGAGACTCCACCACCCTTTGTGGCAGCATATTCCACAGTCTCCTCTGCCTTGCAGTTTCTTCAGCAGCAGCGTTTTTGTTGTTGTTAAAAACAAGGTGCATGAACTCTGTCATACCTTGCCTCCCCCAATTACACCTCTACATTTCCCAACACTACATAAAATTACAGATCATAATTTCTACAAATTGTGATACATATAAAACTATGTAAGGTAAAAGGTAAAGGTTTCCTCTGCACATGTGTGCTAGTCGTGTCCGACTCTAGGGGTGGTGCTCATCTCCGTATTCAAGGTGAATAGCCAGTGTTGAGCAAGTCCATGGCCACGTGGCCAGCGTGGCTGCAAGGAAACACTGATTTACCCTCCTGCTTGTTATGGTGGTACCTATTTATCAACTTGCATTGACATGCTTTCGAACTGCTAGGTTGACAGGAGCTGGGGTTAACAGCGGGAGCTCACTCCACTGCGTGGCACCTGGGATTTGAACCGCCGAGCTGCTGACTTTGCAGTCAACAGTTTCAGAACCTTACTCCGCTGAGCAACTATGTAGGCTTACACAAAATGTGAATGCTAATCTTAATCACACAATATATGCAAACATTATCTGAGACCACAGGAGATTTCCAGCTCATCTCCTATGGCTCTTGGGCCCCATTTCTGACCTTGGGCCCAGATATATTGTACCCCTTGCATTCCCCTTTCATGGGGTACACATCTGTGTGCCACCACAGCAAATTTGTGCTGCTTTGCCAAAATTCAGTAGCAAACATTGATCAAAGTTGCCTTGTTTCTTTGAAATTAGGCTTGTTGTCTCAGACACCCCCAGAAAGCATAAATCTTGATTAATTCTTGTGATCCCTTTGCACCTACAAACCTTAATGTTTTGGGTGAGTCTGAAGGTATCTTTTTCCTACTTCTCCTACCAAATTCTGATACTGAATAGGAGGCGATGAAGTCCTTTGAGGACCCTTGTGGGGGGATGAGGCACTGGTTTACAATATGTGCAACCCCTGCCATATATATCCACAAAATTGCAGTTATTCTACCTGTTGCTCTTCTAACATAATAACCTTTACTGTGAAGTTTCTGACTTCATTTGTGAATATTCCCAGCTAGGTTAAAACAGGAATTCCATTTTGATATTCTTCATCTATTATTAATAGAGAACATAGTTCTTTCATGTATTTACTTTCATGTGTGTTTCCTAACTTTCAATAACCAGACCTGGGGAAGAGCAGCTGTACTACATTAGTGAACTACATTGGTAAATTTACAAGCTTATCTTCATTCTTCGAAGACAAAAGATCTGCAAAATATATGGTAACATAATAGGTTTTCTTGGTATTTTAGGATTGAGACTCAAATAAAAGTCCTCATTTTAATTACTTTTCTACAATACTGCATTCTAATTTTTTTGTTATAGTTTTTGGAATAATTCAGGATATTTCCATTTATTTAATAATTTTCTTCCTAAAACCTCAGCAGCATGCTTCTCATTGTACGAATAAATGGGTTTAAAGGGATCATAGTTTATGTTAGGCATAAGAAGGACACTGAGAAGTGAGGTGAAATGTACATTTATAACACTCCCCTCATTATCACAAATTATGGAAATAAATGCATCACTATCATTTTAGCAAGAGCATCATGCAAATTATCAAAATGGCCTAACAGGCATCAATTATTTATGGATTTTTCTGATGTGCTGTCTCTCTTCTGTAACAAATTGAGGATTTCATTTTAAAGGTTTCTTTAAAAGATGGACAACAGGTGCATCTCTAATGCTGGATGTCATCTTGGCACACACTGAATGAGAAAAATCAAACATTGAAATGTCAGGTTTCCAAAGAGCTGAACAAAATGCAAGGATAGATTGTGTCTTGGGAAAATGCAAGCATGGATTGACTTCTTAGGAACATGATTTTATCAATGTTTGGAGCCTAAAACAGAGTAGTATTTGGAAAGATTATTAGCAGCAGTACAAAAAGTCAAACATGGTATGTATTGTTGTTTTTTAAAGTAGTGGATAAGCTTAGAACTGCAGAGCTGGAAAGAACACATCCAACTGCTGTCAAGGAGGCACACGGAGGAATCAAACTCCCAACCATTTAATGTTTAATTCTTATACAGTTTTATCTGGCTTAATTGTAATCACTGTAATCATTTTGAATATTATTTGAGTGCTGGGTTTATTTTAATGTATGATGTATATTTGCTTTTACTGTCGATGCTTTAGCTCAGTGTTGGCGAACCTATGGCACAGGTGCCAAAGGTGACACTCAGAGCCCTTTCTGTGGGCACCCAATATCATCCCCTCACAGCCACCTATATTCAGGTTAAATTGATGTATGGGTACTTTGCAAAAAAATAGTGGGTTTTGAATCGCAGTTTGGGCACTCAGTCTCTAAAAGGTTCAGCTTCACTACTTTAAGCAGTCCATAGTTGCCATGTTGCCAGATGGGTGACATATAAATTGAATTATCATCATCATCATCATCACCACCACCACCACCACCACCACCACCACCACCATCATCCATCATCATCATCATCATCATCATCAGCAGCAGCAGCAGCAGCAGCAGCAGCAGCAGCAACAACAACAACAACAACAACAAAAGCAACCTCTTCTAAACCACTGAACTACCCAGCAATTCACCTGAACACCATCTCATTTTTCCCCTTGTGATAGATTTGTACCTTCAGCAGGTCTTTGCTAAGGCATAAGAAAGAACAATTTGTCTGGCTAGTTCTGTCATCATCCTCTGCTTGCAGCCCACTAAGAAAAATAAAGCCGCAATGGTTATTACCTTTGCAGTTATTCAGATGTTCTCTATACTGTTACACTTGTCCAATTTAATTAAGTCCCCCAACCCAAAAGGGATGGAGAGCTTAGATAATCATAGCATGGCAATAAAAGTGCTAAACATTATGCAGATATATGCATAACTGCAGTTTTATAATTTTGGTTATTAAGATAGATTAGCCTCTAGAATCCTTACCAAACTGATTTAAATTATCTGATTGACAACTAACAAGTCTGTCAGTGGCTTGACAAGCTTGACAAACTGGATCCCTTTTACCAGTATGAGCAAACACAGAGACTATCAATATGCTGCAGGGAGAAAAATGTCTTTAGCCCTTCCTCTGGGACTTAGGAAAGAGAGATGTCGGATTAGGAATGGGCAGGAAACAAAAAACAAACTGGTGTCTCATCGATTTGAAAGAAAGTGAAATGAAACAAAATAAGGAAGCAGCATTTCGTTACAGACAAAACGAAACAGCCATTTTTGCATTGAAATGAACCGTTTCGTTCCATCATTTTTGGGCTCCTGCCGAGCAGTAAATGGCTGGTGCTGACTGGGCCAGGTCTCCAGCCATTGACAGACTGGCAGGATCTGGTGCCTCTAGGACCCAGGGGAGCCGTTTCATTTCGTTTCGTTTCATTTTGTACGATTTTTTTTAAAAATCGTAAGAAACGAAATAAAAATGGGGTGAACATGAAACAAAACAAAACATTATTTTTCCATTTTGTGCCCATCCCTATGACGGACTTATACAAGCCAGAACAGTGGTCATTCAAAGCCAATGCTCAGGGTTTCTGAGAGTTACAGACCAAGAGCAACTGTACCTCAAGATTGAGGAAGACTGGTATACCCAATATTGTTAAGAGTGACTGGAAACAGCAATCTAGAATTTCTTTTAGGATTCTTAACAGTCCCTGATTGGAGTTCACACTACCCATCCAATGTACTAACCAGGACTGACTCCACAGAGCTTTCAAAAAAAAAGAGATGTGTTCAGAAGATTATCACAAGCTTAT
Source organism: Phrynocephalus guinanensis (assembly GCA_037367245.1). Classification (NCBI taxonomy): domain Eukaryota; kingdom Metazoa; phylum Chordata; class Lepidosauria; order Squamata; family Agamidae; genus Phrynocephalus; species Phrynocephalus guinanensis. Next base: position 96,775,385 of record CM074738.1, on the reverse strand, counting down.
CTTGATTAACACTATTCTTATTGTTCCTTTCGGTACAAGTAGAATCAATCATAGAACCAGAGTTGGAAGGGGCTTATAAGGCCACTGCTCAGTGCAGGAAGTACTTAACTCTGCAGTCAATAAATGAAGTTTCAAGTAAATATGCAGTGAAAATAGCATTTCAGTGGGAATGTGAATTCACTGTAGTGTAAGAGGCAGTTCAACAGTCAACATAAGGCACTGGGTTTTTAGTTCAGGACTCAGGAGACCACGGTACAAACCACAGCATGACCACTGAAATTCAGTGGTCAGTTGCAACAGTAAACCTTAAAAATCTCACATATATTGAATGGCTGATGCACTCCCCAACCATCTGAAGTGACTTGATAGCACAACAACATAAGAGGTCATGTATGTCTATCAGAATCAGGTGCTGTGCAGCACAAGCAGAAGCACCCCTCACCTGGGCCGCCATCATGCCGCATGATGGAGAAAGGAGCCGAGGTCCTGGGGGCTGCCAAGAGCAGGGCGACCCCCAAAGGCACCAAGAACGGCAGCAGCAGTGGCAGCCCCGGTTCCAACAGGCACTTTTCCAAGCCAGAAAGCAGCGGTGACAGTGGAGGCGGCATTGGTGGCGGTGGTGGCGGCGGTGGCAGCAACAGTGGAGACAAGCACGAGGTAGGAATGAGGGTTGGAGCAGACTATCAAGCTCACATCCCTGACTTTGATCCTGAAATAAGCAAGGACCTTCCTCTTTAATCAAGCTTTCCCTGAATGAAGGACTACCTACTATGTGACTTGTATATGGATTACCGTGTATGATTGCATTGACTGATCTCATAAGAACACCAGTGTTTTCCATACTAGTTTCCAACCCTCATAATGGATTTTTTTCTTATTTGAGTTCTTGGTAGTTTTAATGTTACCTTTTAATGTTCTAAGATGCCTCTTCTAATTCCCTGTTTATTTATTTATTTATTTATTTATCTATTTATTTATTTATTTATTTATTTATTGAGCTTATATACCACCCGTCTTCCCGGGGGAACTCCGGGCAGTTTACAATTAAAGACATAAACAGAATCAAACAGCGAATAAAACAATTTAAAAACAATAAAAATCAAACAGGACTATTAATTGAATATGTTTTGAATGTTCTGGGCTATATATTGTCCCTCATTATCGTAAGCCATTTTGGGTCCTTTTCCAAGGAGAAAGGTGGGGTAAAAATATTCAAAATAAATAAATTAATAAATAAACAAATGTGGCTGGTATCTCTGTGTGCCAATTTCTAGGGGGCAACTGTTCAGCCACTCTGGGAGCAGAATGCAGAGTGGGTCTGATCCACAGGGTTGTTATCTTCTTATATCTATAGAACCTATGCAGCAGTGTGAACTTATTTTGCCAAAAAAGAACAAAGTGACATTACAAAAATCTACTGGAAAACATGGTAATTTGCCAGAATGGGACTGATTATTTGTAGTTAGCACAGCAAAATCATTTCCCCCACTTGGTTAGCCAAAGACTCCAACCCTAACACCAACTTCATCAGGATGCGTCTACAGACATTTGGTTATATTTTTTACTGATGTTTCTGTAAATATTTTTTTTAAAAATATACAGATGTCCTTCCAAGCTACTCCTCTGTCTTCCTTATTTTCTTCGTTCTTTTTCTTCCTTATAGGTTTTTTTCACAGCAAATAAAATAAAATAAATCTCCAGAAAAAGAAGCCAAATTATTCGGGAATCACAATTCAATTTTATCCGGGCCTCTTTCTTCACAGACATCATTATTTTCTTGATAATCTGTCCTCAGTTCACCTACATCTTATGAAAGCTGTGTATCAATGACCTTGAAATGTGACCAATGACAACCTACAGTTTTTATCATTAACTTACTTTGCTATGTCTAGAATGAGCCCCCTAGGAATTACCACTGAACATATCATGCATTTCAAAATTGAAATCCAGCCCCTGGGGAAAGCAGAACTAGAGAAATAGATGGCTGATAGACTTCAGACAATTAACAAGTCATCTTCTGTACTTTTCTACATATATTTATTCCCCCCACCTCCAACCAAAAGTAGGTTAGGCAATGCTCTCACAAGTTTTAAATGATTAGATAGATTGAAATAGTGTGTTCTGAGGGAAAAGATAGGAAAGGAAAGTGTGGGGATAATTTGTATTATTGCATTTATTATTTTACTGTAACTTTATTTTTGTCTTGTTTTTGCAATTTATACACATTTATCAATTTATACATATTTAAGTTATATCACACCTTCCAAAATTTCTGGCACAATATACCTATGTGCATACCTATACAATTACTTATACCTAAACATATGCATAGTAAAAACAGACAAATGCAAATATAGATTAAACTAGGTATAAATACACAGTGTAAGATGTCCCTTAATTCCCTGTTCTCAATACTTGAACATGTCTTAATTGTACTGGACTGTATATTATCCCTCATTCTGTAAGCCGCCTAGGGTCCTTTTTTCCAAGGAGAAACACAGGCTAAAAATACTCTAAAATAAAATAAATAAAATAAATACATTCAAACTACTTGCAGTTGGTTGTCTTTTGTTGTCCTACAAATACACGTGCATGTGGCCAAAATCCTACTAGAATTTCATAACAGTGTAACATAACTAGCGTAACTTTTGGAGGCAAATTGCTTTAACTTAAGAAATCAGTGGAGACATTCCCTACTGCCAAGTCACACATCTCAATACGCCACAAATAAGATCTATGGTGATTCACCTCCAATGCCATTTGTGCTATGTTTGTAGGCATGATTTAAAGGATATGGGGCAACAAGCAAGGTGGATCTTAGTACAACAGTGATGTGCTGATCTATATTATTACTATAGCTGTGTCTTTTTTGGAAAACAAATTCCGTGTTCACAGATTGAAGTCTTCCCGTGCAATTCAAATGTGCTGGCTTTTGAGTTCTCCAGAACGCTTTATCAGACTGAGTATAAAACATTGAAGGAGTGGAGGAGACAGGTTCAGAATTCAGAAAATTTGGCCATTATTGTGACCATCCGAATTCAGAATGAATAGGGGCATAAGTAGGCAAATAAGGTATCAGGTTAAACCTAGCACCTAAAATTCTTGAGCTAGGGAATGGTTTTTAAAAATTAAAAATTAAAAAGTTTTAAAATGTATTTAAAGCTTTTTGCCCTGTCTTGAGACTTGGTGGCATTAACACACAAACACACGGGAGTATTCTAAATAAACAACCAGTATTCAAATTATAATAAATTTAAAATATTGTACCAAAATCTATAATTTAAAGAGTTTAGAGAAGGAAAGAATACTTTAAGAAGTTTCTTGTGAAAGGACATGTTAAAAGAAAAAAAATCTTCTGGCTTTCAAGAAGCAATTGTATTAAGTGCTCTGAGTGGAACTAAAGTCCTCGGAGCAAGGGAGGTGTTCAGGGCTATTGCAGTCCACTTAAATGTTCCTACTTCTTTCTTTAAAGGATGTATGTATATACATGTAGAGCAATTGGCTTCTGTAAGATTGATTACATTAATTAGACTACTGCTATTTAGTTATGGTGGTTAAATCCAGCTGATAGCCCTAGCTATAGTGGACCCACTGAAAATCAACAGAGCTTATATATGTATGCTTTCACCACTAAAAGCTGATTCAATGTTTCTGGCCTAGTTGGGAGTAGAAGTCAGATTAAGAGATGTCCAACCAAAATATAAGTTGGCCTGAAAGCTCAGTCTTTTTAGGTATATTATAGCTACGGAGCGATAGGTTGGCAGCTTGATTCTCCACTCTGTTTCCTGTATGTAGAGCCAGCCTGTGTCCTTGGGCAAGCTGCAAGAATGTCCCTAGAAGAAGGGACTAGTCAACTACTTTTGAGTATTCTGTGTCTGGAAAACCCTGAAAAGGATGGCTGCCAGTCATTGTTGACTTGGTGACACAGGATGATGATGATGATTAGCAATGAGCACATTATATAAGTTAAAAAACAACAACAACCAGGAATAGCGCTGTTCCCAGTCCCAAGAAATGGGTTCAAAAATAGTGACTTGGCTTGAATTCTGAATGATTCTGAAATTATCTAAAGGTCACATGTTTCAGAGCTAAAAACAATTGCTACCAAGAAACCATTGTGGGGGGGGGAGCCTAGAACTCTGTAAAAGAAATCATGCTTTGCAATCATAAGATGCAGGTTTATTCTTTTTATCCCTTGGTATATCCTTTGGTTTAGAGACCACATGATGGGAAAGATCTCTAAGACTGAGATAAGTCATCACCAGTGGGCATAAACCAACACATCTTCTACCAATTTCCTATATTGTCAAGGATGAACACTACAGCAATGTCTTTTCTGCTGCAGCTTTACAGTTGCTCTGTCAATACAAACATAGCCAGCATTGACCAGTTTCATAATTGCCCTGCATGACATTTTGCAGAAGAAGACTACAGATCTGAGACGTTCCTTATTTGAACAATTGAGCCCCATAAACAGAGGCTATAATACTCTAGGAGATGTAGTCCGATAAATGCACTTTTCTCATCTCTGTAATATTTCTGCCTTAATAGAAGTCACTTTTTAGAACATCCATGGTTCACGAGCACAATACTATCCTTTTTCGTTCTCGCTTGATGAGTGGATGTAGAAGACTAACTAGCTAGCTCAGATAAATGCCAGTATGGAGTGACCCTGGGAAGCCTTCTGTCTGCCTCAAAAAGACCAGCTCTCTTTAGCAAATTTTTCTCCCTTTTCCCTTAGAGTTTCATTGTACTCAAATCTCAAGGTTAGAAAGCGGACTTGCACCAAAGCATTGCATGTGCATTATACTGAAATAGTCACATCTGGCAACAGAGTGCTGCAAAATCACACATTTATACATGGTATGTTGTAAGGGTGAATCTGTGGCACTCCGCAGTTATTTCTTCTTTCCATGCAGAGAAGTTTGCTCAAAACCCCAAATGTTCTTCTAAGACTTTCAGCACATGTCCATGCTTGAAAACCACAAATATTCCTAATCCTTTTTGATGCCCACTTTCCGTCTCAATCATGCCTGTAGATCAATGCCTCGTTCCAGCATTAAAACAAATAAGTAAAATTAGTAAATGAAATATTAATGCTTTTTAAGCCTTTTAAAATATACTGAATATTTAAAATATAAAATAAGAAATTAAGAGTGCAAAATGGAAGAGATCTGACTCTCAAATGCTTTACATTTGGGGAAATACAGACAGCCGGGAATACAGACAATTACCCCCTCCCTGTCTGATCTTTATGCTTATCTTTATTACCAACTAATAGGCTGACTACTTAAGACTGCAGAGCTTCAGACAATTATCTATGCTCTATCCCACTGAAATTAATGGGTGTGCTGCAGGTGTAAATTGTCTGAAGGTCTCAAGCTAATTTATAGCATCACGGCCATTTTTGTACTGCAATATCAATCAATATATTCTGGAAATGTTAATTGACAGCAGACTTCACTCCTCTTTCTCTCCTTGAAAAATTAAAACACAGAAGGACATGAGCAATAGGGATTTTCTTGATTTAACTCGGCTGTTTTTCCGAAACAGAAAACAGCTAGCATTATTTATACTTGAAAACAAATATGCCTTTTCATTCTATTTTTTTGCACATACAGTGGACAACTGCAGAAGTAATGAGATAACATGATTTATTGCACTGCAAAGAAGCCTAGCCTTTTCCCCCAGGTTTGCTTTTGTCTCCGGCTCCTCCTCCTCCAGCATGGATACATTCATGTTTCATATCATACATTCATTTTTTCATATCTTCACCAGATTAATCACAGTTTAGTGCAGGCATGTCCAAACTTCGGCCCTCCTGATGTTTTGGACCACAACTCCCAGAATTCCAAGCTTAGCTTGCCAATGGCAAAGGACTGTGGGAGTTGTGTTCCAAAACATCTGGAGGGCCGAAGTTTGGACATGCCTGGTTAGTGTGTCATTCAAGTTCAACAATGTATGGTTCCAGAAAGATCCAAAATCATCAGTGTGGTTACAGGAAGAGACCGGTGCTCGTCCTGCTTTGCTCACATTAAAAGTGACAAGTGACAAGATGTTGCGGGTTCTCTGTAGATATATTAGCACTCATAAGACATGGAAGGTGGTTAAAGATAGCCTCTCTGCTATAAAAATGCTGATGATTCCAGATTGCAAACTACTGAAAAGGTTTGCAGCCTGCTTCTTTCATGCACGGCACAGTTACACTTCAAAACAGTCTGTCATATTTGGATAATACTCTAAACTGCTGATCATTCCAAAACGGAAGCAGTTGCTTTTTGAAGAACTGTGTACGGCTGCACCAGAGGAAGTCAAAAGGAGATGGGAGTTCATGGCATGCAGAAGCGACACCCACTTCCTCCTAGAAATCATGGGCCCGTGGTGGCAAATTACTCTAATGGAAGAGCCACATGCATACGCACACAGAACAAAAATATCTAAGGAAGTCAGCCTATGAAAGCCAACGTATTTCAACCAATAAAGCAGTTTCCATTAAGTACATAAAAATTGTTGGACTCAGTTTATATCTGCCAGCAGAGAGGAATGGTGAGCAAGTGTGGTCTAAACCACCTGTTCCTTTTCAACAATGTGACTTTATTCTCTTTATCTCTCTAATATACACTTCCCTGATAGACTGATCCTTGAACACCCCTCCCCCCAAAAAGTCTCACAATCCACACACACATATGAACAACCATCCTGTTGTCTCTTACATAAATGACCCCAACATATGAAAACTAATTTCAACATTCCCACAGTAGACCATGCCTGTTCTAGTTTGCTCTACTTCACATAACATTGCAAAAAGCAATGGTCAACACTGGCCAAAATCAAATAACCCAGCTGCTTGTCTTAGGGTCAGGCCAGTCCTAAAACAGTTAAGTGAATATATGGATTGCTGTCCTTCTAGATATTAAATATATGTAAAATTAGTTGAAAAACCATTATCACTGTTTTTCCAAATGTCTAGTTTGGAAAACATTTTCTTCTTATAAAGCCCCTTCTTAAAGTTCTCTATAAGTGTAGAAAATATATCATTTATGGTTGTGCATTCTTTTTTGCCATTATTATTGCTGTTACTGCTGTATGGAAAAACAATTAAGAAATCAGTGAAACATCCACAAATTCAAACCAACAGAAAACCCTAGGAATACAATTCTGAACTAGCATCAATCACTACCAAGTTGGAAGCAAAAGAATTTTTTTTAAAAATATTTATTGTTCTCTGAAAAGCAGCCTATCCAGATTCACCATCAGAAATTTGGTTTTAAAACATCCATCAAATAAAGCTAGATAGCTTGTCTGGCACTTACATAATGGTCTTTTCAGTGCTGGATAACAAGTGTTTAATACACTCACGTATTTAAAGATCAATACTCTGAGTTATTAGCACTCTTCTATTTTTGTTTTTGGGTTCAATTTAGTTTTATACCCTACAGTGTTGCTTTTCTTGTAGTGTTTGTTGCTGGTTTTGTTATGCATTGGGCCTTTTTAGATGACCCCTAAGATCCGCTGGCCACTTAAATTTGGACCAGAGATCTTAGGGGTTCCTCGCTCTTCCTCTGTCCCCACCCCCCTCGGCACTTCCTGGTTGCTGGCTGCCTGAGGGAGGGAGAAAAAAGAAAGAAAAGAATGCCTTCTTACCTCCGTTTTGTTCCGGGCAGCATTCAGATCTCTTAAAGGGGCGGGGCGCAAAAAAAATAACAAACGGAAGCCAGGAGAGCCCCGCACTCACTATCCTTACACCAGATCAAATATGTATCACCTCCAAAAAGCAGGTACAAGAAAACTGCTGTTTGGTCTTGCTAAATTGTCTTAATTGTCTGCAAAGTCCGGAGCTGGTGGGTAAACATTTTTAAGGTCCGGACCTTGCAGCCATTTGCGGCGGAGCTTAGGCGTCGTGTATAAACGCCCATTGTTTCTAATCTGTACAAGACACACCTGTACATACATACACATAATATACAGTATTGTATTTTTTCTGGAGAACGTTTATAATAGCAGATCTATAAGGACAACATCTAATAAATAAATATAAAGAGAATAGGCTCATTTCCACAAAGAAGTATAATCAGGATGGTACCAGTGGAGTTGGGTGACTAATATCTTGGGATAATGAACATGAAAGATCTATCTACAGGGTTGAGCTTAAAAAAAAGATGTAATCAGCACCATGGATAGCTCCCATAAAGTCTTGACTAATGACCAATGGATTTACTGCCTCTTGGAAATCAGAATCAAGGTTTCCAATTGAAACTGCCATGAAAAGATCCTGAACAACCAACCTGTCCTCCTTTGGTGATGCATTTATATGATGCCTTCAGGTTAAGAGTGTGAATTTCAAGATGGGACTCTGGAAGTTGAGTCATGGCAACTGAACTTCTTTTCTTGTCAAATTGAAATGTTTCACTACTCATCCAAGTAGTTTCATCAGTCTCACTCTCAACTGACTCAAGTTCCAGATAACCTCACTTGGATGACTGAGAATCTTCACAGACAAATTGCAAGATGAGCAAATCCCTGTGGTCAAATATGCACCTGATGGAGTGACCAGCAATAAGCAAATGCTTATGCCAAAGAAAGATGCCAGTCTTTAACATACCTCATTAACATTTATAGCTTTTGGTGAAAATTAATATAGTTAATAGCATAAAATAGCCAAGTACTGGAATATGTAAGATGGCAATATTTCAAATATGCTAGCCCTAAGTCTTACTGTATTTGCACCTGAATGTGGAAACAAATTGGTATCAGGGATAGAAAGAATACTTGTTTGGTCTCGTTTTGTAGATTAAAGTTGTCTAGCACAGTTTTTTAACTTGTTGTCTGACTGTCTTTTGTATTCATTGTGTGTATGGTATTCATTGCTATTGAATTTGTCTATTGTATCTTGTATTGATGACCGTTGCTGGTTCGTTGTTGGAAGCCGCCCAGAGTTCCCTCCGGGAAGTTGGGCGGGATACAAATTCAATAAATAACATAATAATAATAATAATAATAATAATAATAATAATAATAATAATAATAATAATAATAATAATAATAATAATAATAATAATAATAATAATAATAAATGATGATGCACCTCACTGAAGAAATTTTAAGCCACAATAAGTCTCAACATACACAAGACAAACAGCGTGTCCATGTAACTTACAGGGGGAAATATCTCCCATGAGTGTCCTTCACCTCTGGGAAGCAAAGTGCACCCATACATTGCCGTTTGTTAAAGCAGATGCCCACAACTCACTTAGTGCTTCAAATTCTTTTAAATAGCATAATCTTCTTTTTGGACAACTTACACAACTCATGAAACTGTGCAGGTTTAGCAATGTCGTGGTATGCAGCTTTTCATAAAATTGGGCATTTTTCAGAAAAACAACAAGAACACTAGGATGTTCTGTGCCATCCTCATCTGGGTGGGGCTAGGAGGGTTGAAATTCCAGATCCCCACTTTTAGGGATGAGACAAATGAGGATTTTAATTTCTGCCTGGTAGCCAATGTAACTGACATTGAAAGCTAACATGATATGCAAAGCTTACATTAAAAATAGATGGGCTACATCATTTTCGACCAGTTGAAATGTCCACACCCTTCAAAGGCAGACCAATGTATAGCATCTTGTAGCAGTCAAAGTGTGAGGTGAATAAGGTATGTGTTAGTATACCTAGAAAAAACAAATGCCATTTCACTCAAGCATAGCAAAGACAATTCTTGGCCATGTTCCCACTACCTGAACACCTGAATGTGACCCCATCAAGAACAGGTTGGTCTCTGAATCCCAAAATGCATACTGGTTAACTGGATCACTGCTTTTTTCAGGACTTAACATGAACATGTTGGTCCTTATTCAATTCCCTGTTCCTTTCAGACAGTTCAAGATTTCCACAGCTCTATTTGCGAAATAAGAACAGACTGCTGAATGCCATCTACAGAATTATGATCCTATACTATAAAACACTGGATGGTATCTCTCAGTGGCTTTATTATTTGTGTAAGCCTAGTTACAGCCACAAGTTAATAGGAAAAAAGCAATTAAATAATGCATTTATACTTAACAGTTATACTAATGTTTTATATCTATTTATGGGACAGCAAAGTCAAACACACAGTAAAACTCATCTGTACTACTAATAAAACAGTCCTAAATAGTTTTCCAAAGCTATAAAAATAGCAGTTAAGAAGGAGGAGGAGGAGGAGGAGGAGGAGGAGGAGGAGGAGGAGGAGGAGGAGGAGAGTTTCTCTTCCAATGTTTTACATTGCTTTTCTATTATCATATTTTCTTGTGTCTGCCACCCAGAGTAGTAACTTTGCTACTAGATAGATAGATAGATAGATAGATAGATAGATAGATAGATAGATAGATAGATAGATAGATAGATAGATAGATAGATAGATATAGATAGCCCTAGAAAATAAAGAGTTGGAATTTCAGAAATATCCACATCGAAGGAAATGGTCGTATGCATATATACTTTAGGGGAAATATGCAAGCTAAACATATAATAAACATGGAATGAAAATGCAGGTGTGAATGCCCATCCCAATTCCAGTAGCACTGGTAATGTCCAAACAGATCCAAATTTTCTCCTTAAGCACCAATCAAAGTGGGAAGCCTTTTTGTTAGGGAACCACACTGCCCATTTTTTAAATAACATGTACGTCCCACCTTTCTTCCAAACACTTCCAGGTGACATAGATGGAGCTCATCCCTCAAGTTAACAATCCATAAAAGATCGGTCCCTCTGAGACAGAATGATTGTCCTGAAGATGCTTCATGGGCTTGATGGCTCAATGGTGATTAGATATTAGATTTCTCACATTTTTCCAGAACTTCTACTCTACATTGTTTGGCTGTACACACTTCAATTCAGCATGTGGTAATACTGTATCTTGTATTTATTTTCATTGTTTTACAGGGGACACATTTCTCACAATTAGATACATCACCCAGATTAAACACTGTGCCTCTCACAGTGTTTACATCTATATATAGAGTCTTTCAAAGACATCCCATTCGCTGCCCATTAATGCCTCAAGAAATGGACTCAAAATGGGCCAAAACTTGGCTAAGAGAAATCAGACCTTGATTTTATTGGACAGAGTATGTTTCATTGCTATTTAATGCTGTTCACTTCTACCCAAAACCATCAGGCTCAAACGCAACGTATTGACCTCAGAATAAATGATATAGTCAGCGTACTGCACCAAGAGTAAAATTTAATCCCCCAGTTATACATACAGGCCTTTCTATTAATATGTTGGCAATCCACTGAAATACAGTTCCATGGAGATGGCACAAGCATAGAAACTGCATAGTGATAAGTATTTTTTTACATCATTTCCCCAAAGAAAAGTTGATCTCAAAAGATGCTCATAATGCTTTCTCTGCAAAGTAGACTTGAATTCTGTCAGTGGTAGGTTCCATTGAATGCATGTTGGCAAAATTATTGCTTCATTCTTGAAGCAATGCTATCACTTTTATTAAGAAGTAAGCTCTACGAGAATCACTAGACCCTGCTATAGAGCAAGCATAGATAGGATTGCATGTGGATTTAACAAAATATAAGAGAAATAATCATGAGACAGATATAAATAGAATTGCCCACTTATCTATTAGAATGTGAATAGCAACAAGGCATCATATTTTGATCACAATGGATAGCAAATGACTAAAAGAGGAAAACTTATTTATATTTGAGGGGTTTTATACAATTTTGATAAATGCATAATGCCATCAAAAACAAATATACCTATACCTGTAAATAAATAGTACATAAATGCATGGAAATAACAACAATAATAAACACTGATCAGGAAAAATGTTGACACACTGAACCCATATTTATTGCAGAAATTTTTATACATTTAAAAAATATGCATAGGTGTGCCAATCAAAACTGCCAGCAAAGCCCACATATTTTGACATTTGAAATTATGCATCTTTTAAAAACCAATGTAAAAATGTACATTGTGAATCAGCCCCAGGAATGTACTTCGCAATTAACTTGAAGCCGACAAAGCATCTCATGGCACCTAAAAGACTAAAAAAAATGACATAAGCTTTTAAAAAACTGCAATATATTGGAAATGAGCTACAGTCTGTGCAAGCACATAGCCCATCTAAAATAAAAAAAATAAAGCATTTGTCTTTAAAATATCACAAAACTCTATTGTTTTTACTTCAATGAACTGGTGGAGCTCCCCAACCAGGGGAATCTCTCACTTTAGTTTTGACTCCTCTTATTAGGCTGCTGAATAGCACAGCAGCTGTTTGGAATAAACAAGACCTGCAGGCATATGTCTTCTGCCCATCAAAAGCAGGACTCAGCACATAGTATTTATTCCTTAAAAATGTGAATATATTGCTTATCCATCATGTCTCTGAAAAAAATATCTTTCAACAGCCTATCCTCTCAATTTTCTGCTAATAACAGGAAAAAACAAGAAAAACTAACTAGACATTACGGGTTATTTAAAATCAGAGAGAGAGAGAGCCACTGAGAGTTAGAGACAGGCAAAACTCAACTATGTTCTTTTATCAGAAGCTCCCTCACCTACATGACTTCTACAAATGCAAGTTTCTTGACCCAACTGAGAAATCCATGACTCAAGAATCTAGTGAATCATCATCATCATCATCATCATCATCATCATCATCATCATCATCATCAATTGTATATGGATGACTTAAAGTTGTATGGAAAATCAGAAATTGAAATACACTCACTGACCAACACAGCCCGAATTTTCAGTACTGATGTTAGTATTGAGTTTGGGCTAAACAAATGTGCCACAGTGGCACTGAGAAAAGGAAAAATCACTGACAGTGAAGGAATTGAAATGCCAAATGGACAAGCTATTAAGTATCATCAGTCTGAAGCCTATAAATATCTGGGCATACTGCAATTAGATAATATCAAGCATGGTCAAGTGAAAAATGTGGTCAGTAAAAAATATATCCAAAGGGTTAGAAAAGTATTAAAAAGTAAGCTGAATGGTGGTAACACCATCAAGGCCATTAATAACTGGGCCATACCGGTCATCAGGTATACCGCTGGCATTGTAACCTGGACTCAGATGGAGCTAGATAGTCTGGATAGGAAAACAAGAATACTTATGACCATCCACTATGCACTAAATCCACGCAGTGATGTTGACAGGCTATATTTACCAAGAAAAATAGGTGGTAGAGGTCTTCTGCAAGTGAAGCAGACAGCTGAAGAAGAGAAGCATGCATTGGCAGATTATGTAAAACATAGTATAGAGCCAGCATTATTGGAGGTTAAGAACAGGGAGATGTTTAAAGTAAAGCAAATAAAGGGTCAATACAGGAAAACAACAATGCAAATGCGAGCTGATAGCTTGCATAATAAAGCAGTGCATGGGCAGTTCCTCAAAAAAATCAAATGAAAAGTAGATGAGAAATAGACCTGGTTATGGCTCACCAATGGAATGCTGAAAAAAGAGACAGAAGCCCTGATTTTTGCTGCTCAAGAACAAGCTATCAGAACAAATGCAGTTAAGGCTAGAATATAAAAATCCTCTGAGTCCCCCACATGTAGACTCTGTAAAGAGGCAGATGAAACAATCAACCATATATTGAGCTGTTGCAAGAAAACTGCTCAGACTGATTACAGATAGCGTCATAATGTAGTGGCTCAAATGGTCCACTGGAATTTGTGTCAGAACTATCATCTGTCCATATCAAAGAACTGGTGGGATCATAAGCCTGAAAAAGTGACTGAAAATGAGCATGCAAAATTACTTTGGGACTTCCGAATACAGACAGACAGGGTTTTGGAGCATAATACCCCAGATATTGTGATTGTGGAGAAGAAAAAAAGTGTGGATCATTGAAGTTGCTATACCAGGTGATAGTAGAGTCACCGAGAAACAACTTGAAAAATTATCTTATATCAGGATCTGAAAATTGAGCTTCAGAGACTCTGGCATAAACCAGTACAGGTGGTCCCAGTGGTAATTGGCACACTGGGTGCGGTGCCTAAAGAGCTAAGCAAGTATTTAGAAAAAACTGGAGTTGACAAAGACACCATCAGTCAGCTGCAGAAAGCCGCCTTACTGGGATCTGCTCACATAATTTGCCGATTCATCACGTAGTCCTAAACACTTGGGAAGCATTCGACTAGTGATTTGTAATACAAAATCCAGCATAGTTATCTTGTTAGCTGTGTGATAACTTAATAATAATAATAATAATAATAATAATAATAATAATAATAATAATAATAATAATAATAATAATAATAATAATAATAATAATAAATAGAACTGCAGAGCTGGAAGAGACCCTGTGGATCATTGAGTCCGGACACTCAAGGAAGCAGAAAATCAAATTCCCAAATTCTGACTCTGCAGCCAGATGCCTAAAACACTGAGCTATCCATAAGTTGAATTTTAAAGCAGACCACCTTTGTAAAGCACATAAAACGCAGCGTTACTCTGCTTTTATTATATAACCCATCTGAAAAGAATGTATACAAATCCATTCTACACATGTATGAAACCTCCTGTTTAGTAATGATGATTTAAAGTTTAAATATGTTGCCATTTTTCAAACATCTATGCACAAGTGAATCAAGTGTCCTTACAATCTTCAGGGATACATCTTTTCTACTAAGCTGACACTGTACTTCTTCTATATAGTTTTAAATGAATATACTGTACAAAGCCATTTAAATCAAGCTGTTACAGGATGCCTCAGAAGGTCATAAATACTGAATGCTCCTTTCTCCTTTGGTCTCTTTTGTTCTTTTCTCAGGTGAATAGGAGGGAGGGCTACATTTGCTAGCACATATATAGGATCAGATTTTATGCATAAACAGTCAGTGGTGTCACCCAGCAAGGATATGGCTCCCAAGGTTAAGAGAGTTGGGATTTCCATCTGTACAACTGTTCAACACCTTGGACAGCTCCCAGCTATGGGGGTAATGCAGAAATACTACCAGCCTTTATTTTTCTCCAGGCAATCATCTCTTTAGCACATTATAGCATAGCTCAAGGAGATATTGTTCTCTGGATGACTTTCAAGCACCAAGCAAATAAGGGCATAACCCATTCTGTCAAAACATTATTGAGCAAAATCCCACTGGTCTAAAATCCATGCAATCACCATCCCACTTGTTTTCAGGTATGGGGTCCCCCCTCCCCCATATTTGTTACTGCATTAAACTAAGAGCATAGCCTACTTCAAAAAAAAATAGGAAGATGGGTTTAAAATGCACATTTGCTTACGAGATGAAAAGGATTTCACACACTCTTTTGATCAAAATACAAAGTTTAGTGGCTAAATATTTGGATATATATATATATATTTCTAAATGCCCCATGATCTCTTATGATCCATATATAAACAGTTCTGATTTTGAGTGCAACATACATATTTATTACTGCAAATAATAATCTTTCTTTGTTCTTTTCAGAACATCTTTTGCTATCCACATTGGTTAGGTTTTCTTCTTTGTATTTTTTAATACAGCAGCAGCAGACTAGAGTATGATGACGACTAATGTTTAAATTTAAAAGAATGCTGATGTCCCATGAAGACAGTATCAATGCACAGAAAGGGGTCAGAAAGGCCCTTTCCAACATACTGGAGACAGTATCTCATGTGCAGGCCACAAATTACAAACGTCTTTCTAAATAAAAATAACAGGCCGACTTGTGTGTTTGTTAACGGCTGTATTTTATTTCATTACACAGTATGTATATTTTCTTCTTGGCTTTGTAAGCCATCCAGAGTTCAGGCTGCCATATGGATGTATGGATGAATAAATAAATATACATAGTAAACAAACAAACAAACTTAAGTGTCCACAACTGTGCAAATCTCTTCTACAAGTGAACATCAATGTGCAGGTAAAATATTCAACAAGTGAGTGTCAGGTGTGCCAAGGTGGTGTGGAGCCAGTTAGCATGATTACAATCTCCCCCTGCAACATAGATAAAAACATCTGCATGGGACTCTGGTCAAGGTCAGCTGCATTATCTCTGCACTCAGCATCATGCAAGGCAATTCTGGATGCAATTCTTTGTTTAAAATCATCAGTTTAGATAAACCTCAGTTCAACTACAGGGCTAGACTGAGAGGCCACCACTGTTTGGACAGCTCATTTGGATATAATTATTTTAAATGGTTTCAATGGGGGTACACAAAACCAGTACAAATCACTTGCAGTGGGTCTCACCCCACTTCCCATGCATCCCAATTATTCTCAGACAGACAGCAGCCACAAATACTCAGATGATAAAGGAAGAAACAAGTCACATTTTACTCTCCATATTTTCTGTGCCAACATATTTTTCCTTTCTTCTTCTCTTCTGAGTACTGCGTCGCCTAATACTAGAAGAGTTGCCCCAGAAAACTTCTGGCACCCTTACAGAGCATGGACTCCCCCCTATCTTGTCTGGAGTGTTTTCTTGAGGCCCATCCACCTCTGAAGGTCAGGGACGCACCATCTGGGCAAGACAGACAACTGGGCAGGAAAGTAATGCCCGAGTACCTTCCATTAGTAGGGATGATTCAGGGGGAAGAGGAGGAGAAAAAATTGTCAAGGTGTTTATTTCATTGTATTCTGTGGAGCTGAGGGGGAGGGGGAACCCTGCCCCCAGGAAGGCTTTAAACCTCAAGAGAGGCTTGTACTACAGACCTGAACTCTTTGATTTCTTCTTTCACAAGGATAAAAAAGCCAAGTTTGTGGGGCCTGAAAAGAGTATTTGCTCATGTCATGCAGGCTCCTCTCTCTCTCTCTCTCTCTCTCTCTCTCTCTCTCTCTCTCTCTCTCTCTCTCTCTCTCTCTCTCTCTCTCTCTCTCTCTCTCTCTCTTGGTGCCAGTCCCAGGAGCCCGGGAAGTGGTTACACAGTATAATCCTAAACACAAATCGCCTAGGTCAGAGTAAGCCTCTCTGAATAAAAATGGGGTTTAATTCTAAATCAGCATACCCAGGACTGCTTGCAAAGAGTTTCTTTGCAAACCCAAAATATGTGCAGGAGGAATGGGGAGCTAGGAATAAGAGAAGGGGGTCAAGCTGGAGACGTTGGGGGCGGATTTCCATCCCCATCTGCAAGACTTTGGCCGTTCTTTCCCAGAGTTCTGATGAGGGCACGGAAAGAGGCGGACGGGGGTTGGGTGGGGAGGGGACGCCGGTGTGGTCCTGCGATCGCAAACGGGGGGTTTAATCCAACGGGAGCTGAAGCAGAGTACGCCTCTTACTCAGCAAATGGTTGATCGGGACCGTCAGCCCGATTTTTATTTTATTTTATTTTATTTTATTTTTCCCGGCGGCACGCTTCAACCCTCGCGCTTTTTCATTTTTTTTTTTTTCATCTTTCGAAAGAGGAGCCCAGCGTCTGTTCGGGCAGAGCCGACCCCAGAGCCTGACAGCACGGTTAAGTTCGCCGCCGGAGGAAGGTCGCCGCCTTCTCCCGCCCCCCCCCAAAAAAAATATAAAAACACCAAAAGAAAGCGTGCAGCCTCTTCTCTCCCCGCCCCCGCCGTGCCCCCGACCCCAACCATCCCCCAAAAAAGCTCACCTGAAGTCGCTATAGGGGTGGATGATCCAGAAGCCTGCAGTTTTAACCCTTTCCTGCTCCTTCTCGACCGCCTTCTGGCTGCCGAACATGCGGAGGGAGAATTTGTTGACCCCGGGCTGCAGCATGGAGGTGAACTGGCGCTGCATGAAGCCGTACTGCCGCCGGGCGCCGTCGGCGCCGTCGTCCAAGCCCGCCATGGGATCCTCGCTGCCGCCGCCGCCGCCGCTGCCGCTGCCGTCCACTTTGAAACAGACGGAATTGGCGTGGTCCTTGAGGCTGCCGCCGCCGCCGGGGCCGGAGCCCGGGCTGCCCAGCGCCTTGTCCGACGAGCCCGTCCCGGACGCCGCCGGCGCCTTCGCCGGGAAGCAGGCGTTGGCGCTGGGGTTGCCCTCGTCGTCCCGGCTGCCGGCCGCCGACGAGCTGGGTTTGCCGCCCTCCATGCTGCTGCTGCTGCTGCCGACGCCGCTGCCCCTCGCCAGCCACCGGGCGAGCGCTCCAGCCTGACGCGCTCCTCCTGACCCGACAAGAAGGAGGAGGAGGAGGAGGAGGAGGAGGAGGAGGAGGAGGAGGAGGCAGGCGGGAAGCTTAGCCGGGGGGGGGGGGGAGAGAGAATGAGAAGGGAGCCCGTCAAGCGAGGCGGTTCCCCCTCAGGCGGCGGCGGCCGGCTGCTAGGGCTGTTGTTGTTGCTGCTGCTGCTGCTGCTCCCGCCCGCCTTTCAGCGGCTCCTCATTCCCGGCTGTCGTTGGGGGCATTGCAAAGCCCAGCAGACGCCGGCTCTGTCCTCGCCACTCGGGGAGCGACGGTAGAAAGGGCGCCGAGGACAGCGGGAGAGCGCGCGCGAAGGCGCACGGCGCTCCCGGTGGCCTCCCTTCGCGCGCCACCTGCCGGCCTCCGCGGGCCTCTCCGCGCGCGCCGCCTTTCGCCCCCGCCGCCCGCTTTCCTTGGCTTGACATTGAGTGACCCGGAGAAACCCTTGAGGGGGAGACGAGGCGAGAGGCGCCGCTTGGTTTGAGCCAGCGCTTTGCTTTCGTTTTTTTAAAATAATAAAAATAAAAAGACAGGTGCGGGGAGACGCGAAAACTTGCCCGCTTGCAGTTTATTTTGGGTCAGTTTATTAATCACCAGGCCCTGGATGATCTGACTGTCAAAGGCTGCCTTGGAAGAATACAGTACACTCGAATAACCTATGGAAAGGGAGATGGATATTTTATTCTTTATTTCAACAACAACAACAACAACAACCAATCCTGTATTCCAATAACCAGTCTCTTCTTTATTACCTTCTCGGTTGCTTCTTTTAGGCTTTCTGTTAATTGTCTCCAATGCTGTTACAAGATTCCAAATTAAGTGCATGCTGTCAAAAAAGGGGATTTTGTATGTTTTTACTGTATTTATGTTGCTTGCTTTTATTAAAAAGAATATTTGCAGGGTTCAAATGGCAATTCTTTGTTGTTGTTGTTTTGCCATATTTAACCAACTTAGCTTGTTGGTCTGAGATATGCGCTTCTCCAGCAACACTGGGTTAAGAGCGCTGGAGAGTGAACTCCTGTGTAGTTCACAATCTGTATACTGTATGACTCTTATGCCCCCTGGCATGTGACTACACAGTATGAAAGTTGATTCTCTCGCACACATACACTCCCCTCTGTTGGAATTATCTTCCATAGCATTGATTTCTACTTCCTAGCATTTTCCCCCCAGGTGTAGGATCCACTTCTTTTCCCACCCTATTCATAAATCAGTAATCAATAACTATTTCACAAATACTGTGCCCGTGCTTAACAGAAAAACTCAGGAGTTTCAACACCAAAGGCATCAAAGGGGTCGATTTGCCCCAAACACCTCTAATTCAGTCCATAGATCTGGGGGGGGGGGGGGCATAAGGACCTTTCAGGATCATTACACACAGATGGTGCCCCATGGCGCAGTGGTTAAATGCATGTACTGCAGCTAAAACTGTGCTCATGACTAGAGATCGGCACAAATTGAAAAAATGATGTTTCAGTTTTTCGTTTTTCGTTGTGGGTCCGTTTCGGTTCATTTTTCTTTTTTGTGAATTTTTTGAAAAAAATTGTTTTGTTTTTTTGTTTTTCATTTTTCCTTTTTACCCGCTTTTTGCACGACTTAAAGCATTTCCGCGCGCAGACGTCCCCCAACGCCCCAGACCAGAGGGAAAACACTAAAAAAATGATGCTGGCAGAGACACAGTATAGACTAGGTATGCAGGGAGGCTACAAAGGCAGTGGCGGGTGTTGCCCAGGGCGTAAGGCAGCCGCAGAGTGACTGCACTATGGGGCAGGGGAGGGTACTCACCGAGAGGTATGCACGCACACAGGGAGGCTGCAAGAGAAATCTCTTCTTTCTCTCCCCTAAGAGCCAGGCTGCAGCCAGCAGGAACACAGAGACACAAACCTGCCTGGCTGGCCTAAAGTAACGAGTCACAGAGACAGCAATCCCACCCTAACTACCACCGCAAACTGCAAAGAGGACGGGGGCTGCCAAAGCTTTTTATGCCCTCTGTGGCTGCCATATCTTCCCAGTCCGCAACCTGGGCATGCTATTGGTTGAAATTGTCCAAGAATTTACATGATCCCATCACATGGCTTGCATCCATCTTGTGGCTGGAATCCATTTTGTGTCATCCTTAAAGGGAAAAGAAAAAATACATTGTGATGGGAGAAAGACAAAAACAAAAGTTTTAAGGACTCCAACCCCCTGGTAGGTAATAATTTCAAATAATTATCACTGCATTTTACATATGTCCAGGGCGTTTTAATACCCAAGAAATCAATATTAGGCATCTGGGAGCCATTTTGGGTCGATGTCCCATAACTCCCCTTAAAGGAAAAAAAAATACAGCTATCTGAGAAAAGACATAAATGCACATTTTAAGGACCCAACCCCCCTCGTAGGTATTATCAGGCAGAATAAATAATTATCGCTGGGTTTTTACGGATATTCAGGATGTTTTTTAACATTTAAAAACAGCTCATTTCACTGCCCATCGCCATTAATGAAAACGAAACGTAATAAACCTAATTTTCATGGTTCTGTTTGGTTCATTCCAATTTCATCACAAATTTCATTATTCATTTCATTACGCAATGAAACGAATAACAAATAACAGAATGAATTTTTTTTTCATTTCGTGCCCATCTCTACTCATGACCTGGGGTTCAATCTCAGGTAACAGGCTCATGGTTGACTCAGGGCGTTTATACACGACCCCTAAGCTGCGCTGCAAATGGCTCCCAGCTCCAGAGCTTAGAAATGTTTCCCTACCAGCTCCGGAGTTTGCAGACAATTAAGCGCGACCCCGCCCACTTTAGCGCGACCCAGCGCACTTTTCTTGTACCGTCTCTCTGGAGGTGAAAAATATTTGATGCGGATAAGAGTGCCGGGCTCTCCTCGCTTGTCTGTTGTTTTTTTGCCTCCCGCCCCTTTAAGAGCCCCTTGAGAAGGAACCAGGAAGTAACGGGGCTCGTGGCAACTTCGACTGGCACCGGCAGGTTAGTAAAGGCTTCTTTTGTCCTTTTTTTCCCTCCCTCCTCTCATGCCGACATGAGCAGGAAGTGCTGAGGGGTGGGGAACACAGGAACAGAAACGAACCCCCAAGATCTCTGGTCCGAATTTAAGGGACCAGCGGATCTTAGGGGTCATGTGAAAAGGCTCTCAGCCTTCCTTCTGAAGTCGGTAAATTGAGTACCCAGCTTGTGGGGTGGGTGGGATGTGTAGCCTGCATACTGTAATTAAACTGCTTGAGGTGGTATGGGGCAGTATATAAGCAGAACACTTTTGGTACTGTATGGCCAATAGTCTATGGAAAGGCTTGTCAATGCTATAGAACAGGCATGACCAAACGTTGGCCCTCCTGATGTTTTGGACCACAACTGCCAGAATTCCAAGCCTGTATTTCCAATGGCAAAGGACTGTGGGAGTTGTGGCCCAAAACATCTGGAGGGCCAAAGTTTGGACATGCCTGCTATAGAAGATTCCTTTCCATACAGTACTGTGTGCATTGAGCCTTAAAACTCCTTATGACCTCCAAATCTAGAGAGTGAATTAGAGATGTTGTGTTTGGGGGCAAACAGAATGACTCTTTCAGTGTTGAATTCATAACTAAAATAATGCTGCTCAGATCTGTACAATTAATGGAGAACTGTAAAATCTATCATATGTCTTAATCAATTGGCTATATAGTATAGCCTCAAATTGGGAAGTCTTATCCCATCATGCTTTTCAAATGTGTAGCATCTCCTCTTATTCTTTGACTTCTTATCTCCAGTACAAAATTTATTAATCAGATTATGCCAATCTTTTAACACTTATTCATTGCTCTTTTTTAAAAAAATATTTTATTGAATTTTCTAAACATAACAAGTTAAAACAAAGACATTGTGTGTTGCCATGTTGCATAGTTCAAATACAAATATTTTCCCAATATTTCAGCCCAGGTGCTTGGAATATTCCACATTTACATGCTTCTTTTCCATCATTGTATTTATCATTACTTATCTCCATCTTCATCTAGTACAAAAAGTGAAAATAATGAAGTACAGTATTAAACTAGCCTATTTAATCTTAGTTCTTCATTTTACTAAGCACTTTAAAGTCTATTTGACTAGCTCAGTATATGATAGGCATACATTTATATCTGTTTTCATGTAGTACAAAGGGTGAAGATAGTAAGTTTGACTTAAGATCCTATCTAATCTATAAGATTAAGTAAATAATAAACATCATCAACCCATTATATTTTATCTATTCACCTAAGTTCTACCAACTTTCAAATATATCAATATGGCTGAGACTAATACTTAATGGGCTAATAAAAAAGAGAGTTATATCTTGGGTCACTTTTACACGAACTCTAAAATGTGCTGGCAACTTAAATTCCGATCAGAGATCATGGGGTTTGTCCCTCTTCCTGTGTTCCCACCCCTCTGCACACCATTGTTCCTGTCTGCATGAGGGGAGGGAGAAAAATGGGAGAAAAGAATGCAGGCTCACCTCTCTCACCTCCATCTGCCATCCAAGCAGCCCTGAGCAGCCCCGTAGGGATTCCTGTCTCTTAAAGGGGCTGCGGGTACAAAAAAACAAACAAACAGAAGGCGAGGGGAGCCCAGCATTCACAGCTTTACAATCCACATCGGAAGACTTTTTACCTCTGGAGACCAGGTATTTTTAAAGTGCGTGGGACGCGCTTTAGAAATGGTCGTGGTCGTGCTTAATTTTTTTTAAAGTCCGGAGCTGGTGGGAAAACAATTTTAAGCTTCGGATCTGGGAGCCCTTTGCCTCGGATTTTAGGGGTCGTGTAAAAGCAGCCTTGATTTCTCAGTTTCATAGTGCATTTAAAATTTTCTATTCTTGGCTAGTATATTCCTCTAGGAGGTCAGACAGATTAACATTTCAGGCTGGTAGTCTCACTCTCCTTTCATTTTTCACATCTTAATATTTGCTTAATGTTTTAAGGATGGTCCAGATACAAAAAGCTGATTTCAGCATTTGAGTGACCTGTCTGGTTTGGCAAATATAAAGTTAGCTTGGCAATAATCTTAAACTAGTCTATTACAATACACATTTCCATTCACTGTTTTTCATCGCAATCCATTATAGTCCATTAATAACCAATAATAAGTAATAGGTAATAGGTGGGGTGTCACCAATATACCAGACAACGAGGGCTTCAAAGGCACACCATCATTGGCCAAACACAAAAAAAAGACCTTCTAAGTAATTGACTCATTAAACCAAATCTTGGTCTTTCCTGATAGATCCACCACCCCCATAGACTGCGCACATCTGTCAGTTCCCATCCTCTTGAGACCCAACCCATCCAAACATCCTTCCCATGAAGCACAAGCTTCCCCAATAAGGCCAGTCCACAATCCTCTTGAAAGTTTCAATGCTCTGCTGCAGCTTCATGCTACAAACAAAACCAGTTCTGGGACTCTCCTCTGCCTCTTCACCAAGTTCAAGAGAAAGTTCAGTTTCTAAAACAGGGCCAAACTCCGTACTCTCCACCACCTCCTCATCAGTGCTGCTCTGTGAGTTATAAGCTTGGAAATTGGGATTAGTGCTCTTATCTGGCTCCACATTCCACTCAGAAGCAGGTTCAGGAGAAAGTTCAGAAGAAAGTTCAACCTGTAAATAGTCCAATACTCTTTGCATTATGAGGAGCAAATCATCAATTTGTTGATCTGTCATTGTTTCCAAGCTAATTCTTGTCGTTGTAGTCAGTTATAAATCCCTTCAAAGGGTTAATCTTTCAGTTGTACTGAGCTTCAAGGAAGGAGGGGTACGGGAGAGAGGACAGGGAGAGAAAGAATGTTCCAAGTCTGATATCTCAGAATGTTTTGAAAACATTAAGCATTTAGATTGTCCAAGGTCATAGACCGCTGCAGCGCACACCGTCTCTGTATATGAAAGGAGTTTATATATTGTAGAAGGAAGCTCTCTCTCTCTTTTCCTCTTCTTCAAAGTGATTTACCAGCCGAAAATGCTGAAAGGCACGATGTAGTAATCATAAAAGTCACTTCTGTATTAGCGTCATGAAGTAATTATTCATTCTTCCCTCATACTTGTAGCTGCCATTTTGGGAAGGGCGGTTGAAGAAGCTCAATAAGGCTTAATGAAAAACAGAAATCAGGGTGTCACCAAGATATCTCTCTCATAGAGTGATGGGGTAATGCAGAGAGAAAGGAAACTATCTACTCATGATAATAAGGCTTTGTAAATTCCAGGATTATTTACACTCTGGAGCCGCAGCTGTAGACTGTTCGCCATAATGGCTGCCGGACTTCCCCCAGCAGAGCGTTTAGGCTATTTTTGGAACTGGAAAATCTGCCGCCACATTCTTCACAGCCCCCAGATGCTGCCTCTCTTTGTCCCCTCTCCAAGGGGACTTGCCCTTATTCAGAGTCCTGTTTATCTGGGGAAATTCAGGTTGATAAGCCAGAGGGCTTATCAAAGTGTCTCACTGAGGCAAACTGGAAGCCGGAAGTCATCTTCATTGCCCTTATTGATTGCATCATAAATTTTTAAAAAATATATCTTGGTAGTATCTTGCTGCATATCTGCCAAACCATGGTAATCCACTTTTCCTTAAATCAGTTTTATTAAAATTTAAAATATAAAATTTTATTAGATATAATTTTATTAGATTTAAAATATTAAAACAAGTAATAAAACTTGTTTAATAATAAACAAGTTTTATTACTTGTTTTAATATTTTAAAATTCTCCTTTTGCAATATTTCCAAATTAGTTCAGATACTTAATAGTCTTACCAGTATTAACAATCATTTTTTTCTATTTTTTCACTTCCCCCTTTGTTACAGCACAGTACCACGATTCCTTATTTATGCCAATTTTCTCTAACCCAGTTATCATTCCAGATTCTTTCAAATAAAGTTTTACATTCTCTGTAAACTTGAAAGAGTTTTCTGTTGTTAATATGATATTGTCATTTTAACTCTAACTTAATGCCAATGCCTAGAATTTTTCTTTCTTCTCTAATAATATTTGCTAATACTTCTATAACTCAAGTTAACAATACTGAGAAAAGGGGGCATCATTATCTTGTACCTTGGTGTAGCAATATATGTTCTGCTATCCTATCTTTTATTAATACTGCTGTGGTATTTTTCCAATATTCCTTTTTAAAAATAAACCAAAATCTAATCTCTTAATTATCACCTTAATGTTGCCCATTCCACCCAATCAAATGCCTTGAAAATATTAAATGCAATTATGCCTTCCTATTTTGTTTAACTATTTCATTTATTACATTTAGCACTCCCCTGGCCAGATTTTCCATTTGTCTTCCTGGCACAAAACAGCTTTGATCTTTTAAAAATGTATTTAACAATAAAATATTCATTCTCTTTGGTAACATCACCATAGATATATTTGGCTTTCATTATAAATCCAACCATTTCCTATATATTCCCTCATTGTACTTGAAGATAGCTTCCCCACAAGCCATAATTAGTGTGTGTGTGTTCTAGGTGGGGGACTTGGAAAGTTTAATTTATCTGTAATCAGATTACACATTATTCCAAGAATGTGCTGGAGAGAATGTCACAAGTAGGCAGGAATATTAGACTATACTGAAACTTCGGCAATTGGTTTTCAAAGAAATAAATGAAATATGGAAGCTAAAATTAGCAGTATGTCCTAATACAGTGCCCTAATCCATATTTGAAAGGAGGAAGGTTCTTGATAGATAGATAAATCTTTATTGTCATTGTCCTGTGCAGAACAATGAGATTGAAAGTATCTACATCAGCTTTTACTGGACCTAACAGTACAACCATACATAAATATCTATCCCGCTCCCCACATACACACATTTAACCCACAAACACACTTAAAAACTCTAAAAACTCTAAAAACTAATTACAGAAGCTCCCTCAGAAACTGCATGAATTAATTTCCAATTTGTTAACAGAGATGAATTTGATTATTACTGGGAATTTGAAAACAATGTACAGTTGCTAGTTTGGTATAGAGGATTTTGGGATATAGCTATCAATGATAGGCTTACATGTAATACAAAAGAAGGGAAAAACAAGCAAAGAAGAATATGGAGAGAATGTACTGATTTTGAATTTAAAAGGAGGTAAGGGGCAAAGTGCATTGGAAGCAATTCTGGAATAGAGATACGGCTCCACAAGGCTACATGATATAGGTGGTTACTCCCAAATGGTCCTGGTGTTGAGGGGAAGTGCTGTCTATTTTTTAAATATTTGTTTATTAGAGATGCATTTTTTATTTTTCTGCTTGCTTCTGTTTTTTTAACTAAACATACAAAACCTATCAGACAAAGCTAGGTTGCTCCAATGAACCAAAAGTTTGGAGTGGCAAGGCGTCCATTTTGGAGTAAAACTGGGGCTAAGCATTAGGATCTACTTCTCACTAGTATTTAACAAACTGTTGTGGGTGATAGTGCCTTCCCCCCCAGAGATATTGTTGAGCTTTGATGGGCTTCTTTCATGTATGATTTTGCCAGGAGTTTAACGAGCTCTCTTCTTATTTTTTCGCCTCATAACAATCATGTTGATTACAGTGAGAGTTCACACTAAGAAAGCTCCCTCTAAAAGGAAATGGACTGGTCTAAGATCATCTTCTCAGCTTTGTATTTAAGTAGCATTGGGTCTGGGTGGTCCTACATTGCCACTATAACCACTGCACCACACTGGCTTTCAGTAAAGGCAGCTCACACATTTTCCTACCAGAGATTTAAGGTTGAATACCCAAATCCATGCAAACCACACAGATGTAAATGCATATAATATTAAGTAAAAAAGAAGAAGACCCATGCAATCATTTAATGTGTAGCAGCTTTTATTTATTTATTTATTTACAGATTTTTTTACAGGTATAAGACTATATATTTGTCTAAAGTTATTAGACTAAATATTGAGGATTGTCTTATACACGGAAGTAAGCCAAGGAGAGAACTGCATGGTTGCAACACTGTAATTTTGGGTTGGAAAAGTGGGTGTCATCTTATACATGGGGGCACGTTATAGATGTAAAAATACGGTATTCATTTATTCTATGGGTGGCAGATAATATGGACTGGGAAGGACAACAATGAAAAGATCATTACTGTACTTATAAAAATCTGTCACTGGAGACCAGACTAAGATCATAGACATGCCTGTATTTTTAAACACCATGTATGGGTGTAAAAGCGGGACAGTTAAGAAAGCTGACAAGAAAAACAATGACTCCTTTAATGTGGTGCAGGAGGAGAGTGTGATGGATGCTCTGGACTACCAGAAACAAAAAACAAGTGGGTCCTAGGTAAAATCAAGCAAAAAAATGTTGAAAAAACAGGCTGTCCTGTTTTGGACACATAATGAGAAGGCAAGATTCTCTGGAAAAGACAATAATAGTGAGAAAGGGAGAAGGCAGAAGGAAAAGAGGAAGACCAAATATGAGGTGTACTGACTCCCTAAAGGAAACCACAATACCTTAATACAGTAACCCCCGCCTATCGCGGGGGTTAGGGACCCACCTGACCCGCGATACGTGAAAATCTGTGATATGCGGAAGCTGGCCGGGTGGGGGGCGGGGGTGATCAGAGAGGCGGGTGGGGGCAGCGGGGAGCAATGTGATTGCTCCCTGCCACCCCCTGCGTGGCTCCGAGGCCTCCCGGGCGGGTCTGGGGGGCGTCGGGGAGCGATGTGATTGCTCCCCACTGCCCCCCACAGGTACTGTGATCCCGCGATATAGTGAGACCGCAGTACCTGAACCGCGAAATGGCAGGGGGTGACTGTAGGACTATTAAGACATTTCAGAACTTGCTCATTCATAGGGTTGCTATATGTTGGAAGCAACTTGATGGCAGATAAGAACAAAAATGTAATTGGAATGACCCAAGTTCTTTGACAGAGGGATTGGTGGCATGTAAGGTACGAAAGACTGAGAAGCAATGGTTTGGAGGTGAAGGGCAGGTTATGTACACAACAGTATTTCCAAAGAAAAAGGGATGGGTCCTTGCCCGGAGCTTGGGAATTTTACTTTAGGAAAAGTAACATTTCCAAGTTCTGTGCTGGCTTCACTATCCCACAGCAGCCTCCGGCAAAGGGACATCAAGACATACATATTCAAGATATCCACATCTTTATGCTTGAGGAATTTGAACTATGTGGTATTAATAATATTTAAAAAAAACCTTGGCTTGCTTTGAGGCTTTCCTTTTGGCCAACAACCATTGAAGGATGTCTTGCAGAGGCTTGGATATAAAAAATGCTGTCTCGCCCCAGGAGTTTGGCGTGGCTGACCTTATATTCCCTTCTCTGTGTCTAGGAAGAACAATGTACAGTCAGTGCGACTACAGACATCTCTTCAGATGTCTTTGCTGCCTGGTGTTTGATTTTTTTTTAACTCTCTGGCTCCATTCCAGGTTCATACGAAGCTTCCTGTGATGATTCCCACTGGGATAACAGTCTGAACTTGTGGCACTAAATGTTACTTCAATCACTTATTTTGTAGCAAGAGCAGGGATGGCTGTAGACAGACAGTGTTCATCTAGTGAAAGTGAAAATAAAGCCAGAGAACATATACTTTCATTCGGTGGAGAAGTTTGGTGGAAGCAAGAGTAGACTATGGGTGATACCTTCATAGGCTGCTAGTAGAAAAATAAAAAGTTGCTGAGCTTTCGAGAGCACAAGCCCTCTTTTTCAAAGCAGGTGTGTGTGTGTGTGTGTGTGTGTGTTATGTTGTTACAGTCGTAACCGACCCTTCGTGACTCCACGTCCATGGAGTTTTCTTGGCAGGAGTACTAGAGTGGTTTGCCAGTTCCTACTCCAGGCGCCTACTGCACCTGGTATTCCCTGGTGGCCTCCCATCCAAGCAGGGCCAGTGCTAGGTTTTTTTGTGCCCTAGGTGAGGGGCGGGGGGTAAGGCGGGGCAGGGGGCAGCGGGCGGGTGGCAGCAGGTGGGCTGCAGCAGGGGCCAATGGATGGTGAGGAACGGTGAAGGGTGGGGGCAGATGGCGACGGGCACAGGGGGTGGGCGGCAATGGGCGCGGGGGGCAGGGGGCGGACAGCGACGGGTGGCAGGGGGATGGACGGCAGTGGCCAGCGGCAGGGGGGCAGGGGGGTCAGCAGGTTGGCCAGCACCCTCTGTCCATTTTGGCACCCTAGGCAACTGCCTAGTTCGCATTAATGGATGTGCCGGCCCTGCATCCAAGTACTAACCAGGGCCGACCCTGCTTAGCTTCCAAAATCAGGCGAGATCAGATGTACTTAGGGCATCTAGGCATCTTTCAAAGCAGGTATAAAAGTCCAAACATGGCAAGGGATGTAATTTGCCAGGAGAGAGTTGGTGGAAGAGCACAACAGCCTCTCAGCTGAAATGGAAGCAGAATCTTTTCATATGAAGGAAGTTAATGCATTCTATCCTTAGAGTTGTATCACCAGATTTTTGGCCCCCAGCTTGGATATGGGATTATAGGTGTAGGTGGGGATTTAAATTCTTTGGCATCCTGGTGAACAGAATTTTGCATTCACTGATAATGTTTCTGTCTACAATATCCTCCAGTCTAATACAGAACAGAATGGGACATGGGCAAAGTTCTAACACTGGCTCATAAAATCTCTTTAGTGAGACCCGTTGACCTTGTAGAATTGCTTTTGAACAAATGAATGATCTACCTTGGGAAGGATTTATTTCCTCATTGGTGTTGAAACAGGCCTTTTTTGTATTCCTACATAGAATGATTAAGAAACCTCCAAAAACACAACTGAGAATGTGACCACATTGCAGTTTGCCCTGGTTGTGTTGGAGGAGACACAGTACAATTCCTTTCCCCCCCCCATTAACTATGGGTATTATCCCCTTTTAAAAAAATGAACAGTCATGGGTTTTTGTTCAGTCAACAACAGAAGCTTGTGTTGTGTTTCTTTGTATATGTTCCTCCTGCTGTTGCTGCTTTTGTATCAGTTCTGGTCACATTGTTCTGCTTTTCTAGCATGTGTGACTGCTTTTCTAACTTCAAAAGGGAAATTATGGTCATAGCGTTATGGACTACACATGACACAGGGTTGGGGTACAATCATATCTTGGTCCCAGACATGCGTCTCTCTGTGCGTGTGTGTCTCTGTGGGTGAGTGTGTGTCTGTGAGACTCTTGCATGGGACCCAAGGCTTTTATTGGTTACAGTAAACAAGTACATACATACATCACAATGGGGGGGGGGAGGAAAGAGGGTCTTGGACAGACCTGTGGCTGACAGGCCTAGAAAGGCCCTTGGAGGCCTCAGAAATGATTTTCTGCAAACTGGAAGTCACTTCTGGTTCACAGGAAAGCCATTTTGGGGCCTCCAGAAGGCCCGGGAAGGCCCTTGCAGGCCCGTTCGGGGCAGCACCAGTCCTGGGGTAAGTATGGGAGGCCTGAAACAGGCCTTATCCCCTTACCCCAGGTGGTCTTTTTTTCATATACTGCCATCCCGCAATATAGTGGGACTGCAGTATATGAACCACGAATGGGTGCGGGTCCACTGCAGTTGAAATTGACTGAGCTTGCAATACGGAAATGCATAAGTGAGTTATGCTGGAAATGGGCTTTTGCCTGCATGTATATGAAGACTTCATGTAGAAGTTTATCCTTTCCACTAATATCTGTTCACTTTTTTGGCAAAGCAGTAATGGTGGGTCTGCATGGGGGATAACCTACCTGTTCATCATGAAAGCCATTGTATCTTAAAGAAATAAAATCAGCTCTTCTTTCAAAATCTAGATAGAACATCTTTGTTCTTGACTGCCCTGCCAGCGTTGTTCTAAAATTCTGACATCATTGATTCTTTGGCAGCTGCCTACTCATCCACTGGAGTGATTGCATCAGGTCAAAAAGTCAGAGGTTGTGTCCCTCCAGTGGTAGAAAGGCAGCATATAAATCGATTAAATGAGGACTAAAAAAGCTTGTGCTTTCCTGTCAGTAAGAAGAATATATCAATACTTGAGGTTTAAGCTAATTGCCCAGTGCTTTGAACATATATCTGGACTTAGATCTCACAGGTTTCAGTGACTCTCCATCCCAGTTCAATGAAGCTAAATATTGCATGTACAGTAATTAGTGACTTTGTTTACGTGCAGAGTAAACTCAGGTAAAATAATGAGCAAATCAGGTTTCAGGATACCTATTTTCTTCTCACCCCAAATAGCAAAATCCCTGCCTCTCTGTCAGCTACATGCACACAAGGGTCCTGATTACTTGGTTCTGTATTTGGGCACTGTAGGAACATGATACTGCAAAATCACTTAATGTGCCATGACAGACATCCAAACAGATCCAATCAGCCTTTTGACTATGAGATGCCAGAAACTCATGGAGTACGAATGTTTCCCTGGTCTCCAGAGACCAGAATGGTTCATTGAGCCATGAAGTGACCTTGCTGGTGAAGAAAGGCTACGAAAGGAATGCAGCAACATGGGTCACCTAGCATGTAACGTCAACTTCAAGAAGTAGAAGTTTTTGTAGAAAATCACAACTGACGTCAGGATTATCTATCTTACTGTCTGTGAACCACTAGTTTACCTACTGTATTGTGCTTGCCTCAAAATACCATTAGGAATAGCCTCACAAAATCTGGGACATGGTTGATATTTACCTAGCTTGCAATATGGAAAGATACAGATGAGCTCCCTTGAAAATGATCTTCTGCCTGCATTCATCTGTCTTTTTTCAGTACTGATGGACCTGAGCTCATAATGTCAATCAAGATCATTACGAACTGAAGTTCTTAGGAAAGGCAGGCCATGTACGTACAACCGAATGTATGTGCCACACTCCAAAGTCAGGTTATCTATCTATCTATCTATTTATTTATTTATTTGTATACCACATCTGATTTTCCACAATTTATTATGTAAATGGGACTTTTGGAAAAGGGAAGTTGGGTCTTCATTTTTAATTTTAAAGGGGAATTATAGGTTTACTACATGTTGAAACACAGTTACTCTGTGTTCCTTCGGAAAAGTAGTACAGTATGGGTTACATAAGCTACTATGTCAAAAGCATAGCAGTGAATGTCTCCTTGATGAACAAACATTGGTGGGGAGGCAGAGAGAGAACTACATGCGCAAAGGGCCATTGCATGCACTGTAAAAACAAACCAGATTTTAGACAAGCATTTTCCATGCAGACTCAAAGGTGGGCCAGTTGTAGGGGGTTTGGAAGGGGCAGCAGCACTTTATGCTTGCATAATCGTTTCTGTGCTGTCAAAGCATCATTGTGCTAGCAAAAATTGAGAGACTGGCACTACTGCCATCAGAAGGGACAAAATAAAGGGGCGGACAAGAGGAGAATCAACGAAGGAGCTACATTACACTCAAGATCCAAACACTGCTCAGCCCAGGCCTGTAGCTGCTATACCAGCACAAATGTAGGCCAGGACACTAAGTAATTCCCAGTATCCCTAGGCTAGGAAGGATTTGGAGTCAGCCCAGCCTCAGTAGACTTAGAGTATTTATTTATTTATTTATTTATTTATTTATTTATTTATTTATTTATTTATTTGGTGCATTTCTATACCGCTCCTTTTTCCATAAAGGAACTCAGGGAGGTTTCCAATTAAAAACAGCTAAAAGCACAGATAAAACAACAGAAGCAATGGGAAAACAAAGGCAAGATAGAATAAGAAAGTGGCAAAGAGGGAAAACCCTCGACGGAGAGTGGCGGACCAAAAAAAAAAAAACAACAACCAGAAATGAGGTCACCATATGCCTTCTTGAAAAGCAAAGTTTTTAATGCCTTTCTGAAGGTGGGCAGGGACTCTGCAAGGCGCAGCTCACTCGGAAGTTGGTTCCATAGAGAGGGGCCAGCAACAGAGAAGGTGCGGCTATGGGTTACCGATTTCCGCACCTCTCTCGGAGTGGTCACCCTGAGTGAGCGTGCCTGCGACGATCGAGTAGGTAATCTCAACCAGCCTTCAGCTCTCTTGCTGCTGAATAAGGTTTCTGTACAAAGGATGGAAAGGGATTTAAGACATATTCCTCACCTAGAGATGTGCCAGCTCAGAGCATCTTTGGGTGGGGAGATCATTCCCAATCTGAGAAAGGTGAGGACCTGGAGGAAAGCTGCCACAAGGGAGTGGCATGGTTACTTACCCAAAGATTGCTGATGATGATTCTACGCTGCCTTTGTGCAGAACTGGGATCTGTCTCACATTATATCTGAGTAGCTTTTTATGGTTTTTGCTACTTAGTTAAATTACTGAATTGAATCAGACTGCTTGTGTAATACACAATAATTTACATTTTGACACTTTTATTGTGTACACTATATTAATGTAATATCACCTACACTTGTTTCTGAATTTTTATAATTAACTGTTGTTTAAGATACTTGTAAGCTCAGCCAAGCACAAAGCAATTGTCAGGGCTGTCTTTCCACAAGTTTGAAAAGTAGGATATAAATTCAGACCGATGAAGCTGTTTGGATGAACAGCGAAACGTTTCTATCTCTCAAAAAAGAAGTCCAGTAGCCATGACTCAACTCCCAGATAGGATATAAATTGTTCTGATAAATTTAGCTCTCATTAGTATGATTAAATAACACACACACACACACACACACACACACACACACACACACACACACACACACACACACACACACGAGAGAGAGAGAGAGAGAGAGAGAGAGAGAGAGAGAGACAGACAGACAGACAGACAGACAGACAGACAGACAGACAGACAGAGACAGAGACAGAGACAGAGAGAGACAGAAAGAGATACGGGGAGGGATGGAGAGAGAGAGAGAGAGAGATCATCAGTTTTGTTTGGAAAAGAGTTTGCTACCCAACTAACTAAGGAAATGAATAATTCATTTTCCCCCAAGAAGATAGTCACTTCAAATAAAGATTTTACTCACTGATGAATGAGTGCTTGTAGATACTGGCATGTTGATAATATACAAATCAGAGGATGGGGGGGGAGAGGAATTCCCTTTTTTCTCCACTCACTGGTCTCATTCCAAATATTCAGATATTATTTCTGCATAAAAGTGCAGGAATCATCTTGTGTTGCACTAAGCAAATAAATCTTCTATAAGGCAATTCTAAAAATGGGAGCAGCCCCCTAACCCCCCCCCAAAAAAACCACTCAACTTTGAAGCCAGGATTCATATCAGCACCAAAATTGACACTGTGGGAGCAGACAGTCTGATGCTGTTCTGTGCGAGATCTGGTTATGCTTTCTCAAATAACTTTAGAGGTATGAACTTTAAAGTATAGACAGTTCACTTGTCCCAATGCAGACACTTTCAACTTTTTTCATCAGTTTAAAATGTATCAAAAACATAGACAGGACTAATTTTGCTTATCTTGAAAGTGAATTGTTGATGTCACTCACTTATTTTATTTGGAAGGAATCCAGAAGCAAGGAGGAGCTAGGAGGAGGGGTTTCAGAGCCCTTTACAAATTTCTGGGAACACGTGAGCAGAGGCTTTTGCTATTGCTTCCATTTTAAAGCCTAGAGTTGTGTGCTGTTTAAATCTTTTCCTTTCAGAAGCAAGGAGGAGCTAGGAGGAGGGGTTTCAGAGCCCTTTACAAATTTCTGGGAACACATGAGCAGAGGCTTTTGCTATTGCTTCCATTTTAAAGCCTAGAGTTGTGTGCTGTTTAAATCTTTTCCTTTCAGAAGCAAGGAGCAGGAGGAGGGGTTTCAGAGCCCTAGGAGGAGGGGTTTTGCATTGAGCCCATTTACAAAGAGTTTCTGTTTAAATCTTTTCCTTTCAGAAGCAAGGAGTGAGCCCTTTACAAATTTCTGGGAACACGTGAGCAGAGGCTTTTGCTGACAGCGCGGGCAACTAAAAAAATAAAAAATAAAAAATAAAAAAAAAAAAAAAAAGGAAATTATTTAAAAATATTTATATAAAAGGAGAAGAGGAGAAAGGCATATACTTAAATAAATTAACAATATTGAGTTATAAGTAACTCACCTTATTTAGCCAAGATGGAGGGTCCCGGGGCTGATGTAGTTACTTGTATCACCTGCGGCATGTTTTTTTTTTTTGCCAAAACAACTGCCAGCTTACACATGCTCAAAGTGCAAGCTAGTAGCCCTCTTAGAGGACAAGGTCAGGCAGCTGGAGGCCTGTGTTTCTAATCTTCGCAAGGTTAGGGAACAGGAGGGTTTTTTTGCAGGAAGCAGATAAAAACTTTGCCAACACAGGGGACAGGGGTAATCTCAATCAGGACGAGGGCATTTCACAAATACAGGAGACAGACACTTGGAAGAATGTCACAGTCAGAAAGGGAGGAACTAGGAGACAGACAGAAAGTTTGCAGTTGCAAAATAGATTCCAACCTCTCTCCCTTATCGACCAGGAGAAGGAACTGCACCAAGAGCAGCCTCAAGACTTTGCACAAAGGAATCCAAACCCTACAGCGCACCAGGAGGCATCTACCAAGCCTCGGAGGCGGCGGGTGGTGGTGGTTGGGGACTCCTTGCTTAGAGGAACAGAAGTGGTCATCTGCAGGCCAGACAAAATGAACAGGGAGGTCTGCTGTCTCCCTGGAGCCAAGATTCAGGATGTAACTGAGAGACTGATGAGACTCATCAAGCCCTCTGATTCTAACCCCTTTATCTTGGTCCACGTAGGAACTAATGATACTTCCAAACACAGCTTTCAGGATATCGCAGAAGCGTACAACGAAATGGGTAGGAAGCTGAAGGACCTGGGTGGGCAGGTGGTAATCTCATCTCTCCTCCCTGTAGAAGGACGTAGCCCACGAAGGCAAAGAACAATAGTGGAAGTTAACAATTGGCTTCGGAGATGGTGCCGGCAGGAACGATTCGGATTCTTGGACCATGGTTTGCTTTTTCATTCAAATGGGATATTGGGCCAGGATGGGGTGCACCTCACCAATGCTGGTAGGAATCTCTTTGCCAAGAGGATTGCAGATTTAATAAGGAGAGCTTTAAACTGAGTTTGCAGGGGGAGGGAGAAAATTCTCCTAATGGTAGAGATCCAGAAGGGGTTGTGGAGACTAGCCCAAATGTTGCAATAGGAGCAGGACAAGAAGTAGTGCAGACCATCAGTGCGAGGAAAAACAGGTTAAGCAAAGGACATGTAAGAAGCACACGCAGCCTCAAATGTCTCTACACCAATGCACAGAGCATGGGGAACAAACAAGAGGAGCTGGAACTCCTAATACAGCAAAATAAATATGACATAATTGGCATCACTGAAACATGGTGGGATGAGACGTATGATTGGAATGTAGTCATTGGAGGGTATAACCTGTTTCAAAGGAATAGGACAAGTAAGAAAGGAGGAGGTGTAGCTTTATATATTAAGGACATTTATACTGAGGAAGAAATACAAGATAAACAGCAGAGGAACAATGTTGAGAGTATCTGGGTGAAAATCAGGGGTGAAGAAACGTGGAGGGATGTCACTGTGGGAGTATATTATAGACCCCCAAGCCAGTCGGAGGAGTGGGATGATGCCTTCTTTGAGCAGATGGCCACACAATCAAAAGGGAGAGATGTAGTACTAATGGGAGATTTTAACTATCCTGATATATGCTGGCAATCCAACTCAGCTAAGAATGCAAGGTCTAACGAATTCCTTACTGCCCTTGCAGACAATTTCATGGCCCAGAAGGTAGAGGAGGCAACAAGAGGCAAAACCACTTTAGATCTGGTCATAACCAATAAGGAGGACCTCGTAAATGGGGTCGAAGTGGTGGGATCATTAGGTAAAAGTGACCATGCCCTCTTGGAATTTGTTATACAGTTGGAAGGTGAAGTTAAGCATAGTCAGACAAGAATCCTGGACTTTAAGAAAGCCAATTTTTGTAAACTTAGGGAATTATTGGCTGTGATTCCATGGACAGACACACTGAAAGAGAAGGGAGTCCAAGATGGATGGGAGTTCCTTAAAAGCGAGATATTAAAGGCACAATTTAAAACTGTTCCAACAAGAAGAAAATATAGGAGAGATCTAAAGAAACCGCAATGGTTTACTAAAGAACTTTCAACTCAGCTAACTATAAAGAAAAACAAGTACAAGGAATGGAAAAGTGGGAAATGCACCAAAGAGGAATATAAGCAAACAGCTAATATATGCAGGGGGATGGTAAAAAAAGCTAAAGCACAAAATGAACTTAGACTGGCCAGAGACATTAAAGATAATAAAAAGGGTTTCTTTAGTTATGTCCGCAGCAAAAGGAAAAATAAGGAAATGATAGGCTCTCTGCGTGGGGATAATAACCAGTTACTAACAGGAGACAAGGAAAAGGCAGAACTATTCAACACCTTCTTTGCCTCTGTTTTCTCCAAAAAGGAAGAAAGAGATCCACTGGGACAAAGACTAGATGAGGTAGGATGGGAATTACAACATAGAATAGGTAGAGAGCTGGTGCAGGAGCACCTGGAAACATTAAATGAATTTAAGTCTCCGGGGCCAGATGAATTACACCCAAGGATATTAAAAGAACTGGCGGAAGTAATTTCAGAACCATTGGCAATAATATTTGAGAAGTCCTGGAGAACAGGGGAAGTCCCCATTGACTGGAGGAGGGCTAATGTTGTCCCCATCTTCAAAAAGGGAAAAAAAGAGGACCCAAATAATTACCGCCCAGTCAGCTTGACTTCAATACCTGGAAAGATCCTAGAAAAGATTATTAAACAGGCAGTCTGCAAATATTTAACAAACAATGCTGTCATTACAAGAAGTCAACACGGGTTTCTTGAAAACAAGTCATGTCAGACTAATTTGATCTCTTTCTTTGATAGAATTACAGGCCTAGTGGATGAGGGGAATGCTGTGGATATTGTTTATCTGGACTTTAGTAAGGCCTTTGATAAGGTTCCCCATGGTATTCTTGCTAAGAAGTTAGTAGAAAGTGGGATAGATAGTGCTACTGTTAGGTGGATTTGTAATTGGTTGACTAATCGCACCCAAAGGGTGACCATAAATGGCCTCTCTTCAGCTTGGAGAGACGTGACCAGTGGGGTGCCCCAGGGTTCTGTTCTGGGTCCAGTGCTGTTCAATATCTTTATTAATGATTTGGAGGAAGGAATAGAGAGTATGCTAATTAAATTTGCAGATGATACCAAATTGGCAGGGGCTGCAAATTCCCTAGAGGATAGGATGAAAATCCAAAAAGACCTTGACAGACTAGAGTGCTGGGCCAAAGCTAACGAAATGGATTTCAACAGAGGGAAATGTAGGGTACTACATTTAGGTAAAAAAAAATGAATTGCACAAATATAAGATGGAGGAATACTTGGCTGGAGGATAGTACCTGTGAAAGGGATCTGGGAGTCTTGGTGGACCACAAATTGAACATGAGTCAGCAGTGTGATGTGGCGGCCAGGAAAGCCAATGCAATTCTTGGTTGCATCAACAGAACCATCGTGTCTAGATCAAGGGAAGTGATACTGCCACTCTATTCTGCTCTGGTCAGACCCCACCTGGAGTACTGTGTCCACTTCTGTGCGCCTCAATTTAAAAAGGATTTTGACAACCTCGAGCAGGTCCAGAGGAGGGCTACCAGGATGGTTGAGGGTCTGGAGGGAATGCCTTATGAGGAACGGCTTAGGGAACTGGGAATGTTTATCCTCTCTAAAGGAAGACTGAGAGGGGATATGATAGGTATGTTTAAATATTTGAAAGGATATCATATTGATGAGGGAACAGGTTTGTTTTCCATGGCTTCAGAGACTAGGACTTGGGGCAATGGTTTCAAACTACAGGAAAAGAGATTCCATTTGAACATTAGAAAGAACTTCATGACAGTTAGAGCTATTCGGCAGTGGAATATGCTGCCGCGGAGGGTGGTTGAGTCTCCTTCTTTGGAGGTTTTTAAGCAGAGGCTGGATGACCATCTGTCGGAAATATTTGCTTGGCAGGGGATTGGACTAGATGGCCCTTGAGGTCTCTTCCAACTCTATGATTCTATGATTCTATGATTCAGTCTACAGGGGCTGAAATGTTGATATTCAAATTAGGCCTTTCATAATGGTAGAACAGTGACTATGTAATAAATCATAACAGTAGAAGATTCCAGAAAATATATAAATATATATACTGAAATATAAATATATATAAATATAATATAATATTATATATATATAAATATATATATAAATTAGAGATGGGCACAGAACGAACATTTTTTCGTTTCCATTACCGTTTGTCATTTCCGTTACGCAACAAACGACAAACGAAAATTGCAATGAAACGAACAGAAACACGAAAATTGTGGTCGTTACGTTTCGTTTCCGTTAATGGCGACGCACAATGAAATGAGCTGTTTTAAATGTTAAAAAACGCCCTGGACATCCATAAAAACGCAGCAATAATTATTTAAATTGTCTGATAATACCTACCAGGGGGGTTGGGGTCCTTAAAACGTTTGCTTTAGTCTTCTCCCATCGCGATGTATTATTCTTTTCCCTTTAAAATGGATGTCGCCACCAGCCACAAAATGGAGGCAAGCCATGTGATGGGATCATGTTCAACCAATAGCATGCCCAGGTTGCAGACTGGGCGGGCAGGTCTGGCAGCCACAGAGGGCATAAAAAGCTCTGGCAGCCCCCGTCCTCCTTGCAGTCTCTGGTGGGAGTTAGGGTGGGATTGCTGTCTCTGCTGCGACTCTAGCTTCAGTCCTGCAGCCTCCCTGTGTGCGTGCGTGCTGCGTACCTCTCGGTGAGTGCCCTCCCTTGCCCTGCAGTGCAGTCACTCTGCGGCTGCCTTGCACCCTGGGCAACGCGCGCCGCTGCCTTTGCAGCCTCCCTGCATACCTAGTCTATACTGTGTCTCTGCCAGCATCCATTTTTTTAGTGTTCTCCTTCTGGTCTGGGGCGTTGGGGGATGCCTGCACACGGAAATGCTTTAAAAATCGCGCAAAAAGCGGGTAGAAACGGCAAACAAAAAAATGAAAAACGGTAATGAAATTTTTCAAAAATTCCACGACAAACGGAAACGAACTGAAACAGACCTCTCAACGACAAACGAAAAACCAAAACACCATTTTTTCTGTTTCGTGCCCATCTCTAATATAAATATATATATAATATAATGTAATATATATATAATATATATATAATATAAATATATATACTGAAGCTTCATGATCTAGGAAGGGAGGCATTCTGAAGCCAATGAAAGATCACAGAAACAGCCAAAAGACGGGGTGTTTTTTATTTATTTTCCTAAAGAGTCAAAAAACTTTGGCTAACCCTGGTGTTCTTGGGCTGCAACTTCTAGAAACCCTGGCCAGCACAGCTAGTGGCAAAGGCCTATGAGAAATATAGTCCAAGAGCACCTAGATTTCCTAAAGTTGGGAACAGCCCAAACTATTGATTCATTTCATAATGTCACTTTGTGAATGGCATCTTGTAGCATTGGTGTTGTCAACTTTAAGAATTACCTTTGCTATGTAGAGCTTGGCATCCTGGATAGCTCAGTGATTTATATGTATCAGATGGCAGAGCCAGAGCTTTTGATTCTCCACTGTATCTCCTTGACAAGGGCTTGATTTGATGATCCATAGGGTCCCTTCCAGACCTGCAGTCCTAAGATTATTATTAGCATCCTTTTTCCTGTTGGCAAAATGGGCATAATATTAGGAATCAATACTGGGACATTTCCCTGTGGTTTGAATTTTGGATACAGAAGTTCAATATCCCACATTCATGAAACAGAGAAAGTTTTTTGAAGCATTGAATCTAACCTGAATGCTCTTGCTGGTAAACCTAATCCACATGTGCTGAGTACTAAAACAAAGTGGCTGTTTTTCCCTTTTAAAAAGGCCTTTTTGGCTATCAGTATTTTAGCCCTTGCAGCCAGGATGCCTTCCAAATAAAAAAAAGTAGATGGGACCATTCTCTGTTTATTTGATCTGTTTCAACTCTAGAAATGATTAAGGTCACTTGTTTCTCCACAGGGTGGTAAAGCAGTTTTACTTCTTTAAAAAATCATAACTCAAAGCCCTTTTGCCAAAGTTCTCCACATTTGGCAGACAGCAGGAGCAGATTGTCTGCTACACTTGAGCCAAATGTGGCTATGAGTTTTTATTTTAGTTGTTCCTGATTGCCTTGTTGCGCAATAACATCACTACACTCTCATTCAGTAATAAAATGTGTATATACGTATGTGTGTTGGGCAAGGAGATGGAGCTGACTTGTGCCTGGCTCTGCTGACTATGTAGTGCTTACTGTGCCTTTCATCCATCAACCACAATGACAACAGCTGTGAGTGATTTCCAATAAATTCTCCAAGAGACTCATTAGGAAAGGATTTCTTACCCTTCTATCATCCCTGCATTCTACATGGAGAAATGGGGAAGCCAGGCCAATCAAATAATGCAGAAGCTTCCATCTTATCTATTTCCATTTCTGTACAATTTTCCATCTGCTCAGAAGGTCTAGTCCCACTACTTTGTAGAAATACAGTTTCTACATTGCTGATACAGGAAGCAAATATATACCACAGTGCTGAATGGCTAGTTAAATTGTATACAGTGGATCCTTGTATAACAAATAGACATGGGCACGACTCGGCGAAATCCTAGTTTCCGTTTCTGTTCCTCGTTTCCGTTACGTAACGAAACGAAGAACGACAATTA
Source organism: Phrynocephalus guinanensis (assembly GCA_037367245.1). Classification (NCBI taxonomy): domain Eukaryota; kingdom Metazoa; phylum Chordata; class Lepidosauria; order Squamata; family Agamidae; genus Phrynocephalus; species Phrynocephalus guinanensis. Next base: position 96,733,731 of record CM074738.1, on the reverse strand, counting down.
CTCCGCCAGAACTCGAACTCGAACTGACTAAAGAAAAATTGGGTCTGATTTGTCGTGGTCGTTCCTGGCGGCATCGCAGCGATGCCAAGCGGCACAGGAAAAAAGTTTAAAAAAAAACCGATTCCCGGCCAAAAAAGCAGGCGAAAATATGCCTGCCTGAGGGCACCTACCAGAGGGGTGGTTTCTGGGGGGGGGGTCCCCGGACTCCCCCCCTCCTCTCCTGGGCTGCGCATCCTCGTCGTCTCGCCAACTCACCAAGCGGCGCGGCACAGAAAAAAAGTTTTAAAAATAATAAACAAAACCCGATTCCCGGCCAAAAAAAGCAGGCGAAAATATGCCTGCCTGAGTGAGGGCACCTACCAGAGGGGTGGTTTCTGGGGGGGGGGGTCCCCGGCCTCCCCCCCCTCTCCTGTCCTGGGCTGCTCTGGTGGGGGGCATCCTCGTCATCTCGCCAACTCGCTCGCCATGCCATGCGGTGCGGGCGGGGGATCCAAAATGGGGCGACCGCAATATTTATTTTGAAATCGTGGTCCAAAAACACACCAAAGCACCACAGAAACATGCAAAAATAGCTATTTTAAAACTGCCTGAATGTTTACAGTAGCAGCAGTGGGTTTTTCTTGCAACAAAACGTCTCCATTGATTTTATTTTATTTTATTTTTATTTTTATTTTTTTACACCTGCGCAATGATGGGCTGGCCATGGGAGTGGACCATGCAAATTTTTCGAGCCATTCCACCAATTGCATGGCCACTTGGCCAGGTTTTGACCGAGACTTCTGGGATGTGCCAGTCAGGCATAAAAAGCCCACTAACCCTAGCCCGAACCCGAACCCTAACCCTAACCCTAACCCATACGCCAGTACACTGTCCTTCTTAGTGGGTCAGAGAGGCACCCAGAGGTGCACCCCACTAACTCACCCTAACCTTACCCGTAACCCTAAGCCTAGCCCTTGCGCTAACCCTAACCCTAAGCCAGATCTGTGTACTCGCATTGCACTACAGTAAGTACACTTCCCTTCTTAGTGAGCCAGAGGGCGCCCATAGGGGTCCTCTCTCACTTTGTTCCTCCAGCCCAAGTGCACCGTATGCCAGCAGGCAGTGAGTCACAGAGGCACCCAAAAGAGAGGTGCCTCTGCCTGCCACTGCAACTTGGTATGCATATCCATTTGGCTATGCATGCCATTTTGTAGCGGGCCAGAGGAGGCACCCACCCCAGAGAGGTGCCTCCAGGAGCCCGCTACCCCCCAAAACCAGTACTAACGACAGACGAAAAAACGACAAACGAAACGACAATTTTTTGAAAAAATTTGCGACAAACGGAAACGAGCCGAAACGGGCCGGCTCTGACACACGACAACTCAAAACGTAATTTTTCCTGGTTGTGCCCATCTCTAATAACAAATGGTTTGTGTAACATAAAATTTGTACAACATAAAAATTCCAGAGATAGGGGAAATTTGCTTAACATAACCGTCTGTGGGGTGAATCTGTACAGCATAAAAATGGGATCACTCTGTTTTCAATGCATTCCTATGGGAAATTTGTATAAAGGAAAATTTGCTTAACATAATTTCATTTGGAACGAATTAATTCCTTTATACAAGGTACCACTTGTATATATATATATATATATACCCTAAGCACATCCGGTCTCATCTGATTTCGGAAGCTAAGAAGGGCCAGCCCTGGTTAGTACTTGGATAGGAGACCACCAGGGAATACCAGGTGCTGTAGGTGCCCGTTTATTCACTTTGTAGTGTCAGTATTAAATGCTATGGTGCAAGTGAAGACTCCTGACATGGCAATTGGAGCAGCATCATATGTTAGAAAAACAGAGGAATACCAATGCTGTGGGGTTCTCTTGCAATTTATATAGTTGCATTTCTTCCACTTCTGTTCACCATCACCACCATTTGAAATGGGGACAAAGCAATGTTAATGGGCCTGCTGTCTTTCTCTTTTATCAACCACACCTCCAGCCCCATCTGAAACATTCAGGGCTGGTGCTGGCTAGGAGATTTATAGAGTTGGTAGCTGTGGTCTCTGGAAAAATTGGGGAATTTTAATCCCAAAATAGAACTTCCCCAAGATTTGTTCCATGCTTCTTTACTGTTGCCCAGAAAGCACTGGATCATAGGAACAAAGCAGACCAGTGGTGCAGAGATAAATTATGAGGCACAGAAGCACTTAAAGTTTATTTTTGGCTGCCAGGCTGCTGTTATCAATGTTGTTCCTCCAATTACAAATAAAGTAGAGGGGTCCATTTTATAAATGCATTGCAAAATAATTACTAGCATTCCAGAAGAAATAATGAGGAATATTCTTCAATTCCCTCTATCACCAATTCTATCACCAAGACACACACACCCTTATTGCACGTGGGCAGGTGATCCCAACAGATCAGATAAGTTCACTTCAACAGTATTGGAAGCAAAGCAGTAGTGCAAGGAAGAGAAAGCAATTGACAGTGGAAGAACCAATGAAGCCCCAGAGCTGTTATGAACATTCCAGCTAATAGGACCCTAGGGACTGGAGACCTCAAATGGAGGTCACTATTAGACTCCATATAGCCCCTAGCTACTACTTGGACAGCCATTTCTCATTTAGCTAGGTTGCAGGGGAGGTGATGAATTGCTCTTAGACTATTGCATGCTCACATTTTCCACTCCCTAACCATTACATAAAAATGAGCTTACCGTGTAAGCTGGTCACGGGGCTGGAATCCAAGCCCTATGAAGAAAGACTGAAAGAACCGGCATGTTTAGCTTTGAGAAAAGAAGACTGGGTGTTAATATGATAGCACATAGAATCATAGAATCATAGAGTTGGAAGAGACCTCAAGGGCCATCTAGTCCAACCCCCTGGACCCCATCACAATATTTCCGACAGATAGCCATCCAGCCTCTGCTTAAAAACTTCCAAAGAAGGAGACTCAACCACCCTCCGTGGCAGCATATTCCACTGCCGAACAGCTCTAACTGTCATGAAGTTCTTCCGAATGTTCAAATGGAATCTCTTTTCCTATAGTTTGAAACCATTGCCCCAAATTCATTGCCCCCAATTCATTGTCTCTGAAGCCATGGAAAACAAACCTGTTCCCTCATCAATATGACATCCTTTCAAATATTTAAACATAGCTATCATATCCCCTCTCAGTCTTCTTTTTGAAAGGCTAAACATTCCCAGTTCCCTAAGCTGTTCCTCATAAGGCATTTCCTCCAGACCCTCAACCATCCTGGTCGCCCTCCTCTGCACCCGCTCGAGGTTGTCAACATCCTTTTTAAATTGAGGTGCACAGAAGTGGACACAGGTGGGGTCTGACCAGAGCAGAATAGAATGGCAGTATCACTTCCCTTGATCTAGACACGATGGTTCTGTTGATGCAACCAAGAATTGCATTGGCTTTCCTGGCCGCCGCATCACACTGCTGACTCATGTTCAATTTGTGGTCCACCAAGACTCCCAGATCCCTTTCACAGGTACTATTCTCCAGCCAAGTATCCCCTATCCTATATCTGTGCAATTCATTTTTTTTACCTAGATGTAGCACCCTACATTTCCCTCTGTTGAAATCCATTCTGTTAGCTTTGGACCAGCACTCTAATCTGTGAAGGTCTTTTTGGATTTTCATCCTATCCTCTGGGGAATTAGCAACCCCTCCCAATTTGGTATCATCTGCAAATTTAATTAGCATACTCTCTATTCCTTCCTCCAAGTCATTAATAAAGATATTGAACAGCACTGGACCCAGAACAGAACCCTGGGGTACCCCACTGGTCACGTCTCTCCAAGCTGAAGAGAGGCCATTTATGGTCTCCCTTTGGGTGCGATCAGTCAACCAATTACAAATCCACTTGACAGTAGCTCTATCTATCCCACTTTCTACTAACTTCTTAGCAAGAATACCATGGGGAACCTTATTGAAGGCCTTACTAAAGTCCAGATAAACAATATCTACAGCATTCCCCTCTTCAAATATTTTCAAATATTTGAAGGGCTGTCCTACAGAGGACAGGCGGGATCTGTTCTCCATCATCTCAGAGTGCAGGATGTGCAAGTTAAGAGAATTCAGCTTTCAGTTCAATATCAGGACAAAACTTCCTGATATTCCTGCTATCCTAACTGTTAGAGCAGTACGGCAATGGAAGCGATTACCTCAAGAGGTGCTGAGTGCTCCCATGCTGGAGGCATTTAAGAGAAATTTGGACAACCACCTGGCAGTTATGTTTTGGTTTGCATTCCTACAATGAGCACAGGGTTGGACTTGATGGCCTTGTAGAGCCCTTCTAATTTCACTATTTGATGATTCTATATGCTGCAGCAATAAGTGTACAGAGAACTCCCAGAAGTGCAAGCTGGATTTCCAAGGGGCAGAGGAACTAGAGATCAAATCGTCAACATGTGCTGGATTATGGAGAAAGCTAGAGAGTTCCAGAAAAAACATCTACTTCTGCTTCAAAGACTATGCCAAAGCCTTTGACTGTGTGGACCACAACAAGCCATGGCAAGTTCTTAAAGGAATGGAAGTGGCTGACCACCTTATCTGTCTCCTAAGAAATCTATGTGTGGGACAAGTAGCAACAGTCAGAGCTGGATATGGAACAACTGACTGGTTTAAAATTGGGAAAGGAGTACGACAAGGCTGTATACTGTCACCTTGCCTATTTAACTTATATGCAGAGTACATCATGCGAAAGGCAGGACTGGATGAATCACAAGCCGGAATTAAGATTGCCGGAAGAAATATCAAAACCTCAGATACGCAGATGATACTACTCTGATAGCAGAAAGTGAGGAGGAATTAAAGAACCACTTAATGATGGTAAAAGAGGAGAGTGAAAAAAAATGGGCTGAAGCTCAACATCAAAAACTAAGATCATGGCCACTGGTCCCATCACCTCCTAGCAAACAGAAGGGGAAGAAATGGAGGCAATGACAAAGTTTATTTTCTTGGGCTCCTTGATCACTGCAGATGGCGACTGCAGCAGTGAAATTAAAAGATGCCTGCTTCTTGGGAGGAAAGCAATGGCAAACCTAAGGCAGCATCCTAAAGAGCAGAGACATCACTTTGCCAACTAAGGTCAGGATAGTCAAAGCTATGGTTTTTCCAGTAGTGATGTATGGAAGTGAGAGCTGGACCCATAAAGAAGGTTGATTGCCACAGAATGGACGCTTTTGAGCTGTGGTGCTGGAGGAAACTCTTGAGAGTCCCATGGACTACAAGGAGATCAAACCTATACATCCCAAAAGAAATCAACCCCGAATGTTCATTGGAAGGACAGATTTTGAAGCTGAGGCTCCAGTACTTTGGCCACCTCATGAGGAGAAAGGAGTCCTTGGAAAAGACCCTGATGTTGGGAAAGTTTGAAGGCAAAAGGAAAAAGGGGACAACAGAGAATGAGATGGTTGGATGGTGTCATCGATGCAACCAACATGGATTTGAACAAAATCCGGGAGGCAGTGGAAGACAGGAGGGCCTGGCATGCTCTGGTCCATGGGGTCACGAAGAGTTGGACACAAATGAATGACTGAACAACAATGATTCTATACTATCATGACTCAGGTAAAGGGAGTTTGAATGGATAAATATTTTGTTTCTGGTGTGGACTTTGGTGCATTTTTGTCCTTATTGGATACAAAATCCTCTTGATGTCTTGCCAATTATATTTCTGAAAGCTAGATTACTTGGGGGGGGGGGGAGAATCACCTGCACAGCATGTCCATATTGATATTCTCTGTCAAATACTAATGCTGCTTAATTTTCTGAATGGATAAAATGCTATTTTAGAAGCGACTCTTCCCCAGAGTTGAACCAGAGCATAATTGTCTGAAGTCTGAGCACACGGAACCCTCTATTTAGGGTCCACTACATTCTCAAAATTGATGGTGCTTTGTAGCACCCCTTGGCCCACGTATATCCATTGTTTTTCAGTTCAGCTCTGATCTGTAAATACAGAGACTCACCTGAACCTGGGAACAAACACGTTCAGGCTGCCTCCACAAAAGCTTAGAGCAGGTCAACACTGATTTGTACCAAAAAACAAAGTACAGTGGTACCTTGTATAATGTAGGGTTTGTATAACGTAAAATCCGTACAACGTAAACAGTTTGGAGAATTCAAAGCATGCACACGTCAGCGCCACCTCTGTTCCCAGTCCCCACAACTCGCTTTGCTGCCCCTGCTTTCACGTCGTTAGCTGTACTGCCGCCGCCGTGGAATCAAGAGGGGGAACTCTGGAGTCCCCCTTCCCCACGTAAGCACCAAAACAAAAGCAGAGCCCTTTGTGCGCGAGCTGAGACAAGCATGGCGGGCAGAACTCCAGGGTGAGACATGCTTTGATCCTCTCACGTCGGGGAGGAAAAGCAACTAACAGATTAAATATGTTTTCAATGCATTCCTATGGGAAATTGCAATTTGTACAATGAAAAATTTGTATAACGTAATTTCATTTGGAACAAATTAATTACGTTATACAAGGTACCACTGTAAAAATGATTGATTTAGACAATATTTGGAGTCAGAAGGTGCTTACACATCCATAGTAATACTTTAAAGCTCTGGATGGTCCCCATAAAACAAAGCAAAGTGTTCTGCTTATATACCTCCCCATACCTCTTCAAGTAATCTCTGGGTGGTTACAGTTTAATTACAGTATGCAGTAATTAAACTGCATATTGTATACCGTATGTCAAATATATTAACAACAAACCATTTATAGTATTGTCACTAGTGAAAGGTAAGTCTTTATATTTCAGTATTTATAGGATTATAAACTCGTCCAAAATTCATTTCCCCTTATTTTGTGAGGCAATACATTCCATTTGTAAAGAACAGATTTGTTGTGTTCTTCATTGATTCCAGTCATATGCCTTTCGTCATTCATTCATCGGAGCAACTTTTTTTTATTGTATTCCATTTATTTTTCCACACACATGCACCTTTTCTTTTGGCACTGTTTTGTGTGTGGGGGGGGTGTTTGTTTGTTTGTTTGCCACTTTTTGCAATGCTGGCAGTAAAATAACTGGTTTTGGAAGCTGCTTCTAGCAGCTGCTATTTGTCTTATCCAGAATAACTTGGATGTTATGAGGCTGGCTTTGGAAAGAGCAATGGTAGATGCCAGGCGGAAGGGGCTACCAGTTTTAGCCTTCTTCTATTGTGGAAAAATAAAACCCTTTATCTCTGGAGAAAAGATACGTACACCTAACTAGTGAAATAAGAGAAGTAAAATTAAATTAGCCATTCAATTCAATTTTTCATTCATTCCCAAAAGGAATTCAATCCATTCTTAAAGTGACACTTGTTAAGGCTTCACTCCTGTCATGCTCTCTAAAGTGTGCATTAATTGTTCTCTAAATTGTGCATTAACTACCTGTCTTCGTTACTTCAGGATCATGTCATTATTTGCGTATTTAATGAGTCATCCCAGATCAGTGCCAACATAATATTTTTAAATTGAGTCTGTTCATCTGTTTAGCTAGAAACCACCAAGAGCTAAGTAAGAACTTACAACATGGGATATATTATTATTATTATTATTATTATTATTATTATTATTATTATTATTATTATTATTATTATTATATAATGATAATAACCTTAGAACAGCACTGCTGAACAGGACCCTACAGTTTATTGAGTCCAGATCCTGTCAAGGAGAAGCAGAGGGGAATCAAACTCCTACTCTATGGCTCCCTAAACCACTGAGTTACCAAGATCTACATGCATATGTAGAACAAATCTAAAAGCAACCTTTATAAACATGACCTTGTAGATATTATGTTTCACCAGTGCACCCAATATGCAAGGGACTCATAACACGTCTGTACAACATTGTTGAGATAGACTATTAATAATGTTTGAACATAGGTCGGGATCCAGAGTTGTCTCTTTTTGTATAGATCTACTAAAACACACAAAACATGATTTAGTCATAACAAACTGAAGTCGTTTTGATGCAAATAGGTCTCCTCTGTGTAGGACTAAGTTCATAGTTTCTACCATTCTTTGTTAAAAGGTTATCCATCTCTGCTGTTTTTGCTACAGTGTCCTTTTTTGACAATTTCAAGTCCCTACATTCCTTAATTACATTTTCCACCTCCTTATTAGACTTCTTCAGCCCTCTGCAAAAACTTCTGGTATTTCTAAAAGCCAGTTTGTGAAAGCCAAGTACTACAGTACTCTAACCATAGTCCAAATACTAAGACTGTACAAAATACAACATACCACTATAACACTAATGGAAATACAATTCCCACTACCATGTTTGAGCTGGATTACACCATTCCACAAGCAGCTACACAACTAGTTAGTCAACTAGGAGCTGTGGAGCTGTGCAAGTAATTGTAAGAGCAATCACACAACTGCTTGCACAGCTGTTTGTTGATTGGCCATAATTATACTGGGTGCTACCTTTGACTGAATTCTCAAAATGCACCATGAATTGCAGTGATATCATTTAATACAAGCCCAAATACTTGATAAGTAGAGATGGGCATGAAACAAACTTTTGGTTTGTTTTGTTATTCATTATTCATTTTGTTACATAACAAAATGAATAACGAACTGCCCCCTCTAAGAGAAATGAAACAAAACAGAAATTTCCATTTTGTTTTGCTTCATTTGATTTGCTGGTGTCTTCTACCTGGGTCCTGGAGTGGTCCTCTTCCTGGTCCAGTCCTCCTGGCTGCAGGTAGGGGGCTCCAGGGGAAAAAAAGCTGACTGGCCCGTGCTACAGCTGAAGCGCAGGCCACGTGGCTGGCAGTAAAATATAAAAAAAAAATTAAATTAAATCAAAATTTTAAAAAGGAGCACCAACCTGGCCCCAGGGGCCTCACGATCAGTGCTTGGAAAAAAAACTGAGGTGCTTGCTTGTGGTCAGCACCTCAAAAAGCCCCTGCTGGTTCAGTGCCTCAACCCCCCCCCCAAAAAAATAAAAAAATAAAAAGGAGCACCACCCGGCCCCAGGGGTGGCCGGGTTAGCACTCTGAAATAAAGAACAAAATTAAAAAAAGATGCGCCCACCAGGCCCCAGGGGCCACGCGGTTGGCGCTTGAAGAAAAAAATGAATAATGAATCAAAACAAACAAAAAACGAGTAATGCAAAAAATTGTTAAAAACGAAACAAACTAAACCTTAAAATGAACTGAACCAAAACAAATTGCCATTTTTTCCAGTTTGTGCCCATCTCTATTAATAAGCAGGACCACCATTTTCTTTTCACCCTCCTCATTTTCTTTCCTCAGGACAGACCTCTCTCTCTCTCTCTCTCTCTCTCTCTCTCTCTCTCTCTCTCTCTCTCTCTCTCTCTCTCTCTCTCTCACTCTCTCCCCTCCCCCTTCCCTTTTATTCCTTCTTGGTACAGAAAGCCTCCCCTAATTGAAAGGCAGTGGGATGTAGTAGTAACAAATAGACCATGTTACCCTTCCTTCTCACATCAACCTCCCAGCAAATAATTGCATAAGAAGGAAGGAAATATGCCTTTTAAAAAATGCATTGTTGTGAAAGTTAAAGCCATGGCCATTACGGGCAAAAGAGTAACTCTGTTCCACCCAATTTTTCCAAAATTTAACTTCTTTCAAAATTAACTCAGTTTTAAAAACTCATTCCCAACGTTCATCAGTAGACCTATGTGGATTAATTCAAGTTACTCATCTTGTTCTAATACGATGAAATGTGAACAATCCAGGCATCTGGTCCTCTGTCTGCAGATCAGGAAACCTTCCTTTGGCCATTGTTTTCTCTTCTCCTTTCAACTGGAAAACGATGCTTTCCAACTTCAAAACAAGCCAGGAGAGTAAACTCACTTCTACCTTCCCATCTCATTTTAGTTCCCATTCCATCATTTACTTATACTGCGTATTAATAAAAAACATATAAAGCAAATCAAAAGCAAAGTGTGCTGCTTATATTCCACCCTAGGACACTTTAAGAACTCTCTGAACATTTTATAGTTTAATTGTGCAGGCTACACATCATCTCCCCCTGCCCCCGGTGAGCTGGGTATTCATTTTACCAACCCTGGAAAGATGGAAGGCTGAGCCAACCTTGAGCCAGCTGCCTGGGCTGAACCCCAGGTCCTGAACACAGTTTTGGCTGCAATTTAACCACTTTGCTATGAGGTTCATATTAATGGCTTAAAGTAAAAAAACCAAGAAGGTGCATTTTAACAAATAAGCCAGAGATCCTTTTCTCTCTGTATGTCCTGTGTCTTTCTAGGTGTGCCAAACTCCACATGCTTCTGCCAGCATACCAGTTTGAGAGCTTTATGATGAAAATGCCAAGAAGTATAATTTATGCCAAGGGCATATGCATGGCAAGGCTGCCCCAGTCACAGAAGGTACTAATAAGTTATCCTAAGGGCTGTGATGTTTGACAGCAGCATTTATTCTCCCCAAGCTAATGAGGTCAGCACAGAAAAAGTGTGGTTGCAGTTACTCCAGGTAATCTACAGCATATTTAAGATTTTAATCTGTGATCTGAGTGATGGTTTTGGCTCATTGAGAACAGAAGCTGCTGTTTGGCTCCAGAGAACATGGCAGTCAATGGCCAAACTCATGAAAGATGGAATTTTCTCCATCCATCCAGGGTTCTATGAGTCTGCCTGGGTGTTAAGATCATCATGGAAGGCCTTTATCTCAGGTGTGCTTGGTGGGAACAAAGGAAAGGGCCTTCTCTGTTGCTGCCCCTCAACTCTGGCACTCCCTCCCATAAGAAGCTTCTTCAGGAAGGCTTTTCCTCAATGACTGGGGGTTTGAGAGGGGTTTAAAATGGATTGTTGTGCTTCATTGTTTTAAATGGGTTTTAATATTGATTTTAGTTACCATTTTAATATAATACTAATTTAATTCTTTTAAAAATATTGTATATTTACTGCTTTTAGCTTCAAAGACTGTTTGAGATTATGTCAGCCATCTTAGGTCCTCTTGGGGAGAGGAGAGATAGAGATATTTTAAATAAATACATAAAATAATGTCTTTTTTCTGTTGCCTGATGCGTATCAGCAACACACTGATTGTGGGTCAATTCAAAAGTCCTTTGTGCCCCAGGCCAGGCAAGTTATTTTGGCATTTGAAGTAGGAAAGCGCTCAGATGCTTCTCCTCTTTTACCTAGCAGCAAAAAATAAATAAAAATAATAACAAACAAATATGACTAAGTATCCCTCTGTTTACTTTATAGGTTTCCGGGAATCTTTTCCGTGGGTCTGTAGGTCCATTCTTGCTGCTTCCTTAGATGACAAGATCTCGCCAAACAACAAATTTCAGAATTCAAGAGAAGAAACCCAGGGTCATTGAAATGGTATCAAACTGAGGGGAACAGTGTAGGTACGAGGTGGAAGTGTAGAAACCATAGCACTGAATGGCTAGTTCATTAACAAGTGGGTGCTTGCATTTCTGGATGCACACCAAGGAATGTAAGCAACAATTTCCTGATGAGCAACAATTCACTGCCATGATTTACGCACACATACTTAACAGTTGGCTAGCATAAATCCCCAGCTGCCTAGATGCCCTGAGCACAGCCGATCTTGCCTGATTTCGGAAGCTAAGCAGGGTTGGCCCTGTTTAGTAGTTGGATGGGAGACCACCAGGGAATACCAGGTGCTGTAGGCACCTGGAGAAGGAACTGGCAAACTACTGGCCAAGAAAACCCCATGGACATAGCGTCACGAAGAGTCGGCCAAGACTGTAATGATGCAACACACACATAGCATAAATCCCCAATTAGGATTCTAGTGAAAGTTTTATTGGGGGGGGTCACCTGTGGTCAGGAACCTTTTGGAACAACTGGAGACCACCATTCATTCATTTAATTACTTGCATTTATCTCCCAACTTTTTCTTCAATAGGTCCATGCGAAATATATGTGACTCTCCTCCTGCCCGTTTTTATCTTCACAACAGATAAATCAATCAGAGAGAGCATGACAAGTTAAATCAATCTGGAAGGGCATGACAGGTCCAAGGTCAACCCGAGTGCTTCATGAATTGAGTGGAACTAGACTCAGGAGCTCCCAAATCCCAGTCCACCTCTGTTAATGTGAAACAAAATTGAATGCTTGTAAATCCTTTTGTTCCCAGTGGCTTTGACATCTGCCACTGAGGGCCAAAAATTAATCTGTCTCTTCCTTGTATGTCATCATTGCGTACCTATTAGGGATAGGCTAGTTTCCCTGTTCAGGTATTCACTGCACATACAGGTGGGGCTATAAAAACCTTTGAAGGGCCATGTTGGATCAGACCACTGACAAACTAGCCCACCCTATGGTTCCCTACCATGGCCGTCCAAAATGGGTATTAAAAACAAGACACGACCACATGTCCTGCCAACAAAGATGGCAACAGCCTTCCTTTGAAGTCGGTAGTCTCAGAAATAACCAAAATAAATAAATATAAAAGCAGAAACACTTTAGCAGCAATTTGGCAATCCAGGTGACAACACTCTCATTTGGTCCAGGACAGCTGTGCAACAGGAAAGTAGCCATTCTCTGGTATATAGCAGCAGCATTCTTCTGGATATCAACTGGTGTACAATATGAGTATGAAGTTGTTACTGAACTTATCTTCTGCTTGTTGGCTTGTAGTAGACCACGGTGTGAAAATACTGTGGAGTCAGATGGACCTTGGGGAGAATCCAGCATCTTTCCTCTTATATTGTGCTCAAGTTCCAAAATTTTCCTGTCAGATCACAAGCTTCTCACAGCCCATCCCACATATATTTCACATTGGGGTCCTTTTATACCATACTGCTCTCCTACCTTACTCCTTGATTGCATCCATGTAGTTGAGTAGCCCAATAGTTTTGATCAAAGCAAGATACATAGGGTGCTTTTACATGACCCCACAAATCCTATGCAAAGGGCTCACAGATGTGGAGCTTAAAATTGTTTTCCCACCAGCTGCATACTTTAAAAAAAATTAGGTACGACCACACCCACCTAAACATGCCCCAGCGCATTTTACAAGTACCTGGCCTCAAGGAGGTAAACAATTTTCTGATGCAGATTTTAAATGCCTGGCTCTCCTCCGCCTTCTGTTTGTTTGCGAATGCCGCTGGCTCTCCTTTGTCTTCTGTTTGCTTTTCTTGTTTCCCACTTCCTTTAACAGACAGATGGGTTTCCAGTCCTCCTACAATTAGCTGCTGCCGATGGAAGGAGAAGGTGAGCCTGCATTTTTTTCTCCCACCCCTCACCGCAGACAGGCGCAATGGAGTGCGGAAGGGTGAGAACACAGGAAGCAGAAAAAAACTCCACGATCTCTGGTCCGAATTTAAGTTGCCAGCGGATTTTAGAGGTCGTGTAAAAGCGCCCATAGATACGTAGTTAAGAAAAAAGCACATACTGTACTGTGACAAACAGATCTTTTTCACTACTTGGGAGAGAACTTTTGTGAACATCACAAACATACTGTAAGTAAACTGGTCAGTGTTTGGCAAGTGTTGGGACAAAGTGGGACAAGCTCTAAAAAAATGAAGAGGTTGACTGTTGCTCTGACTGGAACAATTCCAATCCAATTTGCCAATTGTTTTTGAACATATGAAGATATGTTTGTTCAAAATTATATTTAAACAATTGTTGAGGCTTCTGTGAAGATTCTCAGTCATCCAGGTTCGTTTAACTGGGAGTTGAGTCATGGCTACTGGACTTCTTTTTTGAGAGATAGAAACGTTTCACTGTTCATCCAAACAGCTTCATCGGTCTGAATACAGCTAGTGCAAGAGACCTTCTTATAGTCAGCTTGACCTCTTGTCCCCTGGTCTGATTGGCTCATAAGATGAACAAAGCCTGCATAGGCTCGTTAGGGAGACATTAGTGTCCATGGCCTTAAGGTAAACAATGGCCTAAGGTGCTGAAACCCATCAAGAATGGGTCGTCGTTAGCTGTGACCTGGTGGTGAAGTCTCCTTGATTTGCCTGTGTACTTTGGAAAGTACAGCCTGATAAGTAGCAGATAGACTATGCCGGAGCCCACCACCTCTGTTGAGAGAGGGATTTTCAATGCTAACATGAATGGCTTCCCTTACTCCTCTCTCAAACCACCTCTCTTCTTTGTCTAATATGTGTACATCCTCATCTTTGAAAGAGTGGCCTTTTTCCTTCAAATGGAGGTGTACTGCTGATTCTGGTCCTCAGCTGTTACCTCTCCTATGTTGAGCCATTCTTCTGTTTAATGGCTGTTTAGTTTCTCCAATGTAGAGGTCTGAACACTCTTCACTCCATTGGACTGCATATACTATATTGCTCCTTTTATGGTTTGGTATCGGATCCTTTGGGTGGACAAGTCTCTGCCTTTGTGTGTTCATAGGTTTGAAATAAACAGGGATGTGGTGTTTGCCAAAAATCCTTTTAAGCTTCTCCGACACTCCCGCCATGTAGGGAATGACCAGGTTCTTCCGACAGGTCTGGGTCTCAGACTGATCCCTTGTTCTTCTGGGATGGCCCACTGCTTTGTTGAAGGCCCACCTTGGATATCCACAGGCCTTAAGTGCTGTCTTCAGGTGCCTGTCTTCCTTCTTCTTGGCTTCTGAGGAGGTGGGGATGCTCTCTGCTCTGTGGCTTAGGGTCCTGATGACTCCTAGTTTGTGTTGTAATGGATGGTGGGAGTCAAACAGTAAGTATTGATCTGTGTGGGTGGGTTTCCTGTAAACTTCTACTCCTAGGCCACGGTCAGGTCTGATGATGACTGCACAATCCAGGAAAGCCAGCCTGTTGTCTTGGGTGTCTTCCCTAGTGAACTTAATAATAGGATCCACTGCGTTGATGTGGTCTGTAAAGGCCTGTACTTCCTGCGTCTTTATTTTAACCCAGGTATCATCTACATACCTGAACCAGTGGGATGGTGTTGTCCCTGGGAAGGTGTTGAGTGCCTTCTTCTCCACTTCTTCCATGTATAGGTTTGCTACAATTGGTGACACTGGGGAACCCATGGCACAGCCATGCTTCTGTCTGTAGAAGTCCCCTCTGTACATGAAATATGTGGTGTTCAGACACAGGTCCAGGAGCAGGCCTATCTGGTCTGGGTTGAGGCGGCTTCTGGAGGTGAGGGTGAAGTGTGCAGTGAAGAGTGTTCAGACCTCTACATTGGAGAAACTAAACAGCCTTTAAACAGAAGAATGGCCCAACATAGGAGAGGTAACAGCTCAGGACCAGAATCAGCAGTACACCTCCATTTGAAGGAAAAAGGCCACTCTTTCAAAGATGAGGATGTACACATATTAGACAAAGAAGAGAGGTGGTTTGAGAGAGGAGTAAGGGAAGCCATTCATGTGAGCATTGAAAACCCCTCACTCAACAGAGGTGGTGGTCTCCGGCATAGTCTATCTGCTACTTATCAGGCTGTACTTTCCAAAGTACACAGGCAAATCAAGGAGCCTTCACCACCAGGTCACATCTAACGACCCATTCTTGATGGGTTTCAGCACCTTAGGCCATTGTTTACCTTAAGGCCATGGACACTAATGTCTCCCTAACAAGCCTATTCAGGCTTTGTTCATCTTATGAGCCAATCAGACCAGGGGACAAGAGGTCAAGCTGACTTTAAGAAGGTCTCTTGCACTAGCTGTATTCAGACCGATGAAGCTGTTTGGATGAACAGCGAAACGTTTCTATCTCTCAAAAAAGAAGTCCAGTAGCCATGACTCAACTCCCAGTTAATTGTTGAGGCTGATAATTATATCTAGTTGCAATGCACATACCTTATGCTGGATGTATCAAATTCTCCTTGGAGATACTTTTCCAAGGACAATGTGTATGAAAAAAAACCTGCTGTCTCTATATTATAATCTGTAAGAAGTAC
The DNA here is from genome assembly GCA_037367245.1 of Phrynocephalus guinanensis. Classification (NCBI taxonomy): domain Eukaryota; kingdom Metazoa; phylum Chordata; class Lepidosauria; order Squamata; family Agamidae; genus Phrynocephalus; species Phrynocephalus guinanensis. The sequence goes on along the minus strand of CM074738.1, from coordinate 96,717,937 downwards.
ATTATGGAACAATTATTTTTCACTGAGTTCTACAAAGAGGTAAGGGGAGATGATGCAGATTCCATATCCTCTACTTCCGTTACAAACATTAAAGAAATGTGAACAAAATTTCTCTCTTTTCCTCTAACCATGCTCTAATGTAATCAGCATAGAACCAGGAGTTAATATTGGTTTATTACTATGGAAAAAGAAAGAAAGAAAGAAAGAAAGAAAGAAAGAAAGAAAGAAAGAAAGAAAGAAAGAAAGAAAGAAAGAAAGAAAGAAAGAAAGAAAGAAAGAAAGAAAGAAAGAAAGAAAAAAGCTTTTTAAAAATAATAATTTATTTTCCTATTATTGAAATGTCACAAGAAATTTAGACTTCAGCTGCAGTGATATGATCCTTGGGACAGATACAGGAAAAACTGGTATGTGTACAGCATGTGTCTTTTTACTTACACATTCTTAATGGAAATATTTATCAGTCTTAAATATAACAGAGGTAATGAAATAGACCCCTTGACACACATCAAATAAAGACCCCTTGACATCCAGTTTATTTGAGATATCAAGATAAACTATTTTTATTCATTCGGGGAATCATACTTATTTGCCAAACTGTCACGTGTCTATTTTACAATGCTGTGAAGTATTGGTTCAACATGTTTTGCTCCCTAAATTCCAAAACCTTCCTATACTGTTGAGTAGAAATGGGCACGAATCAAAAATGGTGTTTCGTTTGTCATTTGTTGTTTGGAGGGTCCGTTTCAGTTCGTTTCCATTTTTCGTGCATTTTTGCAAAAAATTCATTTTTGTTTTTGTTCGTTTCGTTATCATTTTGTTACCATTTATTTCAATTTTTGTGATTTTTTTAGCATTTAAAGCAGTTCACTGTATTGCAGTAACGAAAACGAAACGCACGACAAAATTTCTGGTGTTTCTGTTCGTTTCGTTTCATTTTAGAGAGAAAATTTCTTTGTCATTTCATTGCGTAACAAAATGAAAAAACGAAAACGGAAACAAAAAATTGTTCATTTCGTGCCCATCTCTACTGTTGAGTTGAATCTTAGGATCAATTGGACAAGACTTTGCCTTTTTTTTTTGGCATAAGACCTCTTCCAATCAAGGAAAGAGATCAGTTTGTTACTCTACATGATTTTTCTTACATATGAATCTTGCATTTATCATGCTTCATTTGGGAATTCAAAATTGGAAGAGCCAACCTGGAAGTAAGGAGAAAATACCTGATGGTGAGAGCCATTAAAGAGTGGAACAACTTGTCTCCCGATGTGGGAGGTTTTCAAGAAAAGATTGGACAGCCACCCATCCAGGATGGTATGAGGTCTCCTGCCTTGGGAAGAGGATTGGAGGAGAAGACCTCTAAGGTCCATTCCGACCCTTTGATGATTCTGTCATTCTAGGTAACCATGAGCTTAATCTGGAAGTTTGTTAGCTGAAATGCATGTCTGCAGGGTAATCTAATTGTGGGAGAGGAAACAGGACAACTGTAAGTAATATGTGTTCCCTTAACCTTGGGTTTGAGCGACTGTTGCATGTGGAAAGGGTTGCCATATGTTAGAATGAGCTTTATAGCATGAAAACACACTCTTCTTCTTCTTCTTCTTCTTCTTCTTCTTCTTCTTCTTCTTCTTCTTCTTCTTCTTCTTCTTCTTCTTCTTCTTCTTCTTCTTCTTCTTCTTCTTCTTCTTCTTCTTCTTCAAATATACCAGGCATAGTCAATCAAACTTATAAAAACTTTGACTGGTATTATATAACAGGTTGGTACACGGAGGTTGGTACATGTGTACTCCTGTTACAAAGCTTTCTTGTTTCTTAAATGAAAATATGCATAGCTTACATTACCCAAATGGCTGTTTAATTTTTTTAAATCATTTACCAAAAAAAACCATCTTCTCAATCATATTAATAATATAGTTTCAAAAGAGGATGAAAGGGAGCGTGGGAAAAGTGTTTTTTTATAAATTTAGTTCTCATTATTATTAAAACACACACACACACACACACAAACACAAACACACACATGGTTTGCCCATTTTGTTTGGAGAGGAGTTTGTTATCAAGCTAGCTAAGGAAATGAATAATTCATTTTCCCCAAGTAGATAGTCACTTCAAATAAAGATTTTGCTCACTGATGAATGAGTGCTTGCGGAAGCTGCAATATTGATAATAGACAAACCAGGGGTGGGGAAGAATAGGCATTTATCCACTCACAGATCTCATTCTGAACATTCATATATCATTGTTGTCAAGATATGTAAAAGTTGCTAAAATATATGTTATGTATATTTAACAGATAGTGGAAAGAGAATTGTAAAATGGAGGCAGTTAGATTCTGCAGACTCATGATGTTAATTCACAAGTGTAAGAGATAAGTAATCACAGGCATGTTATGTGATGAAGCACAGGTGAAAGAATTTATAGCATCATGATTGCATCAGATTGCATCAGATTGTAATTAGTGATGACTCATATCTGATGGGTGCTGAACTGTATAAAAGCACTAGCTTTCCATTTGTTAGGTGGGTCTGTTATGGTGAGAACAGAACCCCACACTCTGTTTGTCTGTTGTAAATATTGCTTGGTTGTTATGCTGTATATATTTTTTGATGTATATATGAATATATGAGTTTTTACTCTACCCATTGTCATTGTCTCTTCATAACCTAACTCTGCAATACTTTATATCAATACTGACATTTTATCTGCACGCTACTGCTGCACTGCTCTGTGTCAATCACAAGTAAATATTATATTTGTTGCTTAATTGCTGATAGGGTTATGGGCCCAGCTGGGTCAGCTGCCTGATGGGTTTTGTTGTACCTGTATAGATAAAGTGTGTGCTGTATAAAGTTGTGTTTTTGCAGAGAAAAAAGTTTTGGAGTTGGAACGGAGACAAAGAGGAGCTGCAAAGGATTTTTCTCTCTGAGGCTTGGAAGCGAACAGAGGAGATAAGCAGCTGATAAGGGCAAGCCAAGCAAAACAGAGTGTTGTGAATGAAAGAGATCCTTTGCTGAAGGCTGAATGAAGTCAGACGTGGATGAAGAAGCTGAATTAAGTGTTGCAAATAATGGTGGAGACAAGCCAGCACTATCAGCGAAGATGGCAAGTATAAATTTATCTTCAATGCCTCTAATTAAGCTATCTGACAATAATTACCTGAACTGGTGTCTGCTTATGAAGCATTATTTAATTTTCCATGAGCTTTATCAGTATGTAGAACAAGAGCTGGAAGAAGATTCAGATGAGCAATGTATCAAAGAGGATGCAAAAGCCTTGGCGATTTTGATGTTATCCTTGGAGGAGTCACAGTTTGTTTATGTAAAAGAAGCTAAAACGGCACGTGAAGCGTGGTTAGCTTTGAGAACTGCTCACATCAAGGACTCAGCTGGAAGTAAGATATCACTAATGAAGCAGCTTTTCCGGACAAGGCAAAGCCCAGGTGAAACTATTTCTGATCATGTAAGGAAAGTAAATAATATTTTTCAGCAGTTGTCTGAAGTGGGCATTCTAGATGATGAGGAGTATAAATGTCTTGTGATATTGTCAAGCCTGGATGAATCATATGACAATTTAGTAATGGGGATGGAAGCTTTGAAAAGTGATGATTTGTCTGTCTCATATATCCAGTCAAGACTGCAGCAGGAGGAACAGAGGAGAGCTGATTCTAAAGTAAATAAGAAGCCTGTTCAAGTTTCTGGAGAGACAATTCAAGTAGTAAGAAAATGCCACAATTGTGGGAGTGACAAACATATTTTGCGTTTCTGTGATAAGGTAAACAAGCGGCAAAAGCAAAAAAAGAGTTGCAGGCACGTGCTGGAAGAGTGAAGGTCACCAGCTGTCTGTGATTAATGATAACAATGAACAGTGTTGGAAATGTGAAAAAGAGCTTGGTACTTACTTGCATCTTTGGTGGGAATGTGAAATAGTCCAAAGGTTCTGGAAAAAAGTGTTTTTAGAGCTAAGTAATATGATTAAGATGGATATAGATTGTAATCCAGAGATAGCATTATTATCATTGTTAACAAGTAAAGATTACGATGTTACAACAAAGGAACTAATAGCAAATTTTATGACAGCTGCTAGATTAATTATAGCAAAAAATTGGAAGTCAAAACTAGAATTCAAGATGGAAGACTGGTATAATGAACTTTGGGATATAGCTATAAACGATAAACTGTCCTGCAGTTTAAAGGTTAAACGAGGAGAAATGAAAAAAGACATTTTCTACGATATCTGGGGTAAATTTTTAGATTATGTATTAGTCGAAGGAAAAGGGAAAGAGTCCACGAACATCTCACAACAATTCTGGAGAAGAGAACTTTAAGAAGATTACTAGAAGAATAGAAGATGGAGCATCGAATAAGAATGCATGGATGGGCCCGTGGGATGGGGGTGCACTTATATTGTTTGTTGTAGTTTTTTATTTATTCTCATTTTCTTATGTTGTTTGTATGTAGTTTAAAATTTAATAAAAATATAAAATAAAAAAATAAAAAAACAATGAACAGGAGGGCTCAAAGCAGGAATTATTTATTGTAGATTCAGGAGCCAGCATTCATTGTATAAACAAGAAATGTTTGTTTGAAAAACTAACTTTGTTTAATTCTAGAACTGTAACATTGGCAGACGGAACTCAGGCAGAAATTTGTGGAGAAGGGAAAATATTTTTTAAGCCTCTCAAGTGTGTTTTTGATAAGGTCCTGTACATACCGTCTCTAAAAAATAATTTGTTGAGTGTGCCTATGCTTGTAAAGGAAGGATTTAATGTACAGTTCAATGCGAGCAGTTGCAAAATTGTAAAAAATGGGAAAACAATTGCAACTGGACGGCTGCAAAACAATTTGTTTGTGATTAGCACAGCAGAGAAATCTTTGAATATGGTTGATAATAAGCCTCTACATGACAAATGCATTCATTTAATACATAGAAGATTGGGGCATCTAGGTTTTGAAAACATTAGAAAAACTCTGCAACATGTGGAACATGGGTCTGTGCAAAGCTGTGATAAGTATTTAGATTGCCATGTTTGCAAAAATACAAAAACTAAGTCTGCTCCCATAGCAAGAAAGAGTTTGAGAAAGTCACATCATCCTCTACAGTTGGTACATATTGATGTGATTGGACCCATGGCAAATTCTTTTGGTGGTGCCAGATTCTGTTTAGTAATAACAGATGATTTTTCTCGATATTCTTGGGCCTACATAATGAAGCACAAAAGTGAAGTGAGTGCTATGTTTAGGAAATGGTTTCAAATGGCAGAACGTCAGTACAAGCAAAAAATTATTGCTGTATAGAGTGATAGAGGAGGTGAATTCTTATGTAAACAGTTTGTTGACTATTTGGAGAAAAAAGGGGTGAAACACAGATTGACTAACCCTGCAGCTTCTGCTGAACATGGTATAGCTGAAAGGAAGAATGGGATTCTTCAAAACATAATGAATGCAATGTTGCCTGATGCAAAACTTCCCAGAGGTTATTGGGCTGAAGCGATGAAATATGCAAATTATGTGTCTAATAGAGTATGGAGTTCAGCTGTTAATGAAGTTCCTTATACTCTGCTACATGGTAAGAGACCTACAATCAAATATCTTCGTTTATTTGGCTCTGAAGCCTGGGTATTGGTTCCAAAGAAATATAGACACAAGAATAGCCCAAAGTCAAGGAAACTTATGTTTATTGGTTTTCAACCTGCTGCAAAATCCTGGCGTTTTTGTGATAATCATGGGAAAGTTTATATTAGCAGATCTGCAACGTTTTGTGAACAGAGAAACTGGGAAGATCTACAAGCAAACAATGAAGTGTTTTTGCCAAGCATTTGTCCCCACACTGAGCCTGCTGAGGAAGATTCCAGTGATGGAGTGGAGTCGACATCATTGCATGATGAAAAGGTTGATGAGGAGCCAGTGTTGCTCAGAAAGTCTACAAGATCCAATTTTGGAGTGCCACCTGAAAGGTTTGTTGTTAAGTTTGTATCCCATGAGCCACAGATTTGTGAAGTTGTACTGCAAGTGCCTGGAGAGGACAAGAAAGCAGTGGATGATGGCTATGGAAGAAGAGCATGTGTCTCTGAAGGATTGGCGAGTGGATGCACCAGGAGATGGCGCCAGAGAGCAATGGACATTTTGCATGAGAAATAGGTTTTTCTCAAAGTAGGGCAGATCCATGATTGTATACAAAGGGTTTTTTGATATTGATTGTGTTTGTTGATGATTTATGTTTAATGGTACCCGATATCTCACATGTGAAGTGGTTTATGTCTTCATTAGGCAAAGAAGTAAAAATGAAGCATCTTGGTGAGATACAACATTATTTAGGGGTTGATGTCACAACTGATCCTGAAGGTAATTTCTGTCTGTGTCAAAGTGACAAGATAGAGCAGCTAATACAGAAGTGTAAGATGGGAGACTGCAATATAGTCTCGACACCCATGGAGATGGGGTTCAACAGAGATCCAGATGATGGGAATTTTGGAAATGTTGAACTATACCAATCTGTATTGGGCTCATTAATGTATTTGTGTTCATGGTCTAGGCCTGATATTGCAGCAACTATCAACATATTGAGCCAATATGCTGCAAAACCATTGATGAAGCATTGGAAAGGTATAAAGCGTGTTTTGAGATACCTTAAAGGAACAATGCATGAAAGGTTGAAAATATCCATGTGTGATAATCTTGATTTAATTACCTATGCAGATGCTGACTGGGGTTCAAGTCCAGAAAGGAGGTCATTGTCTGGATATGCCATTTTCTTAGGTAACTCACTAATTGTATGGAAGGCCCGAAGGCAAAGGTACATTTCGTGCTCTACTACTGAGGCTGAGTATGGGGCTGTGAGTGACTTGTGTTGTGAGTTAACCTGGGTGGTGCAATTGTTAAAGGATGTAAATGTGAATGTTAAACTACCAATCAAAGTGTATAATGATTTTTTTCGTGTATCCAATTAACACAGAATCAGAAGGTCGGATCCAGAAGCAAGTATATTGGTATCCGTTACCAGAATGTGAAGGACTGCATAGAACAACATTTGATTATATTAGAATATTGTACTAGTGTTGACAATTATGCAGATATATTTACAAAGCCTTTATGTAAAGAAAAACATGTATGTTTTAAGAAAAGGCTAGGAGTTGAAATCTGTTAAATATAGGAGGGGTGTCAAGATATGTAAAAGTTGCTAAAATATATGTTATGTATATTTAACAGATAGTGGAAAGAGAATTGTAAAATGGAGGCAGTTAGATTCTGCAGACTCATGATGTTAATTCACAAGTGTAAGAGATAAGTAATCACAGGAATGTTATGTGATGAAGCACAAGTGAAAGAATTTATAGCATCATGATTGTATCAGATTGCATCAGATTGTAATTAGTGATGACTCATATCTGATGGGTGCTGAACTGTATAAAAGCACTAGCTTTCCATTTGTTAGGTGGGTCTGTTATGGTGAGAACAGAACCCCACACTCTGTCTGTCTGTTGTAAATATTGCTTGGTTGTTATGCTGTATATATTTTTGATGTATATATGAATATATGAGTTTTTACTCTACCCATTGTCATTGTCTCTTCATAACTTAACTCTGCAATACTTTATATCAATACTGACATTATATCTGCACGCTACTGCTGCACTGCTCTGTGTCAAACACAAGTAAATATTATATTTGTTGCTTAATTGCTGATAATTGTTTCGTGAGCATGTTCCATGACAGTGCAGCAATGATCTTTTGCTTGCTGAACAAATCAATATTCTGCAAGGCAATTCTAAAAATAAGGGCAGTCCAAGGAAAAACAAACATAGCTTTGAAATCAGCACCAAATTTTGTAGGATCTGACAGTGTGAATGTGTGATCCTACAAAAACATCTGATAATGTTTGGTCAAATAGTTTTCAAGTTTTACTATATACATGATTTATCCCACCAGACACCAACAACCTTTTTCATCACCAATATTATATTTTTCTTATCCATTCCCCATTTTTACTATATGTGCATAGTGGCATGGCCTCGATTTACTCATTTTTGCTCTGCCAGGATTCAGGATTGACTTGATTGAACACCCACTTCTCTGCTTTTCTGGCTGCCTGGGTTATCTGTATGGCTCTCCTCCGACACCACATTTCAAATGAGTCATTCTTCACTGTCTTACTTTCACATAGCAATATCATGTCCATGTTGCCAGTAGAAATGTTTACCTTGGCATTCTTCTTCCTACTGGCAATGCGAACATGATGTCATGCAGCAAATTCAGGCCATTTCCTGGTGTTTGTAATTGTGGAGACAGAGCACAATATCCCACATTCATAAACTGGAGGGTGATTTCCATTTCCTTTTAAGAATTCATCTACTCCTTGGCCTCTTGAAGGCTTTGGAACCACTCCTGTTGGAATTGATTCTGCACAAGCTGAGATGAAATGAATGGAAGAGGTACAAAGGTGCTTCAAAACCTATGATCAGTCTCGTGCTTAAGGAGAATATGCAGTCTTTGGAAGACTCCTGCTGCTGCTCGGCTGATTAGTGCAGGGACAAATACTGAGCAAAAGACAGAAGCATGCGATGGAATTAATCCAATCCTATTAACAATAGAACATGAGGGCCTGAGACTGGAAAGGTTTTGTTTTTAATTACCCCTTTTCCCAAGATTCACAAGCAAGGAATCCCCCTCAGACCTATTGTCAGCAGTGTAAATTCAGTGACTTACAACATCGCAAAATACCTGGCAACTATCCTAGCCCCACTGGTTGGACACACGGACCACCACGTACACAATTCAGAAGAGTTTGTTTCTAAAGTCAGGGAGCTCAAACTGGATACAGAGGAAACCATGGTATCCTTTGATGTTACATCACTCTTTACCAGCATACCCACCACTGATGCGCTAATAATGGTAAAGAGAAGATTAAGAGAAGACAGCACCCTCACCTCCAGAAGCCGCCTCAACCCAGACCAGATAGGCCTGCTCCTGGACCTGTGTCTGAACACCACATATTTCATGTACAGAGGGGACTTCTACAGACAGAAGCATGGCTGTGCCATGGGTTCCCCAGTGTCACCAATTGTAGCAAACCTATACATGGAAGAAGTGGAGAAGAAGGCACTCAACACCTTCCCAGGGACAACACCATCCCACTGGTTCAGGTATGTAGATGATACCTGGGTTAAAATAAAGACGCAGGAAGTACAGGCCTTTACAGACCACATCAACGCAGTGGATCCTAATATTAAGTTCACTAGGGAAGACACCCAAGACAACAGGCTGGCTTTCCTGGATTGTGCAGTCATCATCAGACCTGACCGTGGCCTAGGAGTAGAAGTTTACAGGAAACCCACCCACACAGATCAATACTTACTGTTTGACTCCCACCATCCATTACAACACAAACTAGGAGTCATCAGGACCCTAAGCCACAGAGCAGAGAGCATCCCCACCTCCTCAGAAGCCAAGAAGAAGGAAGACAGGCACCTGAAGACAGCACTTAAGGCCTGTGGATATCCAAGGTGGGCCTTCAACAAAGCAGCGGGCCATCCCAGAAGAACAAGGGATCAGTCTGAGACCCAGACCCGACGGAAGAACCTGGTCATTCCCTACATGGCGGGAGTGTCGGAGAAGCTTAAAAGGATTTTTGGCAAACACCACATCCCTGTTTATTTCAAACCCATGAACACACTAAGGCAGAGACTTGTCCACCCAAAGGATCCGATACCAAACCATAAAAGGAGCAATATAGTATATGCAGTCCAATGCAGTGAAGAGTGTTCAGACCTCTACATTGGAGAAACTAAACAGCCATTAAACAGAAGAATGGCCCAACATAGGAGAGGTAACAGCTCAGGACCAGAATCAGCAGTACACCTCCATTTGAAGGAAAAAGGCCACTCTTTCAAAGATGAGGATGTACACATATTAGACAAAGAAGAGAGGTGGTTTGAGAGAGGAGTAAGGGAAGCCATTCATGTTAGCATTGAAAATCCCTCCCTCAACAGAGGTGGTGGGCTCCGGCATAGTCTATCTGCTACTTATCAGGCTGTACTTTCCAAAGTACCCAGGCAAATCAAGGAGACTTCACCACCAGGTCACAGCTAACGACGACCCATTCTTGATGGGTTTCAGCACCTTAGGCCATTGTTTACCTTAAGGCCATGGACACTAATGTCTCCCTAACAAGCCTATTCAGGCTTTGTTCATCTTATGAGCCAATCAGACCAGGGGACAAGAGGTCAAGCTGACTATAAGAAGGTCTCTTGCACTAGCTGTATTCAGACCGATGAAGCTGTTTGGATGAACAGCGAAACGTTTCTATCTCTCAAAAAGAAGTCCAGTAGCCATGACTCAACTCCCAGTTAAACGAACCTGGATGACTAGAAGAAAGTTGGGGGATAAACTCATCTGGATGACTGAGATTCTTCACAGACATCTCTTTATAGACTGGTTCCCAAGATTCTTTTGCTCTTGGCACTGTTTGGTCTTTTTAAAATCTCTGTTAAAATGTCTATTTCTGTGACCTCCAAAATCTTTTCTAACAGGTCAACTGTTTTCTTCCAGTCTCTTACATATGATATTCTTGCTGAAACCCGTATTTGTAATATTACATGCTTCTTCTTTGCCTCTGTCACTTCAGGCACAATGTTTGACAAAAACACTTCTGGCCCAGCGTCATTAACATGGATTTGCAGTGGCTTTCCAGGGTTTCAGCCAAGAATCTTCCCTACTCCTTCTTGGGAGAATTGTCCTCAGACTGAACTGAAGACAGAACCTCAAAAACTGCAGAGCAGATGCTCTGCCACGCCCTCCCTCTTACAAATGTTAAGAACATGACATATTGCCTTATCACCAATAACACCTGTAGTCTGACTCCTATCTTCTTGTCCATTTTGAGTGACAGCAACTCTTGGGGGATTCAGGAAGGATTCTCGGTTACACCAACCCTATTACTAACCAGTCCCAGTAGTGCTTAGTAAAGATGTGCATGAATAAAAAAAATGGAATTTGGTTTTTTCATTTTTCATTGAGGGGTCCATTTCGGTTCGTTTTCATTTTTCATGAATTTTTGAAAAAAAATCATTTTTGTTTATTCGTTTTCCATTTTTTGTTTTTACCCACTTTTTGCGCGATTTTTAAAGCATTTCCGTGTGCAGGGGTCCCCCAACGTCCAAGACCAGAGGGAAAACACTAAAAAAATTGATGCTGGCAGAGACACAGTATAGACTAGGTACACAGGGAGGCTGGAAAGGCAGCAGCGGGCATTGCCCAGGGTGCAAGGCAGCCGCAGAATGACTGCACTGTGGGGCAGGGGAGGGTACTCACCGAGAGGTATGCACGCACACAGGGAGGCTGCAAGAGAAATCTCTTCTTTCTCTCCCCTAAGAGCCAGGCTGCAGCCAGCAGGAACACAGAGACACACACCTGGCTGGCTGGCCTAAAATGAAAATAACGAGTTGCAGAAACAGCAATCCCACCCTAACTCCCACCGGAGACTGCAAGAAAGGGGGCTGCCAGAGCTTTTTATGCCCTCTGTGGCTGCCAGACCTGCCCAGTCTGCAACCCGGGTATGCAATTGGTTGAAGTTGTCCAATAATTTACATGATCCCATTACATGGCTTGCCTCCATTTTGTGGCTGGCGACATCCATTTTGTCATCCTTAAGGGGAAAAGAAAAATGCATCGTGATGGGAGAAGACAAAAACAAACATTTTAAGGACACCCCCCCGGAAGGTATTATCAGACAGTATAAATAATTATCGCTGCATTTTATGGATGTCCAGGGCGTTTTTTAACATTTAAAACAGCTCATTTCATTGCGCGTCACCATTAACGAAAAATGAAACGTAACGAACCTAATTTTCGTGGTTCTGTTCAGTTCGTTCCAATTTCATCACAATGTTTGTTATTCATTTTGTTTCATAACGAAATGAATAACGAATAATGGAAACAAAAAAAGTTCGTTTCGTGCCCATCTCTACTGCTTAGCATCTGTAATCACATAAGAACATATATGCTGAAAAGGCTGTGGTGATACTTAGCCAGAGGGACCACAGCCTGACTCACCCAATGACAGATTCCTATGTTCCTTCATCACCCCAAAAGCGAGATGTTCAATTTAAAACAAGGGATGGTCTCTGAGATCAAAGTGTACTACATCAACGGCACTATTATTTCATTCAAAAATAGATGTGCGGGTAATCAGTAGGCTGCAACGTTGCTTGGAATGGCAATGTGGTGAATGAACAGAAATAGAAGCAAAGTCTTTAATGCACCCACTAGATCAGGGGAACACATGAATGCCAATTGCCACCTAATTGCCAGACATCTGAATCTGGAATATGTCCCTGGGAAAATGGATGCAAATGGTTCTGTCTGAGATAAATGAATAATTTCCCAGTCTCTGTCACTGGCAGATCACTAATGTGTGAAAGATCTGAAGGGAACAATCTGTCAGAAACCCTTCCCACGCAACCCCTATTGAGAGGAATTCAACTGCTAAAAGCATGTGTGGCAAGATGTTCTTTTTTAGTGAACCAGGGAGAGATCCCATGTTCTTGTGCCTGTCCATGATAAGTCACTGTGACGACACCTCCCTTTTCAAACGTGTAATTGTGATGAAAATATGAAGTGTAGGGAACCAAATTATTAATCTTCACTGGATCCACCTGGTAATGCTGCCACCTTTTAAATCATCGCCTTATGCACTGGGACAGACTCAGATGTATAATATAAAAATAATGATGTTTATTGAGAAAATAAATAAATACAATAATGACTGATGTTCGTATGCGTTGCCTTTAACATAAAATAGATTAATTCAGCTCTTCAAGCCTCCCTGTTTTTAATAAACAGTAAATAGTAAAGCCCTCACACCTAACTTGCCTGCCTGAACTCTAACAGAGCTGTGCTCTCTCAGCTCTCTCAGCTCTAAACTCTCAACTCCTAACTCACAGACCAGGCTCCACCCTTTTTATACCATACAATCCCCCGCCCTCCTGCTGGGATTGGCTGATGATTTACATAAGTATTTCTCCTGCTTCCAGGGTGTTGTCACAGTCACTTCCGCCCTTTAAAAAGAAAAAAGAAAATAGATGAGGACTTTTAATGATACTATCGAAACAAAATCAGATATGAGAAAATTAATTTTGGGAATTACAGCTCTCAAAACACCCCAGCCAGCGTGCCTGTAGTTTTTAGGGACTTCTCAACAATGTGATTATGGCTCAGAAGCACACCATTTATTACTGCACCACTGGCCTGATTTGCTATGAGCTTCCTGTTGTTAAAACTTCTGATATGGAGCAGATCCTGGAAAATTACCTTTTGGATGGCAATTCAAAAAGGTAACTTTTTCCATGACTAGTCTCACAGGCTACTAGTCATGTGAGACTGGTCATGCTGACTAGGATGTTTTAGGAATTGCAGTCCAAAAAAGGAACTTTTTCTATCTTTGAAAAAAATGCCGATAATGGAATAAGTTTGTTTGTTTATTTGTTTTCCTTATACTGTACATTCATTTAACTACTTTCACATTCAAATGCTGCTTGGCATGGCTCACCTACCAAACCTTATATGTATATATACACACACACACACACACACACACACACACACACACACACACACACACACACACACAGAGAGAGAGAGAGAGAGAGAGAGAGAGAGAGAGAGAGAGAACTCATAATATCCAATAAAGTTCACAATCCATGCTAAAATGTAAACAAGTGGACGCTGCAGGCATTTAGAAAAGATAACACTGGACATCACATTTGTTAATTTAAAGCTCCATTTAAATGAAGCATAAAATAGCAGCAACTATTAATCCAGAAGTGGGGACAGTTCCTGAGATGATGGCTAATGATTTCACTAATCATCATCATCATTACCAGCATCACCATTTTAAGAGTGGGATGGAGAAGGAAGAGACAGTATACAGTAAATATAGCTGTTATCTAGATTTCAATCCAAGGAAGTCTCTGCTGATGTGAACACAAGTTATGCAAATGAAGTGAAAAATATTTTTATGCTTCTGTTTCCCCCACTCTGCACAGCTAATTCCACCTCCAAAATTCTGCAGTATCTGTCGCAATGGGGAATGAAATAATGTATTCTCGAACGCTGTCGCGGCCGGGATCTGATAGCTGTTGTGAGTTTTTTGGGATGTTTGGCCGTGTTCTGGAAGTTTTTCTTCTTGACATCTCACCAGACTCTGTGGCTGACATCTTCAGAAGGCAAGGAGCTCAGGGAACTAGGAGTTCTCTCTGTGCTCTGAACTGCCAGGAATAGCCAAGAACTGAGGCAAAACAGGAGTGAGGCAAGGGTTACACTCCAAACTCAGAATCACACAAATGCTCACATCAGAGAAATAGTCCAGGACATGAATCTATGGAGAATCTCAGGTTGCTAAGCCAGGGGCTACCTCTTAATGATCTAGCCATCAGATGATATGTACTTCCTGGCTCCTTGATTTTAGTTCATACTGCTGTTTCAAGGGATACTTGGGGGCGGCGGGGACAAAAAAACAAACAGAAGGCGAGGGAGCCCGGCATCCACAGCTTTACAATTCGCATCGGATGATTTTTTACCTCCTGGAGGCCAGGTACTTGAAAAGTGTGCTGGGACGTGCTTAGGTGGGTGTGGTCGTACATAATTTTTTTAAAGTCCAGAGGTGGTGGGAAAACATTTTTAAGCTAAGGATCTGGGAGCCCTTTGCCTCGGATTTTAGAGGTCGTGTAAAAGCGCCCTTAGATGGCCTAAACCAAGGGTTTGTTCTGGTTTGCTCCTAGTTGTTGTTTGTTAGGAATGTTTATTTCCTCCTTGGTTCAGTGTCAAAGTTTGGAAAAGTTCTTAGAAGATCATTGGGAAAAGGTTGTTCTGTTGACCTCTATGCATGTGAGTGCTGTTGTGAGCAGCCTTGCCAAAGAAGCCAAGGATGACACACAATGTGCACAGGAAACAGGTGCCATGATTTTGTCAAGTGGCTGTCTTTTCTTTTGTTCCTGGTTAAACATGTGAGTGCTGGCAGTTTGCTTTTGTGACATTGGCTTCAGTGCACAGTGGCCTCAAACAGAGCCCCTAGAAATAAGCAATCACTTGACATCTCTCTCTCTCCCCCAACGCACACATGGTATCCTGCAGAAGCATTCCAAGGTGGCGACACCAACGGAGCTTCTTTGCTGGGTAAATAATTTGCCGGAAATTATTTTCTCAGTCCTGTCCCAAACAGGCAAAGAAAATTGTACAGTTCCACAAGGCAGTCAATTTTTTTCACTTCCTTCCCTGCGGATGCTTAACGCACCTTTTATCATTACTGATGTCTAAAAGCATGCCTGATGATGTAACTAGTATCTTTCAAGCCATCTCGCTGTCTTCCCCACTGCCAAATGGCACTCTCCGTTGACAAAATAATATGTCATAGCCTGGAGCCAAGTCTAGAATGCTGTTTTTAAAGGGGGTCAACCTATCCATTAAGGAAGGTTCATGATTTAAATACAAACTGGGGTGGGGACAGAGTCACCTCCACCCAATCCCAGCCAATTCCTCCACCCAGTCCCACCCAAATCTATAGATATAGTGCTGTTTCCAAACACATTTTAGATGAAACAAAATTTCTTAGATGTTGAAATCTGCCTGGTGAACATTTTAGGATTTTTTAAAATCTTTTTGTAGGTAGTATATTAATTTGTATTGTGCTTTCCTGGTCTGTCAAGAGGTAAACACGTTCTTCATTTGTATATAGGGCAGTGGTGGTGAACCTTCGGCACTCCAGATGTTTTGGACCACAACTCCCAGAATGCCGAGCCTAGATTGCCAATGACAAAGGACTGTGGGAGTTGTGGTCCAAAACATCTGGAGTGTGAAGGTTCACCACCACTGATATAGGGTCTCCTCCAGCTCTGCAGTTCGAAGATGGTGATGATGGACAAACATAATGATGGGACAGAATTGTATGGACAGAACTCAGTTTTCCTCTTCTAATGACGTTAACTGTTACATCTACAGTAATTTGATCCTTTGATACAGACTCAGAGGGTAAGGATCTTTAAAGGAACCAAAAACTTTTTTTAATGGTCAGAAACCTATTGCTGATTTCTACCTGTGTAGGTCAAAGGCAACCAACAGCAATAGTAACAAGTTATTCAGAAACTCTCCCAATAAAATGAATGGTCTCTTAAACATTTTTGAGTCATATAGTATAGATATCAGCATGAATTTTAATGTTGATAAATGCACAATTATTTGTATCAAAAAAGAAAATTTTTCAAAGGGCAGCAACTAATTTAGAGCTAGAGATATAGGCAGAAAACTGCTTCTCAGTATTAGCCATCATCTAGGTGCTTGGTATCCACAAAGTGGCTAGGTTTGGTATTCTACTACCTTATTCTAGGCATGTCTAAAGTCAGGCCTGTGGGCCAAATGCAGCCCGCTTTCAAATTATGAGCAGCCCACGGCCTCTTCTCGCCACCAGCTCAGCCTGCCAGCTGGCCCCTCCCAATACTGGATAGAGATATCAGCTTGCAGTTTTACGGATTGCCTGCTCTCCCTCCCTCTGTCCATCCCCCCAGCCACCTGCCCAGCCTACCTGCCCCCGGCTCCACTGCTACAGCATCCTTCCCACCTCCTTGCATGTTATAGAGACTTGTCCAATAATGTGGCTGAATGGTCGACCCCCACACATTTTCACCTCACCAAATATGGCCCTCTTTGCAAAAAGTTTGGACACCCCTGCCTTATTCCATTCATTAGTATCTATCACTTTTCAACATGCAGTACTTGGGGGGAGCAATGCTAGTCAAACAGACTTTTTCCAATGGGGGTAGGTTTCAGACAGCTGGTAATAATCCTACATGAACTGTTAAAGCTTGTTTGGCACATGCTGATTTGTTCTTAGTTTAATATGTTTGCTTTTAAAGTTTTGAATGGCTTTAATCATTTGTCATCGTTGTTCAGTCATTCAGTCGTGTCTGACTCTTCGTGACCCCATGGACCAGAGCTCAACAGGCCTTCCTATCTTCCACTGCCTCCCGGAGTTTGGTCAAATCCATATTGGTTGCATTGATGACACCGTCCAACCATCTCATTCTCTGCCGTCCTCTTTTCCTTTTGCCTTCAATCTTTCCCAACATCAGGGACTTTCCCAAGGAGTCCTCTCTCCTCATGAGGTGGCCAAAGTACTGGAGCCTCAGCTTCAAAATCTGTCCTTCCAATGAACATCCAGGGTTGATTTCTTTCAGGATGAGTAGGTTTGATCTCCTTGCAGTCCAGGGTGCTCTCAAGACTCTCCTCCAGCACCACAGCTCAAAAGCATCGATTTTGCGGCGATCAGCCTTCTTTATAGTCCAGCTCTCACTTCCATACATCACTACTGGAAAAACCATAGCTTTGACTATCCGGACCTTAGTTGGCAAAGTGATGTCTCTGCTCTTTAGGATGATATCTAGGTTTGCCATTGCTTTCCTCCCAAGTAGCAGGAGTCTTTTAATTTCGTTGCTGCAGTCGCCATCTGCAGTGATCAAGGAGCCCAAGAAAATAAACTCTGTCATTGCCTCTATTTCTTCCCCTTCTATTTGCCAGGAGGTGATGGGCCATGATCTTAGTTTTTTTTATCTTGAGCTTCAGCCCATTTTTTTCACTCTCCTCTTTCAACATCATTAAGAGGTTCTTTAATTCCTCATCCCTTTCTGCTATCAGAGTAGTATCATCTGCGTATCTGAGGTTTTGATATTTCTTCCGGCAATCTTAATTCCGGCTTGTGATTCATCCAGACCTGCCTTTCGCATGATGTACTCTGCATATATGTTAAATAGGCAAGGTGACCGTATACAGCCTTGTCGTACTCCTTTCCCAATTTTAAACCAGTCAGTTGTTCCATATCCAGTTCTGACCATTGCTGCTTGTCCCACATATAGATTTCTTAGGAGACAGATAAGGTGGTCAGGCACTCCCATTCCTTTAAGGACTTGCCATAGTTTGTTGTGATCCACACAGTCAAAGGCTTTGGCATAGTCAATGAATCAGAAGTAGATTTTTTCTGGAACTCTCTGGCTTTCTCCATAATCCAGTGCATGTTGGCAATTTCATCTCTAGTTCCTCTGCCCCTTCAAAATCCACCTTGCACTCTGGAAGTTCTCTGTCCACATACTGCTGAAGCGTCCCTTGTAGAATTTTGAGCATAACCTTGCTAGTGTGTGAAATGAGTGCAATTGTGCGATAGTTGGACCATTCTTTGGCGTCGCCATTCTTTGGGATTGGGATGTAGACCGATCTTTTCCAGTCCTCTGGCCACTGCTGAGTTTTCCAAATTTGCTGGCATATCACATGCAGCACCTTTACAGCATCCTCTTTAAGATTTTAAAGAGTTCAATTGGAATGCTGTCACCTCCACTGGCCTTGTTGTTTGCAATGCTTTCTAAGGCCTACTTGACTTCACTTTCCAGGATGTCTGGCTCCAGGTCAGCAACTACACTATCTTGGTTATCAGGGACATCCAGATCTTTCTGATATAATTCCTCTGTATATTCTTGCCATCTCTTCTTGATCTCCTCTGCTTCAGTTAGGTCCCTACCATTTTTGTCCTTTATTATATCCATCTTTGCACGAAATGCCCCTTTAATATCTCCAATTTTCTTGAATAGATCTCTGGTTTTTCCTTTTCTGTTGTTTTCCTCTATTTCTTGGCACTGTTCGTTCAAGAAGGCCGCCCTGTCTCTCCTCGCTATTCTTTGGAAGTCTGCACTCAGTTTTCTGTATCTTTCCCTGTCTCCCTTGCATTTTGCATCCCTTCTCTCCTCTGCTATTTGTAGGGCCTCGTTGGACAACCACTTTGCTTTCTTGCATTTTCTTTTCTTTGGAATAGTTTTCATTGCAGCCTCCTGTACAATGTTACAAGCCTCCATCCATAGCTCTTTGGGTGTTCTGTCCACCAAATCTAGTTCCTTAAATCTATTCTTCACTTCCACTGTGTATTCATAAGGGATTTGACTTAGATTATACTGTACCTGACTGGCCCAGTGGTCTTCCCTACCTTCTTCAGTTTAAGTTTGAGTTTTGAAATAAGAAGCTGATGATCTGAGCCAAAGTCCACACCAGGTCTCATTTTTGCTCACTGTATAGAGTTCCTCCATCTTTGGCTACAGAGAACATAATCAATCTGATTCCGGTATTGTCCATCTGGTGATGTCCATGTGCAGAGTTGCCATTTGTGTTGTTGGAAAAGAGTGTTTGCAATGACCAGCTTGTTCTCTTGACAAAACTCAATTAGCCTTTGCCCTGCTTCATTTGGAGCTCCAAGGCCAAACTTGCCAGTTATTCCTTTTATCACTTGACTCCCTACTTTAGCATTCCAATCCCCTATGTTTTTAATTATTCTGATGATTTAATTCTTTTTAACGTACAATTTATTATATTTTTAATTCTACTTTTTTAATGTTGTATACTTCTTTAAGGCCTCTCATCAGGAGAAAGATTGGTTACAAAGGATACTCACTCACCGAACAGACAAACTAACATGATGGAATCTGTTTCATTAAGTTTGTTTTCATGTGATTCCCACTGGTTTGCTAAGTAAGGTACTTTTCAGATATGAAACCGTGAAATGGTAATTAGCGCATCTGATTTTCTAACAATGGTCCCATTAAACTGTGATACAGTTTCATAAATTGGAGACTAACACAGATCCATCCACAATTAAATCTGAAATTTGACTAATTAAACATTTTCAGTTCTACAAAAACTCCAAGATCAACACTGTGACAGTTACTAATCTTTCTTTTAGATATGCATATTTAAGAAAATACTACTATGTGTGTGCGTGGTGTGGTGTGGTGTGGTGTGATGGTGTGATGGTGTGATGGTGTGATGGTGTGATGGTGTGTGTGTGTGTGTGTGTGTGTGTGTGTGTGTGTGTGTGTGTGTGTGTTTGTGTGTGTGTGTGTGTGCGTGTATGAACATGTGCAATTTTAGTATTATTTTGCTGACATTAAATCTTTTTCTGTTTGTCTAATGATTTTGCATGTTAGAAATGAGAAGCTTTTAATTGTCGAAATGATGTTTCGCGATCCATTCTTGTAACATTAGAAGATGGCACTATCTTACTGGCAGAAAGCCTCAATGACTTGAAATGAATTTTAATGAATGTAGAAGAAGAAAGTGTCAAAGGTGGACTGAAGCTGCATGCCAAAAACCGTGGCTGCAGAAGGACTATGTAACTTGACAATGAAGAAATTGAAATAGAGATTTTGTGTACCTTAGTTCGGTGATTAGCTGTGACTAGGAAGGGCAGCAATGAAGTAATTAGAAAAAAATCAAGTGAAAGGATGTGTTATTGGAGACCAAGATTAATGTTATCCACACTCTTGTCACCCATGTAGGACTGTGAAAGCCGGACTGTTAAGAAAGCTGACAAGAAAAGTATGATTTCTTTGAAATGTGGTGCTGGAAGAGAGCTTTGTGGATATCCACACATTGGTAGACTTGGGACTGGACTATTGCAACTCTCTCTGTGGGAGCTGCCCTTGGAGCTGATGCAGAGACTCCAAGTGGTCGAGAACATGGTGGCCAGATTATTAACAGAGATTAAAAGATACAAACATATATCCCCTATTCTGGTCTCCCTGCACTGCTTACCAGTTTGTTTCTGCATCAGCTTCAATGTGATAACTAGAGATGGGCATGACTTAGCGGTATTCCCGTTTCCGTTTCCGTTACTCGTTTCTGTTACTCTACGGAAACGGTAACGGGAATTACTCCGCTAGAATTCGAGCTCGAACCGACGAACGAACAATTTTGGTCTGATTTGTCATGCTCGTTCCTTGCATCGCGCGATCGCGCGATGCCACGCGGCACAGAAAAAAAGTTTTTTAAAGTTAAAAAAACCCGGTTCCCGGCCGAAAAGCAGGCGGAAAAATGCCTGCCGTGCCTCAGGGCACCTACCAGAGGGGTTGTTTCTGGAGGTCTCCGGCCTCCCCCCCATCCCCCGTCCTGGGCTGCTCTGGTGGGACTCGCTGCAGGCTCGCAGCCAGCAAAAAGCCCAGTCTCGCCGCCAGCCGCCGCAATTAAAGCGCAAGCAAGCGGCACGGACGGCACAGGAAAAAACTTTTAAACTCTCCCCCCACCCATTCCCGGGCCAAAAAAGCAGGCGGAAAAATGCCTGCTTGACTAAGGGCGCAGGGCACCTACTGGAGGGGTGGTTTCTGGAGGGGGGGTCCCGCCTCCCCCCCGTCCTGGGCAGCCGGACTTGAGTCGCCATGCCATGCGGTGCGGGCGGGGGATCCAAAATGGGGCGGCGAACGCAATATTGTTTTTGAAATCGTGGTCCAAAAACACACAAGCACAACAGAAACACGCGAAAATTTATAAACTGCCAGATTTTTCACAGTAGCAGTGGATTTTTTCTTGCAACAAAATGTCTCTCCTCTCCTCCTCTGTCCTCCATTGATTTTATTTTTTTATTTTTTTACACCTGCGCAATGATGGGCTGGCCGAGTGGCCAGCCATGTGGGAGTGGACGACCATGCAATTTTTTGGAGCCATCCCACCAATCTCATGGCCACTTGGCCATGACTTCTGGGATGTGCCAAAAAGCCCCCTAAAACCTGCCCTAGCCCCCTAACCATAACCCTAATCTTTCACTCCTTACCCATACGTCACAGACTGTCTTCTTAGTGGGTCAGAGAGGCACCCAGAGGTGCAACCCACTAGCCCACCGTAACCTTACCCGTCACTAGCCTAACCCTAGCCCTTGCACTAACCCACCTTAACCCTAAGCCAGATCTACTTGCTTGCATTGCACTACACGCAGCAAGTACAATTCCCTTCTGTGTGAGACATGGTGGTGCGAGAGCCTAGGCATCACCTATGGCTCTGGGTTCACTGCCATCACCACTAGTCTCACTGTCTGCAACTGGTATATGCAATATCCATATGGCTATTGCATAGCATTTTGCAGCAGCAGCAGGTGAGGAGGGGAGACCCCCATGTTGAGGGGTCTCTTGGAGCCTGCTTCCCCTTCCTAGTGGGTGAGGATAGGAGGCATCCATGTGTGCCTCCAGGAGCCCACTTTCCCTTTATAGCGGGCCAGAGGAGGCACCCACCCTACAGAGGCGCCTCCAGGAGCCCGCTACCCCCCCCCCCAAAAAAACCAGTACTAACGAAAACGAAAAAATGAACCGACTAATTTTTGCGAATTTTCGCGAAAAACGGAAACGACCCGAAACGGAACCGGCCCGACTAACGACAACTCGAAAAAATTTTTTTCAAGTCATGCCCATCTCTAGTGATAACTATGATATAGAAAGCCTGAAACGCTTTAGGACCTCGTTACCTGACAGAACCCTTCCTCCCAATGAGAACCACCTGCAATATCCTGTCTTCCCAGGCAGGGTGTTTGAGGGCACTGAAGCCAAGAGAGGCCTACAAGGAGAAAACAAGGAATCGGACCTTTTTAGCGATAGCTTCACAGCTTTGGAATGATCTTCCTCCAGACATCTCATTGTGTTCCTTCAGACAAGCACTAAAAATTGGTTATTCAAGCAGGCATTTCCACAGGCTAATATGTGACCTAGCATCTACTGCCATGAGTCGTCAGTGTCTTGATGGTAGGAACAACAAAAACCATTAGAAGAAGATCCGTATGTTGATATTTTCAGTAAATGTGGTAGAATGACATCTTATCAGATCCTTTAGGATATAGACCACCAAATGGCCACCACTGCATAAAGGGATCAGGTTCCAAACATTCACCTAAGAACACATAAATAACTCAACAGATCTTTGTAATTAGCTTACAATGGATTAGTATGGGAATATAAAACATAGTCATTCAGCCCAGAGAATGTACGTGTTCTAAATTTCCTATGACTTGTTCCAAATATGACAGACTGTAAATAATCACAAAATGCACAGCAGAAGCCCAGCATGTCAGTTCCAATCACATCAAACTCATAGCAACCTCTCAGCTCACAAGGAAAATAATTTAGCACCTGTTTTGCTCAAGTGTACTTGCATACAGTCTATTTAAATCTCCTTGGTCCTCTGCCCCTGTGAAGTATGTATGTACATGTGTGTTGCGGAACTTACATTATAGCCATTTGTATAGGCAAATCAAACATTCTGTCTCTGCAAGCATTTTGACCAAGAATATCATGGAAGTCCAAACCCATTGTCTGGAGTAGTTTTAGAAACAAAGAATTTAAAATGACACTGCATTTTAGCGAGAAAATCACTATGAACAACACTATAGTTTTTTATTCAAATTCTTTTTTTTTAATACAAAACTTGTCATTTCTTGAATGCTCATTCTTTTTGTAAGGCATGACACCTACTGCATGTTTCCCTTATTGCCATTGTGGGTGTGGGTGTGGGTGTGGGTGTGGGTGTGTGCGTGCGTACGTGTGCGCATTATTGATGTGCAGTTTTACATACTACAAGGGACAGATACTCCTTGTCCTTAGGAACAATCTGGCATGAGCAAAACATAGATGCCTCGCTGGCCACTGTGGACAGCTGTATGAATTAGCCTGACCACATGAGAATGTTACTTTATTCTAGTTTGTATTGAATGCTGAAATGTTGGCCACAAGGCAAGGTTTCAATTGAGTTGTCTTATGTCAAATCGACTACCTCCTCTGAGGCCATGTTGCACGTCTTAACTTTACCAATCAGGAATCTAAAGAACTACTTCTGCTTTGTTCATGTCAGAAATGATCAATGGTGCTTCTGGAGTGGAAGGACCAGCTGACAGGGTGCCGCCGTTGCCTAGGGGATGTCCAAACGTGTACATAATCACCACATTCTTCAGGAAAGCTCCTTCTGTGTTCCCTATCTAATCAGCTGAACTTGCTGAAGCAGGCTTTTTCAGAAAAGTATTAAAGAAAGAAAGAAAAATCCACAGAGAGAATGTGGCACATTAATGTGGGAGAGAAGCAAGTCCCTTCTCCCACGTGGGACCCAAGTATTTCTGCAT
Source organism: Phrynocephalus guinanensis (assembly GCA_037367245.1). Classification (NCBI taxonomy): domain Eukaryota; kingdom Metazoa; phylum Chordata; class Lepidosauria; order Squamata; family Agamidae; genus Phrynocephalus; species Phrynocephalus guinanensis. The sequence continues at coordinate 96,693,991 of CM074738.1, read as the reverse complement.
AGGACATAGTAATAAATATAAAATACTGATTTCTTTATTATAAAGCAACCACAGTTATTTCAGTCTGGACTTAACGGTATTCCAATGTTCATGGTAGGTTTGTTGATCTAGGGTAGTTTTCTATAAATCAGATGGAGAAGGCCAGTTTTGGCTGTTTTTGTTGTCTTTTGGATTACAACTCCCAGAATAGCCCAGCCAATTTAGGGTATATTTTCAAAAAAAGCAACAACTTTTCTCTGCATAAATACCTCTACAGCATGTCAGAGAACTGTGGGGGCTGTGTAGGATATTGGTTAATATCATTGTACATTCTTGTTCCTCTGATGGATAGCTCCTTTTCATAGAATCAGAGAATCATAGAGTTCGAAGAGACCTCAAGGGCCATCCAGTCCAACCCCATGCCATGCAGGAACCCCCATCAAAGTACTCCCAACAGATGGCCATCCAGCCTCTGCTTAAAAACCTCCAAAGAAGAAGACTTCACCACCCTCTGTGGCGGCGTAGTCCACTGCCGAAGAGTCATCCAAGAAACACCTCAAGATTCATCCCATGGAATCTACATGTAAGAGTTTGCCTCTTGTAATCCTTCCATGTCATGGATGTTAAATTAGGAACTGTAATATACAATTTCAGTGCTTATCAGTGTGTCATGTTTAAGTTCCTTAACACTTCTATTAATGCGGAAAGGTCTACATTCATGGACCACGGGGATAATTAGCATGCCAGGAAACCATGACATAGAACATGGGCCTTCCAGATGTTGCTAGACATCAGCTCCCCACAGCCATAGCCAGAATGGTCAATGGGAAAGGATGATGAAAGTTCTAATCCAACAACATCTGGCAGCTCACACTTCCTTGAAAGAAGAGGAGACAATAAATGTCACTGGCTTGTCACAATGCCATGGGCAACCCGAGATACCCATTATTTTATCCCATTTACATAATATTCCCATGTGATCGGCCTGTGTGATTACAATTTTGTTTTTTCTTCAACCGAGAGGAAAGTGTTTGCCACTGACGGAAATGTGTGGAAACTTATGAGTCAGCTCTAAAACTGTGCTGTTACTGGGGACAGAAAAGATAATCCATAATCTCTTATAGAATTGCTTCTTGTTTTTTCTGGCACCAACAATGTTCAATTTCATTCCCATTCTAGAGGCACTGGATCTCTTCATTCTAAACAATGACGAAGTTAAATATGAGAACCCAGTAAAATGGATAAGGTATCCATACTTAAAAGAACAGAATATTTCTTCATAGCTGGTGTGACTAGATATTGGAACTCACCACAAGGTGTTGGAAGATGTCTATTCAAAAGTAGTGTTTGTCTCACTCATACATCACAACTTCCATCATAGTCTGTACTACAGGTGGGAGAAATGACTTTTTTTGGAGGGATGATAACTTCCAGGATATGACAACTAGCCATTTTAACTAAGTTGTTATGAGAATTGTAGTGTTACCAAAAATGTGCCTTTTCCCTTCTCTGATCTGAACAAGATAAAACCATAAGCCGAAACCCAGTCATCCCATCTGTAGTGGATCCACTGAATGAATATGACTTGATAACTCAACAAATACATATTCTCATAGATTCACTGAGTATACTCTAATTGGGCCTAGCTATTGGATTTACCCCACAGGCCTTTGGGACTCAAGAAGCAGATTCATCATTATTTATAAGAATGATATTTTAATTTTATATTGCTTATTGTATTGTATTGTATTATTTTATTTGAAAGTTGAGTCAATTATTTAGCACATCTCCAGTAACCTAATACATATATGGATCAAGTGGCGTATTAAAAATGAGTAACGGTAACTACCAATAAATGTTAACCACTGAAACACTATTGGGATTTTGCTCAGCTATTTTATGCCCAGAATTTAAATCAAATGTACAGGACTAAATATGCAGGGCAGTGGTGGTGAACCTTTTGCACTCCAGTTGTTTTGGACCAGAGCTCCCACAGTCCTTTGTCATTGGCAATCTAGGCTCAGAATTCTGGGAGTTGTGGTCCAAAACATCTGGAGTGCCAAAGGTTTGCCACCACTGATGTAGGGCACCATCCCTCCAGATGTTTTGGACCACAGCTCTCACAGACCTTTGCCTTTGGTGATATAGGCTTGGAATTCAGCGAGTTGCAGCCTAAAACATCTGGAGGACCAAAGAGTTCTGGCCCCTGGATGTAGGTGAAAATGAGAACCAAGCTAAACTGAAAGGATGAATACAGTATGTTTGGCTGTTTTTGCTCAGTGGCTGAGAAACTATCTCTCTAAGTGGTTGCAACATGGCTCCCTTTGCAACATCCACTTAGGCCAGGGCTGTCCAACTTTGAACAGCCCACGGTCTACTTACAGCTGCAGAACGTCCCCGTGGGCTACATTCCATGCCTTCACATGTCCCTGTGGGCTACTTCGACAAAAGTGCATGTATGCACACGCCCCTCACCAGTGCTCCTGGGTAGGAGGGCAGAGTTGCTGCTGCTGCCACCCATCCCCCAACCCCCTTCCCTCCCAGTGGGTGGGTGGGGAACAGGGATCACACAGCCTTCCCCTCTCATAAATACATGAACTGAAGTCTCATCCTGCCTGAATTCATATGTAGATGTTGCAATTGAGGAGAAATGTGACACTGTTTTGCATAGAGCTGAAGTTTATTTGCAAGCATTGCATAGAAAGCAGAGAGGAATAAATGCTGACAAAGGCATTATTGAAGCTGTAGTGGGGGGGATTTCTCCAAGCTCTGAGGTTATGCCTCATACTGCATTTTCTGCATTGACAGAGTGTTCAATCTTATGACACTTGGGTCCCTTCAAGCTCTAGAGTTCTATGAGTCAATGGTTCTACTAGCTTCCCATTGGCATCAAAAGCTCTTCATTCAGTCATTCTTCTCCTAGTTAGTTACCATCTTAAGGAAAGAAAGAGCTATGGGAAAAACAAGTAGAGGAGGAAGAGGAGGAAGGGGTGTGCCCAACTCAAACAAATTATTAGCAGTCTGTGGTGGCGCTGCTGGTGATGGTGGTGGTGATGATGATGATGATGATGATTGCTCATTATTATTATCATACTAGCAGTAACGATGAGAATGGGGATGATAAAAACAATATTCCTGCAAAGAAGTATGGATGATAAGAAGTGCTCTTCTCAGGAACTAATCCTACATGGCAAGAATCCTATTGGTTCTTTCCCATGTGCATAAGCAAAAACACAGAACTAGTCACTGTTTCTGATGCTAATTAACAAGGTGCCAGTTTATATCTTGTTGCGCAACCATTAAAAGTAAAGCAAGGTGTTCTGCTTATATACCGCCCCATACCACTTCAAGTAGTCTCTGGGCAGTTCACAGTTTTTAATTACAGTATGCAGGCTACACATTGCCCCCCCCAGCAACCTGGGTACTCATTTTACTGAACTCAGAAGGCTGGAAGGCTGAGTCAATGATGAGCCTGCTACCTGGGATTGTAACCTAGGTTGTGAACACAGTTTTACCTGCAGTACAGGCATTTAACCACTGTGCCCCGAGATTCCTTGTTCCCCTGCTGTAAGCAATCAAGTGCACAACCAATATCAAAATATAAATTCTGTGTATTTGCTTTCATGCAGATAAATAAACCAACAGGATTCTGCCTCACTTATTTGCCTCTGTATGGCATTTTGGTAGGATATTTTGCAGATCACTTATCATAGGGTCACCATAAGTTGGAGGTGACTTGACAACAGAATAACAACAACATGGCTCTTTGAACTGCTTGCTTAGATGTAAACTGCTAAATTAAATGTGTCCTATGCCTCAGTAAATGCACATAGGAGATTGATAGACTTGTATTTATTAGGAAGCAGGGGTTTTTATCAGTTATTTTCAGTGGCAATTCCAGCTAAAATGGCATATTCCAAGAAGTAAATTGTCAGCACTCCACTATGAATCTTGTTCTCTGCAATAACATGGGCTATAGCAGTGAAACAAAGCTGCAGCTGGGAGGATTAGAAAGGATTTATATGAAGGAGAAGGAAAATGTAGAAAGTACCACTTCAAATTTTCCTTAGCTTTGATACAGATAGATGAGAAGGCAGAAAGAAAGTTAAGCTAGGATATTTTCTAGTCACCATATAATCTGCATATCTGAAAGAAATATCATCTTGCCTCCCCCTCCGCCTTTTCCTGCACACTGCCTCACTGTCTTTTTGTTTAACCACCTGAAAATCAGATGATGCTGTTATTGATGGATTTCTGAAGGGTTTCATTTGGTTTTGGCATTGTTGTTGCATGTATTTTGTCAGTTACAACTAATCACAAACATATCACCGGAATCCCATGTGTGGCAAAATGTCATCATTTCATTATTTATAGGTATTAATAATGTATGTAGCTGCCTGGCATGATCTTTTTCATTTTACCTTCTTCATAGTTTCTTACATGGTCTTTCTACACTTCTTCTTCAAGACTATCCTGAAAGGTATGCTCAACTAAGAGCTATTGATAGACCTCAGGCGGCTCTGGCAGCCCCTATGCCAGGAAGGGATCCCTTGTCCACCTGTTCGTGATGGGACAGTTTGGATAGTGGCTGGGTGATCACGAATGACCACCCACAGGCTAGTCAACCCAGGACATGGGCTGACCAGTGGTCCCATGGCCAGTGGCCATAACCCCCATGCAAGGTCCGCTGAGGGGAGGATTAACCTCTTTGATCAGCGAGTGCTTTCAGGGCAGGATCTCCGCTTCTTAACTGTGTCCATGCAGCACCACTTTGGCCATGTATGGGCTGTGTTCTGTTGGCCCTTTGCCCTGAACCTTGAGCTGCCTGGCGCTTCTTGTCTACTCGGCTCCCACATCACAGGAATAACTTAACTGTGTTGGATGATTCATGACCCAGATCCAAAAAGTGATTTACGAGGGCTGCCCAGTCACAATAAACTTGAACTGCTCAACCAGCACTGCAAATGCGGCGCGGGAACCATTTTGCCCGCCTGCCCAGGGTGAGGCAAAGAACAAACAGGCAGGATGGTGGCCCGTTTGGGCCAAGAAGGAGCTCACCTTAAATGGAGGCTCCTAGCAGTCAGCCTGCCTGTTTTTCCTCAATTGTTGTCCCACCCACCCACTCACCCTGTATTAAGGATGAGTACTTACTGGTTGCTTTGGAGCCAGGTGGGAATTTTTGATCTGCTCCTAATTGGCCTGGAATGGAGCAGGAGAGTTTTCACCCATGCCGTTCTTAATGGTTATTTTCCAAGTCTGTTGTGGTGTTTGTTTGCATTGGTCACACTGGTGGGTAGTGGCGGAAGGCAGATACGTTCAGGAATTAATTGACACAAGAGGATGGTGTAAGCCGGCCCATCTCACAGCACTGAAGGCCCTGAGGACTCAGCACTGGGAGGGGGGGAATGTGCAGGGTCCCACAGGTAACAATCACCCAGAGCCGGAAGCCTTGGGTGGTTGAGACCTGCAGGGTATTCTCCAGATTTTATTCCATCTCCTAACAGAGTCTGTCTGGGGCATGGCCAACCTCAGGTGGATCAGCCTTCCATCCTACTATTGGCCCCCTTTTTGAATGTGTTTAATATTATATTTAATTAACTGTGGCCCATTTAGTATCCCAAAACTTCATGTCTTGCCTCTTTACTCCGGGCTGGGTTGGCAAAGCCACAGAGCCACTTATACTTGTAGGTCCCCTTGGAAAGGATAACAGGAACAATAGCATGGACTAATACCAATAAGTTGTGGCCCTATTTTAAACCCCACAAACATGTCTCATCTCTTATTTCCGAGCTGGATGGACAAAGGTTACCTAACGAACTCTGTGAAGTCTTGAACTAACGAAGTCTTGAACTAACGAACTATTAACCTTTACCTATACATTTCCCCTCAGATCCCTGACTGGCTACAGTATAAATGAAGCCAAGGCTGAAATATCAATACTGTATATTTTTTACCAAAGTAGAAAAACAAAGCAGCAGTTACTGTGCTTGATTTGGTGGGGAAATGGGAGGCCTTCTCTGTCGATGCTCCCAGACACCAAAACTTCCTCCCAAAGGTAAACCTAATAGTCATCTCATTGCAAAGTTCAGCAGAGTAATGTTTGCCTTGGTGTAGCATTCAAAATAATATGTGAGAGTTGCATCAGATATTATATTTCCTTTGTAATTTAATTTTTGATGTTATGATGCTCCCAGTAAGGTGTATATAGATGTATACTTTGCTGGTATGAATAAACAAAATCTAAGGATGTTTATAAATAATTAAGCACCTCCAAAAGCTCCTATAACAAAAATGAGATGGGCTTGGGTTTTGTTTTGTGGTTCAGATTATAAGATCATCATTATGACATGATGGTGGTGAAGTGCTCAACACGTACTCTCCTTTGCCCTTGCATCAGATATTAGCGGTCTATCAAGCGCGATAAAAACACTCCCAAGGAACAATAGAGGTCAGTGGCAGACACCTTTTGCCTACAGTAGGTCTTGAATCCAAACCCTGTCCTTGATGGTTACGCAGTGCCTGTTTATCAGGTTGGGAAGGAATTTTAAAGGCTGTTTTGCTCGACAAGGTGGGAACTTATTGATAGTCTGATAAGGCAGCAAGCAGTTTGGTATCATCATCATCATCATAATCCCACTCATAAATCACTAGACAATATGGTTATGACATGTACGGGAGCGTTGTTCCCTCAAATGGAGAAATACGTGTGCGTGAGATAAACATGCAATTTCTATCACTTTAGCGTCTTTCACTCTGTGTGATTCATTTTATGACCAGCTGCTGAAAGCACAGGTTACAATTAATGGGCTTAATTTGCAGGTGTGGTTATTTAGACTCACATCTTCTAGGAAATCTCATTGTTGGTGGGAAGATGAATTAACTGTGAAAATTATTTGATTTGTAATATTACTATTGTTTGTAATCTGTACTATTGATTTATTTTTAAAAGTTAAAAAATGAAACAGAACAGAAAAAAACAAAATTCCCAGTTCATTTTGTTTAGTTTTTTTTAAAGTACTACTTTTTTGTTTCGTTAGGAAATGAAAAGAAAAACAAAAAATGAAATAAAAAAATCATTTCATTCCCATCTCTAATAGAGGCATCTGGGCTTTGTATTCTCCGAGACAGCATCACAAGTACTTGTGCTTGCTTGTTAATTTTACATTCAGCAGACTTTCTATATGTTTATATCTCACTAATTGGAAAAATGATAGCAGTGGCTCCTGAATAATTCACAAAATAATAGCAGAACCAAACATCTAAGTGTAAACAGATCCCAGAGCTCTTCATCTGATGCTGTGGTGACACTGGTGATTTGAACTGATCCGTGTCCAGAATTTATAAAAATCTGATTCATGTCATGTGATATTAAAACTGGTGGCTACCTGCACATTCACTGAAAGAAAATCAATTTCTTTCTGATGATTTAAACCAGGTTTGGCATCTACACTGCTGAACTCATTTTCTTTCTGTTTTAGGAGCTTACCATTCTTTAAAGTAATGATTTGATATGATTTGATTTTTTTTAAAAAGAAAGTGATGAAAGTGATTTTTCTTTTTAAAGAAAAATTGAGTGGGTTGGAGGTGCTACTTGGTGTCAATCACTGGTAGAAACCACAGAGAAAAACACTGGAGAGGTGGCCCCAGCCGATTAATGATGAAAAATGACAAGGGGGAGGAAAGGGCTTTCAGAAGCTTTGCAGGGTGATATTCTTGACACAAGCTGCCTAGATGCCCTAAGCACATCCGATCTTGCTTGATTTCGGAAGCTAAGCAGGATCGTCCCTGGTTAGTACTTGGATGGGCGACCACCAGGGAATACCAGGTGTTGTAGGCGCCTGGAGTAGGAAGTGGCAAGCCACTCCAGTACTCCTGCCAAGAAACCTCCATGGACATGGAGTCATGTTGAGTCGGTCACGACTGTAATGACACAACACACACACACACATTCTTGACGCACAGATCATCCTTTGTCTGTATCCACGCTTGCCCACTCTGGACCCTCTGGTCTTCTGCTGCTCTGCAAACTCCATCAGTGGAAGGAAAGATGAAAATGTCCTCAATGACACCAGCAAATCAGCTCAAATTGTGAAGTTAAGCAGTTGCACAATTTCAGTGAAGCCTATCTTAGTTCTGCTCTCAAAAATTTGATCTCGGCATCAAATTGTCTTTGTGATTTGTCATTAGTTCCTCTCAATTCCTACATGATTCAAACTTTTATCTTGTTTCCTGCATTTTGGTTTGGTGCAAAAGCATTCGCCCTGTCAATTTAACCAAACTTAAGAAGTCCACTATAATATTCTTTTTGAATTTTGTTCAAAAGTTCTTCCACTCTGCTACCTGATAATTATGAAAAGCATAGGGAACTTTGTCTGGGGTGTTTTAGTAGCAAATAACTTGCCCTCGTATGATAAATAAGTCTTGCATTTTGAAAAAGAGAATGAGACTTTAATCTCTAGGGTTAGATCAGGTGGATTTTCCAATGTGGCACAGTTTGTTATATTATTGCATATACCAGCCAGTTCAATAAAAGGTACCATGATAATCTTCCAAAGAGCATTACATAGTGCAGTATAATTCACTGAATTTCCAGCAAGCACAATGGTCAGACTGAAGCCAGGAAAACATACTTTTTAACTTGTAGTAGTTGTCCAAGAGCTGCCTAGATGCCCTAAGCACATTCAATCTTGCCTGATTTCAGAAGCTAAGCAGGGTCGGCCCTGGTTAGTACTTGGATGGGAGACCACCAGGGAATACCAGGTGCTGTAGGGGCCTGGAGAAGGAACTGGCAAATCACTCCAGTATTCCTGCCAAGAAAACTCTATGGACATGGAGTCACGAAGAGTTGGCCATGACTGTAAGGACACAAAACACACACACAGTTGTCCAGGAATGTAAACTGATGGAGAGTGGATGATCCAGGCTGAGAATTTTAGGCTCAGTGGAAACTGGAACTTCAAGCATGACACCATGTTGGCTGTTAGGTAAGTTCCTACATCCTGTATCCCAAGGTCATCCAAGGTGAGCTTCACTGGTCTTGCTGTACAGTTGTTAAACAATAGAGGAAATTGGGTCTCCCTGTCAGAAAAATCACACTTCAAAACTTGATCCAAGTAAAGGCCGTGCATGTCTTCAAACCTGCAGTTCTTTTACTGATATGAGGCTCACAAAAATGATAGCAAGCTGATGAAAGGAAATTCTGTGTATATGCAGCTATGGGGAAATATATTGCAGGGAACGGAGCTTTCTGAATTATTCAAGCTTATTTTGTTTTGTGTTTCTCCCTTTTCTTTCATATGGCATCCCTGCCTCAGTTCTTAAGCTCCAGCCAACACAATCCTTTGGAGGAGATGTACTTCTACTTTTATGACTCATTAAAAGTCTTTCTATCGAACCCTATTATGTTATTTAGAAGAATAAGCTTTCTTCTACACTACCGATAAGTATGTTAACTCTATTTTAAGCCTGAGTGATTGTACCTTCCTAGCACAGAACCCACCCCATCCAACTTGGTAGCCGTGGAATAAATGGTGATGGATTATGCGATGGAAAGTATTAGACACAGATATAGTGCCCAGCAATATGGCTTTGCATACAATGCACACTCGGCTGAATTGCTGCTATCTTACGGACAATGCAATAACGCAATGTGAACTGGTGTACAAATCAGGTGGGGTTTATGGAACAGAAGCTCGGCTAAGAGGCTTAAGATACCGGTGTCATGAGATAAAAAGAGTCGGAATGAGGACATACCAAGTTAATTTACCATAGATTTGGGTTTATTAACTAACAAAGAGCATAGAAATAGAGTAAACGCAAGAAGACATAGCATAGAATCCACAGAGTTTAATTATGTTCTCTTAACTGGAAGCTGATTACAGTTAGCTTGGAAGTATTAACTGTACCATTAATGTTGTTATTCATTACACCCCTTTAAACACAATCCTGCATGACATTCTCTGAAGGGAAAACAGAGGCTCTAGGCTTGATTGGTGGCAGATGCCAGAAAAGAAGAAGTAAATAGGCATGGTCAGCTGGGGTAAATGGTCAAAGGGTTGGTGAAGCTATTAATACAACAGTTGCTGAACCTATTAATATGATGTATATTTCCCCTTCTTTCTTATACTGCCACAGTTGAATCTGAATCTGACAGAAACAACACATGGAAACTTCAACCCGATGAGAGATTAAAAACCAATCATTTCAGCTGCTTCTTTATTTCAAAACCAATCTCAGCCTTGGCTGTATGGATTTTGTAAAGGTGCACAGAAAGGCCTGGGAGCCCGTGGGCTTTACTGAGCTCAGTAAAGTTTAAAATCCTGTGGCATAAAGCACATCAGCATCACTAATAGAAAAGGTGTTGCTTCACCCTTGCATCACTCACACACAATTGCACCATCAATCCTTTGTGAGTCATCTAAGCCAGCGGAAGAAGGCATGATATCTGTAATGACTGGTGATCCCTTATTGCCAATGATAGCATCCCCTTTATATCAGCAGAGTTTAGGCAAGATGATTTTTGCTAGTCCTCAAAGTATTTACCATATTTTTCACTCTATAAGTCGCATCTGACCATAAGACGCACCTAGTTTTTAGAGGAGGAAAACAAGAAAAATGTTTAGCCCCAGGTTTCATGGTGGGGGAATCCTACATGCCAAATGGGAAGACAGAGGCTCCATGGAGAAGTTCTCCTCGCAAATGAGGTGATGTTGGACTGGGGAATCCAAGCTGCAAAAGGGGAGGCTTGCAAACTGGTGATTGGGACATGTGGGATCCAAGCTGCAAAAGGGGAAGCTTGCAAATGAGGTGATTGGGACTGTCGAATCCAAGCTGCAAAAGGAGAGACTTGCAAACAAGGCAAACAAGGTGAATGGGACTGTGGAATCCAAATTGCAAAAAGGGAGGGTTGCAAGCGTGGTGATTGGGACTGGGGAATCCAGGCTGCAAAGGGGGAGGGTTGAAAACAAGGTGATTGTGACTGTGGAATCCAAACTGCAAAAGGGGAGGCTTGCAAATGAGTTGATTGGAGCTGTGGAATCCAAACTGCAAATAGGGAGGCTTGCAAATGAGGTGACTGGAACTGTAGAATCCAAGCTGCAAAAGGGGAGGGTTGCAAATGAGGTGATTGGGACTGTGGAATCCAAGCTGCAAAAGGGGAGGGTTGAAAACGAGGTCATTGGGACTGGGGAATCCAGGCTGCAAAAGGGGAGGGCAGAGGCTGCAGTGGAGAAGATCTCTTTGCAAAGAAGGTGATTTTTGACTGGGGAATCTTGGCTGCAGAAGGGGAGGGATGGGGAAAGGCTCCCTGGAGGAAGCCTCTTTGCAAACGAGCTGATTGGAACTGCAGAATCCTGGCTGCAGCAGCAGTCGTGAGAAGCTCTTCCATCCTTCTGAGCTCAGTAAAATGAGTACCCAGCTTGATGGGGGATGTAATGTGTAGCCTCCATAATTAAATTGTAAATCCACCAGAAAGTGCTTTAAGCGCTACGGGGCGGTATATAAGCAGAAGCAGAATTATCGGCCCCATCCAACATGGGAAGTGGTAAAGAAATATAGGAATTGTTGCCTCAAACAGAAATATATGTGCATTCCCCCTCCCCAATTCCAATTTACGGCTACTCTTTCTAGGCAAAGAACATACAGATTTACTAGGGGTAATTACAGATATCATGTTCTAGGGGTGTCCTGGAACTGTGCAGCTTGCCCAAAGCCACACAGGCTGGCTCTTTTCCCTGGAGACACAGTGTGGAATAGAATTATCATGCCCAACCTACTGAGATGTCTTGGCAGCAGCCTCAAGCATATACAAGGCCAAAGGTCGCCTCCTGTTGAGCTCTGGTGTTTCCTTTTCCTGGCATCAGTTCTCCTGGATTTCTGGCAAAAAAAACTCTCCCATAAATTGTGATCTGACCCTCTTTCCATTTAAAGAAAATGAAGACACAAACAGTTAAATCAGAGACCTTGTATGCAGAAAGTATGTATCCTACCACTCACATATGATCTGCCCCAATTCAGTATTAAACAGTCCCACTTTATTTAACAAAAGACAAAGAAACTCGAGTTACTGCCAGCACACTTTTTTCTTCTAAGTGAACTATATGAACCAAGGGTGATGGCTTGTTTCAGTTCCAACCTCAGGACATCATGAATGCATTCCAGAAGCTTCTTGGAAGCATACCTAGTTGAAGCTGTTTGGATGTCCCCATCTTATCCTGATGAGTTAATTCATCTCTGGCTTAATTGCCCCCATCATCTTTGCCAAATGAATAATCAGTAGCTGCAGCTGTCTTAATATCCTCTCTTAAAGAGGTAGCACACAGATGAGCTGATTTGGCTTTGTCACGCAGTCTCCTTTGACCTGATGGATTCGTCACATCTGCTTCTGCATTGCCAAAGGAGGTAGCCCTTCCTAAAGAGATGCCTCCTACTTGATCAATATTCCCTTTCCTGCCTAAAAGTGACTGAAAGCAGAGTAATGGATTTACTGGCCCACAATCCTTGGGAATGCTGGGGAAATTCCATTTTTCACCATTTCAGTCACCAGAATGCTCAGGTATGCTGTTACTTTTCTAAGTTCTGAGACACCTAGTGGAGCACTATCGAAAAAAACAAAAAAAACCTCTGTAAGTAGAGCAGACCACATCTAAAATGTGTAAGGCAGCAATTAAAACACTGTCTTTGGCTCTTAAGTCGAATTGCTCGTAAGTAGAGCTGCCCATAAGTAGAGGTACCACTGTACTATACTGAGCCTGTCAAAACAAATCAAAAAGCAATGCCACTTAGCACTTAAAGTGCTCTCTGTGTGCTTTACAAGGAATTATGCAAGCTATACATTGCCCCCCTCCAAACCTCAGTGAGTTGGCCACTCATTTTACTGACATCAGAAGGATGGAAGGATGAGTGAAAATTGAGCTCTCTATCTGGAATTGAACCCCAGGTCATGAGCCCAATTATGGCTAGAGTACAGCAGTTTGACCACTGTGCCACATGGCTCTTTAGAAGCAGAGTTCCCTTTATTTGTTTACCCTGAGTTTTTTTAGCAGCTCAGGTTGCAAATTAGCCTGCTTTTATTGGAAGACTAGTCATAGGGAGAGAAAGATGGGCTTCATGAACAAGTGGATTTTTGAAGGACTGCGTCTTTGGAGACCAAATGTTTCATTACTTTCTAATTGCAAAGCCAGCATTCAGGAGCTTTTGCTGTGTTCACCAGAAAGCATATTACTGATAAATGACTGGCTGTAGTCATCTATCAGCTGCAGGGTAACTCCACAAAATTGCACAGACTTAAAAGTGTCTGTAGAAAAATGTACATTTTACATATGCATGCGAAGCACAGTGTTGATGGGAAGAATGTGTTCAAGCAAGGCAGACAATTAAAACATTGATGCATAAAGGAAGGGAGGAAGGGAGGAAGGAAGGAGAGAGAGAGAGAGAGAGAGAGAGAGTCTCTTAAAACAACAACCTGGATGTAGCCACATGAATGCTAGACTTGTAACAGGAAAAGAGGGTACATCGATACAGACTTTACAGACATGCACATCCTTAGGCCTCTGTGAATAAGTCAGTGTGCAGTAGTGGACAGAATGTGCAGCTCAGCAGAGGTGGGGGCGTTCAGGCCCAGTCAGTCACTATCTGCTACTTATCAGGCAGTGATTTCAACAGTCCCCAGACAAATAAAACATACTTCACACCTCCACCACCAAGGCCATAGCTAACGTTCCATACTTTATGGGTTTCAGCACCTTAGGCCATTGTCCATCTAATGACTTATGAGACCATTGTCTACCTAATGAGCCTATTCGGGCCCTTGTTCATCTTATGAGCCTATTTCAGACCAGGATGACATGAGGTCAAAGTAAACTAAAAAAATGGAGGACTCACCACTAGCTTCCCTCAGACTGACAGAGCTGTTTGGATGAGCAGTGAAACGTTTCCGTCTCTCAAGAAAAAGAAGTCCGGTTGCCAATATGACTCAACTTCCAGATACATTCACCTGGATGACTGGGAATCTTCGCAGGCAATGCGGAAATAAGACTCAGAGAAGACCTACGTTCAAATTCCCACTCGCTAATGGAAACTCCTGGGGAAGGGAGTCAATGGTAACCCATTCCTGGATTATCTCCCACATTCCTCCAAAATGCCACCAGAATCTCTGTAAGAAGAGAGCAACAGATGCTCCCCTCAGTGACAGACATGTGTGTTTGTCCAAAACATTGAAAAGGTGGTCATGTTACACATCACAACTGTTTTCCCCCAAAATATAAGCCTACACAATTATTTTGTTTGTTTGCTTGCTTGCTTGTTTGATTAATTGATTTCTATACCACCCATCTAGCATCAGGGCCACTCTGGGCAGTACCACCCATCACAAAGACAGATTGCTATTTAACTATAATTACTGAAATCACCTCAGTGGAGAAGCAGGTGAAGTATGCAGCTGAGATATCACATAGAAGAACACGTTTCTGGCTTTGGAGGGAAGGGGGGAAGTGAGGATTGACAGGGAAAAAATTCTCCACAGAGTCCTGAATGAATTCATAAGACAGTTCCAGGACTCTGTGTGTGTCACAGAAGATGCTCCACTTAAATCAACGCAACAAATAAATAACTCTTCACATAAAGGCTACTCTCTACAAGTGATTGTGTTTGGCACCAGCCTAGGCATGTCTCACATTTAATGCACTGCTTCTCGGAGCAAGTACAAAAACTAAATTGTTTTGTCCTCGCCTGGCCTGCAACGGGAGTGAACCGCAGCAGCTTGTAATCAAAGCTGAAGTACGTATGTGGGAAATTATTCCAGGAAATATAATAAATATAGATAGGAGAAGAAATTACACAGAAAAAGAGGGGATGTGAGAAACTGCTCCTGCTGAGAACACAAACGTGTTTTGGATGGGCAAGGGAGCAATTTCTTTGATTGGACACACATTGAGCCAACAAAGAACTGTACATTGCAGAAAGCTGTCACTTCTTTATTCAAACATACCTAAGAGAAAGACAATATGTATGTGAAGATTCTCAGTCATCCAGGTGAGTTTTTTCTCTATCAAGAAAAAGAAGTCCAGTAGCCATGACTCAACTTCCAGCTAACAGATAGATAGATAGATAGATAGATAGATAGATAGATAGATAGATAGATAGATAGATAGATAGATAGATAGATAGATAGATTTTGGACATGGATTTTTTAAAAAATATTGTTGAGAGACTGATTTTATTCAACTTCTTCTTTGCTCCATGGCTTGCTCCAATGATTCCTATTACATGATGCTTCGGAGTAGTTGAGGTAATTGGATTTAATTTTTGATGCTAAAATATTTGGGGCTCTTTAGTCTGGGGAAAAAAGGCACCTGAGGAGGAACATGATTGAGACGTACAAAATAATGCAGGGCATGAGTGAAGTGGATACAGGGACACTCTTCTCCCTTTCACAAAATACCAAAACTAGGGGACATCAACTCAAACTGAGGGTTGGGAGAGTGAGAAGAGACCAAAGAAAATATTTCTGTACCCCAGGATGTTTTTAGTCTGTGGAGCTCCTTGCTGCCGAATGTGGTGATGGCATCTGGCCTGGGTGCCTTCAAAAGGGGATTGGACAGATTCCTGGAGGAAAAGTCCATCACAAGGTTACTTACAAGTCATGATGGGGATGTATAATGTCCAGGCTTAAAAAGAGGGAACTTCAAAGGCCACATGCAGGGGAGTGGTATCAAGAAACAGATGTTTTGTCTCGTCTTCTCCCAGACGCATTTGGTGGGGACACTGTGAGATACAGGAAGCTGAACTAGATGGGCCTTTGGCATGATCCAGCATGGCTCTTCTTATGTTCTTATGTTCTTATGTTAAGTGGGGGAGGTGTGTTAGTTCCTCACAAGTCACAGGCAGCCGGGGGCAGGTGGGCTATGATTTTGAGCACTTTGGATCCCTACTCTACTTTGCCACAATTTGTGGCTGTCTTCAGAAATTGCCATTTATGATGGCAAAGGTTCCAGTTTGTGTGGAGAAAGTCACCCTCCACATGAGGGAAGTGACAGAAAGATGAAGAACGTGGGGAAATATGATGCTACTAGACATTTCTACTCTTCATCTATTTCAGACAGCTATGAGAGCATGTGAAAAGGCTCAAGACTGAGCAAAATCCAAATTGCAATATTTTCTGCAGACTATTCTAATAACCGCTGAGATAGGTGCTACAATATACTGTAAGGTGGGACATGTTGGCTTCCATAAATAAATAAATAAATAAATGGAAGAAAAAGGGGAAAAAAGATTGGAGGCTGCCTGAACATGTGCCTTTAGGGCCTTTGTATTGCATCACTTCATGACTGCCCCCAACCATCACATCAGAAAGCGTGTTCTCCAATCAAGGGAATAGATGAACCGTAAGTAACAGATGTGAAACAAAACAGGTAGCATATTGTCTGAGGGAGGAAGATGGGAAAGGCGTGGGGGTGGGGGTGGTTAGAGTTATCTAATAGTCTTAGAAGTCAGCTTCTTACACAAAGCACATATCATCTCCCTGCAGATTCCCCCACCCCAGCTAGATCCCATCTCTGCAACCTCCCAGGCATTATGATTGTTGTTTTGCTCAGACTAAGAAAAGAGGAGTCTAAAAATGTAAAATTAAAAAGAAAAGAGACTTATAATAACATAATAACATGGAGACACAAAACTGACCATTGCAAATGGACCCCCAGAATGCCTTTGACAAAATTATTTTCAGAGCTGTAGTCCAAGCAAGTAAATATTTCAAACTCTGGAACAGGGTTATAGGTGTGAATGCCTACTATAAGTAGGCAGAAGAAGCACCCTTTTCAAGTAAGAGAATTAAAAAGAAAAGGAACAAATCCTATTGCTTTCCTTCTATAAAATGGCTCTTAATTATGTCTTTGTAAAATTGTTGTTAGCCTAAATTCAACATCAAGTTAGCCATACTTAAGCTATATCAGCTGCGAGAATCAGAGAGCTTCTATCTATCTATCTATCTATCTATCTATCTATCTATCTATCTATCTATCTATCTATCTATCTATCTATCTATCTATCTATCTATTCCAGGGGTCCTCAAAGTTTTCAAACAGTGGCCCAGTCCACCGCCCCCAGACACCACTGGCAAAAAAGAGCCAACATGGAAAAAAGGGGGAGGGAGGGGCAAGTGGGCGGACTACTCTGCGATCAACCCATGAGTGGTGTTCCTCTGGGGCCCAAGCGATGCCTCCTGCTCCGGATCTCTGCCCTGAGGTGCAGATGCTGGGATCACTTTGCTGCACCTCTTCCTCCTCCTCCTCCTGCAGCGGTGGTGGCTGGAGTGGGTCTCCTTCCTTCCTTCCTTCCTTCCTTCCTTCCTTCCTCCCTTGTGTTGGGAAGGAGGTGGCAACCCAGGCAAGCTTGGGCCCCTCCTCGACTCCTGTGTGGCCACTCAGATTGAGGAGCAGCAGCCACAGCAGGGTCGGCAAGGCTGGCACCACCACATGTGGATCCAACTGTGCGCCCTGGCCATCATACCCTTTTTATGCCCTTGAGGGATAGCCGCTTCCTCTCTTGGCCTGGCCCGGACCAGCCTGGCTTGGTGCTCTGCAAGTGAGGGAGGGAGGGAGCGAGGGCTGGAAAGGAGGGAGGGGAGGCAGGAAGGCCTGCCCAAAGCCACCCACTGCCCACTCACTGGCTGAGCCCAGCCAGGCTGCTGCACTCGGTTGGCTTGGCGGCCCACCCATCACCAACAAATGTAGCCCTGCCAGCTTCCCAGCAACCAGGCCCAGGCCACCATTGGCCTTCCCCTCCCTTCTCTTCATTCTTCACCACCACCTCCCCCTCACTGGCCACACAAGGAAGGCAGGCATGGGGAGTGGAGAAGGAGCAGGGGCAGGGCCTTGGAGCCATGGAGGGAGCGGGGGAACTTCCCGCAGCCCTCCCGTTTTAAGGTGCCCCGCTTGGCTGCAGACAGCACCCTGACCATCTGGGTGGCAGGTGGGGTGAGTGGGAACCTTGCTTTGAAGTGCCCCACTAGCCAGCACACAGATCATTTGGGCAGCAGGTGAGGGGAGTTGGGGAAGTGACATAGCCCACCGCTTTGAACTGCCTCAGCAATAGAAGCAGTCACAGACGCCGGCTTGCTTGCTTGCTCTTGAAGCAGGGGTCTACAACTGGTCTCAGGGGCCGTATCCAGGATCCTGGGGGGGGGGCGTATCCGGCCCCCAGGCCATAGTTTGCGGACTCCTGATCTATTCCAATGCCTACTTTCTTCTAGGTAGGGAGTAGACTTAGTGTGAAACCAAAAAGCCTTCTCTCAAGAAACAGAATGCTAAATTACGAAGAAAATATTTGTGAGTATACCCTTTTTCAAAAGAGTCACTGAGAAAATTATGTATTAAAAATGCACTCCATGCCTAATTGGTGGTCAGCCTCTTTTAACCTTTTCCTAATGCATTTCTTGGCAGTCTTACAGTTAATCATTCTCAGTTCATGTGGAACCAACCTACAGTTAGACACTGGTTCACAATTCACGATCCAATTATTTTTGAAGACATTTGCCTCTCCTGAGTTACACCTTTTTGAACATGGAACGAAACATCTACCAAGCGGAATTTTGTGCTTCATTCTTCTTGCATTCTTTGCAAAATAAATAAATAAATGTACAATTGTTTCCCCACAGCATTCTGCAAAAAAAAAATCATTGTTTTTTTAAAGCAACATAGATGCATTAAAGTTTTTTTTAATGCAACAGAGCAGGTTTCCCCTAAAAAAAAATCTTATTATTGTTGCAAATTCTGTTGCTGACAAAAGTGTTCTTCAGTGAGGGAGAAATCTCCCTCTCCACCCCCCCTTTTTTCCGAGACTATTTTGTTACATCCTTAATAACTACTAAAGCAAGACATCCACTAGAGACCGGTTGGAGAATTCAGTGGCTGTGGATCCAGGGGTTGGTTCCTCCTTGAGAGGAGGTGGACTTGTTGATCCATAGGGTCTCTTAAAGCTCCACCGTGCAAATATTGTTGCTATTGTTCTAGGAGGGCAATGGAATATCCGGACTTTCACATTAAATATTCCGATTTATATTTAAAGACAAAAATATATAAATTATTTGTATAATCTAAACACATTTATAGAACATCTCACTGCGGTGATCTCTTATCCGTTGTCCAGGGGCTAATGACTGTGGACTGAAGACTTCAGGCTCCTACCTTATGGCTCTTTAAGTCAGACATAAAATTGACTATCTATAATATGCAGGACATCTTCAGTAGTACCATTCCCCTGTAGTTGCCTTTCAAACAAAAGACCATGACCCCAAAAGAGGATGTGTGACCCTCCTAACTTGGACTTGTTTTCCAGCCTCTTCAGACTAAATCACAAAAACCCTGATTCCCTCCAGTAGTTAGGTCTTTATTTGTGCTTTTGCAGTACAAAGAAAATAAGGTTTACATAAGGCCATCGGCTGACCTCATTGCTGACCCAAGGCCTGAACCAGAGACTGGCATTACCAAAATGTCAAGCTCAGAGTGCTCTCAAAAACAACCCAGAACCATGCTCTCTAATACTGAGAAGTAAATTCAAATTGGGAAATGGGATATGATCTCTGTTAGATTCAGATCATTTTGTGGGTCAGCAGGAAGCAACCGGCTGTCCTGTCTAAAACATCCCCCATTAAATATCATGCCTTACTGACCAATATGGTCATTAAATAAATACAAATAAGCGTTTCCAAACTGCCTGCACTTATAGAGCATGCGACTGTTAAACACCACTGTTTTTCACCCTCTTAACATAGAATTCCCAGAGGGCAGTATCTGTGATTTACTCCTTGACTTTGAAGCGACGGGTTTCCATTGATTAACCCTCAAGCACTGGTGTAAAAGTGCTCGCCGTCTGCAGATGCAGTTTTAAAATGAAGAAGGACAGCCCCACCTTTGGTTCTACTACTGGAGGAAATATGGAGCATAAATTAGACAGGTAGATTGACTGAGTCATTGGGAATTGGTCATTGGTTATCAGTATGGGGCGTGGTGGCTCAGTGGACTGAGGCTTCCGAAAACTGTCGGCTGCAAAGTCGGCAGCTGGGTGGTTCAAATCCCAGGTGCCATGCAGCGGAGCGAGCTCCCGCTGATAACCCCAGCTCCTGATAACCTAGCAGTTCGAAAGCATGTCAATGCAAGTAGATAAATGGGTAACGCCTTAAAAAGCGGGAAGGTAAAGCAGTGTTTCCTTGCAGCCATGCTGACTTGCACAATACTGGCTCTTTGGCTTGAATATGGAGATGAGCACCGCCCCTAGAGTTGGACACGACCAGCACGCATGTGCGGGGGGAACCTTTACCTTTACCTATCAGTATTTAAAATGGACACAGCCAGTTTTTCACCAAAGCCATAATATTTTGTTATACCATTAACTTGAGTTTCTTAACAAGACTCCTGCTGTTGTGACAGTTAAGAGAGTCACCCTAGGACAGTGGTGGTGAACCTTTGTCCACAACTCCCACGGTCCTTTGTAGATGGGGAATTCTCTTAAGTCAACAAAGACCCCATTTGCTCAAAGAAAGATAAATGCATAGCAAAGTTTCACAAAGAACAGTAAAATCAATGGGTCGATTGGTCAAAATCTACATTTTTGGGATCTTATTTTCCATTGTTTCCTACAGTATCAATTTCTTAATTATGTTTAAATATTTGAAAGGATGTCACATTGAAGAAGGGACTGGTTTGTTTTCCATGGCTTCAGAGACTAGGACATGGGGGAAATGGTCTCAAACTACAGGAAAATAGATTCAATTTAAACATTAGGAAGAACTTCATGACAGAGCTGTTCAGCGGTGGAATATGCTGTCATGGGCTTTTTAAGCAGAGGCTGGATGGCCATCTGTTGGGAGCACTGTGATAGGGGTTACTGCATGGCAGGGGGTTGGACTATTGCGGTCTCTTCCGACTCTATGATTCTATGATTCTATTGATCCTTTTATTGCCTTCGTGACTTCCTGACCCATTCCCTCAACTTCCTTGCAGACCTCCAACTTCTTCATCTCACTATCTCAAAAAATGTGCATTCCTTCTTCAGTCGACACACCCTGTATTGTCTGTGCTCCCTTCTGCTTATGGTCTTGATGTTCCTCACAAGTATCTTGATGATGGAGGCCAATTATTTTGACCAGGTGGAATATTTGCAGCTTCCTGCTTGTTGGGTGACGTGTCACATATCTCACACCATCTTTTCCGCCATCTATTACTAATCTAAACTCTGTTTCTCCTAATATTCTGTATCAGTCCCCTCTTTTGCTCTAGAACTGTAGTCACTGCATGTGGGACAGGTACTGTGATTGGCAATCTAAAAGTGAATTTTCCCACCTCTTTGAGTGTAGTATGGTGGCTGCTGTGGTGCGAAGGCAGGTGGGCCAGCCCTTTATTACCCGGTCCAGTTGTTTTGACAAATATGCCCCTGGCCCCTGCCAGCTCCCACTTCATTGAGTAAGGACATCCAAGGCAATACTGTCTCTCTCATGTAAGAACAATTCATATGGTCTCTCCCGATCTGGTAATCCCAATGCTGACGCTGAAAACTGTTTCTGTTTCAAGAGCTAAAATGCTATTCTTCATTCTTGGAGTAGCCTCAACCTGCTCCCCTGAGCCCTCCAGTGCCTTGTAAAGAGGTTATTCCAGGATGGAAGAATTGGGGAGCCATGGTCTACAGAGTCCTGTCATCCTCAGAAATGTGCATCACTGTCACCTTGTGTATGATAGTGGTACCCTAAAGAAGTTGAAAAGGTTTTCCATTTGTTCCCTGCAGCAACTGTGTGACGATAGAGAAAATCACCCTAGTGCCTATGAAGAAGGATAGTTTGGCTGCCCACATTCATATCTGCCATGGGGTCTCCAAGTGGGAAGTTCTGAACCTGGGATCCCATCATGCTTGTATGGTTTGGACCAGAGCCATTTGAGTTGCTGGAGCCAAAATGCCTCCTCCATGTGGGCAGTCCCGGCCCCAATGGCTGAATTGTTTACACAATTTGGACTGATCCCTGGCCAGAAGGGTCTTCCCCCTTTTCCTCGTCCTTCCTCTAGCTCAGATAGAAAATCCAGGAAAACACAGAGCTGGGTTGCAGGTTGTCAGAGCACTAGTCCTCAGTGAGGAATAATACACAGAGTTGTTTGACTCTTACAGTACTTTGTTTCCATATAACCAGTTTCTCGGACAAAATGTCTCAGCCTCCCAAACTATATATACAATGTAGACACAATGAATTCCTCCCTTTCTGTCTATGGGTATTTGTACATGACCCTAAACTCCGCAGCAAATGGCTGCCAGCTCCGGAGCTTACAATTGTTTCCCCACCAGCTCCGGAGTTTGCAGGAAATTAAGTGCGACCACACCCACCTAAGCGCATCCCAGCACACTGTTCTTGTACCTGCTCTAGGAGGGTGAAAATCCCCAGGTCCGGATTTAATCTGGTGAGTGCGGGGCTCTCCTCGCTTCTTCTTTTTTTTTGCCTCCCGCCCCTTTAAGAGAAGGGGCGGGAGGCAAAAAAAAAAGAAGTGAGGAGAGCCCCGCACTCACCAGATTAAATCCGGACCTGGGGATTTTCACCCTCCTACAGCCCCGTCATCCATCCTGATTCCTTCTCTTCTTCTTCTTCTTTTTTGTTTTTTTGCCTCCCGCCAAGGCAGGAGGCAAAAAAACAAAAAAGAAGAAGAAGAAGAGAAGGAATCAGGATGGATGACGGGGCTCCGGGCGGCTTTAGAGGTGAGCCTGCATTTTTTTCCTCTCTTTCTTCCTCCCTCCCCTCACGCAGACAGGAGCAAGGAAGTGCTGAGAGGTGGGGATGCAGGAAGAGCAACGAACCCCCAAGATCCCTGGTCCGAATTTAAGTGGCCAGCGGATCTTAGGGGTCGTGTGAAAAGGCCCTATGTCTAACTTCTCAAACACAGGTGACGAGAAAATTAAATTCCTTCTCCAGGCATATATGTACCTTCACTGACCAATCAAGTTATCTCATGTGCATTTTTTCATTTCCATTACATCAACCCATTATTTACTGTCTGTAGTTTTTGTTGATTCAGTGACTTATCATATATTGCTGACACATGTGTATAAATCAATCCCTCCAGTCTGCAAATTCATATTGATTTATCCTATCAATACCTTAACAAGGGAGGATTTATAACAGTATCAGTAAGGTATTTTTCCCTACTACATGAGTAAAAAAAAATCTTTTGGAAAATCAGCTGCAGTCCCTGGAGTCTCCACAATACTCTTTCTGCCTGAGTACCTTGATATACATGTGGGTATGGAAGGATACACCATTAGGAGAGTAGTGGAGTGGTCAATTTCAGGTGTTGTCCCAGCGTGTATCAAGGTGGAAGGTGTCACTGCCTGGAAGTTTGGACATGCCTGGCATAAGGGAAAGTATTTATCTCCCAGCAGCAAATTACCATTATTTTAGTTGATTTGCTTTTTAATAATTATGAGCCATTTTGGATGCCTTCACAAAGAGAAACAGGGTGTAAAAGATAGATAGATAGATAGATAGATAGATAGATAGATAGATAGATAGATAGATAGATAGATAGATAGATAGATAGATAGATAGATAGATAGATAGATAGATAGATACAGAAGGAGGAGGAGGAGGAAGAGGTGCAGCAGCGATCCCGAGCAGGAGGCATCGCTGGAGCCCTGGAGGCGCACCAATCATGGGTCGATCACGGAGGAGTCCTCCCACTTGCCCCTCCCTCCCCCTTTTTTCCATGTCGACTTTTTTTGGACTGTGGTCCGGCCCCCAGTAGTGTCTGGGTGGTGGTGGACTGGCCCACTGTTTGAAAACTTTGAGGACCCCTGGAATAGATAGATAGATAGATAGATAGATAGATAGATAGATAGATAGATAGATAGATAGACAGAGTAGTACCTTGTATAAAGGAATTAATTTGTTCCAAATGAAATTATGTTAAGCAATTTTTCCTTTATACAAATTCCCATAGGAATGCATTGAAAATGGAGTAATCCCATTTTTATGTTGTACAGATTTTCCCCATAGGCAATTATCTTAAGCAAATTTCCCCTATCTCCAGAATTTTTTATGTTGTACAGATTTTATGTTATACAAGCTGTTTGTTATACAAGGCTCCACTGTAGATAGATAGATAGATAGATAGATAGATAGATAGATAGATAGATAGATAGATAGATAGATAGATAGATAGATAGATAGATAGATAGATAGATATAGGAGTGTCAATTGCATTCCTGGTCACATATGTGGTTGTATAAGCACACACCGGTCCAGGAGTGCAGTCAGAACCTTGCTAACTAGGACCGTTATGCCACTGTTACTTATGATACTTCACTTAATGGTCACAGGAACTGCTAATAGGATTCCTAAACAGGCCAAAATTTCTAAGTTTCTTGCTGTGGGATTCTTCGGAAGCATGCCAGGAATAATTTGTGCCTTTGAAGAGCTCTTGGCGGTGAGACAATAACGAGCTAGAGAATGTAAAGGTTCTTTTCCCTCTTGCACTCTTTTTCCATTTCTGTTTGGATGTTTCAAATTGTTAAAAATCAGTGATCATTTTTAATCTCATTACATGTCTAACTGCTTTAATTAATTAATACAATTTAATATCAGAACATTTTAGCTGTATCTATTTTTGCAAGCTCTATTAGTTCTTTACATGAAAAAAAATCAACAAGTTTGATATTTCCCATTCTTAGAAGCTTTTCCAACATAGACTAAGTTGTATAATGAGACATGCACTGTACGTGCAATGAGTTATGACCAATATAGCTTCAATAGTATAATATAGTAACCCATTTAATGGATCGTTTTCTCTCTCTGTAGGGCACCTGAGCTATAAAAATGGTGGATGCCTCAAATTTCATTCTAAACACAACCATCCTTTTCTAGTAGTACAGCCACAATTTTTCCCTTTCCCTTTTCCCCATTACTCTTGCGAGTCCCAAGAATGATTAGAAATATCTAAAGGGGAGCCGATGAATATGAAAGAAATATTCTCTGAGCTGCCAACAAAGTTCAGCATTTGAATGTTCATGTCACTTTTGATCACACATTACAGGAAAGATGGCAATTCAGTCGTTCTGAAGCGGCAGTGTCCGCCTGATTGCCATCTGTAGCAGACACAATTTCAAATCAAATCCCATTCTTTTGTGTTATGTTTGCTGAAAAGGAAAAGTCTTTGTTAATCTTGCATTTCATTGGGAATAGAATAATCACAAAGAAGTGAAGAAATCCTGGCAGGTACTAGGCAACAACGCAAGAATAAATTGCCCATTGCATTCACGAGGAAACTATCACATGGGACACAAGACAGACCCCAGCATGTTAATGACTTTTTAGCTAGGGTAAGGAGCTACTTTGAGCCTAAGAACCATAGTCAATAGAGATGGGCACGACTAGGGAAAATGATGTTTTCGAGTTGTCGTGTGTCGGAGGCGGCCTGTGTCGGCTCGTTTCCGTTTTTCACGAAACTTCACAAAAATTTGTCATTTCGTTTTTCGTTTTTTCATCTGTCGTTAAACTGGTTTGGGGGGTAGCGGGCTCCTGGAGGCACCTCTTTTTTGGGGGGTGGGTGCCTTCTATCCTCACCCGCTAGGGAAAGCAGGCTCCTGGAGACCCCTCATACATGGGGGTCTCCTCTCCTCACCTGCTGCAAAAGGGCATGCATAGCCATATGGATATGATTGCATACCAAGTTGCACGCAGAGACACAGCAGACTGGCAGAGGCACCCCTGTTTTTGGGGTGCCTTCCCTGCATCAGTCAGGCCTCGGGGGCATGGTTTGCATGTCACACATGCTGCCGGCCGAGCCAAGCTTGCAGGAGTCACCCAGAGCCACAAGTGGCGGACTGGCAGACTCTCTGCACCTGCTGTGTCTCACTAAGAAGGGAATTGTACTTGCGTGTAGTGCAATGCAAGTACAGATCTGACTTAGGCAACAGGGTTAGCGCAAGGGCTAGGGTTAGGCTAGTTACAGGTGAGGTTAGGGTGAGTATTGGGGTGCACCTCTTGGGGCCTCTCTGACCCACTTAGAAGGACAGTGTACTGGCGTATGGGTTAGGCTTAGGGTTCGGGTTCGGGTTCAGGCTACGGTTAGTGGGCTTTTTATGCCCGGTTGGCACATCCCAGAAGTCTCTGTGGTCAACCTGGCCAAGTGGCCATGCGATTGGTTGAATGGCTCCAAAAATTTGCATGGTCACTCCCATGGCCAGCCCATCATTGTGCAGGTGTAAAAAAATAAAATAAAATAAAATAAAATAAAATCAATGGAGAGAGGAAAGAGGAGACATTTTTGTTGCAAGAAAAACCCACTGCTACTGTAAAAATTCTGGCAGTTTTAAAATACCAATTTTCGCATGTTTCTGTGTGGTGCTTGTGTGTTTTTGGACCACGATTTCAAAAAAAAATTGCGGTCGCCGCCCCATTTTGGATCCCCCACCCACACCGCATGGCATGGCGACTCGAGTCCGGCTGCCCAGGACAGGAGAGGGGGGGAGGCCGGGACACCCCCCCCCCCAGAAACCACCCCTCTAGTAGGTGCACTCTGCACTGCAGACATATTTTTGCCTGCTTTTTGGGCTGGGAATGGGGGGGGAGTTTAAAACTTTTTTTCTGTGCCGCTTCCGCTTGAATTGCGGCGGCCGGTGGCGAGTCCGGTGCTTGTTGCGAGCAACTACGACGAGGATTTCCCCCACCACCAGAGCAGCCCAGGACAGGAGAGGGGGGGTCAACCACCCCTCTGGTAGGTGCCCTGAGCCCTCACTCAGACTGGCATATTTCCGCCTGCTTTTTGGCTGGGAATCGGGTTTTTTTTAACTTTTAAAAACTTTTTTTCTGTGCCGCTTGGCATCGCGGGATCGCCGCGATGCCAGGAACGACCACGACAAATCAGACCCAATTATTCTTTAGTCAGTTCAAGTTCGAGTTCTGGCGGAGTAATTCCTGTTACCGTTTCCGTTCCGTAACAGAAACGAGGAACTGAAACGGAAACGGGAATTCCGCCAAGTCGTGCCCATCTCTAATAGTCAAACATCAGAGAAATTCCAGTGGTGTCAAAAGGCCATTTAAATCCAACCCCACACTGAGACTATAACAGTCATTGGAATGGCAACTGTTGCTACTAGAGATGGGCACGAAACAAAAAAATGGTGTTTTGGTTTTTCATTTGTCGTTGAGAAGTCTGTTTCGGTTCATTTCCGTTTTTTGTGAATTTTTTGAAAAATTTTGTTACCATTTTTCATTTTTTTGTTTGTTGTTTCTACCCACTTTTTGTGCGATTTTTAAAGCATTTCCGTGTGCAGGCACCCCCCAACGCCCCAGACCAGAGGGAAAACACTAAAAAAATGGATGCTGGCAGAGACACCGTATAGACTAGGTATGCAGGGAGGCTGCAAAGGCAGCGGCGGGCGTTGCCCAGGGTGTATGGCAGCCGCAGAGTGACTGCACTGCAGGGCAAGGGAGGGTACTCACCAAGAGGTACGCAGCACGCACGCACACAGGGAGGCTGCAGGACTGAAGCTAGAGTCGCAGAGGCAGCAATCCCACCCTAACTTCCAACGGAGACTGCAAGGAGGACGGGGGCTGCCAGAGCTTTTTATGCCCTCTGTGGCTGCCAGACCTGCCTGCCCAGTCTACAACCTGGGCATGCTATTGGTTGAACATGATCCCATCACATGGCTTGCCTCCATTTTGTGGCTGGTGCGACATCCATTTTAAAGGGAAAAGAAAAATACATCGCAATGGGAGAAGGCAAAAACAAACGTTTTAAGGACCCCAACCCCCCTGGTAGGTATTATCAGACAATATAAATAATTATCACTGCGTTTTTACGGATGTCCAGGGCGTTTTTTAACATTTAAAACAGCTCATTTCATTGCGCGTCGCCATTAACGGAAACGAAACGTGATGACCACAATTTTCGTGGTTCTGTTCGTTTCGTTGCATTTTCATCACAATTTTCGTTTGTCATTTCGTTGCGTAACGGAAACGACAAACGGTAACGGAAACGAAAAAATGTTCGTTCCGTGCCCATCTCTAGTTGCTACTTTTGCCTAAGGAAACCAATGTCCTCCACCAGATTACTCCCCTAGGTGGGGAGTAATCTTGGCATTTTTATATGTTGTTGAGCAGTTGTTTTCCTGTATCTCCAAGCTCTTTCAAGGTAGCCAGGAACGTATTCTTATGATGTGAGTCTGGACTTTGCTGCTCTCCAGATCTTGCTCTTTGCTTTCCTGGACTGCCAGCTAAACTTCTCTCTGATGACTAACAAGTCCCTTGCCCCTATAGTACTCACATCATTTCCCCAAAACAGTGGCCCGTGCTGAGTCTTCAAGTGGCTGAGCATGCTAGAAAGGGAGAGGTGGAGCAAATACTGCCCATGGTGACACCAATATGGATTTGAAGGTTCCTACAACGCTCAACTATGTGAACATCTGTTGCACACTGTGGAATATGCATCCAGATTATTGACTTTTGGGAGTTCCATATTTTTTTTTGCTACATTATTCTTACAGGGATTGCTAACATGTCATCACTACTAGTTCCACCAGTTGGTAAATAATTGTACTGTAGGGGCAAGAATGACTTCAGTGTCATTTGCTTCTGAAATAGGGCCCACCTGAGTCTCCCCCCTTCCTCAGTCATATTGGATGTGCATGTACGTAAACAGGAGTTCCCAGCAACCACACTGGTATTTTGCAAAGGAGTGATTGGCTGGGAATGAGGGCTTGGGGTAAGAACATAAGAACATAAGAATATAAGAAGAGCTATGCTGGATCAGGCCAAAGGCCCATTTAGTCCAGCTTCCTGTATCTCACAGTGGCCCCACCAGATGCGTCCGGGAGCGCACGAGACTAGACATCTGTCTCCTGATACCACTCTCCTGCATCTGGCCTTTGAAGTACCCTCTTTTTAAGCCTAGAGATTACACATCTCCATCATGGTTTGTAACCTGATGGACTTTTCCTCCAGGAATCTGTCCAGTCCCCTTTTGAAGGCATCCAGGCCAGATGCCATCACCACATCCTGTGGCAGGGAGTTCCACAGACACAAACACTTCTTTGAATATGATGGCCCTACATGGTATGGATGTGGAAAGCAATGTATTGTGCTCTTCATAAATCTCTTTCACAACCATAAAATCAGTTGCACTGCTGATGCCCAAATAGGCAGTGTCAGTCTGAGTGCTGAAGCCATCCTTGTCCTTCTTGGACACATTGGCTCGTTGGAGGAAAAAGGCCTTCTTCACCATCTGTTTTTTAGGCCCTTGTCCTGGTCAAATTACAGAAAGACATCTCTGGAACATGTCTGAGGTTTTCTCCTATATCTGTCCCACCTTGAACCAAGGGCTTTTCTGCTATGTCCCTGGTAGAGACACAGACTTCTTCTACTGATGCTTGCAGCTCTTTCATGGTGTCAGTGCTGAAAAAGGCAGTTGAGTGATAGATTTTGGGTTGTGTTGGGGAATCATAATAGCACTTATAGACTGTCTTTATCATCTCCTGTTTCTTGATTTTTCAAGAAATTACTCTAGGATGCCTGAGAACTAGGTTTCACCATCACATCCTCCTTTAGCAAGCAAAAACATAGCTTTTTTTCTTTCTAATTTATAGGAGTAAATGAAACTTCAACTATTAAGAACTTGGATATTAGAAAATATCAAATTCAGATTCAGATATATTCATAATTATTTGAAAATGCCATTATTCAATGGAGTCTGAATATTTCTGAAACCAAATGCACATTCCTAATTGATATTGATATTTCCCCCTTCTTCTGCGAGCTGTAGCCTTATGGCAGAAATTAAATTGCAGCCTCTACGTCACCTCAGCAGTTGCTTCCTTGTTATGACAACTCATGAATACACTATGAAATCTGTTACTGAGGCTTGCTGATTCTCGGTAAAAATAAATCAGCTGATGAGACCTTCTCAGACTTCTGACATAGTAAAACAAACTGGTGTTAGAGTTACCGTTGGCTCTGCTCTTAAAAAGAAAGGATAAATTGAATATTTGGAAAGATACATACTTGTGAGAAATGTTAGCCTGAATAAAATAAGAGAATGAAAGACACCACCCATATTTATTTATTTTATTTGTTTCATTTTTACAACCTATATGCCGCCCACTAACCAAAGGTCTCTGGGCAGCTTAAAATCAAAAGAATTAAATCAGTTTAAAATAGTTAAAAATAGAATATCAATAAATAACCAAAGCAATAATAAAAACCTTACACTAAAATCATTACACTAAAATTGTCAGCAGAGGACCCCATTAAAAAACTTCTGGAACAGGAAGGTTTTTACCTGGTGTAGAAATGTTGGCGCCTGGCAGATCTCGATCGGGAGGGCATTCCATAGCTTGGGGGCAGCTGCCGAGAAGGCCCTATGTCTACAAGCCATCCCTCTCACCTCCTTGAGGGATGGCTTTTTCCAAGCTTGGCCTTGGGTTATTATTTGACAATTGAGCTAAATCCAGGACTGGTTCTAGTTATGAAGAAAACCCAGAAGACACAATATGCACAGGTTGTCCACATCCTACGCCACTGATCTGTGCTCATGGAGGACTGACACAGTGGTGTTAAGTCCTCTAATCATTGCCAGGTTGCTAATCATTACACCACAGTAACTTGCCATAATGCTGCTTGTATAGTATTTTCACTGGAGCATCATGGGAATTTCCATGGTGGACACCTGGTCAAGAGAAAGAGCAAGGAAAAATTAAATAAAGTAGGCAGGGGAGATTGCTGGATGGTGACGCTGGACAGGGCAGTTATTGCAACAACAATATAATCTTTGCATTTAAAGGAAGTACATTTGTCAATATTGGGAGGTTGCCACTGGTGGAGTACTGGACACTTGAACCAATCTAGTACAGCAGATGATGTCCATTTGTTCAATCACCTCTTTTAAAAGAAACACATTAACACAGTTGTGTTACCTGTAACAGGTTACTGCTTTTGAGAACAATTAAATTGTTATTGCTAAGTGAGCTGGTGTGATGTAGCTGCTGCTAAGGTTTTGAACAAGGAATCCAGAGACCTGAATGAAACCCCTGTTCGGCCATAAAAATGAATGAAGGCTGGCAAATATGAACCACTCTTTGTCTCACAAAACCTCAGAAACCCTAGTAGGGTTTCTATAACTCAGAAACAACTAGATGGTCTATAACAGGGGTCCTCAACCTAAGGCCCCGGGGCCGGAAGCGGCCCCCCAAGGTCCTGAATCTGGCCCCTGGGACCAATTGCAACCCCCACCTACCCCCTGTTTTGTGAGCAAGCCAGCCTCTGCAGCTGCCTTTGGACTGTGGTCCGGCCCCCAGTGGTGTCTGGATGGTGGTGGACCGGCCCGCTGTTTGAAAACTTTGAGGACCCCTGGTCTATAAAATACTGTCACTTTTCTGTTTTCATCAATTAATCCTACACATTTTGAGGTCTTATTGAGGCACAATGGGGACATTATTGTAAAAAGTATTTCTTTTGGGGGACTGGGCTTTGCATCCCCTCTCCTTCGGGTCATTTTTAGGTATTCTGTTTTTTTTTTAAAAATTAAAAATCAACATAGAATGATTTTTTTAAAAAATGAGGGCAAACAAGTACTTTTTATTTATTTATTTATTTATTTATTTATTTATTTATTTATTTATTTATTGGATTTTTATACCACTCATCTGGCAGTGAGGTCATTCTGGGCAGTTTACAACAATTAACAAATTCAAACAATTGATAGAATAAAACCATAAAATAGTAACACCATAAAAATAAAAATAAAATTAATATTAAGTAATAAGCAGCAGCTGATGTCTCACAGAACAGCTCTGCTACCCTGAGACCTCTGGCCAGGGACAGAAATACCGGAGAACACCGGAGAAATGAAATACATTTATTGGATCTTTCCTTCTGTATGAGAGCACACTGGAGATGATGCTAACAAGCTGCCTATTCCCCTCCTTCACTGGCCTAGATCATTTGCTGTTCTAGCCAGACCTCATATATCAGTGCTCTAGTCCAGTCATGGGTCCTCAGAAGATCTTGCACTGTAACTCCCAAACACTCTGGCCAGGACAGCCAGTAGTGAAGGCTTCTGGGAACTGCAGTCCAAGAACACTTGGATTACCTAAGATGAGGAACCACCATTGTCTCATTAGCCACTTTACCCAGATTCTTCCTAGGCTGTTTTGTGCCTGTTTGATAACCTTTAGTCTCCCCAGGCTCTCAACTCTCAAAGTCCATCTTGAACCTTTGTAGAATTCAAGAGACAAAGCCAAAAGTTTGAAATGCTATTTCTTTCCTGGTCATTTTGTGAGAAACAAGCTTGCTTATGCCTTTTGATTTTTTGCTTTGTTCCTTCATACTGTGTGTGTGTGTTGTGTCACTGCAGTTGTGACCGACTCTCCATGACCCCATGACCATGGAGTTTTCTTGGCAGTAATACTGGAGTGGTTTGCCAGTTCCTGCTCCAGGCGCCTACAGCACCTGGTATTCCCTGGTGGTCGCCCATCCAAGTACTAAGCAGGGCCAACCCTGCTTAGCTTCCGAAATCAGGCGAGATTGAATGTGCACTGTAGTCCTAAAGAGTGACTTTTTCAAGCTCTGCAAAACAGTAAATAAGCATGCTTTATTACTTTGTGTAAACATTCCACTACCCGAATCTCAATGGATCATTCCACTTCCCAAACAGAAGCCGGGCTGTTTGTTGACACTGGACATCCCTTCTATTTTCTCTCTATATTCTCAGTTTGAATGTATATAAGCATTCTACTGATTAGAGATGGGCACGACTTGAAAAAAATTTTTTTCGAGTTGTCGTTAGTCGGGCCGGTTCCGTTTCGGCTCGTTTCCGTTTTTCGCGAAAATTTGCAAAAATTAGTCGGTTCGTTTTTTCGTTTTTTCGTTGTCGTTAGTACTGGTTTGGGGAGGGGGTAGCGGGCTCCTGGAGGGAGCTGCAGGAGTCAGCCAGAGCCACAAGTGACGGACTGGCAGACTCTTTGCACCCGCTGTGTCTCACGTACTTGCATGTAGTGCAATGCAAGTAGATCTGGCTTAGGGTTAAGACGGCTTAGCGCAACGGCTAGGGTTAGGCTAGTTACGGGTGAGGTTACGGTGAGTATTGGGGTGCATCTGGGTGCCTCTCTGACCCACTTAGAAGGACAGTGTACTGGCGTATGGGTTAGGCTTAGGGTTCGGGTTTGGGCTACGATTAGTGGGCTGTTTATGCCCGATTGGCACATCCCAGAAGTCTCTGTGGTCAACCTGGCCAAGTGGCCATGCGATTGGTGGAAAATTTGCATGGTCTAACTCCCATGGGCGAGCCCTTCATTGCAAATGTGCAGGTGTAAAAAAATAAAATAAAATAAAATAAAATAAAATAAAATCAACGGAGCCTTTTTTTGCAAGAAAAACCCACTGCTGCTACTGTAAAAATTCAAGCATTTAAAATAGCTAATTTTCGCATGTTTCTGTGGTGCTTTGGTGGGGTTTTGGGCAACAATTTCAAAAAAAATATTGCGGTCGCCATTTTGGATCCCCCCCACCGCATGGCAAATGGATGCGCCCTCCCAGCCTGGTACAGTCAGCAAAACCTGGCCATGCGATTGGTGGAATGGCTCCAAAACTTTGCATGGTCCACTCCCATGGGCGAGCCCATCATTGCGAATGCACAGGTGTAAAAAAATAAAATAAAATAAAATAAAATCAACGGAGACTTTATTTGCAAGAAAAACCCACTGCTGCTACTGTAAAAATTCAAGCATTTAAAATAGCTAATTTTCGCATGTTTCTGTGGTGCTTTGGTGGGGTTTTGGGCAACGATTTCAAAAAAAATATTGCGGTCGCCATTTTGGATCCCCCGCACTGCATGGCAAATGGATGCGCCCTCCCAGCCTGGTACCAGCAGCGCAGCAGTAGCAATAGCCAAGGAGAGGGGGGCGGGGAACCCCCCCCCCCAATAAAAAACACCTTTCTGGCCTGGTAGGTGCCCTCAGACAGTTTTCGCCTACTTTTAGGGCCGGGAATCGGGTTTTTTTTTTAACTTTTAAAAACTTTTTTTCTGTGCCGCTTGGCATTGCGCGATGCAAGTAACGAGCACGACAAATCAGACCAAATTGTTCGTTCGTCGGTTCGAGCTCGAAGTCTGGGGCAGTGATTCCCGTTACCGTTTCCGTAGAGTGACGGAAACGAGTAACGGAAACGGAAACGGGAATACCGCTAAGTCGTGCCCATCTCTACTACTGATCATACCAAGCTTCCCCAATCTGATGCCCACTCGTTGTTTAGGTCTGTAGCTCCTACCTATCTATCTCTGTGCTGTCTGGAGAGGATGGAAGCTGTAACACCAGGAGGATTGGAGGAGACTACCTTGCGTCATAATAATCTAGCTAATAGCTATGCTAACCCAGAGGAACTCCCTGCCAGCAGAAGTGGTGACAGCTGTCAGTCTTGACAGCTTTAAGAAAGGATTGGACAAGTTCATGCAGAACAGGGGTATCAATGGCTATCATTATGGATGCCTAAGGACAACCTCCGGGTTGGAGAGATCGGCAGGATATCTCTCAATGCCATTTGCAAGGAATCGTATGCAGGGGATGACATCTGCTTGGGAATACCCTGAAGCAAATGGTTAGCCACTATGTGAGACAGAATGCTGGACTGAACAGGCTGTGGCCTGTTCCAGCAAGGCTGTTCTTAGGTTCTTATATTCTTATGTAAGGAGGCTTGCAAACAAGACCTTCTGGCACTTTCTGTTGTTTTTGCTGACTATGGGAAAAGATGTAAATCAAATGTTTCTCAGAAAACTTTGTTCAGATGTGCTGATTGCAATAAGGTTAAAACAGACACATTACCTGCTCAAGGTTCATTCAACTGCACATGAGAAGCTAGTTGTATCTGCTGTTACTGATTCCTACTGAACCTACAAAGATTTGATTCTAAACAGTCTTTAAAATCACAATTGAATGTTTTCCCCCAGATGCATTTATTCCATATCTGCCCACTCTCTCTTGAAATCAAGACCATTAAAAAGTATACTCTTTTGCACGGGGTTAGTAACCCCAGAAACCATGCACTGACTTGGGAGGTAGGCCACTTATATAATGGGTACATTTGAGTTCAGAAGAGAAAAGAGAGCTCTCCAGCAGGGCTATTTAACTTCTCTCAGTTCTTTAGGTTTCTAAACTCTAGGTTCCTGCTACCTTCTTCTTTTCTGATGGTTGTATCTTTGGTGGGAAAACCTTCAAGGCCAAATGAACAAAACAGGGAAAATTGTGTTGGCAGATTTGTACTTCTCTGGGCAGCCTGAATATTTGTTTTCCTCCACAGCCAGTAGCCTCTGCCTCAGTAGGTCATCCCTGTCTCACTTTAGGGCACAGCTATCCATGTCCTTGTGGTACATTCTTTCCACGGGCATTATTGTGAAGTTTTCATTCACTATAGTGACACCAGTCACCCCATTTGCTCTGCTGTCATATCGCCATCTTTGGTGCCCCAGAAAATGGAGAAGCTGAACCTTTTAATGATTATGTGTGCTGTAGTATGTGATGAGGATGAATCACAGGGAGAAATGCAGCATGGACATAAAATAAAGCAAACAAATGAAAAGCCCAGATGTCTAGTGATCTACATGGAAAACCCTACATTATAGATACTCATATATAAGATCCCAAATCTAATTGACTAGTTGACACAGAACTGTATTAATAGAGGGGTGGAAGTAATCTGAGGCATATAGGGAACAATTTGACTGGCTTCTATGGCGGTTACTTCACATCCTTCTTTCTTCAGTGACTAGTGTTGTACCATGACAGTGTTGGTCGCGATCACATGGTTTTGTCCCAGTTTCAGTGTTCCCATGGTCGTGATAACTTGAATCGTGACAAGTGTTACCTCACAGTCTTGTACATGACAAACACAGCATTTGTCTAGCTTCCTTTTTCCTTTTTTTGGGGGGGGATTTAAAAAAAACTTTTTCAATATTTTGAATTACTGGTGATCAGGGTTACATATGCCAATGTAGCAGAGTCAAATTTAAAAACAAAACAAAACCCAGGCACAGATTTCTGAGGAAAAGAATGTATTGTTGCGTGACATTTGTTACTATATGGTCTTG
Source organism: Phrynocephalus guinanensis (assembly GCA_037367245.1). NCBI lineage: Eukaryota > Metazoa > Chordata > Lepidosauria > Squamata > Agamidae > Phrynocephalus > Phrynocephalus guinanensis. The sequence continues at coordinate 96,657,914 of CM074738.1, read as the reverse complement.
TCTCAGAACAGAAAGCAGGAACAAAGAGTAACAAGGGAAAACCCTTCCCAAGCACCAGTTACAGGATTGTCCCGCTTAGGACCCATTCTGGGGCATGGTTGAGACAAATTTCAGTAGTTGCGCCATGTACATGAAGTACCATTTTTTTTGTACTGCTCCTAAGTGCAACACAAACAGAGACAAAACGGACGTGAAGTAACCGCCTATGTAACTGAAGTATGATCAGATCACCTCAGACCTGGGTAGTCTGCACTGGCTGCTTCTTTGCTCCTGTGGCAAATCCAAGTTGCTTGTATTAACTTATAAACCCTTTATAGCTTGAGACCTTGTTACCTGCTGGAGTGTCTCTCCTTAATTTCATCTACCCAGGGAACCTGCTCCATTCAGGCTTTGCAGTTCCAGGTGGTTACCCCTACAAAAGCCCAGAATACTACCTCCAGGAGCCAGGCTTTCTTGGTGATGGTCACAACAGTATGCAAACCATTGTCCACTGAGTCTGTAAAGATTCTCAGTCATCCAGTTGAGGTTATCCAGAAGGTGAGACATGGCAACTGTACTTTTATTCTTGTGAGACTGAAATATTTCACTACTCATCCAAATTAGCTTTCTCTTCAAACAAGCTTTCCCTTAGCTATCTGAGAGGCTTTTTAAAAAATGGATTTTTGTGCTGTGTTGCTTTTTAATGTCTCTTTTTTAGTAGATATGGATATGAATTAAAAATGAATTGCAAAATTCATTGATGGATTGCTAATTTGTTAATTCTTATTCCTATGGATTGCTGCACCAATGAATAGGAATCAATGAATAATTAGCAATGCTTGATTTGTTGATTCATTGAGCTATAAAATGGCCCCATGACACTTAGAGACACCAAGATCCCAAGGGAGCCTCACATGACTCTCACCTACAATCCCTCCAGATTTGGGGAAGATTCTGCCCAGACACTTAGAGATACCAAGCATAAAGGGAATATTTCTCAGGCTTTCCTCTGCAACACCTCCAAGTTTGGTGGAGATGGGGTTTCCCAAACCAGCTTCTAAAGGGCACTTCCCCACTTTGTGGGTGTATAACTTGGATACCTGAAAGCCAAACTTTGAGGTATTGTAGAGAAGAGTTAGTTACGCACCACTGTAATTATGGTATCTCTAGGTGCCTTGGAGGCCATTTCATATGGTTTTAAAGCTTAAAATAAACTTTCTATTTTTTTTTCTTCAATTTGGTGGGGGAAAATCATACAATTGATATTTGTAATTCATCAACTTTGATGAATTACAAATCAAAACAAATCACAATTTTTCTGATTTGTGACCATACCTAGTTTTTATGATTGATTTTAGAGATGGGCACAGAACGAACATTTTTTTGTTTTCGTTACCGTTTGTCGTTTCCGTTACGTAACGAAATGACAAATGAAAATTGTGATGAAAATGAAACGAAATGAACAGAACCACAAAAATTGTGGTCGTTACATTTCGTTTCTGTTAATGGCGAAGCACAATGAAATGAGCTGTTTTAAATGTTAAAAAACGCCCTGGACATCCGTAAAAATGCAGCAACAATTATTTATATTGTCTGATAATACCTACCAGGGGGGTTGGTGTCCTTAAAACATTTGTTTTTGTCTTCTCCCTTCGCAATGTATTTTTCTTTTCCCTTTAAAATGGATGTCGCCACCAGCCACAAAATGGAGGCAAGCCATGTGATGTGGGATCATATTCAACCAATAGCATGCCCAGGTTGCAGACTGGGCGGGCAGGTCTGGCAGCCACAGAGAGCATAAAAAGGTCTGGCAGCCCCCGTCCTCCTTGCAGTCTCTGGTGGGAGTTAGGGTGGGATTGCTGTCTCTGCGACTCTAGCTTCAGTCCTGCAGCCTCCCTGTGTATGTGTGTGCTGCGTACCTCTCTGTGAGTACCCTCCCCTGCCCCGCAGTGCAGTCAATCTGCGGCTGCCTTGCACCCTGGACAATGCCCACTGCTGCCTTTGTAGCCTCCCTGCATACCTAGTCTATACTGTGTCTCTGCCAGCATCCATTTTTTTTAGTGTTTTCCCTCTGGTCTGGGGCGTTGGGGGATGCCTGCCCACGGAAATGCTTTAAAAATCGCGCAAAAAGCGGGTAGAGATGACAAACGAAAAAATGAAAAACGGTAACAATTTTTTTCAAAAAATTCACAATAAACGGAAACGAACCGAAACAGACCTCTCAATGACAAACGAAAAACCGAAATGCCATTTTTTTTGTTTCGTGCCCATCTCTAATTGATTTTATTTACAATTTGTAATATAATACTTCTTAATTCTTTTTAATATCCTGTGTAAAAAGCAGTGTCCAGTTGTTTGATCATTTTGGGAGCCATTTTTCATCTTTTTGCCAAGTCAATTCCTTTCTCGTGTCCAGTGACTAAAAGGGTACATCATATTCTATTGTATTGCACCACCGATTTATAGCTGGATAATGTTACATTGGTCATTTTGGTTTTGATTCATTTCCTAATGATCTCTAGCCTTCACTTTGTTTCTCAAATAGTAGAAAAAGAAGTCAGTTTTTTAAAAATGAAAAATCTGCCAGTTTGAGAAATGCTTCTAATTTCTCGGCCATAGTCTGTTGCATTAAACACTGGATTTGTGCTGTACAATTCTCCCCTTCCAATAGCCACCCTGTTGTGGAAGGAGGAGCTTCCTCTAGGCAGTTCTTTCCAGAATTTTATTAAAATGGCAAAGTATTGAGATCACCATGAAGTTGTTTCAGCTTATTAATTTGTCAGAATTAATAGGTCGAATCAGTATAGCATGACTGTCTTCACATTTCAAGGAATCCTGAGGGAGTCAAGGCAGTTATTAAAGTAAATAAGGAAGCAGATTTTTGTGCTCAGATATTGTGTCTGTTCCAAGAAGATGTCACTGAGTCATCGCGCCTTGACATTTTTGCACTTGCAAACAATTTCATCCCCCCACTCCCCTGGAAAAACACAGTGGCATCTTAAAGTCCAGCTGTTTCGATGTAAGTGTTCATGGATCAAAGTCTACCTCTTTAAACACAAGATCCTTCAAATCTCATACTAAAAGGCAACTCAGCTTTTCATGTGTCCATGTCTTTTAGTTTTCTAGTTTGGTTTGCTTTTCTTTTGTTTTCATTTGGATGCACAGACAAAAATGGCCACTTCAAAAACTTCACCAGTGAAAGGGACTTGATCTTCAATTCACATTATTTGGGTTTTATTCTCTCATTTGCCCACTCCTGAAGGCACTATCAGGATGTCAATTTTAAATTCAGAACAAACTGAGCCAATTTGTATTAGTAAAGAAGCTGGACTACCTTTAAGACTATAAATACATTCCCAACCTTATTATTCATTACTAGCTAGGAATTATCTCATTACATTCCTTCACAACATGGTTGTCTGGCAGACTGCCTAATGAAAGCAAATTTTTGTGTGTTGAATGAAAGGTGAGTGCTCTCTAATCTTTCCCTAATTGAATGACACATAGAGAGTTTATTTAGTATTACCTTACCTCACCCACCAGAAAACTTGTGTAATATCCGAGATAAGGATTAGCCTCTTAACATCCACCTTGACCCTTTGCGACACCGGTTGTTCTGTAGTCTGCACAATGGCAGACACAGGAGGAGATTTGATGGCCTCTCTCAGTACAAAAATAACTGGGATAGTGCTTGGATTATACAATTATAGGTCAGCATACCCTATTACCTAAACATGGAGTGGAAAGGTACTCAAGTAAGCGCAACCCTTGTTCTGGCTTCCTGTTGTGTTCTTTTTCATACATTGGCTGCAAAGTAGGTCCCACAACTAGTATTATGACATGAAGATTTGTGGTGCAAGGAGGGACCTTGCACACTTGCCCTTCCACTCTACAGAGTTATACAAATGAGCCCAAGGTTAATGAAGTCCAACCCTTGCTAATGCATGAAATCTACCACTCAAGCATCTGTGACACATGGACATACAATGTCTTATGGAGACTCTTGTCTAGCACATTCCCAGATAGTCCATACATGTGTTGAACAGCTCTTACTGTCAGGACTGGCTCTTCATAATGTGTAGTAGATCCAGTCTCATTTCTTGTAATTTGAACCCTTTATTTTGGAATTCTGCAATCCATTATTTCAGGTCATTCTTTTCTTCATCTTCTACATGACAAACCTTTAAAGCTGTTGTGTCACTTCTCAACAATCTCTTCGGTAGTTTAATGTTACCCAACACCTTCAGCTATCTCTAATGCAGTTTGGTCTCCATTATCATCTCTCTCACTCTTTTTTGGACATGTTCCAGCTGATTGATGACCTTCTGAAATGGTGATGTCTAGCACGAAACACTATATTTGAAATTAGGCTTGACCAGAGCAGAATGGAGTGGTACTATTGTTTTTCTAGACCTAGGCATGATACTTTTGTTGATGCAGCCTATTTAGAAATAATAATAATCTTTATATTCGGTGCCTCCCTTTTTCTCCACCTCTTTTCCTTCGTTTTCTTCCATTTTTGACTTTATTGAAATTTTTGTATCTTATTCCTGTTTCACGATTTCTTTTTCTATAAATAATTTTAAAAATAATGTGTTAATGTATTTTCCTCTTTAAAAATACAGCAGAGTTACTTAGAATACTAAGGAAATAAATAAAAATAAAATTAGGAAAATTGGACAAACACAATGAGGCATTTTAAATCCAGGCCTATTAGTTTATGTAATGGGATCTCCAACTGACCCTGCATTTATAGAGATAAAAATAAAGAGATAAATCAATATCTATCCTGAATCAACATTATCCTGGCTGCCAGCCTATGTAACTAAATAAACCAACCAGGTATGTACTTTAGGAAATTGACTGTAATACTGCCTTTGCTTACACATATGCAAAACCCAGTAAGTTTTTATAGGGACAATATTACATAAGTGTGGTTGCTACCAGTGTATGTGGTTATTGCTAAATGTTAGCCTTTACATGCTTTAAAAAAGAAAACTAAACAAACCCTTTAAATCCTTTTAGGTTGCAATATACATTTATCTGGAAGTCAATTCCTTTAAACTCTGTATGGTTTACTTTGGAGTAGAGAGGTATTATTATTTTATATATAATTCTGCCTAATTATATTTCTAGATGCATAAAAGATAGTTCACGGCACACTGTTGCTGCTTTACCGTTTTTTTCTTCTACCTCTTACATTTTAAAAAACACTTTTAAATGCTGCAATTCCATTATAGGAGCTTTAGAAAGGGTCTGCCTGGGTTTGGATGGACACCTCCCAGTGGAGTGTGAGCAGAACCATTGCTGGTATCCCAATCTGTATTGTTGTATTGTTGTAGTGACCAAGCAATTGGCCCCTTTAGCAACTGGATGGGAAGACATAAATAAAGTAGGTGAATGCCCTTTGTGAACTCTTAGAGTAGATATTCAAGGTATGAACAAATGGCTGGTTTGTCGAGAGCTCCACAAAGGCCATTCCTTAATTCAGGGCTTAATCAAGCAGTTTGATCTCATATAAATGAGTACTGCAGAGTATGTATCACAACTGTATACTCATTTATTTGCAAAGCAAAAATTGTACTTGCTTTTGAGCCCCAAATACAGAATTCTGATGTTTCTGGCTGTGGTATCTGTATCTACTCAGATGAAAACTCTAGTCAGTTTGCCATTACTTACTCTTCCATAAATGCATGTATATTGAAGCAAACTGAAGATCTGAAAAGATACATTCCAGAGAAATGCACAGAAAGCATGAGGATAGTCAGAGAATGTTTCCGTGGGATTTTGGTGTCTCTGGGTGCCTTATGGAATTTTTTTTGGGGGGGGGTTAAGGGTGTATAACTCAGATGTCCAAAACCCAATCGTCACCAAACATGGGTGGACTGTAGAGGACACTACTGGGAAGTTTCTATACAATTTTAGTGTCTCTAGGTGCTTTGAGGGCCACTTTATAGCCTAACAACTTAACAAATCAAAAATCACCAAAATCATTTATTCATATTTGTTGGAGTATATTAATGTATCAGTTTGTACAAATATGAATTAATGAATACATAATTTTTGACAAATTTTGCCAATTTGTCAAGGAAATTTGAAAACAAATGTCATTTTTAATTCATGCCCATCTTTACAAATGGCAGATCAATGTGACTTCTTTTTCAGTTCTGATCAATTATAGTAATACGCTATCAATACCGGAGAGATTCTATGGTTCAATCTATATTACTATGAAACAAATATCATTACCCATCAGGACCGGCCTATAGCATGTTGTTACCAAATGGAGAATAATAAATCTCCATATCTTGGACAGATTCATGGTGATGAAAGATAACCTCATTATTTTGATACAAGAAGTATGAAAACTGATAAGCATCTCTCCCCATTTCAGGCAGTCAAAATATAGTAAGAACAAAACAAATAATGCCTGAAATAAATTTGCCCCAGGGGCTGAGGCTTCACTCTACCTATGGGGACAGCCAGCCCTGCTAGCCATCTGTCGGGTATAGGGATGGGGAGTTTGTTTCGGAAGCAGTAGGTTACGAAATGAACCACAAAAGCCCAGGTGGTCCTCAGAACCGGCTGATACATGCAGATCCAATTGCTTTACCTTTTTCTGTTTCGCGCAGGGTTAAAATCCAATGAGGAAGCATGCTGTGATGTCATCTGTGCTAGATCTGTGATGCTGGCCAATTAGGAGCTATGCAGGGACAGGCATCATCCCACCTCCCTCTCTGATTGGCCAGCAGCACGAAGCAGGAAAGATGACATCACAGTGTGCTTCCTCATTGGATTTTAACCCTGCGCAAGACATAGAAAGGTAAAGCAATTGGATCTGCGTGTATCAGCCAGTTCCAAGAACCACCTGGGCTCACGTGGTTCATTTCGTAACCTACTGGTTCTGAAATGAAATGCCCAAAAATGGAAGAGTCATTTTGTGTTTACAAAGCCATCCGTTATCCTATAGATTGTGCTTGTGATTGTTTTCCTACTCCTTTTTGTCCCTACTGTCAAAATAGTGATCAAAGAACCTGTCTACAGTTAATCTCACATAAACAAAAAAGCTGGCACGTTCTGAGAACTTGCTGTCTATTGAAAACCTTTCATGTGTATCCACAGATTTTGATAAAAATTCTGCTTTTTTAATTTCTTTTTTCTCAGCTTGTGTGCTAATCTGTCAGAGATAGAACTCATAACCCTAGAGTTGCATCTCCCAAGGCAGGAGTCCTTCAAATTATTAAGATTTTGTTTCAGTATGCAATTAGTTCCCCCTTCCCTCTTTATTGAAACAGGATAGGTTATGTCTTTATAAATCAGAGTTTTTCAAACCAACAGTTAGGGAATCTTGGATATTCACCGAAGCCTAGGAAAGATGCCTTAGGAAAAATTGGTAACGGAATTTAATGCTTTTTTCTAGACACACTTGGATAATAAAGCAGGCAGGTGGATGTGAGAAATACTGCTTTCTCAGTAGTGGCCCCATGGCTACTGATAGTAGCCCAAAGGCTTTGCACCCAAAGGCAAACTACATAAGGCCTCCATTACCACCTTCTCATTTGTAAGGAAAATATGGGTGGTGGGAACACAGGCACGGACATAGGACTTGCCAACACACTTGGATGTGGCTAAACTTCACAGGTCAAGAGTGCTGGTGTGAAAATAGCTTTGTTACCCATTTGGTTGAACATGGTTGAAAACCTTGTCAGGAAATTTGTAATCCCTGATTTAGCACATTTGCAGCCCTAGCCCACAATAGAAAAAAGGGAAGACAAAAACTGGAGTTCTTAATTTTCTGCAGTCTATTTATATATATACATCATCTTTTTCTTTAGCGTTTGTCCCACTTGGTGGTGGGGTTCACTACAGATCCATTATTTTGATGCAACATTTTTGGGAACTTTGCCGGCCTGTCGCCTAATTATACATCCAAATAATAAAATATCTTGTATGGTTCCATCAAGCACGTCCAAATACAGATCGAAATGCCATGACTGACCGACAGAGAGCCACACAAAGAAAGAGTCACAGAGACTGATGTATATAGATTATTCGTCCAGTTGCAATTGTCCTTTAAGTCACCTGAGCCACGCTTCTAGAGTTTCACTCTTACCGTCCTTGGACCTCTCACTTTTTCACAAGGACATCCAGACGTCTATTTTTAACACACCTGGACTCATAATGGCTCCTAATTGCATATACATCTAAAACTCCTTGGACATTTTATTCTTAATGCCCTGAGAAAACCCTTGTGATTGGAAACACACAAAGATCTAGGATGCTGCCAGGTGCACGAAGACACTGAAAGTGATTTGTTAATTTGTTTGCACGTCAAGCTCACACCAAATGTTTTGCCCGAAACGCAAGCAGATAAATGCCTGGACGATAACAGGCACAAATTAACAGTTTGGGAGTTTCAGCTCAAGTCTCTTTGGTCATATTTTGATATTCCGCTGCTGATCAAGTTACGAATGAATAAACAGCAGACGCCAACAGATTTTTTTTAACCACGTTACTCTGTTGCAGCCAACAGTGAATTGTGTGGCACTCTTAATACTTTACAAATTAATTACAGCATCAGCATTTGTCCAGCACAGCCCACTTCTTCAGATAGCATTACACAATCACAACACTTCATGATTTATCAGAACTAACAGTTTCAGTGGCATCGCCTTTAATGCAGATCTCATGCGACTTTCTCTGAATTGCTCTGTTTTGGTTTGGAATGAGAACTGCTGGGCAGCTCAGTGGTTTAGGTGTCTGCCTGCAGAGCCAGGGCTTGATTGTTCAATTCTCCACTGTGTCTCCTGGGTAGGAGCTGGACTCGAAGAGTCATAGGGTCTCTTCCAGGTCTGCAGTTGTAGGATTATTATTCCAAAACAGGATTGTGTTTGGGTACTGTTACTAGGGGACATGCACTCAAATTGAGGGCTGGGAGTGTGAGAACAGACAAAAGAATTTTTTTTTACCCAACGTGTTGTTAATCTGTGGAACTCCCTGCCACAAGATGTGGTGATGACATCTAACCTGGATGCCTTCAAAATGGGATTGGACAAATTCCTGGAAGAAAAGTCCATCACAGGTTACAAACTATGATGGAGGTGTGTACTCTCCAAGTTTAAAACCAGGGTACTTCAAGGGCCAGATGCAGGGGAGTGGTATCAGGAGACAGATATCTAGTCTCGTGCACTACCAGATGCACTTGGTGGGGCCACTGTGAAATACAGGAGGCTGGATTAGATGGGCCTTTGGCCTGATGCAGCATGGCTCTTCTTATATTCTTATGTTCTTATCTGGTATTCAGCCAAGGATGGTGCACAACCCAGCTTCTAAATAAGAAAAAGAAAACTCAGATTAGGTTTTGAATATCATTTATGACCATTGAGATAGATTAAAGGAGAAGTTGTACATAGTCTTAATTAGAACTCATTTAAAAATACACTCTTTTGGGCTGGAACATCCGAGGCACCATGGCCACTGACCAGAAAATTCTGTTACACAATGTATTTTAACAGAACATGTAGATTATCTGCACTGGAAATTTCTATAGAGGTAGCCATAAATCTGTTTCAGTCTTTAGAACAAGAACAGGAGTGTTGCGACACGTTTAAAACAAGAACATTTACCGTAGGACCCCCATATCCACTTATTCAATTATCAAGGGTTGGCAGAGGAAAAAATTGAATAAATAATTTAGCAGCCACAAAGCAAACTACTGTCACAAACAACAGCCATAAATCAAGCTACTGTCACAAACAGCAGCCATAAAGTAAGCTACTGTCGCAAAACAGCAGCCGTAAAGCAAGCTACTGTCACAAAACAGCAGTTTGGGTTTTTTTTAGCATCCTCTCTTATCCATGGTTTTCATTATCCACAGGAAGGCCTGGAACCAATCCAAAGCGGATAACTGGGTCCTACAGTGTTTCACTGTGAGCTTCCGTGGATTATAACCCACTTCCTCAGTCTACCAGAAAACCTATTGCGGATTGTAAATTTTACCCATAAGTCTATATGGAGAAGGAAAACTTGATATCCTCATTAATAATAGTTCATAGGTTTGAGCATCTGGCTGTGGGGGTCCAGTTCCCCACTGTGCTTCCTTGACAGGGTCTGGACTTGATTGGTAGGATCCCTTCCAGTTCTACAGTTCTAAAATGATCAGATGCTTGTATTTCAGCTCAAAAAAATATTTCTTGCAGTTTGTCTTGCTGTGAGAAGGGATCCAGTAAACAAACAAACAAACAAACAAATAAATAAATAAATAAATAAATAAATAAATAAATAAATAAATAAATAAATAAACCTTTAGCCAAGGAACATGTGCTAAAAGCTAACACCACTCAGCAAGAAGCTACAGTGAGTGCATATAAGTGGAGCTCATACATAATTTCAGAAGGCTTTGGAGTGATTCATCTGTGGCTCTTATTCAATGCAGAGGGGAAGAAAGGATCTTTTTGAAAACAAGAATGCTATCTATTCCCTAAATTCCAGCTTCTGAAGGAAGCAAAACTAAAAATAAAAACACCAGTGAAGCCCGGATGATTCTCTGTGTAGCTTTTGCATCCCACAATGTATCTTGATGGAGTTTGGTGTTCATTGTATTTTCTGCAAACTGGGTTGGCGTGGCATCTGAAGCGAATTTAGGATTCATCAAGAATTGGCTGACAGTCACATATGGTTACAGTTTAAATCTCACTTGGAAAACAAATTAAGTGAGCAAATTAGTGGTAGTCAGGTCACTTGTGAAGCCCTAGCAACAAAAGCATTCAACAAATCAGCAATGAACTGAAAATGTATACTGTATACACTAGCAAGTTTCATGTTAAAGGTTAGCCAGCCTGAAGATGGACTTGATCAGAAGGCAGGACAAGGCTAGACAATTGTTAATTATTTCAGTTTGTGATTAACAGCATTTTTGCTGGCAGTGAAAGGTAGGTTTGTTTTTGCTGCTGCTGCTGCTGCTGCTGCTGCTGCTGCTGCTGCTGTTGTTGTTGTTGTTGTTGTATCATTACAGTTGTGACCAACACTCCCCGTGTCCATGGAGTTTTCTTGGCAGAAATACTGGAGTGGCTTGCCAGTAGGCACATGCATATTGTTTTAGAAAATATACATATAGTGCTGAATGGAAGCAAAGTTACAAAAATGTTGCTCCTTTTTAGCTCTATATGTATATTGCCTCGGATTGGTCAGTTTGCTCCTCTGCCTCTAGCAGAGAAAGTTTTTTTTTACTAGTCCTAAGAATGAGTAATACCATCAAACAGGATTGAGCTTTCTCTTTCCATGCTCTCTCTCTCTCTCTCTCTCTCTCTCTCTGTCTCTCTCTGTCTCTCTGTCTCTCTCTCTCTCTGTCTCTCTCTCTCTCTCTCTCTCTCTCTCTCTCTCTCTCTCTCTCTCTCTCTCTCTCTCTCTCTGGATGCTATGAAATTCAAAGGAAAATGTACTTCCACAATTAGGTAGATGGCTTCATTCTCTTCTTCTTCCTAGTGTTTTCCCATAGGTGTAGGGTCTGCTTTTTAGATCCTAAAATGCCACTTTGCCTGTTTGACCCCCACCTTCAGGGCTGAAGTCAATGATTTGGATGTTGACCACGTCCTGCCATCTCTGTTTTAGTCACCCATGTGGCCACTGCCCATCAATTTCCAGGTGGTACACAGTTCGGGCAATGGTGGAAGGTGCTGCTCTTAGGACATTGTTGTGTCTGGAGGAAAATATTTCTTTTTTTAAATACTTTTTTTATTATTAAAACAAAAAAAGTAAAAACAGATGCATTGCTTATCTCCTTCCGTGTTACATATATCAGAAAGTTTTCCCCAATATATCGGCCTAGTTATTTCATAATTCTCTTCTCATCTTAAATAAGATTGTTTTCCTATATCCATACTTAATAAATATCTTCCATTAATATTGTTCTAATATTTTTCTATCAATATCATGTTCATCTTTGCTTATCTCTGTCTTCATTTAGTACAAAAAATACAGATAATACGTTACAATATTGTATTAGCTAGTTTTGTCTTAGCAATATTCCCGATCCTAAAACTTAATTCTTTGTTTAACTAAACAGTTTAGATTATATTTTACTAATTCAATATATAGTAGGCATATGCTTACATTTATTTTTGTATATAGTAGGTATATGCTTACATCGATACAAGAAGTGAAGATAGTGAAGTATAAATTTAAGCTAGTCTGTCTAGTCTACAACCTTAGATATATAATAGATATCATCAACCCATTATATTTTCTCTGTTCTTATACATTTTACCAAGTTTTCAAAACCACATGTGTCTAAGATTAATACTTAATGGGTTATTAAAAGGGGAAAAAAGCATTACATCTTGAGCTCTCTGTTTCTTGTTCTATTAAAAGGGAAAATGCTTCTCTTTCTTTGCCTGGTTAACATTTAAAGCTCTAACAAATTGACATCTCAAGCTGGTTTTCATATTCCATTTTTCATGTTCAAATATTCAATTAATTAGATGTTCCATAAATGAAGATGTTAAACGGGCCTGTCTAGTTAACAACAGTTAACAGTGGTCGTAACTGGTCTTCACAGTGAATTGACTAACCTCTTAAAATAGTTTCTAATTAATTTAGTAAATAAATAAATCATATTGAAGACTGTTTTCACATTTAACAATTGACTTCAACATAGAAGAAAATATTTCTGTTCAGCCTTGGTAGGCTTCATCAAAGACCAATTTCCCATGACATCATGAGCATGTCCTCCACATGTCCTGCTCTGCATCATCTCCAGCTTGCCCTCACATGAAGTAGACACTGCTTCACTGTAACAAATGGAGCTTATGCTTGTAAGAACAAAGACTGAGATGCCTCCTTGAGCTAGCCTAAAATAAACCCAATGTACACAGGCAATGCTTATAGATAACATGTCACATTCAGCTAGGTTAGTGGACATAGGAAGAGCAAGGAGTACCTAGTGCTTGAACCTAACATACTGTTCTCATTTACATATTGCATAGAGTACTGCATATGGTTTTCTTGTAACCTCAGGCATACTTTAAAGAGCAAGATAAGATTAGGTCACTTGTCTTTATATCACCATACCTACCCTGTAAAGACAAGATTAGGTTCATCACAATCATGTTTTTATGTGACCTCTAAAGCAGGGGGGGTTGTCATATAGTTGGACAGAGGAAAAAGGAGTTGCATAGGAGAAGATACTTCTTTTCTTTTCACTGTTTTTAGGAATAGAGGAAGTTGAGCTGAAATAAAGGATTGCTTGGCAATGAGCTGGGATCATTCTGCTGAAATCACACCGGGCTCAGCAAACCTTATTAGCTCAGAGCTAAAGAGCTACTTGTGGGAGATTATTTTCTGGAGGCACCATTACTGCATCTCTCCTGGTGCACCTGCTGCAACCCTGTTTTGTGATAAACGCCGAATTTGCAAAAAGCTGAGCACCTTACCATGTGTGTTTGGTATAGTCTACTGAGAGAAGAGCCTGCTAGCCCCTTAGAAGGATGATCAGTAAGGACCAAGGAGATAGAGCCACCAAAATTATAAGTACATCATCATCATCACCATCACCACCACCATCATCACCATCGTCATATCACCATCAACAGCAGCAAAATCATCATCATCATCATCATCATCATCAACATCAACATCAACATCATCATCATCATCATCATCATCATCATCATCATCATCATCAACAACAACAACAACAACAACAACAACAACAACAACAACAACAACAACAACAACAACAGGGGCACTGATATTCCTACAGTTGCTCCAGTTATTATTTCTCCATTCATTCTTTTGCAAGACTGTATTTCAGTCATGTTGTGGTTGAACTTCCTCACCAGTACAGTTCTGTTCAGATTTCTTTGGTTCACTGTACTGATGAGAAAAATCACTCCTTGCTGTAATGAGGTGGGAGTCTCTTCATTCACTTGCTGACTGCAAAGACTGCTGATCAAGTTCTACAGCTGCTCTTCCTGGATGGCACCGCAGGAAGGCTTTCTGATATCAGCAACCTCTTGCATGCAGTTGTAGGAATAGGGTCAACACTCCTCCTTTCTTTTATTATTTAACCATTTCCTACCAACTTTAATTGTGTTTCTGCTTTTAGAGACCCAAAGAAGTGTATTGCCCACAGAATGTGAGTCTTATATGCTAAACAATTTTGCTGCACTGCCTCAGTAAGCATGTGTTTCTATGATGCATTCCAATTGCAAATATCATTGAAGTGTGACTTCATTTTCTGAATCCTGTATTTATTTTGAAAGCACAGCATGTGCAGAGAAGACAAAACCACCTGATTTTTTTCAGGTGTTATAGCCCACCAAGACCTCCAGTGTTGTCCTGAAGCATTCACAACTCTTTCCATCCCCCTCCACCCCCTCCCCAAAATTGACCCAGAAGATTGACTATTGTATTCCTAGTAGTCTTGAGGGAGCCAAATAACATATGGCAATTTTAAGGTTGTTTCTCTCTGCTATCACCTTTTAGAGAAGGCACGTCCAAATTTCAGCCCTCCTGATGTTGTGGACCACAACTCCCAGAATTCTAAGCTTAGATTGCCAATGACAAAGGATTGTGGGAGTTGTCGCCCAGAACATCTGGAGGGCTGTAGTTTAGATATGCCTGTTTTAGAAGGTCCCCTTTCACTATGCCTTCCAAGTGACATATTTCAAAAGCAGTAGATGGGAAATGCATGAAACCCAGTGGCTCCCCGCCCCACTCACCCCATATAGGACATTCACTGTTATAGGAATGTTCAAATCTCAAAGAAAAAAGATTTCTTCCTTTTCCCAGTTAAGATTTTGCAGGTTTGGATGTATGCTATGTCCCATGAAATGACTGGGCAATATTTTGAAACAGGTTATATGGCATTGCACTCATTCCTTTTCTCATCCAAGAACCTGCTTGAAAAACCGAGGGACTCCTTGACTATAAATAGTGACTGCTCTGATATAGCTGAGTGCCTGAAGGTGTGAGCTGTAAAATCTATGAAATATGCCTTTTAGGTGGCATAGTATTTTCTCCTATGTATTTGCTGGTGCTGATCCAGTTATTGTAGAGCAGGAAATCTTTCATTGTCCACCTGCTGATGAACTACTATCCCATGCTACCTCTTGTCAGATTGCTTAGTTAGGACTAGTGAAAGCTATACCTGGAGGCCCACAGCTTTTCAACTCTTGAGCTACTACAGGGCCATATATGTATCTCAAACATTTCCAGTGAGGTATCCCTATTACTCTAGAGCATGAAAATGCACCTTAAAGACTAATGTGTTTTTATATAAGCTTTCTAGGACAATCACCCACTTGCATCTGATGAAGTTGACAGCACTTCCCCAAAACCTAATGATACATAAAACATATTTGTCTTTATACTGTCCCAAAAATGTCAACTTTTTCCATCTCCAAAAGGACATCAAAGAGACTAAAAGGTAGAAGATGAGCAAGGGCCTGAAACATCCAAAGGATAAAGCATTCCATGTTTTTATATAATTGCACGCTGTCAAGTCTCTCTTAACTTATGATGGCCCTTTCCAGGTAGAGAATACACAGAAGTGATTTGCCATTTCCCTTCTTCTAGGGGCCTCCTGGGACTGTCCAATAACATACAGGCTGGCTCTTTCCTTAGGGCAGTGTTGGTGAACCTATGACACTGGTGCCAAAGGTGGCACTCGGAGCCCTTTCTGTTGGGCACCTAACATCGCCCCTTCATGGCCACCTGTATTTAGGTTAAACCGCTGTATTGGCCAGGAAGGTGTTTTGAATCACAGTTTGTGCACTCGGTCTCTAAAAGGTTCGCCATCGCTGTCCTAGAGCTTAAAGTGGGGAGTTAAATTTGCAGTCTCTGACTCCACAGCCTGATAACTAAAGGGTTTTCTAGAAGGCATCTTTATAGGGATACTATTCATTTATTTATTAAACACAGCAAAAGGAGATGAAACGGATCACTCCACCTCCTGCTTTCTGTTCCTTTTCTTTTCTTGGTATATTGCTAGATCGTGTCTGTGGAACTCTCTTGTTTTTATTTTCCACTCTGGGAGCCCACATTTATGTCATGGCTTACATTCCAAAATGCAAGCAACATACATGGACATTTCCAGATGGTTTACACCATCCAAGCGCTGACCCAGCACAGCTTTGCTCAGCTTCGGCAGACTGGCTGTGTTACGTACCCCAGATAATGATGTTAAGAGGTGTACAAAATTATTCATGATGTCGAGAAAGAATGGAGACCGGAATGTTTATCCCATAGCACTAGAGGAGCAGCAGAATTAGGTCAAAGGAAAGCATTCCTCTATGCAATGCATAATACACAATGCATAATACACAGGTGGAATTTGTCGTTTCCGTTTGTCGTTTGTCGTTTGGGTTGGGGTTGGGGTAAGTGGGCTCTCGGAGGCACCTCTCTGGGTGCCTCTGACGTCTGACCCACTAAGAAGGGAAGGGAAGGGAAGCGTAACGCGAAGCCGCCGTGTACCATACATTATTTATGTTATGTTAGGGTGTGTGGGGGGGTACGTGGCAGAGACACCTCTCTCTCTGGGTGCCTCTGACTCACTAAGAAGGGGAGCGTACTAGCGTACTGATGTACAGGTTAGGGAATGGAATAGGGGTAGGGGATAGTGGGCTGTGGGAGGCACCTCTCTGGGTGCCTGTGACCCACTAAGAAGGAAAGTGTACTTGCGTACATATCTGGGTTAGGGTTGGGGTTAGGGTAAGGACTAGGCTTAGGGTTATGGTTAAGGTTAGGGTGGGTTAGTGGGCTGCACCTCTGGGTGCCTCTGACCCACTAAGAAGGACAGTGTACTAGCGTATGGGTTAGGGTTAGGGTTAGGGTTAGGGTTAGGGTTAGTGGGCTTTTTATGCCCTCTGGCACATCCAGAAGTCTCAGTCAAAACCTGGCCATGCAATTGGTGGAATGGGTCCAAAAATTTGCATGGTCCCATCCCATGGCCAGCCCATCATTGCGCAGGTGTAAAAAATAAAAATAAAAATCAAATCAAATCAAATCAATGGAGACGTTTTGTTGCAAGAAAAACCCACTGCTGCTACTATAAAAAATCAGGCATTTAAAATACCTAATTTTCAAATGTTTCTGTGGTGCTTTGGTGGGTTTTTGGACCACGATTTAAAAATAAATATTGCGGTCGCCATTTTGGATCCCCCCCCCCACCGCATGGCAAATGGAGACGACGAGGATGGCCCCCCCAGCCTGGTACCAGCAGCCCAGGACAGGAGAGGGGGGGAAGGCCGGGGACCCCCCCCAGAAACCACCCCTCTCTGGTAGGTGTCCTCACTGAGGCAGGCATATTTTCGCCTGCTTTTTTCGCCGGGAATTGGGGTTTTTGTTTACTTTTTTTCTGTGCTGCTTGGCATCGCGCAATCGCCGCGATGCCATGAACGACAACGAAAAATGAGACCCATTTTTTCTTTTTCGGTTCGGGTTCGAGCTGGAGCGGAGTAATTCTCGTTACCGTTACCCGTTACATAACGATAACGAGAACCAAAAACGGAAACGAGAATTTCGCCACTCCGTGCCCATGTCTAGTCTAGATGTATAAATCTGTTGATTCCTGGCCAATACCAGAAAGTTGGCCAAGAGTCAAAGCTGAAAGTCTGTTAAGGTTGGAAATAGGTGATTGAGGCAGCCATACATTATTGAAGGAAAAAGCAAGGATAAATGTGGAAGAGGTAGAAAGCAGATTTCTTCGATAATAAAAAAGTGTTGTGTTTATATACCACCCCATACAACTTCAAGTCATCTCTGGGCAGTTTACAATTTTTAATTACAGTATGCAGTCTGCACATTGCCCCACCCCAGCAAGCTGGGTACTCATTTTACCGACCTCAGAAGGATGGAAAGCTGAGTCAAGCATGAGCCAGCTACCTAGGATTAAATCCCAGATCATGAACACAGTTTTAGCTTCAGTACAGGCATTTGACCACTGCCAATCAGAGACTGGCTGGACCTTAATAAAGACCAACTACTCAGCACACCAAGAAATACGTGGAGATAAGGGATGATAGCCAACCTCAGCAACTGAAACAGCACCCAGAGAGAGAAAGGGACACCAGACTTTAAAGGAATACACTACGTCGCTTGGATCCCGAAAGCCAGCCCCCAAGCAGAGCAAGATAAAGGCATGGTCAGCCAGCAGGAAATGCTGATTGACTGCAAATAATCTCTTTGCAGAAAGTGGTCTTCCTTAAAGTGACTTTTCCATCGATCTGGCAATTGCTCCAGCCTGATTCTCAAAAAGATTAGTCCTGCTACTTGGGGTTGGGGGTTAGAGGGAGACAGAATGAAAGAGAAAGAAAGATCCATTTTGGGCATGAATCAGAGCCAGGTTCGAGCCTTACTGTCAATAAATTGTGTGATGACTGAGAAATAATTCCTCCCAGACTATAGGTTGAACTATAAAATGTAGGACTTGTGACTAACTTTCCTCAGACTGATGAAGCTGCTTGGATGAGTGGCAAAATGTTTTGATCTCTCAAGAAAAGAAGTCCAGTTGCCATAACCCAACTTCCAGATGAACTCATCTGGATGACTGAGAATCTTCACAGACATATCACCCCGGACTGTGCCACAAATGGTGAAAATATGAGCTGGTTCTATGGACTGTTGCACTCTTATTTGTGTAGTCTTGAAGGTTCCTGTGTGACACTCATACACTTGCATTAGTTAAGAATCTCCCTCTTCTATCTAATGGCTATCAATAACACCTTTTTCTGGCCTTAGTTTCTTTCATGGTTGAAATAAAAAAAATCTAGTACAAGGAAATGTGTAGATTCATCATCATCATCATCATCATCTTCTTCTTCTTCTTCTTCTTCTTCTTCTTCTTCTTCTTCTTCTTCTTCTTCTTCTTCTTCTTCTTCTTCTTCTTCTTCTTCTTCTTCTTGTCCGAGATGATGGTATCTCTGCACACCATCTGCATTTTTAAACAGCCAATCACTATAATCCCTGATGCAAACTAGCTCATTGCAACACTTACTCTACTCACTGCCCTCTGGTTCAATCCCAGGTAGCCATCTCATGGTTGACTCAGCCTTCTAGCCTTCTGAATGAGTAGCTAGCTTGCTGGGGGGGGGGGCAATGTGTATTCTGTATAAATAAATTGTAAACCACTCAGAGAGTGCTTGAAGCACTGGGGTGCTATATAAGCAGAACACTTTGCTTTTTGTTTTGCTTTGAATTCAGCTTATAGATAGATAGATAGATAGATAGATAGATAGATAGATAGATAGATAGATAGATAGATAGATAGATATAGATATAGATATAGATATAGATATAGATATAGATATATAGATATATAGATATAGATATAGATATAGATATAGATATACACAGTCATCAGCCAGTCATCAGCTGATGACTATACTGTATCAGCTGATATTTTTCTTTGGATGTTAGCCCTTTCCAGCTTTTCCAGATATAATGGTAGGGGAGAATGAAATATTGAGGTATCACTTTGTGGAAGCTGCTCCAGTCTGCTGATCATTTTGTTCTCCACTTCTGCTTTTTTTCTGTGACTGTGTACTGTACACTCTTAAAATACAAACATTTTTGACAACGGATGTCCAGCTCAATTGCTATTCATATAGTTTGTACAAAGCACAAATCTTGCATTAACCCATTTACTCAAAAACTTTTTTTAAAAAGCAGTATGTTGGCTCCATTATTTTATTGGCTGAATAGTGCTGTCTGAGGGTTTTTTTTAATATCACTCTGCATTCATTCTCCTGATAAGGCCTGAATTCCCACAGATTCAGGTGTGTTTGTTTGTTTGTTTGTTTGTTTGTTTTTGGAACAGATGGCTGATTTCTAATACTGCCTCTTGATCGGCTTCTGTTTTACCTGTTGACCGATCAATTCCCTGCAGCAGATGGCAGGATGATCTAATTTGTTTCACTTTTAAAAAAACGGTTTCCTAGGTAGGAGTGGGCTAAGCTTAAACAGCATGCTAAGCTTCCCGTTGGTCTGAGCACCTGCTCAAAACCAGACTCTGCTGTATAATGCAATTATAAAATAGGCCACAGTGTTATTATGGAGTTACACTGGAACCATGAGGGGAAGTGAGAGAGCTCCACATCATGGAAGTTGCTTCTTTAAACGCTGCTGCAGCTGGAGTTCCCTCACAGCCTTACACCTGTTTGAAGAGTTACTTTTTGTGATAGTACAACTGGTATGACAACCAGTTTGCCATAGATTCATGCCATAAATCTAACATGAGGCCTAAATATTTTCTCTTGTTTTGCTGACACAAAAGACTGTTACTTTGCTTTTCTGTTTTCTGCTCTAAAGCGCCACAACATGCACTTTCCTCAAGGCAATGGATTGATATCAGGAGTGTCACATGACTAGTGAGGGACTAGGACAGTGTTGGCAAACCTATGGCACAGGTGCCAAAAGTGGCACTCGGAGCCCTCTCTGTTGGCACTCGAAATCTCCCCTTCACTGCCAACTGTATTCAGGTTAAATTTGCTGTATTGGCACTTTGCAAAAAATTAGTGGGTTCTGAATCGCAGTTTGGGCACTTAGTCTCCAAAAGGTTTGCCATCACTGGACTAGGACATAGCAGGCTCAGGCATGGAAACCCACTGACAGAGAACGCAATGGTAAAACCATTCCTTAAATATCTCTAATAATCATTTAAGAATCCGAATAGACATGCCAGCAAATAGCATGCCTGTTGTTCCCTGTTTTCCAGTTCCAATGCATTAGAATTGTATACTACCCATTAAGTCCAGAATTTCTTTTGGGCAACCATTTGTAGGCTCTCTCATTCTTTAGGTTTCTGAGATTATGCTCCAGCCATAAATAGGGCAGGCCCAAAGAAAGGCTGGAGGAAACTCACTACTAAATCCTACACACATGTAGAACTCTAATGTCTCAAGTGAATAATATTATCCTCCTCTTCTTCCTCCTCTTCCTCTAGCAAGGACTGAGTAGATGTAAATCCACTTGACTGTAGTGGGATTTGTGAGAGACAGTCTGGCCACTGTTATGTAATGCTTCAATGTGGAATTAAAATAACATCAGGTTGGACACCTATATTGGAAAAAGCACAACATCGAAGCTTTCACAGCTCATAACTATCACACACTTTCAATGTGGGCCTATCCCCTTTCCTAGATCCATGGCAGGAAAACATCAGACATGTTATTTTGGAAGACAATGAGAGAAGAATTACTATATAGATAAATGAAGGCTCTGGTAAGTACAACTGCTAAGAAAAACATGTGAGGTGTTTTTTTCTTCTCTTCCTTTTTGCCATGGGGCAAAAAGCAGGCCTAGTTCTAAAATAAATAAATAAATAAATAAAAATCCCGTCTGCTTTCTGTCACGAAGCCCCCTGAGCTAAAAGCTCCAAGCAGATAAGAATGTGCTAAAAATAGAAATCCCCTCACAGTTGTTGAAACCATGGCCAAGGTGTAAAGGGGAAATTGCTTTTTACAAACATTTCGGGCAGCATTAAAAAGCAATCCCTCCTTTCAGTGGTGGTTTGATGCCTGTTTGGAAAGAGCTGAGCTTAGGACCAAGCCTAATAGGAAAACGGTGCAAAGAAAACTGTACCAGAAGAGGCATGACCTTTGCAAGCAGGCAAAAACTTTTCTCTTCAGGCAGGCTTTTCCTCAGTGCCTGGCTACCTAAGTGGGTTTTTAAAAAAAATGGATTGTTGTGTCTTACTTGAATGCATTTATGGTGCTGCTTTTGTTTAGAGTTTTTGGTGTGATCATTATCTGATCCCTTTTAGCATATGTATATACATATTTTGTTTACCTTTAAATATTCTTAATTGATTCAAGCCACCTTCTTAAGGAGAAATTAATTAATTTTATGAAGAAATATAATTCTTTTTTCCCTTTCATTAAATGCATGTCAATGAGGCCTTGTACCACAGAAAACAATAACAGTGACAGTAGCATAACGGTAACAATAGTAGTAGAGGTAGTGGTGAAGACAATGATGGTTTGACAAATGTCGACACACAGATTGCTTAGAAACAAAGTGAGTAACATCATGTTTTGTTGACATGATGTTACTCACTTGAGTAAGGGTTGTAAGTGAGCAATTTCTTGCCTCACTGTTGCTTCCAAATTTGTCATGGTAACTAAAATGGGGGGAAATGGGAGGAAATGAACTTTATTTGGTCCTCACATGTATCGTTTCAGGTTGGAATGGGGGAGCTTTATGACTCGTATCATATTTGTCAGATATAGAGGTATTAGACTAACATATTAGCCACCATATCACCACTACCTATTTAAAAGCTTGTGATCTTGGCTTATAAGCAGCGAATCTCTCTGTTTTATATACATGACAACATAAGCATTGCTAATCATGTGATGACATCTACAAAGTCAAATGTTGGTTGAGGATGGTGGATGTTGTAGTTCAATGCAGCTGGTTGAATAAGGATGACAGATATCTTAAAACTCTCCATTATGAATTTGTAGAGTTCCATGTTATAATCATAGTTTAGCACCGGTGCATTTCACAGAGCAGAAATGCTGGCCTCTGCTCTTGGTGAGAAATGAGAGATGATAACAAAAAACCATGTTGCATTTACAGGGGTGATATATTTCTTCCAGAGGGATACAGAATATCTCTTGCAGTTGCAGAT
The DNA here is from genome assembly GCA_037367245.1 of Phrynocephalus guinanensis. Classification (NCBI taxonomy): domain Eukaryota; kingdom Metazoa; phylum Chordata; class Lepidosauria; order Squamata; family Agamidae; genus Phrynocephalus; species Phrynocephalus guinanensis. The sequence goes on along the minus strand of CM074738.1, from coordinate 96,635,305 downwards.
AACAAAAATCCATGGGCCTCAGGAGCCTGCAGAAGCATTTATCATCAGAGAGAAATCAGGCCTTGTCAGTTCCTGACAATAGCATCCTGCCTGTTCTTAGATTTTCATACAGAAGCTATCAAAGGTATTCAGCATCTTCCCTCCTCGCCTGATTAAAGACCTTTTGTTGGAGTTTCTGTTTGATGTGGCCTGAAGAAGATTGATGTAATGATACCCCAGACTTTCTCTGTGTGGGTATCATCTGCTGGAGGTTGAAGGGCAATCCGCCCATATGATGCCTAGTACCATATACTTTTTGAGGCATGGATAGGGTTTATTTTTTTAAGCAGGTAGCCTAGTTTCTCGTCTGGAGTATCTTGATGCAAAGGGGGACAGATACACAGCATGTCCTGCTTCGAATGTGTGCATTGAAATTTAAAGATAAAAATTTAAACCTTGAGGGGTGCGGGGGAATAACATACAAATACACAGATATTTCTGCAAGGGTGGAAATAGATCCTTTCAATTTGGAACAGAATGCTGGTAGGAGATTTACAAATGGGACTGACAAATGTCCACAGACCCAAATCATGTGTTAACCCCAGAAAAGTCACCTGCTTAATTTTATTTTTAATTTTCTTTTCACCTCCTCTGATAACTGAATGCATTTTTCTTCCTTCCTGCCAGGACACTTTCCCTTCTGTGAGGGTTTGTGTACCACATTTATCACAGAACCCTTGTCTCATTATGTCAGTCTCACACGACAGTGTATTTCCCTAACCTTTCTCCCTCATCTGATGGCCACTTTCTGCACCTCATCTCTCTTTATTGCTTCCCTAGAGACAGAATTACCCCATGCTGAGGGGTTCAATGAGCTGATACAATTAGAATATCATTCGAAACATAGCTCCCTATAAGGTAAGATATACCTTTAGGGTCTGAACAAAACCTTCCCTTTGTTCTGCATGGTTTTTGTTTTATAATTGGTATACCCAGACTTCCTCTGCAAGTCTGATGGTTCAACCAGGCAGTTTTGAGGAAGGGGAATGCTTGGAAGGAAAAAGATTCTGATAGCAAAATAATATGCATCTCTTAGTGTTTGATTGAATCTGTTATTTCCCAGGGATCTGTAGTAGATCGGCTGAAGTTCAATCCCAGCTGTTGAACAAGTGTAGCAGCACAGTGACTCTGCACCCTCCCCAACAGATTTACAGTGGACCCTTGTATAACAAACAGTTTATAAAACATAAAACCTGTACAACATAAAAAATTCCATAGATAGGGAAAATTTGCTTAACATAATTGCCTATGGGGCGAATCCGTACAACATAAAAATGGGATTACAGTGGACCCTTGTATAACAAAGAGCTTGTATAACATAAAATTTGTACAACATAAAAAATTCCAGAGATAGGGGAAATTTGCTTAACATAATCACCTATGGGGAAAATCCATACAACATAAAAATGGGATCACTCCGTTTTCAATGCATTCCTATCGGAATTTGTATAAAGGAAAATTTGCTTAACATAATTTCATTTGGAACGAATTAATTCCTTTATACAAGGTACCACTGTACTCCATTTTCAATGCATTCCTATGGGAAATTTGTATCAAGGAAATTTGCTTAACATAATTTCATTTGGAATGAATTAACTCCTTTATACAAGGTAGCACTGTATAGTGGTAGAGTGAACAAAATATTTCCTTTAAGGAAGAGAAGAGAGCTATCTGAAGATTTGCAGGGTTAAGGAGAAGTCCACACTGACAGTCTTATAAGGACCAAGGAGCTATCCAGGGTCCTATAAATTTTGGACTGAAGGCCAGAGAGGTTCCAAAACCCTTATAAAGTTGGAGTTAGAGATGGGCACGAAACAAACAAAAAAATTCATTCCATTATTCATTATTCGTTCCTTTACATAACGGAATGAATAACGAAGCCCATAGCAATTTGGGAACGAACTGAACCGAAGGAACAAATTAGTTTGGTTCAGTTCAGTTCGTTCTTCCCTGTTGGTGATGACAGACAGCCGGGTGTCATTGCCAGCGGGGGAGGACTGTGAGAGCCCTGTTCTCGCCTCCGCATGTGGAGGTGGAACTGGGGCTCTCTCTAAATGGATCTCCACCGCGGGGAGGTGACAGCCGGCTGGGCTGTCTCCTCCCCGCGGTGGAGATCGGTCCAGAGAGGGGTGCAGTCTCGCCGCCATAAGCGGAGGCGAGGCCACGGCTCTCTCGATCTCCGATCTCCGCAGTGAGGGGATGACAGCTGGCTTGGCTGTCAACCCCTGCTGCAGAGGGCGGTCGGGAGAGGGTCACGGTGCAGGGAAGATCCTTTTAGAAAGACCCCTGTTCGTGCCTCTGCATGCAGAGGCACGAACGGGGGTCTATTCTTAACCATGCCAGATGATAGCACGCTGGGCGTTGTCATCTGGCACAGGGAGCCGGCGTCATGCAGGCAGGGAGAGTGTTCCCGCAGCTGCGGGGAGCCCTCCCAGGGCTGGGCACCGCCAGAGCCGGTGGCATGCTCTCTCCTCCACTTCCCCCCCAATAGGCGCTCGGTGCTAGCTTCGGGAGGGGAGAAGATTTAAAAAACCCACTCTATCCTCCCACCTGATGGGGTGGGGGAAGATCGGGCTTTTAAAATCTCCCCCCAGCCCTCCCGGGCACCGCCGGCGCCGTCAAGCTGGTCAGGAGAGCGCTCCCGTGGCTGCGGGACTTTTCTCCTGGCTGGCTTGCAGGCCCCAGGGCCCAAATAACGTAAACGTAATTACTTTGGGGCATTTCGTGCCCATCTCTAGTTGGAGTTATCAGCCTCCCCTACTCTCCCAATGACAATTGTACAAATGTGTGTGTGTTGTGGGGGGGGGGGGGGGAGAGAGAGACCACATGCTTCCGTGCTAATGAAATTCTGGTTCTGTAGCACCCTAAAGCTCTATCTCTCCATACATTTTCCATGTGAATAGTCTCGTTCCCTCCATTTACATGAAGCTTTTATGTAAACCCCAAAGATGAATGACAAATAATAGAGCTGTTGGCCCTAATTCAGCATTGTTTTGAAACCCTGTAGTGCTTTCATGCCAAGAAGAAATAATTCTCATAATGTTCCTTGCACGAATCCAAGAGCCCTCTCTGCTTTGAGTTGGTTGCCGGCATTAGAACTGCAGAGAGTGAAGTTTGAGTGCCCCCAGGTGTTCACATGGTGATTTATTAGATTAGAAGAGAGAGCTTCCTCTTTTCTTTGCCAAAGGCAGAAAAGGGAGGGGAAATCCTCCTTAGAAAACCTTTCCTTTTTCTTCACCATGTCATATGAGCAAGCATTTGCTTCCACTGAGCATGTCTAAAGCTTTCAACTTTGTTTTAAAATGGGTGGCATGGAAGGATATAATTGCCATTAATGAGCACAGGACATTTTCCTTTGGAATAGTCTTTGTACTGACTTGAGAAACGTAGTTGGTTTAAGGTAGATCATAATAAAAATTAGTGATGGGGGTTTATTAGTTCCTAGATTTTCAGGAGAGAGAAAAAGAGGGACTGGTAGGTCCCCTAGATTGCCAGGCATATGTAGACCAGTGTAGACACACAACAGTTCAGATGACGATTTAATTATGACATTGCCCTGCCTTATTTAAAAAAATTCCTTCAAATGTTGTTATTCCCCATTCATATTAGCAAGTCCTTTTGTTTCGATCGCTTAAAAAGAGACTTATGTAGTGTTGAGAAGAGGGCAAAACCCCAAATTACTGTTTAAAAAAGGTAAAGTTTTCCCCTGCACATGCGTGCTAGTTGTGTCCGACTCCAGGGGCGGTGCTCATCTCCGTAGTCAAGCCGAAGAGCCAGTGTTGTACAAGTCCGTGGCCATGTGACCAGCATGGCTGTAAGTAAAAACTGTTTTACCTTCCTACTTTTTACATCAGTACCTATTTATCTTCTTGCATTTACATGCTTTTGAACTGCTAGGTTGGCAGGAGCTGGGGTTATTAGCAGGAGCTCACTCCACTACGTGGCACCCGGGATTCGAACCACAGATGCATGGATTCGATTCCATGCAGCCAACAGTTTTTGGAAGCCTTAGTCCACTGAGCCCCTGTGCCCCTGTAAACTACTGTATAGTGTCATACAATTGCTAATGTTGAGATCATATTGTTGTTATGTGCCCTGAAGTTGAAAACTGACATATCAACCTTAACAGGGCTTTCAAGGAATGTGAGATATGTAAGGAGTGGTGTTATCAGTTACGCATCCAGTGTGTTCCCATGGTTGTGAGGATTGGAACCCAGGGTTTCTGAGTCATAGTTTATCACTCTATCAACTGCTCTACACAGATTATTCTATTAGCAATGCAGAACTCAAACAGAAACACCTCTTGTCAACTGCTGAATACTAAGTGAGGATCTAGTTGCCTTATGGCTGCGTACAAATAAAATTGCATAATCCCCTCCCAACTCCAGCAGGCTTCCTGTTTCATGCTACAAGATCCGTCACATAAGGAGGCTTTGGGAGCAAGGGGATGCTTACATGATTTACCTTCTACCCCACCTCTAGGTAACAGAATTCCAGCCTTGATTAAGTGGAAAACCCAATGTTTGTGTTCTTAATTATTTTTCATCATGAAGGAGTCTTGGGGCACTTTATACTTCTTGGACATGCTATGACACCTAGTAGAGCCTTTTGAAAGGTAATATTTATTTATATGTGGTGTAAATAAATAAATGTACCCATATTTTCCCACCTATAAGACACCCCCATGTATAAGATGATCCCCACTTGTCCAACCCAAAATTACAGCTGCTCAACTGCTCGGTTACCTCTTTGCCTTACTTCAGTGTATAAGATGACCCTCAACTTTTAGTCTAGACAAAAATATAGTCTTGTACATGGAAAAAATACTGTATATAACACCCATCTAGACAGAGGCTAATCCACTGGCTCTAATATGAGGTATCGGAACTCATTATAATCCATAAAAGTGTTCTATCCTATGACAGGGCCACCGATAAATCTTTAATCCTTGTCCCTGTTCTTCTACGGTGGAAACCAAAACAATGGCATGGAATTAATAAAGATGACTCAAACAAGCATCCAAGTGACTTCAGCTTCATTTCAATAAATTATGAAGAGTCCGATGTCTTATTCTGCCTTCCTGTAATTGCTAACGGGGAGCTCAAATATTCATGGCCCTTATCAGGGTAGACAGATATGGAAGGTCCACACCAATGTGAGCTTGCAAGATCTCAGGCCATTTTGCAGAGCAATCTTTGGGAACGCGAGCGCATTGTGGAGAGCTTCTGGGAAAATAGGATAAGACAGCAGAAATTAAAGTGATTTCATTGAAGAAGTCAGCAGAGAAAGGTGGCTTACAGGATGTACACGCTGTCCTCAGCTGCCTTCAGGTCCATCAGCTAGAATTAATGAATCACTCTAAAATGTTGAAAGGCTGTTGTGGGTTGCTATCAGACAAAAGAGAGTCCTACAAGGTCGCCCGGAGTCTCTGTGCACAACATGCACTCCATTAACCTCTGGCTAGCATAATCTCAAGAGCTGAGTCAAGTCTAGTGGCTGATACAAAGCAGAGGCTTGGCAGTTTTGAATTGTTTTTATGATGCAAAACAGGTTGCTATTTTTTTCTATTTTTAAAAAAGCAGCAAAAGCAATAACAGTTTCCTATTATGTATTCATACTTATACCCTCCAAAAAGGTGGAGTCAAATAAATAAGGATTGACTCCCAGATGGAAGAATTCATTTAGCCTTGTGCTCTAAGCAAAGGATGCTGAACTGATTTATTTATGAAATAAATCCTAATTAGTTTTCAAATGTGAAACTTCACCTTGGGATGTGGGGGGGAGAGAGATGAAGGAATGTCACAAATTTTCCTTGTGTTAATATTTAAAAATCAAAGCAAAACAAACATGAATATATCTGGCTTCAAAATAATAAGTTGATGTAGTTTGGGTCATTGATGTTACAACCTGTCCAATGTTTACCTGGCAGTAGGAATGACTAGAAGGAATACCAAGGAGTTGTACATGTTCTTGAAAGTGTTTCCACCACTTCCTAATATGCTTTGTTTCCACTCGTATAGTATTCAGGTCTTGTATCGATGCCATCACTACCACCGCTTCCATCCTGCTTCTGTTCCAAATTCCTCTGAGAGCTTCTTATATACAATCATCCCCATCCTCATCTTAGAACTGAAAACAGAGCTGGGAGGAATGTTATAGATCATTGAGTCCAGCTTAAGAACATAAGAACATAGGAAAATAAGAACATAAAAAGAGCCATGCTGGATCAGGCTAGAGGCCCATCTAGTCCAGCTTCCTGTATCTCACAGTGGGCCCACCAGATGTGTCTGGGAGCGCACAATACTAGATCTCTGTCTCCTGATACCACTCCCCTGCATTTGGCCCTTGAAGTACCCCCCCCTTTTAAACCTGGAGATTACACATTTCCATCATGGTTTGTAACCTGGGAGGGACTTTTCCTCCAGGAATCTGTCCAATCCCCTTTTGAAAGCATCCAGGCCAGATGCCATCACCACATCCTGTGGCAGGGAGTTCCACAGACTAACAACACACTGGGTAAAAAAATCTGCAAAAGTGGCACAGTGGAGAATTGAACTCCCAACCCCTGGTTCTGCAACCAGTTGCCTAAACCACTTAGATATCCAGCAGTGCAACAGAACAGTTACTGCCCGTAGGTTAACAATCTAAGAACATGGAAGATGGAAGAAGGGTGGGGATGAAAGAGGACAAATGAAAGTAGATTTTCAACAGGGTTGGCGGAATAACTTTAGTTCCCATCCCATTTTGCCTACTATGGATTACATTTTCATTGCACTGGCTATGATTGTTGCCATCTTTCACTCTTCCAACCCCCTTTTTCCCTAGAGATTTTCCTAGCTGGGTTTTTCAAAGGAACATTGTCTCATATATGTGTGAAGATTCTCAGTCATCCAGGTGAGTTTATCTGGGAGTTGAGTCATGGCTACTGGACTTCTTTTCTGAGAGATAGAAACGTTTCGCTGTTCATCCAAACAGCTTCATCGGTCTGAATGCAGCTAGTGCAAGTACTCCATCTTATAGTCAGCTTTGACCTCTTGTCACCCTGGTCTGACTTAGGCTCATAAGATGAACAATAGCCTGAATAGTGTTCAGACCTCTACATTGGAGAAACTAAACAGTCATTAAACAGAAGGATGGCCCAACATAGGAGGGGTAACAGCTCAGGACCAGAATCAGCAGTACACCTCCATTTGAAGGACAAAGGGCACTCTTTCAAAGATGAGGATGTACACATATTAGACAAAGAAGAGAGGTGGTTTGAGAGAGGAATAAGGGAAGCCATTCATGTGAGCATTGAAAACCCCTCACTCAACAGAGGTGGTGGGCTCCGGCATAGTCTATCTGCTACTTATCAGGCTGTGCTTTCCAAAGTACCCAGACAAATCAAAAAGCCTTCACCACCAAGGCCATAGCTAACGACCCATTCTTGATGGCTTTCAGCACCTTAGGCCATTGTTCACCTTAAAGCTATGGATACTATTGTCTCCCTAATGAGCCTATTCAGGCTATTGTTCATCTTATGAGCCTAAGTCAGACCAGGGTGATGAGAGGTCAAAGCTGACTCTAAGATGGAGTACTTGCACTAGCTGTATTCAGACCGATGAAGCTGTTTGGATGAACAGCGAAATGTTTCTATCTCTTAAAAAGAGAAGTCCAGTAGCCATGACTCAACTTCTAGATTGTCTCATATATGTTCACTTCCTATAATTCTCCCTCAGATATGGAATATCACAGCGTTTAGTGGGATGGGTATCGTAACAGGAATGGGCCTGAGTGTCATGATGCAGGAAGCCCAGGTTGAATTTGCTGAGTAATCTGAGACAAAGATAAGGTCCTGGACCTTAGGACTCAGATTGGACATGGCAATCAGTATAGCTGCTGGGTTAGGGGATGGTCCTCTCAGTGTTAGCCTTCAACTTTTTCCAGAACTGTGAGAAAGCAAACCTCCTACACACCTACCACATCTATGAGTAACTATGTGTAGAGCAACCTGGACTTGTTAAGGAGAGTGGACTCATTTAGATTATTTAAACAGCCAGAGCCCCAAATTCTATAATAATATCAAGAAGTAGTGGTGGTTCTGTGCACTTTGTTGGTTGTTGCATTCGCATTAATGCTTGATTGTCATAGCGCTAATCTTCTCCCCAACCCATACAAAGAAGAACAAGAAATAGACAGCCTTTTGAGGGGGACAAAAAAAGGTGCAGAGACTCAAGTAAATGGTATAATGCAAGCTAATAGGAACATCATTTCTGCAAAATGACCCATGCAAAACCTGTTATTTAAAGGGAAGACCAGTGTTCTATCGGGATGAGTGCCAAATCCCACAGAGTTTAAGAAGATAGTGGGTGTAGTTCTACAGAAAAATCTGCCAGTAAAGCAGCTCAAGGAAGCAAATTAATGACATATTATTGGTGGAACAGTAACTACTAGGAATCAGAAACTGACTAGGTCTCAGGATGTAGAAAATGTAAACAGGCATTATCCCAGCTTTAAAATGATCGTCACATTTTGGCAGACAACCTTGTTCAGGAGGAATGTATAAAAACAGAAATATTATGTATGAAGAGGCTCTGGACAACCATAACTGTCAATAACTTATGCTCATTTTTGAATTCGTACAGACAGTATTGTATCAATGGATACGCATTAAGTTTTTCATTTGTTTAGTGGCAATAGTATGCCGAAATGAATCTATAACGACATACATGAGACATTCCAAGATTCTAGAATTGAAACTTCATTATCTCATTTGATGTGTACCAGCTCCAAATATTCAACACTATGGGAAGAATTAAATACACTTATTAGCATCTTTCTAAGCAAGGAATGGAATTCAACCACTCAGAAAGAGACTAAAAATGTTGGGCTGTGGATGCATTCCCTGTGAAATATGAGAAATCCTTCCTTAGAGATGAAAAGAAGTTGGCTGGATTCTGGAACTCTTTATGGACATAGTGTAGAAATAAGACTTTCTGCATTTATTGTAGCACTGCCCTCATAGGCTTGCAGAGAGAGACACCTGGCCTCATCTAAATCTCCTTGACTTAGCTGCTAATAAGTGCATCTCACTCTTCCTGCAGTTTAGAGAGTATCTTTAGCTTGTGCAAGCCAATGAGTTAGTGAAGTTTCAATTCTACAGCCTTCATACGTTTTATGTATGTTCTTATAGATTCATATTGGTATAAAAGAATGCTGCTTACATACTAGCCCATAACACTTCAGGTAATATCTGGTTGGTTTACAAGCTAATTGAGCAGGCTACACGTCCCTTCTCATCCTCAGTGGTACTATATTACATTTACCACAAGTAATACAGAGATTATGCCTTAGAAGATTTATGTGAAAAACTGGATATATACTCGTACTCTCTGGATGAGTACAAAATGACCAATAGACAGTTATGGTTGTCCAGAGCCTATTGTTCATAAACAATTTACTTCTGTTTTTATACATGGCTCTGGAAGAAAGCTGTGCACTGAAACAAGTTGAGCATTTTTAAACTGGAATCAAGGCTGTAATTCATTTTCTACATCCTGAGACCAAGTCTCCCTTTCTGATTCCGGATACTGTATCATTGAATGTACCAGTTCCCCGTGTTTCTGCTTGTGCACAACACTGGAATTGTAACTTTGTCACCAAAACAAGATGTGCAACATGGACGGTCCTCCAGCAGAATGCCACTAGCACTTCCAGAATGCCAGAGGAACTGGGAAAACCAAGATAGGGTGAGATAGGCTGCTACTTGTACTGAAGTCTCAGGGAATCATTATGCTTCTAGAGGTCATCAGATAGTGAGATATATCTTAGAACAAGCGAAACTGAAGAAGAAGAAAGCTTGATTTTATTGATGTGGTAGCTTTAATTTGATGGGTCCTCCTCATTATTACCCCACACATCTGCTGTCAGGGCTCACTGCCGTGGTGTGGAAGTGTTTGTATGTAGATTGTACACACATTTGTTTGGAAACCAGGGTCCTCTTGGTGGTTGCTCCTCAGCTATGGAATCTACTTTTCACCAGCCCCCTTGGTTTTGTACCTTCAAGAAACAATGTAAGGTCTGGTTATTTCTGCAGTCATTTCAAAAGAAGACATCTGTTGCCACACCTGAAATATCATAAGATTATGATCAGTTTAAAAGCTATACAGTGGACCCTTGTATAACAAACAGCTTGTATAACATAAAATTTGTACAACATAAAAAATTCCAGAGATAGGGGAAATTTGCTTAACATAATCACCTATGGGGAGAATCTGTACAACATAAAAATGGGATTACTCTGTTTTCAATGCATTCCTATGGTAATTTGTATAAAGGAAAATTTGCTTAACATAACTTCATTTGGAACGAATTAATTCCTTTATACAAGGTACCACTGTAGTTATTACTTAGAGTATTATAGTAAAGGTAGAGGTTCCCCCCGCACATGCATGCTAGTCGTGTCCGACTCTAGGGGCGGTACTCATCTCCGTATTCAAGCCAAAGAGCCAGTGTTGTACAAGTCCAGGGCCATGTGGCTGGCATGGTTGCAAAGAAACACTGTTTTACCTTTCCACTTTTAACAGTGGTACCTATTTATCTACTTGCATTTACATGCTTTTGAACTGCTAGGTTGGCAGGAGCTGGGGTTATCAGCGGGAGCTTGGTCCGCTGCATGGCACCCGGGATTTGAACCACCAAGCTGCCAACTTTGCAGCTGACAGTTTTTGGAAGCCTTAGTCCACTAAGCCACCACGCCCCCTGCTAGAGTATTACAGAATGTATTTTAATGCCCAATTATTCCTACAGTGTATCTTTTTATAGCTGTGTTGTTTTTACAACTTCCGATAGTTTGTTATTGTTTTATGTTGTAAACCGCGCAGAGTGGCTTATGATTGAGATTTTTTGCTTTATCATTTGCCATGACTGAAAGCTACCTTGATCACTTGCTGCTAGTAGAAGAGCAAGGTAGACATGTAATGAATAAAAATGACAGGTCATAGGATGATAGAATAACTGAGTTGGAAGGGGCCTACAAGGCTACTGATTCCAACCCCCTGCTCAATGCAGAAATCTAAATGAAAGCACATCTTACATATGGTTGTTTAATTTTACTGCCTCTCAGGGTAACTGGCTCCGTTGTCATACTGCGCCAACGGTTGAGACTTTTTTGTCCTCGGGCAGTTCCTGGACAAATGCCAGTTTGCCGACAGGAGAAACAGGTCAACAGAAGACGCCATAGCTACTGCCTTCCATTCCATAGTGAGCCATTTGGAGAAACCTGGAAACCATGTCAGGATGCTTTTTGTTGATTATAGCTCAGCTTTCAATACTATTCTGCCGAGCATTCTTATTGAAAAGCTGACTGACTTGGATCTACCTTCTTCCATCTGTGACTGGATTAAGGACTTTTTGAGGGACTGACCACAAGTAGTGAGGTAGGCGTGTCACATCTACCTCCCTAAAGCTCAGCACTGGCTCCGCAAAGGGCTGTGTGCTGATCCCTACCTGTACTCATTGTACACATATGATTGTGTATCGTCTGACCCATCCACCGTGATCATTAAGTTCGCAGATGAAACCACCGTAATAGGTCTTATTACAGGTGGAGACGAAACAGTGTACAGGGGGGAAGTTTAAAAATTATCTTCATGGTGCCTAGAAAGCAACTTGCACCTGAATATTAGCAAGACAGGAGAGAGAAACATGCCCTGCCCCGTTGGGGGCTTATAGAGGGGTTTCTTCCTTTAAATTCCTGGCAGTCTATCTCAGTGAAGATCTCACCTGGAAAAACAACACAACCCAGGTGGCTAGAAAGGCCCAACAGAAAGTCCATTTCCTAGGGTCTCACAAAAGAATAAGGTGGGACAACAACTGATGACCTCCTTTTATCAGCCCACAATAGAAAGCATCTTTTCATATTGCATCACAGTGTGGTATGCCAGTTTGACAGCTGCGGATAGAAAGATATAACAGGAAGTGGTGAGCACAGCACAAAACTTCATGGAGCTCTCGCCTGAGTCCACTAGATGACATTGCTAGCAATCACTGCCGTAGGAGAGTGAGGAAAATTCTCAGGCATGACACAAACCCCGGTCAGCACTTTTTTACTCTCCTACCCTCTGGCAGGAGATATACTGTAGAAATATAGCCAACAGGCTGAAAAATAGTTTCTAACCGTGAGCTGTCAGAAAATAACTCCATGTCAATATAGTATGACAGACTTGTCGGGCCCGCATGCTGTGTGATAAATCCACAAGGTACAGTGTTCTGCTTATATACTGCACCATACCACTTCTAGTAGTCTCTGGGCAGTTTACAGTTTAATTATGCAGGCTACACATTGCCCCCCCCCAGCAAGCTGGGTACTCATTTTACCGACCTCGGAAGGCTGGAAGACTGAGTCAACCATGAGCCAGCTACCTGGGATTGAACCCCAGGTCGTGAGCACAGTTTTAGCTGCAGTACAGGCATTTAACTACTGTGCCACGAGGATCTAACAACAACCAAACAACGTTGTTGTTGTTTGGTTGTTAGTGGAATTCTTTGTGTTGCGCGGGTGTATGATGGAGGCTTAACTAATCTCATTGTATACATATACTGTGACAATAAATTATTATTATTATTATTATTATTATTATTATTATTATTATTATTATTATTATTATTATTATTATTATTATCATCATCATCATCATCATCATCATCATCACCATCATCACCATCATCAAATTATAACACAGCAGACAAGATAACTATGCTGGATTTAAGTTTTCAGTTGCATTTTCATCAATGTTGTGGTTCCGTTCCTTTCCACCTATAATTTATTATGTTTTAATTCCATATTTTTCAATATTGTGAGCCCCATTATTGGGAGGAAGGCAGCCTATAAAGCAAACAAATGAACAGACAATAAATGTATTGAAGTGCATATAAATAATGCCACACAATCATGCAGGGTTGTCTTAACAGCATCATACCCCCACCCTCGAGGGGGGGGGAGCATTGCACTGCGCCCTGCCTGCACAACCACTCACAGGGATACAAAAGGGATATAAGTTGTAAAAATAAATAAATAAATAAATAAATAAATGCAAATTATTGATAAAATAAATTTATATTTATTGGTTCCTCCAACAAAACTGGTAATTTGACATTAAAAAAGCATGCTGTACAGCAAAGATTCATCAGTACATACATTTAGAGCAGTGGTTCTCAACCTTCCTAGTCCCGCAACCCTTTAATACAGTTCCTCATGTTGTGGTGACCCCTTGCCCTGCTTGGAAGAGGCCACAAGCCCTCTTTTTCTTCACTGGCTCTTGGTGACCCCTGTGAAATGGTCGTTCAACCCCCAAAGGGGTCCTGACCCCCAGGTTGGGAACCACTGTTTTATAGTATATAACATGAGATCTGAATGTTGAGGCAGGTGACTGGAAAATTAGTGTTAAATTCTAACCTGTATGTAGATTATCGTGGGGACCCTGTGCTTGTGTGTGTGTGTGGGGGGGGTGGAGCAACTGTCTTGGGTGCCCATGTCTTAAGACAGCCGTTCAGTCACGTACCCTTGGCTGAGGTGAGGCCTCCCGCTCTCCATGAGTCAAATAGCCATGTTATCCACCTCCCTGCACCGTCATAGGCCCTGCTGCCTCCATCTCCACATCTCCACATCTCCACACGTTATAGTGAGGGCGAGAGTCCATATTCTAGCCATTTTAAGCCCTTTCTCTTTTGCGTTGCCATCCACATCGCTGTAGGTTTTATCTGCTGCATAATTTTTGTTATTATTTTTAAAAACTCTCTAATTAACTGCCTCTAATTACACTGACAATTGAAGCTATTAGGGGAATGGTGCCTGGGCATCATTTCATTGCCACACATGTTCTCCACCACACAGAGGCATTTCTACTTTGTCATGTCAGGCTCAGCGCAGGGAGAAGAGGCTGCCAAGGTTCCGATCATGTAATACCAGACAAAGGCAAATACGGGATTGCTTTACCTGCAGCGAACACACATGCAAGATAATTTTGTTGCACTTCTTTTAAACCTTTTGATCCAACTAAGAGTTTGCATCTGTTCAAGTACTCTGCCCATCATCACCCAACAACAGCCCCTAGTCTTATTGTGAAAGGATCCAGGTTTGAACAAACTCCACCAGATGGCGCAGTGGTTAAATGCCTGTACTGCAGGTAAAACTGTGTTCACGACCTGGGTTCAATCCCAGGTAGCAGGCTCAAGGTTCACTCAGCCTTCCATCCTTCTGAGGTCGGTAAAATGAGTACCCAGCTTGCTGGGGGGGCAATGTGTAGCCTGCACACTGTAATTAAAAATTGTAAACCGCCCAGAGACTACTTGTAGTGGTATGGGGCGGTATATAAGCAGAACACTTTTTAAAATATTTATAGATATTCAATTGCAATGTCTTCCTTTTGACTGCCATACCCCATTTTTAAAATAGACAGTGTGCTCAAAGCTCTCTCTCTCTCTCTCTCTCTCTCTCTCTCTCTCTCTCTCTCTCTCTCTCTCTCTCTCTCTCTCTCTCTCTCTCTCTCTCTCTCTCGTGGGGGGGGGGAGCAGTTGTTCTAAATCATGGTACAAAGGTGCCATCTTCTGGTGAATAAAGAAAACTGCATGGTTCCCTGAAATGTGTGCTGTACTGTACTGTACTGTACTTTATGAGCTTTTAAATTGCCTCCTCTTCATGCCAACCCTGATAAATTAATTTAAACTAATATTTCCAGCACCCACATTTGGTTTATGCTGAACAAAATTACACAACAGGATTTTTCCTGAGATGTAACAACAGCAACAGCAGCAGCAGCAACAAGAGCTACATCATCATCATCATCATCACCACCACCAGCACCACCCAAGCAACCCTGGAAGGCTGAAGACTGAACTAAAGCTTCACAATGAGAAGTGAAAACAATAAAAGGCTTAGATGGTGTTCTTATGGGGCATGTATGTCAATTTTTTTATATTAGGTGAGTTGGACTCCTTTTAAAAAAATCAGTTTTCCTAGTTTCATCTAACATGATCCCACTGATTATAAACCTTCTTCTCTCCCCACTATAGCATTATATATGGTCCTGGCAAAAGAGATAATGGCTGAAATCCAGTAGTAAGTTGCAACTCAAGTAGACCCTTTGAGTCAATGGAACTTACAACAGGTGTTGACTACCAAATCTCCATTTGTTCAATGGACCTTCTCTAGTTGTGGCTTAGTAATGGAGTTCAGCCTATGTGTGAGAGATGTACAGTCAGGCTGCTTCTAATTTATTTGTGACCATGCTCAGTTATCCAGGAGTTGAGTCATGGCAGCTGGACATCTTTCCCTTGTGGGACTGAAACATTTCAACATCATCCAAGTGCTTTCTTCGCTCTGAGGGAGGTTGGTGGAAGGTTTCCAATTTATAGTTCACCTTGGTTTCACCCTACCCTGGTCTGAATAGTTTCCTTAGATGGATAATGGTCTGGGGTCTGGGAAAGTCACATCCATGCAATCCTACCCAACACCCATTAAATATGGGTCATTAGCAGTGGTCTTCCTGGTGAAGGTGCTAAGTGGTTCCAGTTTGCCTGGGGATCAGTGAAAGGAGTGGATGAGATTCTCCACGGACATAACCCTACTAAGATTTCACCTCTGGTGAGTGTTAAAGGCTCAGCAGGAATTTGAAATACTCTCCAAAATCTCAGGAGTGGGCAACTGTCAGTGAGGGGGAGTCAATGGACTCACTGTCAAACCTGACTTAAGTTTCACCAGTGACTCGATTGGGGCTCAACTAACTTGATTCCCCTCCTAATGATTTGGTCTCAACTTGAGAGTTGGAACGGACACACCCTTCACTTTTGGTGTGAGGGCGGGAAAAAGCTTGTTTTTAATGGAGATTCAGACTTGGTAGCATAGATCCAGACTCAAACTTGGGATTCAGACCCAAAGACTTGCCAACATGCCTGCTCCCTTCAAACTGATGTTATCGAATAGCTTAAAACTGTCTGCATCTTGACTTGGGATTGCTTGAGACCTTTCTCACCAGGGCTGGCCCTACTATGAAAGAGGATGACCCAGTTGTGGCAGCTCAGATAGCAGCAGACTCTTGTTGTCATTCGCAGAAACAAAACGATAGCGGTTTCATTTGTTGTGATTGTTGTTGTTTCAACATAGTGCTAGAGTGCTCTCTGGGTGATTTATAACATATTTTTTCACACAACATTTTTGTGCCTCCGTCCTCCCCGTGAGATGGGTGCTCATTTTACTGACCTCAGAAGGATGGAACACTAAGCCAACATTGAGGCTGTTACCCGAACCCACTGGGGATCAGACACAGGTCATGAGCAGAGTCTTGACTACAGTACTGTGGTTTAACTTTCAAGCTGGTGGTGGTGGGAGCTTGCTTTTAGTGTCTTTTTAACCGTACAAGGAGAGACTAACAATGAACAATTCTCTTCATATTTTTCTGCCAAAATAATTTGAAAAGCTCAGGGTACTGCTCACCTTGAGCTGGCAGCAGGGCCGGTGCTAGGTTTTTTTGCCCTAGGTGAGGGGTGGGGTGGGGCGGGGGTGGGTGGAGCAGGTTGGTGGCAGGTGGAGGGCAGGGGGCGGGGGTGGGGAAGGGCCGGGGTGGGGTGGGGTGGGCAGGGTGGTGGCGGCTGGATGGTGGGGGCGGGCAGCGGGGGTGGGGTGGTGGTGGGAGGCAGATGGCGGGGGCTGGCAACGGGCGCGGGCAGGCGGGTGGGCGGGGGCGGGCAGCGATGGCGGACAGCAACGGGCGGCTGTCGGGTGGGGGGACGGACAGCGGTGGCCAGCGGTGGGGGGGCAGCGGGGGGCGGCAGGCTGTCCAGCATCCTCTCTCCATTTTGGCGCCCTAGGCAACTGCCTAGTTCGCCTTAATGGAGGCACCGGCCCTGGCTGGCAGATATGGGCCCGATTGGCTTCTCTTGCACAAATTGTTAATCCTGATTCGGTGCCATACACTGACCTGTGCAGAAAGCTGCCTGGACAGCATCCCTCTTTTTACGTTATTTATACAAGATTTATGCTAGGGAGTTCACTGGACTGTTGGAAAGGGCTAGCTTTCTACTGAAAAACCCAGGCACCATTTTGTGGCATTTCTTACCTTCAGCCCAGTGCAGCTGCCCCATCCATTTTGCTCAGCCCTTCTCTGTAAATTTCTCTTTTTCTTTTGCTGTGCCAGGGCATGGAAACGGGGAGGAAGCTAATGTAACCCCAAAGATGCTACTCTGGAAGACTGCCCAGTGGCAATTATATTCTTGTGTAGGGTTAAGATGCCAGAATACAAGATAAAAAGAGGACCCAAAAATTCCACTGGATGATTAATTTCCTCAAGCTTCACTGGTTTCATTTACAGCAGTGGTTCTCAACATGTGGGTCCCCAGATGTTCCAAATGAAACTATGTTAAGCAAAATTTCCTTTATACAAATTTCCCATAGGAATGCATTTAAAACATAGCAATCCCTAATCGTGACAATTTTTATGTTTGTATGGATTCGCCCCATAGATATTCTGTTTCCCCTATTTCTGGATTTTTTTATGTTGTACAAAATTTATATTATACAAACCGTTTGTTATATGAGGGTCCACTGTATTCCCAAATTCTGGTTTGTAGCCCAGATATATGTTGGATATAGTGAATACCATTATTTTCATAAAGGTCATGTGTCAACATCAAATCAATATTTGAGGCTTTATTAAGCTCAGCTCTTTAATTCTCACCTCCCCCGCCTACGCACATTTATTGCTATTTCACTTAAGTTGTAAGCTGGAGCTAATCAAATCCCCAGGGCTACAATAATTAAATTCATTTACTTTTGCTTTATTAAAAACCAGTCAAATGGGGATATTGATTCCACCGCTGCCACCTACAGCATTATCAACACATTTTCTTGCCTTGTCCAGCAAGACATGGGTTGTAATGAAAGCATTGGTTCTTTTTCTTTTTCTTTTTTGCTTTCATTTTTCATTTTTCTTTTGAAACTCTTAATGGACATTTCTGCTTCACTGTGTGGCCTGTCTGGTTTCAACACACACACACACACACACACACACACACACACACACACACACACACACACACACACACACACACACACACACACACACACACACACACACACTCACACTCATTCGTCATGCTCAAAATGTCACTATCAGTACAGAAGCTAATTATATTTAACTACATTAATATTACTTGACCATATCTGTTGTCAGGATTGATCTGACAAAGGTGGGCAGGAGATGCATTTAGAAGTGCCTCTCTTCGGTTTTCTCCCCTCCTTTGAGTGTCATGGTGGGGGGGGTTGTGCTCCCTGGGTCTCATCCTGCATCACTTGCTTATTCTGCCTTTTCCAGTGTCATGACCCACAAATCCAGCAATAAAATGAGCACAGGCTTTGGGGCTGGAAAACCAGTGGTGCAGTTAGAGGTGAAACCAGACCAAAATACCATTGGTTTTGTGTGACCAGAGACCCCAGAGAGCATTCTGTGCTTGACAGCCATACCCCAGTCCAACACCAAGGACCCATGACAACAATGGAGAAATTAGAACTTGCTTCAAGAATACTACCGTATCCAAAGCTTGGGTACTCACACTAGGCTTGTCCAGCATTAGTTCCTGGAGAGATAAAAAGATGTCTGGCTTCAGGCCAAAGAACAGACAAAATATTTTTTTCCCAGAGTGTTGATAGTTTGTGGAACTCCCTGCCACAGGATGTGTTGATGGCATCTGGCCTGGATGCCTTCAAAAGGGGAATTGGACAGAGTCCTGGAGGAAAAGTCCATCACAGGTTACAAACCATGATGGAGATGTGTAATCTTCAGGTTTAAAACCAGGGTACTTCAAAGGCCAGATGCAGGGGAGTGGTATCAGGAGACAGATATCTAGTCTCGTGCGCTCCCAGACACATTTGGTGGGGCCACTGTGAGATACAGGAAGTTGGACTAGATGGGCCTTTGGCCTGATCCAGCATGGCTCTTCTCATGTTAACCGTGTCTTAAAGGAGGACAATATGAAGTTGTGACAGGGAGGTACTCAGTTGGGAACTTTCCCAGGTGCTGCACTATGCCGCCTGCTTTAGAAACCATACTCATACTGTAGCCCGCTCAGTTTGAACTCTCCTGCAGGAACAGCAGGGCCTGTACCCCCATCAACCCATGTTGTGTAGACAGCAAAAGTTCACAGGTGAGACAGCAACGGTTGGACTCGCTTTTTCCTTCACATGACAGCCAGGAGAGAACTGAAGGGCTTACACATTAGCTTAGGAAATAAAGCATAACTCCAAATAGAGATGGGGAACACGTGGCCTGTTGACACGTGTCCCATGACCCTTCTCTTCTGACTATAACAACATGTGGGAGGTTACTTCTGGGTGTATACAGGTGAAGCAATCCTAGCTTATTTGGATCAACTGCAGATCTATTCAGGTGTTCTGAAAGGGGTGTATTTGGAAGCATGAGGCTGGGAACGGTTCTATTGCTGTTTCCTATTGCTATGCATTAGAGAAGGGCACGAAACGGAAAAAAATTGTTCCGATATTCGTTATTCATTTCATTACGCAACGAAACGAATAATGAAAATTGTGATGAAATCTGAACAAACCGAACAGAACCACGAAAATTAGGTTCATTACATTTCATTTTCGTTAATGGTGACGCGCAATGAAATGAGCTGATTTTAAATGTTAAAAAAGTCCTGAATATCCGTAAAAACCCAGGAATAATTATTTATTCTGCCTGATAATACCAAACGGGTGTTGGGGTCCTTAAAACGTGCATTTATGTCTTTTCTCAGGTCGCTGTATTTTTTCCCTTTAAGGAGAGTTAGGGCTTAGTGGACATTGACCCAAAATGGCTCCCAGATGCCTAATATTGATTTCTTAGGTATTAAAACGCCCTGGACATCCGAAAAAATGCAGTGATAATTATTTGAAATTATTACCTACTAGGGGGTTGGGGTCCTTAAAATGTTTGTTTTTGTCTTTCTCCCATCGCAATGTATTTTTTATTTTCCCTTTCAGGATGACACAAAATGGATTCCGGCCACAAAATGGAGCAAGCCATGTGATGGGATCATGTAAATTCTTGGACAATTTCAACCAATAGCATGCCCAGGTTGCAGACTGGGTAGGTGTGGCAGCCCCCGAGGGCATAAAAAGCTTTGGCAGCCCCCGTCCTCCTTGCAGTCTGAGGTTGGAGTTAGGGTGGGATTGCTGTCTCTCTGACTCGTTACTTTAGGCCAGGCAGGCAGGTGTGTGTCTCTGTGTTCCTGCTGGCTGCAGCTTGGCTCTTAGGGGAGAGAAAGAAGAGATTTCTCTTGCAGCCTCCCTTTGTGCATGCGTAGCTCTCGGTGAGTACCCTCCCCTGCCCCACAGTGCAGTCACTCTGCGGCTGCCTTACACCCTGGGCAACGCCTGCCACTGCCTTTGCAGCCTCCCTGCGTACCTAGTCTATACTGTATCTCTGCCAGCATCTTTTTTTTTAGTGTTTTCCCTCTGGTCTGGGGCGTTGGGGGACACCCACGCACAGAAATGCTTTAAATCGTGCAAAAAGCGGGGGGAAATGAAAAATGAAAAAACAGAATGAGATTTTTTCAAAAAAATCACGAAAAATGAAAATGAACCGAAACGGGACCCACAACGAAAAACAAAAAACTGAAACATCATTTTTTCAACTCGTGCCCATCTCTACTATGCATACTGCCTAGATTCAGGCAGCAGAACTTGCTAAATGTGTAGGCTTCCTCAATGCAAACAATCAAAGAGAGTGCATGGAGGACTACAGGCGGGAATATCATGCTACCAATTTAGTCAATTTTTTGCTTGGTATGGAGCTAAGATCTCCTTAAATAGCTTAACTGCGGGCATATCATATCAATATAGGTTTAATTAAATCAGGCATGTCTAAAGTCCGGCCCGGGGCCCAAATGCATCCCGTTTTAAATTTTGAGTGGCCCTCAGCCTCTTCTCCCTGTCACTCGTCCCCACCGGCCACCCCCTGCCTGTGCCATCTGGAAATGTCAATTTGCAGTTTTATGGTTTGCCTGCCCTCCCTGCCTCCCTCTGTCCCCCCAGCCACCTGCCCTGCCACCCCCCCCAGCTCCGTTGCTGCAGTGTCCTCCTCACCTCCTTGCAAGGGAGGGCAGCATATATGATCAGCGGTGCATCTTTAGGTGTGCGCGGGCTGATTCCCAAGCCATGCAACAGCCCTTTGGCCCTTGGGTGCCTTGAAACTGGAAACCAAATCTGGCCCTCCTAGCAAAACGTTTGGATACCCCTGAATTAAGCAGAACACCCTACAGGTTATTTGATGGGATGTGAGCCATATTTGCTGAAGACTCCTCTCTCTCTCTCTCTCTCTCTCTCTCTCTCTCTCTCTCTCTCTCTCCACATTGTTAATAAAAAGCTTCTGAATATTTAAAGACAAGCTAGATGCATCGCTGATCAATAATGCATTTGTTCTCTCTTCCGTATGGGTATTTCCACAACAAATTATTTAAGATTAATCAAGATGCAGAAATCTGCAAGCTGTGATCAGGAGAATGCAAGATATTGTAAAATTTAAACATACATTAGAAGTTTTTTGAGCCTGCTAGGTTTTTGTTACATATAGAAATTTGGTTCTTATTTACATATTTGTAAAGCCATAAACAAACTACGAATCTACAGCACAGTTCCTGGTATACTCCCAGGATAAAATGCTTTGAGCCTAAAAGAACAGCTGAAGGTTGTTATCTTCTTACATACAAATATTTAAAACTCATTTAATTTGGTTAAAAACAACAATAAAAATTCCAAAGACAAGGAACATTTTTATTTCATAGTTACCAAGATTTTCAGTTAGCAATAGTTAACATTCCAATCATCTCTACTTCAACAGCAACTTCTATTTTTTTACAAAAAGAAAATCTAAAAAGGAATAAATCTAAAAAATAAGGTAAAGAATAACAAGACAGGGCCTTAAGATTCTAAGGTCCATTATCTGCACAGACACAAACAAAAAATGTCAATAGCTGAAATGTGTATCATCACACGTGTGCTATTAAGATTGTTTATGCATTTGAAAAAGCAAAGAGTTAATACAGTACATTAAAATTCTCAATGCAATGCAAAATACAAAGTAAAACTCCCTTCGTATTTTGCTTGAGAACCATGGCTGGCTACAGACGATTCTGATGCTGCACCCTTCACATGAGATAATTAATAAGAGGCTTGGGGAGGTAGCTTAGTACTACTGGGCATTATATGTGAAAAGCATGTCATACATGTACACATTCAGATGAACAGCTGAAAATTAAGGCCAGGTTATTGCTAATTGTAGACCATACATTCCAGTGGGTATAACACAGTATAAAAGCCTACAACAACATGGGTACAGGTGGTATTTGAATGATGATGTACATAAGAGTAGCATCATTCAATGCAGTTATTACTAAGAAGGCATTAAGCAGCAAATTCTTTCTATAGATGTAGAAAAGGCCATAAACAGGAGCTGAGTCCTGCTGTTCTCAACTGTGCAAGGTTTTCCACTGTGGCAGACATATATATTTCCTTTAGTCTGTCTAGAAAAAGAAGAGAATAAATAATACATAATTAATATTAAAACATATATTTAGCAGTACCGGCTATCACGTCTGACTATGCCTCCATTCCCATTGGCCAGAACTCTGTTAGTTAAAAACTGCTGGCATAACTTAATCTTCATAAGTCTTGGCAGCAAACTTTCGCAAGTGAAGAAGTTCGTGTTGCCACTTATGCTTGTGAACTAGGTCGCAGGACTCAGTGGGCAGTGGCATATGCCTACAATGCAGGTCAGCTGTGGCTCGGCCCATCAGAACTTCACAGGAATTCTTGCTTTGGGAAGCCACTTTTAGTGAGGCTTAGAAAACGGTTACTCGAAACCAGGCCTTTTCAGTGGTCACCCCCTACCCTTTGGAATAAACGTCTTAGCAAGATACGCCTGGCAGAGTCTCTGCCAACCTTTAAGAAAGCACTTAAGACCTTGCTTTCACTACGAGCCTCATGGTGCAGTGGTTAAATGCCTGTATTGCAGCTAAAACTGTGCTCACGACCTGGGGTTCAATCCCTGGTAGCAGGCTCATGGTTGACTCAGCCTTCCATCCGTCTGAGGTTGGTAAAATGAGTACCCAGCTTGCTGGGGGGAGCAATGTGTAGCCTGCATACTGTAATTAAACTGATAAACGCCCAGAGACTACTTGAAGTGGTATGGGGCGGTATACAAGAAGAACTTAAGACCTTGCTTTTTTCAAGAGGCATTCGGCAACCACTAATGAATTTTGTTTGTTATGTTATTCTGTGGCTCATGTCCTGGGGGTTATAGGTTTGCCTTGCTGGTTTGTTTTTAGTTTTCTTAGGCTGTGCTCACACCTGGGTTTCGATCCTGATCTTCTGAAGGTCCGGCTTTTCCTCTTCGTCCCATCACGTGATTTAAATCTGGGACAAGAACTCTCACATCAAAAACTGCTTTTTTATTTTAAAGTGCAGTTCAGCCCCCCCTTAGCCAGCAGGTGGCGCTAGCATTTGAAAAAAAATGAACCACTTCTCTGGGGGAATTTAATGCTTGTCAGACCAGATAGAGCTTCCTGTTTCTCCGAAGGTGAAAAGCAATTAACAAAAACACAGCTCATTGGCCCCAGGAATAGCCAAAAAAAAAAAAAAAAGAAAGAAAAAGAAACCTGGATCATCAGCATGGTCTGCCTCTTTAAGAGCTGGATTTTCAAAGCGAGGCAAAAAAATTTCCACCTCATAGGTGAGTCACAGAAACCTCACTTAAGGGAGCATTACCGGGAATTTCTTTTTCTTTTTCCCCCCCAAAATCCCGGTGGCCGTGGGGACTGCATTTTTGGACTCGGTTTATTTAGTAATTTAAACTGCTTTTAAAGGGATGTGGGACCGAGCCCTTAGTTTTCTTAATTATTAGTTTATTTTAGAATTGACTGTTTTATAATTTTATACTGCTTTTTGTTTGTTGTAAACTGCCTGGAGTTCCTGCTAGAAGACTGGCAGTATATAAATGTATAAATAAATAAATAATAAAATAAATGAATGCATTATTAATTTACAGCAATTCATTGGTGAGTTGCTGTAAATAAATAAATAGGGCACTATGAAAATGTAACAGGATTTTGACTCTAAAATCCTAAATGTCTAGGACCAGTTATCCATACTATATCTGCCCAAATATGGCTTTTGTTGTTGTTATGTGCTGTAAAGTCACTCTCAGCTTATGGTGGTCCTATGAATGAGCACATCCTGCCCTCAACAGACTTGCTCAGATCCTGAACATCCACGCCTGTTGCTTCCTTTAGCAAACTAATCTACCAGTATTTTGTATTTGGTCTTCCTCTTCTTCCTTCTGTCTTCCACCTTTTGTAGCATCAATGCCTTTTCCACAGAATCCTGCCATCCCACAATTTGTCCAAAGTAGGACAACCTCCATTTCAATGGTTTTGCCTTCAGGGATAGTTCAGGTTGGATTTGACACACTTGTTCAGATGACTTTAGAAGAGGGGTAAAGATCAAGAGACAGCAACATCAGCAGGATACCTCTGACCCATCAGATTAATCTAGTCTATGAAGGTTCCACAGGCTATGCTATAATCCAAACACACACACACACACACACACACACACACACACCTCTAACTTTCCTATCCCTGACAGTTTATCCTTCTGCACATCGTAACAGCTATTAATAAAACACAGTTGTGGAAAAATATGTCTTTTAAAACATGGATGGGTAAAATGCCCCATATAGGGCCTAAAGACTTCTAGTGTGTCCATTTCTTTTTTGGAAAAGGTCCCCCTGTGCCTTCCATGTAGCACTTTCTGCCCTGTTTATTAGTGTTAGTTTTGAAATCTATCAAATTTATTTTGAACTTACCACCCATGGATAAACCACTTAGGTTTTTCTTTGCCTGGCTGTACTCTTTTCCACGCCATTGCTGTCTTCTGATTTCCTGCAGAAGAGAAAGACCAGTGAGTCATTAAGTCCCATCTTTTGCATAAACCATAATGATTCCACTTATTTGTAGCATTATCAGCTCTGAATTGTTTCCCCCCCCCTCCCTAATGGTCATTCCTCCCATGTGGAATAAGCCTCCCAAAAGACCAGGGAAGAGAAGGCATTTATGCAAGGACAGAGAGGCTAGCAGCAAATGGTCACCAGTGAGGGTGGATCCTTACTTTCTGGAAGAAGTTGATTCTGTTGAGGATATGAGCAGATATAATTGTTTTAGTGTATAGTATTTATTGTATTTAAATGGTTTCATTGTTTTAATTTTATTGGCTTTTTAATGTTTTAATTGTTTTAATTGTTTATTTTAATTGTAAGCCGCCCAGAGACCTTTGGGT
The DNA here is from genome assembly GCA_037367245.1 of Phrynocephalus guinanensis. Taxonomy (NCBI): domain Eukaryota; kingdom Metazoa; phylum Chordata; class Lepidosauria; order Squamata; family Agamidae; genus Phrynocephalus; species Phrynocephalus guinanensis. The sequence goes on along the minus strand of CM074738.1, from coordinate 96,609,903 downwards.
AGTGGGTGGCATATAAGCTACATAGATACATACATGGCAACGTCTCACTGAGACGGATGAGCCTCGTGGCGCAGTGGTTAAATGCCTGTACTGCAGGTAAAACTGTGCTCACGACCTGGGGTTCAATCCCAGGTAGCAGGCTCAAGGTTCACTCAGCCTTCCATCCTTCCCAAGGTCGGTAAAATGAGTACCCAGCTTGCTGGGGGGGGCATTGTGTAGCCTGCATACTATAATGAAATTGTAAACCGCCCAGAGACTACTTCTAGTGGTATGGGGCGGTATATAAGCAGAACACTTTTGAGACTCAGAAGGTCACCAACACTTCCCCTAAATGTTTTTCTTTTCTTTCATTCATTCAGTCCTGTCACTTACAGATATTAGAACAAGGCTGCATATTTTTAAAAGAAAAAAGGGGAGGAGGTGTTCTCTCTCTGCACAGCAGAGCAGAATTGCCTTGGACTGTCTTACCTCATTACACTGAAGGTGATTGGAGAACTTACAGAGCAGCCATGTTTGCTGCTTTACAGAGGACATTCCTCTGTTTGAAAGCATGCTGTATATTTGAAGGGCTGGCCAACACATGGCTTGTTTCAGGATCAAGAATCAAAAGAGGTAAGACCCAAGATCTTATACAGATGGGTGGTATAGAAATCAAATACATACATACATACATACATACATACATACATACATACATACATACATACATACATACATACATACATACATTGGACCCTTGTATAACAAACAGTTTGTATAACATAAAATCTGTACAACATAAAAAAATCCAGAGATAGGGGAAATTTGCTTAACAGAATCGCCTACAGGGTGAATCTGTACAACATAAAAATGGTCACGATTAGGGATTACTCTGTTTTTAATGCATTTCTATAAAAATTTGTATAAAGGAAAATTTGCTTAACATAATTTTATTTGTAACGAAATAATTCCTTTATACAAGGTACCACTGTACGTACGTACATACATACATACATACATCATGACTTGACTTTCCCACTACAGGAGATAGCTTGTGCCTCTCTCCCGCCTCAGAAATACAAGGGGTAACTCCTCTTCACAGTCACATCAGTATGATACCACTTGAACTGTTACGGCTCCACCCTACATTTGGCGCGACACTGAGAAGTCTTTGCTAGAGAGTCCTTGTGCCTGCCACTGAACTAGAATGCCAGAACTCTCTCTAGCAAAAACTCCTACCTCACCGAACAACCAATCCCAGGTTTGACTGGTTGATTTTTTTTACCCCACCTTTCTCCTTAAAAAGGATTGTTCAAGGTGGTTTAGCTCATTAACAGATAGAATATAAAGCCAAGAAAATATGTGTGTACCACTACTAAAGGGATTGAATACCAGAATGAGAAACAATAAACAAAACATATTCCAAGTAGTAAGGCACAGCAATCGATTTAAATCCCCTGTTCAGGCAACCAGTCATTCGGGGAAAGCTTGCCTGGAGAGAAGAATTAGCCACAGAGTTAAGATGTTTCCACCAAACTGATATAACTGTGTAGTGCAAAGAAGACTATAGGATAAGACACAGAAATCACTACGGCACTATGGTCCAGGCAATTGCTATTCATTTTTAGAGTTATCCAATGTGAGTCGCCTTGTGTTCCAAACTGGAACATGGAACCTCAGTTTCCCAGAGACTGCCACAACTCCCTTATAAGAGAAGGCTGCAACTTTTGTGTCTGTCTAATGCAGAAATAAAAGGCAAGTAAATGGAGAGATGGTAGAGGTATATAAAATTAACTATATGTTGTGGAGAAAGTTGATAGGAAGGCTATTTTTTTTATTCTAGTCCTAGAACACAGCACCATCCTCTATGACAGATCAAGTACGTCTTCACATACCAAGACACAGTAAGTTGTGTAATTCACCACCACAATATATTGCAACCTGCATGGCTTGAAAAAGCAACTGGATAAATTAATGGAAAATCAAAAGCCCTGGCTTTTAAAACCTTTCCCTCCCTTCCCCAAGCCCCAGGCTCCAGCTGATTGGTGCTGGGGTGGAGAAACAAAAGGCTTTTCTCCCCCATCCCAGCACCAATCAGCTGGAACCCGGGCTTTTAAAATCTTTTTCCCCTCCCTCAAGCAAGCCCTAGACTCCACTTCATTGGTACTGGGGTGGGGGAGAAAAACTGTACAGTACTGCAGTCCCATGATATAGCGGGACCCCAGTATATGAACCGTGAAAGGGTGGGGGACCAACTGTATAAATATTATACTAATTGACACAATCAGACAAAAATACAGGACTATAATTACTTACAGTGTTTCTGCTTGTTCAAATTCCTTTACAGCTTCTGTAGGACAAAACAAATACAAACATGTCATTATTTTAATTTTTATAAGTTCCAGTTAATAAAACAGTTTTATTAGAATGAGTAGGGACACTGGCATTATCTAAAATCAACACATTTACAGTAGATGGCACATTTGTTTCCAGATATTCCAATATGCCCTAAAATGTCTCAGGTTCAGCCCTATTACCTAATTCAAGATAGTGGTAGTCAGCTTCTTTTCTACAAAAGTCAACCCAAGAGTAGGCCAGAGGTGAGGCAGGGAACTGCCAGGTAACTTTCTGGAGGAAAATTCCTCCTCTCAAGCAACTTTCTCCTCTAGATGGCCTCTGGAAATGGCAGCCTATCTACCACTACACACACCATTGGTCACACCTCTCTTCCTCTAAAAACAGTGAAAAGTTCATAATCACTGATTCTAGTATTGAAGACAATCAAGTACTGCTACCTTACAACTTTTCTTATTTGGGCAGATAAGCAGGATCATGTCTGAATAATATACGAGTGGGAAACCATCGGCAAATACACCATGGAAGTCTGGCTATAGTTAGGAAAGAATAAAACCTTGAACTCTGGAGACCATTCAGAATGCACAATACTGGGCGAGATGAATGGATAACTTGACAAGTTTAAGTCAGCTTCGTACTTTGCAGCCTCATTATCCCTACAGACATTCTGAAAGATGAGTCTAACTGGAAAGATGTTCCATTGAGATGGGAAACAGTCTTATTCTTATTCTTTTTCCAGTTCCACCCTCAAAATCTCCCCCGCTATTGAAGTCACAAACAATAGGGGTGGAAAAAACCACAGGGAGTAGAACTGTATTAAATGAGCCTCGTGGCGCAGTGGTTAAATGCCTGTACTGCAGGTAAAACTGTGCTCACAACCAGGGGTTCAATCCCAGGTAGCAGACTCAAGGTTCATTCAGCCTTCCATCCTTCCGAGGTCAGTAGAATGAGTACCCAGCTTGCTTTTGGGGGGGAGGGGCAATGTGTAGCCTGCATACTGTAATGAAACTGTAAACCACCCAGAGACTACTTGAAGTGGTATGGGGCGGTTTATTTATTTATTTATTTATTTATTTATTTATTTATTTATTTATTTTTACAACTTATATGCCACCCACTACCCAAAGGTCTCTGGGTGGCTTCGAATCAAAGAATTAAAATGGTTAAAACATCAGATATCAATAAATAATTAAAACAATAATAAAAACCTTACACTATAAGCAGAACACTTTGCTTTATTCTCATAAATACTCTTTATAGGATGATTATCCAGACAGACTACTTGGGCCATGCATACTGGGGCAGACAGGGCTTGCAAACCACATGTCTTGAGGATGCAACGTTGAGAAAGGCAGGAGTAGATGGCACTTGAGTAGAAGATCTATTGTCTATAAGGCAGCTCTGTACACTCACAGGGCAGGTAGAAAGGTATTATCAGCGTGCATTACATGTATGTCTTTAAAAATAAAAGGAAACAAAAATAAGTAAAAAATATGGACCTCCATAGCTTACCAACTTGAACTTCATTCTTTCTTGAGATCATTTCGTAGATAAAAATACAAGCGACTAAAACAACAACTTCAGCAGCTATGCCAAGGAATGGTTTGAGTGGTGTCATGTAGGTGAGAACAGTGAGTGACACATTCCCTTTGCTTTCACCAACTGGAAATGTAGCTTCACACCAGTAAAGCCCAGTGTCTTTCTCAGAGAGACCCAAGATCTTCAGCTTGGTTATGTTGGTACGCTCCTCATTAATGGCATATTTTTCTGGCATGAGAGTAGTATTAACGGCAACCTGGCGATTAAAAAAAAAGTTAATGAACTCTTGAAAGACAATGAACTCTGACATCCTTAGAAAATGCAGAATCATTTAAACCTGGGAACCATGAAAGCTGGTGACTTGAGTTTTATGGGAATGGTAAGTCCAGTCCAGGTTCACAGACAATCCTGTACGGAATCCGGCCTCTGAAGAGGTCTAGCACATTGGATAGCTCTTTTTAACTCTGAACTAAACTGTGGGTGGATTGACAACAATAACCCTGGTTATTCAGGGACGCCTTTGGCAATTGCTAGGGTTGTACCAAGGTTCATTTTTATTTTTATTTTTCAATTTTTGCCTCTTGCCCAGCATCTTTTTAGATTGTTAACTGTTGTTCTGTTTTTAACTGTTGTGTGAACCGCCCAGAGTTCCTGTTGGGAAATGGGGCGGTATACAAGCGCAAAAATAAATAAATAAACAATAGTGGAGTCACCTACGTCAGCTCCCCTGCACTGTTATCTGCAAGCAGTGTCTGTTTTATTTATTTATTTTTATTTATTTTTATATTTATATACTGCCAGATTTTCCCAGACGAGAACTCAGGACAGTTAACAAGGAATAGCATGTAACAAAATACAGAGAAAAATACTAACCGGTTCCACAGTATGGACATAAAGAACAAAAACAAACCCAACAACAATCAGAACCAAAATTTAAAAAGCTAAAAATACAAAACATTACTAAGGCAAGACAGCGAAAAACGGGCAGACAAACAAACTCATAACATCTATTTATAAAATAAATCAACCTCCTTGATCGCCGAACACGGCTATATAAAGCCAAGTTTTTAACAGCTTCTTAAATGCCGGGAGGGACTCCACATGTATTCTTTTAAAGGCAGTGCTGAAACAGTGTATAGCTACGCCACTTCAAGAAGACTATCCTTTTACAGAGATGGAAATGGCCAGTTAGCACCTTATCAGAGACGATTCTGCTACACAAACACAGATCTATTCCTCTGCCATTTGTCTGATGTCTGGCCAGGTACAGCAATTTCACCGATGAAATCCAAATTTGAATGGGGTTCGGTGGGGTGGGGGAAACAGAAGACTGAAACACGTTTTCGCTGCTGTGTAATCACACATAGGTAGATGTCTGAATGATTTGAAGTAAAGCAAAATGAGTTTCTAGAGTGACTGTGTAGCACCAAAGAGGATAAAAGAAGGTTGAGAAATGCATAAAGTGTACATAATATGCATGTAATGTATCTAGACATTTAAGGCAAGGCACTCAACAGTTGATTTGTGTACACCAGGGGTGTCCAAACTTTTTCCCAGGAGGGCCAGATCTGGCAAGGTGAAAATATGTGGGGGCCGACCATTCAGCCGCATTTGGCTCCTGGGCCGGACTTTGGACAAGTCTCTATAACACGCAAGGAGGAAGGGAAGACGCTGCTGCAACGGAGCCGGGTGGGGTAGGCTGGCCAGGTGGCTGGGGTTGGGGGTTGGGGGGGGTGAACAGAGGCAGGGAGGGCAGACAAGACATAAAACTGCAAGCTGATGCCTCCATCCTGTATGGGGAAGGGCCAGCTGGCGGGGATGCATGACAGGCTGAGCTGGCGGGGAGAAGAAGCTGCGGGCCACTCAAAATTTGTAAATGGGCCACATTTGGCTCCCAGGCCTGACTTTGGACATGCCTGGTATACACACTTAGTTTACTGTCCAAATAGAAACTATTGATATGCAATTCAAGTTTGATACTTTCCCTTCTTACACTTCATCATTTTAACTAAAATATCAACAGACACTCAAGACCAGTGCTCTGTCTCTAAAGTAGCTTTTGAAGAGGCAGTTGTGTTAGTCTGTGCTAACATATCAGGAAAAACAGAAGACAAACAAAAAATGAAGAATAAAAAAATATGATGGCACCTTAAAGAATAACCACTATACGTTAATGGGAGTTTCTCTGGTATAAAGAAGTGGATTTGTCAAAAAAAAACTTTATAAACATGGCTGCTTGGCAATCCTAAGGGCTTCTGACTCCCAACTGTTCTATACTAGCAAGAATAACATGACTTTCCCCACCTAAATTAGGGAGCTACAGAAAGATTGGGGTACCCAGAAATGAGCTGGGGGAGGGGCTAAAAGGATTATGAGCCAATTTGGATTCAAAGACCAACAAATAAAATAAAATAAAATAATAACAAAAATAATCATCTCAGAAATACTCAGATATATCATGTTATTCATTCATAAGGGTTTCTCTTTTGTATCTGATCTTGACTGGTGGATTCTTGGGTTTTAAATTAAAAAAATAGGTGGCAAACCTGAATATTTCCTACCCCACTCTTATGAGTGACTAAAAATGCATGAAATAGAAACTGTCAGTGCCTGATTAGGATCAGTTCTATACCAAAACTTGGGATCAGCTCAACAGTATATTAAGATGAACATATATTTTTTCCTCCTGCCAATGAACAGAACTTGCCTGTTCACTTCCATTTGTTGTATACCAGACCCAAGATGATGGATGATAGTGCTTTTGTTCTTCACCAACGGCACATGACAGGACCACGTAATCACCAACATAACTTATGATTTGCTTGGATTTTATGTGGACTTCAGGCACTGAGGAAAAGAAAAAGGCACCACTTATGAAGTGACATACTGTATCTGCCGATAATGCACATATACTGCCTTTGTCGTATATAGAGCCATTTATTTGAAATGAAGAATTTGCAGGTCAATTCTTCCAATTGTTTCTTTTTTGTACTTGCAACAAAGCATATAATGCCTAACGCTTTGCTTTCTGGATAAATCTATTACCAGTTGGCTTTGTCAAGTACATAAGAAGCATCACTTTAAAAGCATCATCTAATAATTCTCCCCTATCCATAAAAGGACATGTTCCAAAATTTCACTTCGAGGCACTTTAATGGCATTCCTTGGGTCACTTGCTTTTTAATGATTCTTCTGAAGTTGGCTTTAGCTCTTTAATTTACTTTTGTATGTTTGTCCTTACTACAATTTGTTCATTCATCCATCCATTTATTTCCTTCATCCCAATCGAGTGAGCTGAAATTTATACTATGGTGGTATATACAGCAAGTTAGTTTCACCCTGGGTGACATCACACACACACACACACACACACACACACACACACACACACACACACACACACACACACACACACACACACACACACACAAACACAAACACACACACACACACACACACACACACATTTCCATTTCATAACCAACCAGCCTATTTCTAGCATTTTCTCCTGAAAAGTCCTCTCTTGGTTTGGAGTCATCTTCTATGTTTAGCTTCCATCTAATGCATAAATCAATATGTCCTGTGTCTGGTCAAGAATGCTTTTCCTATGGGAGTATTCTGTTCCTATCATCTACTAAGAACTCCCTGATTTCTTCCATGTTAAAGACAGAAGGACTGCAGGACACAGCAGGTCTTTTAAAACTGGGACCATATCGCCAGTAGAAGAGGTGATAATAATCTAGCAAGGTTGCAGGCACATTTTGCAGTAACCATCCAACATGCCTTCTCCCAAAGGGAAACTACTTTGAAGTAACAAATCTTGGAGGAATAATAATATGTTGCAATAGCACCATATGGCTGAGTAGGGGCCAGAGTTCTTTAAGCTCTGACTTCAATTCAGAGATTGTTAGTTGACTGGCTGCCTCCCTCTTACCATCAACTCCCAAAACATTTTTCTTTAAAAAGTATTTTTTTAAAAAAATTATAAAACACTCCTCTAAGAAAGAACATTAAAGAGAAAATGCTTTAAATAGGGCCATTTCTAAATCTTCAAAACCAAATGGAAATGTGGAAATGCAAAAATAAAAATGGCAGAATAGCCTTCTAAGAACACTTTCTAAACAAAAAAAATGTAAAAATCCCCCACACACATGCGTGCTACTCCTGTCCGACTCTAGGGGCAGTGCTCATCTCCGTATTCAAGCTGAAAAAACAGTGTTCTGCAAGTCCATGGCTACGTGGCCGGCATGGCTGCAAAGAAACACTGTTTTGCCTTCTCGCTTTTTATGGCGGTACCTATTTATCTACTTGCATTTACATGCTTTCGAACTGCTAGGTTGGTAGGAGCTGGGGTTATCAGTGGGAGCTCGCTCCACTGCATGGCACCCGGGATTCGAACCACCAAGCTGCTAAATAAATAAATACACATTTTTGTTATGGAGACTGAACTCCAGAATACTTTTGCCCTTTTGTGATCCATGTAATGTGCTGGTCTTGTCTGTAGTAAATTTTTACATAAAGTAATATGCTTTAACAACATTTCATTAAAATAACTATGTTCCAGTACACCGAGAATGGAAAAATTCAACACCAGATTTCTCATTTGTATGTCAGCCCTACTTTTGAAACAGAGAAGTGTGAAAAACAGAGTTGGGAAGACCAGCTTGATTCAACTTTGGGTTGCCTTTAGAGTTCTCAAGCTTTCCTGGTCTTAATAACAAAACAACAACAACAACAACAACAACAACAACAACAACAACAACAACAACAACAACAAACATCACAAACCATGGGCTGAAACAGAGTGGCAAGGCTACATGTCTCACCTTTTTTAATCAATGTTTTAATTTAAAAAGCAGGGGGGGGGAATTCTCCTTCTTTCCAGAGTTCTACAACTGAATCCATGTTTGATTCTGTCCTGCTTCTAATTATAAAACTACTTATTGTTATGTATCAAAAGTAACATATACACCCAAGCAAAGTGTCTCCCAAAAAACTAACAATATTTAGTTATAGCACATTTAATTACAGGGTTTTTTTAAAAATCCATAAAGAAAAAAAATCTGAACCCTTACCTTGTAAATGAAATATAGCACTGATTTCTGTCTTAGTTTTAAAAATGCAATGGTAACTCTTCATTTCATCATTGGTTATGGCATTTATTCTGAAAAGAAGAATTCAATAATTTTTACTATGCAACTGCTTGGGAGTTGTTCTTTGAATTAACTGGTGATATATAAATCCATAAACAAACAAACAAATGCATAAATGCATAAATAAATGCATAAATAAATTCATTCTACAGGTCAGTTCATTTTACAAAAAAAAAAAAAATCATCCTACGAAACTGTTTAACATGGTTCCCATAGGAATGCATTGAATTCTTCTTGTGAGGCACCCCATAGGAAAAATTCGTCTTATGAGGCTTTCCTATTCACAGAAATTTCATTCATTAAGGGGCGTTCGTCTTACGAGGTACTACTGTAACTGATTCCCCCCCCCCAAAGCATCAGATAATCATATGCAAGATAGAACTATTTCACTAAGTAAAAATGAAAAGCAATTGAATTGCAATATGAAAGCAAAACTGCTAAAGCAGTGACATTCCAAATTTATGGCTGCAGAACATCCAATGGCAGGTACAGCATGGCTTGTTCAAACTGACAGTGGGTGAAATATCCTGTGAAATGGGATCATCATACCAGATACTACAGGTAGAATTTTCATAGCAGGAGACATATAGATCGTCCACTAAAATGTTGGAAGTCTATCACGACATCCACTAGAAGTATGATGTAGAAAACAATGTAGATGCATGATGGTATCTACAGCACTGGCTGTAGAACACAAATGCAATAATATTTGGCATCGAGGAAGCCTGCAGGGCCAGTACTAGTAGAATCAGATACCAAGGTCTATCTTTGTGCCTCTCTGCCTGTTTAGTACTTCTTTGGAGTTATCTGGTGTGGAACCAAGTCTCCAAATGTTAACACTTTTAAGGAACTCACTAAAATACTAATACTAGATATTATTATTGTGTAACATATTATTTTTGGTTTTGTGTTTATTTTTCTTTCTTAGATTTGTATATTTAGGTGTGTGTTTTCTTCCTTCTTTGGTTTTCTTTCCTTTTTAAATTTAAGTGGTTTTTTTTTAAAATGGTGCTCTGATCATACAAGAGATTAGATTCACTGTGCACTGCTATAAAACACAGTGTGGTCCTTCAGTGCTCCCCAACCTTTTTGTCCCCGCGGCCCGGGAAATTTTTGATAATTTTTCTGTGGCCCGGGGGTGGGGGGGAGGGGGGAGAATGCGAAAGGGGGGTCCGGCGGGGAGGCAAAAGGGGGGGGGTGAAAGCAAAGGATGGGAGGGAAGGAGGAGGGGGAGGCACGAGGGCGGCGCGCGGCGGCACTCACCGGCCTGGGGCGGCGGGCGTGCCACTCCCCCACACACACACGGGCGGGGTGGGGGGGGGAACCCGGGGCTCCTGGGCAGGCGGGCCCCGCCTCCTCCTCCGGCGCCGGGAGCCGCGCGCGGGTCTCGCTGCTGGCGCCCCGCTTGCTCCTGCTGCCGCCACCGCCGTGGGCCACCTCCTCCGCCGGGGAAAGCAAGCGGGGCGCCAGCAGCGAGACCCGCGCGCGGCTCCTGGCCCCGGCGCCCTGCACGCGGCACCCGCCCGGCCGCGCCGGGAAGCGCCCTCGCGGCACCGACGAGCCTCCGCCTCCTCCTCCTCCTCCTGCTCTGGTTCCTCCTCCTCCTCCTCCTCCTCCTCCCGCCGCCGCCGCCGGAGGTGCAGCAGCAGCCACCCCCCCCCCCGCAATTGCCCCCCGCCGCCGCCGCAATCGCCCCCATCCCGCCGCCGCCGCTACCCCCCCGCAATCGCCCCCCCCGCCCCCCCCGCGCCGCAATCGCCCCCATCCCGCCCCCGCCGCCACCCCTCCGCAATTGCCCCCCGCCCCCGCCGCAATCGCCCCCATCCCGCCGCCGCCGCAATCGCCCCCATCCCGCCGCCGCCGCTACCCCCCGCAATCGCCCCCCCGCCCCCACCGCAATCGCCCCCATCCCGCCCCCGCCGCCACCCCTCCGCAATTGCCCCCCGCCCCCGCTGCAATCGCCCCCATCCCGCCGCCGCCGCTACCCCCGCAATCGCCCCGGGGGTTGGGGACCACGCCTTAATGGACTAGCAAATGCAGGGAAATGCTCCCAAGTAGAGATGGGCACGACTTAGCGGTATTCCTGTTTCCGTTACTCGTATCCGTTACTCTACGGAAATGGTAACGGGAATTACTCCGCCAGAATTCGAGCTCGAACCGACGAACGAACAATTTGGTCTGATTTGTCGTGCTCGTTACTTGCATCGCGCAATGCCAAGCGGCACAGAAAAAAAGTTTTTAAAAGTAAAAAAAACCCCCGATTCCCGGCCCTAAAAGTAGGCGAAAACTGTCTGAGGGCACCTACCAGGCCAGAAGGGTGTTTTATTTGGGGGGGGTTTCCCCGCCCCCCTCTCCTTGGCTATTGCTACTGCTGCGCTGCTGGTACCAGGCTGGGAGGGCGCATCCATTTGCCATGCAGTGCGGGGGATCCAAAATGGCGACCGCAATATTTTTTTTGAAATCGTTGCCCAAAACCCCACCAAAGCACCACAGAAACATGTGAAAATTAGCTATTTTAAATGCTTGAATTTTTACAGTAGCAGCAGTGGGTTTTTCTTGCAAAAAAAAGTCTCCGTTGATTTTATTTTATTTTATTTTATTTTATTTTATTTTTTTACACCTGCACATTCGCAATGATGGGCTCGCCCATGGGAGTGGACCATGCAAATTTTCCACCAATCGCATGGCCACTTGGCCAGGTTGACCACAGAGACTTCTGGGATGTGCCAATCGGGCATAAACAGCCCACTAATCGTAGCCCAAACCCGAACTCTAACCCTAAGCCTAACCCATACCCCAGTACACTGTCCTTCTAAGTGGGTCAGAGAGGCACCCAGAGGTGCACCCCAATACTCACCCTAACCTCACCCGTAACTAGCCTAACCCTAGCCCTTGCGCTAACCCATCTTAACCCTAAGCCAGAACTACTTGCATTGCACTACATGCAAGTACGTGAGACACAGCGGGTGCAAAGAGTCTGCCAGTCCGTCACTTGTGGCTCTGGCTGACTCCTGCAGCTCCCTCCAGGAGCCCGCTACCCCCCCAAACCAGTACAAATGAAAACAAAAAAACAAAAAAACGAACCGACTAATTTTTGTGAAATTTCGCGAAAAACGGAAACGAGCCAAAACGGACTGCCTCCGACACACGACAACTCGAAAACGTCATTTTCCCTAGTCGTGCCCATCTCTACCCTCAATTTCTTGTTCTCAAATACTTGAATACATCTTAATTGTAAGCCGCCTTGGGTCCTTTTACAAGGAGAAAGGTGGGGTAAAAATACTCTAAAATACTCTTAAATAAATAAATAAATAAATAAATAAATAAATAAATAAATAAATAAATAATGCTGCTCCTTTCTCATTTTGGCTCTTGGTAACAAGTGGTAGGGCCAGCAGTGCAAAATTCTGTGCCCCAGCCTTCCCCAACCTATCAGCTTCCTGATGTTTTAGAGATTAATAACCCCTTTCTCTGTATCCATTGGCTATGATAGCCATGGCTGAGGAGAGTTACAATTCAAAACATCAGGATTATGAAACAAAAGGATGCCACAGATCAAGATGAATAAACTGGGCCTTTCAGGTTAAAATCTTCTCACATTTTTAAAAATCTAGCGGTAGGATGTGATAAATAAATATTTGAAAATATTTGCTAAACACCTTGGATGTTCTGTTTAGTGTATACAGTAATGAAAGGCCTTTTGTTGGTTTGGTTTGAAAAAAGAACTTGAATTGTCCTTTGAATGGACTGTTTTGAGGCGTGTTCCACTCTTGGTATTCCACTGCTCCCTGCCCTCTGTAATAAATAACCTGGGTCAAATCAGCGCCTGCTTGTCCTGTCCCTCATGGCAACCCAGAAGATAAAGGATAAAGATCAATTCCTGACAAGCGACATTCAGACTAAAGGGGCTGCCTGGCTTACCAGAAGTTCTCAGCTGCAACTTTCTTTCATAGGGAGATTGAGAGCTCTGATGGGAGCTGACTGTAACTGATGGGATATCAATGGGAGCTAATGGTGGGAGATGGCTTTCCTGATAGCTGGGGATCCTGCCTTGTTTATCAGTGGAACATTCATCAGGGCTAGGAGTCCCACTGAGAGGATGAAGCAAGCATGTGTGTGAGGAAAATAAGGGAATGAAAATCCCCTTGATTTTAATTGTCTTATGTTTGTTTGTTTGTTTTTGTCTGCTTATTTATTTAAAATATTTATAGGCCATCTTTTCCCTAAAAGGAGCCAAGGAGGCTTAACAGTATTAAAAGAAACAATACTGAAACTAAAACCATATTTTTATAGTATTAAAAAACTATACAAATACCATTTAAAACCAGTATGGAAATGTGGGTATTAAAAGCACATTAAAACTGGATTCGTGTTTATATGAATGGAACATGAAGAAATAAAGGAAAGAATAACATGCTGCTTCTATACCACCCCATAGTGCTTAAAGCTCTCTCTGGGTGGTTTACAATTTGATTATCCAAGCTACGCACCCACCCACCCCCGCCCCCGCCGCCCTCAGCAAGCTAGGTACACATTTTACCAACTTTGGAAGAATGGTAGGCTGAGTGAACCTTGATTCTGCTTCCTGGAGTTGAACCCCAGGTTGTGAGCACAGTTACAGCTGCAATATAGCAATTTAACCACTGCACCATGAGGTTATTCTTGCTAAAGGATTCTCTATGTCAGGGGTGGGCAACTGTCAGCCCTCCACATGCTTTGGACCACAACGCCCAGAACTGGGAGCTTAGATTGCCAATGATAAAGGACTATGGGAGTTGTGGTCCAAAACATCTGGAGGGCTGACAGTTGCCAACCCCTGCTCTATTTTAATACAATAGCAATAAGGTCTATTAATTAAAGGATTGTTTATCAAGCCGTATCTTAGAACAGAGAGGTAACAGATCTAATATATGCAGATTCTCCAAAACTGTACAGTTGGACCCGAGTATGCACTGAGCATTGGTTCCAGGCCTTCTCATGGATAACAAAAACCATGGATAAGAGAAAACACCCCAAATCTCCCAAACTGCTGTTCTGTGATAGTACCTTGCTTTATGGCTGCTGTTTTGTGACCGTAGCTTGCTTTACGGCTGCTGTTTTATGACTGTAGCTTGCTTTACAGCTGCTCTTTGTGACAGTTGCTTGCTTTGTAGCGGCTGTATTATCTATTTAATTTTTTTCCCTCTGCCAACTGTGGATAACTTAATAAGTGGTTAATGAATCAGTGGATATGGGGGGATATGTTGATTACTTTTTAAAAGGACAATGACATAGGTAATATCGAGAATTTTCCAGACAAGTAGATCTACCTGTGAGCAAAGAGGAAGAGTGACAAAAGTTGTGTCAACCTTTAAGAAGCAAAGAAGAATATCTTCCAGTCCTAATGCCATCATGTAGTTTTGTAAAAATGGAATGTCTCACCAAACAATGGGAAAGAGTACAAGTTAAAAATGGAACTGTAAAAATGGTAACAAAACATGATATGTTGTAAGGAGTATGTCTATACTGTGGACTTTGAAAAAGGACTGCAGGCCTAGGAAAATAATATTTCAGCAAATAATAACTGAATGAGAGAGGGAGAAAGAGAGAGAGAGAGAGAGAGAGACTGAAAGACTTAGGCCGTTACTTCACGAGCCGCTCGCTTCGCGGCTAGCCTTCTTTTCTGTGCGAATCGATCGTTTCAGTCCGCACGCTCCTCCTTTTTGGCTGCGATGCCACCCCGACCACGCCCCCTTTACCGTGCTCCAAGCGGGGCGAGTGGTTCCCCTGGCTGCTGCCGGGAATCTTTTCGCTTCGCATCTTGCTTCGCTCCCAACGTCACGTGTGGTCTCGGTTTTTTACACCTGCACATTCGCAATGATGGGCTCGCCCATGGGAGTGGACCATGCAAATTTTCCACCAATCGCATGGCCACTTGGCCAGGTTGACCACAGAGACTTCTGGGATGTGCCAATCGGGCATAAACAGCCCACTAATCGTAGCCCAAACCCGAACCCTAACCCTAAGCCTAACCCATACCCCAGTACACTGTCCTTCTAAGTGGGTCAGAGAGGCACCCAGAGGTGCACCCCAATACTCACCCTAACCTCACCCGTAACTAGCCTAACCCTAGCCCTTGCGCTAACCCGTCTTAACCCTAAGCCAGATCTACTTGCATTGCACTACATGCAAGTACGTGAGACACAGCGGGTACAAAGAGTCTGCCAGTCCGTCACTTGTGGCTCTGGCTGACTCCTGCAGCTCCCTCCAGGAGCCCACTACCCCCCCAAACCAGTACTAACAACAACGAAAAAATGAAAAAACGAACCGACTAATTTTTGTGAAATTTCGCGAAAAACGGAAACGAGCCGAAACGGACTGCCTCCGACACACGACAACTCGAAAACGTCATTTTCCCTAGTCGTGCCCATCTCTACTCCCAAGTTATTTTTAGGAATCAGTAGGTTTTGCACCAGGATATTTATTTATTTATTTATTGAATTTATACCCCACCCATCTTCCCGTAGGAACTCTGGGCGGCTAACACAGGGCTGAAGAATCAGCAATAAAAGACAAATAGAACAATCAAATAAATCATCAACAACAAACAACAAAATAAAACAACTTTGGCACCCTGGCATAAAATTTCAAATGCTCCGGATAGCATAATTGAGCAGACGGATGGCGGGAAAGGGAGGGGGGGGGAAACTAAACTAAATCGCCAAGGGCCTCGCCGAAAAGCAAAGTTTTTAACACTCGGCAGAGGACCAGCAGGGACTCTGCAGAGCGCACATCGCTTGGGAGGCTGTTCCATAGAGAGGGGCCAGCGACCGAGAAGGCCCGGTTATGAGTAGAGGTTTTCCGGGCCTCTCTCGGGGTGGCAACCCGAAGCATGTGCGCTCGCGACTGCCGGACTGGATGGGCCGAGGTTGAGCGCTGGATGATCCGCTCTGACAGGTAGTCCGGGCCCAAGCCATGGAGGGTTTTATAAACTAAAACCAGGACCATGAATCTAATCCGGGATGCAATGGGCAACCAATGCAGGCGAGCCAGGACCGGGGTGATTTGGTCATGACGACGCACACCTGCCACCAGCCTGGCTGCTGCATTTTGCACCCTCTGCAAACGCCGGAGGAGAGTCAAGGGCAACCCCATGTAAAGAGTGTTGCAGTAGTCCAGCCTCGAGATCAGCCTCGAGGATAGTATTACAAAAGTAAAAAAGGTTCAGTCTTAATAAAAGAATGGTACAATTTTTTTTAAAAAACACCACTCTGCCAAAGTGTCTCGAAAAATGCCTTCAGTTGTTATTAGATGTAGCATATTCAAGTAAACAGGGTCAGAATCCCATTGCTGTATGTGATTCCGGAAGGTACCTGGCTAATTTCGGCAGCTGCCCCCAGATTATGCCCTTCCAAGTGAGATCCGCCTGGCGCCAACTTTGATGACATTCCGGCGCCAGGTAAAAACATTCCTGTTCCAGAAGTTTTTTAACTGATTATTGTGGGTTCTGATGGCAATTTAAGTTTAGTATTTTAATATATTTTATTTATTGTATTTAAATATTTTATTTTAATTTTATTGCAATTTTGATGTTTTAATTGTCTGAATTGTTTATTTTGATTGTGAGCCACATACAAGCTTAATCAATCAATCAATTAATTAATTAATTAATTAATTAATCCTTCTCAGGTAGCTCAATCAATTGCAGAGCTACTCATAGAGAGATGAAGGTTGTAAGCAAGAGGGAGGTGCCCATACCAGGCAGCTCTTAGTTTGAACTGGCCTGTAAAGTCCAGCCCCTTCGGACCATTGCTGCTCTGTGCCTTCCAAGTAGAAGCCTGGCATCCATCTTGCCAAGGTGAACTTTTAAGAACTCTCTCCTGGCAAATTACATCCCTTGCCATGTTTGGACTTCTATACCTGCTTTGAAAAAGACAGCTTGCTTTTGAAAGCTCAGCAACTTTTATTTTTCTACTAGCAGCCTATGAAGGTATCACCCATAGTCTAGTTTTGATTTTGTTTGTTTTAATGGCTGCACGGCTCCAAACCTCTTTTTAGAGCTGCTCATGTTACTGAAGTGTGTGAATAAAAGCCCAGTAAATGAGCAAACCGCATGTCTGATTGCCTTACATGTGCTTTTTCCCACTGGAGTTTGGTCCAGGAGCTGCTGGTTACAATTAAGGAACATGGGTGTTATACTTACATGACTTCCTACACCCAAAATAACTAACTAAGAGGTAGCTACGCCACCACCAACAAATTACCTCCAAATTGTGTGTGTGGACTAATACCCCTAAGTAGAGATGGGCACACAAAGGAAAAATGGGGTTTCATTTCCATTCCGTTTCGTGCCCATCTCCCTTCGTTTACCGTTTTTCGGAAACAAATGTCTTAAAAAAACTTTGTTTCCGTTTACCGTTTTGCCGGTTATTCTTCCCCGTGGTGGATGAGAGTGCCAGGCGGGCTGTCATCCCGCGGGGAAGATCCCTTTAGAGAGAACCCATTCTGCCTCTGCATGTGGAGGCAGAACGGGGGTCTCTTCTTCCCCGCGCCGGTCATGACAGCGTGGGCGCTGTCATCTGGCTGGGGGGGGGGAGGCAGAGGGCAGTTGGGAGGGGGCTGCGTTCCAACCTCCGCATGTGGAAACTGGATCCCAGACCGCTCTCCCCACCCTCTCTTGAGAGAAGACCGAGGACTCTGCTCTGATTGCACAGCTGAGCCTGTGGTCCCCTCTGAAGAGAGGAATGCTGCCGCCCTGCCATGGGCTGGACCCCTTGTCAAATGACCCGGTTGGCACTAGGGGGTCCCCCCAGTGCCAAGTGGGCCATTTTTGAAGGGGTCCAGCCCACAGCAGGGCGGCAGGATCCCACTGAAAATGGCCCGGTTGCCAGCACGGAGTTCCTGCATTGGCGACCGGGCCATTTTCAGAGAGGTCCTGCCGCCCTGCCATGGGCTGGACCCCTTGTCAAATGGCCCAGTTGGCACTAGCGGGACTGAGGAATGTCACTTTTGAGCATCATTCTTCCAATACTCATTGTATGCTACATAAATGACAGATCAGAAAGGAAGCCACACAGATGCCTATGTCACATCCTGTTCTTTGCATCATTCATAGACATATAAAAGCCACTCACTCGTGCCGGCTACACCATTTCGTATTTGTTGCATTTCTGCTGATGCTCTCATTTTTTATTGCTTCATCACCGACCTTCCAAACCACCTCCATTTTTTCCATTTCTACAGCAGGGGTAATAACCAGACTACACAAGAGTTCAAGTCTAGTTGGCTTGTCCAGGATGATAGTTTTGGTTGTTGGAGCTTTAGGAACACCTGTCGGAAATAATTAAAAGACATTTGTTTAAAATAATTTAACTGAGAATATAAGTATTCCTTGGTTTCACCTCTTCTATGAAGAAACTAGTTTCAATTAAACTGACTTTGTTTGCTTGTTTATCACATTTATACCCTGCCCATCTGGTCTAACAGGCCAGTTCATATCAGTCTTGTAATAAAGACATCAGTATAGGTGATACTAAAAAAACTAAGATCATGGCCACCGGTCCCATCACCTCCTGGCAAAGAAATGGAGGCAATGACAGAGTTTATTTTCTTGGGCTCCTTGATCACTGCAGATGGCGACTGCAACAACGAAATAAAAAGACACCTGCTTCTTGGGAGGAAAGCCATGGCAAACCTAGAAAGCATCCTAAAGAGCAGAAACATCACTTTGCCAACTAAGGTTAGGATAGTCAAAGCTATGTTTTTCCCCAGTAGTGATGTATGGAAGTGAAAGCTGGACTATAAAGAAGGCTGATCGCCACAGAATTGATTCTTTTGAGCTGTGGTGCTGGAGGAGAGTTTTTGAGAGTCCCCTGGACTGCAAGGAGATCAAACCTATCCATCCTGAAAGAAATCAACCCCGAATGTTCACTGGAAGGACAGATTTTGAAGCTGAGGCTCCAGTACTTTGGCCGCCTCATGAGGAGAGAGGACTCCTTGGAAAAGTCCCTGGTGTTGGGAAAGATTGAAGGCAAAAGGAAAAGAGGACGGCAGAGAATGAGATGGTTGGACGGTGTCATCAATGCAACCAATATGGATTTGACCAAACTTCGGGAGGCAATGGAAGATAGGAAGGCCTGGTGAGCTCTGGTCACGAAGAGTCGGACAAGACTGAACGACTGAACAACAAAATAGGTCCACATATTATGATAATCAAGTATAAACAGAACTTTGTTTCACTGAATTTAGAAGGGTCTGCTCCCAAGAGCACAGTACTATTCTATAGATCTTCTCATACAATAAAGTGCTGCATTGATTCTTAACATATAGATATAACAGACAGAAAAACAGATTGGGTATCAAACTTGCTTCCAGACAAGCAGGGTCAGCTCATGGACTAGAAAACCTTGCCCCCCCCCCCCAATTCAGAGGGAGGCATCCCCCTTGCTCCTGTTATGCACTTTTCTCACTGACAAATGTTCAGGCGTTATGACTGATTCACCAAGCCACTCAAGGAGAAGCTGGAGGGACCAAAATGAACCTGGGATGTGAAAATGTGACTGACAAAGTACCTCACATACTTCTAATGAACAGAATGCTGACTGGAAAACATGAGAAGAACCAAGCTTTGTCACCTCAACCACTTGGGCCTACAGACATCCAAGAGTTCTCTTGGAAGGCTGATCATTCAGTCTTGTTCTCTTTTTTTAGAACACGGACTATATTTTAACCCATTGTGAGGGGAATTCTCCTGCCATCCCTGGCAGCTGTCTGCCTTGGGCCCCACATTCCCCAGCAAATTCCCTGGGAGACCCCAATGGCAGGGCAGCCTGAGGACATCAAAAGGAGGAGTGAGTCCCCAAGTATATGAATGGCAGCAGAGGCTGGTGAGCTGCATCTTCAAGCTGGAAATAGAGGATGGGTCGGAGTGGCAGGGCCTGAGGTTGAAAGAAGAAGATGAGGGAGGCTTAGCTTCTGACCTGTCACCCTCAGTGGACTCTGGGGAGGGAGAAGTGAGCACAGGAAGCTGAGGAACTGGAGCCCATTGTCTGTGCCCTCGGACAGGATTAAACACTGGAGGCCCTGGACTGGGGGATGTGTTATTTATTTATTTCTATACTGCAACTTGTGTAAATGGCTTGCTATATCCCTGCCTCCTCCCACAAAGAGGCAGCTGCCTTTTGGGGGAGAGAAAAATCAAGAATAAACATAACAGGAGCATTTTTCTTCTTTGGGTGGCCTATGACTGAATCATTGGTTATGGTGCAGGGAACAGAAAAGGAGCAGAGGCACTTAAGCTCTTTAAAGTCAACGGATAATCCAAGAAGCCATTTTAAACTCTTCATTCTTTTGACTGGAAATGGGCAAGTGTCAAGATGGAAATCAATACAAGCTTGTTTGGAACTGCTGGACAGGAGTTGCTTCTACCTTGGCCTGCCCATATATATAGCTCTCTGTTTTACCTTGGGAAGCACAAATGCCCATTTGGATGCAGTCAGCTTTTGAGGTTGTATGTGAGAGGCACTGCCCCTTCATTGGAGTCACCACTCCTGACTCGAGGGCAGGCAGATATATGAAAGCCAACGTTCCTACTGACTACATATTATGGAACAGGTAAGTATGATTGGCAAGAATGTGCCTAAGAGCTGGTCCTGCAATGGTGAGCTATTTGACATAGAACATCAGTGCCTTATGCTCCTATATAAGAAAATCCCCATGTCTCAATAAATGATTCTCTTGAAGGGCCTTTGGGATATGGCAACATAGCCCTCCTGCCAGTCCTCATCTTCAACTAGCATGATTTGGGGGCTGAGCTGCAGGTTGCATTACTTCTATTTATTTTCTAGAGTTTTGAGTCGGCTGTTTAGTTTATTTTAGTTTTGGATTTTCTCTCTGTCACAACAAGGTGCCATTATACCTCTTTCAATAATGTAGAAGTTATTCAGAAAACGATGTAACTAGACCTCCGCTGGGTAAAGCAACACTTCTTCCCCACAAGATTTGTGGTTTTCTTTCTGACAAAAAGAAAAAACCCTGCAGCTTCTCAACACGACACAAAACAAGAGTGAAATTACATGCTTACTCCAGAAGGGGAAACGAGACAAACTGGTTTAGGAAAGATCTTCTGTGTCTGTGACCCAGAAAGGGGAAGACGAAAACCAGGGATTGGGGAGTATATCAAATGAAAGGTTTTCTCTGCGGGAAAGCAAAATGCTCATGAGCTTCTCCGGTGAGCAGCTGCCTGTAGGCAGTACTTTTTATCCAAGAGGCAATCTTAAACAGGTGGTAATAGATAATTTGCACACCCATCTGAAATAAAGCATGCTACTATGACCAAAGTTGAAATACCAATCTCAAGACTGAAACTATCTCACTGTTAACAATCTACTTTGAAACTCCCCTACATAAATGCTTTATGCCTTGAAACCAACACCATTATTATAACAGCTAGGAACCTGCTGTTTACTTTGTAGAATTTTAGTAAAAAGAGCCTACATTCCTTGGAGCAAACAAATGCTCATAATGAAGAAGAAACACATACCATCTATAGTAATATTCTCCATCAAAAAGGGAAGCGAAGTCACAGCTGAGTTCACACCTTCCATACTGGTGGGTGGTCCTGCCAAACAGAAAAATTGAGACTAGATTAACTTTTGTAACAATTTGATATGACATATGTATAAAAACAGGTGTTGCATGGTTCTGAGCTCTGTCTCCTCTGACAGGCACAGACTCAGAAACAGCACCTCAGCTTTCCTGCCTCCTCTGGGCACTGCCTCTGATTGAGTGCCTGCTGAAGGAGGCGGGGCTCAGAACCATGGAACTACAGAACACCTGTTGGGCTAAGCGTGGTGTCTAAACTTCGGCCCTCCAGACGTTTTGGACCACAACTCCCACAGTCCTTTGTCATTAGCAATACAGGCTTGGAATTCTCTGAGTTGTGGTCCAAGACATCTGGAGGGCCAAAGTGTGGGCACCCCTGGAAGGGCTGAACTGGCACAAGCCATCAAACCAGTGGTTTGTGCCCATCTCTACCTACTGCCATTCTTTTTGTAGGTGGCTATGGGAGGTGGTGGTAATGTGTATGATTTCATCTTCAAATTATTTCATCTGTTTCCCCTATTCCATCCCACCTTGATATCCTGTGAGATAAGACAGTATATAAATATCCCCAAAAAATAAATACACTTCACAAAGAATATGAGGTTATAATCAGGGATACATCTGTTTGGTTGCACCATGGCAACACTAGTTTCAATCCAGCCCAGAGAAGGCTAGTAATTCCAGTGCAATGGGGGAGGGGGGAGATAATAAACTCCCCCTGGTTTGAATGCTACAAGACCTATTGAAGGTGCTGAACTTATTTGGAGGTTAAACTTGGAACCCTGGATTGCTCTTGAAAAGTTCCAACATAAATCTTGACATAGCAATCATTTCCATGTTCATTAAGTCTGGTGACTTTCATGGGTTCAGTTAGTGGCTATCATGCTGTACCCCATCATGGGCATATTTCTGGGGCATTTATATTTTGCCTTCACCATACACACCTGTATACGTCTTTACATGAATCCTCTTGAGAAGTACTCCTGCTTGTAAAACGTGGGGGGATGAATGCCCAAATGGCATTTAAGTGAGACCACCTGCCATCTCACGAGGGTTTCATGTTGTTTTAATGGCCATACCATAAATCTATTCTTTGGAATATTCCCACTTGTAATTTGGTGAGATCTTGAAAATTCTATGCACCAGCATAAAATACAAAATACTGTACTTTCCTTCACCCAATGCTGCTGATATCAGGATACTATAAAACAGTGCCATGAGTGCTGCCAAACTGCTCTGGGTGTGTACAGGAGACATACTCCTAGTAGAATCCAGTTCACATCATTGTTATCAGTATAGCACCACCAGGGAGGGCTAACCTTTTATTACAAACTGCTGTTTATTACATACAACAAGCTTCAATACAAGATTCCATGGTTGTGCGGGCCAGACCTCCTGACTGCTAATCTACCAGTATATCCGTTATACTATACTGAATATCATATACTACATGCTTCCCAAGAGTAAACATTCCTTTGTGCTATTTACTTCTAAGGAAACAGACAGCAAACTGGACTGCAGCACTGCAAAGCTGGGCAATACAGATTAGATTTTTGGATGTCCTGGGCTATTCTCCATTCTAGGAGTTCTACTTCATCCCCAAAAGCAAAAGCTCTTTTATATTCTAGCTCTTTTGGACATGCAACTGCTCTCCCAGCAGAGGTATTACTCATTGTTTGGCTTTTAAAAACCTCCCCAATACATATCCAAGAACTAAAACAAACCTTATGAACACAGGAATATGGTAAGCTCTAGTAAGAGTCAATTTAAAAATTAGAAGTGTCCTTTCAATTAAAAGATTGCTTTGACGTTTGAAATGCAATCTTCTGTAGATGTACCAAAGGCAGACCAAATTAAACATGAAGATAACTGCATTTGTGCATTTAACATGCACTTTAGAAGGAAGATAAATAGCTGTTATGGGACTCAGGCAGACAACTCTGTTCTCCCAATCCATCCCCTCATTTTTTCAATTTACATTGGAAGGCTTCAGATGGTGACCACAATCTGTCTACCTTGTATCATGCTGCATTTTCATCTGTCCCCATAAAAATTAGGGACACTTCACACCTCCACCAGGAAGGCCACTGCTAATGACCCATCTTTAATGGATGTGAGGGGGGAGGCTGCAGAGGTGTGACTTTCACATACCTCAGGCCATTGTCCATCTAATGGGCCTATTCAGATCATAGTCAAGTGAAACCAACATGGAGTATACATTGGAGGTCTCCCACCAATCTTCTTCAGACAGAACAGATACTCAGATGAATAGCAAAATGCTTCAATCTCACTAGAAAAGAAGTCCAGTTGCCATGACTCAGCTTCTTGATAACCTGCCTTGGATGACTGAGAATCTTCACAGACAGCTGGCAGAGGATTTGTTGAGAATCCTGTGGGATCTTTCTTTGCTTTTCTCTCTTTCTCTCTAAAATTGGCTTATTGTGTGAAAAAGGCTGCACATGCTATATGTAACACACATTAAACCACATATTTTATTTAGCCCTCTACATTTGTTGTTGTTCAGTCGTTCAGTCGTGTCCGACTCTTCGTGACCCCATGGACCAGAGCTCGCCAGGCCTTCCTATCCTCCACTGCCTCCCGGAGATTTGTCAAATTCATTTTGGTTGCATCGATGACACCGTCCAACCATCTCATTCTCTGTCGTCCTCTTTTCCTTTTGCCTTCGATTTTCCCCAGCATCAGGGCCTTTTCCAGGGAGTCCTCTCTTCTCATGAGGTGGCCAAAGTACTGGAGCCTCAGCTTCAAAATCTGTCCTTCCAGTGAGCATTCGGGGTTGATTTCTTTCAGAATGGATAGGTTTGATCTCCTTGCAGTCCAGGGGACTCTCAAGACTCTCCTCCAGCACCACAGCTCAAAAGCATCAATTCTGCGGCGATCAGCCTTCTTTATAGTCCAGCTCTCACTTCCATACATCACTACTGGAAAAACCATAGCTTTAACCATCCTGACCTTAGTTGGCAAAGTGATGTCTCTGCTCTTTAGGATGCTATCTAGGTTTGCCATTGCTTTCCTCCCAAGAAGCAGGCGTCTTTTTATTTCGTTGCTGCAGTCGCCATCTGCAGTGATCAAGGAGCCCAAGAAAATAAACTCTGTCATTGCCTCCATTTCTTCCCCTTCTATTTGCCAGGAGGTGATGGGACCAGTGGCCATGATCTTAGTTTTTTTGATGTTGAGCTTCAGCCCATTTTTTTCACTCTCCTCTTTCACCCTCATTAAGAGGTTCTTTAATTCTTCCTCACTCTCTGCTATTAGAGTAGTATCATCTGCGTATCTGAGGTTGTTGATATTTCTTCCGGCAATCTTAATTCCGGTTTGAGATTCATCGAGACCGGCCTTTCTCATGATGTACTCTGCATATAAATTAAATAGGCAAGGTGACAGTATACAGCCTTGCCGTACTCCTTTCCCGATTCTAAACCAGTCAGTTGTTCCATATCCAGTTCTGACGGTTGCTGCTTGTCCCACATATAGATTTCTTAGGAGACAGATAAGGTGGTCAGGCACTCCCATTCCTTTAAGGACTTGCCATAGTTTGTTGTGGTCTACACAGTCGAAGGCTTTGGCATAGTCAATGAAGCAGAAGTAGATGTTTTTCTGGAACTCTCTGGCTTTCTCCATAATCCAGCGCATGTTGGCGATTTGGTCTCTAGTTCCTCTGCCCCTTCGAAATCCAGCTTGTAGTTCTGGAAGTTCTCTTTCCACATACTGCTGAAGCCTGCCTTGTAGAATTTTGAGCATAACCTTGCTAGCATGTGAAATGAGTGCAACTGTGCGATAGTTGGAGCATTCTTTGGCGTTTCCTTTCTTTGGGATTGGAATGTAGACCGATCTTTTCCAGTCCTCTGGCCACTGCTGGGTTTTCCAAATTTGCTGGCATATCTTATGCAGCACCTTTACAGCATCCTCTTTTAAGATTTTAAAGAGTTCAATTGGAATGCCATCACCTCCACTGGCCTTGTTGTTTGCAATGCTTTCTAAGGCCCACTTGACTTCACTTTCCAGGATGTCTGGCTCCAGGTCAGCAATTACGCTATCTTGGTTATCAGGAACATCCAGATCTTTCTGATATAATTCTTCTGTATATTCTTGCCATCTCTTCTTGATCTCTTCTGCTTCAGTTAGGTCCCTACCATTTTTGTCCTTTATCATATCCATCTTTGCACGAAATGCCCCTTTAATATCTCCAATTTTCTTGAACAGATCTCTGGTTTTTCCTTTTCTGTTGTTTTCCTCTATTTCTTTGCACTGTTCATTCAAGAAGGCCGCCCTGTCTCTCCTCGCTATTCTTTGGAAGTCTGCATTCAATTTTCTGTATCTTTCCCTTTCTCCCTTGCATTTTGCGTCCCTTCTCTCCTCCGCTATTTGTAGGGCCTCGTTGGACAACCACTTTGCTTTCTTGCATTTTCTTTTCTTTGGAATATTTTTCATTGCAGCCTCCTGTACAATGTTACAAGCCTCCATCCATAGTTCTTCAGGTGTTCTGTCCACCAAATCTAGTTCCTTGAATCTATTCTTCACTTCCACTGTGTATTCATATGGGATTTGACTTAGGTTATACCTGACTGGCCCAGTGATCTTCCCTACTTTCTTCAGTTTAAGTTTGAATTTTGAAATAAGAAGCTGATGATCTGAGCCACAGTCAGCACCAGGTCTTGTTTTTGCTGACTGTATAGAGCTCCTCCATCTTTGGCTGCAGAGAACATAGTCAATCTGATTCCGGTATTGTCCATCTGGTGATGTCCATGTGTAGAGTCGCCTTTTGTGTTGTTGGAAAAGAGTGTTTGCAATGACCAGCTTGTTCTCTTGACAAAACTCAATTAGCCCTTGTCCTGCTTCATTTGGAACTCCAAGGCCAAACTTGCCAGTTATTCCTTTTATCACTTGACTCCCTACTTTAGCATTCCAATCCCCTATGATGAGAAGAACATCTTTCTTTGGTGTCAGTTCTAGAAGTTCTTGTAAGTCTTCATAAAATTGGTCAATCTCAGACTCTTCAGCACCGGTAGTTGGAGCATAAACTTGGATTACTGTGATGTTCAAAGGACTGCCTTGGAATCGTACCGAGATCATTCTATCATTTTTTAGGTTGTATCCCAGCACTGCTTTTCTCACTCTATTGTTGACTATGAAGGCTACTC
Organism: Phrynocephalus guinanensis; assembly: GCA_037367245.1. Classification (NCBI taxonomy): domain Eukaryota; kingdom Metazoa; phylum Chordata; class Lepidosauria; order Squamata; family Agamidae; genus Phrynocephalus; species Phrynocephalus guinanensis. The sequence continues at coordinate 96,583,136 of CM074738.1, read as the reverse complement.
CATTTCTTCTATGGGATTCTTGCCCACAGTAGTAGATGTGATAGTCATCTGAACTGAATTCACCCATTCCTGTCCATTTAAGTTCACTGATGCCCAGGATGTCAATGTTTATTCTTTCCATCTCACGTTTGACCACATCCAGCTTACCCTGGTTCATAGATCTCACATTCCAGGTTCCTATGCAGTATATCTCTTTGCAGCATTGGACTTTCCTTTCTCTTCCAGGCACGTCTGCAGCTGAGCGTCCTTTCGGCTTTGGCCCAGCCACTTCATTAGCTCTGGAGCTACTTGTACTTGTCCTCCGCTCTTCCTCAGTAGCATGTTGGACACCTTCTGACCTGAGGGGCTCATCTTCCAGCGTCATATCTTTTAGCCTTTTGTTTCTGATCATGGGATGTTCTTGGCAGGGATACCGGGGTGGCTTGCCAGTTCCTACCCCAGGAAGTCTTATTACAGGCCTCATTGTCACCAGTGTAATTAGCCTTACAATGATGAAAGCAAAGTTCAGCCTGTTTTATTTTGTAGCCTCACTGATCAACTGGGACACAAAAGTAGAAATGTGCCCCATTTATAAGATATTCCAGACTGAGGCAAAGCCCTCTACATACATAGTCACAGTCAGAAGGCACTGCAAAGAAGACATTGTTAGTCTGTGGAACTCCCTGCCACAGGATGTGGTGATGGCATCTGGCCTGGATGCCTTCAAAAGGGGATTGGACAGATTCCTGTAGGAAAAGTCCATGACAGGTTACAAACCATGATGGAGGTGTGTAATCTCCAGGCTTAAAACTGGGGTACTTCAAAGGCCAGATGCAGGAGAGTGGTATCAGGAGACAGATATCTAGTCTCACGCGCTCCCAGACGCATCTGGTGGGGCCACTGTGAGATACAGGAAGCTGAACTAGATGGTCCTTTGGCCTGATCCAGCATGGCTCTTCTTATGTTCTTATGTTCTCAGACTACTTTTTAATTTATTCATTTATTTATTTCACTTCATTTGTGCCTCTCTTTCTACTAGTGAAATGTCCAAGGCAGTTTATTAGTGAATAAAAAGAAGACGCAATTCAACACATGACTGACTATTTATCTACACCAGCATAAAGACAATGGCAGAAATTTCCGTGTATGAATTCTCACCCAGTAGGCAGTGTTTGCATCCCTCATGGAAGACCAAATCACACAACTGGTACACAACAGGAAATATGACCATGGGCTCTTTAAATTTACCACTGCAGTTTATGCTGCTCAGCTTTACACTAATGCACATAACTCATGGGATTTTGGACATGTTATAGGAATAGGAATAGGAATATTTATTGCCATTTCCCCCCTTGCAGGAACAATGAAATTTCACGGTGGCTATATTCAACTCATATAAAACATTCCACATAGATTTCAAAACAGCTACAACACATACAATATAACATATAAAATAAGCTGACTTCAAAGTTCAGGATTTCCATTTAAGGCCAATATTGCTCTAAAAAAGAAGCTATTCTTGAGACGGTGTGTTCTATACCACTAAAATGCAATTAAAAAACCCCAACATTGGTTCATGTAATTTTCTCTAAAGCACACCAGAAAGCAGTAAAAACTGCAGTATTCCCCATTACAATTCCTTTCTCAATGGTCTATTCAGTTGCCAAAAGCCTGCCTAACCTAAACTGAGCCTCGTGGCGCAGTGGTTAAATGCCTGTACTGCAGATAAAACTGTGCTCACGACCTGGGTTCAATCCCTGGTAGCAGGCTCAAGGTTCACTCAGCCTTCCATCCTTCCGAGGTCGGTAAAATGAGTACCCAGCTTGCTGGGGGGGGGCAATGTGTAGCCTGGAACTGTAATTAAAATTGTAAACCGCCCAGAGACTACTTGTAGTGGTATGGGGCGGTATATATGCAGAACACTTTGCTTTGCTTTGCTTTTGTTTTTGAACAAGTTTTTACCTGCCAGCAGAGAGATAGCAGGAGGGCCCTCAAACTTGTCTCCCATGGAAGGAGATTAAAACCTATGATTTTGAAAACAGGAACCCAGCAAATTTAGAAACACCATCTGGGGTAGCGTCAGCACCCAACTGTGATCTTACAGAGAAAACTGCTTCCTTTTAGAGTGGGTTTGTTGTTGTTGTTGTTTTGTATATTATTTGGATTGCTGTCCTTAACAACTCCTCCCTTCCTGCAAGTAAAATTTAAATGCCTGAAAGCATAGATGACACGTTCTTTCCAGCAAGGGTTTAAAGGCCATTATTTGTTGGACACCTTGGCTACTGGTTCCACAAGGAACCCAGTGGTGCTTCAAAGGCACCCAGTGGGTTGGAGAACGGAGCTTCTGGACTTCAGAGGCACCCTGCCTGTTCACAGCAAAGCAGCCACTTCCTGTTTTTTGCACCACAGCGAATCAGATCCCTCCAGGCAGACCCCAAACTGTGTGTGAAAGAGACAGCTCTGCTGCACTGCAGGAAACCAGTTCAGGAAGCCTTTCTATGCTGAGAAGTAAACAACTGAAGTTTTTTCTAACGGTCCCTCAGGGCTGAGTAGCATAACACGTATACACAACGCAGGTTCTCCTTGGAGCTGATCATATCAATGACATCTCTGAAGACTCAAAAGGGGACCAATGGACATGGCACTCTGAAAGGCATGTGGACCAACTGATGCATTGTCAGTTAAAAAGAATGTGTTTCATTCCAAGACAGAGCGCAGGTCTGTGGAACACTTTTCATCTGCTCTAGCAGGGGATCCCAACCATGGGTTCCTAGATGCACTTGGACTAAAACACCCAGAACCCTTCACCACATAGCTGTGCTGGACAGGATTTCTGGAATGCTTGGCAGTTGAAAGCAGGGCTGTGGAGTCGGAGTCGGAGTGTCGGAGTCGGAGGAAATTTTGGGTACCTGGAGTCGGAGTCGGAGTCGGCAAACAATGCACCGACTCCTACTCCGACTCCTACTAAATTTAGATTGGAATTTTTAAAAAAGCAAGTTTAAATGTCCCAATTCACAAAAAGTTATAATTAATGACTTCTCTACTGTAAGAATAGTATTGAGGCCTCCAGGGCCCTGGCTTATTGCAGGCCGGCGGCCTCCCCCTTTGAACCTTGCCCTGCATGGCTTATTAAACCTGCGGGAGGGAGTATGTCTGAGTGGGCTTCCATTATTTCCACTGCCTCCTTCAGGGAGGGGGTCTTTCCCCTCTCGCCTGAAGGAGACGGTGGTGAAGCCCACCCTAAAGAAATCTGCCCAGGCGTCGGACGAACTGGCCAACTACCGTCAGATTGCCAACGTCCCCTTCCTGGGCAAGGTCATCGAGAGGGTGGCTGCCGTCCAGATCTAGTTGTTCCTGGAGGAAGAACAAGTCCTTGACCCATTCCAGTCCGGGTTCAGGCCATATCGGGGGACTGAGACAGTCTTGGTTGCACTGCAAGATGACCTCCTCCGGGGGGCTGACAGGGGTTGCTCTATTGGTCCTCCTGGATTTGTCAGCGGCCTGTGATACCGTCGACCACGGTATCCTGCTGGACCGGCTTTCTGGGGTGGGGATCAGGGGCACAGCATTCAGCTGGATCCGGTCCTTCCTGGAAGACCGGCCCCAGCGTGTGCAGCTTGTGGGGGAGCTGTCGGCTCCCTGGGTGCTCCCTTGTGGGGTCCCACAGGGGTTGGCTCTTTCCCCCAAGGAATGTATAAAATACATTTGCATATTAATACAGAGGAATTGGAGTCGGGGAGTCGGAGTCGGAAGTACAAAAAAAACTTAGGATTCGGAGTCGGAACATTTATCTACCGACTCCACAGCCCTGGTTGAAAGTTCAAGACTATCTGGAGACCTAACATTTGGAACTAATGTGCTATGCAAGTTAAGACATGAAAAATGTAATTCAAACTGAAGTATTAATGCATCTCTCACAGAAGTGAGGAACAGTATGATCAGGTAACCTATGTACTTGAAGAATCTGCTGCCCAAGGGTTAATTAGGGATGTATAACTACAAGTCCTCTGCTATTTTCTGTTCATAGGTTTCTTCTTCAAACAAGATTTGGACTAATGTTACACTTCAAAAAAGAGAAAGATTCTGAACTTTTTACATCTTATGTCCTACCAATCATTTGGGTCCCACTTCTATTAGCCAAAAAAATAATAATATCCAAAACAAAAGACAAAAAAAGGAAACAGAAAACACTCCACAGAAGAATAGTTAAGATATTAACAGGCCTTCTGTTAGAATTTAAATCCTTTGTGCCATGTTTTCAGAACATGGTCACTGGCTGATAAGCAGTGTAAGTAAGTAGAGTAGGCCCAATGAATTGATGAAACTTACAGAGGAATTTACTCACCAAATCCCTACTGAATTAATGGGCCTACTCTAGTCCCAATGTACTATGTTAAGCAATAGGATTTCAGGCATTGCTGCAATATTACAGGAAGGATATGCAACCTAACAAAAATAATAAGCCCACGATTCCTTGGAAATTGAACTGTTGGGTATATAGTTCTCTAGCTATAGTATCACTGTAAAATTGTTTAGCTGTACAATAAAAAAACAAAAAAAAACTTTGTGCAACTATTATTGGCTATACTGTTTAACTGAAACAAACAACAGCAATAATAATTTATAGTAGTTTAGGTCTCGGGCTATGAAACCAGAAGTTGACAGTTTGCTTCACCCCGGTGCCTCCTTGACAGGGGTGGACTCAGTGATCCACACGATCCCTTACAACTCTGCTAATCTAAGATGATTCTTATACAGTAGGACTGCTGTATCCATGGGGGATCAGGTCTGGTTCCCCCGCCTATAATGAAATCCGCAGATAAGAGCAAACACTCTTATCCGTGTTGATGTTGGTGATAGGGGTTCTGGGGTGAAAGATTTCACTCCTAACACACACACACCCAAATGACAAGGAGGGAAGAAAGAATTTTTCAACTTTTCTCCTTGCCACCGGGCTCAGCTGTGGCAAAGAGGGGGGGCACTTTATTCCCTCCTTGCCGCTGCCACCGGCCAGCCAGCTACCCTCCAGAGGGGTGAGTTGGAGAATTTAAAGAATTTCCCACTCAGTCCAGGATGGTGGATCAGAAGTTTGAGCGGGAAATTCAAAACTTCTGATGCATCTCCGGCAATCCGACCAGGAAGTTCAAAAGCCAGTTGTCCAGGTGGGTGAGTCCCCACCCCACCAGAGGCTGCCCGGCTGGCCCATGGCAGTGGTGGTGAGGAGTAGGGTGGCGGGCATCAGCAACTGTAAGTTTTATTTTTTATTTTTCCCCTCCTTGCCGCCTGCCCCCACTGATCACCAACTATGGATAACGGAATACGTGTTTGGTGAATCAGCGGATGCGGGGGTCGTACTTTAGTTCTGTGTTAATGAACATCGTGAATCTATTATTGGTACATATACTACATGTACAGTAGTTTGAAAACTACCGAAATAAGAGGATGCTTCCAAACTGAGGACTGTCCTCTAAAAGATGAGACACATTTTTGTTCTCTGGTATACTGAACATATAAAAAAAACAAAGCAAGACTCACTAATCTTGCTGCTTACTCTTCTCCATGCCATTGAAAGCACCCTCTATACCAGTGATGGCAAACCTATGGCACGGGTGCCAAAGGTGGCACTCGGAGCCCTTTCTGTGGGCAGCCAACATCGCCCCTTCATAGCCACCTGTATACAGGTTAAATTACTGTATTGGCACTTTGCAAACAAATTAGTGGGCTTTGAACTGCAGTTTGGGCACTCGGTCTCTAAAAGGTTCGCCATCACTGCTCTATGCCCTCTCAATATTTTGTGGACATGAGAAATAAAGCAGGGAGAAGCCAAAGAGTCTGGTTCATTTCTTTGAGGGTATGTGGTGACCTAGACACCTATAAGCCATACATCTGGTTTTTCTACATTTTCATAAATGAAGAGAAGGCGAACATGGTGGTTATCTTCCTGTCCTTAAAAGAAACAGGGAACAAATTGCATTGTTAAGGGTGTTGTTACGTGCCATTTTTAACTCACTGCATTCTTTGCTGCTGTTCCAAACAAAACATGAAGTTCCAGACTGATAAATGCATGCCCATCCACGCATAACAAGGTGTATGCTTCATACAACATGAATGCCAGTGGTCTCTTAAACAAAGCTCACCATACAGCATTCCTGAAGCTTATCTTCTCAGTATTAAATTACTTTGACAGGGGTGGGAAACAGGTTAGCCTCCCCATTGTTGTTGTTGTTTCAGGATTCAAAAGGTAAGAATAGCCATGACTGAATAGAACAAAGGCCTTTCTAGTCCATCCATCACTTTTTTATAATATCTCAACCAGATGCCTATCAGCAGCCTGCCATCTGGATATGATGGCAACACCCATTAATCCCAACAGGACCTAAAGGGCTCCTAAAAGTAGCGCATTTATGGAAACAGAGTGGGGGGAAATAAATGAATTCTTACCTGAGGTGTGCAATTCCGAAAGCGATTCTGCACCATTGGGAGTGCTGCCTGAAATATCCTGGCTACTTTGCGTCCCCGTAGCTACTGTCAAAAGCAGAGAAAAGCAGTCTTTTAGTTATAACAATACAAACAATGTAGGTGTGAATATTGTTCCTAAACTGGCTTGATAGCTCAATTAGAGCTAAAGGCTGGGAATCCACTGTGACTCCTAGAAGAGCCAGTTTATATAGCCTTGGGCAAACTGCACAGGTGCATGGCGCCCCTAGAAGAAGAGAATAGTAAACCACTTCTCTACATAGGAAGCCATGGAAAGGGCTACCCTAAGCCAGAATCAACATGGATTGTTATCGTTATTTCTTCTTCTTAATTGTAGAATATACTGGGAATTCTGTGAAATGAAGGGCAAGAGTTTTCTCCGTCATACAGACAAATAGAGAGGAGGGGTATATATGTGTGTAAGAGAGATGGCATGGTGAAGGAGAGAGGCCTATGCCCTTTGGTTTGAAGGACTGGGATGTGATACCCAATCCTGCTGTCTCCTGCCCCATCTAAAAAAAACAGACGTGCCCAGCAAAATTTTTCTTACCAAGAACTTTACATCTAAGATCAACCTTCTGGCAACCCCCATCTTGCCATGCTTAGACTTTTGGCACTTGCCTTTAAGAAGTGGGGTTTATCCGCAAAAGCTCACACTGACTTTATTTTTTTTCAGTGGCCTATAAAGGTAACTATAAAGCTTATTGTTGCACTTGTGTTTTGTTATGACCACACAGCTCCTCTTTTTTATTTCTGTGTGCCGAATGGTAACCATATCTCCAAACAGACTGAGAAGTTATTTACAACACCACTTGATCCTGCACGAAACTGGTTTGAATGTTAAATGGGGAGAATGGGGATCCGATTACTGTGCCAAATTTAAGACACTTGAATAAATTCCTCAGATCCCTATATGATTTATAACACTTCTGATAGTATGAGTCTGTGATTATCTGTCATAGCTGGCATTTATCCCTAGATCGAGTTTAATCTAGAATGAGAGATAAAACCATATTATTAATTGCACCACAGTTCATCTGGGTATTACAATATAAATTGTTTCAATGTTTAAATGCTTCATCTCTCTTCACGGGATGAAAATAATCCATTGCTTTACTTATGGTGAAGTCTTTCTCTAGAAAACCACATTCACAATGCCCAATGTACAAGCATATAATAAATGAAATCCAAAATTACTTAAAACAAGAGCTTGGAAAATAGACACTTTTACTTCTACTGTACAGTAGTCCAGTCATGAAACTCATACAAGTGTAAATACTACAATATAAATCTAAACTTGCAGCTAATGTAACACATAAAAATATAAAAAGACCAATCTTCCACAGGCAAGTGCTTAAGCCAGAAAAAAAATACAGTTATAGGCTTGTAGTTATCAAATTTGCAGACCAGAACTTATATCACATTTCAATTCAAAAATGCAGCCTATAGCCTTAAAAAGGCACACTAAAAGGCAGAGAGCATATCTCTAAAGTGCATAATTACTTTGAAGAGCAAACATTATTATGATTATTTGTAGCCTTTGCATATTGTTCATATGAAAAATGTTATTGCTGCATGAGAGTGCAGCACTGGTCTTGTACTGGCAAAGCAAATCAACCTTCTCTAAGACAATTGTAAAAACTAAGGCAGCTCAAACAAAAAATGGACTTCAGAAATGCACCAGATTTGGCACAATTGTAGCAGGTAGTCTATTATTGCTCTGCGCCATATTTGAGGGAGTTTGGGACAAAGAATTTTGAGTTAGGGTTTTTTTTAAGGAACCACTGTCTTACAACTTCTGTTCAGAAACAGGTGACTCTCAATGTCCCTGTGTGTGTTGTGTCGTTACAGTCGTGACCGACTCTTTGTGACATTGTCTTACCAATGGACATTAGAGTACAGGACAAGTGTGTGTGTGTGTGTGTGTGTGTGTGTGTGTGTGTGTGTGTGTGTGTGTGTGTGTGTGTGTGTGTGTGTGTGTTGTGTCGTGACAGTTGTGACCGACTCTTTGTGACCCCATGTCCATGGAGTTTTCTTGGCAGGAATACTGGAGTGGTTTGCCAGTTCCTACTCCAGGCGCCTACAGCACCTGGTATTCCTTGGTGGTCTCCCATCCAAGTACTAACCAGGGCCGACCCTGCTTAGCTTCTGAAATCAGGTGAGATCGGATATGCTTAGGGCATCTAGGCTACTGTTCAATGTCCCTAGAGATCACATAAATCAGAAAGACCAGTCTTGCTTATCTTGGAAGAGGATGGTTGGCTCCACCTGTGGCTCCCCCATGCAATGAAGAAAGAAAGAAAGAAAGAAAGAAAGAAAGAAAGAAAGAAAGAAAGAAAGAAAGAAAGAAAGAAAGAATTCAGGCTGCGGGCCGTGAAACACTGGTCTGCAAAAAAGGCCTTCATAAAAAGGAAAAACAGTCTTGATGATTACTTTATGTTTGGGTGAAAAATGGTTGGATGAGAAAAAGGAGTCAGGGTCTGGGATTTTCTCTTGCTTGGTATCTCTTTGTGAATGATAATAAGAACAAGAGGGTATTCTGTAGACTATTTTCTTTTCCTGCTTCCTTCCACCTTTCTCAGCATTACTGTCTTCTTAAGAGCACCCTGCCTCCTCATGCAAGATAAGTAGGGCAGCCTCAAAGTAGGGCAACCTCAGAATATGAAGCTCACCTACACATCAGTTTGTGTCCTAGGGGAATGATAAACAACATCTCCATTCCAGGGACTTCAGATAATTAAAATGTATCACAAAAGGTTTATGACATCCTAACCCAGAAAATAGCTGAAACAGTTATTATACAGCTTTACATTCTCTCTGTGCTCCAAGCAGGTTAAAAACAGGGATTGAAAGAATATTTACCAAGTATTGAGAGAGAGATTTACCAACCCTAAATACCTGTCACCAAGTTCTTTGTTGTATCTTGAGCTGACACCATGAGGATTTTCCAAATCCTGGAAAACACGTTATCTACCAGTTGTAGTGTGAGATAAGGGCAACTATTTTGCTTATTATGTGGGTTCAAAATGCTGTAGCTAGATTGCTAAGTAGGGCTGATTACAGGGATCATATAACCACTCCTATTACAGCAACTCTACTGGCTAAAAATCCGTTTCCGGTCACAATTCAAAGTACTGGTTTTAATCTATAAATCCCTAAATGGCTTGGGTCCAAGCTATCTTAAAGACCAGTGTCTCTCTATGATGCTATCCTGGTGCTAAAATAATCAGGGGAGGCATTTCTCTTTGTCCTACCATTGGGTAAGTTTGATGGGGTCATAGGAGAGGACTTTCTCTGTTGCTGCTCCCAGACTCTGGAACTCCCTTCCACAAGAGACGGGGCTGGCCCCATCTTTTGTCTTTCATTTGACAAAAACTTTTCATTTAGGCAAGCTTTTCCTTAGTGATGGGCTATCTAGGTCTAGGAGGTTTTAAAATGAAAGGGTTTATATTTCATTGTATCTATATCTGTTCTAAATCTGCTTTGCCTAACATTCTTAATGTTATTAATTTGTTTTCTATTTGAATAATTCACCCTTTTTTAGCTTTAATATGCTGTTTTAATTATTCAAGTTGTCTTGGATCCTTTCTTAGAAGAAAGGTAGAGATTTTAAAGCAAGCAAGCAAACAAACAAACAAACATGCAGCTGGCCATCGTTATTTTCTACTATTTGCATTACAAGAATTTTCATTTCATTATTTACTATATATGCTTAGTCTGAAAAAAAGGAAGAATTGTTCTCATCCTTGTTCTTTTTCCTTGTTGGAAACACAACAAAATGGCTTGCCCTCTCATAGGTCATGGAGAATATTATTTGTTTGTTTGTTTGTTTGTTTGATTTAAAATATTTTGCCCTACTCTTTTTACCTAAAGGGACAGTTTACATAATTAAAAGACAATATTCCTCCTTCTTGCATTTGAAAAAAAGGGGAATGAGGATTTTCATCCCAGAGTAATACAATTTTTGAAAGAAAATTAATCTTATTATTATGAATATGCATTAATTACTTTTCTGCTCACGATGGGTTTAAAAATGATGCAAAATAGATGAAATGTCATAATTTTAAAAATAATAATTTTAAAAGCTTATTATTTCAAAAATAACAAAAAGGAAACGCCATATAGAATAAGGGTTCCTAAGTGCCCTGTATCTGGCAAAATGCAACAAAACCAGAACCAACCGGGCTTCCTTTTTAACCTTTAAAGTTTTGAGGCTTTGTGTATGTGTGTTGCGTCGTTACAGTCGTGACCGACTCTTCGTGACCCCACGTCCATGGAGTTTTCTTGGCAGGAATACTGGACTGGTTTGCAAGTTTCTACTCCAGGCGCCGACAGCACCTGGTATTAGAGATGGGCACGACTTAGCGGTATTCCCGTTTCTGTTTCCGTTACTCGGTTCCGTTACTCTACGGAAACGGTAACGGGAATCACTCCCCCAGAATTCGAGCTTGAACCGACGAACGAACAATTTGGTCTGATTTGTCGTGCTTGTTACTTGCACGCGGCGATCGCGCGATGCCACGCGGCACAGAAAAAAAGTTTTTAAAAGTTAAAAAAAAAACGATTCCCGGTCCAAAATGGCGACCGCAATATTTTTTTTGAAATCCTTGCCCAAAACCCCACCAAAGCACCACAGAAACATGCGAAAGTAACCTATTTTAAATGCTTGATTCTTTACAGTAGCAGCAGTGGGTTTGTCTTGCCAAAATACGTCTCCGTTGATTTTATTTTATTTTTTTCTTAATTTATTTTTTTACACCTGCGCAACGATGGGCTGGCCATGGGACGGGACCATGCAAATTTTTGGAGCCATTCCACCAATCGCATGGACAGGTTTTGACTGACACTTCTGGATGTGCCAGAGGGCATAAAAAGCCGAGGCAGTTCCAGTCCGTCACAGTCTGGGCTTGGATCTTGTGGAGGGTGGTCAGGGCTGGATTGCTGCGCTCAGTCTAGTTTCGATTTCGCGGTCGCGGTCTCGTTCTCGCTAGGCAGGGAGGGAATTGAATTGATATATTAATTCGAATCGCAAAACATAATAATTTCTTCTATTCCCTGTGGGGAATAGCAACACAGTGTTTATTCTCTTTTTTGTTTTCTCCATTTTTGAGGAAGAGTTCCGTACGTTTTATATTTGCTTCAAGGGGGAGGGAAGATTTGAGTGGGAGCGGCAGGGGAGGGGAGGTGCTGCGGATTTATTTTGAAAATATATTATTTTATATTACACTACCATACCATTTCTTTTGTATCCCAATTTCCCACCAAGTTCATTTACTTGGCCAAGGTCCTTTTACCCTGCGCCTACAGCTTTTTTGCTGCTGTTGCGATTGGGGTTTTGGAAGGGAATCCAGCAACCCCTACCCTACCCTAGTAGCAGCTTATAGTTTTATTCCATTTATTTTCTATTTTACAGTTTATTAGCAAGTGGCAAGCAACAGCCAAGGTCCAGTAGTACTAGTGCTTAGAAGGGGAGGTTGGAGGCTGTGGATTAAATTATTTTAAAAATATTATACAGTACAGACTGAGTACTAGGCAGAGTCTCCCTCGCCAACCAGTGCACTCAAATTTCTCAAACACATTTGTTTTGGCAACAAGGCTAGGGCACCTTCCTCTATAGAACATTTTACAATTTCATTTTACTTAACACTATAGATATTCTTTGAATTTCTTTCACTTGTCCAACACCTCATTCATTTTTTTGCAGTCAGGCACTGAAACAAACATTTGTTGAAGGGCAGGCAGGCACCCAGCCACCTCTATAGAACTTTTTCTTCAATTACATCTTTGAAGAAGTTCCATTCATCTTAGTTACTGTGCATTATTTGTGAAAGTTGGGTGCTGCCAGATTTTGCAAACCCCTTGCTTCTATTAGCTTGGTTTTTGTGCAGTTGTTGTATAACTTACATCTGTGAAGAAGTTAAGTTACAGTTCTCCTAATTACACTTGCCCTGTGCATTAATTTGTGAAACTTGTTTGCCAGGATTGGCAAACCCCTTGCTCCTATTACCTTGTTTGTTGTGCTGCTGTTGTGAGTCCATCTCACTCATTTACTTGCCACCACAGTCTACATACACAAGCCAATTACAACTGGGAAGAAGTTACAGTTCTCTTTGTTACACTTGCTCTGTGTAGGGCATAGAGAAACTTAGTTGGGTGCCAGGATTGGCAAACCCCTTGCTCCTATTTCCTTGTTTGTTGTGCTGCTGTTGTGAGTCCATCTCACTCATTTACTTGCCACCACAGTCTACATACACAATCCAATTACAACTGTGAAGAAGTTACAGTTCTCTTTGTTACACTTGCTCTGTGTAGGGCATAGAGAAACTTAGTTGGGTGCCAGGATTGGCAAACCCCTTGCTCCTATTACCTTGTTTGTTGTGCTGCTGTTGTGAGTCCATCTCACTCATTTACTTGTTGCCACCACAGTCTACATACACAATCCAATTACAACTGGGAAGAAGTTACAGTTCTCCTCCTAATTACACTTGCCCTGTGTAGGGCATAGAGAGACTTAGTTGGGTGCCAGGATTGGCAAACCCCTTGCTCCTATTACCTTGTTTGTTGTGCTGCTGTTGTGAGTCACTCATTTACTTGCACAGTTCCTTGGTGCTTTTCTTTACTATCACATTATACATTCCCTGGTCTGAGCCACAAGAAGTGAGAAAAATGAGGAGGGGTCGCACAGCTAGAGGGCAGGGGAGGGGGACCCCTACTAAGATAAATAGGGGCACGTTTCTGAGGGAAGGGACAGGAAGTAGTGCAGAAAGTGATACTGGTGCAACTCCCTCCTCGAGTAGTAGTGCCAGTGGCACAAGCAGCAATGTGCCATCGTCTGTCACCGAGGGAAGCATGGATGAGGCGTACCAAATCCCATCTTCGTTACCTGACAGCCCCACCCTTAATCAGCAAGAAGACAAGGGCTCTGATTCTCAAATGGCATCAGAATCAGAATCGGGCTCCTTGTATCTAAACCTGCCAGATTCTGAGGACCTGTTGGCAGGGACAGACTTAAGTCAGGCTCCAGGCAGTGACGGAAGGAGCAGCCCTCTTTCCACCCAGAGTACCACCAGTGAGAGCAGTAGTACTAGTCTACTTTCCCGGCAGGGCAGAGGCCACACCAGCACCACAGCAGCGGCAGCGGCAGGCAATAACAGAGGGGGCGTTACTTTCTGTAAGCCACGAGGGTGTCTCTGGGAGCATTTTGAGAACAGCCCCCAAGACGCAAGGATGGCGGTGTGCAAGATATGCGGGGTGGTCTTGCGCAGGGGGAATGACCCCAAACACCTCTCCTCAAGTGGGTTGCGCAGCCATCTGATGAGGAAGCACCCTGGGACTCTGCCTGGAACCCTGTCAGGCCCTTGCTCTTCAGGGAGGAAGAGAGGGAAAGAAGGGTTAGAGATAGAGAAAGAAAAACACAGCTCCGCTAGTGAGAGTGGGAAGAGGCAGGCCACTCTGCAGGAAGTGGGGCTGTTGGGTGGGACTTTTGTCAGCCCGCGAAATAGGGCCAAAGCACAGGAGACCACCACTCGAGTGGTGGGTGAAATGGTGGCCATGAACGGGTTGCCCCTCTCCTTTGTGGAGTCATCAGGCTTCAGGCACCTGATGAAGCACGTGGCACCATGGTACGAGACTCCATCCCGGCGTACCTTCAGCAGGCGGGTGATTCCCTCCATTTATGAGTCTGTCAGGGACAGGATCCGGGCCCTGCTGCAGGCGGCCAGAGGGAGGAAGATACACTTCACTTCCGACCTCTGGACCGGTGGGCACCACGGATACCTCTCACTGACGGCTCATTGGTGGAAACCCAAGGAGGTCCTGGAGCCCCGGTCAGCCCATGAGCAGCTGCAGGGGGAGGCACAAGGCAGCACCCCAAGAGGGTATAGGGTGGTGCTTCTCCAGGCACAAAGCATGGAGGACAACGCCACAGGGATCAACATTGCTGACGTTCTCAAGACAGCAATAAGAGAGTGGGGATTGGGGACAGAGGGACAGGTCAATCGTGGAGTCATGGTTACAGATGCGGGCCGTAACATGACCAACGCGGTTCTTGGGGCAGGGTTCCAGGGCATCGTGTGCGCAGCACACAAACTGCATCTAGTGGTGGGCGATGCCATTGGCCTGGGTGCACCAAAGGACTCCTGGAGTGAGGGGACCAGGGAGACCAGGGCCTTGCTGGACAAGTGCCGGAAGATCGTGGGGCACTTCGCTCGCAGTGTCAAGGCAGCCAGGATGATGCGTGAGAGGCAGTCGGAGACGGACCGACCGGAGCACGTCCTGATCCAGGACATGACCACCCGGTGGAACTCCACCCACGAAATGGTCAAGCGTCTGGTGGAGCAGAAGGAAGTGGTGGAATACATCATGTCAACCACCCCAGTCCTGCATGAGGGGAGGGAATTGGATCTTGGTGCTACCGAGTGGCTCGCCCTCTCCCAGATGGCGGGTATCCTGCAGCCTTTTGAGGAGACCACCCACGTCCTCAGCAGCTACAACGCCAGCCTGGGCCATGTTCTCCCCCTGGTCAATGCCCTTCGCCAACGCCTAGAGACCAGTATCCGGGAAGAAGGCAATCTTCTCCCTAAGAGCAGGGCATTGGCAGACACGCTGATGACCGGCGTGGATACCCGCCTTGGCCCACTCAGAAGGGAAAAGGTGTACCAGATGGCCTGCCTGTGCGACCCTCGCGTCAAGGGTTCCCTGGCGGCCAGCACTGCCGAACTGAAATCCTGGAAGACGGAGCTATGCTGTCAAGTCAGGGCTGTCTCCGATGAGGGCCAGGCGTTTCAGAGGGCGCACGGAAGCCAGAGCAATGCTGAGGAGGAGTCCTCGCAAGGATCCACATCCCTCTCTACTCCAGGAGCGTTCACCCAGAGACCAGGTTCCGTTCCAGCAGCCAACTACCTGGCCTCTGCCCTAGCCATGGCAGTTTCCTCCTCAGTGGAGGCAAGGGAGGAAGAAGTAGCAGACCCCGCTCAGACCATGGTGAAGGAGTACATGGCCGAGCCCCTCCAACCCCTCAGCTCGGACCCACTGCACTACTGGGCCAGAAAGGCAGACCTCTGGCCCGCTCTTTCAACTCTGGCGTTGGACCTCTTTTCTATCCCACCCACCAGTGTCCAGAGTGAGCGTGTCTTCTCCCACATGGGAGATGTCCTGAGGCCGCGCCGCTGTCGCCTGGACCCGGAGACGGTGGAAAGGTTGACTTTCATCCGCTTCAACCTTTCCACCTTGGGATTACCCCAACACTCCAAGAACTAAGTTGCTGCCTGTAACCTAACCTCCTGCCTGCAATCCTCCATGCCCGCCTGCAAGCCTGCCTGCCTCCCCTTGGCCCTACGAGCCTGCCTGCCTGCCTGCCTGCCTGCCTGGCCCTGTGACTACCTGCCGACTCCAGTGCCTAATGCCTGCCTGCCTGCCTGCCTGCCTACCTGTATTCTCTCACACACACAATTGAAGGGTACTATTAGTGGCCCAATTTTTCTAGCCCTGGCCTGTCTCCAAACCAGGCAGGGCCACTCAAAGTGTCATTGGAAAGGGTCTGTCTGTATTGGCCCAATGTTTCCCCTTTAGCCATGGCTGGTCTGAGAGAGACCCTAATACCTGCCTTCCTTGGTGCTTCACACCGTTCCCTGGGGTTTACGAGCCTGCCTGCCTGCCTACCTGTATTCTCTCACACACACAATTGAAGGGTACTATTAGTGGCCCAATTTTTCTAGCCCTGGCCTGTCTCCAAACCAGGCAGGGCCACTCAAAGTGTCATTGGAAAGGGTCTGTCTGTATTGGCCCAATGTTTCCCCTTTTGCCATGGCTGGTCTGAGAGAGACCCTAATACCTGCCTTCCTTGGTGCTTCACACCGTTCCCTTGGCCCTACGAGCCTGCCTGCCTGCCTGGCTGCCTGCCTGCCTACCTGTATTCTCTCACACACAAAGTGGTGAGGAAGCACTTTACAACAACCTACCTCAAAGACTGAGTATCAGGGGGCAAGCTCCCCTCCTTACAGCCTTAAAGAAATAGACCCACCCTGTTCTCCTGCTTCCACTCTGTCTCCTTGGTTGCCAAAACCCGGTCTCCTGGGGTGGCAAGAGAAACTCTGCCTGCCAAGGAAGCCTCCATGTTTGGTTCTTGGTGGATACTCTGTCCCACACTGACTGTGTGAGTCTGTAATTCACACAGACCTAGCTCTGTCTCCTCCGCCACTCTTTCCACTTGGCTGCCAGCTGTGGCTCACAAAGAAGGGAAACGTCCTTGTTGTGTGTGCGTACTCCTGTCCGAAAGTCCCCTGTGTGGATCTTGGTGCTGTGCTGTGTGACTCATTGTGCGCACACTCAGTGCTTAAACATTTTATAATCATTTCTTCCTCTTACCCCGGAACAAAGGCTGCCGGACAAGAAAAGTTACTGGTTGCAAATCTAGGTTGTGATTGATGATGATGATGATTGAGTTATGGGAACACTCTTCATGAACAGCTGGTGGTTGGCTTAGGGTTAGGGTTAAGGGGGATGTTTAAGCCTCCGCTACTCTGTCCTCTGGGCTGCACCACACTGTGTCTCACTAAGAAGGGCTGGAGTGGAATGTACTTGCGCGTAGTACCACAGTTCTGCACAATAATCGTTTGTTTCTTAGAAATAGAAGAGCCTTTCAGAAGGAAATTCCAGGCTTGGCTCTTGGAGTTGTGGAACTGCTGTGATTCACAACGAAGGGCATGGAGATGGAATGCCGGCACGGCAGTTAGGAGCAGTCTACCAGCACACAGCTGGGAAAGAAAGTCAGAAAGCTTGGCTTGCTGTCCTTTTGCAAGCCTGTGTGGTCAAAGACTCAGACTCACTCTAGCTCTGTGTCTTCTCCCTGCCTGCCTGTCAGGCTCCCCCCACTTCCGGCTTAGAGGAGGCCTTCCAGCCGCTTCTCCTTCACCCTAACATCATGGTCCAGTTAGTGCTTCAACAAGTTCAGCCCTGTCGCCACTGCCCTCAACTTGCCCATGCAGCAACCACGGCTGCGCCCACCTCTTGGCGGAAAACCTCTTGAAGACCAACTGTAACAGTGCATTCACTCATCAACTATTTTGTTTGCACACACTGTGCCTCACAGAGAAGGGCATTGTGCATGTGTGCTAGAAAACAGCCGTGGGGTGGGCCCGTGATTAGGCAGAACTCATGCGAAAGCACCCTTGGACTCTGCCTGGGACAGTGACAGGACTCTGCAGGAAGGAGTGCCGCAGTGTGGGAGTGTTGTCAGCCTCCAGACCGCCAATTAGTCTTCAGTGGGCTGCCATTGCCATACACTGTGGCTCACAAAGAAGGACAACTTACTGCCGTGCTGGTGGCCCTCTGTCACCGTTACAAATAGGACAGTTTATCAGAAAGTTCAAGGCTGGGCTCTTAGAGTTGTGGGGAATGTGATTCACTACGAAGGGCATGCCACTGGGATGCAATGCACTGACTGTGGCTCTCAGTGAAGGGAGGGAGCAAGGAAGCCTCCACTCCAGGCTTGGTTCTTTGTGGATACTCTCTCTGACTCACACAGACAGTGAGCCTGTGGTTCTCAGGCCTACTGTCTTCCGTGGACTGCAAAGCTATGTCTCACTGAGAAGGGAACATGGCTGTGCTGGCCTGCTAGGAGTTTACGGGGAAAGCAGCACACAGCTATGTAGGAAGACCCTCTGGCTTGCAGTCCTTTTGTCAGAGTGGTCTCAGGCCTCAGAGTCAGACACCATGTGGACTCTGCTTTTCCACTGGGCTGCCAACTGTGGCTCACGAAGAAGGGCATTTTCCTGGCGTCCTCCTCAGGCCATTCAGCCACGTTGGGGAGCAGGAGCTTCTTCCTGGCAATGTTCCTCCCCTACAGAGGCCCTGTGGCCTCAGACTCAGGCTATGTGGCCTCCTCCAGCCACTCTTTCCTCTTGGATGCAAAACACTGTGGCTCACTAAGAAGGGAAGAGAAGTTGTGTGCAGCACGCACTCCAGTAGTTTCTCTGACAGTTCCAGGCTTGGTTCTTGGAGTGGTGTTGGAGCTGGGATTCACTACGAAGGGCATGGTAGTAGTTTGCAGGGAGTTTGTAATTCACAGAGACCTAGCTCTGTCTCCTCCGCCACTCTTTCCACTGGGCTGCCAGCTGTGGCTCATAAAGAAGGGAAAAATGTACCAGTTGCGTGGTGGTGGCACCACCATTTATAAATAGAACAGTTTTCCGAAACTTCAAGGCTTGGCTGTTGGAGTTGTAGGAGCTGGGATTCACAACAAAGGCCATGGTCGTGGTCGGGATTGCTGGCCCAGCATTCAATTACTCCAGCTTGTGGCCTCCGCCACTCTTTCCTCTGGGATGCAAGACACTGTGCCTCACTAAGAAGGGAAGAGGAGTTGGGTGCCAGCACTCCAGTAGTTTCTCTGACAGTTCCAGGCTTGGCTGTTGGAGGTGTAGGAGCTGGGATTCACAACGAAGGCCATGGTCGTGGATTGCTGGCCCAGAATTCAATTACTCCAGCTTGTGGCCTCCGCCACTCTTTCCTCTGGGATGCAAGACACTGTACCTCACAAGGAAGGGAAGAGGAGTTGGGTGCCAGCCCTCCATTAGTTTATTGCAAAGTTGCAGGCTTGGCTCTTGGAGTTGTGTGGGAACCAACTGTGATTCACAAAGAAGGGCATGGTAGTAGACTGCCGGGCCGGCAGTTAGCAAGTCTACCAGCACACAGCTGGGGACTTGGGGAGGAAGAGTCAGACTCAGAATGTGGCTTGCTGTCCTTTTTGCAGGCAGTGTGGTGCCAGACCAAACTCAAGGTGATTGGCCTCCTCCGCCAGTCTTTCCTCTGGGCTGCAAGACGCCGTGTTTCACACGGAAGGGGGGTACTGATTTGAACAGCGTTCGTACTACGTACAGCACCACCCAAGAGTTTGTCAGAAAGTGCCATGTGGTGCATCGCAGGCAGTGTGGTGCCAGACCAGACTCAAGGTGATTGGCCTCCTCCGCAACTCAGTCCTCTGGGCTGCAAGACACTGTGACCCAAGGCCAGTGCCATTTAAATTCCTGTCATGCCATTCAGCTCCATCCTTTTTATACTGGAGCTGGCAAGGAGCCTGCCGCACTCTGGCTCCGTGCTGTGGTGCTCTCATACTCTGCTTTGTGGCCTGACCGGAGTGGCCGCCCTTACTCTGGCCTTATGGACGCGTCGACCAGAGATAGTCCTCCTCCTTGTATAGCCTAGTGGGCTGGGCTGTGGGCTGTAAAACTTAAGCCAGAGCAACCCAGAGCCCTATCCCATTCCCATCCCTATCAAAACTATTCCTGGCTGTAGCTACTAGCTAGGTACGTAGCTTAACCACCTCAGGCTCTAACTGCTAATGTTTTTTTTTGACCATATGACCAAAAGCAGGGTTGCATTGGCTTTGGCTTTATTGCTTGTCCTTTAAGTGTGTGTGGCTTTGACTGTGAATGTGAAGTGAAGGCAGAAGGACCTTGGTGATGGGGGGCAATTTGAGAGGAGTAGAGGAGTAGACCCCTCATTCAGATTTGGGGAGGAACGGAATGTCTGTTTCTCCTGCTGCCTCTGAGAGAGGTGGAGGGGAGATGGGATGGATTCAAAACCAAACAACAAAAAAGTACAACAAACAGGCACGTCAGCCAGACCAAGTAGGGTGGCTGGCTGGTTCAGCATCAGCAGATTCAGCAGCACAGCAGACCAAGAGAAAAAAAAGAAATGCAAATTTGTTTCTGCCCCACTTTGTTTGCTTAGGATGCACTAGCCTTGTTGTGCAGCAGCAAGTCCATCACCCAGGCAGGTTTAAACTGTATTTCGGCTGCTCATTTGCGGGACCCGCGCCCACCCGCCCACCCGCCCACCCGCCCGCGCGCGTGCCCGCCCGCCCGCCCGCCCGCCTACGCGCCCGACCGCGCGCTAGCCACTCCCCCTGCCGCTGCCGCTGCCGCCGCCCACGCATGTACCCCCGCGCCACCGCCGCCGGCGCTGCGCCTGCAAGCCGCAAGTCTCGGTCGGACGTCAAAATGCGCGAAATCGCGACAGAAACGAAAACGAAAAAACGAAAAACGAACCGACTAATTTTTGCGAATTTTCGCGAAAAACGGAGACGACCCGAAACGGAACCGGCCCGACTAACGACAACTCGGAAAAAAAAATTTCCAAGTCGTGCCCATCTCTACCCGGTATTCTCTGGTGGTCTCCCTTCCAAGTACTAACCAGGGTCGACCCTGCTTTAGGGCCATGTTATTAAATGATTTCTCTGGTCAGCAGCAACCTGCATGCAATCTGAGTTCATCAGGAGGGATCCTTCTCACTTGCCTATCAGTAACAGCATAATGTTGGCAACAAGTATAAGCCTCTTTTCCAGGTCTGAAATAAGCTTCTGTTCAGAGTTTATCAGGGGTAATGTTGCCATATTACCAGTTTGGCTACCTTCTGCCTGGAATACTGACTTAAAATCTAGGGCTCATTTAGCACATTGGGTGGTGTTTTCTTTTCATTCCTGTCTTTTTTAAAAGGTAAATCTTCTACAACCATATATACAGAGCTAAAATAGGAAGTCATTGTATTGGTCAATTGTTTCGTGAAAAACCAGCCTTTCAGTGTGATTGTGAGAGAAGCCATCCACAATTTAACAGGCGCCCAAAGGTATGCAAAGCAAAGATTAATGGGTAAATACTTCAGTTTCAGGTATGCCAACAGTGTTAGAGGGTCTGCAGACCCTACAAACAGTGAAAAGAAGGCCAGGAATCCACAGGAATGCATGCTTACTAGAGGATTACAGGAATTAAGTTTGAAAACCAAAGATTTTTTTCAAGCTGATATTACACATCTTTATGTCCTTTTGGGTCCCTTCTAGTTCAACAATTCTATTATTCTAGGAGCCTTTGATTCTACTGGCTGCCATGTTACAGAAGGAAAAGATATATAAAATGAGTTGAAAAGGTGAGGAGCAGTATACGTTGTCAGAAACTTGTGACTATTATTAATAATAACATCATTATTAATGACAATACAATCACTGAGGCTATGGTGCTGCAAATCTTAATTTAAGTGGTGTTTCAAACAACAAGACGACAATTACAATGTCCTTTTGGAAAAACTGTTTCTACATGCAGTTTCTTTGTACGGCTCTTTGAACTGCTGATTAAAACAGAAATCATTCTATGTTAAATGGGACCTTTTGTAAAAATGCAAGAGATTAATATTAATATTATATTAAATGAAGTTTTTCACCCACCCACCCCCCAAAAAAATCGACTACAGTTGCCAAAACCAACATGGTTGACAATTATTCCAGCTTTTGGATAGTATAGTCCAAAAAGTAAATCTTCCAAGCTGTGCTGGGAATCTCATTCTATATCATAACAGAGGCAAAAGCAGTGAAGCAAAATACCAGCTTGATTGGGTGGGGGTGGGGGTTAGTGGTTATAGAACGGATTTCCATTGAGAAATAGAAGCCAAATACAGGGCATACCACAAAGCTTTGGCACTTGCTTTGATGTGTGCGTCCAAGCCCACAACTAGGGTCTGTGTCACCCAGGGCAAACATGGATTCCACACCCCAACCAACAAGGGGAGCACAGAGTACTGTAGTACAAAGTCCTCAGAGGACAAAATTGCTAGTATGATATCTATGTTTAAATATTTGAAAGGATATCATATTGAAGAGGGAACAGGTTTGTTTTCCATGATTTCAGAGTCTCCTTCTTTGAAGGTTTTTAAGCAGAGGCTGGATGGCCATCTGTCAGAAATACTGTGATGGGGATTCCTGCATGGCAGGGGGTTGGACTGGATGGCCCTTGAGGTCTCTTCCAACTCTATGATTCTATGACCATGTTGGTGGTATACTACCAACATGTGAGCAGAACTCTTCATCTAATGATATATAGTCAGAACATGATGGCATTATACTCAGACTACAATTTCCAAAATTTGCCCAGTCAGCACGATCAGGGCTGCTTCTGGTGTCATGGGAAATGCAGTTAAAACCAACAAATTAGCCCTCAGGTTTTATTTGGCATATGCTTCCATAGATTTTAGTCCACTTCTCCACTGGCTGGGATGTTTCAGGCCTTGTAGCTCAAAAAAAATCTTCTAAGTAAGAACGTGCTAGTTACTTTCATCCAAATTGCAGAATTCCCCAGAGAGAATTCTGGGAGTTCAACTTCACACAGAATTGCAGACACCTTGATTTTAGGCCTTCATTTCCAGCTGTCATGCTTCCTGGGAAGAAGCTGCCCCAATGCTTTTTGGGAGTTGTAGTCTCATTGCTCCTTATGCTCTATAGAAGGCACCTCCTGAAGAAGCACAATCCCAAGGAGAACAGCTTTCTCCCAAGAAGCACTTCAGCAAGAAATGAAGGCTTAGAAGGAGGTATTGACTTTGTCCAGGTGAAAGTGTCCGCAAATCTATATTTATGGGCTGGAATGACGAGAATTCTGCCTGGGGAATTCTTGAAGAATACTGATGTTTGGAATCCCAAACCTAAAATAAAAAAAGCAATCCCTAATTCCAAATCTACATCTTTTCCTCCAGACTTAACAGTCTTTTCTACTTCCTCCAATATGTTTCTGCCATACTGCTGGATATTTGATCCCATGAGACTTGGTTTAGGTGAGCCAGGTGCCTGTTTTTTCAAAGCAGGTCAAAATACTTCACCCAATGTACATTTGCTTGGCTTCCGAGTCTTGAACAGCTGTTGAATTTTTCATAATGTGCTCTGCTTCTGTCTACAAGGGACTGTCTACACAGTAAAAGTTCTTTTTTAAAAAATGTCTGCCTTGTGCCATAGAAACCCACAGCAGAGGAAATAATTCACCTCTTCTTTGATTAAGGCTGGCTCTCCTTCTGCTCTGTTTGTGTTTTCGGTGCCCGCACCAGACTGATGAGATCATCTCGGCCAGGTGCCCAAAGTAAAAAGACAGACATCTCAGATCTTGATTGTCAATGATACCTTTGTTGATAACTGGCTAGGAAATTAAGTCAGCCTCCTGCTCTCCTCTGTGTTGATTTATGCCCGGCTAGC
Organism: Phrynocephalus guinanensis; assembly: GCA_037367245.1. Taxonomy (NCBI): domain Eukaryota; kingdom Metazoa; phylum Chordata; class Lepidosauria; order Squamata; family Agamidae; genus Phrynocephalus; species Phrynocephalus guinanensis. Next base: position 96,559,678 of record CM074738.1, on the reverse strand, counting down.
TCGATTGTTTGCTTCTGAACAATGGATCTTGAAACTCCCATGCCAGTTTTAACCTACTCTTCACCTCCCAAAGGTTGCCAAGTTGACATGAAAGCACCAGAAATCAGGGGATCTTATCCCCAGCCTTATAAATGACAAAACGCAAAAGGAAAGGAAGATAGGGAGGGAGGAAAGCCAACTCAGTCAACATGGTGAATGGGGGAAAAATGCACGTCTTCTCTCACACACCCTTTTTTGAATTCTCTCTTTGAAAGTAATAATAAAAAATAAAAAAATCAAGAACATTGCTGTTAGGTTGCTGGGCCTAAAATGTCACTCAGACCACAACATAGGTCTGTAAATGTTCATTCAATGACATGTCAGAAAGTGAGAAATTCCCACTCCTGAAATCTCTGATACTTCTGAAAGAGCAGAGGTTATTGTAGGTTGTAACCACGTATATTGAGGGTATGAACATGTCTTTCAAAAGGTTTGTACCCAGCATGTGTGTGTGTCCCGTGGTGTGTATACATGTATTTTACAAAAGAGTCATACCAAACTCGCGTATTCTTTGGATTACAAAATTTAAAGAGTCATAGAAATTTATCTTTGGGCTATGGAGACAGAGTATGAAACACTTACAAAGACAGTGCTGGCTGAGAAATTTTAGGGCTTGTAGTCCAAACAGCAACACACACACACACACACACACACACACACACACACACACCTCTACCTCTACCTCTGAAATAAATCAGCTACTCATGGGGGGAAATGTGAGAATAGAGCACAACCAAAGAATGCCCATGAAGTCTTCATTCAGGGAATGGTTCAGAAATACATGAGAGCAAGTTCCCCTCACAGCATTAAGCTCCCAGAAAAAACAACCATTTTAAAGCTTCTGCCTTCTCCAATGTTATACAAAACCAGTGAGATGCTAGATACGCCACCATCCTTTCTCAAAGCGATCTCTATCAAGCTGCAATTCAACTTCATTATCCATCTCCAACTTGGCCAATGTGCAGATCCCAGAATGCTGTGAGGCACAAACTCAAAGCAATTGGTTTTTATATGGTTTGTATAACGACAGATAAACACTGTATTTCAAACAGCCAGGCTTCTCCACAAAGGCATCGTTGCGTTCAATTGAAATAAATTATTTGTTTTCAGGGATTATATCCTGTAAAAACAATGGTTTTACAAGTTCATAGGAGAAGCTTCCTCTGCAAGAAACTGACAGGCTGGCGTCTCTGATAGGGAACATTAGAGGCATGTATTGTTTCCCTGAGAGCTCTTTGGATTACTAGAAGAATGGAGATAGCTCTTCCAGGTGCATTGTTGTAGCTATGTGCTGTTGAGCCAATTCCAGCTTTTGATGACCCTGTGAATTGCATGTTCTGTACTGTCAGGCTGGAATTGACTGATAGGGACCCTAATAACAAAACAAAGTGTGCTGCTTATGGAGCACCTCATAGTGTTTAAAGTACTTTGTGGGAGGATTACAATTTAATTATGTGTGCTACACATTGCTCCCACCCACTCCAGCAAGCTGGGTACTCATTTTACCTACCTCAAAAAGATGGAAGGCGGAGTCAACCAAGAGCCAGCTACCTGGGGATGAACCCCAGGTTTGTTTGTTTGTTTGTGTTTGTTTGTGTGTTTATTAAATTTATATACCGCTCCATCTAGCTACACGGCTACTCTGGGAGGTTTACAAAACTGAGCAAAGGTTGTGAGCAAAGGTTGGCTGCAGTTTAACAGTTTAATCACTGCGCCACAGTGAAATATTTAAGGAATGGTTTTACTCCCCCCACTCTTCCAATGACTTCCCATGGCAATTTGGGGATTCAAACCCTGTTCTACTGATTCCATCACTCTGTCCATTGCACCACACTGAGAGTCACAAATGCCCTATTGTTAACAGCCATGCTGAATTCTTGCAGACACTGTTTCCCTCAATGAGTCGGTGCGTCTCAAAGCTGGTCTTCCTCTTTTCTGGCTGCTTCAACTTTTCCACTTTTCCTGGCATGAGTGCATTCAGCTATGTGTCATGTTTAGTCATGGCATGCCGCAAAGTACTATAGCCCCAGTTTAGTTATTTTTTGCTTAGAATGACCCTCTGAATGAATGACCACAAGTGTGTGTCTTTTAGCGCCCCTCTGCTCAGGTCTTACAAACAAAGGACCAATAACGAGCTTCCTTGTAGTCTATTCCTCTTTGCAATAATCTAAGCAGAACTAATTTAGATTACATCTCTAGATTAATGAGGGATAATGTCCCTCCTTCTGCAGTTAACTTTGGGGAGGGCTTTTTTTAGTTATAAAGGGATACCCAGTGTTGTACAATGGTTACAGTTATGGACTAGGACTCAGAAGACTTGGGTTCAATCCCTCAACTCTACTATGGAGACTCATTAGGGTGGATGGGTAGAACTGGCAACACCATTCCTTTAAATACCCCACTTACCTTAAAAACCCTATTAGGATCACTACAGGTCAGTTCTGACTTGACAGCACATAATGCCTTACTAAGTGGATAAGACTCTCGTTCATACTGCTCACTATTGTGAATATTGAGGCTATGACAAAACGGATGGCAAATGTGTTGCATCAACCTGGAGCATTTAGATTTCTAAAAACACAAAATAAAACACCAGTACATATTTAATTATGTCTGAGATATAGGAAGGTAACTTTTCTGCTTAAATAAAAAAAAGGGGGGAAGCTACTGAATAAAATCCAAAAATAAGGATGAGTGATACAATATGTTCTTGGGCCACTCCTATAATAAAAACAGGCCAGCTTTAGAGTCTGGTAAGCCTCTTTGTTATGCTGGTAATTGCAGAGCATGAACGAGCAAGAAAAGAAGCAGAACAGTTGAAAAATCGCCATGCCAGATATTGCTGTTCTAGGATATGAGTTCAAGTAATGTCCTGAGAGTGAGACAAGAAGAGGGAAGCTCTTCTCCCTCTCACAAAATACCAGAACTAGGGGACATACACTCAAATTGAGGGCTGGGAGAGTAAGAACAGACAAAAGAAAATATTTTTTCACCCAGCGCGTTGTTAGTCTATGGAACTCCCTGCCACAGGATGTGGTGATGGCATCTGGCCTGGATGCCTTCAAAAGGGGATTGGACAGATTCCTGGAGGAAAAGTCCATCACAGGTTACAAACCATGATGGAGATGTGTAATCTCCAGGCTCAAAAGCAGGGTACTTCAAGGGCCAGATGTAGGGGAGTGGTATCAGGAGACAGATATCTAGTCTCATGCGCTCCCAAACACATCTGGTGGGGCCACTGTGAGATACAGGAAGCTGGACTAGATGGGCCTTTGGCCTGATCCAGCATGGCTCTTCTTATGTTCTTATGTTCTTATGTAAGCTTGTTACGGTAACTGGTTTAAAAATCTGCTTTCTATAAGCACTTATAGTAAATATTTCACCTTTGCTTTTTCTGAATTCTCCGTGCATCATATCTATGTCATTCCTGCCCTTCCATCTCTTTGTCAGTGTCTGATTTCAAGAAAAGAAACACAGGATGGGGTTATGAAGGCTGTGCAGACAGCATTTGGTGTGAATCTCAGTGGCTCTTTTTATTACTATTTATGGGAGGTGGAATGAAAAGAAAAAGAATCAATTTCAGAACCGCCCAGAGTTCCCTTTGGGAAATTGATGCGGTATATAAATATAAAAATAAATAAATAAATAAAAGAAATAAACACTCCTTTGGCTCCCCTGCATAATAGGGCTAAATCCAATTCTAGTCGCTCATCAAATGGACTAGTGACACAGATGAGTCATAACTAAAGCCTAGTGATTTCAATGGGACTAATCTAAGTAGGACAAATACTATGATGAGAGCTGCCTAGATGCCCTAAAGCACATCCAATCTCTCCTGATTTCGGAAGCTGAGCAGGGTCGGTCCTGGCTAGTACTTGGATGGGCGACCACCAGGGAATGCCAGGTGCTGTAGGTGCCTGGAGTAGGAAATGGCAAACCTCTCCAATATTCCTTCCAGGAAAACTCCAGATGCAGGAGTGGTAGCAGGAGACAGATATCTAGTCTCGTGCTCTCCCAGAGGCATTTGGTGGGGCCACTGTGAGATACAGGAAGCTGGACTAGATGGGCTTTTGGCCTGATCCAACATGGCTCTTCTCATGTTCTTTTTTTCTTATGATATGGGGTCACAAAGAGTCGGTCACGAATGTAACAACATAACACACACAGTAATACTATGATGTGCATAGAGTCACATCAACCAGTGTCTTTTTTTTTGCATACAGTTGGAAATTAAAATTATATGGCCCTGCTTCAGTGCACATCTTTATCACATACAGCATCTTCGTTCCCCTTCCTACTAACTGTATACACATTGTGAGTCACGCAAGATATGAAATGCCTTTAGTTAGCAGAGCATTAATATGAGTCAGCGAGACGTAGCCTGCATGCTAAAAGAGAGAGGGAAGAAATACCTGTCATTCTGCAAATGTTCTTGGGCTGCTCTTTGAATCAGCCCCCGTCAGCATAGCCAATATCGCTACCTTCGCACCCATTTACACGTGTGGGCCATTTTTCCAGGCACAAGCTCAAAGCAGGCCTCAGTACAAAGATAGCTGCTTTGAAAGCAAAACACATCAGTAGCACCACTTTGTAGCAATCCATTTTCCTTGAGCACAGTTATTCATTAGTTAAACTTATAACTATTTGAGTCCAGGACTCTCTCAAGTCTTAGGTTGGACTGGTTCTCTTACAGTTACAATGAAAATACAGTGGACCCTTGTACAGCAAACGGCTTGTATAACATAAAATCTGTACAACATAAAACAAAATCCGGAGATAGGGGAAATTTGCTTAACAGAAATTGCCTATGCGGGGTGGGAAAAAATGGTCGTGATTAGGGAACACTCCATTTCCAACGCATTCCTATGGGGAAATCGTATAAAGGAAAATTTGCTTAAATTTAATTTGGAAGGAATTAATTGCTTTATACAAGGTACCACTGGTACAAGGAATGTAGCATTAGAACATCACTAACACTTTGTTTACAAAATAGGCAAGGCCAATCCTAGTTATTGTTCCGTGCTGCCAAGTGGCTTCTGACATGAGCCTATGAGAAGGGACATTCTTCCACACTTAAGGCTTTGGTTTTGGGTTACCTTCACCTGGTCTGTAGCTTCTGCCAGGACTACAACTTGCCAACTGAAGGCATTTACAGCTTTGCTAGTCCTATTCTTGGGTTAACAAACCCCTGTCCATTTGTCTGTTAACTGCATCCTCATCTGGTCAAGGGGTTGTGTATATTGAAATAAATTATACCAATTATGTACTAGGACTGTGGAACATTCTGAGTGGGCCACATAAGCTCATAGTGAAATAAAACAGCTAATCTTTCTCGTGCTACAATTCTTTGGTTTTTTCTTTTCCTTTCTTTTTGTCCCCCCGCTGATGAAGACTAACACAGCTACTTCTTGGACTTTAATTTCATTGTACATTCTGACTGTAATACCTGGTCATTTATCCCCTCTGGAAGAGGGGATGGAACCGATCTGACTGGTTCAATGCCAAGGTGTTTGTATGTAGATTATGCATGATATCAATTTAGGACAGGGGTCCTCAACCTAAGGCCCCAGGGCCGGATGCAGCCCCCCAAGGTCCTAAATCCGGCCCCCGGGACCAATTGCAACCCCCTTCATCTACCCCCTGCTTTGCGAGCAAGCAAGCCTCCACAGCTGCTTCTATTGCTGAGGCAGTTCAAAGCAGTGGGCTATGTCGCTTCTCCCACTCCCCCCAACTACCGCCCAGATGATCAGCATGCTGGCTAGTGGGGCATTCAAAGTGGGAGGGCTATGGCAAAGTCCCCCACTCCCCCCACCCACCGCCCAGATGGTTGGAGCGACGGGTGCAGCCAAGTGGAGCAATTTAAAACAGGAGGGCTGCGACAAGGTCTCCCACTCCCTCCATGGCCCTGAGGCCCCCCTGCTCCTCCTCCACACTGCCCACCGGCTTTCCTTGTGTGGCTGCCACCTGTGTTATTGTAGTTGTGAGGAATGAAGAGGGCAGGCGGAGGCAGCGCCAGCCAGCCTTCCAAGCTAGAGCAGCCATGACAGTGGACCGCTGGAGGGATGGACAGTAGGTGACCGAGGGGGAAACTGAGCTACTTCTTGCCCACCCAGCCCCCTCTGAGCTCCTGCCTTGCTCCGTGGAGCGAGGGAGGGGAGGAGGGAGCACAGCCATGGCCGGAGGCTGAAGCTGCCACCACCATCACCGGGTTAGAGACCAGCAAGGAGGAGGTGGTGGAGAAAGAAGAGAAGGGAAGAGAAGGCCAACGGTGGCCTGAGTCTGGTTCCTGGGAGGCTGGCAGGGCTGCATTTGGTGATGGGCGGGCTGACAAGCCAAGAGAGCACCGCAGCCTGGCTGGACTCAGCCAGTGGGCGGGCTGCAGGTGGCTTTGGGCAGGCCTTCCTGCCTCCCCTCCCTCCTTCCCAGCCCTTGCTCCCTCCCTCCCTCACTTGCAGCGCACCAAGTCGGGCTGGGGTGGGCCAGGCCATTAGAGGAGGCAGCTTTCCTTCCAGGGCACAGTGAGGATGTGATGGCCAGGGCACATGGCTGGATCTGTGTGCAGTGGCACCAGCCTTACTGCCCTTGCTGCAGCTGCTGCTCTTCATCCTGAGTGGCCACCCAGAAGGTGATGAGGGGCCTGAGTTTACCTGGGCTGCCACCTCCTTCCCGACGCAATGAAGGAAGGAAGGAGAGCCACTGCAGCCGCTGCCACTGTAGGAGGAGGAGTAAGAGGCGCAGCAGAGGGATCCTAGCGGTGGCACCTCAGGGTGGTGATCTGGAGCAGGAGACATTGCTGGGGCCCTGAAGACACAATGATCATGGGCCAATTTTGGCGGGCTCCACCCACTTGCCCCTCCCTCCCCCTTTTTTCCATGTCGGCCTTCTTTTTTTGGACTGTGGTCCGGCCCCCAGTGGTGTCCGGAGCATGGTGGACCGGCCCTCTGTTAGAAAACTTTGAGGATCCCTGATTTAGGAGGAAATGTTTTTTGTAGTGTGACTCACTTTCTCATGCACACATATGTACAAACACCATGTTCTGCTATGATTACACAAGCCTTCCCCTTGTCCTGTATCCTGTGACTTTACAAGGGCCTGCCTACAATCTCAAGTTGTGTTGCCCAATGGCAAATGGGCAATCTGGCAACCCTATTCCCAGATGAAAGGGATCTCAAGCCCAAGATTCAACCAGCTTCTGGGAATACAGTAGGACTCTTATATCCACTGATTATCCATTGTTTCAGTTATCCACGGTTTGCAGAAAAAAATTAAACAATTCATCAGCTGCAAAGCAAGCTACTATCACAGACAGCAGCTGTAAAGCAAACTGCTCTCATAAAACAGCAGTGTAAAGCAAGCTGCTGTCACAAACAGCAGCCAGAAAGCAAGCTACTGTCTCAAAACTGCAGCCAGAAAGCAAGCTACTGTCATGAAACAGCATTTTTGGGGGAGGTTTTGGAATTTTCTCTTATCCACGGATTTCATTATCCATGGGTAGGCCTGGAATCAATCCCCAGTGGATACCGGGGTCTTTACCCCTCCCACATCCCTTTCTTGACACCAGTGAAGAGAAGCAGCCCCCACTGCCTTTCTTCTGAGGCTCCAAAAAAACTTCAGAGTGAAACAGTATCATGGGATGTTAGATCCTGCAAATAAGAAAGATTCCCCAAGATTAGAACGTATAGGGTTCTGTTCCTGTTTTGAGCTGGCTTCCTGCACAAATTCTGCAAGCCAAATGCAGTACATAGGAAAAATGACTCTCACGTTGGTGTTCTTTCCCTGCCTTTAAGACAAGGGTGTTTCTCACTAGAGTAATGGAATTATAATGCCTTCAACAAAAATACTTCACTGATTTGCGGATTAAAGCTTAAGACAAAAACCCTCGCATAGCTAGGTGGATGATTTTCTCCAGCTTATCTTGGCCATTGCTAAAGCTGCTGAAATGAATGTGTCAGTAGAAGCAAAGTGCAACCAGTGCGCCTTGGATCTTATTTCATCCATTAAAAATACACTCCCTTTTAAAAAAAGGAATGAAAACAAGAGTGCTCTGTTCTAAAATAAACAACTCCCCCCCCAAAAAAAATGGAAACCTGGCAAGTGAGATGAAAACGATCCTTGTCCTTTTATCGTTAAGCCTCTGAACACTAGTTGCCAGTGAACCCGAGTAGGAGGCTGGTATTGTAGTCCTATCCTCTTTGTGAGTTCCTGCAGGCATCTGATTGGCCACGGAGAATCAGTAAACTGAACTTGATAGACCTAAGAGCTGATCCACCAGGGTTCTTCTGAGGTTCTCAACAGGAATAACTTGTCGGCCTCGAGCCAAATTTAGCATTCAGATTACTTACTTGTGGGGGTCAGGGGATGTCTTCATACTTTCCCTTCAACTATTATTTTCAGAAACCTTCTCTGGAATTGTTTCACTAAAATTGAGAACAATTAGGGTCTTGCTGGGTTGATTAATGCAGAGACATAGAAAGCTGCCCTATCCCGAAGCCAGACTGATTTCTAGACTTCTCTATATCTCACGGAGTTCCCTGTTCCACTTTGTCATTCCCAGCCAGATGCAAGAAGTCTGCAGGGCTTAAAAGCTCACTCGTTTATGACAATTTAGTGACCCAATAAAGAACATTACTTCACCTTGTTTACAGATTGTACCTGAAAGTTCACTGGACTGCCGCAGAATCACAACTTGGAAGGGGGCTACAAGGCCATCAAATCCAACCCCCTGCTCAACACAGGAATCCAAATCAAAGCATATTGAACAGATGGTTCTCCAATTTTCTCTTCAATTCTAGCACAGTACTGCCTAGAACAGTGGTTCTCGACCAATGGGTCCCCAGATGTTCCTGGACTGTAACTCCCAGAAATCCTGGAAAGCTCAGCTAGTGATGAAGACCTCTGGGAGTTGCTGTCCAGCAACATCTGGGGACCCACAGGTTGATAACCACCGGTCTAGAACCAAGGATAGAAAACCTCAGGCCCCATGAATGAACCTGACTCTCTCAGACTCCCAGTCTGGTATTTCAGGGTTGACCAGATGACAGAGGCATAATTAGAAATTTAGCCACTGGGGGCAAGCAGCACCCTTTCCTGTATATACTCAAGCCCTGACAGAGGGGCAGGAGTTCCTACAAAGAAAACAAGAGGAGAAAGTGGAACTGCCCAAGAGAAAGGGCTTCTGCTTTCATGAAAACAGGAAACCAAATAGGGTAGGAAGCATTCACAAGTACAGTGGACCCTCGTATAACAAATGGTTTGTATAACATAAAATCTGTACAACACAAAAAATCCAGAGATAGGGGGAAATTTGCTCAACATAATCACCTATGGGGCGAATCCATACTACATAAAAATGGTCGCGATTAGGGATTACTCTGTTTACAATGCATTCCTATTGGAAATTTTTATAAAGGAAAATTTGCTTAGCAGAATTTCATTTGGAACAAATTAATTCCTTTATACAAGGTACCACTGTACTTGCTGAACGTTTAACCAGTAGATTTATCTTGATATTTTGGCACCTTTCCTATTTTGGTATCCTTGTGCAAAACCCCACTTTCCCTTCCCCAGTTACAACCCTGCCAGACAACATTATTTAGCTATTTCTCAGCTTTCACACCAGTTTCTTCCCGTTCTAAAGGGGAGGGGGGAGTCTCTCCCAAGATATTATGGTTTTTAAGCTAGCATTTTTCATTCCACAGTTTTGTCTTTGGCGTCCTTTAACATCAGAATTTAAGTCCTTGTGAATCTCAACAGAATAACTTGTCGGCCTCAAGCCAAATTTAGCATTCAGTTTTTAATACATTGCAGTTTTTTAAAATACATTATTGTATGCCGTCCAGAGACCTCTTGGTAGTGGGGCGGCTATTTTTTTTTCTAAATAAATAAATAAATCTTTTGAAATTCTGCCCAGAGGCTCAAAGAGGTCTTTTGCTCTTGCTCTACAAAGGAACAGGTACGGGGTTTCAGCCAAGACACCAAGGTTGGGACATAGCCAGTCCCCAATTTAAGGAATTGTTTAAGGGTGACCAAAATGATTGAGGGTCTGGAAGAAATGTCTTATGAGGAACAGCTTAGGGAACTGGGAATGTTTAGCCTTACAAAAAGAAGGCTGAGGGGGATATGGTAGCTATGTTTAAATATCTGAAAGGATGTCACACTGAAGAAGGGACTGGTTTGTTTTCCATGGCTTCAGAGACTAGGACTCGGGGCAATGGTCTCAAACTACAAGAAAAGAGATTCAATTTGAACATTAGGAAGAACTTCATGACAGTTAGAGCTGTACGGCACTGGAATATGCTGCCACAGACTATGGTGGAGTCTCCTTTGGAGGTTTTTAAGCAGAGGCTGGATGGCCATCTATGGGGAGCACTGTGATTGGGGGGGTTCCTGCATGGCAGGGGGTTGGACTAGGTGGCCCTTGAGGTCTCTTCCAACTCTATGATTCTATTTCCCCTCATTATCCTGAATATTGGTCAAAGGTTAATCAGGGCAAACAGTTGACTTCCCACTGTTTCTTATCAGGTGTCTTTGAGAAGCTCACCACCAAGATGTGAAGGAAATAGTCCCTTCCACTCCTGCTCCCTGGCAGCCAACATTTAGAGGCATGTGGCCTCTGAATCCAGAAATTCTATGTAGCCATTATGATTAATAGTCACTGCCAGCATGATGTACTAATCTACATCTTGTCAGAGGCTGAATGTCATCATGATACAGCAGGTCTAAATAATGAAGTAGTGCTGTGTTCTAACCATCATTTCTCTTGCATTTCCTTTCCTGTTTCTAACTATTAACTAATGTAGTAATAACAAACTCAAGGGGTATCGATACTGCACATTTGAAGCCGAGTTTACTACTGAGTTTACTAGTGAGATTCTCTTCTACAGAACAATGGTATTGGTAGTGTGGTGAGCACATATAATTCTATTTCAGAGAGAGCCACAAGGGCATGGATTCCCAACCATGGGTCCACAGATGTTCTTGAATGGCATCTCCCAGAAGTCCTGGCCAGCACAGCTAGTGGTGAAGTCTTCTGGGAGTTTTAGTCCCAGAATATATAGGGAGACAAGGTTGGGAGTTGCTGCACTAGAGAGTTCTAAGTACTTCTTTCAAGCTTTATATACCAGCATTCCATAAGACGGAGCAGTTGGACATCAACGTGGAACCAAACTGCTATATTTGTGTTGTGTAGATACAATCTCAGTCTCCAAGTGTGGAGACAAAACAGCCCCATCCATGTCTTACAAAGATGCTGAAAGAGAGAGAGAGAGAGAGAAGGAACCTAAAAACCTAGCACCAAAAACAGACAAGCAAAGACAGAACAAGTTCAAAGTCCATTATTTATGAAACAATTTCTTAGAATCATAGAATAATGGAATCATAGAGTTCAAAGACCTCAAGGGCCATCCAGTCCAACTCCCTGCCATGCAGGAACCCCCATCACAGGACTCCCAATAGATGGCCATCCAGCCTCTGCTTAAAAACCTCCAAACAAGGAGACTCCAGCACCCTCCGTGGCAGCATATTCCACTGCCAAGCAGCTCTAACTGTCATGAAGCTCTTCCTAATGTTCAAATTGAATCTTTTCCTGCAGTTTGAAAGCACTGCCCCAAGTCCTAATCTCTGAAGCCATGGAAAACAAACCTGTTCCCTCTTCAATATGACATCCTTTCAAATATTTAAAAATAGCTATCATATCCCCCCTCAGCCTTCTTTTTGAAAGGCTAAACATTCCCAGTTCCCTAAGCCGTTCCTCATAAGACATTTCTTCCAGACCTTCAACCATCCTGCTTGCCCTCCTCTGCACCCGCTCGAGGTGCACAGAACTGGACACAGTGCTCCATGGGTGAGAAGGTAGCAATACTGGCTATGCTGACGGGGGCTGATTCAAAGAGCAGTCCAAGAACATTTGCAGAATGACAGGTTTTTCCTCCCTCTTTTAGCATGCAGGCTACGTCTCGCTGATTCATATTAATGCTCTGCTAACTAAAGGCATTTCATATCTTGTGTGACTCACAATGTGTATACAGTTAGTAGGAAGGGGAATGAAGATGCTGTATGTGATAAAGATGTGCACTGAAGCAGGGCCATATAATTTCAATTTCCAACTGTATGCAAAAAAAGGACACTGAATGATGTGACTTTATGCACATCATAGTATTGTGTGTGTGTTGTGTTATTTAAACATAGCTATCATATCCCCTCTCAGCCTTCCTTTTGTAAGGCTAAAACATTCCCAGCTCCCTAAGCCATTCTTCATAAGACATTTTTTCCAAACCTTCAACCATCCTAGTCACCCTCCTCTGCACCCGCTCAATGTTGTCAACATCCTTTTTAAATTGAGGGCCACAGAACTGAACACAGTACTCCAGGTAGGGTGTGACCAGAGCAGAAAAGAATGGTGCTATCACTACCCTTGATCTAGCCACTATAGTTCTATTGATGCAACCAAGAATCGCATTGGCTTTCCTAGCTGCCGCATCACACTGCTTACTCATGTTAAATTTGTGGCCCACCAAGACCGCCTGATCCCTTTCACAGGTACTATTTTCCAGCCAGGTATCTCCCATCCTATATCTGTGCAATTCATTCTTTTCACCCTACATTTCCCTGTGTTGAAACCCATTCCATTAGCTCCTTTGTGCAAGGAGACAAAGAAAGGTGGAATAGGAGAAAAATGAAATAGTGCCTCTGTCTTGAAGATGGAGAGGACTCGTGGGAACCTGAAAGAGGACCATCTCAAAGCATGCCAAGCCAGTGTCGTCTGTCATATTTGTGGATGTGAATGTGGTGCAGGCCACGTTTCCTAAACCAGTATTTATTTATTTATTTATTTATTTATTTATTTATTTATTTATTTATTTATTTAAGAGTATTTTTACCCTGCCGTTCTCCTTGAAAAAGGACTCCAAGGCAGTTTACACTAAATAGGGATAATATATAGTCCAATACAATTAAGATATATTACAGCATTAACAGACATTACATTAATGCAGTCACAAAGTATACAAACACAAAGTCTATGTGATCATGTATGGTAGATTCATATAAAAGTCAAATAATAGGTAGTCCATCATTCAGAGAAAGCTTGCCTGAAGAGAAAGGTCTTTGCCTGTTTCCAGAAGAACAACAGAGATGGGGCAGTCCTGGCCTCTAGTGGGAGGGAGTTCCAGAGTCTGGGTGCAGCAGCTGAGAAGGCCTTTTCATGTTTTCCCACAAGATGTACCTATGGGGGAGGAATGGAGAGGAAGGTCTCTCCTGATGACCTCAGCACCCAAGCTGGTTCATACTGTGAGATTCAATCTTTGAGGTAGCTAGGACCGAAGTTGTACAGTGCTTTGTAGGTTAAGGTCAGCACTTTGAATTGTGCCTGATTGCTGACTGATAGATAGCCAGTGAAGCAGCATTAATAGAGGTGTAATGTTATCTCTGTACCCTGCCCCAGCAGCAATCTGGCTGCTGCATTTTGGAACCACGGAAGTTTCCTGAGACTTTTCATTGGTAGTCCCATATAGAGAGCATTACAGTAGTGTAGCCGAGATATCACTAGGGCAGTGGTGGCAAATCTTCAGCACTCCAGATGTTTTGGACCACAAATCCCAAATCCATTGGGCTTTCAATACAGTCTGGAAATTCCAATACAGGCTGGAAATTCTGGGAGTTGTGGTCCAAAACATCTGGAGTGCCGAAGGTTTGCCATCACTGCAGTAGGGCACAGAGAGGTTAGAAAAGTTACCTGCTGCCTACTCTAAGATGTCATCCAAAAAAGTAACTTTTCTGAAGGCCTCATGAGTTCCGGATTTTAAAAAAAATGCTCTGATCCTGACTCCATCACTCAGTTTCATTAGATAATCAGGCATTGTAGAAAACTATCCATCGGTGTTACACATCTGAAGTATATTTTGTGACTTATCATCATCATCGACATATCTAGGCTGAACAAGCCTAAAGAGTTGTATTAGTTTTTCTCATCACTAATAACAGGCTATTTCCCTCTCTTATATTCATGATCCAAAAACATTTTGAAGTTTTGTCCATTCAGGATAAACTATAGGTTGATCAGGGAACCAGTGTGGAGTAGCAGATAGACTGTGGGACTAGGACTCAGAAGTCTCAAGTGCTGCTAACTTAAGACTCAATCAAATGTTGGGTCTTTTTAAATTATGCGTTGTTCTAGCAATCTGTGTGTTGTTTGCTGCTCCGGAACTGTAGGCTGTCCTTCAAAGCATGTTGCTAGAGTTTTCAGTTTCTGGTAAAATTCTCTTTTGCTGCACAGTAGATGAAAACAGATCTACAGAGCAGAATAGGTGTACGTTCTCCAGTTACACCCTTTCTCCTTAAATAGCAATTAAAGTCTCTGTAACCCCTTCTGAGACATTGGTAGAAGAAAGAATGTTTGAAAACTTGTCTTTACTTGCAGTTACTTGAAATTACAGATGTGCATATTGTCTTCTTTAAGTCAAATGTACTAGGAATCAACCAACCAGATCAACCACAACAAACAACTGCCACCAACAATCTGTCTTTGAATTGGAAACACCCACAAGGAACAATTAGTTAGTAGCTATACAATCACCCCAACCCAGAAATATTCATCCCATTTACTCAAACTACAGAGAGCATGGAAGATATAAAACTCCAACAAAGGATCACTATATATATAGTGGATAGGATAGATATTTTTCCAGTAATAGCCTTATAATGCCAATAAATCCTAATACACATCAATCCATAAAAGAGGTCCAACTGGTTTCAATCTGCTTTCTTCATTCATTTGGAAACAGGAAAGGCACTGATGAAATGATTTGAGGAAGTCAATATGATGCAAAGCTGATGTCAGTTATCGTGCAATCGACGGATATGCATCACTAAGTTTTAATGCAACATGTAATGAAGCAATTTATGCATGTCTATCCTTCTCACTTAAAAGTCTATAGGAAAATAAATCTATAAAGGTACCTAGTGGCACCTGAAAGATTCCTAGAGACAGATTTATTTGGGCAGAAGCTTTCATGAACTATTAACCTTCACTGGCACATGTTTTTACACAATGATGCATAGACAAAAGGGTCAAGGGAAACAATAAGCACAATGGGGCAGAAATACCAGGAGGGACAGTGTAGTTACTGGATAGAGCAGTGCATTTGGGCTCCAGAGATTTGGTTTCAAATCTGCACTTAGTCAGGAAAACACGGGGGAAGGGGTTGGCAATGATAAAACCACACCTTTAACTTTCACATACCTCAAAAACCCTGCTATGGTTGTTGCACACTGGGAGCAGCTGAGTAGCATGTCACAACAACCAATAAGTAGAATGTGTATGGAACCTATGCCATCTGTAGATCATCCATTTTCTGCCTCTGTGGTTGTGGCTTCTTAATCTTTAACACTTCTAGGAAGCTTTAAGATCATACAGTCATTGAGTTTGAAAGCAACTCTAAGGCCAGAAAGGTTCAACTCCCTGCTCCACGGAAGATGCCTAAGCCACTCTAATGCAGTGGTTCCCAACCTTCCTAATGCCGTGATCCTTTAATACAGTTCCTCATGTTGTGGTGACCTCCTTGTCCTGCTTGGAAGAGGCTACAAGTCCCCTTTGGCAGGCCACTGCCGCAGGTGCCTTAGGGCAGTGCTCCCCAACCTTTTTGTCCCCGCGGCCCGGGAAATTTTTGATAATTTTTCTGTGGCCCGGGGGTGGGGGTGGGGAGGGGGGGAGAATGCGAAAGGGGGGTCCGGCGGGGAGGCAAAAGGGGGGGTGAAAGCAAAGGATGGGAGGGAAGGAGGAGGGGGAGGCACGAGGGCGGCGGCGGCGGCACTCACCGGCCTGGGGCGGCGGGCGTGCCACTCCCCCACACACACACGGGCGGGGTGGGGGTGGGGAACCCGGGGCTCCTGGGCAGGCGGGCCCCGCCTCCTCCTCCGGCGCCGGGAGCCGCGCGCGCGGGTCTCGCTGCTGGCGCCCCGCTTGCTCCTGCTGCCGCCACCGCCGTGGGCCTCCTCCTCCGCCGGGGAAAGCAAGCGGGGCGCCAGCAGCGAGACCCACGCGCGGCTCCTGGCCCCGGCGCCCTGCGCGCGGCACCCGCCCGGCCGCGCTGGGAAGCGCCCTCGCGGCACCGACGAGCCGCCGCCTCCTCCTCCTGCTCTGGTTCCTCCTCCTCCTCCTCCTCCTCCCTCCTCCCGCCGCCGCCGGAGGTGCAGCAGCAGCCACCCCCCCGCAATTGCCCCCCGCCGCCGCCGCAATCGCCCCCATCCCGCCGCCGCCGCTACCCCCCCGCAATCGCCCCCCCGCCCCCGCCGCAATCGCCCCCATCCCGCCGCCGCCGCAATCGCCCCCATCCCGCCGCCGCCGCCACCCCTCCGCAATTGCCCCCACGCCCCCGCCGCAATTGCCCCCCCGCCGCCGCCGCCATCGCCCCCGTCCCGCCGCCGCCACCGCCACCCCCGCCCACCCCCCGCAATCGCCCCCCCCCCCCCCCGCCGCAATCGCCCCCATCCTGCCACCGCCGCCGCCACCCCCCCCGCAATCGCCCCCCCGCCGCCGCCGCATTTGCCCCCCCGCCGCCGCCGCAATCGCCCCTGTCCCGCCACCGCCGCCGCCACCCCCCCCCCCCAATTGCCCTCGCTGCTGCTGCTGCTGCTCCTTCGGCGGCGGCGGCGGGAGGAGGAGGAGGAGGAGGAGGAGGAGGAGGAGGAGGAGGAGGAACCAGAGCAGGAGGAGGAGGAGGAGGAGGCTCGTCGGTGCCGCGAGGGCGCTTCCCGGCGCGGCCGGGCGGGTGCCGCGCGCGGGGCGCCGGGGCCGGGAGGGGAGGAGGGAGGCAAAGGCAAAGGCGGCGGCGGCGGCTCCTCCTGCGCTCCTCCAGCCTTCCTCCTCCACCGGCCACCCGCGGGAGAGAAGAGGAGGAGGAGGAGGGCGGCGGAGGAAAAGGGGAGGAGCCTCCCCGGCCTCCCCAGGCGGCCCGGTGCCGACCGGTCCACGGACCGGCACCGGTCCGCGGACCGGGGGTTGGGGACCACCGCCTTAGGGAACTTCCCTCTATAGGCACCCTCAGCCAATTGCAGCCTCCGGTGCCATTGACTGACTTCCCCTCCAACCTATCAAGCTGTAACTCACTCTCCCCCCCCCCTCCAGACCCAAGCCATTTGTGCCTTTTTCTTCACTGGCTCATGGCGACCCCTGTGAAATGGCTGTTCGACTCCCCAAAGGGGTCCTGACCCCCAGGTTGAGAACCACTGCTCTAATGGAACAAAGAAGATTTACAGTATTTGCCATTTATAGTCTGGAGGTGAGGAGTGGACCTCTAAAACCATTTATTAAGGGGACTCGCCAACAGTTCTCTGGATTCTCCTAAGAATGAACCTCATTCCAACCATGATGCTATGGTATCTGCACTACATACAGAATCAGCCAATCATTGGCTTGGACAAATCTTAAAGCAGTGGTGTCCAAACTTTGGCTCTCCAGATGTTTTGGACCACAACTCCCACAGTCCTTTGTCATTGGCAATACATGCATGGAATTCTGGGAGTTGTTGTCCAAAACATCTGGAGGGCCAAAGTTTGGACAGCCCTGTCCTAAAGGGTTACCTTTACAAGTCCACTTACAGTAACTCTGACAGGTAAAGCAACCACCAATAAGTCCTGTTAGGGAAAGTTGAAAAGAATATGAAAGAACAATCTCAAGAAGACATGGAATGGTTAAGAGGTACATTCTCTTCATTTATTATCTAAGTGCATGGCATCCACATGAGCTACAGTGAGCATGCTAGCTCCATCCCCTTCTGCTGTCACTTTCAGCATCTGAAACCAAAATTCTAAGAAGGGAGCTACTGTATACATGTAACCACAAACACTACAAGCCCAAAACCAGGGGTTTGTTTCACTGCCTGAATAAGCAAACCTTGGTTGTTTTTGCATGCAACATGACAACTGTTCAGTAAACTCTTGGTGCGTGCATGCACCACACTTTTAGATAATAACTGAATGAAAGTTTAGTTTAGCAGTAGAATTTAGCAGTAGGGTCACCATCTTGGTTGGCTTTAAAAGGTAAGTAGCAGACACATGCATGGAGAACACATCATTAACAGCTACCTGTCATGATGGCCATATCTTCTATATCTGGCTCGTGGATGCTAAGCAACAGGACTAAGAGGGTGCTGCTGCCCTTATGCCCTGCTGACGAGTTTCCCATAAGCATCTGGCAGGGCACTGTGCAAACAGAATGCTAGATCAGATGAGCCGGAAGGGTTCCAGTGCTCTCAGGAGGTGGTTCAATCTCTGCTTGAAAACTGTTAATGAAGGAGAGCTGGCCACCTTCCAGGACAGCCCGTTCCATTATCAGTTTATTTCTAATGCATGATGTTATCAGGAGCAGCATTTTCCCTGTTCCTCTGAAAGCACCAGTGACGTGAGCAAACAAGAAGCTTGCTTCCAACGCCTATTTAAGTAGACCAGATCCTGGCATAAAATATGCAGGAGCACAGCCTAGAAGAAACAACAAAAATCCTTGTGGCATCATGCAGATGAAGATCCCCGGCTGAAATGTTGGAGTGAAGACTACCCCAAAGGAGGGGGCAATATTCCTTTAGTCAGGAGGGTATGCAGGGAGGCTGAAAACCATGGGGTCATATTTACTTAGGGCTTACCTTTGAAGTTCTCCCTTCCTCCCTCTACTTCTCTGCACAGCAATCCTATCGGGTAGGTCAGTCTTGGAGACTTGATGGACCCCAAAGCCACCCAGTTAGTTTTAACACTCAGTGGAGTCAAGAACCTAGATCTTCTAAGTCCCAGTTGAATGCCTTAACCACTACAGTATATACTATACAGTGGACCCTTGTATAACAAACGGTTTGTATAACATAAAATCTGTACAACATAACAAAATCCGGAGATAGGGGAAATCTGCTTAACAGTATCGCCTATGGGGCAAATCCATACAACATAAAAATGGTCGTGATTAGGGATGACTCTGTTTTCAATGCATTCCTATGGGAAATTTGTATAAAGGAAAATTTGCTTAACATAATTTCATTTGGAACGAATTAATTCCTTTATACAAGGTACCACTGTACTCTCTTCAGTGAAGTGGCAAATTTATGCAATAACTGTATAAAGTGAATTAGGGTGCTCCACTGATTCACTTATCTGCTGCCTGAAAAAACTCAACAAAACGCCCCAGAAATACATGTGTTGGCATATTTCCAGGTTGTATCTACCAGAACTGGCCAATAGAGGAGACCATATACAGTGTCCATACTTCCGCCTCTTTCAGCATCCGCGGGGTGGCGGTGGCATGGAAACCGCGGATACCAGAAAACAGTGAATTCTTTCACCTTCAGAGCACGAGGGACTAAAAACGAAACTTCACATTTCACATATGTAGAAAGGGCAACGGTGTTTGTAACGCTACAAGGGCTTAAAAACTACACATAATCTTGGTATGTCTTATTTAGCTGATGACAAGGAAACGGAAGTTTTTAAAGGGGGGGAGTCATCTTGGGTCCTAAGGCTTCAATCCGGATCAATTCCTGGGAAGGATGACCCACTGGGCGCCTTAAGATGTAACCTGGAGGAAGTACGAGGACCGCCCTGCAAAATGCTCACAAAGGAAGCACACAAAGATTCTCAACAATAAGAACCGTCGCTCCGTCTTCGCCCGAGGGAGTTCATTCCAGCGGAAATGAGGCCCCCGGGATACCATCTTCCATTCTCCAAAACAAACAATAAAAACGATTGCCCTGCCTTTGGCATGCTCACTTAATTCCAAGATAAATATATATATACGTACATTTTTACAAAGAAACAAATGAAATAACTCTTGTTTCTGGAATAGCTGTTATTATTATGATTGAGTTAAAGAAAGTTTGGGGTTTTGTTGCACATATATAATTTGTTAGTCTTTTTGAGACGAATCGGAGCATTGCGGGCAAGATCTCACAGGAGTGGGGGGGGGTGTCCTGTCCATGAGATGGAGAGTCACCTTTGCAGCTTTCTGGAGCGGCCACAGGATGGGGCGTTGTGATCAGAACCCCCCCTCCCAAAGCCATCGGAGTGGGGCGTTGTGATCGATGCGCGCAAAAAAGCAGTCCTTTGCAGTAACCCCCCCATCTCAAACCATATAATCGCTCCCCGAGATTTTGCACACACACACACACACACACACACACACACACACACACACACACACACACACACACACACACACACACACGTACAAAAAGCGCTTGCCAAGGGGACCGATCGCCCGGAAGGAGACCCAGGCACACCCCGTCCCCGTTCGGGCTGCCCGCGGAGCTTTCCAGCCCGACCCTGACGAAGGGAGACCGGGTGAAGGGAAGGAGAGAAACGCCGCTCGTTCGTTAATCGTTACCTGGGGTGGTGCTGCTGGTGGTGCTGCTGTCAGCGTCGGCGCCACTCAACGCGGCCGCGACCAGGAGGAACAGCCCTAAGGCGCGCGTCTCGGAGAAGCGCATGATGAACGCGGCTGGCGGAGTTGCGATGGGGGGTCGGGGGTCGGCAGCCGATTCCGCAGCGCTCCGGCCGGCCCTGCTCGCGCGCCTGCTCTCTCGCCCTCCGCCCAGTCGCGCAGGGTCTCTCTGCCTTTGAAGCCGCCGTGGCCCTGACGCGGGAGTGAAAAACGTGCTCCTCCTGACGTCAGGAAGTGCGGGGCCGGCGCCAGCGAATCGCCTCCTCAGCTGGGTCCCGCAAAGCAGCAAGCCGCCAGTGAGGAAGGAGGGGGTGGTCCCCACACACACACACACACTACCCCAGACAGCAGACTAGATCAAGGAGCCCGTTTAATAAATCGATTTACAGTATTGGGATCGGAGACCTGCGGGTTCTTCTTTGGCAGATTCATCCCCCGCCCTCTCCCACTGGAGAAGCAGAGAGCGAGGGATGAAGGATCCTGGCTGGTATAAGCCCAGTGGTGGTGGTGATTATGTGCCCTCAAATCGCCTCTGATTTACGGTGATCCTATGAAGGAGCGATCGCCAGATTATGATTCCTGTCCTCAGTAGTCGTGCTGCGCTCTGGCGTGCGCAAGCTTGTGGTTTCCTTTATTCAGTCGGCCCATCTCAAATTTGGCCTTCCTTTTTCCCTGTTGCCTTTCACTTTTCCTAGCAATATTCTTGCCTCATGACGTGGCCGTAGAAGTGCCTGGGCTTCAGCATTTTTACCTCCCGAGATAATTCGGGCTTGATTTGAACCAGGACTCACTTGTTCATCCCTCTGGCAATCCAGGGAAAGCAGAGCAGCTCTCTCCAGAACTGGGATCAATCAGGTGTATGGGACTACAGGCACCATCATCCCCAGCCAACATGGAAGACTGTGCACACTCATGGATGAAGAGGGTCAACGGCATTTGGAAACTGGGGTCAGAGGGGTGGCAGGGAGTCGGCCCATCTGGAATGAATTTAAAACATGCTTCTTATTTCATAAAACCTGCTCCTTCAAATCCCCTGGCACCAGATGTAGCAATGACTTATTGGTCACATTTCTGGAGAATTAGGCTATATGTGTTCACTTGTTTGTAGTGATAATACATCTCTGTTTTCCAGTTGATAAGGAATACTAGCTGAAAAGTCTTAGGTACTCAATTGACGGTGGGCTTCCTGTAGACCAGTGCTTCTCAAACCGTGTGTCCCCAGATGTTCCTGGACTGCAACTCCCAGAAGCCTTCATTACTAGCTTAGCTGGGAGTTGCAGTCCTGGAACATCAGGGGACCCACAGGTTGAGAACCACTGCTGTAGACCACTGGGTGACATTGTGGGAAGAATACTGGGCCAGATAGGTCCATCACGGCTTTTCTTTTCTGAGGAAGGGCATGGACAAGCTGAAATATGTCCAGAGGAGAGCCAAGCCCTATAACGAATATTTGAGCAAGCCGAGCATGTCTACCAGAAGATTGAGAAGGTGGTATGATGGCCATCTTCCAATATTCAAAGAGCTACCACAGAGGGGATGAAGCCAGCTTGTGTTCTTTAGACCCAGAGGATAAAACCCAAGCTAATGGGTTGCAAGAAGCGAATAGGAAATTTTGCCTAAACATTAGGAAGAAATTAATGGCAGTAAGAGTTGTTTGTCCTAAAAGCCACCAATCCAGTGCTGGTGGTGATGATGGGGGAGATCTCTGCAAACTGCTTCCACATCACTTTCACAAATGGTACTCTTTCACATTTTGCTGTATACATGCCTGCCTTGGCCAGTTGTCTTCTCCCCACGTTTGGAGATCTGAAATGTTCCCAACTGATCCTTCGCGGTGTGTCCAGTCTTTAGTGATGCACACAATCTAGTGATCTCCAGATATTTTAGAAAGTCCCAGACAGTCGATGATAACGAGAGTTGTAATCCAGCACATCATGAAGGCACTAAACTGCCTGCAATTTGGCTGAATCAGTTGCTTTTCTCTGCACCATAACCTCTTATAAGGTAGTCTTTCATTACTAGCACAACCATAGTATTCCTGTAGGCAACGGACCATGGGCTTTTCTAAACTTCTACAGGCATTATATAATTGTCTGTTTTTGTTTATTTCTGTGGGATGGGCAAAGGTCCCCCAGGCTGCAAAAGGTCCCCCAGGCTGCAAAAGTGGGCTCCACCTTGATATAGGAGCATAAGGTGGGTTCCCCATGCGTAGCTCACCTGTGGACTGGGGCAATAGCAAAGGGAAGATAAGCAACACCCACTAAGCCACAGGCGTGACCATGGTAGTAGTTCAACTAAAGAAGAACTGGGGGCAGGCAGCAGAGGAGTGTTGGGTTGATACCATGGACTGGAAGGCATGGAAGGCCCAGGAGCTACCACCGGTGCTGCCCCACTCAAAGGCCAGCTAGGAAACAGTATGGAGGGAAATTACCAAGGTGGGAGAATGGGTGAAGGTCCCCTTGAAGGAGGTTGCCCGGGTCCAATGGGAAGAGGCTGAGTGTTGCATGGCTTGGAGGCTGGATAACCAACAACAAACCCACCACTACCAGAAGAAGGAACAGGGATAGCTGGATCCATTGGAGAATTCCTGACTCCAGACCAAGGGAGCCACCACATTCTACACCACCATAGCCTTCACCTCAGGGTCCTGAGAGAGCTGGTCAAGTCCTCATGGGTTTTGGGAGGGCCTTGGAAGAGTCGGACAAAGCTTCTGGGGGCCCAGGAGGTGCGGCGGCAGGGGATGGCACCTTCACTGCTCACCTTCAGGGACACTAGTTCACACCCTGCATGCAACACCCACATAATGGTACCCCTTGTTTACCCCAGCTATGTGGAGAACTTTGTGGAGGAAGAAGGGCTCCAGTCCTCTGCACAGAAACAGACACATCCTTGTTGAAAGCCTGAAATGAAGTTATCTCTCTGGTGCCCATTGGCCATTGTTGTGTTTTGGACTCTGTTGACCCTATAAGTTTGAGCCTAGCTATGATGCAACTTGCCATGTTACTATGAAAGGAAGTGGAGGTGGGCACTGATGCAATCCCTTTTAAATTATCCCTGGTATGGAATTTGCCTTTTGCCCTCTGTGTTTTTTCCACCCAATTCCAAAATGATTTTTCTTCTAATTTGTCACCATTTCAGACCCTGTTGTTGTAGTTTTAGAACTGCAGAGCTGGAAGGGACCCCATGGATTATCAGGTCCAGCCTCTGTTAAGGAGGCAGAGTGGGTAACTGAAGCAAACTCCTAAGCCACTGCGTTACATACAGTATAAGAAACTGCAGTAATTTTGTCTCAAGGCATCCTGTTTCCTTTCATTGAACAGTATTTGACCACTGGCGGCTAATCAGCTATCGGACACAATTCAAGGTGCTGACCTTGACATCAGAAGAGGCCTTTCTCTCCATCCCACCACCCTCACAGGTACGTCTCATGGGAACACACGAAAGGGCCTTCTCAGCTGCTGCGCCCAGACTCTGGAACTCCCTTCCATTGGAGGCCAGGACTGTCCCATCTCTGCTGTCTTTCCGAAACAGGCCAAGACCTTTCTCTTCAGGCAAGCTTTCCCTGAATGATGGACTACCATGTGTATTTTATATGAATCTATAGTTCACATGGACTTTGTGTTTATAACTACTTATAACCTTGTAGCTTTAATGTAATCTTGTATATTAATGCTGTAAGTTGTCCCTCAATTAGAGATGGGCACGACTTGGCGGTATTCCCGTTTCCGTTTCCGTTACTCGTATCCGTTACTCTACGGAAACGGTAACGGGAATTACTCTGCCAGAATTCGAGCTCGAACCGACGAATGAACAATTTGGTCTGATTTGTTGTGCTCGTTACTTGCATCGCGCAATGCCAAGCGGCACAGAAAAAAAGTTTTTAAAAGTTAAAAAAAACCCGATTCCCGGCCCTAAAAGTAGGCGAAAACTGTCTGAGGGTACCTACCAGGCCAGAAGGGTGTTTTATTTGGGAGGGGGAGTTTCCCCGCCCCCCTCTCCTTGGCTATTGCTACTGCTGCGCTGCTGGTACCAGGCTGGGAGGGCGCATCCATTTGCCATGCAGTGCGGGGGATCCAAAATGGCGACCACAATATTTTTTTTGAAATCGTTGCCCAAAACCCCACCAAAGCACCACAGAAACATGTGAAAATTAGCTATTTTAAATGCTTGAATTTTTACAGTAGCAGCAGTGGTTTTTTCTTGCAAAAAAAGTCTCTGTTGATTTTATTTTATTTTATTTTATTTTATTTTATTTTTTTACACCTGCACATTCACAATGATGGGCTCGCCCATGGGAGTGGACCATGCAAATTTTCCACCAATCGCATGGCCACTTGGCCAGGTTGACCACAGAGACTTCTGGGATGTGCCAATCGGGCATAAACAGCCCACTAATCGTAGCCCAAACCCGAACCCTAAGCCTAAGCCTAACCCATACGCCAGTACACTGTCCTTCTAAGTGGGTCAGAGAGGCACCCAGAGGTGTACCCCAATACTCACCCTAACCTCACCCATAACTAGCCTAACCCTAGCCCTTGTGCTAACCCGTCTTAACCCTAAGCCAGATCTACTTGCATTGCACTACATGCAAGTACGTGAGACACAGCGGGTGCAAAGAGTCTGCCAGTCCGTCACTTGTGGCTCTGGCTGACTCCTGCAGCTCCCTCCAGGAGCCTGCTACCCCCCCCCCAAACCAGTACAAACAAAAACGAAAAATGAAAAAATGAACCGACTAATTTTTGTGAAATTTCGCGAAAAACGGAAACGAGCCGAAACGGACTGCCTCCGACACACGACAACTCGAAAACGTCATTTTCCCTAGTCGTGCCCATCTCTACCCTCAATTTCTTGTTCTCAAATACTTGAATACATCTTAATTGTAAGCCGCCTTGGGTCCTTTTCCAAGGAGAAAGGTGGGGTAAAAATACTCTAAAATACTCTAAAATAAATAAATAAATAAATAAATAAATAAATAAATAAATAAATAAATAAATAATGCTGCTCCTTTCTCATTTTGGCTCTTGGTAACAAGTGGTAGGGCCAGCAGTGCAAAATTCTGTGCCCCAGCCTTCCCCAACCTATCAGCTTCCTGATGTTTTAGAGATTAATAACCCCTTTCTCTGTATCCATTGGCTATGATAGCCATGGCTGAGGAGAGTTACAATTCAAAACATCAGGATTACGAAACAAAAGGATGCCACAGATCAAGATGAATAAACTGGGCCTTTCAGGTTAAAATCTTCTCACATTTTTAAAAATCTAGCGGTAGGATGTGATAAATAAATATTTGAAAATATTTGCTAAACACCTTGGATGTTCTGTTTAGTGTATACAGTAATGAAAGGCCTTTTGTTGGTTTGGTTTGAAAAAAGAACTTGAATTGTCCTTTGAATGGACTGTTTTGAGGCGTGTTCCACTCTTGGTATTCCACTGCTTCCTGCCCTCTGTAATAAATAACCTGGGTCAAATCAGCGCCTGCTTGTCCTGTCCCTCATGGCAAAGCAGAAGATAAAGGATAAAGATCAATTCCTGACAAGCGACATTCAGACTAAAGGGGCTGCCTGGCTTACCAGAAGTTCTCAGCTGCAACTTTCTTTCATAGGGAGATTGAGAGCTCTGATGGGAGCTGACTGTAACTGATGGGATATCAATGGGAGCTAATGGTGGGAGATGGCTTTCCTGATAGCTGGGGATCCTGCCTTGTTTATCAGTTGAACATTCATCAGGGCTTGGAGTCCCACTGAGAGGATGAAGCAAGCATGTGTGTGAGGAAAATAAGGGAATGAAAATCCCCTTGATTTTAATTGTCTTATGTTTGTTTGTTTGTCTGCTTATTTATTTAAAATATTTATAGGCCATCTTTTCCCTAAAAGGAGCCAAGGAGGCTTAACAGTATTAAAAGAAACAATACTGAAACTAAAACCATATTTTTATAGTATTAAAAACTATACAAATACCATTTAAAACCAGTATGGAAATGTGGGTATTAAAAGCACATTAAAACTGGATTCGTGTTTATATGAATGGAACATGAAGAAATAAAGGAAAGAATAACATGCTGCTTATATACCACCCCATAGTGCTTAAAGCTCTCTCTGGGTGGTTTACAATTTGATTATCCAAGCTACGCACACACACACCCGCCGCCGCCGCCCTCAGCAAGCTAGGTACACATTTTACCAACTTTGGAAGAATGGTAGGCTGAGTGAACCTTGATTCTGCTTCCTGGAGTTGAACCCCAGGTTGTGAGCACAGTTACAGCTGCAATATAGCAATTTAACCACTGCACCATGAGGTTATTCTTGCTAA
This sequence comes from Phrynocephalus guinanensis, assembly GCA_037367245.1. NCBI lineage: Eukaryota > Metazoa > Chordata > Lepidosauria > Squamata > Agamidae > Phrynocephalus > Phrynocephalus guinanensis. The sequence continues at coordinate 96,532,914 of CM074738.1, read as the reverse complement.
AGGATTCTCTATGTCAGGGGTGGGCAACTGTCAGCCCTCCACATGCTTTGGACCACAACGCCCAGAACTGGGAGCTTAGATTGCCAATGATAAAGGACTATGGGAGTTGTGGTCCAAAACATCTGGAGGGCTGACAGTTGCCAACCCCTGCTCTATTTTAATACAATAGCAATAAGGTCTATTAATTAAAGGATTGTTTATCAAGCCGTATCTTAGAACAGAGAGGTAACAGATCTAATATATGCAGATTCTCCAAAACTGTACAGTTGGACCCGAGTATGCACTGAGCATTGGTTCCAGGCCTTCTCATGGATAACAAAAACCATGGATAAGAGAAAACACCCCAAATCTCCCAAACTGCTGTTCTGTGATAGTACCTTGCTTTATGGCTGCTGTTTTGTGACCGTAGCTTGCTTTACGGCTGCTGTTTTATGACTGTAGCTTGCTTTACAGCTGCTGTTTGTGACAGTTGCTTGCTTTGTAGCAGCTGTATTATCTATTTAATTTTTTCCCTCTGCCAACTGTGGATAACTTAATAAGTGGTTAATGAATCAGTGGATATGGGGGGATATGTTGATTACTTTTTAAAAGGACAATGACATAGGTAATATCGAGAATTTTCCAGACAAGTAGATCTACCTGTAAGCAAACAGGAAGAGTGACAAAAGTTGTGTCAACCTTTAAGAAGCAAAGAAGAATATCTTCCAGTCCTAATGCCATCATGTAGTTTTGTAAAAATGGAATGTCTCACCAAACAATGGGAAAGAGTACAAGGAAAAAAATGGAACTGTAAAAATGGTAACAAAACATGATATGTTGTAAGGAGTATGTCTATACTGTGGACTTTGAAAAAGGACTGCAGGCCTAGGAAAATAATATTTCAGCAAATAATAACTGAATGAGAGAGAGAGAAAGAGAGAGAGAGAGAGAGAGAGAGAGAGAGAGAGAGAGAGAGAGACTGAAAGACTTAGGCCGTTACTTCACGAGCCGCTCGCTTCGCGGCTAGCCTTCTTTTCTGTGCGAATCGATCGTTTCAGTCCGCACGCTCCTCCTTTTTGCCTGCGATGCCACCCCGACCACACCCCCTTTACCGTGCTCCAAGCGGGGCGAGTGGTTCCCCTGGCTGCTGCCGGGAATCTTTTCGCTTCGCATCTTGCTTCGCTCCCAACGTCACGTGTGGTCTCAGTTTTTGGCTTTTATTTCAAGTTTTTTTAAAAAATATTCAAACAGGGATATCGATGCATCGCTATATCGTTTCATCGCTTTGCGCTGTTACTTCCTCGCTCGAGTAGGGGCGGCGGCGGCGGCGGCGGCGGCGGGAGCAGGAGGAGCCGCTGCCGCCTCGCCCGGCCAGAGCAGGGCACCCGGGGCAGGCAGCGTGCAAGCGGCGGAGGGCGGGCGGCTGTGCCATGCAGGGCTCCCCCCGAGTAGCGGCGGCAGCGGCGGGGGGGCTGCCAATGATGCCAGGAAACAGTTGAAATCAGTAGAGCCATTGCAACTGACAGTCCAGCATCAGTGCATCAATACGCCGTCGGTAGGAATTTTTTTAAAGGACGGATGGGAAATAACGAACGTTGGAAAGTGGCATGTGAATGCGAAGGGAGCACGTGAGGTTGTGCTCGAATCGGTCCTAAAACTGCAGCTCGTGAGTACTGAGAAACAGGGGCGGGAGCGAAGCGAGAACACGTGACCGCCACGTGACCGCCTCCGAATTCAAATTGAAGGCAATATCGCTGCGGAGCGCCGCGCCTCGTGAAGTAAGGGCCTAAGAGACTGAGAGACTGAGAGAGAGATGCACGTAATAAACTCATAAAAGCAGAACCTGGAATACAGAAATGTATGGGCTGCTCCTTAGAAAGAGAGAGGGGTTTATTACATGAACTGTAAGAGAACAGAGTTCTACATAACTTATTTCTTTCTTTTAAATATATTATTAGGCATACTCAGGTGCAGCTTGTCTTGCAAATAATTCAAAATCGAAATCAAGCAAAGTGAAAGGAATTCTATTCCATATAAGGACAATGAACATTCAATGATAAATCCATGAACTGGACTGGAGTTGATTTCTGGAAAACATTTCTGAACATTTGCCCAAACGACATGGCTACTTGTAGAGTTATAAATAGCATAGAAGGCAATGGTGATGAGTATTATTCAAGCATCATAAGAGAAGGCAGAAACAGGAGAAGGTTAAATCAAAATTCTCAGGTCAAGAAGTTTTAAGAACCTTCATGATGAGCAAATGAAGTCTAATTTCCAAGTTCAGAGACTGTAAAGATTGTAAAACTTTATTACCTTGGGTCAATGGTGTGATTCAAGTTTTCCTTAGCAGGCTGAAATCAATTCCATAATAACTTGTGGAATACTGTGGGCTGAGTCTTGAGATCTATATGTAGATCTATTTGTAGAGCTATTTGTAAACGGGAAACATGCCCTAGTGACATCTTGGCTGGACTACTGTAATGCACTCTATGTGGGACTCCCAATGAAAACTCTCAGGAAATTTCAACGGATCCAAAATGCAGCAGCCAGATGGCTGACTGCGGCAGGGGACAAAGCTCATACATATTACACCCCGACTTAAAGCTGATCCACTGAATGCCAATCAGCTATCAGACACAATTCAAAGTGTTGACGTTAACCTACAAAGCACTGTACGACCTGGGTCCAAACTACCTCAAAGATCGAATCTCACAGTATGAACCTACTCAGGAGTTAAGGTCATCAGGAGAGGCCTTTCTCTCCATCCCACCACTCTCACAGGTACATCACGGGGGAACACATGAAAGGGCCTTCTTGGCTGCTGTGCCTAGACCCTGGAACTCCCTCCCACTAGAGGCCAGGACTGCCCCATCTCTGCTGTCTTTCCAGAATCAGGCAACTACCTTCATTTTCAGGCAAGCTTTCCCTGAATGATGGGCTATCTACTATGTGACTTTTATATGAATTTATTTATTTATTTATTTATTTATTTATTTATTTATTTATTTATTTTTGCATTTCTTTACTGCTCCCATTTCCCGATGGAAACTCTGGGCAGTTCACACAAAAGTTAAAAACAAGAACATCAGTAAAAAAAATATAGGAAGTATTAGGCAAGAGGCATAAAACTTGACAATAAAAAGAAGAAAGATAGAAACACCTTGGTACAATTCTAGCAATCACCAAAGGCATCCCTGAACAACCAGGTTTTAAGGGCTTTCTTGAAGGCTGCCAGTGAGGGAGCCTGGTGTATCTCACTGGGAAGTTTGTTCCACAACTCTGGGCTGGCCACCGAGAAGGCCTGTTTGCGGGTTACTACCTTACGGGCCTCTCTAGGTGTGGCCACCCAAAGTGAGAGAGCCAAGGAGGATCGGGTTGGTCGGGCCAACTCTGATCGTAGGGAGATACGCTCTGCCAGATAATCAGGACCCAGGCCATGGAGGGTTGATCCACTGGATTACTACGTGCATGATTACATGGACAGATTTCATAAGAACACCAGTGTTTTCCATGTTAGTTTCCATCCCTCATAACAGATTTTTTCTTTTTGTGTGCTCTTTGTAGCTTTAATGTTACCTTTTAATGTTCTGAATCTGAGATGCCTCTTCTAATTCCATGTCCTTTAACTTGAATGTGCCTTAAATGTTCTGGGCTGTATATTGTCCCTCGTTATTGTAAGCCATCTTGGGTCCTTTACCAAGGAGAAAGGTGGGGTAAAAATATTCTAAATATAAATAAATAAATAAATAAATAAACCATCAAACTGCAGAGGTGGGAAGGACCCTATGGATCATTGAATGGTTCCTATGGACCCCCCACCCTCGGGCAAGGAAGCACAGTGGAGAATTGAACTCTGGCTGGTGCATCCACAGAACTAAACCACTGAACTATTGCTGGAAGCTGATCCCCTCTCCTCCAACCTCCAACATAACACAAGCACATCTTTCTTCCAAAACCCAAAGTATGTCCAATTAGTTTGGCACTGGGTGTAGTACAGTCACCCCCGCCATTTTGCGGTTCAGGTACTGCGGTCCCACTACATCGCAGGATCGCAGTACCTGCACCTTCGGGGCCGCGTGGAGGGCAATTAGGTCGCTCCGTGCCGTCCCCCGCGCTCCTCTGAGAAGCCTCGGGCCGCATGGGGCGGCAGCGGGCCCCCCGCCATCTCCATTGAAATGCACTGAGTCAATGCATTTCAATGGAGAAATTTTCCTCATTGGGATGCATTGAGCCAATGTATTCCAATGGGGAAAATTTTCTCCATTGAAATGCATTGAGCCAATGCATTTTAATGGAGACGGCCCTGGAGGAGAAGTCTTGGGCAGCATGGGCGGGTGGCGGGGGGAGGTCAGATCCCACAACACCGCCTGCGCGCGCTGCCCCAAGACTTCTTGGACAGGTGCGCAATCACCCCCCTGCCCACAGGCCCCACCCGCTTCATGCATCGTGGGAGGGGTGGGTCCCTAACCCCTGCAGCGGGGGGTTACTGTACTTCGTGTTTGGGTGTCTGAATAAGTATGCATGCGTGTTGTACAATATTTGTTTACTTAGGTACATTTATGTGCCATCTGTAATCGGTTTTGTACTTTAAAGCTTTTGCTGCTGAAATCAGACTCATGATTCTACACAGTGAAACAATTTCTTTTCTGATTCTGATTCACTGGTTTGTGTGTATATTTCGAGGCAAAATGGCTCCATTCAGAGTTGAATCTTTATCCATAATCAATTAAACTGTTCATATTGGTTAAAGTCAGGCTCTTTTGAAATCAAATTCACAATGGAAACAGCTCAGACCAAAGAACAAAGAACAAAGTAAACTATTATACAGGGAAGGGATTATAAAGAAAAGAGAAGCAATTAAAAAGCTCTAAACCAGGGATTAAAAATGGCTCTTTTCCAAATTCAAAAGCCTTTTTAAATGCCCTGGAAGCTTTCCCATACAGTCCTAAGGTCTTTAAACTTCAGGTTTTTTTAAAGTTGTATTGTAGCCCCAGTAAATAATGCTAAATAAATCAGGAAAGAATACTGGATTGATAAAATAGTCCAGATGCTCCTGGACTACAATTCCCAGAAACCCCGGCCAGCACAACCAGTGCTAAAGGCTTCTTCATGACAAGGCAGCGCTTCCCCAATCTCCCTGGAATCCTACATGGACCTGTTATTTTAATGTACATTGGCAAATGTACTGTGTTTTAGCTGTGCACATTACCCATGTACATTATCATAACTTACCACTGTGCAGTCTTGTTTGCTTCTGATTTATTGGGAATTAGTGTCTTCAGTAAGGCCCCCTGTTATTAACAACTCTTCTTAGGACTTGTAAACTGAGGGCTGTAGTTTCTTTTATTGAATCTGTCTATCTTGAAATTGTCTTGACAGCCCGTGATTATTATTTTCCTATCTGACGTTAGAAGTTCCTCTTTTTCTGTTGCCTTCAATTTTTCTGAGATTGTTGTCTTTTCCAGTGAGTCTTCTCAAAATGTGCACCAAGTTGATAGTCTCAATTTAGAGACTTGAGTTCAACCTTGGTTTTGTCTAGCACCCCCCTTTTTTTCCGGCAGACCCTGGTATGCATAATGGTGTCCTCCAACACTATACTTCAAATAAGTCATCAAACATCCCCACCCAACAAGTGCCACTCTGTCCCCTGATTTTCATAGAAAAATGAAGAGGAAAATGTTGACATGCTACAGGAATCAGGAACAGGGTGAGCTTGCCATGTCATTCAGAATCACAAATATTTATTTACTTGTTTGTTTGCTTGCTTTTATGAGCAAAAGATATCCTGATTTAAGTTTCAGTCCAGCAACCTTCATAACCTACATCCTCACGAAAGGTAAAGGTTTCCTACCGCACATGAGTGCTAGTCGTATCCAACTCTAGGGGTGGTGCTCATCTCTGTTTCTAAGCCAAAGAGCCAGTGTGGTTGACATGGCCGAAAGCATTTCTGTTTACCTTCCCACTTTTTATGGTGGTACCTATTTATCTACTTGCATTTACATGCTTTTATACTGCTTTGTTGGTGAGAGCTGGGGTTAACAGCGGGAGCTCACTCCTCTGTGTGGCACCAGGATTTGAACCTGCAGCCAACCGTTTTCAGTACTCTAGCCTGCTAAGCCACCCTGCCGCTACATCCTCATTAGCTATGGCTTATTTCACTGCCAGGCTATGAGGTTGGCAGCTCTGAAAATAGGTTTCTGCAGGGTCTAGCTGTTGTACAATACGACCTCAGCATGGCAACGTTTATCGCGCTTCACATCTTTGGAAAAGTCTAGAAAACTGTGGATGGCATCATGCCTTGGCTGTTCTGGATGGCAGATATAATCATCTCTCAACACAGTAATCCTGATTCGACCTGGTGGTGGTTGCAGCCCAATCGCATCTGGCAAGTCTCAGGTTGCCTATTGATACTTGCTCTAACCAGACTCGATGGACTTAAGCTGTCCTCAAACATATCAAAATCAAACGTGAGAGTTTCAGGTCTTTCCAGCTTCACTCGAAGCAATGAGTGGAATGTTCTTAAGATTCTAACCATCTTGAAGAGAGGATCTTGATGGTAGACCTCCTGCAAAAAGGCACGTTCATCTAGAGTTGTCTGACTCATTGCCAGGGGGGCCAATTCCTGATGAAATGCACCAAGACAGACATTTGGGAGTACAAATGAACCTGGCCAGTTGATGCATTTAAGTTGAAAAGAAAAAGCAAATAACCGTTTTTGCTTAAAAAAAACAACATTACAACCCAAGACCTCATAAGACTCAAACCATCTTGACAATGATCAAAATCACAATCTGTTCTTTTCATTTTTTTAAAAAAACCTGTTCATTTCTTTAAAAACAAAACACTCCACTTGATGAATGTGGGACAGTTGTGCTTCTCCATACACAAATCAGCATGCCAGGAAATGACTGGATATTACTGCATAATACCATGGCCACCTTGTCAGCAAGAAAAAGGATACCAAATTTTGCACCACAAAGGGCAGCCTGAATGTTGAGAACACTCATGTTAGCAGTTAAGATGGTCTACACAGGATACCTCATTAGGTGACCCATTTCCTGGTGTTTTGAGTCTAAAAGAATTTGATTTCTTCACTTAAAAATTAAAGTGTTTAAGTAATCATGTTTCATCAAGCTAGTTCCAACGACTAACAGGGACCCTCTTCAGTATGTATAGAATATATGCAAATTTCAACAGCAACTTCCCTCAAGTAGAATTATCCAGAGTAGAGATGGGCACGACTTAGCGGTATTCCCGTTTCCGTTTCAGTTACTCGGTTCCGTTACTCTACGGAAACGGTAACGGGAATTACTCCGCCAGACTTCGAGCTCGAACCGGCGAACGAACAATTTTGGTCTGATTTGTCGTGCTCGTTCCTTGCATCGCGCGATTGCGCGATGCCACGTGGCACAGAAAAAAAGTTTTTAAAAGTTAAAAAAACCCGGTTCCCGGCCAAAAAGCAGGCGGAAAAATGCCTGCCGTGCCTCAGGGCACCTACCAGAGGGGTTGTTTCTGGAGGTCCCCGGCCTCCCCCCTCATCCCCCGTCCTGGGCTGCTCTGGTGGGACTCGCCGCAGGCTCGCAGCCAGCAAAAAGCCCAGTCTCACCGCCGGCCGGCCGCAATTAAAGCGCAAGCAAGCGGCACGGACGGCACAGGAAAAAACTTTTAAACTCTCCCCCCACCCATTCCCGGGCCAAAAAAGCAGGCGGAAAAATGCCTGCTTGACTAAGGGCGCAGGGCACCTACCGGAGGGGTGGTTTCTGGAGGGGGGGTCCCGCCTCCCCCCCGTCCTGGGCAGCCGGACTCGAGTTGCCATTTCGCCATGCCATGCGGTGCGGGCGGGGGATCCAAAATGGGGCGGCAAACGCAATATTGTTTTTGAAATCGTGGTCCAAAAACACACAAGCACAACAGAAACACGCGAAAATTTATAAACTGCCAGATTTTTCACAGTAGCAGTGGGTTTTTTCTTGCAACAAAATGTCTCTCCTCTCCTCCTCTGTCCTCCATTTATTTTTTTTATTTTATTTTTTTTACACCTGCGCAGTGCGCAATGATGGGCTGGCCGAGTGGCCAGCCATGTGGGAGTGGACAACCATGCAAATTTTTGGAGCCATCCCAGCAGTCGCATGGCCACTTGGCCATGGAGACTTCTGGGATGTGCCAAAAAGCCCCCTAAAACCTGCCCTAGCCCTAACCCTAACCCTTGACTCCGTACCCATACGTCACAGACTGTTTTCTTAGTGGGTCAGAGAGGCACCCAGAGGTGCAACCCACTAGCCCACCGTAACCTTACCCGTCACTAGCCTAATCCTAGCCCTTGCACTAACCCACCTTAACCCTAAGCCAGAACTACTTGCATTGCACTACATGCAAGTACAATTCCCTTCTGTGTGAGACATGGTGGTGCGAGAGCCTTAGTTAGGCATCACCTATGGCTCTGGGTTCACTGCCATCACTAGTCTCACTGTCTGCAACTGGTATGCATATCCATATGGCTATGGCATACCATTTTGCAGCAGCAGCAGGTGAGGAGGGGAGACCCCCATGTTGAGGGGTCTCTTGGAGCCTGCTTCCCTTTCCTAGTGGGTGAGGATATGAGGCACCCACGGGTGCCTCCAGGAGCCCGCTTTCCCTTTATAGCGGGCCAGAGGAGGCACCCACCCCAGAGAGGTGCCTCCAGGAGCCCGCTACCCCCAAAAAAACCAGTACTAACGAAAACGAAAAAACAAAAAAACGAACCGACTAATTTTGCGAATTTTCGCGAAAAACGGAAACGACCCGAAACGGAACCAGCCCGACTAACGACAACTCGAAAAAAAAATTTTTCAAGTCGTGCCCATCTCTAGTACTGTACTAAATATATATGGCAATACTGTCTATCCTTCTTTCCAGGACTGTCACTCAATTGCTTTTATTTAAAGCAAATCAAGGTGGTTATTTTTAAAAAAGAAAACCTGTTTTTTCAATCTGTTTTTGTGAAGTTTCTCTATAAACCTCCCCCTTCCCCCACCTACAAAAGAAATAATGCAATCCCATGGAACAATAATGCACATAACTGCATGCAATGGTCAATTAAGCAATACTTAGTTCCAACACATTACCTGAAATCCAGTTTTTACTCTGAAACTGATTAAATCCTTGTTTTAGTTGTTGTTATATGCCCTTAAGTCTGGAACCAATTTGTTGTGAACTTAAAATTCTTTCAAGGTGAAATGGTAAATCAATACTTGTGTAAATTCCATTGATTCAGTAGGCTTACTCTAGCTGAGATTAGCAATTTGATTTAGGCCACTGAGGTTTAAAGTATGCAAAGCAGGACCCTTTAATCTAGTTCAAAGACTCCATTAGCAAAGTCTTTGTTACCTGGGTTCAGTAGACAATAGGCTATTAACAAAACCAACTACCTCAACAATGTGTTCTGCCCTACAAACTAACTTAAAGGGGCAGTGAAAGAACTCTCCAACTCTTAAATCAGCTAAGATTCCTTTCCAAAGGAAGGTATACAAAGTCATATTCAAACACACCTTTGATCAGTGAATGGAGGCAACTTCAGTTTCTTCCCAACAATGGATTCTACAAAAAATTGCTAGAATAATCTCTTCAACAAATTGAGTACTTATCTTTCTGCCAACTAAGCACTAATAATTCCAGGACATCCCTTGGGCCTTCTACCAAGTAGGGCCAAGAAAGTCTCACTGTAGGTCAGACTAAGGTCAGAAGTTCACAGATATTACAGGATTCAGTGTCATTTATATATGTGTCCAGAACAATATCCATGCAGATCTGGAAAATCCAGCAAGATCCATCAGGACCTGAGTGTTCCAGAAGCTTGGTTTTCCCTTGCTGCTCTCCCTATTCAACCTCTGAGGGGGGAGGCTCCAATGTAGCCCCAGGTACAATTGCTGCCTTGGCTCCTTTGGGACAAAATTAGGTGTGTGTCCTGCTTGTGGGATCTACTTGAGTTTCTCTTTAACAATAAGATATGCTTTTGGACTAATTCCCCATTCAGCTGACTGTAGATTATGGGGGTCTTCATAACCCACTGAAACCTCAAAAAAAAGTTTCCATCCTCTAATTAGAAGTTAAAGGTCAGAGCTGGTTGCAAAGTTGTGAATGAATGCATGTACTGTATGGAGAAGATATGAGGTGCTGCAGCATGTTGTATCTTCACAAATACCCTGTCAATCACTTGTGTTATGTGCTATCAAGTCACTTCCAAACTAAGGGGACCCTATGAATGAATGAAATCCAAATGGCCCTCTAATTAAAAGCCCTCTCCAAATCTACCTAAATCTTACAAAGTCAATACAAGTGGTGTCCAAACTTCAGCCCTCCAGATGTTTTGGACCACAGCTCCCACAATCCTTTGTCATTGACAATACAGGCTTGGAATTCTGGGAGTTGTGTTCCAAAACATCTGGAAGTTTGGACACCCCTATAACGTCTTTTCATAGTCAGTCTCTCCCTGACCCCACCCCACTGAAGAGCGGGCAAAATCTACAGTGGGTTTTCATGGTGCAAAATTGTCTCCTGGACCTTTCCCATGCTTGCATTTGCATGGTTTATGGGGTGTGGTTTATCAGAAAGGAGCATGAGCAAAGCTTCAGACTCAGGAGTCTCTGTTTCCTTCCATGTGATCAGAAGGAGGGACATGAGTGTGTATCCTGTCGAGTCACATCCAACTTACAGTGACCTTGATAGGGTTTCCAAGGTAAGTGAGATATTGACAGAGTGGCTTTACCAGTTGCACTCCCCCAGTCAGTTTCCATGGCCAAGTGGAGACTCAAACCCCTTTTTCCAGAGTCCAAGAGTCTGTCACTCTGTCACTCTACACCACACTGACATTAAAGTCAGTTTTCCTAGTTCCTGGCTTCTCCTACTATGCAAACCAGGAATGGTGGTTTAAAATACATTTCTAGCCCATTTCAGCATGCACCAACACATAAATGCTGTGATTTTGCACTCAAACAAGCAGCCAGGAATCAATGGAAGAAACATGTTCCCCTTGTGCCTATAAGTATAAGCTGTTACCTAGTAACAGTGGTGGGCAAATATGTGCACCCGATGTTGCTGGTCAATGATCCACAGCATTCTGTCTGGGGCCGATGGGAGTTATAGTCCAATAGTATCAGCAGAGTAACATTCTGACTGCCAACTGGTATAAGGTTACTGTATTTTTCCATGTATAAGACTAGACTTTTTTCCTAAAATTGTTAGACTAAAAATTGAGGGTCATTTTATACATGGAAGTAAGCTGAGGACAGAACTGTGCAATTGTGAAACTGCCCATAACTTGTCTCTGCTGTTGTCTTATACATGGCAGCGTCTTATAGAAGGAAAAATATGGTACATGTAAACAGTCTGTAGAACTGACACAGTGGGGAAACTGCACGGAAATATAATGGGGCAGGGGAGAGCACTGGACTGCATATTCACATTTTTAATTGCATCCAGCTGTGATGAAGGCATTAGGCCACTAACTCATACAGCTGGAAAATGCATTGTTTGACTACAAATGGCGACAATCTGGAGCCCATAAGATTATTAAAAGCAGGCTCTTTCTATCTACTCATTTTGGTAATGAGTGCATTATTTTTCTCCCTAGAGTAAATGAATGTCTGCAATTCATGCAAGTGAAGACAATTTTTAATTATTCATTCTTGATTATTCACAGATTATCTAAAAATCAATTATTATTGCAATGCTTATTGGGATTAGCAAATTCTTCAATATATTATTTTAAAAGAAGGCAACTGCTTGGCTACTCATTTTCACTGGATTTCTGCACCAATAAAGGATGTATTGTTTAAACTGAAATGTGTAGATTAGGAAAAGAGTCATATGAAAATAAAAGAGCACAATTTTAGGGCAATTTAAGGAACTGTTTCTATTTTCCCTTTATTTGCTCTCCATTAAAAACATATACTGTACATTTTTTATTTCATATAAATGCTTAAAGAGAGCTATACCATGTTTCCAACAATATCAAATTTCAATAACAAAAACAGAATGATTAAAAGCATAGATCAAGCATAACTAATTATAAATAATGTAAGTACTCGTTCACAGGCTATGTTTTGGATTATGAGGGTGTTACCCAGTTCCATTTCAAAAGTAATATAAGAATCAGGTACAACGTTTGCAAAATGTAAAGCAGCATTTTCTAGTTACTTTGATGGTACTTTCAAAGGGTTTTCTTGTCAGTTTAGAAGCATTTTGATATGGATTTTTAAAATTTCTGTGCAATTCATTTATTGATTCTACATGGCAAATATGGCCATGGTTTGATCTTTGTGTTTTTACGGTGCAGTGCTGCAGTCCTCCACAAGAGAGAACCAGAGGCCAGTTTCCTATACTCTTCTAGTAAAGCAGTGGTTCCCAACCTTCCTAATGCCACAACCCTTTAATACAGTTCCTCATGCTGTGGTGACCCCTTGCTCTGCTTGGAAGAGGCCACAAGCCCCCTTTGGCAGGCCACTGCCACAGGTGCCACAGAGAGCTTCCCTCTACAGGCACCCTCAGCCAATTGCAGGCTCCGGTGCCATTAACTGACATCCCCTCCAACCTATCAAGCTGTAACTCACTCTTGCCCCCCCTTCCTCCCCCTCCTCCTCCAGACCCAAGCCGTTTGTGCCTGTTTCTTCACTGGCTCATGCCGCTCCCTGTGAAATGGTCATTTGATCCACAAAGGGGTCCCAACCCCAGGTTGGGAACCACTGTAGTAAACGAAAGGGTAGCACAACTTATGGGGGTGTCTTGGCTGATAGGAAAGTAATGAGTTAGTACAACGAGCTTCTTTCTAAAAAATAGTGTCCTAAACTGAGATTAAAAGACAAAAGGAAAACAGATCAACAAGGGAACAACCCAGAACTTGGTCTATTCTTTTTCCATATTGGAATCATGTTTCTGCGTCCATTGGATGACACCAAGACCAGCTCAAATTCTGGAAAGATGTTCATAAACATCTGTTGGGAGAATATATATTTATGTATATGATTGTTGAGTTTCATATTCAATAATAATGTATCTTTGCATCTCACTTAGAATCAATGAAAAGTGAGTGTAATTGTAGTTACTTTTAAAATTACCAAACTTTTAAAAACCTTGTATACACTTGTCCAGCTGCCTAGATGCCCTAAGCACATCCAATCTTGCTTGATTTCAGAAGCTAAGCAGGGTTGGCCCTGGTTAGTACTTGGATGGGAGACCACCAGGGAGTACCAGGTGCTGTAGGTGCCTGGAGTAGGAACTGGCAAACCACTCCAGTATTCCTGCCAAGAAAACTCCATGGACATGGGGTCACAAAGAGTCGGTCACAACTGTCACGACACAACACAACACACACACACACACACACACACACACACACACACACACACACACACTTGTCCTGTACTCTAATGTCCATTGGTAAGACAAAACTGAATGAAACTAAATTAAACAGCTAAGGAATTCGCTCCTCCAATTATAGCAAGTCTCCTATGCTATGCCTGCTTCTAACCTGCATATTAGGAGGTTTGTGATCCAATTTCTATTCGTTCATGGAAATAACCAGGTGACGTTTGACCAACCCTATGATTTTAGCCTTCCTGCCCCCTCCAATCCCCCCAAGTTGATAAGGGAAGAAGTCTAGACACATGTAGCTTCTTCAGACTTTTTTTTTGTCCGCTGTCTGTTAATTAATTAGTTAGTTTAACTATTGAGATGCTCTATCACTGAGCCTCATTTGTTCTATGCCAAGGGTGCCATTTGTTTTACTCTTAACTTATTTAAATTGTCCTGTTTGTTTTATATTGTACTTTGCTGTATTGATCAGCCTGCTGTAAGCCGCCCAGAGTTCCCTCGGGAAGATGGGTGGAGCAGAAATTCAATAATAAATAAATAAACCTTATAATCCCATTGGAAAATAGGGGGGTTAAAATGTAAGAAATAAAATAAGTAATCAATTGGTAATGAATAATATTGTGAATGCAAGGCTACTGTACTGGGACCTCCCCCTTTTCCTAAAGAACTAGTTTATCCATGAATCACCATGTGGTGGCAGTGTAGGGTGTGCAAGGCCCAGACAGTGTGAGAATTGGCAATTTTCAAATTATAGGCAAGAATAATAGAATCATAGAATCACAGAGTTGGAAGAGACCTCAAGGGCCATCTAGTCCAACCCCCTGCCATGCAGGAACCCCATCACAATATTTCCGACATATGGCCATCCAGACTCTGCTTAAAAACCTCCAAAGAAGGAGACTCAACCACCCTCCGTGGCACCATATTCCACTGCCGAACAGCTCTAACTGTCATGAAGTTCTTCCTAATGTTCAAATGAAATCTCTTTTCCTGTAGTTTGAAACGATTGCCCCGAGTCCTAGTCTCTGAAGCCATGGAAAACAAACCTGTTGTTTGATTCACCTGAAAGTCTAAACTTACTTCTTTTTCAGCCCCTTTGCCAGAAAATTGAATTTGTGTGTGGGGTGGGGTGGGGAGATAAGACACCCACACCCACACCTGCGGAAAGTGGGCCAAATCTGGATCATGTGCTCATGAGCTCAGCCGTGTCTCTGTGTTTTAAAAGACAGTTCCTTCAAACTTTGTCTTTTGGTCCCCTATTTCATGACCCATTTGAATGTGAACTTATGTTTTGATGGGATTTTTTCACCTCATACTGTATATAGGCTCTCTCTCTCTCCCCCCATGCCATTTATTATTTGATGTTTAAAAAAGAGTTATGTGTGTGTTCATAGTTGTAATGGTTAAGACAATAGTGGTTGAATCAAAAGGAGAAAAGGCAAGGATGACCAGCATCCTGTATGGGGGCGTGGGGGGGGGGAATAAAATCACATCTTTGCAATCACACAAGTGGCTTTTTCTATTTCCTCACCAGCCATCACACACATGGGCACATGGAAGGTTGGACAATAAGGATCCAATTGATTGCACACTGTATGATTCAGAAAATAGCTTACCACCACCTCCACCACCCCGTGCAATTGCTCGTTTATGCTCTGTGATTGCCATGGGATCCTGCCCAGTGTAAGCTACCTGCTACATGCTTAATGGCCAAAATCATATTACTTATGTACACCAAGTAGAAGTCAAATGACACAAATCTCGGCCAAAAAAGAGGCCACTTGTTCATGCTTATATCGCTTGCCACATGGTAAGTCAAATAGCTTGCGCCTGATGAGGAACACTAAAGGAAAAAAGCCAAGTGTTCTGCTTATATACCGTCATACAACACTTAAAGCGGTCTCTGGTTGGCTTACGAATTAATTATGTAGGCTACGCATTCCCACCCCCACCCCCAGCGAGCTGGATATTCATTTTACCGACATTAGAAGGATGGGAGGCTGAATGTCTGTGGAGATTCTCAGTCATCCAGGTGAGGTTATCTGGGAGTTGAGTCATGGCAACAGGACGTCTTTTCTTGTGGGATTGAAATGTTTCACTACTCATCCAAGTAGCCTCTTCGGTGATGGAAGGCTGAGTGAACCTTGAGCCGGCTATCTGGTATTGAACCCTGGGTCATGAGCAGAGTTGGTTGCAGTATAGCAGCTTAACTACTGTGCCATGAATACAAGCAGTGACTAGGCAGTTCACTGCTAGGATTTGAGATATGTTGGTGTTTATAAGTAATAGGATTCAGGTCATTGCAGTTTATCTCTCATTAGTGTTTCATACAGGCACATTAAATTAACCATGTATTGTTCCTTTGAGAGCAGCTTGCTCTCGAAACGTCCTGCTCCCTCTCTTTCCATTAGGCAGGGATCTGGTCTCGATATGGACAACAAGGAGTCGGGCGCCCATTTTCCAGCTCTTCTCTTTCTCTTCCACCAATAGAGAGCTAAAATAGCAGGAAGTGAGCTCTCGCATTCCAGTTCCATATTTTCTCCAACAAAGGCATGGTTGTATACATTGTGACTCAGTGAGGTGAGGTAGTTCGGACGAAGAGTTCTAGGTCCACAATCATCCTAACTGCTATCACCACCACAAAACATAGGCAACATTCCTTTTAATTTGTGCTAGGGCTGGGCATGAGCCCTGCCCCACTCATATGGGGGTTCCGGCCATGATCAGAAGCAAATCAGTGGCAACACTGGCTTGCTACATGGGACCGATGCAGTGCTGTGCAGGTGTGTGTGAATTTGGAACGGCAGATGAAACACTGAACACAGGCTTTCAGAAATTAGGATTCTCGAGAATCATAACAAATCATTCAATTAATTTGTGTGTGTGTGTGTGTGTGTGTGTGTGTGTGTGTGTGTGAACACTGGAAAAGAAACAAAAGATCCACATTGAAAGGGAGATAAGGTCTTAGGCCAAACACACCCTTATCCCCCCTCCCTAGTATAATACCCAGGAGGTTGCTTGGCATCAGCCTTGCATTGTAGCAATAATGAAAGAAAGTGAAACTAATTTAGCTCTAATTATTATTGATCCTTTTGTTTACGGTGACCTATTAATCTTGGACGTCAATTACAACAATACCTCCTGTTCTGGCGTCACCGTCGCCATTCAGTTGATTCAGTTCAATGCCAGTTCCCCAAGCTGAGTGATCCCCTGAAAATAATTATTTTGTATGGCAGGGATCCCATCCTACCTGATGAGAGCGTGGAGACGAGCATAGTTGAAGTGTTAGTCCAGAGCTTTGCAAGAAATTTTACTGGTTCTACCAAATGATGTTAGGCTGAACCTGATGGTACTTTTGTCTGAAGAACCACATCTAGAGCATCCAAACAGGAAAATAACGGTCTATCAGGATGGAGTTAAAAGCAAGATTTCATGTACTAACAGCAGTGCAATTAATATGGGCTCAGTGGTGGAAAGCAGATAAATGTCCAAATGAGGAGGTGATAACAAAAAAATAAGAGAGAAGGAGGAAAGTAAATTGGCATTTGTATGAGACAAATTTTATATTTGGCTAGCTAATAGAAAGGGGGGAAGTAGAGAAGAATTACATGGGGAGATGAATGCAATTGCAAATTACAAATTATATAAATTTGTCTAAATTTTTGTAAGTATTATAGACAATTGTAATTCAGTTAACCATCAGAAAGTACATTGTGACATGCTGAGAAGATTCACGAACTGTTTTTTTTTACTTTTTTGAAAAATTCTGAATAAACAAATAAAATTTTAAAAATCAGGATTTACATTGTCTTTAGCGAACAGTGAAATTAGTTATGCATTAAATTCTGTGCAGAGTATCACCTTTATTATAATGATGGATTGGGTAATAGTTATGTTGGAATATGAAGCCTCCATCTCGCCTGGCAGCCTGCCTTTTAAGAAGAAAGAACATTATAGTTGGTCTGAGTTTCTAGACATTTTATTTCTTCCTTGTCTTCAATTTTTATACTGTCTAAGGTAGCTGCATAGCTCAGTGGATTTACGTATCTGGCTTCGGAGCTATAAGGTGGGTCAGTCTGTCTGCCTTTGGGTAAGGGGCACAGTCCCAGGATGGCCCCAGAAAAAGGGAATGGTAAACCATTGCTGGGGATTCTGTATGTAGTAAACCCTGAAAAGGGTCATCATAAATCAGAGTTGTCTTGATGGCATATTATTAATATTATAAAATCTGAAGAAAAGTGGCGAAGAACTCAACCGCTTTCATTGTGATTATGTTTTAATGAACTAAGAATACTGTTACATTAAGTGAAATACTTCAGAATATGCGGCGGTGTGACTTAAAGTTCTGCGTCAATCACATGGCACTTGTCTGTGAAGATTCTCAGTCATCCAGGTGCGTTTATCTGGGAGTTGAGTCATGGCTACTGGACTTCTTTTTTGAGAGATAGAAACGTTTCGCTGTTCATCCAAACAGACCGATGAAGCTGTTTGGATGAACAGCGAAACGTTTCTATCTCTCAAAAAAGAAGTCCAGTAGCCATGACTCAACTCCCAGACACATGGCACTTGGTTCACTTTTTGTGTCTCCTGGGGCTACCTTTCCCATGGGTCTTTTAATATCAGGTGCAGCTGTCAGGGAGGCAATGGCAGAGACAGTAGGAGCAGTTAGGAAAACCCTGCTCTGTCTGGGCCAGGCTCCTTGGTCGGCTCCATCTCCTCACACCAAGAAGGGAAGGCCCAGTGACCTCCGACCTAAGCCAATCAAGAGATGGCTGATAGGAGTGGCAGGAGAAAAGGTGGCAGGTCACAGCCGTGGGAAAGGCCATGCTGGGAATCGAAATGTGATGACTGAGGAGTAAAGAAAAGCCTACTGCCACTCAACCCACCCACCTCCATGATTTCCTGTCAAATTAATCTGTGCTAACACGTGCAATGTGTATTCACCCCTTTTAACATCATTTTAAGACATGCTGAAACCAATCTACATAGTGGGTGTTTGTTTTTAAGTAAACAAAAACTTTGTATTTTCTTTGTGATTGTGTCTCTTATCTTTTACAAAGATAGGCAGAAAGACACTGGAAAAATACATACAGCTGGAAAAGGGTGTATTTGGAAACGGATAGGAGAAGTCATCTAAGAAGATATGGGATGACTCTAATGGGGTGGCATCAGGGTTTCTCTCTAAGGCCCCTATCCCACATCCCTTTAAATGCAGATTAAATTTGTAGATAAATTGTGTCCAAAAATGCCGTCCCCACAGCCACCGGGCTTTTTGAAAAAAAGAAAAAAGAAAACCCGGTAATGCCCCCTTAAGCGAGTTTTCCAAGACTCACTGGAGAGGTAGGGAATTTTTTGCCTCACTTAAAACATCCACCTTTTAAAGAGGCAGACGTCATGGGATCCCGTAGATCAGGCATGTCCAAACTTCTGCCCTCCAGATGTTTTGAACCACAACTCCCAGAATTCCAAGCCTGTATTGCCAATGACAAAGGACTGTGGGAGTTGTGGTCCAAAACATCTGGAGGGCAGAAATTTGGACATGCTTGCCATAGATGACCCAGTTTTCTTTCTTCTGTTTTTCTCATAGCGCCGACTGGCTGTTGCTGGGGCCGATCGGCGCTGGGTTTTTTTAAAAAAAATTCCCCCACCCTCCTAGCGACAGGAAGCTGGATCTGGTGCTCTTTGTTTCAACTTCCCAAGCCCTAGCACCAGCCAGCTGGTCCTTTTTCTAATCCTAGCACCACCTGCTGGCCATGGGGCTGAACTGAGGTTTAAAAAACCACCTTTGTATGTGGGAACAGGAAGAGGAAAAGCTGGACCTTCAGAAGATCAGGATCTTCCCCAGGTGAGATAGCAGCCTAAGTTTCCAATGGCACTATTTCTTCCTTACTACAAAACACATTTTTTGTCCAATTGTTTGCTGACCTCCTACCTCCCAGAATTTTCATGGCTAGCGTTGCATGGGGAAAACAGAGATGGAGGGAGAGCTTAATCTACCATGTGCTTTTGAGCAGATGATAAGGACTCATTGGGAGTTACCAAAATCCAACTATGGGATAAGGTACTCCCATCTACAAAAGCAAAGTGTTCTGCTTATATACCACCCCATAGCATTTCAAGCTTTCTCTGGGCGGTTTACAATTTATTTATGTGGGCTACACATTGCCCCCCAAGCTGGATATTCATTTTACCGATCTCAGAAGGATGGAAAGCTGAGTCAACCATGAGCTGGCTACCTGGGATTGAACCCCAGCTTGTGAGCACAGTTTTAGCTGCAGTACAGGCATTTAACTACTGCACTACGAGGCTTACAGTTTGAACTAATGGCAGGTAGCAAAGTTTGTTTCCCTGCTGTGTTGGGACATTCTATATTTGTTTTCTGCTGATCAAGCTAACTGTGAAGAGGAGATTAGCAAAACCAGCCCAGTTTCTTCTGTTCATTTGGCAAGGCTACCAAGTAACACTCCAGTTGGCTCCAGCCCGAGCCTAGTCTTTAAGATTATAAATTCCCATATTCTCCAGGTGCTGAGATGCCCTAAGCACATCCGATCTCACCTGATCTCAGAAGCTAAGCAGGCTCAGGCCTGGCTAGTACAGTACTTGGATGGGTGACCACCAGGAAATACCAGGTGCTGTAGGCGCCTGGAGTGGAACATGGAGTCACGAAGGGTCGGTCATGACTGTAATGACACAACACACACACATTCTCCAACCAACACAGCTATTATTTGCAGGCAAACGGATTCCCCACCACCACCATCACTACCAATACATTTGGACTCTGGAAGCTCCCAGTTCGACATTCTTAACCAACCAAAGCACTTAGTTGATCATCATATCTATAACATTTTCTCATTTGAATTGAAACAATGCATTTAGAATTTAAAAATTAAGAAAAATATGTAAGATGCAAAACTAGGAATGCTCTCAGTGTACAGCTCTGCTATTATCAACAACTTATACCAATGGTGATTTCTGTTTGCCAGATGGTTAACTTGGTGAGTTGGAGGCTCAGGGCTCAGGCATTCATTTGCATACTGTGCCTTTCAAGAGAAAAGCCAGCCTGTGTGGCCTTAGACAAAATGCATAGTGTGAAGGATCACGCTACCTGATCCAATAGAGGTTTCCTCAGATCACCTCTGTAAACCAGTAGAACACTTAAACAGGCTGTATACTTTTTAAAATACACCAGCCAAATTTCCACCTTTGTGGGAATTACAACTTATAATTATCAAGGCCTGGACTTAGGCTCTCCCATTCCTTGGGCAATAATCAAACCAGTTGTAAAAATTATTATTTTTATTAAAAATAGAAAGTTAAAGAGTTACAAAAATAAGCCAATTCAAAAGACAGTTATTGATTCAATCTTTGGCAATCAAGAAAATAAAGAAATCTATCTAACTACATTTCTCTAAGTTAGACTAGCCATTCTGACTCTTTCTTATGCAAGCATATTCTAAAGCAAAACCCTATGCAGGCATATTGAAGAGAAAGCTTTCTATTGATTATAATGTCTCTAATTTAAAGCATTATCTTCCTTTTGCAGATTACTCCCCTTCTTCCCTCCTTTCCATCCCATTGTCCAATCATATGGCTGGATTTAATTAAAGCAATTATTGTCCATGTAGTTCAGGCTTTCTCATGCAATCATCTCTCAGTTATTCCTTAATTAATTCTTGGCACAGTTGTTGTGTCTTCGTAGTCTCTGGATGCTACAACAAAAGCTCCCATCTTGCTGGTTCCCAGTACTGATAAGCCACCTGTGAACACTAGATCAAAAGTACAAGGCACGGCCTATCTAGATGTTCTCACACAGAAACAGAGTTTGCTTTTGCTGACTGCTTTCTTTGCTAGCTGAATGAACAGACATTTGACTGAACCATACAGACTCCATCTTTAAACCTTTCTCCTTCCGTCACACATAGTCCCGAGGTCTCCCTGGAAGGAGGAAGTAGAAACAATTTCTCAGTTCCCTTCCCACAGGAAATCTTGGAAAGGTTCACTATGAGTTGGAATCAACTCGATGACATGTACTTAGTATTATTAATTAATATGCCATTGTGCCACTTTTCAAATTAGAAGCCTAGGTTTAGGATGCATTAGCTGCTCTTTCTCTCTCCCCCTCTCTTTTCCCCCTTACACATATGCTCCTGCTAAATTTAAAAGCCTATCATACATTTAGAGTGATTTAGAATTAATGAGCTTTGTTGAAGACTTTTTTCATTAAGGAAATACACCCTAGGGAAGTAGGGGCGAACCTTCGGCCCTCCAGATGTTTTGGACCACAACCCCCACATTCCTTTGTCATTGGCAACACAGGCTTGGAATTCTGGGAGTTGTGGTCTAAAACATCTGGCATGCCAAAGGTTCACCACTGCTGCCCTAGGGCATGATTGCATATAGGTATTAACAGCATAGGAGTCCCTAGGGAGACATAAACATTAATTGTGTCATTAGTGCATGCTAACAGTATGTTATGTTTAACACGGAGATGTATAAAAACCCATGCATACTTGTGCTGTATGCATAGCTTCTCTGTAAATATAATTCTTGAATACATGAAGCTTACTATTTTCCCCTGCACATTTTCATTAAAATAATCGTAATAATCATTCTGAGTTTTGTCAATCCTTTTCCAGAGTTTTCCAGGTAGAGAATGCTTAGAAATATAAATGGACCATTCCTGAAATTCCTATTGCTTAAAAGCACACTTGGGAAGGGTAGGTATTGCTTTGATTACAGAAAGATAACACGGAATAGACCAAACTAGCTTTTGGGGTAGTACCCATCTATTCTTCTTTGGTCAAACCTTGCCTGGAACACTGCATCTGGTTGTGGGCACTCCAGAAAGAATATCGAGAAACTGGAACACATCCAAAGGAAGGCAACCGGAATGATAATGAAGTACAGAAGAGAACAGTTTGGCAGTCACTTCACATCCTTCTTTGTTCCGCTACTAGTTTTGTACCGTGACAGCGTTGGTCGTGATCACATGATATTGTCCCTGTTCCAGTGTTTCCATGGTTGTGAAAACTTGTCTCATGACAAGTGTTACCTCACAGTCTTGTACCGTGACAAACACTGAATTTGTCTAGCTTCCTTTTTCCTTGGGGGGGGGGAGCTTTAAAAATTCTTTTTCAATATTTTTATAATTGTTTCTATATATGTTTATAATTGTAAGATGACTCTAATATTATTAAGTGTTCTGCCCAATCTGCATTTTTTCTTTTTTCTGTATCCCAAATCATTTCCCCTATTTCTTCCCTATTTATCCTTTATTTATAATAATAAAATAACATTAAAAAATATTTCACTTCTGAAAAGTTAAGGTAAAAAAAACAGACACAGTTTTCTGAGAGAAATTAATGTTTTGTTGTGTGACAGTTGTTACTACACAGTGTCATGTCTCAGAACAGAAAGCGGGAACAAAGAGTGACAAGGGAAAACCCTACCCCAGCACCAGGTACAGTATTGTCACACTTAGCACCATTCCGGGGGGGGGGGGTCGAGACAAATTTCAGTAGTTGTGCGACAGACATGAAGTATCATTTTTGTACCGCTCCTAAGTGCAACACTAACAGAGACAAAACAGACGTGAAGTAACCACCTTGGAGGAATGGAAGACCTAGAAAAGGGAAGATTGAAAGGTGGCTTGGTAACCATCTTCAAACATGTGAAGAGCTGCCATGTAGAAGACAGAATGCTTGGTTTCTTGAGTTCCAGATCATAGGTCTCTAAGCAATGGATCCATACTACAAGAGCACTAATTTCAACCAAAACCTGATGAATTAAATCATTTGCTAGAGGGTTTTAAGTAGAGACTCGCTGGCTGCCACTCAGTGTTGCTTGACAGCCAGACTTGCTGCTTTTGAAGGGATCTGGGCTTGGTGACACCTGGATTCTACGATTCTATGCTTGGAGGAGAAAAGAGTTTTATGAAATTGTTTCAGTTGTAAAAGTCAGAAAATAAATCCCAAGACATCCCCTGGTTTGAATAATAATTCAAGGCACTGACCAGTAACTCAGAAGGAAAAATCTTCAAGGCCCTAAAATAAAATACAAGTATAGCAATAAAAAGGGCTTGTCAGTCCAAGGCTTGACCCTTTCATTAGCCTATCTGCACAAATTCAGGGACATTTTTTACCTAAATCACAGAGATAAGGCACGGAACTGATCCCTAGGAGACAAGAAAAGAAAGCCCTAAGAATTGTTATCTGTCTTATTATAAACTCAGTTTCTTTCCTTTCCCTTTCTTGCAAACTTCATGGGCAGCAAAAAGCACAATAAACAGCATACAGTATCTTGTACCATTCAGATTTATAAAACAAAAATGATCAGAGCAATATGCAAAGGGCTGTGTGTGTGAATCAGTTTTTCTTTTTCTGACTTTATTTCCCCGACTTGGATGTCAGGTAAGAGATGCCAGTGGGGTGAGGGAAACGAAAAATGAATGGAACAAAATGGAAATTTCCATTTCATTTCATTTTCCTTAGAGGGGACTGTTTGTTATTCATTTCGTTACCTAACAAAACAAATAATGAATAATGAAATGAATTTTTAATTCATGCCCATCTCTACTCAAGACGCTCACAATCTAACACATACTGAGGGGAGAAAGGAGTGCAGAGCAAGGGAACAGCATGTAAGAGAGAGGCGGCCATGCAATGGGAAAATCCCATTGAAATCAACCAGGCTTCCAGGCAAGTACAGGCACCTTAAAAGTGTGTGTGTGTGTGTGTGTGTGTGTGTGTGTGTGTGTGTGTGTGTGTGTGTGTGTGTGTGTGTGTGTGTGTGTGTGTGTGTGTAAAAGAGGGGATCTTGAAAAGTGTACCCTTAGACGCTGCAATAATATTTAGCTTCTGGGTGTAGAATGGAGGGGTGATCCATCCCAGATGGCTCCTCTTTCTATAATTTTGGGTGGGAAAATGGGGATTGTCTTATACTTTGGAGCATCTTATAGATACAGACACTTCATAGAAGTCTGCCATCAGAGCTTCAAGCATAATATGAGAAAGGAAAGGAATCTGGTAGAAGTGGTCAGAGAAAAGTGTGGGATCCTGTTCGTACACGCCACTGACAAAGATGGTGAGGGGAGCAATACCATTGCATCAGAATTGGCACAGACCCACTCCCAAAAAGCCTTCCATCAGTTTGGCTATGGTGGGCTCTCCATGATAGATCCTATATGTGCATGTTTTGTTTTGCTTTGGGCTAGGCCTTCTAGAATACCCCCCAGAAACATGACCAATGACCATCCTGATTGGCAGGCTTGGGTGTTTTGGGAGTGTAGTCCAAAAAGGTCACTGTTCTCACGTTTGGATTCTAGCCATACTTCATACTGGATTGTTTGGCAAATATACATCAGCTTAGGGCACTTGGTTTTCAGGAAACTTCCATTTGGCAAGGTGTGTTGTTCCTGTTCCCCATAGGTTTAGTCTGACCGCTTCTGGTTTAATATTTAAAGCTTAAGATGTGTGCAGGAAATGCTTCCTCAGTTTTAGCCATCGCTGAGGGAGCTGCTATCCACAAATGTGGATGGGCTTGATAATGTATTGCCTTACTCTAGTCATTCTCTGCTAGTACCTTTCAGCATATTTCTAGAGTGGTAATGCCAGCCAAATCATTGGTGTAGGTTTATAATCTATAACAGTGTTGGCAAATCAATGGCACAGGTGCCAAAGGTGGCACACGGAGCCCTTTCTGTGGTCAAAAGACATTGCCCCCTCACAGCCATGGCACTTCCCCCTCTGCTTGGACCACGCCACTGTGCTCCATGCAGAGAGTCAGGTGAAAGGGAGGCAGTGGCTTGTGGGCTTGTTTGTAGTCCCAGTTTACTCTCCAGCCATGCCACTCTGGGCATCCTGAAAACACCCTCACTATGGCTGCAGAGAATTCAAAAGCCTGCTCCTAGATCCACTTTCCTGAAGGGTAGCATCCCTGCTCTCTCTGGATTTTCTGAACTCCATTTTCTATAGGGCTGCCAAATGTATCTTAATTTAAGAACAATTAAAACAATAATTCATTTTATCAGGTCAGAGATGGCCAGACCCACCAGAGCCTCATGGGCCTTCTCACTTCAGGTGGTCACCCCCAGGGAGGCCCATAAGGTTGCAACTCGCAATCAGGCCTTCTCAGTGGTTGGCCTGACCATACAGAACAAATTGCCTGCGAGATCTGCCTGGCTGCACCGTTCACAGCCTTCAAGAAATTATTGAAAACATGACTAATCAAAGAAGCTTATGGTGATCACTAATGCCTGTTTCTGCCCCTTTTCATCTGATGTTTTCTGTTATTATCTCTTTGCATTTGTTTTTTTTTTTTCTTTTTGTTGTGTATTATTTGATTTGATTTTGTGTGGGGGTTTTAATAGTTATGTTGCTCTGTTTGTAAACCTCCCAGAGTTCCCTTGGGAAAATCGGTGCGGTATATAAATAAATAAATAAATAAATAAATAAATAAATAAATAAATAAATAAAAAGTCCTATGGGACACCTGCTTAAATTTCTGCTGGGGGATACTTCTCTGAGAAAAGGAATGGTGGTGATGATCACAATTCATCTTTTCCAAACATGTATAGTAGGACCCCCATATCTACTGATTCATTAACCACTGATTCAGTTATCCATGTTTTGCAGCGGAAAAAATTAAATAAATAATTCAGCAGCCACAAAGCAAGGTACTGTCACAAACAGCAGCCATATACAAGCTACTGTTGCAAACAGCAGCTATAAAGCAAGCTACTGTTGTCAAAACAGAAGCCATAAAGCAAGCTACTATTGCAAAACAGCAGCCATAAAGCAAGCTACTGTCATAAAACAGCAGTTTTTTGGGGGGAGCAGTTGGCATTCTCTCTTATCCATGGTTTTCATTATCCACGGGAAGGCCTGGAACCAATCCCCAGCAGATACCAGGGTCTTGCTATAATCCTCTTTGGTAGAATTCTGCCTAAGCTATAGATATTTGACTATTGTGGCTATACAGTATTTAACATTATTTTCACTGCCTAGTTTTAACTTTATTTCATTTGTGGGTTCTTTCTCCTCCCAAAGGAAAGTCATCTGCTTTGGATAATTAATTTCCCTGAAAAGGAAAAGACCACAGGTTTGAGATAATCTTCATCAGCTCTACAGCAGGCAAGACTGGGGGCATGGGGAAGAAGTAATGGCTAGATGTAGAGGCTGATGTGCAATAAAGCCAATTGTGCATGTGATGCACTACAATTATTCAGTGCAGCTTTATAATGCGTAGAGGCGTGTGTGAGCCTTCGAATAAGATGCATATTGGACAGTTAAGCCAATTGTGCATCATAATAAGTGGACTTGGTGCAATGGGGATTAGAATCAACATGGGAGAGTCTGCAAATCTGCATTCTATAGGCTGGAAACCATCATGCAGAAAAGGGGAGGGAATAACCCGATGAAATGAAGGGACAGATTTCTCACAAGAGACCTATAATGGCGATGCCCAAGCCTTTTCTGGAGTAGTCCTTCATTTGCTCAGACAGTGAGCCCAGCATCAAAGCACAATGTCACCTCTTTCTCCTTCCCCCTTTCAAGTTGACAGTAGCATTAATGCCATTTCCCCATGAAAATGAAATTGCAATATAATTATTCCTCCCTTTTAATATGCCTTTTTATCAGAGCCTGTAAGAAGTCAGGGACAGTGGATCTGAACCAGGAGATAAAAGCAGCAGGTCGCAGGTCACAGTGAAACTTGAACAGTGGATCAAGAGATTATATTAGGGGGATGATGAGGACGAAGAGACAAGCTGCTCCGAAGCAGGGCCGATGGCCATTTTGAGAGGACATTCAGCAATAGAGATGGGCATGAATAGAAAAAAAAATGGCATTTTTTTTTTCGTTTTTCATTGTGGGTCCATTTCAGTTCATTTTCGTTTTTGTGTAATTTTTTGAAAAAAAATTCATTTCATTTTTTGTTTTTCGTTTCTACCCACTTTTTGCGCGATTTAAAGCATTTCCGCTCGCAGATGTCCCCCAATGCCCCAGACCAGAGGGAAAACACTTAAAAAAATGATGCTGGCAGAGACACAGTATAGACAAGGTACACAGGGAGGCTGCAAAGGCAGCAGCGGGCATTGCCCAGGGTGTAAGGCAGCCGCACTGCGGGGGAGGGTACTCACCGAGAGGTATGCCCGCACAAAGGGAGGCTACAAGAGAAATCTCTTCTTTCTCTCCCCTAAGAGCCAGGCTGCAGCCAGCAGGAACACAGAGACACACACCTGCCTGGCTGGCCTAAAGTAACGAGTCGCAGAGACAGCAATCCCACCCTAACTCCCACCGCAGACTGCAAGGAGGACAGGGGCTGCCAAAGCTTTTTATGCCCTCTGTGACTGCCACACCTACCCAGTCTGCAACCTGGGCATGCTATTGGTTGAAATGGTCCAAGAATTTACATGATCCCAGGACATGGCTTGCATCCATCTTGTTGCTGGATTTTGTGTCATCCTTAAAGGGAAAAGAAAAAATATATCACGATGGGAGAAAGACAAAAAACAAACATTTTAAGGACCACAACCCCCTGGTAGGTAATAATTTCAAATAATTATCGCTGCATTTTTACAGATGTCCAGGGCATTTTAATACCCAAGAAATCAATATTAGGCATCTGGAAGCCGTTTTTGGGTCAATGTCCCCTAACTCCCCTTAAAGGAAAAAAATACAGCAATCTGAGAAAAGACATAAATGCACGTTTTAAGGACTCCAACCCCCCTGGTAGGTATTATCAGGCAGAATAAATAATTATCGCTGGGTTTTTACGGATATTCAGGACGTGTTTTTTTAACATTTAAAAACAGCTCATTTCATTGCACATTGCCATTAACGAAAAACAAAACGTAACAAACCTAATTTTCGTGGTTCTGTTCAGTTCGTTCCAATTTCACCACAATTTTCATTATTCGTTTCGTTATGTAATGAAAGGAATAATGAATAATGGAATGAATTTTTTTTTCATTTCATGCCCATCTCTACTCAGCAAAATGGAACATGTTGGCCTCCTCCAATATTATTCCTCACACACCTATCATAAGTGTTCGTGGTCTTCATTTGTATCAGACATAATTCAGTGGCACCAAGAGAGTTCTGTCATTGGCCAGAGGACACGGCAATGTGCTTCACTGTTCTTAGACTGCCAGTTCTCAAGATATGTGGTGGCACCTGTACCATATGGTTCCCAGTTGATTGCTGTTTTGATTTTCTGGTACATTATACTCTTTGGGGTACATCATTTATTTATTTCTATTTATTTTTTAGTATATTTACCCCACCTTTCTCCTTGGAGAAGGAACCAAGGTGGCTTACAGTAGTGAGGGACAGTATACAGCCCAGGACACTTAAGATTATCAGAGCATGATTCTAGGATAGAATTGTCTTGTTACTTTAAGAGGCACCCAGGTAGAAGAAAAAGCACAACTGAGTCATGTTAGCAGCCAAGTTACAATATAAAAGCTGCCAGGTTACAAGCTGCTGTTGTGGGGTTTTGGATGAGGAGCACTTGGTTACTTTGTGAGTTCCTGAAGTTTTGACTGGACTGAACTATGACGAGATTTGCCTGCTGGTTCTACTGAGTTGTTTTCCTGTGTGTGTGTGTGTGTGTGTGTGTGTGTGTGTGTGTGTGTGTGTGTGTATAGATAGATAGATAGATATAGATATAGATATAGATATAGATATAGATATAGATTAGACATGGGTACGACCAGAAAAAATGATGTTTCGAATTTTCGCTTGTCGGAACGGGTCTGTTTTGGGTCGTTTCCGTTTGTCGCGAAATTTTTCAAAAATTTGTCATTTCCGTTTGTCGTTTGTCATTTGTC
Source organism: Phrynocephalus guinanensis (assembly GCA_037367245.1). NCBI lineage: Eukaryota > Metazoa > Chordata > Lepidosauria > Squamata > Agamidae > Phrynocephalus > Phrynocephalus guinanensis. Next base: position 96,503,753 of record CM074738.1, on the reverse strand, counting down.
ATTTCCACCGCGATTTAGCGCGATTTGACTTCCCAGAGCATAGGGGCGTCCCGCAATCAGGGCCGGCGCTAGGTGTTTTTGCGCCCTAGGCGGGGGGCGGGGTGGGGGGCGGGCGAGTGGGTGGGTGGTGGCGCAGGCCGCAGGCGGGTGGCGGCGTGGGCGGACAGGCGAGTGGGCAGTTAGGATATCACTTAGGATAGAGGTTCTCTTCTTGGCTTGCACCCCAAATGTGTGTGTGTGCAAGCAAATTGAAGTTGGGAAAATAGAAAATAAATGGTAGTATATAATATATATTTAAAATAAATCCACACCTCCCACTCCCAGTCGAACCTCCCCCTTTATCCAATATCAGAAAAAAATCCTCACAAACTGCCAGAGAAGAAATAAAGAATAAACTGCTATTCCCTTCAGCAGACAAAGCTGCAGGGAAGCAAAGAAATTATTTTCTAAATTCAGTTCCCTCCCTGCCTGCCTAACTTAAATCCTAAAGCCTCCAGCCTCACTCCTCAATCTCGATCAGATCACACCAGCACCAGCAGCCAGCCGTCCTCCTTCAACCACATCCATACACCCGACTGCGATTTCTGGAAGGTGCCTCGGCTTTTTATGCCCTCCAAGACATCCAGAAGTGTCAGTCAAAAACCTGGTGATGCCATTGGTGCAATGGTTCAAAAAAATTGCATGGGCCCATCCCATGCCCAGCCCAAATGGGCAGGTCAAAAAAAATAAAATAAAATAAAATAAAATAAAATAAAATAAAATCAATACGACGTTTTATTGCTATAAAAAACCCACTGCTGCTACTATTAAAATTCAGGCATTTAAAATAAATAAATTTCACATGTTTCTGTGGTGATTTGGTGTGTTTTTTGACCACGATTTCAAAAGAAAAATTGTGGTCACCATTTTGGATCCCCCCCACCGCATGGCATGGCGAGACAACGAGGATGACCCCCCCAGCCTGGTGCAAGCAGCCCAGGACTGGAGAAGAGGGGGGGAAAGGCCGGGGACCCCCCAGAAACCACCCCTCTGGTAGGTGGCAAAGCCTCAGGCAGGCATATTTTCGCCTGCTTTTTTGCCCGGGAGTCAGGGTTCTTTTTTAAAAAAATTAAAAACTTTTCTGTGCTTCGCATTGCGCGATCGCTGCGATGCCACAAACAGAAACGAAAAATCCGACCAAATTTTTCTCTTTTCGGTACGAGTTCGAGTTCTGATGGCTTAATTATCGTTACCGTTTCCATTACGTAACGGAAACGATAACTGAAAACGGAAACGACAATTTCACCGAGTCGTGCCCATGTCTAATATAGATATAGATAGATATAGATAGATAGATATACAGCATTAAGTGGCAACATTAAATCTAAAAGAGAACATGAGTAGTTAAAAATGAATAAAATTCAATTATGAGGGATAGAACTAACATTGAAAACACAGGTCTGTTTATGAAGTCAGTCAATGTAATCATGTAAGGTAGACCAACTAAAGTTATGAGGGATGGAAGCTGGACATTGAAAATATACTGTCAATGCAATCACACAAGGAGAGGTGCAAACACAAAGTTATAAGTCCTTATAAACACAATGTCTGTATAGTCATGTATGGTAGATTTATATAAAAGTCACAGAAGCATGCTGCTTATATACTTCCCCTGGCAGTTTACAAGTAATTATGCAGGCTACACATTGCCACCCAACCCCCAGCAAGCTGGGTACTCAATTGACCAACCTCAGAAGAATGGAAGGCGTAGTAAACCTTGAGCCCACTACCTGCAATTGAATTGCAGGTCATGAACAGTTATAGCTGCAGGACAGCAGATTAACCACTGCACCATGATGTCCCTTATACAGAGCACTATGGTAAGGCAAAGGAATAATCCTCTCCCCTAGAATAGCCATTTAACCTTTCCTAGGTGCACCAGAGCAGTGCTGCATGAGGGGCTATAGAACAGAAGAACATAAAAGGAAAGGTCACAAGTAGATCCAGATTACCTAAACAGCGGCACAGGGCATGCATCAACAGGGAAGCCTGCTGTGGCTCTTGCAACTGTTGTTGACAGCCATGCCCATATCCATACCAGCATTCAGTGGCCAATGGCGGCTGGCAGACTCACCATGCCTTCAGAGAATGGATGATGGTGGCTGTCCATATGCTGTCTTCATACAATGGGTGAAGGCAAGGCAACTGCCTTTGGTAGCCGATGCTGGGAGGCAGCCAGACAGCAGCTGTGGTCAGGGCCATATCCATGGGTGCTTTTACACAACCCCTAAGATCCTCTGGCAACTTAAATTCGGACCATAGATCTTGGGGGTTTGCTCCTCTTGCTGTGTTCCCACCCCTCCATACTCCCTTGCTCCTGTCTGCATGAGGGGAGGGAGAAAAAAAGGGAGAAAAGAATGCAGACCCTGGGAAGCATTCCAGTCTCTTAAAGGGACGGGGGACAAAAAACCAAAAACCAAACAGAAGGTGAGGACAGCCCGCACTCACTGCTTTGCAATCTGCATCAGAAATTTTCACCTTCGGAGACCAGGTACTTGGAAAATGTGCTGGGACGCGCTTAGGTGGGTGTGGTTGTACTTAATTTTTTTAAAAGTTCGGAGCTGGTGGGAAAACAATTTTAAGCTCCGCATCTGGGAGCCCTTTGCCTCGGATTTTAGGGGTCGTGTAAAAGCGGCCCATGTTACCTTCATGTATGGTAGGGTAGCATGGATCATCAGCCCTGAACCCTCTTTCTACTGCCTGTGGGGAGATCCAGTTGCTCTGCCATGCGGCAGACAGGGAAATAAGTTGTGCTGGGTAGTGCTGCAGCCCAGAGTTAATACACCCTCAGTGGGGGTGCCCCTATCTCCTATGTCACCCCAGCCCTGCCCCCTTGTCAAGTGACCAAGCCCAACAGTGGCCCTGAAATTTTGTGCCCCTAAGAATTTTACACCGAGGGTAACTGTCCCGGAGTGCCCCCCAACAGCACTAGGCCCATGCTATCTCAATGACTGTGTATCACTTTATTAACCTGCTTCAATATTAGTATCAGGAAAAGCATTTATCTGAGCCCCGGCACCTTCCTGGGTGCATTTGGTGCCATTTAGGGAGAAGGGAAAGGTAAAAATATTTTGAATAAATAATAGTCATTTGCTGTCATATCAGTTTTGATTGATGACGGCTCTTTTTTCTGGGTTTTCCAGATAGAGTATATTCAGAAGAGGCTTCCCTTTCTCTTCTTCAAAATGGGATTGGGCAGATTCCTGGAGGAAAAGTCCAGCACAGGTTACAAACCATGATGGAGATGTGTAATCTCCAGGCTTAAAAATGGGGTATTTCAAGGACCAGATGCAGAGGAATGGTATCAGGAGACAGATATCTAGTCTCTTGAGCTCCCAGTACGGGCCACTGTGAGATACAGGAAGTTGGACTAGATGGGCCTTTGGCCTGATCCAGCATGGCTCTTCTTATGTTCTTATGTTATATTAATGGTATGTATTATATTGGGAGACATATTTGGTGGGGCCACTGTGAGATACAGGAAGTTGGACTAGATGGGCCTTTGGCCTGATCCAGCATGGCTCTTCTTATGTTCTTATGTTATGTTACTGGTATGTACTACATTGGGAGACACATTTGGTGGGGCCACTGTGAGATATAGGAAGTTGGACTAGATGGGCCTTTGGCCTGATCCAGCACGGCTCTTATGTTCCTATGTTATGTTAATGGTATGTATTACATTGGGAGACACACTTGGTGGGGACACTGTAAGATATAGGAAGCTGGACTAGAGATGGGCCTTTGGCCTGATCCAGCATGGCTCTTCTTACGTTCTTATGTTCTTATGTTCTTCTCGGGGCATCCTGGGACTGCACAGCTTGCCCAAGGCCACACAGGCTAGACCTTTTCCTGAGAAGCACAATGACTCCACAAGTAATTAATAGAATAATTACTTTGGGTAAATATATGTACAAGCAGTCATAACAGAAATGCATATGTAATATATGTCATATAGAATACTTGAGTTGTAAGGGCTGTATTAGGCCATCAAGTCCATCCCCCTGCTCAAGGCACAAACCCAAATCAAACCAGATCAGATGGTGGTCCAATTTTGTCTTGAACACCTCCTATGTCAGAACGCTCACTACCTCCTGAAGTCACATAGGTTCTATGGTCATATTGCTGTATCATCTAGGATGTTTTTCCTGATACTCAGCCTAAATGTACCTTGAGCTCATTATTACACATCCTATACTCTGGGAAGATCAAAACAAGATCCTGCCCATCCTCTGAATGACAGACTTTCAAGTATTGGAAAATGGTTTATCTTCTTTTTCTCTAGGCTGAACACACCCAGTTCTTTCAGGGCTTGATTTCCACCCTCTGTTCATCTTTGTATTTGTCCTGATCAACCACAAGTCTGCAAAAAAAATTTTTTTTTAGGCATCTCAAGCCAAGAACAAGAAAACTAAAATCATGTTGCATGGAATAATGGAAGTGCAAGAGGACAAATATTTCCCACCTCTGACTGAGTGTCTACAAGCACAGGGAAGTTCATGGCAAGGAATTTTAAGTAATCTTTAGCTACAGTATAAGCATTCTTTCCACATGCAGCTTAGTAAATCCTTTTGCTAATAAAAGAAATATGGAATGGCCAAAATCCTGTATTATATAAAATATATTTTCAGAGTGCCTCTGTAAATGTCCTAAAATGCCCTTGAAAAGAAACATTTAAAAAAAAAGAATAAAGGAATGAAAATGCTATTTATTGCACCTCAATTGAGGGTTTTTTTTGTTTGTGCAAATGTTTACATAACCATGGGTGGAATAAAGAGCTCCTGTTCATCTCACTAGGAAGAGAAGGACCCCAATGCACTATTTACATTCCATCCGGCATTGCAGAATTAAGATCTTTCCAACTCAACTGTTCATTAGTTATGTTATGTTATGGCTCATTCTTCCTTTCTTGGTTCAACCACAGCTCAGTGGTTTGCAGCCATTTGCGGCGGAGCTTAGGGGTCGTGTATAAATGCCCTTTGACACTCTAATTCAAAATTTCCAGGTGTTTAATGCTGCAACTTCTATCAGGTCCAATTCTCATCGGAGGATGGGGGCATGGCAGTCAGACACATAGGGAAGACACCAGGCTGAAGTGCTAACCTAGCCATTACATCACATGCGCTACTTTTTTGCTCATCATGTTTCTGAATTATTATTTTCATGGGTGAAATCCTGTTGTTTACCATGGGAAGACCTCTTTGAACCAATGCAAGCTACAGAGGAGAAAACTCCACAACTCCCTACTGATTCAATAGGTCAGGGCTGTCCAACTTTGAATGGCCTGCAGCCTACTTGATACTCCCCAATATCCACTGTGGTCGACTCTTGGAGGTCTTAAACTTTTAGTGGTTTTTAGGTGTGCGTGCATGCAAGCGCATGTGCACAAACTGTAGCGGTGGTAGTGGCAGCACAGGCAGGGGACCGGGTGGGAGACCCCACTCCGCCCAAGCACCTCACCCTGAAAGCGGGGGGGGGGGGGGGGCAGCAGAGTCACATCTGCTTCCGTCTCTCTCTCTCTCCTTCATGCCCCCCCCACGGCCATGATGCTGACCCTGATCCTCCTCCATCGGCTCACGGGGGGGGGGCGGGGGGAGCAAAAATCAGGCTGGCTGGGTGGGGAGATCTGGATGGCAAGGGAGGCAGGGTGGTGGCAGGGATCCGCCACGGTCTTCCTATTTCATTTTGTCCTGCCATCAGCCACTCTGCTCAGTTTTGTAGGCTCAAGCCTGTAGCTTCTTTTAGAGAGTTCATCTCATGTTTGGTTGTACAGCTTCAGGCTTTCTTTAGCTTATCCCTAGTAACGGGTTGAGCACTTTCAAACAGGACTCTCTTTCTCCACCACAATTATTTCATTTTGGATTGTTTTATTACAGCAGTGGTGGCCAAACTTTGGCCCTACAACTCCCATAGTCCTTTGTCATTGGCAACATAGGCTTGGAATTCTGGGAGTTGTGGTCCAAAACAGCTGGAGGGCCAAAGTTTGGCCACCACTGTATTACAGGGTTTTTCTGGGGAGGAAAACTCTGGAGAGTCTTACCACTGCCACTTAGGGCCTTTTTACATGACCCCTAAGATCCGCTGGCCCCTTAAATTCGGACCAGAGATCTTAGGGGTTGGTCGCTCTTCGTGCATCTCCACCCCTCCGTGCCAGGACCCTGCCTGTCATGGAACCTGAATGTGAAGGGTTAAATGCTGGAGAGCAGCAGGAGGAGCCTTGTAGTTCAACTCAGCAGGAAGCTGAGTCTGAGGACGCAGCTGAGGGCACATCTCCTCCTCCTATAAGGGCTAGGAGCAGGATCCTGCAAAGGAGAACTAACAGGAGACCTAGGGAAAGGATCTTTAATGATAGGCGTAGAATTAGATCTGAAAGCCCTGAGTTCTAGCAGGAGCCTTGCCAGAGATATGGGTGTGCTCCCTGTTTTAGGATAAAGCTAGCAAGTTTACCCTGAACCCTCTGTGGGAGCAACGCGTCACTTACCTTGCCACCACGTTCTTGTGTGTTATCCTGACTTTGTTTCCTGACCTTGGACCGGCTTCCTGACTACAGCGTTCTCTGTTTCCTGACCTTGGACCGGCTTCCTGACTATGACATTTCTCTGTTTCCCTTGAACTTGGCATTTGGCTCTGTAAGTTATTCTGGATTGACTCGGACTGTACTTTGTACTTTATCTGGATTACAACTAAAGTTCCTGGCAAAGAACTGAACTTGGCTTGCTGTGTGTTCTGTGTGCGGGGCTTGACAGTTTGCTCCCACCCACCAAACTTATTCAAGCAGAATGGAGAAGGAGGGGGCTGTTGGAATGACTCCACTGGAAGCTTTGCAAAACCAAGTACTGTTTTTGTCACAGGCAATTGTTCAATTGCAGCAAGCTCCAGCATCATTACAGCCTCGTTACCCTTTGCTGCCTCCTGACCGGTTTGAAGGCAAATTAGAGGAATTCCCTGAATTATTGGCTCAATGCAAGCTGTTCATTGAGGTACGGGCTCAAGAATTTCCTACTGAGAGGTCTAGGGTCTGTTTTATCATCAGTTTATTGAAGGGACAGGCAGGTAAATGGGTGACTCCTTTACTCCTCAGTGCTTCACCTTTGCTGGATAATTATCAGGCTTTCCTGAACCATATTTCTTCAGCCTTTCAGAATCCCGTGCAGGCTGCTACCGCCAACAGGAGACTCAGAGCTTTGAAACAGGGCAAAGACTCAGTGTTTGATTATACCACTGCATTTCGTTTGATAGCTCAGGATTTGCAGTGGAACGAGCCGGCACTGATTTCTCAGTATATGGAAGGTTTGGCAGATGAAGTGCTGGATGAACTCTGCAGGGTAGAACAACCAAACACATTGCAGGAACTCATTACCCTGTGTCTGAGAATAGATGGACGCCTGGAAAGCCGTCGTCTCTCTCGAGGCCAGAACTGCAAACAGCAACCTCTGCCAGCTGTGTCTCAACTGCAATCCCGGGAGGCCCGTGAAGTGGATCCAGAGCCTATGCAACTGGGAGCTGCTCGACCACGCCTCACCCCAGAGGAAAAGGCAAGACGACGCTTTCATCATCTCTGCCTGTACTGTGGGGGAGGAGGACATTTCGCTTCTAATTGCCCTTTGAAGCGTTCCTCAATAAGTGCTGCTATCTCTCCAGCAGTAAAAGGGCAGCTCCATCCTTGAAGGAACCCCGAGGAATGGAGCATACCGAAGGGTTCCCAGGCAATACTATCACCCCTCAAGGACCTTTTCTGATACCTGTGACTCTAGGGCTCCCTGATGGTCGGGAGATTCCGGTGTATGCTATGGTAGACTCTGGGGCGGCTCACTGTTTTGTGGATGCTGGGTTTGTGCGGTACCATCGGATTCCAGTACAAAATAAGGACACTCCTTTGTTAGTAGAATCCATTGAGGGTCGGTTACTTCGTTCTGGGCCGGTAGCTCAGGAAACCTGTCCCCTTACTCTTCAGGTAATGGATCATAATGAGCAGATTAGCTTTAATGTAACCCGAATGCCCCGGTTTCCTCTTGTTTTGGGACTTTCCTGGTTGCGAGCTCATAATCCACTGGTGGATTGGGTGCAAGGGGAATTATATTTCAAGGTTCCTTGTTCAAAGCAACATTCCTCTACTGTACTGGCATCTGCCCATGATACATCTGACCCTGTCTTGCCTCAGGCATACCAAGACTTTGCTGATGTATTTGAGGAAAAGGGGGCTGACAAGCTACCTCCACATCGACCCTATGACTGTGCCATTGATTTGATTCCTGGGGCACCTCTTCCTGTGGCGCGAGTTTATCCCATGTCCGAACCAGAATTAGAAGCATTGAGGGCTTTTCTAGATAAAAATATTCGACGTGGGTTCATACGACCTTCCAAATCACCATTGTCCGCACCAGTGATATTTGTCAAGAAGAAGGGAGAGGAGCTTCGTCCTTGTAATGATTATAGAGCACTCAACAAGATCACTATTAGGGACCGGTACCCTTTACCCTTAATCTCTGAACTTTTGGACCGGTTGAAAGGGGCTAAGTGTTATACTAAGCTGGACCTTCGGGGGGCGTATAATTTGGTACGTATCCGTAAGGGAAACGAGTGGAAAACTGCATTCCGGACCCGGTACGGTCAATATGAACATTTAGTAATGCCTTTTGGTCTGACCAATGCACCCAGTGTGTTTCAGAGGATGATGAATGACATTTTCCAGGATCTCCTAGATCGTTGTGTGATTGTGTATTTAGATGACATTCTGATTTACTCCACTGATCCAGCTCAACATGTTCAAGATGTTCGTCAGGTCTTACAGCGTCTTCGGGAGAACGGACTCTATGCTAAGCTGGAAAACTGTGAGTTTAACATTGAAGAAGGTGAATTCCTGGGGCATATCATTTCTCCCCAGGGAATCCGCATGGACCCCAAGAAAGTAGAGGCTGTGTTGTCATGGCAGCAACCACAAAATCGTAAGGACTTGCAATGGTTCCTTGGCTTCGCTAACTACTACCGTCAGTTTATTCCTGCTTATGCCGATATTGCTGCACTTTTAAACCGTCTCCTTCATCCAAAAAGAGCCTTTCCGGTGGACTGCAGAAGCAGAGAAGGCTTTCTCTACCTTGAAAACCCGCTTTACCTTGGAGCCTTTACTTCGCTACCCTGATCCACAACTGCCGTTCATAGTGGAGGCTGGCACATCTAGTGTTGCTCTGGGAGCAGTATTATCTCAACAAGAGGATCCCTCCCAAACCCCGCGTCCCTGTGCCTACTATTCTCGGCAATTAAAACCCGCATAGAAGAATTATACGATCTGGGAGCATGAACTGTTGGCCATCAAAACAGCTTTTGATGTATGGAGGCATTACCTTGAGGGAGCTCGACACCCTGTGCAAGTGTTAACTGATCACAGAAACCTGGAACATTTACAAACAGCTCAGCGATTGTCTCAGCGACAAATCCGGTGGTCTTTATTCTTTTCCCGGTTCGATTTTCGTATCAAGTATATTCCTGAGGCTCAGAATAAGAAAGCTGATGCATTATCTAGAAAACCTGAATATGCGGCACCAGTGAAAGAGACCTTAGTGGCACCCATCTTGCCTCCTTCTGTGTTCTCAGCCACGAATCCGTGTCCCAGCTTGGCAGAAGAAATCCGGGAATCTCAAGCTCGAGATCCATGGACTCAGCAACGTCTTCAAGAACTTCAGAATGGGGAGCATGGAGAGTTTTCTGCACAACAAGGGTTATTACTATATCGAGGGAGGTTATATGTTCCTGCTGGTCCCCTTCGTAACCAGGTATTGCATCTATCTCATGATTCTTTACCTGCTGGACACTTTGGACTTTACAAAACCCTGCATCTGCTCACAAGAGAGTTCTGGTGGTCACAGCTCCGTGCTGATGTTGCCCGATATGTGGGTTCCTGTGAAGTTTGTCGGCGAGCAAAGGATGTGGTGGCTAAACCCTCAGGTCTGTTGCATCCTTTGCCAACACCCTCTGGTCCCTGGAATGCTGTCTCCCTAGATTTTATCATGGATCTTCCCCGCTCAAAAGGGTTTACCTGCATCCTGGTCTTCATAGATTTATTCACCAAAATGGCCCACTTCGTTCCTTGTCCTAAATCTCCTACCGCAGCATTATTTACAACACCTCTTCAGGCTTCATGGTTTACCTGAACACCTTATTTTGGATCGTGGACCCCAATTCACCTCTTGTTTCTGGCAAGCAATGCACAAGGCACTAGGAACCCAAGTTCACTTGTCATCCGCTTATCACCCACAGTCAGATGGTCAGACTGAGCGCACCAATGCCACTTTAGAACAATATTTACGTTGTTATACATGTTATCAACAGGACAATTGGGCGGATTTGTTGCCTTTAGCTGAGTTTGCATACAACAATGCTGTACATTCATCCACTCATCAAACCCCATTCATGGCCAACTATGGGTATCATCCTCGGTACTTTCCAACCACCCTTCCTTCCACCTCTGTGCCAGCTACCGATGCTTATATCCAAGAACTTCATGGCATTCAAGAATTATTGAAAGAACAACTCAATCATGCCAAGGAAGCATATAAAAAAGCAGCGGATCAGAAAAGACAAGAAGGTCCACAATTGAATCCAGGCATGAAAGTGTGGCTCTCTACCCGATATTTGAGACATCCTGGGCGATCCCGGAAACTAGATCCTCGATTCATCGGCCCTTCCGTCTACAATTACCTGCATCCCTCCATATTCATCTCGTGTTCCATCGTTCCATCTTGGTCCCAGCCAAAGATCCTGACCCCAACCGACCACCAAATCCTGAACCTCCTCCACCGATCTTAGTAGAAGGAGAAGAGGAGTATGAGGTCCGCCAAATTTTGGATTCCCGGATACATTGGGGGGGGGTTGCAATATTTAGTGGAATGGGAAGGGTATGGACCAGAAGATCGATCTTGGGAACCGGTGTCTAACTTACATGCGCCGGAATTGATTCAGCAATTTCATGATAATTATCCAGATAAACCTGGCCCATCGGAAGAGGGGGACCATGGGGAGGGGGATAGTGCCAGGACCCTGCCTGTTATGGAACCCGAATGTGAAGGGTTAAATGCTGGAGAGCAGCAGGAGGAGCCTTGTAGTTCAACTCAGCAGGCAGCTGAGTCTGAGGACGCAGCTGAGGGCACATCTCCTCCTCCTATAAGGGCTAGGAGCAGGATCCTGTAAAGGAGAACTAACAGGAGAGCTAGGGAAAGGATCTTTAATGATAGGCATAGAATTAGATCTGAAAGCCCTGAGTTCTAGCAGGAGCCTTGCCAGAGATATGGGTGTGCTCCCTGTTTTAGGATAAAGATAGCAAGTTTACCCTGAACCCTCTGTGGGAGCAACGCGTCACTTACCTTGCCACCACGTTCCTGTGTGTTATCCTGACTTTGTTTCCTGACCTTGGACCAGCTTCCTGACTACGGCGTTCTCTGTTTCCTGACCTTGGACCGGCTTCCTGACTATGACGTTTCTCTGTTTCCCTTGAACTTGGCATTTGGCTCTGTAAGTTATTCTGGATTGACTCGGACTGTACTTTGTACTTTATCTGGATTACAACTAAAGTTCTTGGCAAAGAACTGAACTTGGCTTGCTGTGTGTTCTGTGTGCGGGGCTTGACACTCCGTACTTCCTGGGTGCCGGCTGTGTGAGGGGAGGGAGGAAAAAAAGGGACAGAAGAATAAAGCCTTACCTCCCGGTGTTGGTGGACGCTGCCGGGGGAGCCCCGGTCACTTCCTGGTTCCTCTTAAAGGGGCGTGAGTCAAAAAACAAAAACAAAAAGAAGCGAGGAGAGCCCAGCACATCCGCATCAAATATTTTTCACCTCCCAAGAGCAGGTACAAGAAAAGTGCGCTGGGTCACTCTTAGGTGGGCGGGGTTGCACTTAATTGTCTGCAAACTCCGGAGCTGGTGGGGAAACATTTTTAAGCTCCGGAGCTTGCAGCCATTTGCAGCGGAGCTTAGGGGTCGTGTATAAACGCCCTTACTGTACAGTACTAACAAAAGTTAGTTTGACTGTCACAATGGTAGCCTCCTTTGCCAGAATCATTTCCAACTACTTCTGCTGCCTTGTAGCTGCCTTGAAGAGGGTGGGTACAGACAGGATCTTCCACCTTGGGTTTCCACATCTACATTTATTCAGTGCTTTTAAAAACCCTCTGGTCCATGAATGGGGGATCTTTTGTTTCTGTATCCATGATTCAAAATGCCAGGAAATGGCCTGAGGTGGTGGCATAATATCATGCCTGTTTGCCAGTAGGAAAAAAGGATGCTAAACTTTTCATATGTCTGTGAAGATTCTTAGTGATCCAGGTGAGTTTATCTGGAAGTTGAGTCATGGCAACTGGACTTCTTTTTCTTGAGAGATAGAAATGTTTTGCTGCTCATCCAAACATTTTGCTTCATCATCCAAAAGCTTTTCATAGTTTTGTTCCCTCAGTGTTTCCTGTTTCCGAATTGCCTTGTAGTATGTTTTGGCAGCAAAATACCATACACCAATTAAATAATTCACACTTTCCTCCTGAAACTGCACTTAATTGCCTTGACACAACACATCACTTCAATAAAACAATAAATGGCTAATTTGCTATACTTTATGAGGGTGCAACACACATGCTACCTGGTCCCCCTATTCCCATCTGCTAAAAAGGTTGTGTTAATTATGTTACCAGGCCATATATTAATATTTGATTAAAGACAAGCTTAATTATTTTATCACCTGTCACAATTTTAGTATCAGTTCCACAAATCACCGACAGGTGCCGAATACAACCACCAAATATCAATAGGAGATGTAGAACATTACTGCCATGGGCAATGGGATTGTTGTAGAGACGCTTGGAACATTGCAAATACCTGCATCTGAGATTGTGCTCACTGACGATTTTTTAAGCTTCACTAAAAACTGCTGAAGTGGTTCCATTGTTAGCAGTTTGCCAGGAATTTTTATGGGTGCAGTTTGTCATCCATTTGTTTCTGTTTTAGATTTGGCAATGATGGTTTTAAAATATTCTTTTCCCGCAGTAGCAATCGTTTGAAATGCGCTTGGTTTTTAACACAGTCTGGCAATAGCCGAAATGAATATGGAGTGATGGCAGAGCTGTTATAAACCTGGACAGGTGGCATTCCAGACGCTGTTTTTAAAACGACTGTTGCATTCAGTGTTGCAAAGTTAAACTGCCCTTGTTATCTATTATGCTCCTCTCAATAGAGAAATCCTGTCAAACTTTTCAAGGAGACCCGAGTGGTTTCTTTGCGTTGGCGGATGGGTGAGTGGTTGAGCTCAAAATAGTATGAATGAAAATGAAGAACTTAGGGCAATAGATCAATATGCCTTCCCCCCCCCCCCATTTTCACGTTCATCTCTTAACCTCTGCAACAAGATAGTCTTGTATAGGGCCAATCATTTCAGTGGGAAGAGCACCTAGTGTGGTATAGCGGATGGCATGATATATGAGGACTCTGTTCGATTCCATGCCTACCTCACTTATCTTATGTTCGTTCTGACTTGACAGAGCATAAGAATAAATTCTGGAACAAAGAAATCTGAACAAAGCCAGAGAAATGGTGTGTCTAACGATCCAAGTTTCCAACTTTAAAAAAAATCAATATTAGGAGGAATATTGATGGTGCCTTGTTTCCTGTTGAACCGTATCCAACTCTTTCAACATTTTAAAAGCTCAGTACAGTCATGAGAAAGTTGTGCCAGGATTTATTTATTTATTTATTTATTTATTTATTTATTTGGTTTAAAGCAGTGCTTCCCAACTTTGGTGCCCCAGATGTTCTTGGACTACAACTCCCAGAATCTTTCCCCCAAGAACTGTGCTGCCCAGGACTTATGGGGCTTTTAGTCCAAGAACATCTGGGAACCAAAGGTTGGGAACCATTGGTTTAAATCAGGGCTGTCCAAGACGTCTCCCACGGCGCCTTCAGGGGTCACCCGCCAGGTCCCCTGTGCAGGGGGGGGATTCCCCCCCCACTCACTTGCCCTTTCCAGTTGTGGTGGCAGCAGCTCAAATAGTGGCAGTGGGCCTAGCAACCTGCTCTGGGCCCGCCTCTGTGGCTGCCACCTGATGCTGAAGCCACCACCATGCCCCCACCCCCGCCTGCATCTCCTCCTTTGCCCGGTCCCTGCCCCCCTCCCCAATCACTCACAGCCCCGCCAGTTCCCCTGTGGGTCTGCTGGTGGCTGCTACTAGGCATCCACTGAGAGGGAGCGAGTGGGGAGGAGGAGCAGGAGGAGGCACCGCTGAGCCCTGGGAGGTGTGGAAGCGGAGTGTGTGTGTGTGTTGCTGCTGCTGTTGCTGCTGCTGCAGCTCCCCTCTTGCCTCTTCCTGCTTCTTCCTGCCTCTTCTGGGCTCGGCATGCTGTTGTTGGACGCCCCTCCTCGCCCTGAGTGGTCTCATGTGTGTGTGTGTGTGTGTGTGTGTGCTTCTTGTGCACACTCCCTCTCTCGTTCCTCTGCCTTGCTGGGTGGAAGAAGTTCTGCACGGCTGGGACCGGCGGGCGGGTGGGGGCTCCCTTGCTCTCCATTGTCTTGTGCGGCACCAAGGCTCAATCGTCCCGCCCAAGTGGAGCCACCCCCTCCCACCCTGCCCACCCGGGGCTCGCTGTTGGCAGTTTGGTGTCGGAGGAGCCAGCTCACCTGCTTGCCTGCCTGCCTCGTGGGGCTGCAGGAGCCATGACCAGAGCAAACCCCGCTGGGGATGGGGGGATCCTGAGGATGTAGGAGGAGCGGGGATGTGACGATCGCTGCTGCCGTCGCCAGCAGCGAGTGGAAAGGGGTGGCCCTGTGCCCACCTCCGTGCCCGCTCCCTGACGCTGGAGCCACCCCCACCCCCACCCCCACACCGCCTGCATCACCCCTGCCCCCGCCACCATCTCCCTCACCCTCGCCTGCTGACATTGCCGCCGCCATCATCCCAGGCCCCGCCCACTGATCCCGCCGCCCCCATCACCATCACTGCCCCCACCATCACCCCTGCCGCCACCATCATCCCAGGCTGCTCCCCCACCGCTGACCCTCTGCTGCTGTCGACCGCGGGGGGCTTACAGAAGCAGCAGGTAGGTGTCGGGCTATTCAAAGTTGGACAGCCCTGGTTTAAATGATGCCTATTAAAAAATTGTTCTCAGAAGAGCTATTGAGAATAAAGGTCAAACTGTACATGCAACCACCAAATATCAATAGTAGTGGAAATCAGATGACTTTAAGGTCTTGAAAAATTCTCTCTTCTAATGATGTGCTCTCTGTAGCCATGCATGTTTGAAAATGAGCGGTTCCAATTAAAATATAACTCCAACTGTAAATGTGTTATAAGGAAAGAAAATACCATTTGTCACCATCATTCTTTCAATCAAGAGCAAGGGAACAATAACTCTGATCTAGAGATGGGCACGAAATGATTTTTTTTAATTTTGTTCTTTGCTTTTCATTTTGTTTCAGAACGAAATGAAAAAAACTGATTTTAAAAGAAAAATGAAACAAAACAAACTGGAATTTTTCGGTTCGTTACGCTTCATTTTTTGTTTTTTCTTAAAACACTACACTGACTGTCACTGCCATTTGGTTCGGTGGCTCAAGGACAGCTTTAAAAACCCATACTTCTCCCCCAATCGGACATGTTTGGGGAGGAAGGCATGGGTTTTTAAAACTGTCTTTGAGCCACTGAAGTAAGTGATGATGGGTGCAGCCACTGCTTGCTTTGGTGGCTCAAAGACAGTTTAAAAATACCATACCTTTCCCCCCAATTGAGTGCATTTGTGAGGATGGCACGGGGCTTTAAAACTGTCCTTGAGCCACCGAAGCAAGCAGCGGCTATGGCCATTGCCACTTACTTTGGGCATTTATACACGACCCCTAAGCTGCGCTGCAAATGGCTCCCAGCTCCGGAGCTTAGAAATGTTTCCCCACCAGCTCCGGAGTTTAGAGAAAATTAAGTGCGACCACGCCCCCATAAGCGTGACCCAGCGCACCTTTCATGTACTTGCTCTCAGCAGGTGAAAATTCCTTGATGCGGATAAGAGTGCCGGGCTCTCCTCGCTTGTCTGTTGTTTTTTTGCCTCCCGCCCCTTTAAGAGCCCCTTGAGAAGGAACCAGGAAGTAATGGGGCTCGTGGCAACTTCGACCGGCACCGGCAGGTTAGTAAAGGCTTCTTTTGTCCTTTTTTTTCCCTCCCTCCCCTCACGCCGACAGGAGCAGGAAGTGCTGAGGGGTGGGGACGCAAGAACAGAAACGAACCCCCGAGATCGCTGGTCTGAATTTAAGGGACCAGCGGATCTTAGGGGTCGTGTGAAAAGGCCCTTTGTGGCTCAAAGACAGTTTTTAAACCCCAACCCTTTCCCCCAATGTACCCAATTGGGGGGAAGCATGGGGTTTTTAAACTGTCTTTGAACCACCGAAGCAAGTGGTGGTGAAAGACAGTGTAGTGTGTTTTTTTTAAATGAAAAATGAAGCGGAATGACAAACGAAACAAATTATAAGGTAAAAATTTGGTAAAAAAAACCAAAACAAAATGAAGAAAAATGAACAAAAAAAGAAACAAAATGCCATTTTTCCATTTCATGCCCATCTCTGATTTAATTACAGATGTTTTTAAGGGTTCATTGCAACAAAAAATGTTCTGGACCACAAGAAGGGAGGAAAAAGACTGTATTTGGGTGACATGTTTCAAAAGACCAATCAACATGCACAATGCTTCCAGTTCTCTTCATCAATAACTTTTGTATTCATGTGGTATCTTATCGGTTCTTAAAATATAGACTTTTATTTACTTGCAAACTGCTCAATGACTTTATGCTGTTATTTGCTATCATGAAACTATCAAAAATTAAATTATAAAGATTGAGATGGGGCTTTTGTCTGTGCTAATTCCTGGAATAAGGTGGTGAAAAATATGTGTGTGTTTGAGGTACAGTTCCCAAAATCCCACAATCATTTCTGCCAGAGTAACGGGTGGACAATTCCCTAACTTTGAGATAGGATAGAGAAATTGCACTGGGAGGAAACAGCAGATCCTGTTAGAAAATGTTGCAGTTACTGTAGTGGGTCGGGCTTCAGACTGGAATTGAAGTGATATGAGTTTCACTTCTTCTGGTGGATGGAGGTGAGACCGGATGCCATTGGGTTGTTGTCAAGTCTCTCTCATCCTGAACTATTTTCAGGAAATGTAAGCAAAATAAGGAGAACCCATCAGCAGAGTTACCTTGTGAAGTCAACCCTGCATATTAAAGTTGTCAGCACTGCATACAGCCTGCACGCACACGCACATGCACACACGCGTGCGCGTGCGCGCACACACACACACACACACGTGAAAAATGTATTGAGAGAAGAAAAATAACAGGAATCCTAATACTGGCTAATTAAGAGGAGACATGGAGTGTCAGTCACACGTTTCTTCTTGAGAACAAAGGCAAGGTGTTCCTTTTATCCTCTTTCAGAAAAGATCAAAAGAGAAACATGAAAAGGCAGGAAGTGGCATCAGCAACCCTAAGAATATCTGTTCAGGTTGACGGAAATTCAGCATAGGTCACAGCAGCTAAAGGATGGTCTGTGAAACCCACATGCATCTGTTTCAGGGTATTTTTAAGTGCACCTGGACACCTCCCAAAGTAGTGAGAATAACTTGGGGAGGAGTATGTATGTATGTATGTATGTATGTATGTATGTATGTATGTATGTATTTATTTATTTATTTATTTATTTATTTATTTATTTATTTATTTATTTACCACCCGACTTTCCAAAGGAACTCTGGGTGGTTCGAAACAAAAAAAATCCATACAAATCAACTATACAAACATATATAGAACAAAAATCAATCAATAACACCATTAAAATCAATGAAAACATAGCATATAAGATGGCGGCAAAAAAGAAAGAGAGAGAGAGAAAATGTCATCAACCACCATTAGTAGCCAAAAGCAGCCTGGAAAACCCAAGTTTATAATCACTTCCTGAAGGCCGAAAGGGGCTCCATGGTCCTAATATCGCTGGGAAGCTGATTATCATGGAATCATAGAATAATTAATTGGGAAGAGACCTATAAGGCCACTGAGGCCAGTCACCCGCTCAATGCAGAGGTGTGTAAGAGGAAAGAAGATACTGTATATAAATACAAACAACAAACAAACAAACAAACAGAGACAGCAGAAGGTCTTATGGAAGTGGTCTATTCCATTTCAGAGATGCTGGTGAAGTAGGTGCAGTATTGACTAGGCAGCATCTGTAGTCCCTTCACCACCCAAGACGGACCTGAGATTCCCTTCTCTACACATATCAACTTTGTCCTAGGACAAATCTCAGAATCTGAACAGTGGAGTTGGAAGGCAGACAAAAGATCACCTAATCTAGCACCTTGTTAGTGCAGGAAATCTACAGACAGCTTCAGATTGGCACCGTGGCACATGGATAAGAAGTTGGATGATTATTCTCTCATCATGACATGTCCCTGATGCAAAAGCATCATTCCCCTGGCTTCTGTTTACCCAGTTAGAGGATAGAACAGGATGTTGTTCATGCTGTCATGATTAATTGCAATGTTGGAGAATTATCCTTGAAATTAATTTCTTTTCCAATTAGCCTGGCTGAACTGAAACATTTTGCTGTCCCCTGCAGTAACAAACACGACACTGCACTGCAATTTTATCTTGAAGAATTCCCAACCTTGGAGAGGCCCAAGGGCCTAAGGTCAAATCTTTGTCATTTGAGAACCATTGTCAATGCAAGCAAAGCAGAATAAAAAACAAAACCCCAGACATCCGCTTCCAGCCCCAGCTTTTCTTAATCAAGAAAGCATGTGATGAATGTTTGATTTTAGTGGTGTACAAAAAGTACCAATTCTCCTGAACTTTTATTGTGTAATGTTGCTCTCTCAAGTTTTATCCATGTTGCTCTCTCCAGTTTTATCCAATCCAAAGTCCTTTTGCAGCCCAAAGCTGGCATCACCCCCACCATCAACATTAAAGGCATATGCAGTGAGATTGCAAACTCCTATCTTTTTATTTAGTTTGGCCCTCAGCCTGTCCATGATTTATGTTGCGCCTCTTCTGAAACAAGATAGTGACTGTTCTAATGAAGATTTTGCTGAAATGCAAGGAGGAATGGCAACCTGATGACTTTACCTGGTCAAAGCTGTCATCAAATAGCTTATAGGTGTACTTATTTGCTTCTTTACCCAGAATCCCGGTGATCCTTTGGATCTCAAGAAATACAACAATGCATATCTCCTACCACCTTCAAAAGGAAGATTGCACTACAAGACTGTGATACATGATGTCAAGATTGCAATACAAGACTGTATTGAGCAGTAGTGTTTCCTATCAGCGTACAGCTCCCCAGTGCTCTTAGTGACTCTAGATGGAAATGAACAGCACTTAGGGATATTCTTACACTGGAACTACAGTTCCTACAATCCACAGCCAGCAAGTCCATTA
This sequence comes from Phrynocephalus guinanensis, assembly GCA_037367245.1. Classification (NCBI taxonomy): domain Eukaryota; kingdom Metazoa; phylum Chordata; class Lepidosauria; order Squamata; family Agamidae; genus Phrynocephalus; species Phrynocephalus guinanensis. The sequence continues at coordinate 96,484,280 of CM074738.1, read as the reverse complement.
CTGCAGGTTGGATTCTGAACTTGTAGATTGGGGGGTGGGGAAGAGATAAATTCCAGGTTCTAGTTTGAGCTGTACAAAGTTCTGAGCTGCACATTAATGCATACAGTATACTGATGCCCCCTTTAAAATTCCACAGTTTGTTGCCTCCTCCATCTAGACTGCAGCAAGTGGCAATTCTTTTCTTGAAAAACCACTTAGGGCTATATTTTATTATGTCAGATACAAAAGCCACTAACCCACCTCTTCTTGAGCTGTTGTTCATCATTTTCTTTCACAAAAGCAGGATGGTTTGTTTTCTCTGCTCTTTGTTATTTTTCATCTTTGGTAAAAATTGGATGGACACTGTGCAAAATATTGTTCCTAAAGGACTCATACAATTTGAGCTTGTTCTAGAGTGCCCATAATTAACTTCTGTTTTACGATTTTGGGGAAGCAAAGCAAGAATGCAACAGTTGTAAATGCCATGTTGCTGATACTCTTGCCTAAATTCAGAGAACAGTGTATTCTAATGGATATTTTTAAGCAACCTATTGCCTTCCGTTTGGTTCAATTTGCAATAGGAGTACTTCTGGTAGCCCAATAGATGTAGCATCCATGGAGAAGAGGACTTTTGCCTCCATCCCTGAATCTTATATTTCTTTATAGGACTGTGGTGTAATGGGGAGCATCACACAGATGAATTATGCAATGTACCATCATGCAGCTACTTCCTACATTTATATGGATATTCTCTACATTCCCTGCATTTGTATGGATATTCTTGTCAATAACACAGGAGTGGCCAAACACATGTACATCCCTTATCCTTGAAGGTCTACATCTTCTCCCATGACTCATAACCTCTTCCCTTTGACTTTTTCTTTTTTCAAAATAAATAAATAAATAAATAAATAAATAAATAAATGGGAAATGCCTTCTTGTGGCCTCCAGTTACTGATCTTGATTTCTACTGCTCACTGAGATCACATAAGACAGGCATTCCAAACTTTGGCCCTCCTGATGTTTTGGGCCACAACTCCCAGAATTCTAAGCTTAGATTGCCAATGGCAAAGGACTATGGGAGTTGCAGTCCAAAATATCTGGAGGGCCGAAGTTTGGACATGCCTGACATAAGATGTGGAAATATCTAATCCCCTGCATTCCCTAGTAAACCTCTGCATAAACCTGAAGCAAAAAAGCACCATGTAGGAAACAATGATCACCCATTGAGAGAATGCTATATGGAATCCATGAGCACATCTCATGGTCAATAACTTTCTGAACAGCTGGGTAGTTACATGATTCCAGTATCTAGCTGTGGAGTCAGACGTTGGGAATTTGCTTCCTCAAAGGGGCCAGATTTGGTAACTCATAAGGTCCCTTCCTGTTCTGTAGGATTATTAAATTATGAACACAGAACCTTTCCTTTCATTTTTGAACCAGGCATACCTTTCTATTTTGAAATATCACATGAAGAACTTTCCATGATGGTGTTACCAGTTTTTACAGATTATTTTGTGTCCGCGCCTGGCTCGGAACCAGTGTCCAATAATTAAATACAAACACTGAACTGTTAAAGTCTGATTTATTGTAGCCAAGCCAAATAACAGTCAGTGGTCTCATCCTGGATGGTATGAGTGAGCCCTGAACATTTGTTCAACATTAGTTTTTATACATACAAACCAGTTCAAGGTTTCCCTCAATCTGCATTGGTGGGTGATTGTTCACAGTTGCCCTGATGATCCAGTTTCCTGTGCCATCAAGCTCTTGATGGTCCAAATCCTTGAGTCAATGTTCCATAGATTGGTGTCCTATTGTTCAACTGGGCCCAGTCTGGCAGAGACAGGGAATGTGGAACTCCAGACAATGGGACAAACCTCGTGTCCCTCAGGCACAGTTTACCTTGGGGATAATCCTCATCCAGGTGTTCTGCCACTTCCTGGAGTCATATACTTCCACTTAATTTACATTCTTAATGTATTCCAGTTCCTATAATTTATCTAGCTAGAATAAATGTTTTGGAGCCTGATTTTTCATGGTATCAATGGCAACACTGAAACTTCCCTGACCACTTGGTTTATCATCACTGTAGATGCAGCCACTGCTCACTTAATGACCTTCCTATCTCTTGGATTTACAACTAGTTCTCCAGCTTCAGGAATCCCCTTTCTCAGCTTCCCATCTCCTGAACTGTCAACCTCCCATCATTTTACTGGCTTTTTGAGCATTTCCATAAGGAGGCAGCTGAAGGGAACCATCCAGAGAGCCCTCATTCCCTAGTCAGAATAAGCTGGCCTGGCTGTGAAGCTACCAGGTACATGCACACAGTCCAACTCTGTGCCTGAATAGCATTCGGGGGGGGGGGCGAATAAGAGATACTTGAGTCCTTCTACCACCAGTGCTACTGCTCGTTCAGCTCCACCAGAGCCCCTTCTCTCTCTCTCTCTCTCTCTCTCTCTCTCTCTCTCTCTCTCTCTCTCTCTCTCTCTCTGCCTCTGACCCCTCTCTTTTGCCAAGGACGGGCTTGAGGCTACCAGTAGGAGTAGGTAGCAGCTCCACGTCTCCTTGCCATTGCCCCTCCATCCCTCCCTTCTTGGATGTGGTGTTTCGAAAGCTATGCCACAGGTGCTGGGAGTGAGCAGAGCCCCAGAATGGCATTGTGGACTGGTGAATGAGAGTGAAGACCTGGTCCCAGGCCCAGGACAAGCCCCCTTCCCCAAGTTGGCTTTACCTCCTCCCACGCAGCAGCACTCGCTGGTCTTCCGATGCCAAGGCCACTTAGGGCAGCTGTGTGTTTGGGAACCACTGTAATACACAAAAAGCACACCTGCCTTTAACTTCCTGACTTATCAACCATTTTGCTTAACAACTCAGTCTTTGTAGGAACATAACCTCATCAAGTGAGGAGTGGCCGATGTAATTCCAAGAAGAAGCTGTTCACATACTACGGACCTCTCATTTTTCACTGAATGATAACTGCTATTCTGTTCCCCCCCCCCCCCTGTGCTTGTACATTTTCTTCCAAGGATTATCTGCCTTCATTGTAAGGTTCTCCACTGGGATAATAAACTCACTAACAATGACCATTAAGTATCCTGGAAGGGGGGGGGAGGTGGGAAAGCAGACATGACAACAGCACAATACGAATGTCTAGCACAGCAGTTCTCAACCTTCCCTAAGCCAAGACCCTTTAATACAGTTCCTCGTGTTGTGGTGATCCCTTGCCCTGCTTGGAAGAGGCCACAAGCCCCCTTCGGCAGGCCACTGCCACAGATGCCATAGAGAACTGCAACCTCCGGTGCCATTGACTGACATTCCCTCCAACCTATCAAGCTGTAACTCGCTCTTCCTCTCCCTTCCTCGCCCTCCTCCTCCAGACCCAAGCCGTTTGTGCCTTTTTCTTCACTGGCTCATGGTGACCCCTGTGAAATGGTTGTTTGACCCCCAAAGGGGTCCCGACCCCCAGACTGGGAACCACTGATCTAGTGGCATTATTATAAATCTTGCTGCCAGATGGGAGATATAAAAATCCAACAAATAAATAAATAAAACTCACTTTATGATTTTTGAAAAGGAAAAATGGTCTAGAAGAGCCTTGAATGGAAAATTAAACAAAATGTATGGGTCAGAATCCACTGTTTCCCTTCTACGGGCATATCTGTTGTAAAGGATTTTGCCGATTATCACAGTAGTACCAGTAGAAATAAAATACACGAAAAACCAAATAATAGATAAAGAAGTGAGGAAAGTGTTCACGTGAAGAAAAGAAAAAGCACTGAGGTCTTTTTAATTTAGACAAGAAGATTAAGTTTGGGAGATATGGAATTGATTTATAAAATAAAGAGGGAAGGAGGTTATGGAGGGTCTCCGTCCTCCCCAATCTTCAAGATCACGCCATAAAATGTGTTGCAACAAATTCAGGCTCTAGGGTTGTGGAGTGGGTGGAAATAAGAAGGAACACAGATCCGGAACTGTATTTAGTGCAAAGGGCATAACATCAGCTAAGAATATTATTTGCATCCACTGATGTTGCTCAGTTAGCGTGAACATCTGCATTGAAGAAGGCAGCGAAAGCATGTGCTGTTGCATGGCAAGTTGGGTGACTTGGTGTCCAAAAAGAAATGGCAACACTGACTTCTTAACCGATGGCAATTCATTACTAAGATGATCATGCTATTGTTTTTGTGTTGTTACAGTCATGACCGACTCTTTGTGACCCCATGTCCATGGAGTTTTATTGGCAGGAATACTGGAGTGGCTTGCCAGTTCCTACTGCAGGTGCCTACAGCACCTAGTATTTCCTGGTACTCACCCATCCAAGTACTAGCCAGGCCCGACCCTGCTTAGCTTCTGAGATCAGGTGAGATTGCATGTGCTCAGGGCATCTAGGCAGCTGATAGATGCCATACACTGATGGTAAAAATACAATGGCACACTGGCCTCTGTCTGCTAGAATGGCTAGGCAACTGATAGATTTTTCTAGTCTAGCCAGTGAATGAGAAGACTAATAGTGATGAATAATGACACTTTTGGGTTTTGCTATTCCTTGTGGCAAATCAAATCAGAAAGTGAGAAAAACAATCCAACAAAGGCTGGACACCCCCCACACACACTTTCCCCCCCCAAAAGGAGGCAAATTTGGTTAGTTTTTTAGTTATAATTATTTTAAAAACTCCTTTTGTTTTATTGGTTGAAGCTATTTATAAACTTATTTTTAGATTTTAAAATGTTAAAAGCAATGTATCATAGTCATAAAACATGCAATACATACAATACAGAAATAGATAATACACAAATAAACACTGCACACATTAAAATGTAGTGGCCAAAATCCTGTTGGGTAGGATCCTTCTGCACAGTGGGCATGATACCACCAGCAGCAGATTGCCACCGATTAAACACTTCCTTTTGTAATTTCAGTGCACAGATTTTCACTGCACCGTGTGCAAGTCTTGTTCACCCTAAAATCACAAAAAGAACATATTTAATCAGCAATCTGCCATTTATAATGACGCTGTGGGGGGGAGAGCACTGTAATTCACTGACAAGGGATTGCAAACAGATACAAAGTTTATCTCAGTAAAAGTAAACAAAAACATTATTGCTTTCAAAAGCAGGAGAGTCCAAAGCTTGCTAGAGAAAGTACGGAGGAAATAAAGACACAGCTATCCCTTTACAGCCTTATACTGGAAAGTTCCAAAGTAAGCAAGTCAGGATTACAAACAAGGCTTCTGATGCAGGCAAATCCAGAAGAACTTGGTGCCTTTCCCTGATGAGTCAGACTCAGAAGGAAGAATGCAACTCTCTCTGAAAGGCTGTTAAACTGCATGATCATATGTGACCAGGGAGTGCTTATGTGCTTTAATACTACCACTTATTTAACCTCCAGGCAGGGAAATATCTCCTTTTGCTTCCACCTCCAGAGTGCCATTCCCACTGTACAGGTTCAGATGTGCAGCAAGATTTTAGCTACAGTAGTATGTTTGTAGCACATAGGGTGAACTTTATAGGGGAGATCTTCACAAACGGGCATGTTTCCAATTTGCTTGGAAAATGAGAACTAGGAGACAAATGCAAAATTTATGAGGGAAATGTAGTTAAAAAGGTGTGCTGTTTATACATTGCCACATAGTGCTTAAAGCGCTCTTTACAAGTAATTAGAGATGGGCACGACTTGAAAAATTTTTTTTTCGAGTTGTCGTTAGTCGGGCCAGTCCCATTTCGGGTCGTTTCCGGTTTTCGCGAAAATTCGCAAAAATTAGTCGGTTCGTTTTTTCGTTGTCGTTAGTACTGGTTTTTTTGGGGGGGGAGCGGGCTCCTGGAGGCACCTCTGTGGGGTGGGTGCCTCCTCTGGCCCGCTATAAAGGGAAAGTGGGCTCCTGGAGGCACCCGTGGGTGCCTCCTGCCACTAGGAAGGGGAAGCAGGCTCCAAGAGACACCCCTCTACATGGGGGTCTCCCTTCCTCACCTGCTGCTGCTGCAAATGCTATGCAATAGCCATATGGATATTGCATAACATAATGTGCAGACGTGAGACCAGTGTGAGAGTGATAGGGTCATACCTTCCCTGCACAAGGCTCCCGCACCACCATGTCTCACACAGAAGGGAATTGTACTTGCTGCGTGTAGTGCAATGCAAGCAAGTAGATCTGGCTTTAAGGTGGCTTAGTGCAAGAGCTAGGGTTAGGCTAGTGACGGGTAAGGTTACGGTGGGCTAGTGGGTTGCACCTCTGGGTGCCTCTCTGACCCACTAAGAAGACAGTCTGTGACGTATGGGTACGGAGTCAAGGGTTAGGGTTAGGGCTAGGGCAGGTTTTAGGGGGCTTTTTGGCACATCCCAGAAGTCTCCATGGCCAAGTGGCCATGCGACTGGTGGGATGGCTCCAAAAATTTGCATGGTTGTCCACTCCCACATGGCTGGCCACTTGGCCAGCCCATCATTGCGCACTGCGCAGGTGTAAATAAAATAAAATAAAATAAAATCAATGGAGGACAGAGGAGGAGAGGAGAGACATTTTGTTGCAAGAAAAAAACCCCACTGCTACTGTACTGTGAAAAATCTGGCAGTTTATAAATTTTCGCGTGTTTCTGTTGTGCTTGTGTGTTTTTGGACCACGATTTCAAAAACAATATTGCGTTCGCCGCCCCATTTTGGATCCCCCGCCCGCACCGCATGGCATGGCGAAATGGCAACTCGAGTCCGGCTGCCCAGGACGGGGGGGAGGCGGGACCCCCCCTCCAGAAACCACCCCTCCGGTAGGTGCCCTGCGCCCTTAGTCAAGCAGGCATTTTCCCGCCTGCTTTTTTGGCCCGGGAATGGGTGGGGGGTGAGTTTAAAAGTTTTTTCCTGTGCCGTCCGTGCCGCTTGCTTGCGCTTTAATTGCGGCGGCCGGCGGCCGGCGAGACTGGGCTTTTTGCTGGCTGCGAGCCTGCGGCGAGTCCCACCAGAGCAGCCGAGGACGGGGGATGAGGGGGGAGGCCGGGGACCTCCAGAAACAACCCCTCTGGTAGGTGCCCTGAGGCACGGCAGACATTTTCCCGCCTGCTTTTTGGCCGGGAACCGGGTTTTTTTAACTTTTAAAAACTTTTTTTCTGTGCCGCGTGTGGCATCGCGCGATCTCGCGATGCAAGTAACGAGCACGACAAATCAGACCAAAATTGTTCGTTCGTCGGTTCGAGCTCGAAGTCTGGGGGAGTAATTCCCGTTACCGTTTCCGTAGAGTAACGGAACCGAGTAACGGAAACGGAAACGGGAATACCGCTAAGTCGTGCCCATCTCTACAAGTAATTATGCAGGCTACATATTGCCCCCACCCCCAGTGAGCTGGATACTCATTTTACTCACCTTGGAAAGATGGAAGGCTGAGTAAACCTTGAGCCTGCTATCTAGAACTGAACCCCAAGCCCTGAGCACAGCTACAGCTGCAGGACAGCATTTTAATCACTGTAATACACTTGGCGCTAAAGGCAAAAGGTCCTGTAGATGTCTGTAGAGCAGAGATGAAGATCAGGTAGAACCAGTGGGAGAGCTTATCCAGATGGTCTTCAGGGTGGAACAGGCCCTTATAGGAATAACCAGGCTGCAAATGGTTTAAGACTTCATAGAGTTACAGTAGAAGCCAAACCCTGGCTTGCAGAAAACAGAAGCCAGGACAATTTTTCCCCAGTACCTCAGAGATATACCCTGCTATGTGCAGCAAAGTGGACCAATGTATGTATACATCTGTCAGGCTGAACTCTTGCTCTTCATAATATACCACCATATGAGCAAGTCCATCATTGGAAATGTGGGGAATTAACATAAGTCATTTAAAAGTGAGGAATTTCCCGGAAGAAATGGTGATAGAAAGTGCTCAGATGGCTTTGCAAAAGGATTAGACCCATTCACATGGTGTGTTAGAGGACAAACTGCATGCAGACCTTCTGCTCCCAAGTGTGGTAAGAAATGCTATAATTGTTCCATCTCAAGTCCAGTCAATGTCCGGTGTGAAATGGCAGAGGGGATCCACCGTGTTCTTCACTTCACCTTACTGCAACTCTTCTCAGGTGTGAAGTAGGGATGTGCTGGTGCTTGACAGAATATTACAGGACTTGCAGACCAACATAATACAAAATAATAAATTGTGGACATCTGCTTTACAGTGATCCCCCACCTGTTCCGGGGGTTAAGGACCTGACCTGACCCATGATAATTGAAAATCTGTAATATACGGATGCAGGTCGAATCAGGCCTGGGGGGCCCTAGCTGGGGCCTCTTGTACTTACCCCCAGCCTTGCCCTACCCCGAACAGGCCTGTGAGAACCTTTCCAGCCCTTCTGGAGGCCCCAAAAGTGCCTCCCTATGAACCGGAAGTGACTTCCGGTAAACCAGAAATCATTTCTTCTGAGTCCTCTGAGGGGCCTAGAAAGGCTCTCGGAGGCCTCAGAAATGATTTTCAGCTATTCGGAAGTCACTTCCTGTTCACAGGGAGGCCCTTTCGAGGCCTCCAGAACGCACAGGAAGGCCCTCACATGCCTGTTTGGGGCAGCTCAAGTCCTGGGGTAAGTATGGGAGGCTTGGAAGAGGACTCCCACTCCCTTACCCTAGGGGGCCTTTTTTCATATACAGTGACCCCCCGCCATTTCATGGTTCCGGTATTGCAGTCCCACTACATCGCAGGACCGCAGGACCGGAACTGTGGTGGTGGGGGGCGGGGGCAACCGGGTTGCTCTGCGCTGCCCCCCGCACTTCCGAGAAGCCTCCAGGGTGCATGGGAGGGCAATGGGGGGGATCCAGTTGCTCCGCGCGGCCCTCCACGCACCCCAGAGAAGCCTTGGGGCTGCACAGGTGGGCGGCGGCGGCGGGAGGTAAGATCCCCCTGCTGCCGCTGGCGCACCATGCAGTTACCCCCGCCCCCACCCCACCCGCTTCCGCATATTGCAGATTTTCATGCATCGCGGGTGGGGTGGGTCCCTAACCCCCGCGATTGGCGGGGGGTTACTGTACAGTGGTCCAGCGATATAATGGGACCGCAGCATATGAACCACAAAAGGACGGAGGACCACTGTATATCTGTTTCCTAAACTGTACAAAATAGATATATCCACAACATTAGCAAATATTTATAAAGCAGGACATGAAACAGTTACTCTTTTGCACTGCCATTCTGAGAATTCAACAGTCAGCATGGCTAGTAACAGCATTGGCTGGGAAATGAACTCCAGTAACTTTTTCTTGGAGTTTTAGCAGCCTCGTGTGTTGCCTTCAGTAGGTTTAGCTGGAAGGAACCTTTCTGGTATGAGGTGAATATAAATCGATCCAGCAGTAACTAGTTGTTCTTTCATGCCTCTGATTTTAGAGAAAAATATACCTCTCTGCTTAAGGGCTTTGTCCCTTCTTTTAGTCTTTAGGCAATTAGTGCAGTTAGTGAAGTTACAGAATGTAGTTTGCAAGACTCTGCTGCAAGCAGTCAGCAGTGAGTCTGTTGGGGCGTGGTACCGGTGTAGTCATGTTGTACAGTATGCTGTTTCTCTGATCTATTCAAATGGGAGTAAATGAAACCTTTTTATTCTTTCTCTTACCAGTGGTGCAGAATGACTTATTGAGGCTGCAAGTGCCAGATGATAAAGTAAAAAAGAGAGTAGTTTATTCTGTAAGGACATGGAGCCAATTTTGCTCTATGCATCCCTGCATTTCTGCTGTGTAGCTAAAGATTTTTAACCAACATTCAAAACTCTTCAACACTTTTTTCATACAGAGCTTTTATGTATATACAGTATTGTCTTCTACCAATTGGCATATTTTCTCATCTAACTACACTTATAAATCATAAATATTTTCTTTGTGTTTTTAACAGTCCATGCCACTATATAACACTCTGCCAATTCTGGGTACTGTAGTTTTGAAAACTAAGATTATTACTGAGGAGGATAAAAAATAATTTCATGCAAAAAAAAAACGAGCTTAGAATACTATGCTGTATTTGTTGATGCACAGCAGAACCACCAGAGCTTAATGACTGAGATAAATCTTATGTAACATTTTATCATTGTTGCACACACCATGACCTACCTTATAACCACGAGTGTCTCTGAAACACAAAATGAATTAAACAATGGCAACTGACATATTAATAATTGATTTTTAAAACCTGCAGGTTTATAAAGAGGAGCTTGAGGAGGCCATAAACATTCTACTAGCACATTTTTATCTCCTAAAATTTGCATGAGCAAATAAGGGAACACATTGTTAGTCATTGTGGCACAGCGAGGACAGTGCACGCTATTTGTGTGATGTGATTGGGCTGGTGCAATTTTTGTATCACAAGGCCGGACAAGGTCATGATTGCCTTTTAGGCCCATGCTAGCTGGGGGATTCTGGTGGATGTACAATTCTGGTAGAATATTTATTTTTATACTGCCCGTCTTCCGGAGGAACTCCGGGCAGTTTACAACATCAAACAAACAATAGTCAAACATACAACTAGAGATGGGCACGACTTAGCGGTATTCCCGTTTCCGTTTCCGTTACTCGTATCCGTTACTCTACGGAAACGGTAACGGGAATTACTCCGCCAGAATTCGAGCTCGAACTGACAAACGAACAATTTGGTCTGATTTGTCGTGCTCGTTACTTGCACGCGGCGATCGCGCAATGCCAAGCGGCACAGAAAAAAAGTTTTTAAAAGTTAAAAAAAACCCGATTCCCGGTCCAAAATGGCGACTGCAATATTTTTTTTGAAATCCTTGCCCAAAACCCCACCAAAGCACCACAGAAATATGCGAAAGTTACCTATTTTAAATGCTTGATTTTTTACAGTAGCAGCAGTGGGTTTGTCTTGCCAAAATACGTCTCCGTTGATTTTATTTTATTTTTTTCTTAATTTATTTTTTTACACCTGCGCAACGATGGGCTGGCCATGGGACGGGACCATGCAAATTTTTGGAGCCATTCCACCAATTGCATGGACAGGTTTTGACTGACACTTCTGGATGTGCCAGAGGGCATAAAAAGCCGAGGCAGTTCCAGTCCGTCACAGTCTGGGCTTGGATCTTGTGGAGGGTGGTCAGGGCTGGATTGCTGTGCTCAGTCTAGTTTCGATTTCGCGGTCGCGGTCTCGGTCTCGCTAGGCAGGGAGGGAATTGAATTGATATTAATTCGCAAAATATAATAATTTCTTTTATTCCCTGTGGGGAATAGCAACATCGTGTTTATTCTTTTTTGTTTTCTGCATTTTTGAGGAAGAGTTCCGTTTTTTATTTGCTTATATTTGCTTCAAGGAGGAGGGAAGATTTGAGTGGGAGCGGTAGGGGAGGGGAGGTGCTGCGGATTTATTTTGAAAATATATTATTTTACACTACCATACCATTTCTTTTGTATCCCAATTTCCCACCAAGTTCATTTACTTGGCCAAAGTCCTTTTACCCTGCGCCTACAGCTTTTTTGCTGCTGTTGCGATTGGGGTTTTGGAAGGGAATCCAGCAACCCTATCCTACCCTAGTAGCAGCTTATAGTTTTATTCCATGTATTTTCTATTCTACAGTTTATTAGCAAGTGGCAAGCAACAGCCAAGGTCCAGTACTAGTGCTTAGAAGGTGAGGTTGGAGGCTGTGGATTAAATTATTTTAAAAATGTTATACAGAGTACAGACTGAGTAGGCAGAGTCTCCCTCGCCAACCAGTGCACTCAAATTTCTCAAACATATTTGTTGGCAACAAGGCTAGGGCACCTTCCTCTGTAGAACATTTTACAATTTCATTTTACTTAACACTTATACATATTCTTTCACTTGTCCAACACCTCATTCATTTTTTTGCAGTCAGGCACTCAAACAAACATTTGTTGAAGGGCAGGCACCCAGCCACCTCTATAGAACTTTTTCTTCAATTACATCTTTGAAGAAGTTACATTCATCTTAGTTACTGTGCATTATTTGTGAAAGTTGGGTGCTGCCAGATTTTGCAAACCCCTTGCTTCTATTAGCTTGGTATTTGTGCAGTTGTAACTTACATCTGTGAAGAAGTTAAGTTACAGTTCTCCTAATTACACTTGCCCTGTGCATTGTGAAACTTGTTTGCCAGGATTGGCAAACCCCTTGCTTCTACTAGCTTGGTTTTTGTGCTGTTTTTGTGAGTCAACCTCACTCATTTACTCGCCAGTTTGCCACCAGTCTACATACACAATTACATTTTTGAAGAAGTTACATTTCTCTTTGTTACACTTGCCCTGTGCTGTGCATTGAGAAACTTGTTTGCCAGGATTGGCAAACCCCTTGCTCCTATTTCCTTGTTTGTTGTGCTGCTGTAACTTGTGAGTCCATCTCACTCATTTACTTGCCACCACAGTCTACATACACAATCCAATTACAACTGTGAAGAAGTTACAGTTCTCCTAATTACAGTTGCCCTGTGCAGGGCATTGAGAGACTTGGGTGCCAGGATTGGCAAACCCCTTGCTCCTATTACCTTGTTTTGTTGTGTTGCTGTTGTGAGTCCATCTCACTCATTTACCTGCCACCACAGTCTACATACACAATCCAATTACAACTGTGAAGAAGTTACAGTTCTCTTTGTTACACTTGCCCTGTGCTGTGCATTGAGAAACTTGTTTGCCAGGATTGGCAAACCCCTTGCTCCTATTTCCTTGTTTGTTGTGCTGCTGTAACTTGTGAGTCCATCTCACTCATTTACTTGCCACCACAGTCTACATACACAATCCAATTACAACTGTGAAGAAGTTACAGTTCTCTTTGTTACACTTGCCCTGTGCTGTGCATTGAGAAACTTGTTTGCCAGGATTGGCAAACCCCTTGCTCCTATTTCCTTGTTTGTTGTGCTGCTGTAACTTGTGAGTCCATCTCACTCATTTACTTGCCACCACAGTCTACATACACAATCCAATTACAACTGTGAAGAAGTTACAGTTCTCCTAATTACAGTTGCCCTGTGCAGGGCATTGAGAGACTTGGGTGCCAGGATTGGCAAACCCCTTGCTCCAATTTCCTTGTTTGTTGTGCTGCTGTAACTTGTGAGTCCATCTCATTCATTTACTTGCCACCACAGTCTACATACACAATCCAATTACAACTGTGAAGAAGTTACAGTTCTCTTTGTTACACTTGCCCTGTGCAGGGCATTGAGAGACTTGTTTGCCAGGATTGGCAAACCCCTAGCTCCTATTTCCTTGTTTGTTGTGTTGCTGTTGTGTGAGTCCATCTCACTCATCTCCTTGCACAGTTCCTTGGTGCTTTTCTTTACTATCACATTATACATTCCCTGGCCTGAGCCACAAGAAGTGAGAAAAATGAGGAGGGGTCGCACAGCTAGAGGGCAGGGGAGGGGGACCCCTACTAAGATAAATAGGGGCACGTTTCTGAGGGAAAGGACAGGAAGTAGTGCAGAAAGTGATACTGGTGCAACTCCCTCCCCGAGTAGCAGTGCCAGTGGCACAAGCAGCACTGTGCCATCGTCTGTCACCGAGGGAAGCATGGATGAGGCGTACCAAATCCCATCTCCGTTACCTGACAGCCCCACCCTTAATCAGCAAGAAGACAAGGGCTCTGATTCTGAAATGGCATCAGAATCAGAATCGGGCTCCTTGTATCTAAACCTGCCAGATTCTGAGGACCTGTTGGCAGGGACAGACTTAAGGCAGGCTCCAGGCAGTGACGGAAGGAGCAGCCCTCTTTCCACCCAGAGTACCACCAGTGAGAGCAGTAGTACTACTCTACTTTCCCGGCAGGGCAGAGGCCACACCAGCACCACAGCAGCGGCAGCGGCAGGCAATAACAGAGGGGGCGTTACTTTCTGTAAACTACGAGGGTGTCTCTGGGAGCATTTTGAGAACAGCCCCCAAGACGCAAGGATGGCGGTGTGCAAGATATGCGGGGTGGTCTTGCGCAGGGGGAATGACCCCAAACACCTCTCCTCAAGTGGGTTGCACAGCCATCTGATGAGGAAGCACCCTGGGACTCTGCCTGGAACCCTGTCAGGCCCTTGCTCTTCAGGGAGGAAGAGAGGGGAAGAAGGGTTAGAGACAGAAAAACACAGCTCCGCTAGTGAGAGTGGGAAGAGGCAGGCCACTCTGCAGGAAGTGGGGCTGTTGGGTGGGACTTTTGTCAGCCCGCAAAATAGGGCCAAAGCACAGGAGACCACCACTCGAGTGGTGGGTGAAATGGTGGCCATGATCGGGTTGCCCCTCTCCTTTGTGGAGTCATCAGGCTTCAGGCACCTGATGAAGCACGTGGCACCATGGTACAAGACTCCATCCCGGCGTACCTTCAGCAGGTGGGTGATTCCCTCCCTTTATGAGTCTGTCAGGGACAGGATCCGGGCCCTGCTGCAGGTGGCCAGAGGGAAGAAGATCCACTTCACTTCCAACCTCTGGACCGGTGGGCACCACGGATACCTCTCACTGACGGCTCATTGGTGGCAACCCAAGGAGGTCCTGGAGCCCCGGTCAGCCCATGAGCAGCTTCAGGGGGAGGCACAAGGCAGCACCCCAAGTTACAGCAGCACAACCTTCCCCAGCTGGGAAGGGTGGTGCTTCTCCAGGCACAAAGCATGGAGGACAACGCCACAGGGATCAACATTGCTGACGTTCTCAAGACAGCAATGCGAGAGTGGGGATTGGGGACAGAGGGACAGGTCAATCGTGGAGTCATGGTTACAGACGCGGGCCGTAACATGACCAACGCGGTTCTTGGGGCAGGGTTCCAGGGCATCGTGTGCGCAGCACACAAACTGCATCTAGTGGTGGGCATGCCATTGGCCTGGGTGCACCAAAAGACTCCTGGAGTGAGGGGACCAGGGAGACAAGGGCCTTGCTGGACAAGTGTCGGAAGATCGTGGGGCACTTCGCTCGCAGCGTCAAGGCAGCCAGGATGATGCGTGAGAGGCAGGCGGAGACGGGCCGACCGGAGCACGTCCTGATCCAGGATGTGACCACCCGGTGGAACTCCACCCACGAAATGGTCAAGCGTCTGCTGGAGCAGAAGGAAGTGGTGGAATACATCATGTCAACCACCCCAGTCCTGCATGAGGGGAGGGAATTGGACCTTGGTGCTACCGAGTGGCTCGCCCGCTCCCAGATGGCGGGTATCCTGCACCCTTTTGAGGAGACCACCCACGTCCTCAGCAGCTACAACGCCAGCCTGGGCCACGTTCTCCCCCTGGTCAATGCCCTTCGCCAACGCCTAGAGACCAGTATCCGGGAAGAAGGCAATCTTCTCCCTAAGAGCAGGGCATTGGCAGACAGGCTGTTGAACAGCGTGGATACCCGCCTTGGCCCACTAAGAAGGGAAAAGGTGTACCAGATGGCCTGCCTGTGCGACCCTCGCGTCAAGGGTTCCCTGGCGGCCAGCACTGCCGAACTGAAATCCTGGAAGACGGAGCTATGCCGTCAAGTCAGGGCTCTCTCCGATGAGGGCCAGGCGTTTCAGAGGGCGCACGGAAGCCAGAACGATGCTGAGGAGGAGTCCTCGCAAGGATCCACATCCCTCTCTACTCCAGGAGCGTTCACCCAGAGACCAGGTCCCGTTCCAGCAGCCAACTACCTGGCCTCTGCCCTAGCCATGGCAGTTTCCTCCTCAGTGGAGGCAAGGGAGGAAGAAGTAGCAGACCCCGCTCAGACCATGGTGAAGGAGTACATGGCCGAGCCCCTCCAACCCCTCAGCTCGGACCCACTGCACTACTGGGCCAGAAAGGCAGACCTCTGGCCCGCTCTTTCAACTCTGGCGTTGGACCTCTTGTCTATCCCACCCACCAGTGTCCAGAGTGAGCGTGTCTTCTCCCACATGGGAGATGTCCTGAGGCCGCGCCGCTGTCGCCTGGACCCGGAGACGGTGGAAAGGTTGACTTTCATCCGCTTCAACCTTTCCACCTTGGGATTACCCCAACACTCCAAGAACTAAGTTGCTGCCTGTAACCTAACCTCCTGCCTGCAATCCTCCATGCCTGCCTGCAAGCCTGCCTGCCTCCCCTTGGCCTGCCTGGTGGCCTGCCTGCCTGGCCCTGTGACTACCTGCCGACTCCAGTGCCTAATGCCTGCAAAACTGCCTGCTTGACTGCCTGCCTGCCTGCCTACCTGTATTCTCTCACACACACAATTGAAGGGTACTATCAGTGGCCCAATTTTTCTAGCCCTGGCCTGTCTCCAAACCAGGCAGGGCCACTCAAAGTGTCATTGGAAAGGGTCTGTCTGTATTGGCCCAATGTTTCCCCTTTAGCCATGGCTGGTCTGAGAGAGACCCTAATACCTGCCTTCCTTGGTGCTTCACACCGTTCCCTGGGGTTTAGGCACCAATCTGCTAACAAAGTGGTGAGGAAGCACTTTACAACAACCTACCTCAAAGACTGAGTATCAGGGGGCAAGCTCCCCTCCTTACAGCCTTAAAGAAATAGACCCACCCAGTTCTCCTGCTTCCACTCTGTCTCCTTGGTTGCCAAAACCCGGTCTCCTGGGGTGGCGATAGAAACTGCCTGCCAAGACGGAAACAATCCTCCCTACTGGCACTTTGGCTTAGTGCCTTCCCAATCCCTAGCCTTGGAGGATGGTATCCTCTAAGCATGCGCCTAGGCTACACACACATACCTGTAAGCCAGAATAGATGCTTCCCTGCCTGCCCAGCCCTCTGCCAACCTGCCTGACTGTCAGACTCCACCAGTCCCGGCTTTGAGCATGCCTTCAAGTTGCTTCTCATTCAACCTCCTCCAGTCTGCCCTTCTGGCCTCCCAGTCCCATACTTTGTCGTCTGGGCTGGGCTGTGAACCACTAAGAAGGGCTGTGGAAAGGGAAAGACAGGAGCTCCGCTTCTAGTGGGAAGAGGCAGGCCTCTCTGCAAGAAGTGTTGCCACTGTGTGGGAGTTTTGTCCGCCTCCGCTACCGCTAATTTTCACTCTGAGCTGCAATGCACTGTGAAGGGAGGGACAAGGAAGCCTCCAGGCTTGGTGCTTGGTGGATACTCTGACGCACACTGACTGTGTGAGTCTGTAATTCACACAGACCTAGCTCTGTCTCCTCCGCCACTCTTTCCACTGGGCTGCCAGCTGTGGCTCACAAAGAAGGGAAACGTCCTTGTTGTGTGTGCGTACTCCTGTCCGAAAGTCCCCTGTGTGGATCTTGGTGCTGTGCTGTGTGACTCATTGTGCGCACGCTCAATGCTTAAACATTTTATAATCATTTCTGCCCTAACCCCGGAACAAAGGCTGCCGTACAAGAAAAGTTACTGGTTGCAAATCTAGGTTGTGATTGATGATGATGATTGAGTTATGGGAACACTCTTCAGGAACAGCTGGTGGTGGGCTTAGGGTTAGGGTTAGGGGGGATGTTTAGGCCTCCGCTACTCTGTCCTCTGGGCTGCACCACACTGTGTCTCACTAAGAAGGGCTGGAGTGGAATGTACTTGCGCGTACCACAGTTCTGCACAATAATCGTTTGTTTCTTAGAAATAGAAGAGCCTTTCAGGAGGAAGTTCCAGGCTTGGCTCTTGGAGTTGTGGAACTGCTGTGATTCACTACGAAGGGTATGGAGATGGAATGCCGGCACGGCAGTTAGGAGCAGTCTACCAGCACACAGCTGGGAAAGAAAGTCAGAAAGCTTGGCTTGCTGTCCTTTTGGAAGCCTGTGTGGTCAAAGACTCAGACTCACTCTAGCTCTGTGTCTTCTCCCTGCCTGCCTGTCAGGCTCCCCCCACTTCCGGCTTAGAGGAGGCCTTCCAGCCGCTTCTCCTTCACCCTAACATCATGGTCCAGTTAGTGCTTCAAGTTCAGCCCTGTCGCCACTGCCCTCAACTTGCCCATGCAGCAACCACGGCTGCGCCCGCCTCTTGGCAGAAAAACCACTTGAAGACCTACTGTAACAGTGCATTCACTCATCAACTATTTTGTTTAGAAGAACTGGTGGACTCTGTCATCCCACATTGGGGGGGGGTTCTTCACGTAGTCTAGGTTGGGAAATCCCTTGGCTGAGGGAGGGGCGATTCAGTGGTTCTCCTTCAACCCCCTCTAGTCTGGCCTTCTGGCCTCCCCTACCCTTCACTCTGGGTTGCACACACTGTGCCTCACAGAGAAGGGCATTGTGCTTGTGTGCTAGAAAACAGCCGTGGGGTGGGCCCGTGATTAGGCAGAACTCTGCCTTGCTCTCCTCAAGGTGGTTGTGCAGCCACCTTATGCGAAAGCACCCTTGGACTCTGCCTGGGACAGTGACAGGACTCTGCAGGAAGGAGTGCCGCAGTGTGGGAGTGTTGTCAGCCTCCGGACCGTCAATTAGTCTTCAGTGGGCTGCCATTGCCATACACTGTGGCTCACAAAGAAGGACAACTTACTGCCGTGCTGGTGGCCCTCTGTCACCGTTACAAATAGGACAGTTTATCAGAAAGTTCAAGGCTTGGCTCTTAGGGTTGTGAGGAATGTGATTCACTACAAAGGGCATGCCACTGGAATGCAATGCACTGACTGTGGCTCTCTATGAAGGGAGGGAGCAAGGAAGCCTCCAGGTTTGGTTCTTTGTGGGTACTCTGACTCACACAGACAGTGAGCCTGTGGTTCTCAGGCCTACTGTCTTCCGTGGACTGCAAAGCTATGTCACTCACTGAGAAGGGAACATGACTGTGCTGGCCTGCTAGGAGTTTACCGGGAAAGCAGCACACAGCTGTATAGGAAGACCCTCTGGCTTGCAGTCCTTTTGTCAGAGTGGTCTCAGGCCTCAGAGTCAGGCACCATGTGGACTCTGCTTTTCCACTGGGCTGCCAACTGTGGCTCACGAAGAAGGGAAGCTTGCGTAGGCGTACATAACAGATTGTCGGAAAGGTGCAGCCTGGCCCTTGTTGGTGGATGGATACTTGGAGTCACTGACTGTGAGTCTGTGAGGGAAGGGCGACTGTGTTCTATTTGCTGCAACCCACTGTGGCTCACGAAGAAGGGCATTTTCCTGGCGTCCTCCTCGGGCCATTCAGCTACGCTGGGGAGCTGGAGCTTCCTGGCAATGATCCTCCCCTACGGAGGCCCTGTGGCCTCAGACTCAGGCTATGTGGCCTTCTCCAGCCACTCTTTCCTCTTGGATGCAAAACACTGTGGCTCACTAAGAAGGGAAGAGTAGTTGTGTGCAGCACGCACTCCAGTAGTTTCTCTGACAGTTCCAGGCTTGGTTCTTGGAGTTGTGTTGGAGCTGGGATTCACTACGAAGGGCATGGTAGTAGTTTGCGGGGAGTTTCTAATTCACACAGACCTAGCTCTGTCTCCTCCGCCACTCTTTCCACTGGGCTGCCAGCTGTGGCTCATAAAGAAGGGAAAAAATGTACCAGTTGCGTGGTGGTGGCACCACCATTTATAAATAGAACAGTTTCCCGAAAGTTCAAGGCTTGGCTGTTGGAGTTGTAGGAGCTGGGATTCACAACGAAGGCCATGGTCGTGGATTGCTGGCCCAGCATTCAATTACTCCAGCTTGTGGCCTCCGCCACTCTTTCCTCTGGGATGCAAGACACTGTGGCTCACTAAGAAGGGAAGAGTAGTTGGGTGCCAGCACTCCAGTAGTTTCTCTGACAGTTCCAGGCTTGGCTTTTGGAGTTGTAGGAGCTGGGATTCACAACGAAGGCCATGGCCGTGGATTGCTGGCCCAGCATTCAATTACTCCAGCTTGTGGCCTCCGCCACTCTTTCCTCTGGGATGCAAGACACTGTGCCTCACAAGGAAGGGAAGAGAAGTTGGGTGCCAGCACTCCATTAGTTTATTGCAAAGCTGCAGGCTTGGCTCTTGGAGTTGTGTGGGAACCAACTGTGATTCACAAAGAAGGGCATGGTAGTAGACTGCCGGGCCGGCAGTTAGCAAGTCTACCAGCACACAGCTGGGGACTTGGGGAGGAAGAGGCAGACTCAGAATGTGGCTTGCTGTCCTTTTTGCAGCCTGTGTGGTGCCAGACCAAACTCAAGGTGATTGGCCTCCTCCTCCAGTCTTTCCTCTGGGCTGCAAGACGCCGTGTTTCACACAGAAGGGGGGTACTGATTTGAACAGCGTTCGTACTACGTACAGCACCACCCAAGAGTTTGTCAGAAAGTGCCATGTGGTGCATCGCAGGCAGTGTGGTGCCAGACCAGACTCAAGGTGATTGGCCTCCTCCGCAACTCAGTCCTCTGGGCTGCAAGACACTGTGACCCAAGGCCAGTGCCATTTAAATTCCTGTCATGCCATTCAGCTCCATCCTTTTTATACTGGAGCTGGCAAGGAGCCTGCCGCACTCTGGCTCTGTGCTGTGGTGCTCTCATACTCTGCCTTGTGGCCTGGCCGGTGTGGCCGCCCTTACTCTGGCCTTATGGACGCGTCGACCAGAGATAGTCCTCCTCCTTGTATAGCCTAGTGGGCTGGGCTGTGGGCTGTAAAACTTAAGTCAGAGCAACCCAGAGCCCTATCCCATTCCCATCCCTACCAAAACTATTCCTGGCTGTAGCTACTAGCTAGGTACGTAGCTTAACCACCTCAGGCTCTAACTAATGTTTTTGTTGACCATGACCAAAAGCAGGGTTGCATTGGCTTTGGCTTTATTGCTTGTCCTTTAAGTGTGTGTGAGTTTGACTGTGAATGTGAAGTGAAGGCAGAAGGACCTTGGTGATGGGGGGCCAATTTGAGAGGAGTAGAGTAGTAGACCCCTCATCCAGATTTGGGAAGGAACGGAATGTCTGTTTCTCCTGCTGCCTCTGAGAGAGGTGGAGGGGAGATGGGATGGATTCAAAACCAAACAACAAAAAAGTACAACAAACAGGCACATCAGCCAGACCAAGTAGGGTGGCTGGCTGGTTCAGCATCAGCAGATTCAGCACAGCAGACTAAGAGAAAAAAAAAGAAATGCAAATTTGTTTCTGCCCCACTTTGTTTGCTTAGGATGCACTAGCCTTGTTGTGCAGCAGCAAGTCCATCACCCAGGCAGGTTTAAACTGTATTTCGCCTGCTCATTTGCGGGACCCGCGCCCACCCGCGCGCCCGCCCGCGCCCCACCCGCGCGCTAGCCAATACCCCTGCCGCTGCCGCTGCCGCCGCCCACATATGTACCCCCGCGCCACCGCCGCCCGCGCTGCGCCTGCAAGCCGCAAGTCTCGGTCGGACGTCAAAATGCGTGAAATCGTGGCAGAAGCGGAAACGAAAAAACGAAAAAACGAACCGACTAATTTTTGCGAATTTTCACGAAAAACGGAGATGACCCAAAATGGAACCGGCCCGACTAACGACAACTCGAAAAATTTTTTTTTCAAGTTGTGCCCATCTCTACATACAACAAATTATACTGATAATAATAATAAGAGAAATAAAAGATATATAAATAAGATTAAACAATACTAAAAAACAAAGAAAGAAAGATACAAAATATTCGGCAAGATGGCAGGGCCGGAGTTAAAAAAAAAAAGACTAATTAAGGTCGCCAAAGGCCTCACAAAAAGCCACATTTTCAAGGCTTTTTTAAAGGCAGGCAGGGACTGTGCAAGGCACAACTCGCTCGGGAGATAGTTCCAAAGCAGGGGGCCAGACGTAGGCAAGGCTCGGTTGCGGGTTACCACTTTCCTACCCTCCCTGGGCATGGCCACCTGGAGTGAGAGCGCCCACGACATTCTAGTAGGTCGGGCCTCAGTTGATCTCTGGTAGATCAACTGAGGCCCGACCTATCTTATGATCATGGCGGCTGTAGCTTTCTGGAAGTTGCAGTTGAAAAACCAATGGCTCAAATCCTGGAATAAATCATACTAGAGTAGAATGATTGAATCAGTGGGAATTTGGTGAGTCCTCCTTAAGTTCTATTGATTTGAAAGGGCCTAATCAAACTGAGGACATCTAATCTCACCTGATCTCGGAAGCTAAGCAGGGTCAGGCCTGGCTAGTACATGGATGGGAGACCACCAGGGAATACCAGGCCCTGTAGGTGCCTGGAGTAGGAACTGGCAAGCCACTCCAGTATTCATGCCAAGAAAACTCCATGGACATGGGGTCATAAAGAGTCAGTCACAACTGTAGCAACACAACAATAAAACTGTGAACCCTTAGGCTAAAGTATGTTGCAGCCAGAATAAGCCCATTTGAAACAACTTAAATTACAGGGGACAATAACTCTCCAACCCCCCGCTGATTCAATAGTCCTGCTGTAACACAACAGAATGTGCTAAGCAACAGGATGTCAACTAGCGAGAGCCAATTATTAGTGGAACTGATGGATTTAGAAAGTGGTTGATCTCCTGGATTATACAGAAGCCAGATGCCCATTTGTCAGGGATAACATTGCATCTTGCATTGCCTAATGCTCCAATGAGTAGCAGGTGGGGGCATTCGATCACCAAACTTACTTTTACATGAATAATTCTATTAATGAAACCACTTCATGGGACATTGATCCATTTCCTCCCTCTCCATACCAACAGTGGGCTTAAACATGAAATTCTAAATGGTTTGCAGACAGGTGTTGAAAGAAAACCTCCTCTTACTATGAGTCTTTTCAGACAAAGATATCATTTTCGCAGGCACTTTCCTGGACGGCTTTCTGCCATCTTGTGGTGTTAAGGATTTTTCAGTGCTGGCACCTAGTTGTCAATTTCACAGCATGACTTGCCTTGGCCTTAGGAGTCCTTTAAGTTGACTGCTTGACTGTGTCTTTGCTGTTTTAAGCTAATGCAATTTGTATGTTTGATGAAATGTCTGAAATTAACCAAATTTAAAATTAATGTCCAAAATTAATTAACTCATAATTATATATACGTGTGTGTGTGTGTGTGTGTGTGTGTGTGTGTGTGTGTGTGTGTGTGTGTGTGTGTGTGTGTGTGTGTGTGTGAGTGAGTGAGTGCTATGTTGCTGTTGTGCCATACAGTCATGATCGACTCTTCGTGACCCCATGTCCATGGAGCTTTCTTGGCAGGAATACTGGAGTGGCTTGCCAGTTCCTACTCCAGGAGTCTAAACCACCTGGTATTTCCTGGTGGCCGCCCATCCAAGGACTAGCCAGACTGTCCTCCCAACTAGTAGGTGTTTATTTAAATGAGAAAAGGCTAAGTATCTACACTTCAGTTGGTAACACAATGGCAAAGAAACTGCATGAATTATTCCTAAAAACAGGTCAAATTCATGGTTCTTTAAATGTTACCTCAGGATAACTTGTGAGTATGCTGCATCTCAGGATGCTGGCTCAAATCTCAGGGAATTGTTACGCTTCAGTTCAACTCCAGCTGGGGAGGCAAATCTCAGAGTGACTGACTCTGTGGAAGGAAGTTTAATTATCTGTGTGGTAGGTTCAGCACTTTGACCCTATCTCCAGCCTCCCCAAAGAGTGCCAGGTTCACTAGCACTGGGTAAAGGTGTGTTGGCATAAATGACCCAATGGGACCTAATATATGATCTCATTAATTCTGCCTGCAACGTACTCCCCTTCATTTCAGATTTTTAGCACACCAAGACTGGACCCAGTAAGCCATCCGGAACATGGGCATCATGATTCTACAGCCTTCTTGCTGCAAACATCTAGCAGGAAACTTACAAAGCCTAGGGCATGCATGTCCAAACTTCAGCCCTCCTTATGTTTTGGACCACAAATCCCAGAATTCTAAGCTTAGATTGCCAATGGCAAAGGACTGTGAGAGATGTGGTCCAAAACATCTGGAGGGCTGAAGTATGGACATGCCTGGCCCAAGGGGGAAACGCAAGTCTTGTTTGCCCTGCATCTGTGCCATCTCAAGGGTGCACACTCTAGTATCACCTTTGACTGAAAAATCGGGAAATTGAATGCTCATGACAAGGCAGCCCTAGCATTTGGTAACCGATGAAAACAGCAAATAGAATAAGTGTTTCTGGGAAAGTAGAGCAATAGAGCAATTTACATAGCAAAGGGCAACCTGAACAGTGACGACACTCATTTAACCCCTTCTTATCCCAACACAAAAGAATCGGGGCTGTTTCTCAATAGGTTCTCTAGGCATCAAAAGGCATCAAAGAAATCGTTGTGAGCACTAGAAGGTATCCTGTAGAGTAGACCGTCTTGACTGCTGACATGGGTGCCTTCAATATCCAGGATGCTCCTTTGCCATAAAAAGCTGACATCCTTTTTTCTTGCTGGCAATGCCTAGGCACAATATTGTGGAGCAATCAGACCGATGAAGCTGTTTGGATGAACAGGGAAACGTTTCTATCTCTCAAAAAAGAAGTCCAGTAGCCATGACTCAACTCCCAGTTAAACGAACCTGGATGACTGAGAATCTTCACAGATTGTGGAGCAATATTGCATTATTTCCTGGTGTTGAGACCACAGCAAGCTAATCCTGCTGCAAGCTGTTGGATTTCACAAGAGCCAATAAAAAAATCCAACACAGAGAGATCCAGGCAATATTACCAGTTTATTAGGCCTAATAAAGATGGTAAGGCGAACGGATCACTCAAGGCAGAAGTGAGGCGTTCAGCAAGCCCCAAACAGGAAACCCCCAATCTTTATTTCCTCCCTTCCCGCCCCACAGAGTGGTACCTCCTCCAGGGTTGGGCTAGGGGTGGTGTTGTGGGGGATCACCAATGAGGTGAGTCCATGAGTCTCTTGGGGGAAGGTCCTGGGCGTTCCACAGTCCATGGCCCGGACCCCTGCTTGGGTGGATTAGGCAAGAATTAATCCCTTAATGTGTGGTCAGGAGGTTTGACAATGAGAGGGGAGTAGTTGGTATTGTCCAAATGCCTGGGTAACCAGAAAACAATTAACAGGTAGATGGGGAGACGGAACAAACACAATGGGAGGTGAGGGAATCACAATGAAGGTGGAAAAGCTAATCCGGAAAGTCCTTTGCTGCCAGACTGTGTCTTGAATGGATGTGGAGATGAAACAATGATGTGCCTCAGGCTGTGATATCATCTTTGGCCCATCTGCCGGGTGTACGTGCTGGCTCCGCTTAGAGGGAATGGAGTCTCAATGGATAATTCCTCTTCAGCCATGCTGGTGCTCCTTTATTGCCCCAAAGGTGACTCGGGTCCAGGAAAGCGGAGGAGTACAAGGACATGGCTTCAAGCATCTAGCCTTCCCATGGTCCAGAGGCAGATGAAGGGATTTGATGATGTCCAGGTGCTTGAGCTGGGAGCTGGAGGGCTAAGCAGGGGGAAAAGGTGCCCCACAGAGCCCATTGTCTCTGTGAAGGAAGGAGAAGATTCCTTCTGGCAAAATCCATTCAGAGGAATCAAGCAGTTTGAACTGGTTCTTCCATGTGGCGGGGTGGCCCTTGCATGGAGGCAACGTGTACCTTGGTCCAGGCCTTGAGATACGTGAAGGAAGAAGGAATTGGGAAAATGGAGGGGTCGGGGATATTACTGGAAGGCCGGGGGGGGCACAGAGGGGATAGGTGGAGGAACCTTTATTTTGGGGAAGAGAGAGAGAGAGAGAGAGAGAGAGAGAGAGAGGAGGAGGAGGAGGAGGAAAAGGGAAAGAGAAAATACTTCTTGGTGCCCTTTTGGCTGTGCAGGGAACGATGCAGTGATGAAAAGGGGGTTAATATGCGATGATCCCTCAACCACCCCCAAGTGTGCCAAGGTCTGGTCTACTGGGGAGTAAGGGGTTGCCCCATTTCCCCTACTTTGCTGAGGCTCAGGGGGGGCACATGTCCAGGGGGAAAAAACTATCAAATCCACGGTCCATCACCCCTAACCTTTGTTACCAAGCCTGTTCGCTTGTAGGGAAAGGAGCCAGAGCTTCTCAGCCATATCTTTTTGGGGAACGGCTGGGCCAATATGGACCAGGTTTGTTTGCATTGTGCTTGTGACGATATCAAGGATTGCAGCCGGATGCGGGGGTCTAATTTTGTCCTTGCCTAATTGACGTGTGCTCGTAGGAGCGGGTGCGGGCCTGCCTCCACAGACACGTGTCTGCTCCCAATTCACACACACACAGTTTTTTGTGTGTCCTCTACATTTCCCCCCCTTTTTAACATGAGGGGTGCCTGGCATGCTGCCAGGCATCCCCTTACTTTGGTGCTGCGCCTGCCTTGCCTTTCCGGTTGGACTGGCCGCCTCATTTAACAAGGGAATAACGAGAGGTCACAAACATTACCGCACACCGGATCAGGCCACGAGTCACCACCAAAAGCACAAGAAAGCCAATTATTATTAGGAAAAGTTCCTTTATCCAACTGATATTAGGGAGCCAGCCGGTTAATATTTCCCACAAGAGGGGCCAGCGCTGGGGTAAGATTTCTGTATGTCCTAGGCAACTTGGTGATTTTTTTTTTGACATTGGTCTATACTTGTTTACTCATATTTACATAAAAACAACAATGACTCAAGACTGTCTCGGTTGCTGAGCACAAAGTCGAAGGTGATTTTCTGCTGAACCAAAGTGTCTGCCATGGATCCCACCTTCACTTGTAGGACAGATGCCGTGTCTGCTGTGACATTAGCGAGGGCTTCAAGTTGGCAAGAGAGTCGCCTGATTTGTCTTACATTCAAAGCGACACCCCACGCAGGAAACATGATAGCCCCAAATCTCTGAGCCTCAGAAAGGCAGGTGTGTTCTGGGTCAAAGCCTTGGTCCTCATTAAGGCCTTGCCTGGCTCGTCCCTGGTGAAGGGGGCCTGGCCAGGCAGAAGCTGGCTGGTTCTTAGGGTAAAATTGAATGCCAGCCGGGATCTCCCCAGTTGACAGAAGGGGACCTGTACCAAGGGAGAGGCATAGGTCAGGGTCCTGTGTGTTGGCTGATTATGCCATGGCACACAGACGGGAGTCAGCGGCCAGTGCTGGTGGTAACCAAGGGAGAATTGGTCCAGATCCAAGACCCCCCCTCTTGCTGCTCCCCAAGGGGCATGGAGTACAAGTGTGTAGCATTCCACTTCTTAGGGTCCAGACAGGCAGCTGGCACAACCGGCCACCCTTGTCTATGGTGGGTGGGGCCATGTGCATGAACCCAACAGTCAGTTACATTGAACATTTATGTAGTGTTGTGTACCAGCCTGCAGAGTGCATTTCTCCCTCATTCTGCAGAAATGGGGTGAGGGAAGTGTAGGAGGCTCCCTAGGAGACATAGGGAAAAAGCATGTGGGAACACGATGGGGTGGGGAGGGACTAAAAACAGAGGGTGAAGGGACAGACAGAGATGGCCTGGAGGGGTACACTTGCCATTTGCAGAGGTTTTCTTGGGCTGGCGCAGGTTCCGTCTCAGGTCCAGTACACAAGAGTCAGCTCCTCGTCTCCCAGGGAAGAGAGCAGTGGCGCAATGATGTGGGCTCTGATCCAGGTGGACGCTGGTCCTTCCGTCGTTGGATTCTCAAGCGCATGGGTCTCAACCGCTTTAAAGCCCAGTCCTCTGTTGGTGGTCTCATGGCTCTAACCTTGGAAGGTGAACCCAGGATTTGAGTCCCTCAACTTTCACCATGGTGGGGGTGCTAAGGAGGACTTTGGTGTGGAGGTGACCATTTGGCTTCCAGGCGGCTGGGGTGCAGTTCTTTCAACAGGACCTAATCCCCTGGGTGGATCTCGATAGGGGGGCCTCTCTTGGGGGGGCGGCCGCAGCAACCTGCTGAGAGAGAGGGAGAGAAAACCCCTTCCCGACTCCCTAAAATAGACGGCAGGGTCTGATCCCCTGAGTTAGGTTTTGGGGCTAGAGCGACAAAGGGATGACCATGGAGGGGCTCAAAAAGGGGGGCAGTCCTAGGCGGGCGGTGGGAGTGGCTCACTGTGGGCCAGAGCAATGGGTAGGGCTTTTGGTCATTCGAGTCCTGTTTCTTGGCAAATTTTTAGCCAATTGCCGTGGGTTTTTTTGTTTGTTTGTTTTTTTTAATTTTGAGCCTCTTAACTTTTCTGGAGGCTTGTGGCCAATAAGTCGAATGTAGGGAGGTAGATGGCCACCCAACCAGAAGATTCTACTTAGCCCCAGCCCTGGGCATTTCCATGAGATCAACGTGCCATGCCTCCCCTGGGTAACAGGTCTGTCTAAGAACCCCCTGGGGTATAGTTTTAGTTCCCCATGGGTTGTTCTGTAGGCAGATGAGGCAGGAAGCAACCATGCCTTTGCAAACTGATTGCAGCTCAGGGTGGAAGTATCGATGTCTTAGCTAATTGTACAAAGTTTTCCCTGAGGAATGTGAGCCCCTCATGGAACCGTTTGACTTAATAGGACAGTATTGCTGAGAGGAACTGCCCAAGCCCATTGATCACCCACCAGCCATTCTCCCACTTCCCGCCAGACTGTTGGGAGCCTAGAGAAGAGTACAGAGGGGTGGTTTTTATCCAGGAGGCAGGGGAATAAGAGGGTTCTGGCTGTCCTGAGGGAATAGGGGATAGGTTCTGCCAGGCACATTTCAGGCTTCCCCCTTTTCCAGATACGACAGTGTGCTTGGCACATGTGTCGGTGGAGGGGGTCGCCTCCCCCTTAAAAAAGGGGGTAGACAGGGGAAAACACATGCCTTCTCTTCTTAGAATGGAGAGGACAAATAAACATTAGGGCCACTTTTTTCAGGGCCATGCCAGGCTAGGATTAATCCAGCCATCTTTTAAAATTGAGGAGCTAAAGGGTGGTCCTCCCCAGAGCCAGCCCACCCGTGGGGGGGGGGACTTGCCTCTTTGTGCAATAGGCTTTTTCCCTCAAGCTGGTGGTGGGAAGGGAAAACATTAAAACACTAAACAGTAAATACACACCTGGCAACCAGGACACAAGGGGGAATACTTAGGATTCCAGCCTGGAATTACTGCAGGCTGGAAAGGGGGGGGCTACCACCCATGTGCAGCTCAAAACCATCCAGCACACAGAGGGAGTGAGGGGGCATCTCGCATGGGCACACACACATACATATACATACACAGTTCTTGCTGCTCAGACAGAGAGTGCACTCGGGAGGAAAGAAGGGGGGAAGAAGGGGGGAAGGTGTCAACCCCCCCTGGTTTTGGGAAGAGGAGGAGGGCATATCCACACAGGCACACACACTTCCATGCTCTCTCTCCACACTTACACACACCAAAACGAGGGGGTATAACAGCCAAAGTAAGGGAGAGAGCAGAGATCACAGGCATACATTAGCACATGCAATAATTGCAAGACCACGTGACCCAGATTCAAAAGACATTCATTCAACGCCCCCCCTCAAAGGGGAGGCAGGTAACGTGCCCCCCCTCCCTTTTTTCTTCAAAAAGACAAAAACAGTAAAGGCAGCTCTTGAGCATCTCAACAACTACTCTAGGAAAAACTCAGTTAGGCAGGCATTGTGCCTCCCTTACTTTCATCAAATATAGGCAGACAGATAGATAGATAGATAGATAGATAGATAGATAGATAGATAGATAGATAGATAGATAGATAGATAGATAGATAGATAGATAGATAGATAGATAGATAGATACTAGCACCCCCTTCTAGAGATGATGGGGATGGGATCGGCTGGTGATGAGTCAGCCATGAGGCTGGCACAGGAGAGGGTCAGATGGAGAAAGCCCTCCCCATTCAAACAGGATCTGTTAGGTGGTTGGGCTTGCATTTGGTGGTGCTAAGGATGCAAGTTTTCCCAACCCTTGACAAACTGGGGTTCTGAGGCCGCCTTGCCGGCAAATGCCTGCCTCACCGCCCAGATTGGAAAAAGAAAATCCCCTCCCGTGGCCTTCGGGAAGGGTCCTGGCCAAGGTGGTATAAAAGCCAGTGTTTCTCTGCAGAGTTTTGCTAGCTTAGTCCGTTTTACCTTTTTTTTTCTTATTTTTTTTTATATTTTAGTCTCTGGATCCACCAAGGCAGGGAAGTGGTCCAGGGCGCAACCAAGGGGAGTCTTTTGGACACCAGCGGAAGACAACTCGTTTCCCATCACGGCAGGCACTAACACTGGGACTTCCCTACATCCACTAAAAAATTTGGATTTCCTAATTATCCGTCAATTTTCCTTCGAATTCCCTTACCCTACTCCTTATAATTCCAGGCCTGGGGAGTTTTTCGCCACACGCACTGCGACCCTAGTGGCCCAGATTGTGCCAGGAGGACGTCTCCTCCCCCCCCTTTTTGGCTCTGGCTTCTCCCCGCTCTCAATCACGCGAGTCCCACTGCCCTCTGGGACTCTCGACCCCACGGTCCAGGCCTCACCTCTACCTGGGGAGCACACTCAGGAGTTTGGAGTTACCGCAGGACAAGGTTTTTGTGGATCCCTACGCAAGGGGAGGGAGTTTTTTTAATCCTCCGGCGGCATGGGTGGCTCGCTACACCCCTACCCCCCCCACTTGGGCCCCCGTTCCGGGAACCCTACAGAGACCCCCTTGTCCTACCCCCAAACACGCACTCTCTCGCTCGGACGGGGTGGAGCCGTCCCTCACTCACGCACACTCAGGTTCCGGGGCGTTTCGCAATTCTTACCACTCTTCAGGTCCCAGCTTCTTCGTCCGAACTCTCAGCTCGCCGCGATGGTCTTCCTCTTTGAACCCTAACAGCTGGATGTCTCTTACTCCGTTCGTTGGGACTACAGGGGTCTGCCAGAGGGGGTCTAGCTACCTCCTCTCAGCAATCAGGCCGGTGGCGCCAGGGAGAGAGCTGGGCCGCCTCTGGTTTCGTCCTGAGTCCCGCAGAAGGGAAGCTCCCAAAATGGGGCCAAATGAATTTTTTGGGGCGGCCCCGGAGTTTTCAGGGAGAAACAACCCTTCCTTTGCCCACCCAGGGACGCCAATGTTGAGACCACAGCAAGCTAATCCTGCTGCAAGCTGTTGGATTTCACAAGAGCCAATAAAAAAATCCAACACAGAGAGATCCAGGCAATATTACCAGTTTATTAGGCCTAATAAAGATGGTAAGGCGAACGGATCACTCAAGGCAGAAGTGAGGCGTTCAGCAAGCCCCAAACAGGAAACCCCCAATCTTTATTTCCTCCCTTCCCGCCCCACAGAGTGGTACCTCCTCCAGGGTTGGGCTAGGGGTGGTGTTGTGGGGGATCACCAATGAGGTGAGTCCATGAGTCTCTTGGGGGAAGGTCCTGGGCGTTCCACAGTCCATGGCCCGGACCCCTGCTTGGGTGGATTAGGCAAGAATTAATCCCTTAATGTGTGGTCAGGAGGTTTGACAATGAGAGGGGAGAAGTTGGTATTGTCCAAATGCCTGGGTAACCAGAAAACTTAACAGGTAGATGGGGAGACGGAACAAACACAATGGGAGGTGAGGGAATCACAATGAAGGTGGAAAAGCTAATCCGGAAAGTCCTTTGCTGCCAGACTGTGTCTTGAATGGATGTGGAGATGAAACAATGATGTGCCTCAGGCTGTGATATCATCTTTGGCCCATCTGCCGGGTGTACGTGCTGGCTCCGCTTAGAGGGAATGGAGTCTCAATGGATAATTCCTCTTCAGCCATGCTGGTGCTCCTTTATTGCCCCAAAGGTGACTCGGGTCCAGGAAAGCGGAGGAGTACAAGGACATGGCTTCAAGCATCTAGCCTTCCCATGGTCCAGAGGCAGATGAAGGGATTTGATGATGTCCAGGTGCTTGAGCTGGGAGCTGGAGGGCTAAGCAGGGGGAAAAGGTGCCCCATAGAGCCCATTGTCTCTGTGAAGGAAGGAGAAGATTCCTTCTGGCAAAATCCATTCAGAGGAATCAAGCAGTTTGAACTGGTTCTTCCATGTGGCGGGGTGGCCCTTGCATGGAGGCAACGTGTACCTTGGTCCAGGCCTTGAGATACGTGAAGGAAGAAGGAATTGGGAAAATGGAGGGGTCGGGGATATTACTGGAAGGCCGGGGGGGGCACAGAGGGGATAGGTGGAGGAACCTTTATTTTGGGGAAGAGAGAGAGAGAGAGAGAGAGAGAGAGAGAGAGAGGAGGAGGAGGAGGAGGAAAAGGGAAAGAGAAAATACTTCTTGGTGCCCTTTTGGCTGTGCAGGGAACGATGCAGTGATGAAAAGGGGGTTAATATGCGATGATCCCTCAACCACCCCCCCAAGTGTGCCAAGGTCTGGTCTACTGGGGAGTAAGGGGTTGCCCCATTTCCCCTACTTTGCTGAGGCTCAGGGGGGGCACATGTCCAGGGGGAAAAAAACTATCAAATCCACGGTCCATCACCCCTAACCTTTGTTACCAAGCCTGTTCGCTTGTAGGGAAAGGAGCCAGAGCTTCTCAGCCATATCTTTTTGGGGAACGGCTGGGCCAATATGGACCAGGTTTGTTTGCATTGTGCTTGTGACGATATCAAGGATTGCAGCCGGATGCGGGGGTCTAATTTTGTCCTTGCCTAATTGACGTGTGCTCGTAGGAGCGGGTGCGGGCCTGCCTCCACAGACACGTGTCTGCTCCCAATTCACACACACACAGTTTTTTGTGTGTCCTCTACACTGGTGCTTTGAATCATGGCTAGAGAAGCACAATGTCCCACATATATAAACTTGTACTGCATCAATCTAGTGGATCTAATGCTTATATGAGTTGAAATGCCTAGACTTTTGGATTGCTGAGAAAAAATATTGCCTGCAATACCATCTGGAGTTTTACTGCAGTCTACACAGTAGTAAATGAACTTTCCAGCGATAATAGATTATTGTGAGGTATATCTATTGGAATGGAAAATATACAGTATGGGGGAGATTTTAGCTTGAATCAGCAACTGACATTCTTGCAGAGGGAGCATTTGTTCTCAGTATGTACCTGAATCATCGCATATGTTATCACCATACATATTTACAGATGCATCATATATACAAGAAAAATAATTCCAAAAGAGTAATTCCAGTTGATCCTTTCCCCAATTTTTGAATTTTCTTTGAAGAGACTTTACTTTTAGATAAATGCCTTGTAGACAGTGGTTTGGACATGAATTCCTGATGAAAGCAGGAGAAATGGGGAGAGATAGAATTTCCCCCGTTTGAAAGGTCTGTTCCTGACTGAAAATAGAACAGCTGGATCTGATTTGTTGATATGGATCAATGCAGTCGCCTGGATTTTTGGCTTTTGTTTGGAATTGTGGTTTTAGAGATGGCCACCAGAAAGGGCTGTGCTTCACAGATTACCACTATCCCATATTTTCATTGTGGGAGAGTGGCAAACAGTTCACAACACTCCTCCTTTGTCACTGCTGCCGCCAAATGAGCATCTTAAGTTTTCCATCTGCATTTGACTAAATCTGTCCTTTCCTCTCTATAATACTTGTATCCTGGGTTTCTATGGACCTCAACTTTTTCAGACCGCTGGGCATTATGCTGTTTAAGACAGAGCAGCCAATTAAATCTGCCTTCATCTCAATCTATTGCAAAAATCCAAAGTCAGCCCATGTTCTTCAATCGGTGGGATGGTATTTCCCAGACATTCCTTTCTCTGGCAGCAGAAAATATAAGGATTCAAGGACTCTTCAAAGAATTTTTTTGTCCTTTGGCCCTATGCCTTTTGCCTGAAATAGCATCTTACTCTTCCTAGCAGCAGGACAGGTGCTCAAACTGAGTGGGGGGGGGGAATAAAATAAAAGCACCCCCCTCCCAATTCAGACTGGAGAAGAACTATGGGAAGAGAATGGCCCTACATGGAAAATAGATGCAGTTTTTCAGCCTGCCAAATTTGTTTTGTGAACTAAATCATTACAAGGAATTTGGGGTCCTTGGTAAACTGAAAGTTGACTTTGGGAAACAGAGCAGAGAAAAGGTGAATGAAAAAGTCAGGGGTGAAAGGGGACTCATCCAAAAGCAAGCAGGGAAGTCAGATGCAAGAAGGTGTGTGTGGGTGTGATAAAAAACAACTTGCAAGTATATGACTCATGTCAAAATAAGTACTGATTAAAAATTAGAGAGAAGTTGAAAGCTGAACGATGAAAGCTCATACCAGCTTTGATTTATGAAACTACCATGCTTGATTATGTTGCAGTTGCCTTGAAGCTTGACAGCAGAAATAAGCCCACCATAACTGTTGGTTATTATCACCATGAAAGATGGCCAAACCTAAGTCTCTCCTTCTTCCTCTCCAGTTGCATCAATGTTGACAGCTTCTAATTGACCTTTCAAGACCAAAGCATTCTCAGACACTTTGCATCGCAAGAGGGAAAGATTGAATCAGTGCACCCTTCCTGGATGCATCCTTTCTAGCTCGCATGAACAGCAGAGCTCAGAGAGACTCCCCAGCTGGAGGACGGTAGCTTCTTCTCTGCCAACATGACTTGCTGGATTGAATGAAATGGCTCCTGTCTGTTCCACAGCTAATATACACCAATGACAGATTTCTGTAAAGATGGTACCTATAGAGCAGGGGTCCTCAAAGTTTTCAAACAGCGGGCTGGTCCACCACGCCCCAGGCACCACTGGGGGCCGGACCACAGTGGGTGGGGGGAGCGGGCAACCTTGCCATAGCCCTCCCACTCTAAATGCCCCACTAGCCAGCATGCTGATCATCTGGGCAGTAGTTGGGGGGAGTGAGAGAAGTGGCATAGCCCACTGCTTTGATCTGCCTCAGCAACAGAAGCAGCTGCGGAGGCTGGCTTGCTCGCAAAGCAGGGGTAGGTGGGGGTTGCAATTGGTCCCGGGGGATGGATTCAGGACCTTGGGGGGCCGCATCCGGCCCCGGGGCCTTAGGTTGAGGACCCATGCTATAGAGTGTGCCTACTGACATGGGCACAGTGTTTTGTCACTCTTTTAAAAAATATTGTATATTAGAGATGGGCACGACTTAGCGGTATTCCCGTTTCCGTTTCCGTTACTCGTTTCCGTTACTCTACGGAAACGGTAACGGGAATCACTGCCCCAGACTTCGAGCTCGAACCGACGAACGAACAATTTGGTCTGATTTGTCATGCTCGTTACTTGCATCGCGCAATGCCAAGCGGCACAGAAAAAAAGTTTTTAAAAGTTAAAAAAAAACGATTCCCGGCCCTAAAAGTAGGCGAAAACTCTCTGAGGGCACCTACCAGGCCAGAAGGGTGTTTTATTTGGGGGGGGGGTTCCCCGCCCCCCTCTCCTTGGCTATTGCTACTGCTGCGCTGCTGGTACCAGGCTGGGAGGGCGCATCCATTTGCCATGCAGTGCGGGGGATCCAAAATGGCGACCACAATATTTTTTTTGAAATCGTTGCCCAAAACCCCACCAAAGCACCACAGAAACATGCGAAAATTAGCTATTTTAAATGCTTGAATTTTTACAGTAGCAGCAGTGGGTTTTTCTTGCAAAAAAAAGTCTCCGTTGATTTTATTTTATTTTATTTTATTTTATTTTATTACACCTGCACATTTGCAATGATGGGCTCTCCCATGGGAGTAGACCATGCAAATTTTCCACCAATCGCATGGCCACTTGGCTAGGTTGACCACAGAGACTTCTGGGATGTGCCAATCGGGCATAAACAGCCCACTAATCGTAGCCCAAACCCGAACCCTAAGCCTAACCCATACGCCAGTACACTGTCCTTCTAAGTGGGTCAGAGAGGCACCCAGATGCACCCCAATACTCACCGTAACCTCACCCGTAACTAGCCTAACCCTAGCCGTTGCGCTAAGCCGTCTTAACCCTAAGCCAGATCTACTTGCATTGCACTACATGCAAGTACGTGAGACACAGCGGGTGCAAAGAGTCTGCCAGTCCGTCACTTGTGGCTCTGGCTGACTCCTGCAGCTCCCTCCAGGAGCCCGCTACCCCCTCCCCAAACCAGTACTAACGACAACGAAAAAACGAAAAAACGAACCGACTAATTTTTGCAAATTTTCGCAAAAAACGGAAACGAGCCGAAACGGAACCGGCCCGACTAACGACAACTCGAAAAAAATTTTTTTCAAGTCGTGCCCATCTCTATTGTATATATACCTTTTGGGGACAATGGTGGGACTGAAATATTTTAAATAAATAAAATCATACCCAATATCGCCCTAAGCAGCAGGCGAGCAAGTCTGATGGAGAATTCTGGGAATTTTAGTATATATCCATAACTTTCCCAAGCACCAGAGTCAACTAGGAACTATTGTATAGTAGAATAACTCTTACTGTGCTGCAGCTGAGCCATCGCTGTTAGAAACATTTCTGTACATTTGGGCCTCTAGCTGCTTGCTTGCTTTGAGTGCAGAAAGTTCAGCTGGAGGAGAAAATAAATGCATGATCCAACAGTGTTAAATTGTAATCCTTTGCTGTTTTACAATTTCGGTGTCAATACTTGCCGCTTAATAGGTCTGTGTTCTAATTCTGCAAATTGAACCTGCAAACATGAATAATTGTTATGCAACATAATTACTTATTTTCTTAAATCTGCATACGTACTTATTAAAACAATGCTTCTTGCTCGCCTGCATTTGACATTAACAATACATGATTAACGCAGACTAGCCGCAGACTAGCCTAATGGAAATGCACTAAAGCAATTGGTCTCGATGATGAATAAACCATAGGAACTGATTAGGGAGACAGTGTATGATGTGTTTTTTTTTTAAAAAAACACCCTAATAATCTACAAATATTCTTTTGAATACTTAAACAAATCTCCTTCCACTAGAGTCTTATCCATTTATTTGCTATTAATTATTCACTGACCTCTTGGGCAGATGGGCACTAATTGGTTTTCTAGGTACGTGGCTAGACTTCAGAAGGCCATTTGGATTTCACTGTGTAACATTTGACTCGATGTAGACTAGAAGGCTCAAAATCATCAGGGTGGATCTTGGGCATAAGCCAATAGAAAACGAATCCTGTGTCATCTTGATTCATTCATTTCAGTAGAAAATAAGGCTTTCTTGAGAGCTTCTTATCTGACCCAAGGGCTAGCTTGCTTAGCATCATATTCATATATTGGATTTGAGCGTGGAAACTCCAGGTTTTAATCCCCACTGAGAGGTAAACCCTGCTTTGCAACCTGGGTTCTGCAGTTTTTCTCCAGGTGACTGGTGCAAAGGATGTTTCATAGACAACACAATGATTCTCAGGTTAATTCTTGTTAGTGCTGCACACATAGAAATAGTTAATGGTAAAATACTTGTGAATGTTTTATGGGGTGGTATATAAGCAGAACTCTATACCTTGAAAGGTTTTCATGAGGTAATGTGACTTCTGAATGCTTTGCACCCTCAGAGGTTTTCATGAGGCAATCCAAAATGAAATCGTGATAGTGCTGGAAGGTGAGACTCCCAAGCCAAAAGATAGCCAGCTACTAGAAAAACAAAAAAGGACTGCTCTCAGTGTATGAACAACACTGTTGCAAACGAAGCAAATGATTTAAAGACAAAATGGCATTTACTTGCTGATATGTACTAAGGCACTAAGAGAAAAAGAAACTCTGATGCAGAGTGAGGTACTGGTATTTGGATTTGTGGACTGCAGACTCATAATTGTCCACTCTGGGAATTCTTCCTGACAGAGGGACACTTCAAAATTGCTCATGTATGAGAAAGACTTAAACTGGAAGAATGTGGCCTAAACAGTCTGACTGACAAAGCTACTTGGATGAGTAGTGAAACGTTTCGATCTCTCAAGAAAAGAAGTCCAGTTGTTATGACCCAACGTCCAGATAACCTCACCTGGATGACTAAGAATCTTCACAGGAACAATCTAGAAGAAACAGTGCATCTCTGTAATGAGACGGAATGCAGCACAAACATTCCAGGGCTATAATGCAAAATCTGAAGAATATCAATCTGATTTCATGGCAAGCCTAACAATACAGCCATCATTTATTTTCCAGCTAGAGTTGCTGAGGATGAAGAAATGGAAAGCTTCTGGACAAATGTCCAGGAGAATATCCATTATGCACTTTGAGGGAGTTGCTTTGAGGTCCCCACAGCAGCCCATCTGTCCCCATCATACAACCTTTGGGGAGCCTGGGAGAGAATGAGCCTCCGGGGCCCTAGTCAGCAGGGCAGTGCCACTGCAGGTTAGCGCTGGAAACTCAATTGTCTTTGAAACTCATACATGCACCAAAATAGATTGTGCTAACAACCATGGTTTCATTAGAATACCAAATATGAGGGGTGGGGCGGGGTGGGTGGGAAATGGCATAATTAAACATCACTGGAGAATTTGGCCTAAGAATAAGAAATGAGGCAGACAGTATATTCTAGAGATGGGCATGAAACGAACAATTTTTTGTTTCCATTTTCGTTTTTTCGTTTCGTTACGCAATGAAACGACAAACAAATTTTGTCTCTAAAATGAAACGAAACGAAGAAAAACACCGGAAATTTTGTTGTGCGTTTTGTTTCTGTTACTGCAATATGAGTGAATTGCTTAAAATCCTAAAAAAATTCACAAAAAATTGAAATAAATGGTAACGAAATGGTAACGAAACGAATAAAAACGAAAAAGAATTTTTTTTGCAAAAAAATCGCGAAAAATGGAAACGAACCGAAATGGACCCTCCAAACGACAAACGAGAAACGAAATGCCATTTTTTTTATCCGTGCCCATCTCTAGTATATTCTATGAAAACAACAGTACTTTCATTGCAAATACAATGGACCCTCGTATAACAAACGGTTTGTATAACATAAAATCTGTACAACAAACAATTCTGGAGATAAGGGAAATTTGCTTAACAGAATCGCCTACGGGGTGAATCCATACAACATAAAAATGGTTGCGATTAGGGATTACTCTGTTTTCAATAGATTCCTATGGGAAATTTGTATAAAGAAATATTTGCTTAACATAATTTCATTTGGAATGAATTAATTCCTTTATACAAAGTACCACTGTAAATGTTTCAGGCAGCCTCACAAATAGCCGTACTCATAGATGCCATTGGTTATAACAGGATGCAAATTTGGAGACACTCTGTTCCCTCAATGGATGGCTCTTAAAATTATAAATGGCAGATGAGATGCACAATTAAAAACCAACAGAAATACAGTCAGAATTCTAAATGCATCTTTTCAGCAATGTGTATACTGGTGGAAATTGAACTGTTATATTAATCATAGGAATGAAATACAAAAAAAATTTAAGAAGCTGAATTTTCTGGAATTCTCTCTCTTATATAATTATGACAAGTACTGGGCCCCTATACTATTTTTAACATTTTTACATTAGCATTTTTTTCTATCTATAAAGGACTAAGTTGAAATGAAAAGGGGCTGTGTGTTATCCCTCCAGGTACATAATTCATCAAAAGCCCAATTAGACTTGCAAACAAAGGCCACCTTTTAATGGATGCTAATTTGCCAATTCTGAAGTGAGCCATTCTGCTATAATAATAATGGGATGTCATCTATCATTATAGGGAGCTGACTTAGGTTGTGTCATTGCTTTGGCCCATCTAGTCCAATACTGTCAGCTATGATCAGCAGTATCTTTCAAGGGTTTCTGTTAGGATTTTTGCCTAGCTCTACTGGAAAATTCTTGAATATTCCCTACTGATGTCACATCATGTAATTCCCAGTACAAGCTCCATTTAACATCAAAAAATCAGATGAGATTGTTATCTTCAGGATGGTACCAATATGAATACAGGGAGCCTTGTTCCTGGTGAGGTACAGCCTAGTTCAGAACTAGAGGTGGGCACAAAACTGAAAACCTATGGTTTGTTTTGTTCTGTTTCAGGGGCCCCCTCAGTTCATTTCATTTCGTTTCATATGAATTTTTAAAACAAAAATTCTTATGAACCGAACCAAAATGAACTGGTTTAGCTTACCTGGATGGTGGCGACGTCCCCACACTTCTGCTGTGCAGCTAGAATTTGGTTTTTTAAAATCAAAATTCAAAACTGTGCAACATATTGGCTCATTTGTTTTTTCCCCTGCTGCTCTGAGTGAGTGCAGCTTTGGGCACTGGCCTCCACTGAAGATCTGGCTTCTAAGCCACCTAAGGCTTTGTAAGTCAAATCCAGCCTGATGAATGGAACTTAGAATCAGACCAGAGGGCAGTGGAGTTATTTCAACACAGCCAGGATAACTGTTGAAGGGAAGTCTAGAATGCAAAACTTGTTGGCTGGGTTGGAGGCCGTAGTTTTAATATGGGTACATTGGGACACCTAGTGGAGCAACCCGTAATGCAGCAGATCAATATATTGATATCGGAAAATCCAATGTGCAGCATTCTAATTTCTTTTTTAAAAAAAACACAGAAAATAAACATCTCAGAAGTGGAAGAGAAACATTGCGAAATAACTTCACAGAAAAATATTTTTTTTAATTGAAGAAGACGGTGCAGGACAGACAATGAAAATATGGGAAAAAACTGTTCGAACACAGTGCGAAAAGCCAAATTGATTTAATAAAAAACACCAAGTGCAGAATGCAGAATCGGTCTAGGTACCACGTGACCAGGGGAAGGATTAAGTCGATTAAAAACGAAAACCGATTGGAAACGGAAGTGCAATGACGCCCTTCCTTGCTCAAGTTAGAAGCCTAATTACAGTATCTTGCCTGGAGATTATGAACTACTTTCAGAAGCAGGCATCTGTATTGAATTAAGATGCTGAGTACCAGCGAAACTGAAAACTTTTTAAAGCCCACTTATTTCCCATCAGCATATATAGGCTTAGATTCTTTTGATGAAATTAAAAGGATTAAAAAACACTTTGTTTGTGATGTGCCAGGGTTTGGGGACAGTGCTCAACCACACTTTTTCACTGTGGCGTAACATTTTTAGAAATTATTGAAAGCAGCTGCCTTTCATTAACTTTTCTTCTGGCCTTGTCAAGTGCATCAACTTTGAGAAGCTGTGAAACTTTTTCGATGGCCTGAAAATACAGAATCTGGTGTCCAAACTTTTGTTGACACAAAGGCACTCTTAACAAACAATAGGGCTGCTATTAAATCCATGTAAATTTGTTGTATCTGAACCAGCAGCACATCAAACAGTTCTGAGACAATGGAAGGTTCAAAATGAAGGGTAGCAAATAATACTGTGCTGTACTTGGGTCATGAAGTAAAGGGACCCATTGTTTGGAGGAATGCAAGAGCATCGTACATCTAAACTCCCAGATTCGGTATAAAACCTTTTGCATCATCTGGAATTTTTCAGAACTCAAAAGTCACACTGCCCAATATGTAGCCCTTATGAAAAGTAAGGTAAAAAGTAAAGGTTTCCCCCGCACATGCATGCTAGTCATGTCTGACTCTAGGGGCAGTGCTTATCTCCATATTCAAGCCGAAGAGCCAGTGCTGTGCAAGTCCGTGGCTGGCATGGTTGCATGGGAACACTGATTTACCTTCCTGATTTTTTACTGCGGTACCTATTTATCTACTTGCATTTTAGATGCTTTCGAACTGCTAGGTTGTCAGGAACTGGGGTTATCAGCGGGAGCTCGCTCTGCTGCATGGCACCCGGGATTTGAACCGCCGGGCTGCCGACTTTGCAGCTGTTTCAGGGTAAGGCAATGGTACCAAAACATTATGGCATCATGTCGCTTTTAAATTTGTTAATAAACCTTCATACTTCCCCACCTTGCCTTAACCATCATTATGGCCCCTTTTAATTAAAAAGAGCCTCTTCTCAATTTAAGACTAAACAATGGATGTAAAGCATGACAAAAGAAATTTAACACTCAGATACGTTCTGAGAGTTACCTGCAAGGAATCTTCGAAACATGAAAAGAGCACGTTGACACAGATTGGGCTGAGTGTGTTAAATTTATGAATAGCTTAGTGAACACACACACAAAAAATTAAAAGGCATGCAGTCATTGCACTGAGGAATGGCAAACATTACAGTTGATCCCCCTACAACTGGCCAAAGGCTGAGAGGGCTGCTGGCTGAAGAAGAAGAAGAAGAAGAAGAAGAAGAAGAAGAAGAAGAAGAAGAAGAAGAAGAAGAAGAAGAAGAAGAAGAAGAAGAAGAAGAATTCATAGAGCCACTTGCTCACAAGAGAAGGAATAGACAGGGAAGCCAGCAAAAATAATGGAGGAAAGTACTTCTGAAGATAAATTCCACTCCTTAGTTTCATTAGGACTATCTTAAAGCTGGGGAGTGTTGTGACCCTAGATGGAGTGATAAACAAAAATGGAAATCTTGAACAAAACCCTCATTAAAACACAGATTAACAAGGTGCTAGGCCAGAACCAGGCATTTAGAAGAAATTCTCTGGCTAGTAGGATTCTCTGGCTAAAGCCAAGATTTGAAGAACTAGGAAAGTGATCCATCAAGGCCTGATTTCAGGGAAACTTCAGGGCTTCTGTGAAGTCAACTCAAAGGTGATGCTGTTTAAGGAGGCTTCACAGCAGCTCCAGGAGGACATGGTCACAGCAGGTAGGCCTCCACCAGAATGGAAAATGTAGCCATTTCATGCTTTTTAAATGGGATTCTTTGCCAAAGTAATTGCTCCTCCCTCACCACTCCAAATTGCTCAACTATTCCTGGCCTGTTCTTAGGTTCGCACACCTGGCTATTCCTTGGTGGTTGAAGGATCCATAAACAAAAGACTGGGTGGAGGAAACCATTTGGCTACTGCTAAGAGATTCCAGAGAATATTTTGCTTCCAATTATTTTGTGCTGATAAAGACAGTTCAAAGACAATTTCATAGTGGGAGTTCCTCATGAAGCTCAGCTCTTCACCTGGGAGATAATTCATTCATGCCTAATTGTTCATTGTTTCCCTGTATATATTCTGGCAGACTCCATTCAATAGCATTGTTGAGACTTATATTTCCTGTAAGTTTCCATGTCTTGAAAATTCATTTGATAACTTGATTAGCAAAGCCATATTTTTCCAGTTTGTTTATTTGTTTATTTTAATTTTCCACAGAATAATAATCAACATGTCCCACTAAATCCGACCTGCACAACAGGTAGACCACGGGCTACCAGTAGCCCACAGAGTGTTCAAAAGTACCCCACCGGCCATCAATAAACATGTGAGGGGATAAGTTTTCCACCCCTCCCTCCCCCATCCCAAGGACCACCACTGCCTCAGCAAAGTTCTGGGTATGCCAGCCCACTGTCTCAGCTGACCGGGGCAGTTCAAGGGCCATGGCGCATTGAAATCTGTTCCCTTCAGAATGGACTAATTGGTTTTCAATGCATTCCTATGGGAAACTGCTGCTCTACTTACATTTTTTTAACTTATGAGCATGTGGCTCAGAACGGGTTTGTAAGTAGAGGTTTTAGTGTAGTAGCCCTCAGACACTTTGGGCCAGAAAAAGTAGACCTCGGTCTGTTCAAAGTTGAACAGCCCTGCACGAAATCCTATCTGATTTATAGTGCCCCATTTCCAGGGTTTGTCAGGTTGAGAATACTTAAAGGTGGTTCACCATTCCCATTTTCTGGGGGATTCTCTGCTACTGGCCAGATACTGAAACCACTGGGCTATCCAGCCTCCCTCTACACCAGTCTAGTTTCCACCTGCATGTCTAAGCAATATACTGTACACATTAGCGGACATCAGGTTTTGCAGGGTGTTATTCAACCATAGTCTGGTGGTGACAACTGGGAACAGTTTTTGAAATTAGCCTGTGCTATTCACAGTGAAATTACCACTGTAAATGCTGAGGGACATAGGAGGTGCATCCCTGAAGAGTGGAAAAGCATTGTGGATTCTCCTAGGTTTCCCCTGAGCTATAGCATGCAGCCAGCCAATCTGCCAGTCCACCGTCTACTCAAAAAGTAGCTTCGTCAGTCAAAGGAAAGTCTGAATTGTTTTATTTTGATTGAGCTGCCCAGAGACCTTTGGGTAGTGGGGGCATATAAGCTAAATAAATAAGTAAATAATAAATAAATAAATAAATAAACAAATAAACAAATAAATAAATAAATAAATAAATAAAAATTATTGTTAACCTTGGTTTCATGCCACCCTGATCTAACTAAGCTTGTTAGGTGGACAATGGCCTGAATAGTCTCATAAGATGTTCAATGGGCTGTGGTGTGTGGAAGTCGCACCTATTTGATCCTTCCCAGCACCCATTAATTCTGGGTTATTAGGTGTGGCTTTCCTGGTGGAGGTGTGAAGTGCTTTTGATTTGTTTGGGGATGGATGAAAGGGCAGCATGATAAGTGATAGACAGATGTACCAATTTGCACCAACTTTCCTTCCACTGACAAAGCTACTTGGATGAGCAGTGAAACGTTTCGATATCACAAGAAAAGAAATCCAACTGCCATGGATTCCACCTCCAGATAATCAAGGAAAGTTTTTCTATACCCCTCTCAAGTAGAGATGGGCACGAAACAAAAAAATGGTGTTTCGGTTTGTCGTTTGTCGTTGAGAGGTCTGTTTCGGTTTGTTTCCGTTTGTCGCGAATTTTGAGAAAAATTTCGTTTCCGTTTTTCGTTTTTTTGTTTGTCATTTCTACCCGCTTTTTGCGCGATTTTTAAAGCA
Organism: Phrynocephalus guinanensis; assembly: GCA_037367245.1. Lineage (NCBI taxonomy): Eukaryota > Metazoa > Chordata > Lepidosauria > Squamata > Agamidae > Phrynocephalus > Phrynocephalus guinanensis. The sequence continues at coordinate 96,440,191 of CM074738.1, read as the reverse complement.
TTTCCGTGCACAGGCATCCCCCAATGCCCCAGACCAGAGGGAAAACACTAAAAAAATGGATGCTGGCACAGACACAGTATAGACTAGGTACGCAGGGAGGCTGCAAAGGCAGCGGTGGGCATTGCCCAGGGTGCAAGGCAGCCACAGAGTGACTGCACTGCGGGGCAAGGGAGGGTACTCACTGAGAGGTACGCAGCACACACACACACAGGGAGGCTGCAGGACTGAAGCTAGAGTCGCAGAGACAGCAATCCCACCCTAACTCCCACCAGAGACTGCAAGGAGGACGGAGGCTGCCAGAGCTTTTTATGCCCTCTGTGGCTGCCAGACCTGTCCAGTCTGCAACCTGGGCATGCTATTGGTTGAACATGATCCCATCACATGGCTTGCCTTCATTTTGTGGCTGGTGGCAACATCCATTTTAAAGGGAAAAGAAAAATACATTGCGATGGGAGAAGACAAAAACAAACGTTTTAAGGACCCCAACCCCCTGGTAGGTAATAATTTCAAATAATTATCACATTATCGCTGTGTTTTTACAGATGTCCAGTGTGTTTTAATACCCAAGAAATAAATCAATATTAGGCATCTGGGAACCATTTTGGGTTGATGGCCCCTAACTCCCCTTAAAGGGAAAAAATACAGCGATCTGAGAAAAGACATAAACGCACCTTTTAAGGACCCCAACCCCCCTGGGTATTACCAGACAATATAAATAATTATCGCTGCATTTTACGGATGTCCAGGGCGTTTTTTAACATTTAAAACAGCACATTTCATTGCGTGTCGCCCTTAACAGAAATGAAACGTAACAACCACAATTTTCGTGGTTCTGTTCGTTTCATTGCATTTTTATCACAATTTTTATTTGTCGTTTTGTTACATAACGGAACGACAAACGAATAACGGAAACGAAAAAATGTTCGTTCCGTGCCTATCTCTACTCTCAAGCTCTAAGTATGGCCGCTATCTCACCTGAGGGAAGATCCGGATATTGTGAAAGTCCAGCTTTTCTTCTTTCTTGGTCACGTGACTGAAGATGTGGGATCTCTGTTCCCACGTACAAGGATTTTTTTAAAAGTGCAGGCCAGCAGGTGGCGCTAGATTTTTTTAAAAAAAAAACAGTGCTGATAGTTCGAAGGCCAGCTGATCAGCGCTGGGGGGGGAAGGGAATTTTTTTAAAAAAATTAAAAAGCACCAACGAGCCCCAGGACGAGCTGGTCAGCGCTAGAAAAAAATAGACAGCGCTGACAGCCCGAAGGCCAGCTGATCAGCATGGGGGGGAGGGGATTTTTTTTTTAAAGCGCCAACGAGCCACAGGATGAGCTGGTCGGGGCTAGGGGAAAAAGCAGAAAACTGAATCATATGCGAGCTCCCACAGACTTCAGGTTCGCATTTCTTACTGGAGCAAAAATAATAATAATAATAATCCCAACTTCTCTGGGGACATAACCGGGTGTTTTTTTTTTTTTTAAGCCCAGTGGCTGTGGGGACAAGATTTTTGGAAACACTTTATCTTCAAATTTAATCAGCATTTTAAAGGACGTGTGTTAGAGTCCTTTTAAACAGAGGAGGTTAGGCTAAAGATATGGAGAATAAATGCAACACACTCAACGGGAGGAGGGGGTACTGAGGACCATCTAGCTCCCATTTATCATGTTGCTCTGTCATCTATCCCCAGACAAATCAGAACCAATTCACACCTCCAACAGGAAGGCCACTGCTAATGACCCATAGTTAATATGTGTAGTAAAGGGCTACATATATGTGACTTTCACACACACCAGACCTTTGTAATCAGCTTATTGAGACCATGGAGGAATGAAACCAAGGTGAACTATAAATTAGAAAAGAGCCTTCCACCAACTTTCCTCAGACTAGAGAAGCTATTTGATTGAGTAAACATTTTGTTCCCACAAGAAAAGAAGTCAAGTTGCCAAGACCCAAATCCCAGATAACTTCAACTGGATGACTGAGAATCTCCAGGCATGATTTTATGATTCTAAGTCCCAACACAATTTGCCAATTGGACGGGTGCTGAAGATTGTCTCCCAAGCTATAGCTGGATTATCTGTGACCGCGGAGAAAATCAGTCAATGCCATACTTACTGTAAATGTATGGCATTTATGCCACACCATATTTACAAATGAAGATTTAACAAATGCTCATGACACCGTATAGATTATTGCAATGTGCTTTACATGGGACAGCCAATGAAGATGGTTCGGCAATTGCAACTGGTTCACATTTGTGCAGTGCAGCTGGTGAGAGGTGGGGCTGCCAGGGAACACATCACACCAATTCTGTATAACCTGCATTGGTTACCAGTTGTTGCCCAAGCCCAATTCAAAATGCTTGTTCTGACATATAAAGCCCTACATGGCTTAGGACCTAGATACCTCTTGGAAATTAAGATCTAGACAGGGGGCCCTCCTGAAAGAGCCATCCCTCAAGGAGGTGAAAAGGATGGCTTGTAGACATAAGGCATTTTTGATAGCTACCCCCAGGCTATGCTCTCCTGAGTGAGATCTGCCTGGCACCCACATTGATTTCAATGCCAGTAAAAGCCTTCCTGTTCCAGAGGTTTTGTTTTTATTGTTTTACTTTAGTATTTTAATTGTTTTAATTGTTCATTTTAAATGTAAGCTGCCCAGAGACCTTTGTGTAGTGGGCGGCATATAAGTTGTATAAATAAATAAATAAATAAATAAATAAATAAATAAATAAATAAATAAATAAATGTATTGAAAAGATGCCTCTACATCTTAAGTGATCTAATTATCTTAACATTTTATTTTGTTTTTAATTTTACTTATATTTCATATATAACCATAACTTTAAATTGTGTAATGCTCTGATGTGAATAAAGAAGATTGCAAGTACTTTGTGCACTTTACCATTTGTATTTCATTCCAACAATATATATTGCATACAGTTGAATAAATAGATTGTACTCCATGAAATCTAATTTTGTATCCAGTACATTAATACCTTGATTTACAAACATAATTTGTTCCAGAAACATGCTTGTAAACCAAAACCTTCTTATATCAAAGCAAATTTCTCCTATGAAATAATGAAAATTCAGATAATTCATTCTGGGGTCCATAGACTACATACTATTCACACAACATTCCAAAACTCGTAAAAGAAGTTGGCTAGAAGTCCACTTCCACACCATGGTTTAGTTACCTGGCTGCAGAATCTGCTCTCCTTGGGACTAACAACTGGATTTTGCTTTCCGTTTTTAATGTGACAATAATAAAGTGCAATTTGTACCCATATACACACTTGACTATGACTAGAAATGGTATGAAAAATAATAAAGAAAGTTGAAAACAAATTAAATATAAATATAAATATAAATATAAATATAAATATAAATACAGGTAAAACCCTAACCTGCACTGCCCTTTGAAAACATTCCTGACTGATGCAAGGAGACTTCTATTCCTCTCTCCTCCCTCTGCTTTGGAGGCTGCCTGAGATGGAAGGTTCCAGACAATCACCTACAATTCAGCAGGGTGAGGGAGGGAGAGAGGCCCACTTGTGATCACGTGACCAGTTCCAGTGCTTGTATATCAAGACATTGCTTATTGATCAAGGCAAAATTTAGAAGAAATGTTTGCTTGTCTTACAAAATGCTCTTAAACCAAGGTATTACTGAAGATATCTAGGGTGCCACAAGACTCTGTTGCCTTGCTACTGTAGAAAACCATGACCAGCTTTTCAGGTGTCTTAACATGCTCCGAACATTTACTGACTGATAGATACAATATTCCTCAAACAATTTTTTTGAAGTTGACCTTTGTGCCATTTAAGCACCTTATCAGATTTAAACTAAAGCGGAGTTTAGTCTGGCAGTTGCTTTGTCTGAGATGAAATGTCTAAATCAGGTTGGACAAACAAGTGACTTAATGTGGAAAACTGGACGCTTTATTAAAGCAAAAGGTCTAGTCTTGCTGACAAGTGGAAAATATGCAGAGCTGCTTAGTGTTGTCTCCCAATATTCTTTATTTTATTGTAATTGAACAACCTTTGCTAGATTCCAGATCTGCTTTAGATAAACCTTAAACCTTCTTTGGAGAATTTTCAGAGGCTGGATGGGCATCTGTTGGGAGTCCTGTAATGGGGATTCCTGCATGGCAGGGGGTTGGACTAGATGGCCCTTGAGGTCTCTTCCAATTCTTATGATTCTATGAAGTCATTCTATGTGTTCTGCTCATTGGTTAATTCTCTTCATCTTCTGCTTCATTTGTTCTCCCACAATGGAACCCTACATATATCTACTCAGAAGGAAGCTCTGCTTCGTCAAATGGGATCCACCTCCAGCTCAGTTATATTCAGAGTTGCTGCCATAACCAAGGCTAGGCTGCACCTTACTTTTCCTTCTTCTGCTTCTTTAAAGAAAAAGAAAAAGAAAAAGAAGCTCACTACATACTTGCACATAATGATCAAAGTGCTGCCTACATTTTCTGTCCTTGTCAATCAGTTGTTCATCATGATAAAAATGGGAGAACTGGAGTGTATCCTGGAGGGTCATGTAACCCAATCCTGTGCCATTGTAAGAAACCCATATTAATAGGAATGTTGACAGATGGCTAGAAAACCTCTCTTTAAACCTTTCTCCACACACCCAGAAAGAAAGAAAGAAAGAAAGAAAGAAAGAAAGAAAGAAAGAAAGAAAGAAAGAAAGAAAGAAAGAAAGAAAGAAAGAAGAGCCCATCATCCTTCAAGACATTTTCCCATTCTGCTATTAAACAGCCATGTCAAGAGGTTTCTTTTACTATTTAAGTCAAAATCTCCTTTCTCCTCTTTGGAATATTTTTGTGTTTGGTCTTGCCTTCTGGACCAGAAGGGAGCGGGGAGCTTTGGTGTGGGTTCCTTTCAATAGTTGTGTAGATATTTGAAGGTGGTTATCATTATCTTCTCTTGATCCTTTCTTCTCCAGGCTAAACATACCAAACTTTGTCAGCCCTTCCTCACAGAGCTGGGTTTCCATAGATCTTTTACCATTCTGATTTCCCTCGTCTGCACATAATCCAGACATACTGTATGTATGAAAGGTGGGGGTGGGGTGGGGGTGAAATCACTACTCCTCACAATTCTGTTTGTTCTTTCATGACATACAGGGATACTAGAAAACCTGTCAGGCTCTCAGGGCCACTTCATATACAGCATTATCTTTGTTATGCATATTCCAAAGGCCTGCATCTATTTAGAAACATGCAGAGTGAGAAATAAACCTGCAGATGTAATTTTCATCATAATTTTACACCATTACCTTGAGAAGGATACAAATGACCTAACATTTTCTGCTTGAGAAAAACAATTCTCTGCCTAAGAAAGACCAATACTGTATACGTCATCTCCCCTATTCTACATGCAAAAAGTGACTAGACTGGCACTTAACTCTAACATAGCACAGGTGATAGGACATCATCCTCTGTCTCACTGAGAGCAACGGGCTGGCTTAAATATCACAGGACACATTGTACAAAAAACAGAGTAGGCATGGTTGCCTTTGTATGCATTATTATACCAAACGTAAATTCACGTATATATGTGCAATCAAGTTGGAGCTGGTGTAGGTTGACCCTAACAGGGCTTTTAAGGTACGTGAAAGGGTTCTTATTTGTTTACCAGTTCCACTCTGCCAACTTCAGTGAGTTTCTATGGCAGTGAAAATTTGAACCTAGGTTTCCTGAGTCCTAGTATGCCACTCTACCCAGTATACCATAATAAGAACATAAGAAGAGCCGTGCTGGATCAGGACAAAGGCCCATCTAGTCCAGCTTCCTGTCGCTTGATAACACTCCCCTGCATCTGGCCCTTGAAGTATTTATTTATTTATTTATTTATTTGTTATTTTTAAGTTTATATACGGCACTATTTTCCCATAGGGAACTCTGGGCGGTTTACAAGCAGGACAATACAAACAATTAAAACCACCACGACAGATAATGCTGTGGTGGTTTTACTAACATTTACTAATATTTTACTAATGTTGTGTGGCCTTAATATCATTTTGTACAATGGCATTATAATGTTGGCTGTTTTATTTTCAATCTCTAGTATAGAATTGGCCTTCTTCACCACCGCCACACTGGGCAGACACCTTCATTATGCTGTCCACCAGCACACCACAATCTCTTTCCAGATCCCTCACGGATAGCACAAAACCCATGAGTTGATAGATAAAGTTTTGTTTTTTTTTGCGCCAATATGCCTTACTTTGCCCTAATGCCAAACCCCATCAGTGGGGAAATTAGGAAGCTGTAGTCCAAAAGTTACTTTTTCAAGCTTCGCTTTAGGGTCATATCCCAGTTCCCTTTGAGGCTCAGGATGGACACACATGTCACTTCAGTTATGATGAAAGTCGTGCTGCATTAACTCCATCACACATAAAGCGCTTTGTTATGCAGGCTAACTCATTTCTGCAGGAATTGGGATCCAAAAGTGACCATAATATGGGAACACAGGAAGTGAGCACTGTTATGGTGTAAGGAAAACTCTCAGGGCTGAAATGCCGACACTTTCTGATCTGATCAGCAGAACAGTTGCACTATTTGTTTGGGACAATGACATCATTTGTCACACACAAACACCAAATTCCACGACCAAAGCTACAGCCCTTACTCTACGAATAACTATAATCCTTACATGTATTAAATCTCTGCTATCTTTCCGAAAAGAGGCAAAGAACTTTCAGACAAGCTTTCCCTGAGTGATGGACTACCTATTATGTGCCTTTATATGAATCTGTCATACACAATTACAAAGACTTTGTGTTTAAAACCACTTACAACTTTGTGTTTATGTCTCCCTTGTGTCATTGCTTTGACACTATGTTAGTCTCCATCCCCCATAACTTTTGGATGGTCTACTGTGCATGATTACATGGAATGCTTACACTGCCTTTAACTGCTCGCATTCTCATGTAGCTTTAATGTTGTCTTTTAATGCTGTAGGATGTCCCTGAATTCCTTGTTCTCAAACTTGAATATGTCTTAATTGTACTGGACTGTATATTGTCCCTCATTACTGTAAGCCGCCTTGGGTCCTTTTCCAAGGAAAAAGGCGGCATAAAAATATCCTAAATAAATAAATAGTAAATAAATATAAGGACTCTGAGTGTGGTGATTTTTTCTCAGTTGAAATGTACTGTTCTGAGTTGTCTCTGCTCTAACACAAAGTGTTTGGTGTTGGATTGGTTTGAATGAGAAGTTAAGGTACATTAGCTTTACAAAAGACTGCCTTCTGATGGTGATGAAACTTGGTAAAAATAGTTTGCTGCACAAGCGACACTGATGCCTTAACCGTTTTAGTCACCTTGGGGACATGGCTACAAAGTACCTCCATTTTATTTGTTATTTATTTGTTCAATTTACAGTATATGCTCAGTAGTAGTAGGGGAAGGGGTGCTCCTGTCAAAGGGGCAATAAAACCATCAAACACCGGAAGTCCCGCCCCCCTTACCGGAAGTCCCGCCCCTTACCGGAAGCCCTACCCCTTACCGGAAGTCCCTACCTTCCGCCCCGCCCCCTTACCCGGAACCGGAACCTTCCTGGGCCCTTTGACCTGGAAGTGACATCCTCTTCCGCCTGACCCGGATGGGGAGCCTTGCCCCCTCCCCCTGACACGTCACGGGGTCCCCCCTACCCCACCCACAGGCATGCCCGGGCATGCCTGCCCCTAGGGCGCTGCCGCTGGCTATGTGTTGCCTGGGCCTGTCTTGCTGCGTGTGCGCATGCCTGAGAGGCCTTATAAGAAGAGGGGAGTGTTCTGCGGTGCCCACCGCCGCCTTTTCCGCTGTTCCTGAAACCGACTGGCCCATGGTCCCCGCCGGCCCGTTTATGTGGAGAAAGATGGCGTCTTCAAGCAAGATCGGGCTTTCCTCCAGCTTGCCGAAGGACACCCCGGACTCACCGCCGAAAGCAGAGAGCGTGGACTCCCCTCCGAAGCCCGAGAGCCCGGACTCCCCGCCAAAATCCATGACCCCGAAGATAGAGAGGCAGCGGTTGAAACCAAAAAGGCGTCTGCACCCCCACATGCACCACGGGCCTATGGGATTTTCCATGCCCCTCTGCCCCCTAAACACCCCATCGCGGAAGCCCAGCTCTGCGCCCAAAAAGCCGCCCAAGCCTGCCCTTCACGCTGAGGAGACCCTGTTTTGGTCCGATCTTGAGTGTGATTGTCCTCATGGAGTAAGAGCAGGATGGCAGAAACCAAAAGAGAAATCGGGGAGTGAATGCTCAGATGGTTCCGAACCTGGGCCTCTAGAGGAGCCACAAGAGGATATTTGGACTTCTGCAGATGAGGGTTATGAGAGCGGTTCAGCGGCCGAGGTGAGTTTTTTTTATTAAACTGTTTATAACTCTCGTTCGGGGTTGTGGGGGGGGCTGCAAAATTTAAAACTAAGAGGCTGTTTAATGCTCTCTCAACAGGACACTCTGCTGGAGAAAAAGAATCTGCCGAGAAGTCATAGCGTGTAAAAAAAAAAAAAAATTCTGACGCTTCAAGTGGTATCAACATATACTCTGAGAATATAACAGCTTATTCAATAATGACTGTCTTTATGTTTAAACTTAGAAAATAGCCTTTTCCGTCCTATTATTTGCAAATATTAAACACATTATAAGTCTGGTAAAGTCTTGAAATCTTAAAATGCTCCAGCCTTATTCTCTTGTGAATAAAGTTTATTTAACCCCTTAATCTGTGTTCATATGTCTGTGGGCTGCTAAGATGCCTGACCACGGGGATGTTCTAAAAAATATATATTATACACCGGATTCTGTAGGAAGTTTTGGAGGTGTGACCCCTCTATTTAGTGAGGCAAAAAAGCGTATCAAATCATTAAGGGTCAAGGATGTTTCTCGATGGCTTTCTGATCAGGATGCCTATACACTCCATAAGCCCGCCCGAATACATTTTAAAAGAAACAAGACTATTGTCTCAGGAGTCGATGCCCAATGGCAGGCGGATTTGGTAGATATGCAGCAATTTTCAGAGTACAACAGTGGCTACAAGTACATATTAACATGCATTGATATTTTATCTAAATATGCCTGGGCTGTGGCTCTCAAAGACAAGACGGGGCGGGAGGTGTCCAAAGCTTTAGCGACCATTTTCAAACAAAACCATAGACATCCCGAGAAGCTTCAAACAGATCGAGGTTTAGAGTTCCTAAATAAGCCTGTAAGCCTGCTGTTAAAGAAACATGGGATACATCACTTTGTCACCAATAATGAGGTCAAGGCTGGTGTTGTGGAAAGGTTTAACAGAACTTTAAAAACAAAAATGTGGCGGTATTTCACAGCCAATAATACGTACAAATATATGGATGTATTACCTCAGCTCCTTAGAAGCTATAATTACAGCATGCACAGGACTATCAAGGCTAGGCCTGTAGATGTGACCCCTCACAACTCTTTGGCCATCTGGAAAACAATCTATGGGGACCTCTGCTAAAACGAAAGAGGAGAGGCCGCTGTTCAGAAAAGGAGACCATGTCAGGGTTTCAAAAATAAAGGGGGTGTTCGATAAGGGTTATGAACAGAATTTCACTACAGAGATATTTATAGTGGATCAGGTTATCAAAAAAGCAAAGAGACCCGTATACCTGTTAACAGATTACCATGGTGATGCTATTGTGGGGACATTCTATCCCGAAGAACTACAAAAAAGTGAACCCCCGAGAAGACCGGGTGTATAGAATTGAAAAGGTATTGGCCACAAAAGGCCGTGGCTCAAGAAAACTTCACTTAGTGAAATGGAAGGGTTGCCCAGTAAGTTCAACAGCTGGGTGGCTGCCTCTGAAATTTGTGACCCTGTATAGAAGAGTTGGAAATGGGAGATAACGGATTTTACATCACACTCCCCAGCAATGCATGCAAGGAAATATTTCCTCAAAATACAAATGCTAATTTTACAACACTGCTACCACAACCCTTAGATCTGAGCGGTGCATGGGAAGTTGGTCTGGCTGAAATTCAGTACCCCCGCAGCTGGTACACATTGACTGAAAATGCCATGTTTTACATTTATCAGGATGCAACTAAATGGGGCTTTCTACTACACAGAGGTTATTACAAGAGCATTCAATCTGTTTTGGATGAAATGAATGACAATATAAAAGTAGCCATAGATCCTCCTAAAATACGTTTTGTCTACGACCCTGTAAAGGGTAAAGTTAGATTCATAGGGGAAAACACATACAAATTCTCAGCCACTGGGGGGTTAGCCCACCTATTGGGCCTACCACCCGATGTTCCTGTCGATAAAATAGACCACGCTGCAGACATTACCGGAGGGGTCAGCGCATTGTACCTGTATACGGATATCATAGAGCACCAAATTGTAGGAGACAGCTCTGTACCCCTGTTACGGTGCATACCCGTCAGAGGAGAAACTTATGAATGTGTCACCATAACTTACGATAAGCCGCATTATATGTTAATGAGCAAGAGCCACATCAACACAATAAGCATTGAAATAAAGACCGACCAGAACCAACACGTGCCATTCAACTGGGGGAAAGTTGTCGTGAGGTTACACGTTCGACCCAGAAGAGGTTATTTTTAGAGCGTGCAAAAGAGAGCTGCATGATCCAAAAATGGTTGTCGTTAAAGATTATGGAAATGTAGATGCCTATAGGGCCTACTACAAAGCCCAGGCAGGCCGTGGTCTACCTGGTTTCCATGGAGCTGTAAACATGTATGGAGCAGGTCTGGGGGGCATTTTTCGTGGACTTTTCAGAAGGGCTGTTCCTCTTTTGAGGAGGGGGTTTCAGATTATTAAACCTCATGTTAAGACAGCCATGCACAACATAGCTGGAGACGTAGTGAGTCATGTTATGAAAAAGGTGAGAACCCAAGAAGGTTCAGGTCTCATGTACCTAAAAAGAAGGGGAGGAGTTAAACGAAAAGCATCTCACCAACATATTGGAGCACCTCAGCCCCTAAAAAAAAGGGGTATCCGTGGTAGAAAAAATCAGAAGCTGCAGGTCAGGAAGAGGAGAGGAGGCCGCAAGACAAAGATACTAAATCAAAGCGGAAGAGACATATTTTAAAATGGCATTCATTCATAACTCCTCTGAAGAATGTACCAAATCCGAGCTGGATCTTTTTCAAATATCACCAACACAAACCTGCGTGGAAAGCAGTATGTACGTTGAAGTCCCGCCTCTGTCAGCCCTAAGCCCTAATGCACCTGTGGAATTTTATATAACAGGGGCGAGTGAATTTTATTTAGACCTCAGTCATTCGCTTCTTTTTCTGTGTCGCAAAATAACAAAAGCAGATGGTTCAAACATGGCTGATGCCGCCAAAACGGGGTTGGTCAATTACCCCATTGCCTCGCTGTTTAGTCAGCTGGATGTTACCCTCGGCGATAGGCTGATCAGTCAGAGTCACAACTGTTATCCCTACCGAGCCATTTTAGAACTGCTTCTGAACTACAGCACCGATGCCTTGAGTACACAATTTGCAGCAGGTGGTTTTTATAAAGATGCCTATCAAACGATGGAATCTACAAGCCTAGCAGCTGGTGAGGGAAACTGGGGCTTTAAATCTAGAGCACATCAGACAGCAGGTAGCCGGACCTGGGATCTGATGGGCCCATTACACAGCGATATATTTTTCCAGGACAAAATGCTGCTGAATGGTGTAGATGTGAAGATCAAACTCACACGCAGCAAGGATGCGTTCTGTTTGATGAGTGGAGATGACAATGCAAATTATACAGTACATATTTTAAATGCAGCTTTGTTTGTTAAAAGAGTGAAAGTATCCCCCGGTGTGCGTCTAGGGCACAGTGAAGCGCTTCTTACCTCTAATGCAAAGTATCCTGTTGAGCGGATCGGAATGAAAGTTTTCAGCATAGCTGCGGGGAGTCTTGTCTGCAACCAAGAAAATCTTTTTTTGGGGCAACTGCCTAAGAAACTGGTCATAGGCTTTGTTGACAATGAGGCATTCAGCGGTCAATACACACGAAACCCCTTCAACTTTAAACACTACAATGTCAATTTTGTGGCGTTGTATGTGGATGGAGTTCAGACACCATCAAAGCCTCTACAGCCTAATTTTCGAGACAACCTATGCGTACGTGAATACATGCAATTGGCCAAAGCCACGGGGAGAAGCATGAAAGATTTGGACATAGCTATTAACCGTCACGAATTTTTGCAGGGGTACACACTGTATGTTTTTGACCTCACCCCTGATCAGGCCTGCTCTGACCACTATTCTCTGATCAGAACAGGTAACCTCAGAGCCGAGATCCGCTTTGCTGTACCCCTTCCCAACACTATTAATATGATTTTATATGGGGTATTTGACAACGTGATTGAAATTAATCACAGCAGAAACGTCCTCTTTGATTACATGTGAAGATGAACACAGTCCAGATATTGAATTTATTACATAAAAACAAATACTTTGCAGGTGTTTATCCCAGTGATATGCTACCCCGGGCGATTATTACCAAGCGGCCAGCTGGGATCGTGGTCAACACCCATCCTCACACACTGCCTGGCGAACACTGGCTGGCTATCTATCTACCAGTACATGGCCCCGCGGAATTTTTTGATTCATATGGAGCAGCCCCAAATAATCCGCTATTTCCTGAAGACATCTATGCCTTTTTAATGAGGCAGACCAATGAGATAACACACCAAAGGAGTCAGTTGCAGCATCCCTTAGCTGCCACCTGCGGCTATCACTGTGTCTTCTTTTTACAGAACAGAACAAAAGGCTTCTCTTTTCCACAAATATTAAAAATGTACACTGGCGATTCAGTGGGCAATGATACTATGGTAGTCAGCTTTGTCAAGAAGCTTAGAAAATCTAAACACCGGTGCCCCCTTTTCAATCCTGTTCAGGCCTGCCTGCCACCGTGCAATCCATGATGTAATTCTGTTCCTAAATAAAAGGCTGTTATACAAATTAATCTGTTTTGGTTTTTATTGTGATGATATTAAAAAGGGGACCCTCTTGAAAGAATATTACAGCGGTACACGTGGAAATTAAAGGCCTTTAATTATAGGTAAAATACAGAAATTCATTGTTTTCAAGGTAAAGCAAGAAGCGTATGTTTTAGCTGATTTTGCATGGTGCAGTTCTAATAATTAACTTAGCTGCAAAAACCAGCTCTAGGGCCCTCTTGAAAAAAATATTGCAGAGGTACACGTGGAAATTAAACGACTTTAATTATAGATAAAATACAGAAACCCATTGTTTTCAAGGTAGAGCAAGAATCGTGTGTTTTAGCTGATTGTCATCAGAACCATAAGCTGATTAGGTGTCTTGGCTGGTAAGCGGTTAATCTCAGTGTTAGCCTTTACTGTGGTTTGTGTAATTATTAAAACAGACAGCAAACAACCCTTAACTAGCTCACAGAAACTATCAGGCAAAGTGCATTTATGAAAACTTTGCCAGCAGCGCCACCTCATGCCCAAAATGTGTTACAATAAGCCTGGTTTCACAAATGATGGAAATATTTCTCAGAATAAAATGAAAGAATTTTTATTTAATACAGAACAAAAGGCTTCTCTTTTCCACAAATATTAAAACTTGGTCTCTAAAAGGTTCGCCAGCACTCGTCTATGAGGATTTTATAATACTGTTAATTACGTTTAGATCTACATTCTCATTGGCAAATATCAAAGGGAATATTTTGAAAGCACAAGGCAGAACACAAACATCATACATTTTGTGTGTGTGTGTGTGTGTGTGTGTGTGTTGTGTGTGTGTGTAGGGGAAGAGACAAGAATGCTTATACTATATTATTGTATATAATTCTTCAAGGTTTGAAATATTGATGACAATAAATCCTTGTATGGCTATAATTAAACATCGTTTGGATAAGTCTGCTAAAGATATCAAAAATATTACAGATGGGCATGGAGAAATTAAAGGAATTTAATTATAAAAGAGTTTTGAAAGCTGAAGAAATACCATGAATTTATTAAATAAGATAAGTTCATGTACACAAGCAACGGCTCAATGTCTCTTGAAAAATACAGGAACCCCCTCTTTTCAGTGTACACAAATGTTTGGTGTCCCCTGAGGCCGAAACTCTGATTACAAAGGCTGGGCCAGTATCAGTGTTAATATTAACGCCATCTGCAAACAGAGAGCATCTCTTGCCCATTGTGGGTCCCTCTTTAAAGATTAACCCTGTAATACAGAATTTGTACCAAAAATAACCCATGCTTGTCATTGCAACGTGTACATACTTTTGGGAGAATTCAGGTTCATCCAGCATAATCAACTGGCGAAGCCCGTGAGAAGGGTGAGTTTTTGTTAGCATTTGCTTTATGGGATTTATTTTGAAAATCTTGTGTAGAAGGCATTAATTTTGGATCATGGGAATTAATTGGATATATTTCCAAATCTAGGTAGTTTTTAAATGTTTAAATCTTGGACCAGTTGAAATGTGTCTCAACATTAATGAGACTACATGCGTTTCATATGGTTCAAAACTTTTATTCTGTGATTATAAGCTTACAGCATTTAGAGCTTTGTTAAAATACTTTATAAAAGAGGTTGATCATAAGTTTTCTCAGAAAAAGAGTTGCTGGAGGTCTCCTGTTGTTTGTTTTATGGGATTTATTTTGAAAATCTTGTTTAGAAGGCATTAATTATGGATCATGGGAATTAATTGGATATATTTCCAAATCTAGGTAGTTTTTAAATGTTTAAATCTTGGACCAGTTGAAATGTGTCTTAACATTAATGAGACTACATGCGTTTCATATGGTTCAAAACTTTTATTCTGTGATTATAAGCTTTATTTGCATTTAGATATTTACCCCAAAAAACTTTATAAAAGAGGTTGATCATAAGTTTTCTCAGAAAATTAGTTGCTGGAGGTCTCCAAATGAAATTATGTTAAGCAAATTTTCCTTTATATAAATATTAAATTCCCATATATGAATGCATTGAAAATGGAGTGATCCCATTTTATGTTGTACGGATTCTCCCCATAGGCGATTATGTTAAGCAAATTTCCCCCATCTCTGGAATTTTTATGTTTGTACAAATTTTATGTTATACAAGCTGTTTGTTATACAAGGGTCCACTGTATTTGTTAAAATACTTTATAAAAGAGGTTGATCATAAGTTTTCTCAGAAAATTAGTTGCTGGCAACTAATTTTCTGAGAAAACTTATGATCAACCTGTCTTTTATAAAGTATTTTAACAAATACAGTGGACCCTTGTATAACAAACAGCTTGTATAACATAAAATTTGTACAACATAAAAATTCCAGAGATAGGGGAAATTTGCTTAACATAATCGCCTATGGGGAGAATCCGTACAACATAAAATGGGATCACTCCATTTTCAATGCATTCATATGGAAATTTGTATAAAGGAAAATTTGCTTAACATAATTTCATTTGGAGACCTCCAGCAACTAATTTTCTGAGAAAACTTATGATCAACCTCTTTTATAAAGTATTTTAACAAATATCTAAATGCTGTAAGCTTATAATCACAGAATAAAATAAAATTAACCATATGAAACGCATGTAGTCTCAAGTAATGTTAAGACACATTTCAACTGGTCCAAGATTTAAACATTTAAAAACTACCTAGATTTGGAAATATATCCAATTAATTCCCATGATCCATAATTTATGCCTTCTAAACAAGATTTTCAAAATAAATCCCATAAAACAAACAACAGGAGACCTCCAGCAACTAATTTTCTGAGAAAACTTATGATCAACCTCTTTTATAAAGTATTTTAACAAAGCTCTAAATGCTGTAAGCTTATAATCACAGAATAAAAGTTTTGAACCATATGAAAAGCGCATGTAGTCTCATTAATGTTGAGACACATTTCAACTGGTCCAAGATTTAAACATTTAAAAACTACCTAGATTTGGAAATATATCCAATTAATTCCCATGATCCAAAATTAATGCCTTCTACACAAGATTTTCAAAATAAATCCCATAAAGCAAATGCGAAAAACTCACCCTTCTCACGGCTTCGCCAGTGGTGATTATGCTGGATGAACCTGATTCTCCCAAAAGTATGTACACGTTGCAATGACAAGCATGGGTTATATTGGTACAAATTCTGTATTACAGGGTTAATCTTTAAAGAGGGACCCACAATGGGCAAGAGATGCTCTCTGTTTGCAGATGCGTTTTCGGTTAACACTGATACTGGCCCAGCCTTTGTAATCAGAGTTTCGGCCTCAGGACACCAAACATTTGTGTACACTGAAAAGAGGGGGTTCCTGTATTTTTCAAGAGACATTGAGCCGTTGCTTGTGTACATGAACTTATCTTATTTAATAAATTCATGGTATTTCTTCAGCTTTCAAAACTCTTTTATAATTAAATTCCTTTAATTTCTCCATGCCCATCTGTAATATTTTTGATATCTTTAGCAGACTTATCCAAACGATGTTTAATTATAGCCATACAATAGCCATTGTCATCAATATTTCAAACCTTGAAGAATTATATACAATAATATAGTATAAGCATTCTTGTCTCTTCCCGGGGGGACACACACACACACACACACACACACACGGACACAAAATGTATGATGTTGTGTTCTGCCTTGTGCTTTCAAAATATTCCCTTTGATATTTGCCAATGAGAATGTAGATCTAAACGTAATTAACAGTATTATAAAATCCTCATAGACGAGTGCTGGCGAACCTTTTAGAGACCAAGTTTTAATATTTGTGGAAAAGAGAAGCCTTTTGTTCTGTATTAAATAAAAATTCTTTCATTTTATTCTGAGAAATATTTCCATCATTTGTGAAACCAGGCTTATTGTAACACATTTTGGGCATGAGGTGGCGCTGCTGGCAAAGTTTTCATAAATGCACTTTGCTGATAGTTTCTGTGAGCTAGTTAAGGGTTGTTTGCTGTCTGTTTTAATAATTACACAAACCACAGTAAAGGCTAACACTGAGATTAACCGCTTACCAGCCAAGACACCTAATCAGCTTATGGTTCTGATGACAATCAGCTAAAACACACGATTCTTGCTCTACCTTGAAAACAATGGGTTTCTGTATTTTATCTATAATTAAAGTCGTTTAATTTCCACGTGTACCTCTGCAATATTTTTTTCAAGAGGGCCCTAGAGCTGGTTTTTGCAGCTAAGTTAATTATTAGAACTGCACCATGCAAAATCAGCTAAAACATACGCTTCTTGCTTTACCTTGAAAACAATGAATTTCTGTATTTTACCTATAATTAAAGGCCTTTAATTTCCACGTGTACCGCTGTAATATTCTTTCAAGAGGGTCCCCTTTTTAATATCATCACAATAAAAACCAAAACAGATTAATTTGTATAACAGCCTTTTATTTAGGAACAGAATTACATCATGGATTGCACGGTGGCAGGCAGGCCTGAACAGGATTGAAAAGGGGGCACCGGTGTTTAGATTTTCTAAGCTTCTTGACAAAGCTGACTACCATAGTATCATTGCCCACTGAATCGCCAGTGTACATTTTTAATATTTGTGGAAAAGAGAAGCCTTTTGTTCTGTTCTGTAAAAAGAAGACACAGTGATAGCCGCAGGTGGCAGCTAAGGGATGCTGCAACTGACTCCTTTGGTGTGTTATCTCATTGGTCTGCCTCATTAAAAAGGCATAGATGTCTTCAGGAAATAGCGGATTATTTGGGGCTGCTCCATATGAATCAAAAAATTCCGCGGGGCCATGTACTGGTAGATAGATAGCCAGCCAGTGTTCGCCAGGCAGTGTGTGAGGATGGGTGTTGACCACGATCCCAGCTGGCCGCTTGGTAATAATCGCCCGGGGTAGCATATCACTGGGATAAACACCTGCAAAGTATTTGTTTTTATGTAATAAATTCAATATCTGGACTGTGTTCATCTTCACATGTAATCAAAGAGGACGTTTCTGCTGTGATTAATTTCAATCACGTTGTCAAATACCCCATATAAAATCATATTAATAGTGTTGGGAAGGGGTACAGCAAAGCGGATCTCGGCTCTGAGGTTACCTGTTCTGATCAGAGAATAGTGGTCAGAGCAGGCCTGATCAGGGGTGAGGTCAAAAACATACAGTGTGTACCCCTGCAAAAATTCGTGACGGTTAATAGCTATGTCCAAATCTTTCATGCTTCTCCCCGTGGCTTTGGCCAATTGCATGTATTCACGTACGCATAGGTTGTCTCGAAAATTAGGCTGTAGAGGCTTTGATGGTGTCTGAACTCCATCCACATACAACGCCACAAAATTGACATTGTAGTGTTTAAAGTTGAAGGGGTTTCGTGTGTATTGACCGCTGAATGCCTCATTGTCAACAAAGCCTATGACCAGTTTCTTAGGCAGTTGCCCCAAAAAAAGATTTTCTTGGTTGCAGACAAGACTCCCCGCAGCTATGCTGAAAACTTTCATTCCGATCCGCTCAACAGGATACTTTGCATTAGAGGTAAGAAGCGCTTCACTGTGCCCTAGACGCACACCGGGGGATACTTTCACTCTTTTAACAAACAAAGCTGCATTTAAAATATGTACTGTATAATTTGCATTGTCATCTCCACTCATCAAACAGAACGCATCCTTGCTGCGTGTGAGTTTGATCTTCACATCTACACCATTCAGCAGCATTTTGTCCTGGAAAAATATATCGCTGTGTAATGGGCCCATCAGATCCCAGGTCCGGCTACCTGCTGTCTGATGTGCTCTAGATTTAAAGCCCCAGTTTCCCTCACCAGCTGCTAGGCTTGTAGATTCCATCGTTTGATAGGCATCTTTATAAAAACCACCTGCTGCAAATTGTGTACTCAAGGCATCGGTGCTGTAGTTCAGAAGCAGTTCTAAAATGGCTCGGTAGGGATAACAGTTGTGACTCTGACTGATCAGCCTATCGCCGAGGGTAACATCCAGCTGACTAAACAGCGAGGCAATGGGGTAATTGACCAACCCCGTTTTGGCGGCATCAGCCATGTTTGAACCATCTGCTTTTGTTATTTTGCGACACAGAAAAAAGAAGCGAATGACTGAGGTCTAAATAAAATTCACTCGCCCCTGTTATATAAAATTCCACAGGTGCATTAGGGCTTAGGGCTGACAGAGGCGGGACTTCAACGTACATACTGCTTTCCACGCAGGTTTGTGTTGGTGATATTTGAAAAAGATCCAGCTCGGATTTGGTACATTCTTCAGAGGAGTTATGAATGAATGCCATTTTAAAATATGTCTCTTCCGCTTTGATTTAGTATCTTTGTCTTGCGGCCTCCTCTCCTCTTCCTGACCTGCAGCTTCTGATTTTTTCTACCACGGATACCCCTTTTTTTTAGGGGCTGAGGTGCTCCAATATGTTGGTGAGATGCTTTTCGTTTAACTCCTCCCCTTCTTTTTAGGTACATGAGACCTGAACCTTCTTGGGTTCTCACCTTTTTCATAACATGACTCACTACGTCTCCAGCTATGTTGTGCATGGCTGTCTTAACATGAGGTTTAATAATCTGAAACCCCCTCCTCAAAAGAGGAACAGCCCTTCTGAAAAGTCCACGAAAAATGCCCCCCAGACCTGCTCCATACATGTTTACAGCTCCATGGAAACCAGGTAGACCACGGCCTGCCTGGGCTTTGTAGTAGGCCCTATAGGCATCTACATTTCCATAATCTTTAACGACAACCATTTTTGGATCATGCAGCTCTCTTTTGCACGCTCTAAAAATAACCTCTTCTGGGTCGAACGTGTAACCTCACGACAACTTTCCCCCAGTTGAATGGCACGTGTTGGTTCTGGTCGGTCTTTATTTCAATGCTTATTGTGTTGATGTGGCTCTTGCTCATTAACATATAATGCGGCTTATCGTAAGTTATGGTGACACATTCATAAGTTTCTCCTCTGACGGGTATGCACCGTAACAGGGGTACAGAGCTGTCTCCTACAATTTGGTGCTCTATGATATCCGTATACAGGTACAATGCGCTGACCCCTCCGGTAATGTCTGCAGCGTGGTCTATTTTATCGACAGGAACATCGGGTGGTAGGCCCAATAGGTGGGCTAACCCCCCAGTGGCTGAGAATTTGTATGTGTTTTCCCCTATGAATCTAACTTTACCCTTTACAGGGTCGTAGACAAAACGTATTTTAGGAGGATCTATGGCTACTTTTATATTGTCATTCATTTCATCCAAAACAGATTGAATGCTCTTGTAATAACCTCTGTGTAGTAGAAAGCCCCATTTAGTTGCATCCTGATAAATGTAAAACATGGCATTTTCAGTCAATGTGTACCAGCTGCGGGGGTACTGAATTTCAGCCAGACCAACTTCCCATGCACCGCTCAGATCTAAGGGTTGTGGTAGCAGTGTTGTAAAATTAGCATTTGTATTTTGAGGAAATATTTCCTTGCATGCATTGCTG